>CM072997.1:48893779-50143779 GCA_037038555.1 Rhynchonycteris naso | reverse complement strand
AATTTCTATTCATTTCTTTTGCCCATTTTTTGATTGGGTTGTTTGTCTTCCTGGTGTTGCGTTTTATAAGTTCTTTATAAATTTTAGTTATTAACCCCTTATCAGATGTGCTGTCGAATATGTTCTCCCAATGTGTGGTTTGTCTTTTTATTCTGTTCCTATTGTCTTTAGCTGTGCAAAAACTTTTTAGTTTGATATAGTCCCATTTGTTTATCTTGCCTTTTATTTCAGTTGCCCGTGGAGATAAATCGGCAAATATACCGCTGCTACAGATGTCGGAGAGCTTGCTGCCTATGTTTTCTTCTAAGATGCTTATGGTTTCACGGCTTACATTTAAGTCTTTTATCCATTTTGAATTTGTTTTTGTGAATGGTGTAAGTTGATGGTCTAGTTTCATTTTTTTGCAGGTAGATGTCCAATTTTCCCAACACCATTTGTTAAAGAGGCTGTCTTTACTCCATTGTATGTTCTTTCCTCCTTTGTCAAATATCAGTTGTCCATAAAGCTGTGGGTTTATTTCTGGGTTCTCTGTTCTGTTCCATTGATCTATGTGCCTGTTCTTATGCCAGTACCAGGCTGTCTTGAGTATAATGGCCTTATAGTAAACCTTGATATCAGGAAGAGTGATACCTCCTGCTTTATTTTTTCTTTTTAAGATTACTGAGGCTATTCGTGTTCTTTTTTGGTTCCATATAAATTTTTGGAATATGTGTTCTATATCTTTGAAGTATGTCATTGGTATTTTAATTGGTATTGCATTGAATTTATAAATTGCTTTGGGTAATATAGACATTTTAATGATGTTTATTCTTCCTAGCCATGAGCACGGTATATGCTTCCACTTGTTTGTATCTTCCTTGATTTCTTTTATCAATGTTCTATAATTTTCCGAGTACAAGTCCTTAACCTCCTTGGTTAAATTTACTCCTAGGTACTTTATCTTTTTGGCTGCAATAGTGAAAGGGATTGTTTCCTTAATTTCTTTTGCTGATATTTCATTGTTGGTGTATAGAAATGCCTCTGATTTCTGAGTATTAATTTTATATCCTGCCACCTTGCTAAATTCATTTATAAGGTCCAGTAGTTTTTTGACTGAGACTTTAGGGTTTTCAATATACAATATCATATCATCTGCAAATAATGACAGTTTTACTTCTTCTTTTCCAATTTGGATGCCTTTTATTTCTTCTTCTTGTCTGATTGCTGTAGCTAGGACTTCCAGAACTATGTTGAATAAGAGTGGTGAAAGTGGGCAACCCTGCCTGGTTCCTGATCTTAAGGGGATTGCTTTTAATCTTTGTCCATTTAGTATGATGTTTGCTGTCGGTTTATCGTAGATAGCCTTTATCATGTTAAGTAATGATCCCTGTATTCCCACTTTACTGAGAGTTTTGAGCATGAATGGGTGCTGGATTTTATCAAATGCCTTTTCTGCATCTATTGAAATTATCATGTGATTTTTGTCCTTCCTTTTGTTTATGTGGTGAATCACATTGATTGATTTGCAAATATTGAACCAGCCTTGCCTCTCCAGAATAAATCCCACTTGATCGTGGTGTATGATTTTTTTCATATATTGCTGGATCCTGTTGGCTAATATTGCAAACTCAAATTTTAATGTAGTTTAAATCACTTTATTTTAGATCATAGTAGGGGAGAAAGAGGAAGGAGAAAAAGCAGGTCATTGAGACATGCAGAGAAATGTAGCGTTGGGAATCTGTTGTAACACTGTGAGAACCTTCCCAGCCAGTTTCATCAGCTTATTGATACCACCCCTTCCCTCAACCCAACTCCAATTAGACGACCCTGGTTTGGCAACTGAAGCACAATAGATTAGAATTAGATTCAGTGTCTCATTATGATGGCCCACAGGAAATACAAGGGAGTCTATTCTTGTGAATAATTCCACCAACTACAGCTAAGATCTGCCCATCACCTTTATCTATGCAGCACAGCTTGATATAAAGACAAAACAGAAAGCTCTGAAATTGGATTAAAACCTGAGCAAACTACAACTCTTTAGAAAGGCATTCTATTCTATTCTAAAGAATAAAATTTTTATAAAACAAAATGAAAACAGACTCATAGAAACAGAGATCAAATTGATAGCTGTCAGAGGGGAGAAAGGTGGAGAGATTGGGTGAAAAAGGTGAAGGGGAGTAGAGTCTATAATCTTGTGATAAATTCGCAGTGACAGATAATTACTAGGTTTAGTGTGGCGATCACATTGTAAAGTATACAAATGTCAACTTACTATATTGTACACCTGAAACAAATATAATATTGTATACCAAACTATACATCACTTTTGAAAATGAGTAAAGTTTAAAAATTAAGGAGGGTGGAGGAAGGCAGAAGAGGATATGGGGGGATAAATTGTGATGGAAGGAGAGGTGACTTGGGGTGAACACACAATACAACATACAGATGATGTGTTATAGAATTGTACACCTGAAACGTATAATTTTATTAACCAGTGTCACTCCAGTAAACTCAATTTTTTCAAAAAGTTTAAAAACTGGATTTTTAATGTTTAATTTATAGAGCCCTTCAAACTTTATGAATATCCAACAGCGAATTTTAAGTCCATTTGATGTAAAAGTAAACTACTAAGAAAAACTCAAAAGAGCCAGACTTTCAATTACAGTTTAGTTAATATACCAACTTAAAAGTGAAGCCTCATAGTAACTTATTCACATTAAATATTCCCCCCACAAAAAAACTATAAAATGTTACATTAATTTTAAAAATCTCTTAAATTTGCCATTTTGTTTCAAGATGGCTCTCTGAACTACAAATTTAACTTACTTCATGGATTTGATGCTCTTTGGTAGAAACAAACTAAACAAATTTTTATTTTTTCAGACAAACGTAAAATATCAAATGACTAAGCTTAAACAAAACCTTATTGCTTACCAATTAAAGATTCCTTTGTAATGTGGGCAGTTTGCCTATCCAAGTATCTCCATGTCTCACGGTATCTGCTCTACCTGGACATAACCTGGATATTCCCCCTACCTGCCCCATTCTGAATTCACTACCTATATTTTCTCATGAAAGGAAATAGGTCATGTATAATTGCCCATCCTCCTCTGTGTAAGAGCTCCTTATCTCTACTAGAAAATCAAGGCACTAACTTCAGATTTTTTCCCCCACATAATAATAGTTCTGGTGCCTGTCAATGAGGAAATTTCTGGCTTTGGATGAGGCAGCTTGCCCAAAGGTACCTTTCATGACTAAGGACACCACCTATGTGGTTTCTACAAAGTATGTGGGGAAGAATTTGCATAGCTGAACTGGAAATTCTCTCTCCAAGACTTTTCACTCTTTGCTTCTCCTGGACTGGAAGTGTAGGCAGATCTGTGGTCTTTGCCCCTTCTGGGTGGAGCTCAAGCCAGTTCCATCTCCCCTCCCCAGTTTAAAATTCCCCCAAAGCTGGGGGAGCTCAGCCTTTGCTGGGGATGTTAGAGTCACAAGTAAGCACGTTGAAGAGAAATTTTAATTTATTTTAAACAATGGAAAACATAGAGAAACTGATCTCTTTATGAAAATAATACATTTCTTTATCCAACAACTATTTATAAAATACCTACTCTGTATTAGGCACTGTTCTAGGCCCTGAGTTTCCAGTGATGACTGGATCAGGCATGACACCAGCCCCTGTGGTCCTTGGAACCCAGTGAATCCTTGCCATAATTAAAGAGTGACTCCTTCCATTCCCGAGTCCTAGTTCCTCTACAGTGAATGTTAAATAAACCCCTAGGAGAACTTAGAATCTCTCATGCAACACATTTCTTTCTCTTCCTTCTCCCGTCTTCCTTCTTTTCTTTTCTCCCTTCTCAAGTTCGTTCTGTTTTCTCTCCCTGACCTTCCTTCTCATCAGCACTGTTTATTACTCTATTTCTAATTAACCACAGCACTAACTCACCCCTCATTCCACTTTTAGCTCTAGTATAAATAACTGAGCTGCTAAGCTCTGCCAAGGTAGGATTCAGGTGGCTGGGGATGGAGTTGTCCTGGCTGCTTGCTACAGATGTTGGTCTTCAATAATCACTAATAAATTGCAGTTTAAATTAAATATCAGTCATTTTCCTCCTTCCTCTTAAGGAAGGTGAAATACAGGAATATCTCAGTTATCAGAAAGAGCAGACTAGGTATGAAATTTGTGATTTTGCATATGGTGAAGATTGATCTTTGAGTTCTAAGAATTACATAAATGTCTTCTTTAATATAAAATGCCCTAAACTGTATTATGCATGAGGCTGGTAAGATATCTACAAGACTACATAAAATGCCAAATGCATCCAAAGCTGTTAAAAAAAGAGTCAGCTAACCTGACCAGGCGGTGGCGCCGTGGATAGAGCATCGGACTGGGATGCAGAAGACCCAAGTTCGAGACCCCAAGGTCGCCAGCTTGAGCGCAGGCCCATCTGGCTTGAGCAAAAAGCTCGCCAGCTTGGATCCAAGGTCACTGGCTCCAGCAAGGGGTTGCTCGGTCTGCTTAAGGCCCGCGGTCAAGGCACATATGAGAAAGCAATCAATGAACTATGGTGTCGCAAGGGCAATGAAAAACTAATGATTGATGCTTCTCATCTCTCTCTCCGTTCCTGTCTGTCTGTCCCTATCTATTCCTCTATCCCTCTCTCTGACTCTCTCTCTGTACCTGTAAAAA
This sequence comes from Rhynchonycteris naso, assembly GCA_037038555.1. Classification (NCBI taxonomy): domain Eukaryota; kingdom Metazoa; phylum Chordata; class Mammalia; order Chiroptera; family Emballonuridae; genus Rhynchonycteris; species Rhynchonycteris naso. The sequence goes on along the minus strand of CM072997.1, from coordinate 50,139,107 downwards.
CAAAACAAAAAAAACACATTGCCTTAAAAAAAAAAAAGAGTCAGCTAGGTACAGGATAAAAAGAGAACCACCCCGTCCCATCTCCTCAACACACAGCCTCCCTGCTGGCTGCACGGTGCTTATCCATACAGATACACACACATGGGCACACCCATATGAGCAGACACATGCACACACACACACTGCAAACCTCCAAACCATCTTCTCCTATGTGGGTCCCTTCAGCACTGGTATTTCTGGGAGCTGAGTCATGCTGAAGCATTCCCAGAATGCCCTTCATCCAGTGGGCTCAGCTGGGCAGACAGGTGATCTCTCTATATATATAACTGTTATCACCTTTCCCACCCCTCTGTAAAGAAATGAATGAATTAAACTTTCCAAATTACCTTTAAATACTTTCTTCCTTGGAATTGAATATATTCAATATTGTTCAATCTAGTCACTCAATTAGCTATTTTCTAAACACAAGGTCTCATAGATTTATTACTGAACCAACCTGCAAGTGCAGAAGCATAAAGAATAAATTATATTCTCAATAAAATATGTCCAATTGTCCTAACACAGCATCAGTGTGAGCTGTGGATGTGCAATTCTTTACAGACATGGTTTGGTTCTTCTTTAGTGTCTCCTCTTGGAGTTGTACCTGATTTTACTACAAGTTTTCTTTTGAATTCATTGGAGAAGGAAATGACTCTACTTGTCTTTCTTAGCAAAAAAATCACTTATTCTTGAAAGTCTTTTCTTTGTGTGTGCGAGAGAAAGAAAGAGGGACAGAAGGAGACAGACAGACAATAAGGGAGACAGATGAGAAGCATCAATTCTTCATTGCAGTACCTTTGTTGTTCATTGATTGCTTTCTCATTTGTCCCTTGACACTGGGGCTCCAGCAGAGTCAGTGACCCCTTGCTCAAGCCAGCAATCTTTGGCTTCAAGACAGTTACCATGGGGACATATTTATGATCCCACGCTCAAGCTGGCAACCCTGCACTCAAGCTGGTGAGCCCACACTCAAGCCAGTTGAGCCCGTGCTCAAGCCAGCAATCTCAGGGCTTCGAACCACAGTCCTCTGCATTGCACACTGATGCTCTATCCACTGAGCCACCACCTGGTCAGGTGACCCTGAAAGTCTTTGTGAAAGAAATGACAAGGAAAGAAGTCAACTTCATACACCACAATGGTGGAGAAAGGGAGAGAGTCAATTAGTTATTTTTTATTACACCCTCTACGTGAAGTCTTTGTTTTAAACCAAAATATTTGATACAGCCTTGCCATGAAGGAGTATACGTACACTCTTGCAACAAAGATAGAGTTGGTCAATAAGTAAACTGTATAGTTAGTAGACTTAAATAGTTTATCATGCATAGGGAGAAGAATCTGATTTGAATCCAGAATATATCTAGACTAGAACTTGCCTTCTTTATTTTTCATTTATTTTTATTTTATTTTTTTTACAGAGACAGAGAGAGAGTCAGAGAGAGGGATAGATAGGGACAGACAGACAGGAATGGAGAGAGGTGAGAAGCATCAATCATTAGTGTTTTGTTGCCGTCGCAACCTTAGTTGTTCATTGATTGCTTTCTCAGATGTGCCTTGATCGCAGGCCTTCAGCAGATCAAGCAACCCCTTGCTGGAGCCAACGACCTTGGGTCCAAGCTGACGAGCTTTTGCTCAAGCCGGATGGGCCCGCGCTCAATCTGGCGAGCTCGGGGTCTCAAACCTGGGTCTTCCGCATCCCAGTCCGACGCTCTATCTACTGCACCACCGCCTGGTCAGGCTAGAACTTGCCTTCTTAAATTCATTTTATAAGGTTGACATATATGAGTAGTAGGGCAGAAAAAATGTTTTATATTAATAGCTAGCAGCAGAATTCTTAGAAAGGAAGTATCTCTGTTTAGGAAATGTTTTCATAAACACTTTGGATGAATGACAGAGCTAAAGGTCAGTTGCTGCCAAGACAGCAAACAGGAGTGTTGATGACAGGAGAAAAAAAAGATATAAAGAAAATAGAGGAAGGTCAAGCCATCTGGTTTCAGGCAAGATATCAATAGTAGTGATAATAATAATAAAAGTAATGATTATCCAACTAATGACAGCCATTGTTCTAAATGTTTTTCCTGGTTTGTCTCATTGTAATCCTCACAACAATCCTATTATTTAGGCATTATTATTCATCTTTATTTTACAGAAATCAGTGCCCACTTTCAGAAATAGGCAGGTGTGGGCCCAATAGCCACAGCCATCATCGCGGCCATGCAGGTACAGGTTCCCATTAGATTCAAGTAGACAGTAAAGAAACAGTGGAGCAAAAAATGGTGGTCCATTCCTTTATTCTACTCTCATACTGGCAAACGAGCAAACACACAGGGCTCCAAAACCCTGACACATTCTCCGGTTCCACAACCAGGAGATCTTCTCTGGTTTTTCCTAGAATCAAAGGCCCTCACCAGTCTCAGTCACCTCTGGTTCTCCATCTGCACACCTTCTCCCTTCTCCTCTCTGCACAAACTGGCTTCTCCTTCAATACCCTGCCATCTTGGCTTCCTTCTTCCTTCTTCTCCTTTTCTTTTGAAAACTTTTTGGCAAGAAACCCCTCCTCCAGTAAACATTAGTATAACAATGGCCCTTCCCAAGCAGAAAGGTAATTAGCATTTCACAGACCATTGCCATTTTTTTTTTCAGACCATTGCCATTTTTAACAACAAAAGTGAGCAAACTCAAAAATCATATTTTACAAACTCATTTGCCCAATACCAAGGCACTTTGAAAATCAAGAATATCTAACATTTAATTTGTAAATCAATGTAAATGCCTCTATTTGAATGCCTGATCCACTTCATTCAATACCACCAACTCCAGGAGTAGTATTCTCCTTTTCACCTATAATTGAATGATGATATTGCAGACTAATGGTACTAAGGTTCTCTTCCATTATGTGTTTACCTATTTAGAGAAACACACAGCAATGTTCCACCGGAGATCAAGTGAGTCACTATAAGGAATCACAAATAGAAGTTGCCTGTTGTAAGGTTGATTTCCTTTTTCTCTTCTACTGGACAAGGCTATGGAAAACTTCATGAACTTAAAATAAAGGGAGAGGATCAAAGAGCAAGAAAATATTGAAAAATAGAGACATGAAGTAATTAAAAAAGGAAGATATAGGTGAGTGAGAAGACAACAAAGTAACTAGAGGTGAGTGCATAGGTTAGAATGGCAGGCACTGCTCAGGGGTAGCAGATTTATGGGATGTCTGCTTCTGCCCAGACAATGATAACCTCTATCATTAAATCTTTTCTTTTCATATTGCATTTCCATGTGTTTCTGTTGATATCCTACATGAATGCAATGCAGATTATTCCATTTTACAGTAAATTTATTTCCTTAAGTGTGCAGCATTGGTGTTACAGCAACCCTTAGAACTAGTTTCTCTTAGATGCAGAGTTTGTCAAGATGTAAGTAAATACCTTAAGTATTGTGTTTCACAAAATACATTTCCAAACAGAACAATTCCCTTAAGTCGATGAGTATTGTCAGATATGTAACCCATATGTTTTTATTAATTTATACTTTACTTACCAATTCTATTTTAAGAATATTTTAGTATCTAGAAATTTAGTTTCTTTTCATGGGTCTCTCCCTTTAAAATCTATTTTGTCCTGGTGATAGAAAGTTATCCTGCACTAAACTCTTATATGTTAAATTTGTTTTGAAACCCTGAATTAAAGAAATTTTTTAACAGCATTACAAAATGAACTGTGCATTTATAACTAAAATAATTTGTTTTGGCGTACAATTCTTTGAATATGTAGTTAAGTGAAATTTTGGCAAAATAGCTAAAAGAAAGAAGCATAACTGGGAAGTGAGCTGACCAGGAAGGAGTCTATTCTTGGTTTTTGCTTGACCTAACCTTAGTTTTCTACTTCACCAAATATTGAATATTCTTCACTAAACCCAACATAAAAACCCTCCTCATTCTTCTGACTAAAATAGAAGACATTGTTAAGTGAATGTCTGTGTGGCACTTTGAGCTGTTCAGATAAAGAACAGCCTATAAAAGCTAAAACTAATGTTTGGTAATGAAGCAGGGAAGCAACCCTTCTCAAACACTACTGGTAAGTAGAAATAGAAACAGACCACCTGGAAGTCAGTGTCATTGAATAGCAGCAAAGCTTTATAATTCTGACTCATAATTCTACCTCTGTGAATTTATCCTAATAAATAATAGGCGATTGGTAAAGTAGTTATATGGAATATTATGTATTAACTTTTTAAAAATAATTTCCTGAACTGTACAGTAGTAGAAAAAAATAGTATGAAAAATGGTCATAATATATTTAGTTTTAAAAATTATCAAGTAGTATATAATGCATGATTTCATATAAGTGTATATAGATATAGATACTGAGACAGATCAATAGATCAATCTATCAATAGATAACTGTATAGGGTAGATGTAGGTATATCTGCATATATAAATGTACATATAGAAACACATATATAAGCCTGACCAGGCAGTGGCGCAGTGGATAGAGCATCAGACTGGAATGCAGGGAACACATATATAGCTCTAGAATATATATGTCTATTGTATATGTTCATCTATATGTCAATATCTAGATAAAATTATAAAAAGAATCAAACTTGGGGTGATTTAATATTTGTGATTTTTTTGCTTGTTTGGATATTTTCTGAATAATATGATTGTCAATAAATGTGTTTCAATAAATAAATATTACTTTATAATATGGAAAAATTATTGAAGTTGATAACACAAGGAGAGACTAACATATATAAACCAATTAGTAGACTATACCATACTCACTCTAAAAGAAAAAATTATAATGCATAGTTTTATGAATTTATGTTCTTCAAGCCCAAATTCTACCAGTGTAGTCTCGTGACCTTTGGGCTTTGTCTCAAAAAGAGCTACCTCTCCAGTGTCACGTGGCCTGATGACGTGGAAATGGAGTCACAGCCGCCATCTCAGGTTTCAGGTAGGGAACAATTGCACTGGCAACCTTTGATGTCCTAGGACCTCCTGAGGTCTCTCTGACTCTACACAAACCCTAGGGCACTGAGCCACCTATCATATGAAACATGACAAAAAGGCATTTATTGACTGCTGTCATGCACTTTAAATGCATCTGGAAAACAGCTTCAGATTTTGGAAGTGAAGGTGAACCTAATTCCACACTGTATGTACCTTTATATGGCAAGTAAAAGGGAACCAATCTGTCAGCCCAAGTACTATGGCTGGGTAGCACAGGGAATAGGAAAATTTGTTTTGGCATCCAATTCCTTCTTGTTTTATCCATCTAGGGCTGCCTTCCTAGTTTAATAACAAAAGAGGAAATGTGGTCACCTCCACTAGGGAATATCACCTTAGAGTTGAATATTTCTGGCATAATATCCTCTCTGTAGAATGCTGGCTCTTAAGAAGAATGCTTTAAAGAAATAAATATGGAAATGTTATTTTCTAGCTATAAAAGATTGGGATTCAACCTGATACATGACAGAAGGCCTACTAGATGTTGTGCACAAAAAATAAAGGGAAGAACAATTACTAAATCCATCTTTTCTGTTATTATTTAAGCTTCAGTAGACTCTAGAGAATAGCACAAAGAGTAGAAAGGTACATCTACTAAAATGTTCAGCATAAAGGTCTCAAGGAAGGAGATTGTCTTTTATTCTTTAATATTCTTGAATGATTTGTGGGTTTTCCCTCACTTTTATGAAGCTTTCTCTAATTTATTCATAATGTATCTGTAAGGTAGCATTTCCTTCAGCATTCAGGAGAAATGTGTCTCACTCAATACTAAACCCTTTAGTTAATAATTCTGCAGCTTCTGGTATTGGTAGTCTATCCCTGGTTCACAGAATGCTTCCCCATGATTGCAGTCACATTCACAACATTCAGAGCAAGGACCATGAATGAAATAGAGGCAGACAATTGAAATGTTGATTCTGAGCTTCCTCTGCATGTATTGAACACTGAAATTTTGAATTTCCATTTGTACTTCTATCCCTTTTCAGATGATTGGGTCCTATGACAGAATTAGTCTTTTGTTTGCATGAAGAAATGTTCCTTTTCCTTCTAGAGTCACAGCTCTGGTATTAGCAAAATAGATAATCACTATTATCATATATCAAACTCTACACTGGAGATATGCAAGAATTCTCAGGAATTTAAAGCTATTAAACTGGAATCTTCTGTAGTGTCCAGGTAAGGAATTCACCTTACAAATATCAACTCATTTCCGTCCACAGGGACAGAGAGAGGGATAGACAGGGACAGACTGACAGGAACAGAGAGAGATGAGAAGCATCAATCATCAGTTTTTCGTTGCGACACCTTAGTTGTTCATTGATTGCTTTCTCATATGTGCCTTGACCTCGGGCCTTCAGCAGACTGAGCAACCCCTTGCTCGAGGCAGCGACCTTGGGTCCAAGCTGGTGAGCTTTTGCTCAAGCCAGATGGGCCCGTGCTCAAGCTGGCGACCTCGGGGTCTCAAACATGGGTCCTCTGCGTCCCAGTCTGACGCTCTATCCACTGTGCCACCGCCTGGTCAGGCTCCATCCACTCTTAATTAGGTCATTGGTTGGAAATGGTCCTACAGGCATGGAGAAATACCACCAAATCTGGCTCTGAGGTGGATAGACTGACTTGAAATAAAAGAATTTGGTACAAATCTACATACAATGGCAAATCCAGTCTTTTAAATAAATTGGATTCGAAAAATAAGATTGTTTCCTCTTTTCCTTCTTTTTTAAAAGTTTTCTAACTATGTTTAATGTAACAGGCTTGAATAACTATGTAGAATTTCTCTTGAATGAGCTAAAAGAAAGACAGGGTGTGGTTACCATTCGGATCTTTCAATATACCTCTTCCTGATCCCCAGACTAATTGAAAAAAATATTGAGCCAAAAAATCAATTCCTAAACTCTAATTGTAGGGCAAAAGGAGATTTATAGCTGCAAGTACTTATTCTTATATTATTATTATCATTTTTTTTTAATTATTGGTTTTATTTTATTTTTTTACAGGGACAGAGAGAATCAGAGAGAGGGATAAATAGGGACAGACAGACAGGAACGAAGAGAGATGAGAAGCATCAATCATCAGTTTATTGTTGCGACACCTTAGTTGTTCACTGATTGCTTTCTCATATGTGCCTTGACTGGGGGCCTTCAACAAACTGAGTAACCCCTTGCTGGAGCTAGCAACCTTGGGTCCAAGCTGGTGAGCTTTTGCTCAAACCAGAAGAGCCCGTGCTCAAGCTGGCGACCTCGGGGTCTTGAACCTGGGTCTTCCGCATCCCAGTCCGACGCTCTATCCACTGCACCACCGCCTGGTCAGGCTATCATTTTTCATATTAATTGTAAACCTACTTTTGCCCCACTGTAAAGCCAGTAGCCGTGGCCACCATCACAGCCGCCTGACCCATGCAGGTTCCTCTTTAATTTGGACAGATGGTAATGAAACAACAGAGCCAAGAACTGGTGGGTCACCCTTTATTCCTGCTCACAACCAGCAGGCAAGAAAATACACACAGCGGGAAAACACTTCCCTTTCCATTCAGGGCTCCCAAAGCCACTGACTTTCTCTGTTTTTTCCTAGAATCAAAGGCCCAATAGTTTCACTCAGTTCCCTCTGCATGCCTCCATTTTTTATGCCGCCTTCATTTTTGATGCCTCCTCCCCTGCAATCATGTGGCCTCTCTCTTCAAAATGGCCTCCTAGCTTCTCCTTTTAAAATCCCCCCACACACACACACAGCCTGACCTGTGGTGGCGCAGTGGATAAAGCGTTGACCTGAAAACACTGAGGTCGCCAGTTCAAAACCCTGCACTGGTCTGGTCAAGGCACATATGGGAGTTGATGCTTCTAGCTCATCCCCCCTTTCTCTCTCTCTCTCTCTCTCTCTCTGTCTCCTCTATAAAATAAATAAAAAGAAATTAAAATCCCCCACACACAACCCCTCCTCCAGCGTACATTAACATAACCAAGCCCCTTCCCAAGCATAAAGGCAATCAGCCACCCCATGTGGACAGTGCCATTTCTAATAAAAGTGAGTAAAACAACACAAATTCCACAAACTTATTTGCCCAACACCCACCCTTTATTTTCTAGTTCAATTACCTAATGTTGGGCAGATAAAATATATTATGCTCACTTTGTTGAAGATGGCGCTGCCCACATGGAAGTTCATTGATATTAATGTGTGTTCTGGGACAGGCTGTGGGCAGGCCGGGTCATTATAGCCTAAGGCTTAGTTTTAAGAGTAAGCTTTTCCCCACACCCTTGACTGACTGGATGATGTAGGGTGGTGCACTCTCCTGAGGAATCCCATTGTGCCTCGATGGGTGGCTTTGTATTGGAGACTTCCTTGTTTGTGGAATTGGATTGGAAGTTTTGATTTTACACTATAAAATGGGGCAGACCAGGAGCTTGCGTTTTTGGTTCCTGAAGTATCAGAGAGGAGAGCAGATGAAGGCCACGTGGAGGCCAGGAGAAGCAGCCAAGATGGCAGAATGCTGAGGGAGAAGCCAGTTTGTTAAGAGTTTGTGCTGGAGGAGATGGGAAACAGAGGTTGTTGGGCAAATAAAATATAGTATGCTCACTTTGTTAAAGATGGCGCTGCCCACATGGAAGTTTGTTGGTATTGATGTGTGTTCTGGAACAGGCTGTGGGCAGGCCGGGTCGTCATAGCCTAAGGCTTAGTTTAAGAGTAAGCTCTTCTCCACGCCCTTGACTGATTGGATGATGTAGGGTGGTGATGTGGGGAGGTTCTTTGTTTGTATAATTGGATTAAAGGTTTTGAGTCTATGCTATAAAATGGGAGAGAGCAGTAGCTTGATCTCTCTCTTGGTTCCTGAGTTCCTGAGGTTAGTATTAGAGAGCAGAGCAGTTTAAGGCCATGTGGAGGAGAAGCAGCCGAGATGGCAGAGTGCTGAGGAAGAAGCCAGTTTGTTAAGAATTTGTGCAGGAGGAGATGGGAAACAGAGGTGAATAAGTCTGGTGAGCTAGAAACCTTTGATTCTAGGAAACTCGGATAAGTCAGTAGCTTTGTGAGCACTGAATGCGTGGGTTTTGGAGCCCAGTGTGTGTTTTTGCTTGCTCGCCGGGTGCAAGCTAGAATTAAAGCTGATGGCTCACCAGTTTGTGGCTCCGGTGTTTCATTGCCGATTGTTCGAATCCAATGTGAACCTGCGTGGGTCGGGCGGCTGTGACCCTGACCCTGACTACAGGCTTTACATTTGGCGTAGTCTGTGGCAGGATTCGATACAGATCAGCATGGAACCACCACCACCTTTGAGTGGTGGAGTAGAGGACTGGCTGCTGTTATGGTTTCCCATAGCTGTTTTTTGGGGGACTGTTGGATGGCTGACTTTTACAGCCATGTGTGAGGAAACTGAGAGCTCTATGGAAGAGGCTGCCCAGAACCTGCAGGCCGAGCAGCGGAAGGAGCTGGAGGAAACGTGGGAGAAAGAAATGCTGACCCTGGAGCTGAAGGAAGCGCTGGAGGAGGAGGCTGACCAGGTTTGCGAGATTCACCTTGAAGTGGAGCAGATGCTGGAGAAGGAATCACAGGTTCGTGAGTTGGAGATTGCCCTGGATGTTGTGGAGAGCCAGCAGCGGCATGAGGCCGGAGCTGAGGCCAGGACCGGGGCTGAGGCCGGGGTTGGAGCTGCAAGGCCTGCTGAGCAGAAGGCAGCGGTGGCCCGGAGATCAAGCCCAGCAGCAGGAGCTGGTGTTTGCAGTTCCTCTTTGGAGGATGAGGAGAATTGGTCTGGAATTGTGATCCGCAGCCTCCAGAAGGTGAGAGCCCAGCAGCAAGGAGTAGCTATGCTGCCGGTAGGTCTGCGATTTGGGGACATACGGGTGGATGCCATCATGCTCCCCAGAGCAGAGATGGAAATGCTGACTGCCATTGTCACGTGCTCCTTTTTGGGACAGTGTACGAGCTGCCAGGCTGGCAGAGATGAGGGGGGAGGCTAACACCCCATGTGTATGGACTGATTTCCTGGACTATGACCGAATGGGCACAAGCTCCTGTGTTGAATGGACTTACGGATTTTGGACAATGTGAAATACCCTGATGGGGGTGGGGGTGTCTTTGCTGGAGGCCCTCCTGCCCCGGGAAGCTTTTCCCATGGCTAGAGAAAAGGCCGAGGACATTTTGCGCTTTTGGCAAAGTGCTCAGAGACTGGTGAAATGTACCTTTGTAATTGTTGAAATTGTATGATTTGTCATGTTGTTGTAATTTGTGTAATGTGCCTAATTTCTTTGTACAGGAAGAATGCCAGTGGTGTAAATTGTGGGTAGTAAAGTGAGCATAAGGGTGGATTGTTGGGCAAATAAAATATAGTATGCTCACTTTGTTAAAGATGGCGCTGCCCACATGGAAGTTTGTTGGTATTAATGTGTGTTCTGGAACAGGCTGTGGGCAGGCCGGGTCATCATAGCCTAAGGCTTAGTTTAAGAGTAAGCTCTTCTCCACGCCCTTGACTGATTGGATGATGTAGGGTGGTGATGTGGGGGGGTTCTTTGTTTGTATAATTGGATTAAAGGTTTTGAGTCTATGCTATAAAATGGGAGAGAGCAGTAGCTTGATCTCTCTCTTGGTTCCTGGGTTCCTGAGATTAGTATCAGAGAGGAGAGCAGATTAAGGCCATGTGCAGGAGAAGCAGCCGAGATGGCAGAGTGCTGAGGAAGAAGCCAGTTTGTTAAGAGTTTGTGCAGGAGGAGATGGGAAACAGAGGTGAATAAGTCTGGTGAGCTGGAAAGCTTTGATGCTAGGAAACTCAGATAAGTCAGTAGCTTTGTGAGCACTGAATGTGTGGGTTTTGGAGCCCAGTGTGTGTTTTTGCTTGCTCGCCGGGTGCAAGCTAGAATTAAAGCTGATGACTCACCAGTTCTTGGCTCCGTTGTTTTATTACCGACTGTTCGAATCTAATATAAACCTGTGTGGGCCAGGCTGCTGTGATCCCGGCCTTGACTACTGGCTTTACATTTGGCGTAGTCTTTGGCAGGATTCGATACAGTTCGGCATGGAGCCACCACCACCTTTGAGTGGTGGAGTAGAGGACTGGTTGCTGTTTTGGTTTCCCATAGCTGTTTTTTGGGGGACTGTAGGCTGGCTGACTTTTACAGCCATGCGTGAGGAAACCGAGAGCTCTATGGAAGAGGCTGCCCAGGACCTGCAGGCTGAGCAGCGGAAGGAGCTGGAGGAAATGTGGGAGAAAGAAATGCGGACCCTGGAGCTGAAGGAAGCGCTGGAGGAGGAGGCTGACCAGGTTTGCGAGATTCACCTGGAAATGGAGCAGATGCTGGAGAAGGAATCACAGGTTCGTGAGTTGGAGATTGCCCTGGATGTTGTAGAGAGCCAGCAGCAGCATGAGGCCGGGCCTGAGGCCGGGGCTGGAGCTGAGGCCAGGACCGGGGCTGAGGCCGGGGTTGGAGCTGCAAGGCCTGCTGAGCAGAAGGCAGCGGTGGCCCGGAGATCAAGCCCAGCAGCAGGAGCTGGTGTTTGCAGTTCCTCTTTGGAGGATGAGGACAATCTGGCTGGAGTTGCAATCCGCAGTCTCCAGAAGGTGAGAACCCAGCAGCAAGCAGTAGCTACGCTGCTGGTAGGTCTGCGATTTTGGGACATAGGGGTGGATGCCATCATGCTCCCCAGAGCAAAGATGGAAATGCTGACTGCCATTGCCACATGCTTTTCTTTAGGACAGTGTGAGACTTGCCATGATGGCAGGAATGAGGGGGGAGGCTAAAGCCCTATGTGTGTGGACTGATTTCCTGGACTATGACCGGATGGGCACAAGCTCCTGTGTTGAATGGACTTACGGATTTTGGACAATGTGAAATACCCTGATGGGGGTGGGGATGGCTTTGCTGGAGGCCCTCCTGCCCCGGGAAGCTTTTCCCATGGCTAGAGAAAAGGCCGAGGACATTTTGCGCTTTTGGCAAAGTGCTCAGAGACTGGTGAAATGTATCTTTGTAATTGTTGAAATTGTATGATTTGTGCTATTGCTGTAATTTGTGTAATGTACTTAATTTCCTTGTATAAGAATGCTGGTGTTGTAGATTGTGGGTAGTAAAGTGAGCATAAGGGTGGATTGTTGGGCAGATAAAATATATTATGCTCACTTTGTTAAAGATGGCGCTGCCCACATGGAAGTTCGTTGATATTAATGTGTGTTCTGAAACAGGCTGTGGGCAGGCCGGGTCATTATAGCTTAAGGCTTTGTTTTAAGAGTAAGCTCTTCTCCACACCCTTGACTGATTGGATGATATAGGGTGGTGATGTAGGGAGGAATCCCATTATGCCTCAGATGGGTGACTTTGTATCAGAGACTTTCTTGTTTGTATAATTGGATTAAAGGTTTGGATTTTCTAGGCTATAAACTGGGGCAGTCTGGGAGCTTGATCTCTCTCTCTCTTGGTTCCTGAGTTCCTGAGATTAGTATCAGAGAGGAGAGCAGATTAAGGCCATGTGCAGGAGAAGCAGTCAAGATAGCAGAGTGCTGAGGAAGAAGCCAGTTTGTTAAGAGTTTGTGCAGGAGGAGATGGGAAACAGAGGTGAATAAGTCTGGTGAGCTGGAAAGCTTTGATGCTAGGAAACTCAGATAAGTCAGTAGCTTTGTGAGCACTGAATGTGTGGGTTTTGGAGCCCAGTGTGTGTTTTTGCTTGCCCGCTGGGTGCAAGCTAGAATTAAAGCTGATGACTCACCAGTTCTTGGCTCCGTTGTTTTATTACCGACTGTTCGAATCTAATATAAACCTGTGTGGGCCAGGCTGCTGTGATCCCGGCCTTGACTACTGGCTTTACACCGACTATTCAAATCTAATGTGAACCTGCACAGGTAAGGCGGCTGTGATTGTGACCCTGGCTACTGGTTTACACCTAACATTCTTCTATTCAAACTAATAAAATACAACTTCTCATTGTTGGTCAAATTTGCTTATGGGGAATCCCATCACATACAACCTTTCACAAACTGCATCAGTGTGTCTTCTACATTTCAGTTCACAGTTGATTATGTGCTACCTACAATGCAGACACAAGCTACTATTACAAAGTGTTGGCAAATATACAAAACAGGTTATTATTCAGCAGTGTCTATTTAGTAATACATAATATAAAATCTAATTAACTTGTTTCCTCTACAAAGTTGCGTGTCTACTGCAAACATATAAAATATGTTCACTTCCAGTCAGAAGTGGGGAGTTACTGTGTATTTCCTATTTCAGCTGAAATCTTCTTATATAGCTCCTCCAGGTAAACAAAACACAAGAGAATTTTTAAAATATTTTTTAAAGATTTTATTTATTGATTTTAGAGAGAAAGAGAAGGGGGATAAGAGCTGGAAACATCAACTCATAGTAGTTGTTTCTCATATGTACTTTGACCAGGCAAGCCCAGGATTTTGAACCAGAAAACTCAGCATTTCAAGTTGATGCTTTATCTACTACGCCACCACAGATCAGGTAACACAAGAGAATTTTAACTTCCCTTAATAACTGCTCAAACTTGAAGGTAGCTGTAAAGCCGGTAGTTGCGGCCACTATCACAGCCGCCCGACCCACGCAGGTTCACATTGGATTCAGACAGATGGCAATAAAACACTGGAGCCAAGAACTTGTGAGCCATCAGCTTTAATTCTAGCTTGCACCCGGCGGGCAAGCAAAAACACACACTGGGCTCCAAAACCCACACATTCAGTGCTCACAAAGCTACTGACTTACCCGAGTTTCCTAGCATCAAAGCTTTCTAGCTCACCAGACTTATTCACCTCTGTTTCCCATCTCCTCCTGCACAAACTCTTAACAAACTGGCTTCTTCCTCAGCACTCTGCCATCTTGGCTACTTCTCCTCCACATGGCCTTAATCTGCTCTCCTCTCTAATACCTCAGGAACCAAGAGAGAGATCAAGCTACTGTTCTCTCCCACTTTATAGCAGACTCAAAACCTTTAATCCAATTATACAAACAAGGAAGTCTCTGATACAAAGTCACCCATCTGAGGCATAATGGGATTCCACCGTACATCATCCAATCAGTCAAGGGTGTGGAGAAGAGCTTACTCTTAAAACAAAGCCTTAAGCTATAACGATCCGGCCTGCTTACATTACAACTTTTCCCCCACAGCCATCACAAGCATAAGGGCAAATAATATCATCTGGGTGACGGGCTTCCATGTGGGCAGCGCCATCTTTAACAAAGTGAGCATATTATATTTTATCTGCCAAACAGTAGCTAATACAGAATAGGAACAGGCTGTAAATAAATTGTACCCTTGGGTGATTGGATATCTCTGGTTTGTATTTATACAGTAATAGTTAATCATTGCATCTTTTAAAAGATATATATAATTGTGAAATTTCATTTCCTATGAAAAATATCAACAAACTTGTTACATTTTACATCATATAATGTACTAGATCATCAAAGCTGGATTTCCTAAGCAATGTTTTATGTCTTTTCCTTAGCAACATACACTTGCTTCTTTAAGAAAATAATAACAAAAATCATTTCCCAAGCACCTCAGTCTGAAGTTACAGCTGTATTTGGTTACTCTTTCGAAGGGAAATAGGCTGGTTGCTTTTTTTTCTTGGCTTCCAAGCCTTGCTCCTGAATCCTTTCCACACTCACAACTCTTATTTCAAAGAGAAACCCCACCAGGAGGCTGGAAGACCTGACTGTGAGAGAAGGAAGTTATGCTAATTTCTCACCTCCAGAGATACCAGTGAGCATACAAATACTTGCAGTTTAGGAGGGGGAAAAGGCTTCATTCTAGATCAGCTCTAAATTCAGTATCACACTTACAAGTGTTCCAGCTCTGCCATCTCAGCCCTTTTCCCCTCTTTTTCCTCTCCCCAATGCCTGGTGTTGACATAAGAAACATCCAAACCTGTAGAAAATTTTTATGAGTTTTCTGAGGCAAACTGATGACAATTGTCAGGAAGAAGAAACTCAGTGAATTGAGAAAATGCTCCAGCAGTTTTTTTTAAATTTATTTTACTTTTATTTTATTCATTTTTTTTAATAGAGAAGACACAGAGTGAGAGAGAAAGAGAGAAAGGGGGGGAGGAGCTGGAAGCATCAACTCCCACATGTGCCTTGACCGAACCAGTGCAGGGTTTTGAACTGGTGATCCCAATGTTCCCAGGTCGACGCTTTATCCACTGCACCACCACAGGTCAGGCTCCAGCAGTTTTACAGCTTGATTCGTACATTTGAACCAAAGGAGACATTCATTGGTGGTAGAATAGGGAGGTGAGAGAAAGCAAGGAAGAGAAATTTCTAAGATTGGATAAAGAGTAAAAGGAAGACACACATACAGGAGAGTTAGTGTTCGGCAGATAAAATATAATATGCTCACTTTGTTAAGGATGGTGCTGCCCACATGGAAGCCCGTCACCCAGGTGATATTATTTGCCCTTATGCTTGGGATGGCTGTGGGGGGAAAAGCTGTAATGTAGGCAGTCCAGGTCATTATGGCCTAAGGCTTGGTTTTAAGAGTAGGCTCTTCTCCACACCCTTGACTGATTGGATGATGTAGGGTGGTGATGTAGGGAGGAATCCCATTATGCCTCAAATGGGTGGCTTTGTATCAGAGACTTTCTTGTATGTATAATTGGATTAAAGGTTTGGATTATCTATGCTATAAAGTGGGCGGGCCGGTAGCTAGATCTCTCTCTCGGTTCCTGGGTTCCTGAGATTAGTAGAAGAGAGGAGAGCAGAGAAAGGCCACGTGGAGGCCAGGGGAAGTAGCTAAGATGGTGGAGTGCTGAGGAAGAAGCCAGTTTGTGTAGAGTTTGTGCAAAGAGAAAGAGATGGGGAACAGAGGTGAATAAATCTGGTGAGCCAGGAACCTTTGATTCTAGGAAACTCGGACAAGTCAGTAGCTTTGTGAGCACTGAATGAGTGGGTTTTTGAGCCCAGTGTGTGTTTTTACTTGCCCTCCAGGTGCAAGCTAGGATTAAAGATGATGGCCCACAAGTTCTTGGCTCCATTGTTTCATTACCGACTGTTCGAATCTAATGCGAACCTGCACGGGTCAGGCGGCTGTGATGGTGGCCGCGACTACTGGCTTTACAGTTAGCAATGAACATTCACAGCACACAGAGATGGTATTTGGGGAACAGGATAACAGTGAGGGGTTCTTTGTTTTTGTGCTCTGTTGCGTCCTAAAGGGTCTGGAAAAGGAGAGTACTCTGACATTTCAAAGGTATGTTATCCTAGACTCAAAAAGACAATAGACAGGCTCACTTAAGGTAAAGATTGACTTTTGTCAAGTAAGCTACGCCAGGATGTGACTACTGAACGTGACCTACATTTAGTTAGGAATTTTTATATTCAGACCATCCTATGCAGTTACTTTCAGTCTGTGAGTTCCTAAGACCTCACTTGAGCTTCTCAGGTTTAGTATGTGGCCCCTTTTTCTTTTTTCTTTTTTAATATTTGGAGACTTTATTTTTTTTACAGGGACAGAAAGAGAGAGAGTCAAAGAGAGGGATAGATAGGGTCAGACAGACAGGAACAGAGAGAGATGAGTGTAAAGCCAGTAGTCAAGGCCGCCATCACAGCCGCCTGACCTGTGCAGGTTCACATTAGATTCGAACAGTCAGTAATGAAACAACGGAGCCAAAAACTGGTGAGCCATCAGTTTTAATTCTAGCTTGCACCCGGCGGGCAAGCAAAAACACACACTGGGCTCCAAAACCCACACATTCAGTGCTCACTAAGCTACTGACTTATCTGAGTTTCCTAGAATCAAAGGCTTCTAGCTCACCAGACTTATTCACCTCTGTTTCCCATCTCCTCCAGCACAAACTCTTAACAAACTGGCTTCTTCCTCAGCATTCCGCCATCTTGGCTGCCTCCTCTCCTCCACGTGGCCTTACTCTGCTCTCCTTTTTAATACTTCAGGAACCGAGAGAGAGATCAAGCTACTGGTCTCTCCCACATTGTACCGTAGAATCAAAACCTTTAATCCAATTATACAAACAAGGAAGTCTCTGTATAATGGGATTCCTCAGGAGAGTACACCACCCTACATCATCCAATCAGTCAATGGTGTGGGGAAAAGCTTACTCTTAAAACCAAGCCTTAGGCCATAACAACCCCGGCCTGCCTACATTACAGCCTTCCCCCCACACCCATCCCAAGCATAAGGGCAAATAATATCATATCTGCCAAACAACGAGAAACATCAATCATCAGTTTTTCATTGCGACATTGATTGCTTTCTCATATGTGCCTTGACTGCGGGTCTTCAGCAGACTGAGTAACCCCTTGCTGGAGCCAGCGACCTTGGGTCCAAGCTGGTGAGCTTTTGCTCAAGCCAGAGGGGCCCGCACTCAAGCTGGCGACCTTGGGTCTCGAACCTGGGTCCTCTGCATCCCAGCACGATGCTCTATCCACTGTGCCACCACCCAGTCAGGCTGTGGCCCTTTTTTCACCCACACTTGCTCAGCCAAAGAAATAGTGTTGCTGCTTGATTAGCAGAGCCAGGCTGACTGTAACACAGTTTCCCTATGAGGGCTTGGGCCCCATGGCGACTGAAGACATGGACAGCTGTAGCAGTACAACCAGAACTCTATATTTGGGGGAACAATTGACCCCTGAAGTGTTGGGGCCACAACTCATCTGCGTAACTTCTCCAACATTCAGGACTATATTGCCTCTCAAATTTGAAATATTCAGATAAAGGGAACAGAGAGCTCCAGGAAAAGAAGCAATTTTTTAAATGTTTACACATTGGCAGATGGTAAAAATAACAGATTTTTATCTTTCTTAGTTCAGGAGTGTTAGGCAAATAAGTTTGTAAAATTTGTGTTATTTGAGTTTGCTCACTTTTATTGTTAAAAATGGCGCTGGGCAACCACATGTGTGCTTGCCCTCAGAGCAGGGCAGGTGATTGCAGGTTGCTTTCCTGTTTGGGGAGGGCCATTGTTATGCTAATGTGTGCTGGAGGCTGGAGAAGGGGTCTTTGTGGACCCAGGTAGTTTTTTAGAAGGAGGAAGAGGAAGAGGAAGCCAAGATGGAAGGGAAGGAGAGAGAAGCCAGTTTTGCAGAGTAAGAAGCCATGTTGGCAGATGAGGAACCAGAAGTGACTGAGACTGGTGGGGCCTTTGATTTTAGGAAAAGAACAGAGAAAGTCAGTGGCTTTGGGAGCCCTGAATGGAAAGGGAAGTGTTTTCCTACTGTGTGTTTACTCGCCGGCCAGTTGCAAGGCTAGAATAAAGGAATGACCCATCATTTTTTGGCTCCACTGTTTCTTTACAGTCTGCCTGAATTTAATGAGAACTTGCATGTGAATGGCTATGATGGCGCCAGCCCCTGGCCCTACAAGGAGCTTCTAATGGGGAAATCTTCCGAGAAGAAACACAATGACATAATTTATATACATTGTACAGTGCAATGATTCTTAACCTCTTTCCCCTCCCTTTGAAAATCTGATGAACAATATGCACTACTATTTGGTCTGTGCTCCCACCACTGCACCTACTGCACCTACAGCCTCTCACAGTGTGAAAAGCACAAGGTTCACAGCCCTATGGGTATAATTACCACACAGCATTATGGAGAGCTGTCTTGTGCATCCTTCTGTGCTAACTCAGGAAAGTGGAGAGCAAAGTTATTTTGGAACAAAGACCTCGTGCTGCACTGGGAATCAGGAGTTCTGACAGGTTTTTAAAGTTGTGTCTCCTGCTCATATCACTTCTCTAGAGCTCAGTTCTTTTCATGTAAAATGGTCATAAATTCTATGAACTAATTAGCTATTAGCTATTTGGACCATTGTTATCCAATAATTGAAGACGAAAGTCTTGTCCTTTACCAATTGTTAGCTGTGACACTGGTCAAGCAACTGGAACTCTCTGAACCTGCTCCCTCACCTATTTGCTTTACAGATTAAATGATGACAAATGGGAGGTAATTAGCATAGTGTTTCACAAAGTGTTCAATTAATAAGTATCATTTTTATAAAATAGCTAAGTTTCTTCTTAATTCTTACACCAAAATGATAAATAAAAGATATAAAACTAAAGAATAAAACCATAAACTTAGTAGAAATAACATTGGGAATTTTTTAACCTTGAAAAAAAGAAATGTATTTGTGTCTATATAACTATTTAAAAATTCTGGCCCTGGCCAGTTGGCTCAGCAGTAGAGTGTGGTCCCAGTGTGTGGACGTCCCAGGTTTGATTCTTGGTCAGGGCACAAAGGAGAAGCAAACATCTGTTTCTCCCTTCTCTCACTCTCTATCTCTGTTTCTCTCACTTTCTTCCCCTCCCACAACCATGGCTTGAATGGTTTGAGCAAAGTTGGCCCTAAGCACAGAGGATGACTCCATGGCCTTACTTCATGCACTAAAATAGCTTGGTTGCCAAACAACAGAGCAGCAACCCATACAGGCAGGGCATCACCTGTTAAGGGCTTGCTAGGTGGATCCCAGGTTGGGCACATACAGGAGTATATCTCTGCCACCCCACCTCTCACTTAATAAAAAAAAATATCTGTATGGCTGGAAAAAGTATAAGACAAATGATAAATTTAGAAAATATTCACCAAATATATGGTAGACAAAAACGTTAATTTTGCCTGACCTGTGGTGACATAGTGGATTAAGTGTGAACTTGGAATGCTGAGGCCACTAGTTCAATATCCCAGGTTTGCCTTGTCAAAGCACATGTGAGAAGCAACTACGAGTTGCTTTTTGCTCCTCTCTCCACCTTTCTCTCCTCTAAATAAAATCTTTTTTAAAAAAACATTTTTACCTAAAGAATATCTAATTTTTATAATATGTAGGAAAAACTCATACAAATCAATCAACATATAGAAAGAAGATGCTTAAACTCACTCAGACACTATTTTTTTATCCATTAAATTGACAGAAATTTTAAAAATTATAATGTCCATTGACAGAGAGTAAGAAAATAGACATTTATACACTGTAGGTGGGAGTATAAATTAGTACACTTAAGAGGGAAATTAGACATTGTTTGCTTTATATTTAAAACATATCCTTTCATCTAAAAGCCATTTTTTTCTAGGAATTTCTCAGGTATACATAAGCATGGCCTAATGCTCAAAGAGCTATATTTAGATGTTCACTGGTGCATTGTTTGATTAAAAAAGTAAAAGGAATATACCCTGAAAGTCCAGCAATAGGGCAATAATAAAAAATTTAGACTATTTCAAGATAAGGGTACCATATTTTTTGCTCTATTAAGACACACTTTTTTCCTTCCAAAAGTGGAGGGGAAAATGCCCTTGTGTCTTATAAAGTGAATGTTCATTTTTTTAAGCTGCTGCAGGGTGCTGCACTGGTAAACATATGTAGAATGAGTGCCAGTGGCTGCATGTGGAACCCCAGCATCCGCTGAGTGATCTCCTGGTTCTGGTTTCCACAGTTGCATGCAGTGTAGGAAGGAAGGTGAGCGATGTTGTGTGGGCGTATTCATCTGGCATCATCCAGGGAAGATGTGAGAGGTGCGCTGCAGGGATGGAGGGCTGTGCTGATTCTGTGAGAGCTCTGTGTGAAGTGCTGACGTCACTTGTTGCCAGCTTAATAGCATTTCATTGGCTGGCTGGCTGGCAGATAGGGAAAGGCCAAGGGTGCAAGGCACATTCAGTGAGCTGGGAAGCCAGTGTGAGCACAGGCAAAGCAGAGGCAGATGAAACAGGCTATGCTGCTCATCTCCATCAGTTTATTCCAGCTGTAATCCAGGTAATCGTGACACCAACTGAACGAATGAAGCGACCCACTATCATTCAAGTTTGTGAATGGGTGAAAACATCATGGCAGTGAGTGAAGTTGAAATTCTCGTACGGTCACTCAAAAAATGTGGCATTAGCAATGCCTTACATGGCACTGAAGATGGTATCATATATGAAAATAGCGAAGAAAGTGATACCAGTGATTGTGAGCAACTGAGCTTCTTAAATTCTGACACTAGCAATGATGAGTTCCTGGGGTTTCCGGACAACTAGAAGAGTATTTGAACATTAAAGTCTCTTCTCATTTGTTAATAACAGTGCTAATGGTTGTTAATACTGCTGTTGAGTTTACATTGTTGAAATATTATTGTGGTATATTTTATTAAATATTTTAACACACAATTTGGTTCAGATTTTTTTTTTCTTATTTTCCTCCTTAAAACCCTAGGTGCATCTTATGGTTAGGTGCACCTTATGAAGTGAAAAATACGGCATATTTTGACACCATCTAAAAGAATGGAGTAGAACTATATGTTTGACCTGAAAATAGGTCCAAGATAAAATAAGGAAAGAGAGATGCTTGCTGGATACACACACATGCACACACATTTATACATATACATATTTTTATGTGTACATACACACACACACACACATACAAATATGGATTGGGAAATTTCTAGAGGAATACACAAGAAAAATAACAGTGGTTACTTCTGGAAAGTATCTTTTACTGCCTTTTTTTTTTTTTTTTTTTTTTTTACAGGGACAAAGAGAGAGTCATAGAGAGGGGTAGATAGGGACAGACAGGAACAGAGAGATGAGAAACATCAATCATTAGTTTTTCGTTGCCTTTGCGACACCATAGTTGTTCATTGATTGCTTTCTCACACGTGCCTTGACCACGGGCCTTCAGCAGACCGAGCCACGCCTTGCTGGAGCCCATGACCTTGGGTCCAAGCTGGTGAGCTTTTGCTCAAGCCAGATGGGCCCTCGCTCAAGCTAGCGACCTCGGGGTCTCGAACCTGGGTCTTCCGCATCCCAGTCTGATGCTCTATCTACTGTGCCACCACCTGGTCAGGCCTTTTACTGCCTTTTTTACTGTGTTAAAGTATACATGATAAAAATTTACCAATCCAACCATTTTTAAGTGTACATTTCCGTGGCATTAAGTACAATCATATTGCTGTGCAATGATCACCAACATCCATTTCCAGAACTCTTTCATCCTCTCTAATTGAAACTCTGTTTCCATTAAACATTACACCCCATTCTCATCTTTCCCTACTCCCAGCCCCTGGCAACCACCATTTTGCTTTCTGTTTCTACGTTTGAGTACTGTAGGAATCTCATTTATGAGGAATCATACAATATTTGTCTTTTTGCGACTGGCTTAATTTACCTAGCATAATGTCTTCAAGATTCATCCATGTTGTAGCATGTGTCAGAATGTCTGTGGTTTTTAACACTGAGTACTATTCTATTGTATGTATACACTATACCACATTCTGTTTTTGCATTTATCTGCTGATGGACTCTTGGCTTTACTGCCTTTTCTTGTGTGTTGTTTTATTCTGTTCTTGCATTTATCTGTTGATGGACTCTTGGCTTTACTGCATTTTCTTGGGTGTTGTTTTAAGTGAGAAATAACTTTTAAAGCCAAGTTTTTCCTGAGAATGTATTTAATGTATTTAAGGCACAAAGAGACAAATAATTGAGTAGAAAGAAATAGTTTTCTATACTCCATTTTGAGTTTAATTAGTAGTTCTCAGAATGGAGCTTGGAGACAACCTGAGCTGAGGTTAAATGAGCTTCTTGAGTAGTCCTAAGAAAACACTTCTCTGGGGCCCATTTCCAGTCACTGGCTTATATAAGGGCCAAATAGCTCCCTAGAAAATACCACAGCTTCTGTTGTATTTGGTGTTCAGACACATGCCAGGTCTGTTGGAACAGGGGTAGAGGAATTTAGTGAAAATGAAATATGAAAGAAAATAGATTCTAGCCTTGCCCTAGTAGCTCAGTTGGTTAAAGCATTGTCCCAATATTCCAAGATTGTGGGTTTGATCCCTGGTCAGGGCACATACAAGAATCAATCAATGAATGCATAAATAAGTGGAACAACAAATCAATGTTTCTCTCTCTTTCTCTTCCCTCCTTTCTTTCTCAAGTCAATAAATAAAATTTAAAAAATTTTTTTTAATATAATTATAGAATCTCAAAGAGAACGTTTATTCTAAGAAGTTCAGGTGCTAGGTCTTAGAGTTAGGGAAGAACAATGGTTCCTGCAAAGGTGGGGCAGCCGATTCTTTAATTGGTTATGATTCAACTATACCCTGGTAGTCCATAGTGTTCTTGAAGTTGAACGGGCTCTGAATGCAAATTCAAAGAACTGCCTTACTAAATTCTTAATTTGGGGGTCTAGGTAACCTTGCTACCCACCACCACCTTCTGCTGAGCATCACGCAGAGGAATCAGTTTCTCTCCTCATTACACAGGAAACTGGCCAGCTGTCCTGGCACTAGTCAGAGCAGTTGGTTGAGATATTCAGCTTTGGAGGAGGGACAGGGAGCTCAGAGAAGCCTATTCTAGCTGCAGTTTTTGTGTGAGAGTCAGAATGATTTGTGTCTATACCCAGGTAAATGCACCAACATTCTTTGGGAAAGAGAGAAGGAATAGTTTTTAGAGGGTTGGGGGGTTCTGGGTGAGTACACTGGGGAAATGGTGATGTAACCTGGGTCTGGATGTTGAAATGTCTTCATATGTACCCACAATATTTGGAGCCTTGGAGACATTTGGGTTGTGCTTCCTTGGCAAAGAAGGTATTTTTCTCCTCTTGATCTGCTAAGGATAATGTTGGATCTAGGAAAATCAGACCATTCAGGATTCAGAAAATAAGTAGGTGGTATTGTATAGGCTGTGGCTTTGCTCTGCAGTAACTTGAAATTTCAACATCCTCAGTTTTGTCTGTCATATGAAAACAACACAGAATTTCAAAAATTTTAAATAAAAAATAGAAAACATTTTGTGAGTAGTTTTAGTAGAAATGAATAGATAAATCAATACCTCAGAAAAAAGAACTCAGATTTCTAAAGTGAAAAAAACCAGTGAGAGCCTGACCTTGCGGTGGCGCAGTGGATAGAGCGTCGGACTGGGATGCGGAAGACCCCGGTTCAAGACCCAGAGGTCACCTGCTTGAGTGCGGGCCCATCTGGCTTGAGCAAAAGCTCACCAGCTTGGGCCCAAGGTTGCTGGCTCCAGCAAGGGGTGGCTCGGTCTGCTGAAGGCCCACGGTCAAGTTACATGTGAGAAAGTTATCAATGAACAACTATGGTGTTACAATGGCAACAAAAAACTAATGATTGATGCTTCTCACCTCTCTCCGTTCCTGTCTGTCTGTCTCTATCTATCCCTCTCTCTGACTCTCTCTCTTTCCCTGAAAAAAAGAAAATAAACAGTGAGAATAGTTTATTGTGTTTCTTCATGGTGGCCAGAGGCCTGGGCTGAGAGTCAAAAGGATGGTTTTGAATCTATATCACACCACATATGAGTCATGAGTCTAAGTTGCACTTAGAGCACTAATTTTTGTCCCATCCTCTCTATTGGACTGCTGTGTACATCAAATGAGACAGCGTGTGTAAAAGAGCAACCCTGAAGTTGGTCCACATTTTGTGGGAACCTGTGAGGATACTGAGGATCTCACACACTCTCTTTTCCATGATATACCTGGCAATCCCACCCCATTTCTTACCAAATGGAGTAAATTAAGCAATATATAAATGCTATTTTCACAAAATAGTATACCAACATCACTCTTATATTTGTGTAATATTTAACCATGTTTAGAACTATTTTATGTATAGTTTATGTTGTGTATTGGAAAGCCTGGATTTGGAATTCAATTGATCCCCTCTCTGTTTTTTAGCTGTGTAACCTCTTTCTGTTGATTCCACTGTAGCAAGTATATATCTTTGTTACTTAAAGCATTGCAGTGGCTTAACTATTTAACTATATATCTTTGTTACTTAAAGCATTGCAGTGGCTTAACTATTTAACTATATATCTTTGTTACTTAAAGCATTGCAGTGGCTTAACTATTTAACTATATATCTTTGTTACTTAAAGCATTGCAGTGGCTTACCTTGTACAAATGGATTCAATGAAGTGAATCATAGACTCTGATGCATTATATATGTGCAAAGACTGCCATATATAATCAGCCACAATCCTCAAGGTTGCCAAAAACAAAACAAAACAAGACAACTTTGATTTAAGTGAAAGGGGAATTTAGTGAAAAAAAATAGTGACCAATAGTCACTGCACAGCCAGGAAGGCTGGAAATCCAGACCTGGCCAGCCAGAAATAGTGAAATGAAGCCATAGATATGGTCCAGAGAGAATTTCCACTGTTACCCCCTTGAACAGTAGACAGTCCAGCCCTTGACAGAGTTGAATTCTGAACACCACTGTTGACAATGCTGCCTCTATTGCTCAGAAAAATGGGATGAGGCTACCACCTCCTCTGCTGCTAGTAAGGAGTCTTTGTGTCTTTATTTTCTTGCATCACTAGCCCCAGGGTAGGCAATTAGATGAGCCCAAGTGATTTACCACACAAATGCATAAAGGAAGCTAAAAAAGTGGACCTCTAGACTAGGAAGTAGTTATCACATCCCACCAAACCTTATGCAATGAGGAATTCAGGCAATTCTTGGTACAGAATTAAAAGCTCAGAAATAAACCTTCACATATACAATCAAACAATATTGGGCAAGGCAACCAAGAATACTCAATGGAGAAAAGACAGTCTTTTCAAAAATAATCTTGAGAAATTGGATATCTACATGCAAATGAATGGAATTAGACCCCTATCTTACATCACTCACAAAAATTAACTCAAAATGGATTAAAGACTTAAACAAGAAACCTGCCACCATGCCACACCAAGAAGAAAACAAGGAAAAAGATCCTTGCTGTTGATGTTGGCAATGATTTTATGGATATGAGACCAAAAGTACAATCAACAAAATTAAAAAATTAATAATTGGGACTACATCAAATTTGAAAGCTTCTGCACAGTGAAAGAATTAACAACAACATAAACTAAGAGTTTTGAAAAACTAATTTGAAAGCATATATGTACTCCTATTTTCACTGTACAGTTATTTATAATAGCCAATATCTGAAAACAACCCAAGTTTCCATTAGTAGATGAGTGGATATAAAAGCTGTGGTACAGGAACACAATTGAATACAACTTGTCATAAAAAAAAAGAAAATCTTACCTTTTGTGACAGCATGAATAAACCTGGAAATTATTAAGCTAAATGAAAGAAGCCAGTCAAGAAAGACAAGAGCCATATGATTTCATTCATATGTGAAACCACAAAATGAACTAACAAGCAAAATAAAAACAGATTCACACATAGAGAGCAGGCTGACAGCTGTCGGGGAACTGTTGAGTGAGGTGGAAAGATAGAGCAAAAAAGAACAAAAAGAAAATTTATGGGCATGGACAACAGTGTGGCGATTGCCAGGGCTGGGGAGGTGAAAGACAATGGACACTTGACTTGGGAGGGGGCGGGTGAACACACAATATCATGTACAGAAATGTATTGTATAGAATTGGGCAACTGAAACCTGTATAATTATGTTAACCAGTGGCACCCCAATTTAAAATATGGTCATGCTGATCTACCTCTTTCCTCACAGAAATGTTGCATGGATTAAATATAATAGTAAATGCCAAAGTGCTTTGCAAACTGAAAAAACAAGAAAGTATTTTCAAATATTATATTTGATAAGGGGTTAATATCCAAAATAAAAACTCATTCAACTCAATAACAAAACAAAAACAAAAAAATCTAATTAAAAATGGGCAGAATAACTAGACACATTTCCCCAAAAAAGTCATATAAATGGCCAATGGGTACATGAAATGGTGCTTGACATCTCTAATTATCAGGAAAATACAAATCAAAAGCACAATAACATATCACCTCATACCTATTTAGAAAGGCTATGGTCAAAAGGTGAGAGATGAGTGTTGGTGAGGATGTAGAGAAAAGGGAACCTGGTGCACTGTTGGTGGGAATGAAAATGGGTACAGCAATATGGAAACTGGTATGGACATTCCTCAGAAAATTAAAACTAGAACTACCATATAATCTAGCAATCCCACTTCTGGGAATATACCCCAAGGAAATGAAAACAGGATATGGAAAACATCTGCACTCCTCTGTTCTTTGAAGCATTATTTACAATAGCCAAGATAGAGAAACAATCTAAGTGTCCATCAACAGATGAATGGATAAGATATGGTATATATGTAAAATGGAATACAATTTAGCCATGAGAAAGAAGGAAATTCTGCTATTTGAGACAACATGGAAGAACCATGAGGGCATTATGTTAAGTGAAATATGTCAGACAAAGAAAGACAATGATTGTATATCACTTATGATTCCTTATGAGGAATATAAAAAGGCCAAAGTCATAGAAACAGAGTATATATGAGGTGGTTACCAGGAAAATAGGGGGCAGGAGGGATAGAAATGGGGAGATACTGGTCAAAGGATTCAAACTTCTAGCTATTATATTAATAAATGCTATTGATATAATAATGTGCAGCATATTGATTACAGGAAATAATGCCGTGTTATATTCCTGAAAATTACTGAGAGATTTTGAGTGTTGTCACCACAAAAAGGAAATGGTACTTATGTGACATGATGTGCTAGCTCATGCCACAGTGATCATCAATTTGCAATATAGAGCTATCAAATGAATACAGTGCACCTCAAGATTACATAGTGTTAAATGCCAACTCTGTCTCAATAAAACTGAAGAGAAAAAAGACTTTATTAAAACTATACATTCCAGGGGACTTTCCCTCATGTGCTCTTTTATAACTGCCTCAACAAATTTGGGGTGGTTATACTTTTTCTTTTTAATTTGAGTTTTTCATGATTTTATTAAAAGGCAATAACTGCTACATTGGTACACTGTGATGGAGCCTTGGGATGACTTTGGCATTATTCACGCAGTTTTTCACAACAGACTCTTCATGTCTTTGAATTCTTTTAGTTCCAGTAGGAATCGGAAACAAATCAGCAAATGCACTCAGCTCTTAAAGCCTGTGTCCAGCTGAGTGGTTACAATATCAATTACATCATGGAAGAGTCCTCTTACCTAAAAAACGACTAATGTTCAAAGGGTTGCAATATTATTTCTCAGCATAGAGCATGCTAACAAAACAAATACAGACCCCTTTTAAATATCTTTGGATTTGGTAAAATGGGGGAGATCTTTTGACATGAGAAAAATGTGGGTTTGCCTTTAAGGTGACATGTTGCTCATTATGTATTAATAAACTGACTTCAACAAAGACATTCTTATCCATTGCTAAATATTGACCAACTATAAAGAGCCACTAGAGTACTGTCTTTGCCAGTGCCAAAAAGATTTCTAAATCCTTCAGTTAAAATGCCAGCAAAGATCAAAGAGGTTTCACATGAGCTTTCTACATGCCAACAAGATACAAGTGCCATCTTTTAGCACATTATAATAATCCTGTTGTGCGGTATTCTTTCCCAACGACTTGTAAAAACAAAATATGAGAGAGGCATTATTTTTTCTGCAAAAGAAAGTATAAATTAGAAAAGGTATATTTAACAAGTTCCATGACCTATTGTTTTTTTTTAAATTTCTTTTTATTTTATTCACTTTAGAGAGGAGACACAGAGAGAGAGAGAGAAAGAGAGAAAGGAGGAAGGAGCTGGAAGCATCAACTCCCATATGTGCCTTGACCAGACCAGTGCAGGGTTTTGAACTGGTGACCTCAGTGTTCCCAGGTCGACGCTTTATCCACTGCGCCACCACAGGTCAAGCTCCATGACCTATTGTTTTAAGTTAATATATTTTTTCCCCGTTCTATAGAGTTTAGGATTGCAAATGCTTGGGAGACTACCTATAAAAGAGATAAAAATGGAATGTTATGGTGCAACTTGGCAAAATGATTTATTTACCATTCCTTAGTCACGAGAATGATATATGTGGTCTAATATATATAGCTTTTCACTTATTTTGTTATGCATGCCCTGCACCACATTAAAATAGTACTAGCTAAAATAGTGTACTAGCTCAATATTGTAGCAATTTCAAAAAGGAGAGGAAAGGAAGAAAGAAGGGAGGAAAGAACTTAGGGAGGAAAGGAGGAAGGGGTGAGGGAGGGAGGGAAGGGTGAGAGGGAGGAAGAAAGGGAGAAAGGGAAGGGAAAAAAGGAGGAGAAAGAGGAAGGAAAATTCAGCCAAACTTGAATTGTTGTTAAGCACAATTTATTTTATTTGCTAATTATATTTTACATCATACTAATTTTCTAATGTGTTCATATATCCATTAGCCATGATCAATGAAAAACATTGAAATTTTCACCTGAGCCCGTTTAGTTCTGACACTGTAACACTGAATAGTCATGTTTTATCATCTGCCTCTTGTATCTTTCTTTTGTGACTAAGACAGAGAGAGAGTCAGATAGGAACAGACAGGCAGGAAGGAAGAGAGATGAGAAGCATCAATTCTTCGATGTGACTCCTTAGTTCAGAAGTCGGGAACTTTTTGGCTGAGAGAGCCATGAATGCCACATGTTTTAAAATGTAATTCCATGAGAGCCATACAATATGTTTAACACTAAATACAAGTAAATGTGTGCATTTTATGTAATACCAACACTTATAAAGTACAATAAGTCTCTGAATTCTTTTTATTAACGTTGTTATGCTGTTGCTAACCAATGATGAATAAAGTACTTCTTACCATTAATGCGACTTCTGGTGCTGCATGGTTTTGCTGATGGCTTTGTAGTCTGGTTGATACGTGGTGAGGTTAAGCTTCATGCAGGCGTTGAGACTTCCATCCGTTAAACGTGATCGTAGGTTGGTCTTAACGTTCTTTAGATGTGAGAAAGACTGCTCACATGCATACGTAGAGCCAAACATTGTCAGTACAGCACTACTCACATGCTGCAGTGTGTGGTATGTGATGCGAAGTGCGTTGCAAGTTTTGACAATCAGCTGGTCCACGGGTTGAATTTTTTCCATTTCTCCCCACATGTGTTTGCGCACCAACTCTGCTTGCTGTCGTGCAAGTCTTTCCAAATCTTCATTCAGTGACTTGAACTTATTCAACCACATGTCTGAGGCCTTCAGATCAGCAGCTTGTAGCTCAAAATCTCTGATGCAGACACTGGGGATGTAACTCAGGTTGGTTCTGTCCACTGCACACTTGTGTGGATGGGTGATTAACTTAAAAAGACGTGTGCACTCACGAAATTCTCCAAAGTGCACTTTGAATGACTGCTGGAGATTAGATATGAAGCCCGCTAGCTGCTGGAGATCAAGATGTTGAGCAGGGTCACTTGCTGTGCATGCATCTTTAAACTCTCCCAGTTTTTCAAAGGTAGTAAATGACCTGTTTCAACGTTGGCGATGAAGAGTTCCAGCTTTATTCAAATGCAAACACTGCTTGTTGAAGGGATAAGACTGTATTTCCAATGCCTTGCATTTTCACATTGAACTGGTTCAGATGTTCAGTCATGTCCATGAGATAGTAGAACTTCAAGAACCACTCAGTGTTAGCTAACTCAGGATGCTCAACATTTTTCATTTCAAGAAAAGTCTGGATTTCTGTCAGACAAGCCGCGAAACGGCTGAGCACCTTCCCTCCTGACAACCTACACATTGCTGTGCAGAAGCAGACCAGGATAATTATTCCCAACTTCATCCAGCAGTGTTTTAAACTGGCGAACATTTAAAGCTCGGGCAATAATAAAGTTGACCACCCAAATGACCAGCGACATCACCTCACCAAGCTGCTCGCCACACATCTGAGCACAAAGTGCCTCCTGATGTAGGATGCAGTGAAAACTTAGGATGGGTCTCTTTTCTGTTCACCAGGAAGCACTACAAATCCTCTGTTTTTCCCCACCGTGCACGGAGCACCATCAGTACACACTGAAATAAGTTTATTTATCAGTAGATATTTTTCTTTAGCGAACTCAGTAAAAGACTTGAATAAATCTTCCCCTCCTGTTATCTCTTTCATAGGCAAAACAGCAAGACTTTCCTCACGTAGTGTGTCACCGACAGCATACCTTGCAATCATGCTAAACTGGAATAAATGTCTTATGTTTGTTGACTCATCCAAAGTGAGAGAAAAAGAATGGTGCTGCATTTATGTCTTTCACTTGTGTTGCCTCAATTCGATTTGCCATCATGATGGTATGATCTGAACAGTTCTTGCTGACAGAGGCCTGTCTTTTATTCATTTGATTATCTTGTCTTCATCCGAAAAGTTGTCAAAAAGTTCATTGGCAACATCAAGCATGAATGTTTTGGCATACTCCCCATCTGTGAATGGCTTTCCGTTTCTCACAACTGCTAAAGCACAAGCAAAGCTAGTCCAATTCCAGTCACCTTGTTGGGTCCAAACACGGAGTTGCTGCTTACTAGCTTGCACTCTGCACAGTAGCTCTTGACATGCTTTCTTTCTCTGTCCCCCGCTAGATATTTCTATGCAAATGTAGTATGGTGTGTGTCGAAATGCTGCTTTATATTTGACCATTTCATCGATGCAATTTTATCATTGCATATTAGACACACTGCAGAACCTGCTCTCTCCACAAAGGTCAATTTCTCTGTCCATTCCTGCTGAAAAGTACGATACTCCTCATCCTTTTTTCTTTTAGCTATCTTCTTCGTCAAAAGGTTTCTGCAATTAGCTAGCTGACTACTTGATTAAAAGGAGGGAAGTTTACTTCTTGACATCACAACGACCCGTGTACTATGCATTATCCAATAAAAATTTGGTGTTGTCCCGGAAGACAGCCATGATTGGCTCCAGCCACCCGCACCATGAACATGAGTGTTAGGAAATCAATGGATTGTAATACATGAGAATGTTTTATATTTTTAACATTATTATTTTTATTAAAGATTTGTCTGCGAGCCAGATGCAGCCATCAGAAGAGCCACATCTGGCTCACAAGCCATAGGTTCCTGACCCCTGCTTTAGTTGTTCGTTGATTGCTTTTTCATATGTGCCTTGACCGAGGAGCTATAGCAGTGCGAGTGACCCCTTGTTCAAGCCAGCGACCTTTGGGCTCAATCCAGCAACTATGGGGTCATGTCTGTGACCCCATGCTCAAGCCAGTGCTCAAGATGGTGAGCCCCTTGCACAAGCCAGATGAGCCCACGCTCAAACTGGCAACCTCGGGGTTTTGAACCTGGGTACTCTGCATTCCAGTTCTACACTCTAACCACTGCACCACCACAGGCTAATTCTTGTATCAGACAGTGGCTGTTGAAACTCATGTTATAGTCAACATCAAATACGTAAAACCTGTCTCCTCCACTATACTGCAAACTCTATGATGTTAGGGACCATATCTGCTTCATTTACACATAAAGTAATTAGAATACAATGTCTCATGCATAAATATTTATTGAGGACATTCACTGCACAAGAAACATAAATTAGGTTATAGGAAATAGATATCTAGTTAAATTAATTCAAGTACAAAGAGAATCTGGATGTTTTCTTATCCTCATCCTCTCACGCTTCTTCATTTTACCGGTGCATCCTCACCATCCTTTTCACTTGAGCAGGTTTCTCTGACACTCTCTTCCCTCATAATCTGGGGGCACAGGAAACTCTAATATGGCTGCCCCAGTTCTGATTTCATGAGGCTTTCATTTTAAATCACCAGTATTTCCTTTAGCCTTGGTTCTAATTTAGATGAAAAAAGTCTGACAAAAAATGCTGCCAAAGGAGAGTGGGGTTGGGAGACCTGATGAAATGTGAAGGGATTAAGCAAAATATAAAAATAAAGGCCCTGGCTGGTTGGCTCAGTGGTAGAGCATAATCCTGGTGTGTGTAAATTCTGGGTTTGATTCCTGGTTGTCACACAGGAGAAGTGACCATTTGTTTCCCACTCCTCCCCTTTTTCTCTCTTTATTCTCCTCCCACAGCTATGGCTGGATTGGCTCAAGAAAGTTGGCCTCGGGCACTCAGGATGGCTCCACAACCTCACTTCAGGAGCTGAAAAAGAGCTCTGGTTGCAAGAGAGCAATGGCCCCAGATGGGTAGAGCATCACCTCCTAGTGGACTTGCCAGGTAGATCCCAGCAGGGTGCATGTGGGAGTCTGTCTCTCTGCCTGCTCTCCCCTAAAATATAAATAAATAAACAAACAAACAAGCAGACAGGTGTGGTGATAGCCAGAAAAAAAGGAGTTGGGTGGTAGGTGGAGGTGCGCAAAGGGGAGGCAGGAAATGGGGACAAAAAGAGACTTTGCGCCTGACCAGGTGGTGGCCCAGTGGATAGAGCATCGGACTGGGATGCGGAAGACCCAGGTTCGAGACCCCGAGCTCGCCAGCTTGAGCGCGGACCCATCTGGCTTGAGCAAAAGCTCACCAGCTTGGACCCAAGTTCACTGACTCCAGCAAGGGGTGGCTCGGTCTGCTGAAGGCCCGCGGTCAAGGCACATGTGAGAAAGCAATCAATGAACAACTATGGTGTCGCAATGGCAACGAAAAACTAATGATTGATGCTTCTCACTTCTCTCCGTTCCTGTCTGTCCGTCCCTATCTATCCCTCTCTCTGACTCTGTCCCGGTAAAAAAAAAAAAAAAAAAAAAGAGAGAGACTTTGCTTGGGGTGACTGGCGCCCAATATAATGTGCAGATGAGGTCTTGTGGAGTTGTACACTAGAAACCTGTATGGTTTTATGAACCAATGTCACTCCAGTAAATTTAATACAAAAAAAAAGAAGAAATAGGTCACTATTTCCCAGTCATTGGAGTAACTCCCCTTGGATTAAGCTTCCTCCTTCATTTAATCAGCTGCAGCAAGGGAGAAGAGACCACATACTGTATTAGGATCAGAATGCAATCACAGAAGGAGGAAGCTGCGTTAAGAGGAGCACCCCTAAATGAAGCTGTGAGTAGGGCTGGTAAACACAGACAAATCTGGTTAAACTGTTTTTAGTTGTCAGTTTTATCATTCTGCTCCAGTACCTGAAACGTAGTAGGTATTTAAAAATACTTTTTGAATCAGTACTAGAATATGGCATATTATTCCCTTAAGTTTTATAATCATGTGGAATGGGGAAGGAAAGTAGAGGGAGATGAAATGACAGTTGTTGAGGTTTTGGACTTTGGAAAGATATAGGCATAGGCTTACCTTCAGTTTTTTTTTTTTTTTTTTTTTAATTTTTATTTTATTCATTTTTTTTTTTAGAGAGGAGACACAGACTGAGAGAGAGAGAGAGAGAGAGAAAGAGAGAAAGGGGGGAGGAGCTGGAAGCATCAACTCCCATATGTGCCTTGACCAGACCAGTGCAGGGTTTTGAACTGGCGACCTCAGTGTTTCCAGGTCGACGCTCTATCCACTGCGCCACCACAGGTCAGGCGACGGCTTACCTTCAGTTTTATTGCGCTTTACAGAAATCACATTTTTTCACATTGAAGGCACTTCACTGTGGTGGTCTGGAACCAAAGCACTATATCTCTGAGGCATGCCTGTATATAATGCTCCAGGATGAGTAGAATTAAACCTAGAAATTTATGTTTCTTAACTTTTAAAAAAAATTTTTCCATTGATTTTAGAGAGAGGGAGAGAGAAACACATACATATGCACACACATACACAGAGAGAATCATCTCGTTGTTCCCTTAATTTGTGCACTCATTGGTTGCTTTTCATATGTGCCCTGACTGGGGATCAAACCCATAACCTTGGCATGCCAGGACAATGTTCTACCCACTGAAAAACC
Organism: Rhynchonycteris naso; assembly: GCA_037038555.1. Lineage (NCBI taxonomy): Eukaryota > Metazoa > Chordata > Mammalia > Chiroptera > Emballonuridae > Rhynchonycteris > Rhynchonycteris naso. The sequence continues at coordinate 50,104,559 of CM072997.1, read as the reverse complement.
TAGCTAGAGCCTGTTTCTTAACTTTCCTACTGAAGCACTCCTTTTAAGATAAAGTCTTATCTTCCTAACCTGTGATGACGCAGTGGATAAAGCATTGACCTGGAATGTTGAGGTTGCCTGTTTGAAACCCCAGGATTGCCAGGTTGAGGCACATATGATAAGCAACTACTATGAGTTGATGCTTCCCATTCCTCCATCTGTCCCCTTTTCTCTCTTTCTCTCCTTATCTAAAATCAATAAATAAAATCTTTTAAAAACTTAATGCTATCCTTTCCATTTTTTTTAATTAAGAGGAGAGGAGGTAGAGACAGACTCCCACATGCATCCCGACTGGGATCCACCAGGCAAGCCCACTATGAGGCAATGTTCTGCCCATGTGAGGAGTTGCTCCGCAACCAAGCTCTTCTTAGTGCCTCAGAGGCCATGGAACCATCCTTAGTGCCCAGGGCCAACACACTCCAATCGAGCCATGGCTGCAGTAGGGAAAAAGGGAGAGAGAGAGAGAGAGAGAGAGAGAAAACAAGAGGAAGGGGTGGAGTAGCAGATGGCCACTTTTCCTGTGTGCTTTGACCAGGAATCAAACTTGGGACATCCACACAACAGTTGATGCTCTACTATTCCATTATTGTTTTAAATATATTTTTTAAATGAAAGTCATATAAAATCAATGTTTGAAAAAATCAATGAAAACAGCTGAAACAAAAAACAGAGTATTTTCAAAGAAACACTTGCCTACTATAACCAACCCTGAGGACACTGCACATTTTCAAAGGGGCACACTACTCTATTCTTTCCTTTTCTGATTCTCTTTAGAACTTAAGCTATTTAAAATGAAAGGAGGGGTTCTATTGTTAATGTTAAGATTAAAAAAACAGAAGAGCCTGACCCGTGGTGGCTCAGTGGACAAAGTGTCGACCTGGAATGCTGAGGTCACTGGTTCGAAGCCCTGGGCTTGCCTGGTCAAGGCACAGATGACAAGCAACCGTTTCTTGCTCCTCCCACCCCCCTTCTCTCTTTCTCCTCTCTCTAAAATCAATAAATAAAATGTTAAAAAAAAGAAAAAGATTACAAATACCCCTGTAATAAATTTCTTCTACAAATATCTGAGATGTTAAAGGCTGATGTCGAGACAGATGCTCCAGAAATCTGTCGGCAGAGATGTTCTTTGCTTTATGTTGAGAGCAAGTAATTATTTTTCTTTGCTCTTTTGGAGGGGCTGCCAGTGCCTAGAGGAGCATTTACTAGCTTTCTCCCACCCTGCCCTTCAAATAAATAAAATTTTGTAAAGGCTGATAAAACCATGATCAGATGTAATCATTGAAGCTGGAAAGGAACCATGCCAGTTGTCAGAGCACCTTGTGAGCAGCTTAACCTGGTGTCCCTCCCAAGGAATACAGGTGGCACACAGCACGTACTCCCAAGGTGATCTCCCTCTCAGAGGCTCATCCTCTATACATAAAGTTAGGGACCTCTGCTTCAAAAGACACAGTAAGGTTTCTACAGGAAGTGAAGCAGAATTCTGACAATAGGTTTTAACATAAGGTGGATTGGGGATTCAGAAGCTGCTCTTGAAATACCACACCTATCTTTCAACTGTAAGTTTTATATAGACTGCAAATGTTTAGACTGCTTTTCTAGAAGGCTGTGATGTCTTGCAGCTGAAAGAGTATATCGTTGAGCTGTGTGATCTATTTTTCGGACTGGAGTCATGGTTTTAGTTCACTTGCCAACAAACCTTGGACTTGGATATGACAGGAATAGCAGAACTCACTAAAGAGATCATCAGCTGCTTTCTCTAATCACTTTCTGGGTTCTCTACAACAGAGGCATTTATTCTCCAAGGATGTTTTGCTATCTTGAAAGCCTAAAAGCCTCATCGGTCCTCAATGTATGATAAGCTGCCAAGGGAAACCACCAGTGTGATCTTGGGAAGAAACAAAAAGTTACACTGATAGGGGAACATTTCAAGGCCCACTAATCCTTAGGTACGGTGACGTGAGAAGATCATAAGACTGGCCTGTTTCTTAACTTTCCTACTGAAGCACTCCTTTTAAAATGAAGTCTTATCTTCCTGACCTGTGATGATGCAGTGGATAAAGCATTGACCTGGAATGTTGAGGTCGTACTTCTGCAAAGGGTAAGATTACTGTTAAGTATCTCAAAGCTCCTGCCTCTTTTATGAAGTACTGACTCTAGTTAGAGTTAAATCACCCAACTGAAAGGATCATTTCTCTATTTCTGGACAATGACCTGAGCAGTCACTTTATAATGGTTCCTCTTCTTTGTTCTTGGCAAACTTACATTTCCACGGGGGAAAAATAATTTTTTTGTAACATGGAACACCTTTTTGATTTATTGCCAGTCTCATCCCTTCAATGATTATTTATATAACAAGCTCAGATTCTGCATGCTCTCCCCAAATACTACAGACATGTGAATCACCTCACTGGGGGATATCAAAGAAACCACTTCCTTGTGTCACTATGGACCTCCCTCCACTCCAGGCGCCGGACATTCCCATCCACCTGCACTTCATAACACTGTGTCTCCAAACACAAAACAGAGGGCATCTTTACCAATCAGGTTCTGTAGTGTCTGTCTAGCGATCAGCCTTTTCCACCTCACAATGCAGTGTAGGTTTTGAGAGCTGTGCAAGATTGGGAATTTGATTAAACGGAATGATGAAATAAACATGGACCCTGACCTCAAGGCCTTCCCAGAATCAAAGGAGACACAGATATGTAACAATTATATGTCTCAAAAAGTACTATAATCAAGGCATCTACAAGGTTCAAAAGAAACAGAGGATAATGTGATGAGAAAAAGGAAATTGATGTTTGGGCTCACGGTTCATGGTATGATCAGGAACTTGTCAATCAGAATATGAGAACATGCCATTCCAGAGGTAGGAAACATGAGGAAAAGCACCGAGCTTCCAATGAGCAATTGTTGAAATAGTTCTGGGTATTGCAATGACATTTGAAAATATAAGCTTTAAATCTTTTACATCTGTAGTGCATAGTACACAAAATACAGTACAAAGCTTATAAAGTATACAGCACTTAAAATTAATTTTAGCATTGGTTTATGTTAAAATTACATTAAATAAACCTCTTTCCCATTTAAGATAATGTACAGACTTTCAGATGAGAGCTGGAATACAGGCTATGTCCCATTTTCATGAATGTAAGTTGTGTTATTATTCATAAAATCACAATTCTTTGAAGGCAATTTTATAGGCTCCAGAACCAAATAGCCTAATAGTGTCAGAAAAACAACCACCATTTACTGAATGCCTGCCTATATGTGGCAGACCCCAATCTTATCAATTCATATACACAATGGCATTTACTTTAGTATTCACAATAGCCCTTTGACGTAGATATTATTATCCCCATTCTACACTTACGGAAACAAACTCAGAAAATATGAAGTAATTAATCCACAAGTGCTAGAGCTGGGACTTAAGCCCGGAAGTTTGATGCCATGGCATCGTATCCCACACCCACCCTCTAAATCCTACCAGGGACCAGTAAATGTTCGGGGATTAAGACTTTATACTGTTTATGGGAATGCAGACTGGTGCAGCCACTGTGGAAAACTGTATGGGGATTTCTCAAAAAATTAAAAAGCCTTTTGACCCAGCTATCCCACTTTTAGGAATATACCCTAAGAACACCATAGCACTGTTCGAAAAGAAGAAATGTGCCCCTATGTTTGTGGCAGCATTGTTCACAATAGTGAAGATCTGGAAACAGCCCAAGTGTCCTTTAGTGGACGAGTGGATTAAAAAGCTTTGGTACATATATACTATGGAATACTACTCAGCCATAAGAAATGATGACATTGGAGCATTTACAACAGCATGGATGAACCTTGATAACATTATACTGAGTGAAATAAGTAAATCAGAAAAACTAAGAATAAATGATTCCATACATAGATGGAACATAAAAATGAGACTCAGAGACATGGACAAGAGTGTGCTGGCTATGGGGGAGGGGTAAGGGAGAGGAGAGGGAGGGAGAGGGGGTAGGGGAGGAGCACAAAGAAAACCAGGTAGGTGGTGACGGAAGACAATTTGACTTTGGGTGATGGGTACGCAACATTATCAAATGTCAAAATAACCTGCAGAGGTTTTCTCTGAATATATGTACCCTGATTTATCAATGTCACCCCATTAAAATAAAAATCAATAAATTAAAAAAAGCCTTTATACTGTTTAAATTAGTAGCATATAAGTGACAGCATGATACAGTGGAAGCAGCACTATACCAAAAATCCAGAAGATAGTATTCTAGTCCCCACACAGCTTTTCTGACTTTGCTTAAATTACTTAACCCTTGAGTAGGTTGAAATACACAATTTCTAAGGCTCTATCCCAGGGGCCCCCAAACTATGCCCGTGGCCACATGCGGCTCCCTGAGGTCATTTATCCGCCCCCGCCCCCACCTCTTTCATTGGTGGTCAGTGAGAGGAGCACAGGATGCATCCGCACCCATAGTTCCCATTGAAATACTGGCCAGTTTGTTGATTTAAATTTACTTGTTCTTTATTTTAAATATTGTATTTGTTCCCATTTTGATTTTTTACTTTAAAACAAGATATGTGCAGTGTGCATAGGGATTTGTTCATAGTTCTTTTTTTTTATAGTCTGGCCCTCCAATGGTCTGAGGGACAGTAAACTGGCCCCTTGTGTAAAAAGTTTGGGGACTCCTGCCTATCCAGCTATAAGACTAAAATGCTCCATTATTATAATCATTGCTGCATAATGGGTTTTTCATTCAAGTGTTAGTTATTATCTTTAAAAATAAGCTCAGATCTTTCATAAAGGCATAATCATTAAATCAATCAATTATATTTAGAGAACTCCTTCCACTATCTAATGCTAGGCATAATGTAATATATTTACAAATTACATATTCCAAATCTCACTTCATCAACTGGGTTAATCTCACAGATTAACCAAAACATTGTTTTTCTTAACAAAGAAAATAAATATAGCAACAGTTTGAGCCTCCAAAGTAAAATGAACACAGGCACACCTCCTTTTATTATACTTCACTTCATTGCACTTCACAAATGTTTTGTTTTACAAATTGAAGGCCAGACCCTTCCCCAGCAACAAGATTATGACTCAATGTATTGCAGTAGTCTGGACATCTCCAAGGTATGCCAGTATTTTCAAACTTGGTAAATATGTGACATTCTGCCTATATACTGAGGGACAGGGGAGTTTGAAGATAGACCAGAAAAGAAATTTGATTCAGAACAGGTTAAAAGCTGTGGAGGATCAGAGAGAAAAAAGTGGAGAAATAAATTAGGATAAGAGAAGAGAAAGTAGATATGTGTTAACACAGGAGGTCCAGACCCAGAAAATGGATTTGGTATTGCTGCAGGCTCTCAAAGAAACCACAAGGAGGACCAGATGGAGCAGGCAAAGCATTTATTACTCACCACAGGGCAGGACTGATGGCAGCAGGTTGGTGAAAGTTCCGAGCACCAGGAGCACCACCGGGTGGAGTTGTGGTTTAAATAGCTAAACCCTGGGTGGTTACTGAAGCAAAGCTTTTTTGCTATGCGCAAACAGGTAAGAAGAGAGTAGGGGGAAAGGTAAATGCTGATATGGATCGTCCCTCCTTGATACATATCTGATGATTCAGTCCCATTGTTCTTAGTAAAACCTTAAATGAGTAGTTTAATATGTGTAGGAATAATTTAGCAGTTGACAAAGCTAAGAAATTAGAGTTCACTGCCTGATTGAAATTAATGATTCTGAACTACATTAAAAATTTAAAATACAACCGATGTAATAAAATTATGGTCTTTGAATAAACTGTATTCGTGTATTTTAGAAGCTTGTATGTTATAATGGTAAACTTCAACATAGGCCTTGGTCACAGTAATTTCAAAACTCAATCATAGATGATTTGGTCAATAAGTACACTGTGTATGTGACTCAACCATACACATTAAGACATCGAAATCACCAGTGTGGGCACACACCCACATGTGCATGGAAAGGCCGCCCAGGCAGCCGGAGTGAGGTCCCACAGAGGGTTTGGGGAGACACCTGCAAGGGGCTACACCCATCCTTTGCCCACATCCGGACCGCGCTGGCTGCGCAGGGCAACTGGCCGCACACCTTAGAAGGCCAGCGTGGGGGAGCGGGCAGAGTATGTGCAATGGACAAGGAGGATTTGGACTTTGGTTGGCCTCCACCGCTGCCACCACTGCTGCTGCTTGGCGGGGCTATCAGCAAAAGATGATAGGTGGCTTGGCAAACAGTGAAGCAGATACTAGATGTACAAATATAGTACTAAACTGTTTTGGAACAGCAAGTCAACCCTTAACCATACTGAGATGGGTTTTTATTAGAGAAGTATTAACTAAGTTGTGCATAAACAATCCCAAAGCAAGGTAGTTTTTCTTAGTTAATGGTCTTCTTGTATATGGCAACACTGTCATCCAGAAGAAAAATATATAACACACACATTACCCCCCTGGAATATGTCATTAGTGATCCCATCAAAGATGAGGGAGACGAGAATAGATGGCATATCAAGACGCCAACAAAATCATTTGCAGTTTATGTTGCCATTGACACTGAAACATCAGAATGGATTTAATCACATAAATGTGCTACTGATTTACTCTCCAAAAGTGGGAAGATACCCAGTAATAAACATGACGCTCTCTTGGTTCCTGACTCTGAGGCAACTGCATGGATGCATTGTCAGAAAGCAAAACTCACATCTGTCGTCACCAATGCTGCAAATGTGCTTTTCTTGTTTGTAGGCCATGCCCTGAAGAGATTACTTCTTCCCAGCCAGTCCTCTAAGCCTGCACAGATTTGTAACTTCTGCTATGGACCTGCCTTCTACTGGGAGCATGGCCACATGCCAGCCTACTAAATGGGACTCTTACAGTCACTTAAGTCTCCTTTAAATGAGTATCTGATGATGATAGCAGTGACTAAGTACATATTTTGAAATATTTGATTCAATGTGACTATCTGCAAAGTCAGCTTTGAGGGGAATGTAAATTTCTAAGCTCTCTTAATTTTGCTCTAGCCATAAATTTGCCTGAGAAAGTTTTAACCTATGTGCCTCATATTTTCTATAAAAATATGTCCTGTTGTCATTCCCCTCAACCCCACCACTGCCACCACCACCCAAACTCCCCACTGTTCTACAAGGATAGGCTATTGCAAATATAGCAGCTAAATTTGGGGTTTCTTATTTAATTTTAAATTATTTTCTTGGAAAAAGCTGTTTATTTAACAAATTATATACTACATGGTTGTTAATTATATTGTTGAATGGGAAAATTAACAGCAAAGAACAATGGAAAAAGGAGTATAGTACGGTTAGTTAATAATATTATTAACTTTTTCTAACCATTCTAATGGTTAAAGATACCAGTAACAAAAATACATTATTTGGAAATACTATGGCTTTTTCATATACAAATTGGTGCCTTATCATAATAGCATTGGTACATGAAATAAACCATCTTCCTCACTTTTTAATTTTTTTTTTAAGACAAACTGGTGCTCTTTGAGGTGATCAATGTTTATGAATGGGTATAATTACAAAATAGTTGTCATCTGACAGTTACAAATAACTAAATCTAGGTTCTTCATTCTATATATATTTTCCAAAGAAGTTATGATTATATTTTTGTTTTATAGGTACCAAACTATAATCATCAAATATAAATTTTAAATTAATAGCTTATTCTTAGGAATTTGGTTTGAAATTTATCCAACATAGAATTGTCATACTGTATTAGTTTCTATATTATTAAGATATTTGTGGGTGTGAATTCATTTCCTTTAATATTTTGAGATGAAAAATCTTATTAAAATCCTTAAATATATTAAAATCCTATGATAGAGCACAGATCTACTTAGCCTGAGATTTGGAAAAATAATATACAAGATTAAGACAGACTGGTTAAAACTGACTAGACTTCTATGGAAGTACTTCCTATTTCCGTGTAAAATTATTTTGAATTTACAAAAATAGTGTTATATTTTACAAATTTTTGTAAAGTTCCAAACAATATTTCTATTTTTGTAGAACTGTATGTTTAATCTGTTTCTGAAATCATTTTGTAATGTATGGAACAAGAGTAGCAATTGCTCTAAATTGTGAACTTCATTAAGTCAGTCTAAATTGCTTTTCAGCAATGGTAATTTTTTGCTTTGCTTGGAGGCAGCCAGCCATTAAGTTGAAAGTATATTTATTACATAAAACTTGATGAATTTGGCACTACTCTCTTCATTTGTATGCTGCAAATAACTAGGCTTTCTAATATGAAAAGTCACTCTCAAGATTGTTTTAAATTTTAAATCTTTTGTGTTTAAATCTTTAAATCTGAACATATTGCATATGTTAAGAGAGGTTTGATTCAATGACTTGTGACAGAGGATTCTTTGGTTTGGTTAAGGCACTAACTTTATTGTTAAATTGTGAAAGCATCTGAGATACTGTATTCAAGTCCACTGCTTTCCTATATGCCAATGATGCAACTTCAGAAAATGAACTAAAAATAAAATTTGTGTTCATGGATTGGATAATCAATAGTTAAAATAGCCATATTACCCAAAGCAATATTCAAATTTAATGAAATTCCCATCAAAACACCAGTGTCATTTTTTTTTTTAATTCTTTTTATTTATTCATTTTTAGAGAGGAGATACAGAGAGAGAGAGAAAGAAAGAGAGAGAGAGAATGGGGGAGGAGCAGGAAGCATCAACTCCCATATGTGCCTTGACCAGACCAGTGCAGGGTTTTGAACTGGCGACCTCAGTGTTCCCAGGTCAACACTTTATCCACTGTGCCACCACAGGTCAGGCACCAGTGTCATTTTTTAAGAACAGAGAACAAAAAATTATCAGGTTTGTTCGTATGGAAACATAAAAAAACCCAAATAGCCAAAGCAATCCTGAGGAAAAAGAATAAAGCCAGAGGTATCATACTACCTGATTTCAAATTATACAATAGAGCCACGATAATAAAAACAGCACAGTATTGGCAGAGAAACAGACATAGAGACCAATGGTACAGAAGCGAGAGTCCAGAAATGAAACCACATATATATGGACAAATTGTCTTCAACAAAGAAGCCAAAAACACACAATATATAAAAGAAAGCCTTTTCAAAAAATGGTGCTGGAAAAATTGGAAAGCCACATACAAAAGAATGAAACTTGACTAAAGTTGGTCCCCCTGCACAAAAATTAATTCAAAAAGGACCAAAGACCTAAATATAAGATCTGAAACAATAAATTACATAGAAGAAAACATAGGTACTAAGCTCAAGGATCTTGGCCATAGAGAACAATTTATAAATTTGACCCCAAAAGCAAGGGTAATAAAGGCAAAAATAAATGAATGGGACTATATCAAACTAAAAAGCTTCTGCACAGCAAAAGAAACAACAAAACAAATAGGCAGCCAACTAAATGGGAGATATTTGCAAACAACAGCTCCGATAAGGGGTTAATATTCAAAATATGTAAAGAATTCACAAAGCTCAGCAAAAAACAAGCAAACAATCCAATTAAAAAATGGTCCTGAACAGACACTTCTCCTAAGAGGATATACAAATGGCCAACAGATGTATGAAAAGATGCTCATCTTTACTAGCTATTTGAGAAATGCAAATTAAAACTACAGTGAGATACCATCACCTCACACCTGTTAGATTGATTATTATCAACAAGACAGATAACAAGTGCTGGAGAGGCTGTGGAGAAAAAGAAACCCTCATTCACTGCTGGTGGGATTGCAAACAAGTACAACCTTTATGGAAGAAAGTATGGTGGTTCCTCAAAAAAGAATTACCATATGACCAAGCAATCCCTCTACTGGGTATCGAACCCCAAAACTCAAAAACATTGGTATGTAAAGACACATGCACCCCCATGTGCACTGAATCATTATTCACAGTGGCCAAGACATGGAAACAACCGAAGTGCCTCTCTCTTTTTTATTTTTTTTTGACAAAGACAGAGAGTCAGAGAGAGGGATACGGACAGACAGACAGGAAGGAAGCATCAATTCATTGTGACACTTTAGTTGGTCACTGATTGCTTTCTCATATGTGCCTTAACTGGGAGGCTACCACAGAGTGAGTGACCCCTTGCTCAAGCCGGCAACCATGAGGTCATGTCTATGATCACACATTCAAGCCAGTGACTCCGCACTCAAGCTGATGAGCCCACACTCAAGCTGGATGAACCAACACTCAAGCTGGCAACCTAGGGGTTTTGAACCTGGGTCCTTCACGTCCCTGTCCGACACACTATCCACTGCACCACTGCCTGGTCAGGCCAAAGTGTCTCTTGATAGAGGACTGGATCAAGAAGATGCAGTACATACATATAAAGGAATACTACTCAGCCATAAGAAATGATGACATAGTGACATTTACGACAACATAGATGGACCTTTAGAACATTATACTGAGTGAAATAAGTAAATCAGAAAAAGCTAAGAACTCTATGATTTCACACATAGGTGGCATATAAAACTGAGACTCACAGACATAAATAAAAGTGAAGTGGTTACCAGGGGGAAAGGGAAGTGGGGGAGAGGGAAGGAAAGGGTGGGGGGTAAGGTGTTAAGAGAGACAAATATAAGGTGACCGGAAATGATCTGACTTTGGGCGATGGGTATACAACTTAATGAACAGTTCAAATGCTATAAAAATGCTTACCTGAAACCTATGTATTCTTATTGATCAATGTCACCCTGTTAATTTCTAAATAAAATTTGAAAATTAAAAAGAAAAAAGAAAAGAAGAGCAAAACATCTGGTTAGTTTTTAAATCAAATGAGCTGCTCTACCCTCCATGTCAACCAATAGCCAACAGGCCCTTTATGTCTTTCTCATTCATTACTATGCAGTTCTCAACAACAGATTCATTAGTTCCGTGATCATTCCATTCACCCCGTCATTCTTTCCAGTAACTCTGTCCATCTGTTCACAGATACAGTTAGCAAGCTGATGTCACAGTAGTTTCCTTTCAGTTCTTAAATTTAATGTTATATAATTTTATTTTCTAATATTAATATTTTTTCTAATGGAATGTTTTTCAAAACATTTAAACAAACCTTGAAATAGATGACCTACTATCAAATGTTAGACGTTTCTAAACTAAACTGAAAATTTTTAAATAAAACTCTCATATTATTGGATAAATTTCTGAGGATCTCAAAGAAATCATTCAAAATGTGAGACAGTCTAGTATTTATTTTATGTTATGGCAGGTACACTTGAATTTCAAAAATTTAAAACATATAAAAAGTGGTTAGGGTCTAACATTTGTATCAACAGTTGATAAATGTCTAAGATTATTTATTATACAGCAGGATACAATGGTAGTGCTAATGCCAATAGGGCACCATGAAAGTTAATCTAAAAATTATCACTAGGCTTTATACAAGCAACAACATATGTTGCTGTTTTATAATTTCAGGACATAGTCTGCTGCTAATGCTACGCAGTTCTTTAACATCTTTAATGTTATATAGTGTTATAGTATTTAGTTTGGCAAATGTTTCAAAATAAAGTAGAAATGTATTCATAACATCACAGAAATGCACATCCAGTTTTGTTTTTAATAAGAACCATAGGTACAGATCAGAACTCTTCCCTATATGAAATAATTTACACACAGATGAATGCTGTATCACTATCTAAAATAATCACTAAATACAATTCTTTCTCAGAAATAAACAAGCAAAGGTTTTTTTCATTATCAAATATCAAAAACATAGAGATAATGTATATTTTTCAAACAAATGATACTCTAAAATCATAGGAATAATTTCTGTGACTTCAGTCAATGTGCAACCTAAATCAACCAAGTATACTGTAGTACAACCATAGGAAGAAACCAATGATCAGAAAATACAACCATATGAAAGAAATTTATAATCCACAAAACTGTTTTTCAGGCCTTAAGGTAAAATAGCTCCACAGTTTACAGGTAAAACAGAGGCAACAAAAAAGCGTGCTTGTCTTCAATAAGTAGATACTTTATGCAGAGGATGTAACACTTTGCTTGTAGACAGCATGGTATGCATTTCTCAGCAAGACATAAGGAAAACAAGATTCCAAAAGATCCATTGTTAGGAATGGGGATTCCTGCACAATCTGAAAAATTCCAAAATGAATCAGAATTCGAACTATTTATTATGAGAACATTTACTGACAACTAATAAACCGTCATTTTATATTGTTCTTATTAGAAACAGTCACAAATTATTTCCCTTTTGCTTTAAAATCTTAAAGGTAAATGTGCCACAGTGTATGTTCTCATAAACCAATTGATCAATAAGAACACACACTTTCATTGCCTTCAACAATGTACTAGATATAAAAGAGAATACAAACATTTAAAATGTGGGCCATATCTTGAAGTCTAACTGGGGACCCAAGACTAAGCTAGAAAACCAAATCAAATATAAAATCAACTATACTTAAATGTGAAAAGCTGTAAGTTCTAGAGGAGTTCAAAGGGGAGAAAGATTAATGCAGGCAGGCCAGACAAAGCAGGAAAGTCATTCTGGAAAAAGATTTCAGCTATGGGGTGTCCTGAATCATTAGTTTAGCCACAGACATCTGCAGGTAAATGACATTCTCCTAAGTGAGGAAAAGGCCACATAGTAGAAACAAGCATGGCTGGTTCATGGAAATGAAAAGAAGGAACTAAATATAGAGAATTACAGAAAATTAATTGGAGGAATGGAGTCAGACTACAGAAAACTGGAAGAGCTGAAACTAATATACTAGGAAAATATAAGATCCAAGTGTTTCCCAACAGGCTGAAAATCTACTTATAAAGAATACCTTATAGGTTAATGCTAATTGTTTATTTTGTTGTTTTCTGATATGATTATCATATTGTAAAGCATAAGTGATTGTCATTCTTTTAAACAATTTTAGAAAGTGTGTGGCCTGGGTGAACGGAACACAAGGAATCAAAATAGCACCTCAAAACTGAGGTAGACATAGATTAAAAAAAAAGTGAAGTGGTTACCAGGGTGAGGGGAATGTCGGGGAGGGTGTAAAGAGGGACAAATATAAGGTGACAGAAAATGATCTGACTCTGGGTGATGGGTATACAACATAATCAACAGTTCACATGCTATAGAAATGTTTACCTAAAACCTAGGTACTCTTATTGATCAATGTCGCCCTGTTAAATTTAATTTTCTAAATAAAAATAATAAATAAATAAAAGTACCTCAGCTCGTACTGTTACTTAATCACTGAAATGCCAAGAAAAGACTATTGGGAATGACTGGAACTTCTTTGTTGTTAATAAAAATAAAAAACAAACTTACCATATCTAGCAGTAAATAAACAGATTCTCTATTTCTTGTTGTTGTTTTATCTGTCTCCTGGCCAATTTTCAGCAGACTGGAGGATGCAAGCTTAAAAGTATACATACATTGTAAATAAGTGTTTTAAATAACATGTTCATCAGTTACTTGTTTATTTTCAGTATGCTTCAACTTACAACACATTTCAACTGCCTATAAAAGTAATTAAATAACAAGTAAAATAAACAGATTCTTTACATTCAAGCAATAATTTAGAATTATTAAGGTATAAACAGACACAAAAATAAATGTAATTAAATATTCTTACTGGTCTTGAAAACTGATTTTTTATTTTTTCAGGACAAGTCTTTTATGAAAAAAAAAAAGATTTATCTGTATTAACTATATTTCTTACTTCCCAAATAAAAACATTTCCCACTGAGTATGAAAACATTTCCCACTGAGTATAAATTAATGGGATAGATTTATACATTAAGTCTTGAATAAAAGAAATACAGGAAAAGAAAATTTTACATCTTAATACTGCTTCCTCTGAAACAGAAGTTATTTTCTCTAGTACTGTAATTGCTTTAAATTATTTTAAAAATAGACTTTTCTAAAAAGTTAACAGGGTTTATAACTTGAAAAGAAGCAAATATTCTAATGTTCATTATAGCATGATGTATATCTTTCCTGTAAGTAAAATATGGAAGAAGTACATTGATAAATGAAAGAGCTACACTAACAGAAACTAGAATGATACTTCTTGAGGCTACAGTTTAGCACAACTACCCTCTTCTGGGAGGAAGTATTATTCTTATTTTTCAGTTTGTGACCATTAACAGTCTTTCTCCAAATAAACAGAAATTAAGTAAAACATATCCTTTTAGAAGAAACATTCTCTCTTTGCCTCAATATTCCTTTGCTTTGCTTTTTCCTCTTTTAAACCAGAGACAAATTTCAGGATACTACCAACAATCTTAGAAAAAAAGATCATACTGAAAGTTCAAGAAATGAGAGACTTTTAAGTGAAAGGGGAAAAAAATGCTAAACTACCTGGCTGAATGCCCCGCCTTCTCTGGCTCCTTTTTACCACCCCCAAATTAATTAATTAAGGAAATTTATTCTGTGACATCTCATAGTTATTTTAAATTTTCTTTAAAAAATTTTACAAGTTTTGCTACTCATCATACATACCGCCAGAAATTCTTTAAGACGGTCTTCAATGCTTCCTTTGTGAATTGTAAACAAAGCTGCAGCAATCTGGTTGATGGCTTTGGCCAAGCAATGTATGTTGTTGCAGTGCCCTGAGAAAGTGTAAATAGGGTTTGCAGTTTTTGTTAACCCTGAAGTATCAAATAAGACATAGAAGGCAAATCTTTAATGACTTCACAATCTATATAAATAATGGTGTGGAGCATAAGCTGCCTTGCTCTCCTTTCACTTTCCTGAGGACTAGTGCTTTTAAAAATAGCGTAGCAAAGAGATCAACAAGTGATTATTCTGTACAAAACAAGATAATTTTCAAAAACCTCCAAAAGAAATCTTAAATCAGATTTATAATGTCTCAGACAATTAAAAAAGAAATGCTTAGCTGCTTTACAAACATTTTCTTTTCCAATCCTTAAAATAAGCCTAAGAGTTAGATGCTCGCTCACCATCCATCCCCTACCACACACACATTCAAGCACCTACAAGCTTACATATACTACATATTCCTGTATCAGGAAACTGGGGCTTAGAAAAAGAAAAGTTGACTACTTAAGGTTACAAAGCTAGTAAGTGGCAGAACTTAACCCACATTTTATTATTACAAAAACATTAATTACTTGAAAAGTATTTACCATATCAAAACATTACTTTTCCATTGTCAAAATAATTTTAAACCACTATTACCTTCTATAGCAGGACTATACTGAGACATCACATTACTGGCCAGTGTTGGCAAAGAAACTGCCACAAAGACCATGAGGAGGCAGGCAATTTTATATTCTTCTTCTGGACTTATGTTTTCTAAGGAAGAAAAGTTAAAAATAAAACCAAGGCATTTCTTCAATATTAGTTAAGAGTTGATAATATAAATCAGAAAGGGCTACACACACACACACACACACACACACATTTTGTATAAGATATTTTACCAGTGTCTACAGAACTGATTACAATTTTGTTACAAGAAATATAGAATAAATATGAATAATATAAATTATTACTGGCTATTACCAATTCCTCAGGAATATTTCAAAACTTCTAATATATTTTTCTTTCTTTAAATTGTAAGATTATAGGGCAAAAAAACATAATTAGAATCAATAAAATTCTAAATTTCCTTATTGAAAACTAATGATAAAATTCTTTTCTAAGAAAATTATATTTACTACAGTTTAAAACAATTATCTCATAAAAACCTTGATATTTTTGTCTCAAACAGATACAAATGTAATTTAAAATTTACTACCAGGTGGTGGCGTAGTGGATAGAGCATTGGACTGGGACACGGAGGACCTAGGTTCGAAACCCTGAGGTCGCCAGCTTGAGCCCAAGGTCACTGTCTGCTGTAGTCCCCCGGTCAAGGCACATATGAGAAAGCAATCAATGAACAACTAAGGCGCCGCAACAAAGAATTGATGCTTCTCATCTCTCTCCCTTCCTGTCTGTCTGTCCCTCTCTCTTTCTCTCTCTCTCTCTCTCTCTCACACACACACACACACACACACGCACAGATATTAATGTAAAAGGCAGACTGGATTGCCAACCTCTCCATTTTAGAAGACAGAAGATACCAGTCACACATGAAAATAACTAGCATTGCCCTAAAGCTTTTAAGATATAACCCTTTCTAAAATATTTATTGTAATATGAACTAAAATTATGGGTTATGTAGTACCTGGGGAACTTTTAGTCTTTCTGTTATTCACTACCACACATAACTAAGAATTAAACATAAGAAAAGAGCCGGAATATGTTTTTAAAATTTTGTTAATTACATAAATAAGCTGTAGCAAATTCAGTAATAGTAGTAATTAACCAGGTGACTATAGTTAACATATAGTATGAATGATGAAACAAAAAGAAATGTTAAGTAAAAAAAACCTGAACTTAGTCAAACACCTACATGCAAAAAAGGGGTAGGGGAGGGTGTTTTTGTATCAGGAACAAATCTAGAGCACTCTGGGTACTACATTTCAAAGGGCTAGCACTAAAATCTTTTTTTTGGGGGGGGGATCTTTTAAAATTTATTTATAAATTAAACTTAACGGGGTGACATTGATCAATAAGAGTACGTAGGTTTCTATAGCGTTTGAACTGATGCACTGTGTGCCCATCACCTGAAGTCAAATAATTTTTCATAAATCTTTTAAATTAAAAAAGATACCCTTTTCTATGTGTCCTCTAGACCATTTCCATCAGCATACAAATAATTAAAGGCTAAATCTCTATTTTCCCACCTCAAAAAATCTTTCTCTTGATTTTACTCCTGCCTCCAGCTACTATAATTTTATATTTTCACTCTCCTTTACAGTAAAACTCTTTGAAAGAGTTTATACTTATCGTTCAATTCTTTTCTCCTATTCTGTCTTAAGCCCTTTCTAATCAGCATTTTGCCCTGGAAACTCCACTGACACTGCTCTAGTCAGCATCACCCATTAATTAGTTCTATAGAGCTGATCATTCCCTTTCCAAGTTCCTAGAAGCTACCCTTCTTTCTCTTATCCTTCACTAGTTCTTTCTTTTCAGTTTCTTTTTTAGTAATTCTTCTTCTTTCATCTGAGCTCTTAAAATTGAGTATCCCAGGGCTCAGATTCTACCCTCTTTACTTCTGCATCTACACTAAATGAATTTAGTAATCTCATTCAGTTTCATGGCTTAAATGATCTACTCTGTATGATGACTACGCTGTAACATAAGCTCCAGAACACAGGAATCTGTTTTTTTCTGCATTGATATATTCTACCTACTAAACAAAGAAATAAAGCTTGACATTTGACATAAAGTAGGCATTTACTAAACAGGTAGACATCACACTGACATCTGAGTTGTCCTGGTAATTCTAACTAAAACTACTACATATTTACTAATGCATTTTACCTGACTTTTGTGAAGACAGGGCTACGACCAGAGCAGGATCAATCTCACAAGGTAATCCAGCAGCAGATGATAACTCATACACATTCATTGCAACCTGAGAAAAAAAAGTAAGAATTTCAAAATAAAAAATACTCTAAAAAGTTTCTCAGAAATCTCGCATTAGTAAGAAAAGCTATACTGTTTAAATTAGAGTCTGCCTACAAGAACACTAGAGAATGTTGCAAACTTGACCTGAAGCAGGAACTATAGCACAACGGAACTACATTAGATAGGTCATTTAGCATTTTGTGATGTGCGGCTGGTTATAACTTACTACTGTTAGCCAAACAAAACTTACATACTTTCTGTGGCAAATTGCAAAAGAATCATGCTTAAGGCATTATTTTTCTTGGAAGCAAGGATGTAAAATAATCAAACCAAAAGAGGTGAATACACAAGTCAATCAAAGGTACTGTACTTATGTTTATGTCCATATTTGTTGAGTGAAAAACTACAGTGGCCTAATCATATATCTATAAATGTGGTAAATTTACTTATGATAATAGTTTTAGGGTATACTGATTTAACATCTGATCAAAAAATTTATAATGACTAAAGTAGTTTTTTTGTTATAACATGGATTTCAAGATATTCTGACTGCTCCACACCTCAGTTAAAAACCTACATAATTGGTTACTTCTGATATTATAACCAAAACAGAAAAAAACAGTATAAGGCATAAACTAAAACTGTGTATCTTAAGTGAAAAGTGCCATGGATTAAGTTCTACATAAACACTGTTTCGTGATCCATTATTCACTCTACACACAAAAATTAACCCAAAATGGACCTAAGACCTAAACATAGTGCTAAAACTGTAAAATTCTTAGAATAAAATATAGGCATAAATCTTTATGACTTGGGGTTAGGCAATGGTTTCTTTGATAGAGGCAGTAATAGAAAAAAATAGGTAAACTGAATTCCAACAAAACTAAAAATTTTTGTGCTTCAGAACACTGAAGAAAATGAAAAAGAAAATTCACATAAAAGACGTCTAATTCATGCATCTATTAATGGACTTATATCCAGAATATATAAAGAACCCTTACATCTCAAAATTAAAAAGACAAAAACTATTTTAAAAAATGAACAACAGGAAATGAATAGACATTTCTCCAAGGAAGTTATACAATAGCCAAAAAGCACACGAAAAGACGTTCAACATATTTACCACCAGGAAAATGCAAATCAAAACAATGAGATTTTATGCACATAGTGTGTGCCATTACATAGAAATTGAAACTATCATACACTGCTGGTAGGAATGCAAAAATGATGCAGCCACTTTAAAACCAATTTGGCAGTTTTTCAAAGGTTAAACACTGAGTTTCCATATGACCCAGCAATTCCAATCCTGAAATATACTCGAGAAATGGAAGCATACTTCCACACAAAACTTGTTCATGAATATTCTTAGTAGCATTTATTTTTGTTTTTGTTTTATTTATTCATTTTCAAGAGGAGAGAGGGGGGGGGAGAGAGAGAGAGAGAGAGAGAAAGAGAGAAATGGGGGAGGAGCAGAAAGCATCAACTCCCATATGAGCCTTGACCCAGACAAGTGCAGGGTTTCAAACCGGCGACCACAGCGTTCCAGGTCGATGCTTTATCCACTGTGCCACTACAGGTCAGGCTCTTAGTAGCATTTATTATAGCCCCAAATGAAAACAATCCAAATGTCCATCAACTAATGAATAAATAAAATGTGGTAAATAGCCAAACAATGGAATATTTGGCAATTAAAAAAATGAAGTATTGGTATATACTACATGAATAAATGTTGAAAACATTATGCTAAGTGAAAAAGGACTACATACTGTATGATTTATAAAGTGTTAAGAATAAGTAAATCTATATATAGAGAAAGTAAATTAGTGGTTGCCTAGGGCTAGGGAACAGAAAGAAATGGGAAATGACTGCTGATGAGCACAAGGGTTCTTTTCAGGGTTATGAAACTGTTGTAAAAGTGACTGGTTATAGTTGTACAACTCTGTGACTATTCTAAGGGTCACTGAATTAAGTAGATTTTATTAGAAGTAAATTTTATCTCAATAAAACTATTAACAAACATGTTTGGTTTCTTAAAAAATAGTAAGTTCTGTTCAAAGACTGCTGGAATTTAAATACAATTTTATCAGGAGCTAAGGGAAATGGATGGTTGCTCAGAATATTAAGTAGTGTTCTCATGTTCTGCACACCAGAGTCTTCTCAAAGACTAAGTCCTCCTTAATGTTTTCTTAACTTTCTACAGGGTTTACACTTAAAAAATAATATTGCAAACAAAATTTTTGCACTATTAATACATAGTTTCTAATCATAAAAATTATAGGACAATGATTGATCTCAAATATTTATTCTATGCAAAGCAGTGTAGGAAAAACAAAAATAAAAAAATGTCTCGGTCTTAGTGATGTTTATAATCTAGTATAAATTTAAGTGGAAAAACACAACTATAACACAAGGCAGAATGTGCTTAATTCCACAATGGATAAACCTAAATTCTCTTGATAACACTAAGAAAAAAACATCTTTATCATCACTTGGGGATCAAGGAATGTTTCTTAAAAGATGAATCAGTCAGGCCTTAAATGATAAGCAAGATTTCAAAAAGCAGAACTAGAAAACAGAAGGATTTGGGGGCAGAATAAATTAGAGGACAAAACAGATAGATGTGAGAAGGCATAGATATGTGGTTATCTCATAGGATGCATATGAAGAAGGGATAGAGTCAAGAAAGGGAACAGAGTGGGAGAAGGCCGGAATAAGCAATAGAGAAGCCTTAAATTTTAGAAGAGACTTAAGTGTCATACAAGAGTTTAGACATAACCTTTTCAGTCAGTGATTTTGAAAATAGGAAAAACCGCCTAACCCAGCGGTGGTGCAGTGGATAGAGTGTCGGCCTGGGATGCAGAAGACCCAGGTTCAAAACCCCGAAGTCGCTGGTTTGAGTGTGGGATCATCCAGCTTGTGCGCAGGGTCACTGGCTTGAGTATGGGATCCTAGACATGACCTTATGGTATTTGGCTTGAAGCCCCAGGTCACTGGCTCGGCCGGAAACCACCCCCCTCTCCATCTAGGCACATATGAAAAAACAATCAATAAACAGTTAAAGTGCAACAATGAAAAACTGATGCTTCTCTTCTCTCTCCCTTCCTGTCTGTCCCTATCTGCCTCTGTTAATTTAAAAAAAGAAAATATGAAAAACTGAAAACAACCATTCCAAGAAACACAAAAGCTTAAAAAACAGATATGAACTGACATAACACTTACCAGATGTGTCACCACTGGTAAATCATTGTTGGCATTAGATCAGTAATTGGATTTCATGACCAATAAATTTTCAAGACAAAAATTGTGGGCTCATTTAAGGCTATCAACCCTCTATCTTTTATTTATTAATTAAATACAAGATTTTTTAAAATTAAAATTTATAGCCTACAATCGAAATTCTTTTATAAGACGTTTAAACATCAATTTTAAAAACTGAACACTGGCACGGCTGGTTGGCTCAGTGGTAGAGGGTTGGCCTGGTGTGTGGATGTCCCAGGTTCTATTCCCAGTCAGGGCACATAGGAGAAGTGCTTCTCCATCTCCTGCCCCTCCAGCTTCTCTCCCTCTCTCTTCACCTCCTGTAGCCATGGCTTGATTTGAATGAGTTGGTCCTAGGTGCTGAGGATGGCTCCATGGCCTCTTCCTCAGGCACTAAGAAGAGCTTGGTTGTGGAGGAATGCCCCAGATGGGCAGATCATCGCCCCCTAGTGGGCTTGCCAGGAGGATCCTGGTCCAGGTGCATGCGGGAATTTGTTTCTCTCCCTGCCCTCCTCTCACTGAATTAAAAAACAACAAAATAACAACAACAAAAAAAACCTTACCTCTATTTAAAACAAAACTCTTATTTTACTATCTTATCTGCCTCATTCTGCTTATGACCATGTACAAACTATTAGTTGAAGGGGAAAAAGGTTGATATCAACCCATTTTACACTGCTGCAGGTGAAGACTGACTTTCAAAATACTTGCGTTGTATTTTGGTGCTGAGCTCTCAAGATGCATTTTCAAAGGCAGTAATACTACCTAATCACTCTAAAATAAAAACTTTATGGTAGTGTGAAACTTAAGTATTTCATTTCACAAACTATAAAATCCAAATAAAAGTTTTAGTACCTTCATATCAGTTTCCCTTGGAATGTGATCCTTGAAATCTTCAATTGAACTTACAAGGAAAGGAATGTGGTAGGACAAGACCTAGGTAGGACAATAAAAAAGAACATAGCATTATATATTTTTTATTTTTTAAAGACTTTATTCATTTTAGAGAGGTGAGAGAAAGAGAGAAGGGGGGAGGAGCAGGAAGCAGCAACTCCCATTTGTGCCTTGACTAGGCAAGCCCAGGGTTTTGCACCAGCAACCTCAGCATTCCAGGTCAACGCTATATCCACTGCACCACCACACATCAGGCCAGAACACAGCAATATTTTTAAATGGTGATTTCTAAATTTATGAAATATTACATTTGACTACTTCCAGTTTTCATAAAAATTATTTTACTTTATCCATTGTAGTGTGATTTTCTCAAGTACTAGATACACAGAAATGAAATGTATTGGATGCCAAACTGAGTACAGCCAAATGGAAAATGCTTTGATGAAGAGTAAAACTGAAAAAGTAGCTCAATATCCAGGCTAGTTATACCCCCTGAATTTCAACACTGAAACAAAAAATAAGTCTAAGCTCCTTTAATTTCTATATACTTAATATTAGGTAACTAATGAAAACCGAAATTTTAATTGTATCACTGTAACTATAAATTTAAAGAGTAACTTTTAATATCTGAGAAATTAAAGGGGATTATGTGGATACAGAATATGTACTTAAAATGGTTTCTTACGTCTCTAAGTGCTTCTTGTGCCAATGAGCGGAAGGATAAAATTACACCAATTATTGTCATCCTCTTCAAGACACTGTCAACAGCTAAATTTGAAGGAAGAGGAGAAGAAAAGAAAAGAGCATGAATTGGATTCTTTCTTAACCTTGGCGGAAACTCTTAATCATAAAACTCTCCTGGTAAAAGGCAAAACTAATAGCAATTTGATTATAACAAATGATTCAAGAGTGAAATGTATTGAAAGCTGATATTAAAATTAAGAGTACAGTTTACTGCAAATGGAGTACACGCTATTATTTAAAATGGTTTAGATGGTTTAACAGAATCTTGAAACAATCGTATAAGTAGCTACCTGTATAACTCTCTCAGAAATGGTAGAGGTAGAAGGAAAGAGAGAAAAACTTGGGGGAGAAAGAGGAAGTTGATCAGAGTAGATTCGAGTTAAATTGCTCTAATGGCCCCAGAACTTGGATACTAAATTCTCAACTTGCTATGGTCTGGAGAGTACAGAAAAAAAAAAGGACTAGAGATCATTAGTATTTTGAGAAGACCAAGTTGCTAAACATTATGAATGGATTTGATCACTTATATTTTGGTTATGCACCATGACTCTGAAAGCTGTTATTACATATTCAATATTAAAACTTGGTTAATAAAAACCAAGGGAAAGTAGGATTTGAAGATTCAATACATTCCTATTTTAAAAAGCCAGCAAACATTTACTAAATTATTCCCCATATACAAGGCATTGTACTACATAAGAATACAAAACAAATAAACAAACAAAAAAAAAGAATACAAACAGTATAATAATCTACACCATAAGTAACAGTCTAAACAGACTGTCAGGAAAACTAATATATTCACATTTGAGAAAATATATATATATATAATTTGTATATACATAACAAATTTCTAGCAAAATTAATAGGTAACTGTTAACTGTTGCTACCTTTAAGGAATAGGAATGAAGAGAACTGTTTTGTTCTGACTTTCTATCTCCTACGTAGTCTGTTTAAACCTTTATCATAGCACCTTTCATTTTAACACGCAAACAAGGCACAAGCTAAAATGTGAAGAAAATTTAAAATAGTGTTAGCAAAATGATGTAAAGTACAAACATGTTATAAATTCCACATGAGCAGGAACCAGTGTTATTAATCTTTTTATCTATCTCCAGTACTCAGCTGAGTGCCTGAGACCCAGAATAGCAAATGTTCAACGAAATGGTTATTCAAGAAATGAGGCTAAAAAATTTACTATCCAAAACAGGAGAAAAGAAATTATGGTAAAAGGAAAGACTAATGTGAGAAAATGTCATCCACTTTGGGCATAAAAGAAAAATAACAAGCAAAGACCATTCCAGGCCAGAAAATAGAAGAACAAACCCAGAAAAAGGAATGGAAGAGAATAAAGTAAATAGAAAATAAGTAGTGTGACATCATATATTTTCCCAGGTTGCTACCCAGAATTTAATCAAATAAATCTGCAAAAACTATAATCTATAACCTCCTCTTGAATATGTACAGTAATGACATATTAAAAGTTCTGAGAAATTTCAAAGTAAGAAATGTTTGTTTTTTTGTGACAGAGAGAGACAGATAAAGGGACAGAGAGGGACAGACAGACAGGAAGGAGGAGAGATGAGAAGCATCAATTCTTCATTGCAGGTCCTAAGTTCATTGATTGCTTTCTCATATGCACCTTGGCCAAGAGGCTACTGCAGACCAAGTGACCCCTTGCTTAAACCAGTGAGCTTGGGATCAAGCTAGTGAGCTTTGCTCAAACCAGATGAGCCCGCTCTCAAGCCGGCAACCTTGGGGTTTCGAACCTGGCTCCTCCGCATGCCAGTCTGATGCTCTATCCACTGTGCCACCACCTTGTCAGCCTCAAAGAAATCTTATTTAACTTATTGTTTAGAGGATGATTTGCCAAACCTATTTGACCACTGGTACATCTTCCTCATCCCCCATGATTTCCATTAACAACCTGCTATGGTCTGAATGTTTGTGTTCCCACAAAATGTGTTAAAATCCTAACTCCTATAGTTGATGGTATCAGGAGGTGGGGCCTTTGGAAAGTGCTCAATCCCTGAGGGTGGAGCTCTCATGAATTCAGTTAGTGTCGTATAAGAGGCTCCAGAAAGATCTCTAGCCCTCGACATCATGCTAGAATTCAATGAGAAGTATGCAATGAGAAGTTACCAAGGAACCAATACTAGAGCAGTGGCTATGTGGATTGGATCTTGGTCTAGGCAAGCAAAAGGTAGTGGGAGACAGAAAGGAAAAGAACAGCTAGAAATGATGAATGTTAGACTATCCTTCAAGCAATGAGGTCATTCATGATTTTCAAACATACAAAGATTTTGAAAAGAAGTATGTTTAAAAATATGACACTGAATGTCGCAGATAAGTTATAAAGCGAAGACTGAATGTACGTTAAGAAGCCATGACTGTAGATCACAAACCAATGATAAAGATTTAAACAAGACCCACAGAAAGAGATTTGGGATTTAGGTTTTGGATCTAAGTAGGAGTTACAAGCTCAAACACCTTCAGCAGGTAACATTAAGTAGACAAGGTAAAAGAGAATACTGAGTGGAAAAGACTAAAGAAAAATTTCTGAAAGCAGTAACTGCAACTTGGTTCCAGCTAATCACAGCCCAGGTTTTGGTGGGGTATTTTTTTGGGGGGGAGGGGGTTGGAGGAGAGGAAACAGATGTTTTGATTTTTATGCAAAGTATCCCATTTTAAAAATAATAACAAAAATATTTTTTATTTAATGCAGCATAGGGCCAAACAGATCCACCAAATTATCATCTCCGATCTGCAAGATACAGCTGTTAGATGTAGTATGTGATAACAGGAAGAAATCACAGAAGATACCTAAATTTTCTTGTGTGAGGCACTAGATGGATGGCAAGGGAGGTAATAAACTGGTCAATGAAGAAAGAATATCAGGTTTTTTCTCCTCACTCACTCAAACCTCCGATAAGGGGAAGATCCTTCCCATTTCAGAGATGTTGTAAATTACCTGTGGGCCATATATATGAAGAGGTCTAACAATGCTTCTCCAACACTAGTGCAAATCAGCAATGTGATTCAGTAGGTCTGAGGTGGGACCTAATAATTTACATTCTTTTTATTTTTTTTTACAGGGACAGAGAGAGAGAGTCAGAGAGAGGGATAGACAGGGCCAGATAGACAGGAATGGAGAGAGGTGAGAATGAAGCATCAATCATCAGTTTTTCATTGCCGTTGCGACACCTTAGTTGTTCATTGATTGCTTTCTCACATGTGCCTTGACTGCAGGCCTTCAGCAGACCAAACAACTCCTTGCTGGAGCCAGCGACCCTGGGTCCAAGCTGTTGAGCTTGGGGTCTCGAATCTGGGTCTTCCGCATCCCAGTCTGATGCTCTATCCACCGAGCCACCGCCTAGTCAGGCATAATTTACATTCTTAACAAGCTCCTAGGTGATGCTGGTTCATGAGTCATACTTTGAAAACCGCTAGTCAAACTAGCACTCGTTGTTTAACATATGGAGTTCAACACAGTCAAGGCTGAGGATGAATATTTAAGACACGTTAATATATAATACTGGATACATTTTCACAATAGGATTGTAAAACAATGACTAAAATCAAGGTAGAGGTAAAAGTATTGGCAAATGAAGAAAATGAAAATAAATACAAAGGAGAATAACAGAGAGAAACACTACAGAGAAATCTAGTAGAATAAGAAGAAAGAGGATCATATTTTGCAAATGGGAAAGTCATCAGATTACTGTATGGTAAGAACAGAGAATAGGGAAGACACACCCGTGAATGCAAGCTAATCAAAAAGTTTAGTAATATGAAGATAGGATGTATGATAGGCAGGTTTAACGAGACTTAAAAAGTATGATTTCACTAGCAGTACCTGGCTTCCAGGGAGCAGAACACTCTCGGGATCAGGGAAATTGCTTGAGATAATGACTGTAGAAGAAAGTCAAGGCTATGACAGTACAGAGGTGAAAGCAATTAAAATCACTAAACAAATTTTATAGTCTAGAATAAGTAAGTAAAGCCAGAAAGAGGCTGGTTAGAAAACTAGAGAGACATCCAACTTTCAATGAACTAGAACCAAAATTTTAATAGGAATGGAGTGGGAGAGCTGGAAGACATAACTTGGGTCTGAGAGTCAAGTTTCAAATTCAAGATTTTATCAGTGCATTAGTTTCAGGTGATAATAACA
Organism: Rhynchonycteris naso; assembly: GCA_037038555.1. Classification (NCBI taxonomy): domain Eukaryota; kingdom Metazoa; phylum Chordata; class Mammalia; order Chiroptera; family Emballonuridae; genus Rhynchonycteris; species Rhynchonycteris naso. The sequence continues at coordinate 50,077,974 of CM072997.1, read as the reverse complement.
TGGAAGGTACTGCAAAAGCAAAGGTCTTCAAGAGCAACTTGTAGGTTTGTAGATGGTGACAAAGTCAGGGCAAAAGAGAACAGAATAAATTTTAAAGAGGAAAAATCACTACATGAAGACTAGATAATAAAAGATTGAAATAACGGAACCAGTACTAGGCCCAAGGAACACAGTGTCAGAGAACAGAAAGTAAGCAAAAGGGACATTACTAAATTTGCTTAAGTCACAGTTAGAAGGGCTAAAACTTAAAATTAATTCCGGATTGCCTCCCAGAGCTACTTTTAATAAATAATACTGCTTTTTCTTTTTAAGGGTAATTTTAAAAATGTGTTTGTTAACTATGAAAATCAAACTGTTTTAAAAGTACATCAACTTCAGGATATGGGGTGAAGGAAGCACAAAGGGATAGAGATAAAAGAGAGAATTCTGAAAAACAGTTTCAACTGAAAGAGTAGCTTTCTCTATCTCCCTAGATAAGCCACCATCGAAATGACATTTTTTCAATCACTCAAAAAAAGATTTAATAAATTCTATTTAAAGGCAAATATGAGGGGAGAGGTTGGCTGGAGAGTGAAGGGATTCAGCAAAAGGAAAAAAAAGAAAAAATTCATAGTAAAAAAAGAAAAATTTAATATATATGGGCCATTAAGACAACAATTCATCTTTTGATTTTGGTCAATTCCATAGGTCTTATACACAAAATTCAAGTAAACAGAATGTAGAAAAAGGATGATGACTCTTACTTTGAAAACCTACAAATTCTGCTTGGTATTTCAACAAATTCTCTTGTTTTAATTCCACAAATAGGTGGGTTAAACTAACAGTAAATGGGCACTGAACAGTGCAGTGGCTTAGTTGCCTCTAACGATAACATCAAATGTTTATCAGTAGAACGTTTAGGGTCAAGGTTAGTTGGGTGGTCAAATGAGTATTAAAAAATGGTAGAAACATGAAAAATACAAAAGTGTTAATAGTAAACAAAAAAAGACTAGAAAATATAAGTATATAGTAAAACAATGAACAAAAGAGATTGAGTTGACAGTTAATAATTTCCAGCTAAATATTTATTCACACTCCTTCTTCCTATATGCTACTACGTCAATCTTTTTTTTTCATATTTTTAAAGTACCACACAGTAGACCTGACCTTTTCTCCCTTTTTTGGTATACAGCTCTAGGAAAAAAAAAAATTAATGTGTAGATGTGTGTTATCAACATCAACACTGTGGTACACAATTTCATTACATCCCAAACTCCCTTGTTTCTTTCTCTTTATAGCTCTGGTGACCACTGATTTGTTCTACAAAACAAACTGTAGTGTAATTTTATACTAATTTGCATTAAATAAGTTTATATTTTGTAAAGCAAAATAAGATAGCCTAATAAAGTAAACCTCTAAATCATTTTATAACTTTATAAAATCTGACATAGTTGCAAAATGTTTAAAAAAAAAAGTCAAAGTATGTAAAATACATATATGGATTTAATTTTCTTAAGGATTACTTTTTATTTGGAAATATAAACCTTCTGGTTTTCTCAATACAAAGACTATTTTATTTGGGATGTCACTAATTTTTTTATTGTTGGGAAGGCTTTTAAATGAATCAATAAGTATGACTTTAAAATAATTTTTCATTATAATTTTGAGTTTAAGTACAAAAAGCAAGTAAAACTAAAATTAATTCAAGTGCATCTAAAATAGTTACCTGGCTAAACATACTTATTAAATATTTAAGATTCACTGTAATTTAACAATATACCTCCCACAAAGAGTCAATGTTAATTGTCAAAAAGACATTAAAAAGGATTTTTTAAATTTGTAGGCTCAGGTTTTCATGCAATGAATACTACACGTTAGCAATAAAAAGGAGTAAATTACTGATTCACTTAACATAGATGTGTGAATTGTAAAAACATGCTATAAGGAAGTCAGACACAACAAAGTATGATTTTGCTTATATAAAGTTCTAGAACAGAAATTTAACCTATAGTAATATGAAATCAGATAAGTTGTCTAGATTTGGGAACTGAGGATGACAAACTGACTTTAAAGAGGCATGAGGAAACTTTCTAGGGTGACAAACGGCTCTATATCTAATTATGGTGATGGTTACATGGATAGATGGATTTGTCAAAATCTATCAACACTTAAAATTATGCATTTTAGTATATGTAAGTTATACCTCAATCAAGTTGATTTCTAGAAAGTTACAGATATAAAATTTAATTTTCCTTTTGTCTAAATTAATATAGATTTACTGTATTAAACGTAATAGGTTCATAAACAAAATAATTATATTTATAACTATTTGATATATGGGACTAATAGTATGGTGACAATATTGTGAAACAGATACTTAGAAGATCCTTTGACTATAAAATTTTCTAGTTCTAGTTTTAAGCTAAACAGTACTACTCATAATTAACTAGTACATTTATGTTAACAAATTTTGAGTAAAAGTAAGTACTTCTAGTCTTAATGCTTATAAAAAGTATCAAGTCACCCACATGATAATCTTTTAAAGAGTGCAGCCATCTGGTCTGGTTTATCGAAGCTGGTCCTCATTTGTGTTAGCACATCAACATTCTCCACCACAAGTTTCTAAAAAAAAAAAAAAGAAGAAAGAAAGAAAGATCCCAAATCAAACATATACCTTCTTGTGTGAATGAGATAAGAGCATGCTTGGAAATTACAGTCTGGCATGGAGGAAATACAATTCGTGAAATCCAGATGTTCTATACTATATATTTTTGTTTTAATAAAGTAATCTTAAATTTTTTACATAGGCTTAATGTTTTCTTCAGTTTGCAAATTAAAGAACAGAGGAGCTCAGGAAAAAAGCAACAAAGATCAGCCGTAGTATAAAGGATTATCTTTTCTTTAGACACAGAATAGCATCAATAATAGAAAGCAGACACTGCAGCGGATATACAGAGCAATAGATAGCCTAGAGGTCACTGCTGAATATACACAACAAGAGGGAAACGAACTTGTTGGGGTATGGTACGACTCCATGGAGATTATAACAGAGCAATATTTTCCAACGCAGAATCAAAGGTGTCAACTATCTACCTTCTCTTTCACAGATCATCAAGAAAAGAAAAGAGAATAGAAAGAAGGGAGAGTGACGTCAGAGAAATGGCGCCGTGAGGAGTGCTCCCTGAAATTTCAACAAATTCAACAACTAGAGACAGAAAAACAATCTCAGGAGCATCTGAAATACACATACACCAAACAAAGAAACACAAGAGCAAATTCCTGCCTAAGCGTGCCACAGGGGCAGAACCTGGGGTACAGCGCCACTGACCAAAAAGAGAGAGAAGAAAAGGAAGATAACTTCTCAAAACCAGAAAAAATCCAGTCTTTATAACTTTTTCCATTTTTTCCTTGTATTGTTTTATCATTTTTTTTTTCATTCCATCTTGGTTATTTTATCTTCTTTCCGTTTTATTCTTGTCTTTTCATTTTGAACTTTATTACCCATAGGTGTTACATTTTCCATTCTTTTATTTTCCTATGAGTGTCACATTCCAAAAAACTTAATCTTTTTCATCTCTCTCTCTCTCTCTTTGTTTCTTCTTTTCTCTTTCACTTTTTCTGTCATTCTAATCTCATCCACAAACAAATTATTTTATTCTGGGTTCAAATATTTTCTTTGTGGCATTTTGTGTGCTTGTTACCTCGCTTTTTATCTCTTTAACATTTTCCCCAACTCCGGCTCTCCATTCTATAGTTTTTGTGCCACTTAATACAATAGAATTTTCATTTTCCACTGTATTTCTTACTTTCTTTTTTTTCTTTTCTTTTACACTATTTGTCTCATTCAACCATCATTTATAAACAAATTATTTTATGCTTGATCCAAATATTTCCTTGTGGCATTTTGTGGGTTCTTGCCTCGTTTTTTGCCTCTTTGTCACTCCCCCAACCCAGGCCCTCCATTCTACATATTTTTGTTCCACTTAGCACAATAGAATTTTCAGTTTTTCACTGCATTTCCTCAAAAAAAATTATTTTTATCAACGCTTATGTTATTAACAATACCACTCTCAAATGCCATTAAAGAAAAAGAAATCAAATATCATAAATACAAAAGACAGAGTTGTAGCTCAGATAGATGAGAAAACAATTTCAATAGCTTAGAAACCTTGGAATTAAATGACAGAGAATTTAAAATTGAAGTCCTAACAATATTCAGGGATATACAAGAAAGCACACAAAGGCAATTTAGGGAGCGCAAAAAACAATTCAATAAACAGAAACAATACGTCAACAAAACTATGAAAACGAATCAAACAGAGATGAAAAATTCAATTCATGAACTGAAAAACGAGGTAACAAGCTTAGCCAATACAATAGGCCAGACAGAGAAGAGAATTAGTGACACAGAAGACAGGCAACAAGGGGCACTACAGAGAGAAGAGGAGAGAGAGACTCACAAATTTTAAAAAAATGAGATAGCCCTACAGAAATTGTCTGACTCCATCAGAAAGAGCAACATAAGAATAATGGGTACATCAGAAGGAGAAGAGAAAATGGAATGGAGAACATATTCAAACAAATAATAGATGAGAACTTCCCAAGCCTGTGGAAAAAAACTAAAGCCTTAAATTCAAGAAGCAAACAGAACACCGAGTTATCTTAACCCTAACAAACCTACTTCAAGGCACATCGTAATAAAATTGGCACAAACCAATGACAAAGAAAAAATTCTCAAGGCAGCCAGGGAAAAGAAGAATGCAAGATATAAAGGAAGACCCATTGGATTATCAACAAATTTCTCAGCAGAAACTCTACAAGCTAGAAGAGATATTTAAAGTTCTGAAAGAGAGGAACTTCCAGCCAAGAATACTAAACCCATCAAAGCTATCCTTCAAACATAAAGGAGAAATAAAAACATTCACAGATACAGAAAAGATGAGGGAATTTATCACCAGAAAACCCCACTTCAAAAAATATTAAAGGGGGTTTTCCAACCAGACACAAAGAACAAAACAAAACAAAACTACAAGTAAAAGCTCCATCAAGATCCCAATAAAACCAAGATTAATCTGTGACAAAGAAACAAAAAACGGGAGAGGACAAAGATTAGCAGTAGCAAAGGAGGATGGAGTGGAGAAGCACTCATGAGATAATGTACTACAATGAACATATGCATCCTTTCCATTACTTAATGGTAACCACCCCTGAAAAAACTACCACAGAAGCACATAGCTTGAAAAAAGAAGTAACAGAGAAAAGAAGTATAAATTATAACCAAACAAAAACAAATGATAAAAAATAAAAGAGAAGAACCAAACAAGATACAAAACTATCAGAAAGCAATATATAAAATGGTAATAGGAAACCCTCAAATGTCAATAATTACTCTAAATGTAAGTGGATTGAACTCACCAATAAAAAGACACAGAATAGCAGATTGGATTAAAAAAGAAAATCCAACTGTATGCTGCCTACAAGAAACACATCTAAGCTACAAGGATAAGAACAAATTCAAAGTGAAAGATTGGAAAACAATACTCCAAGCAAATAACATCCAAAAAAAAGCAGGTGTAGCAATACTCTTATTTAACAATACTGAATACAAGACAGCAAAAATAATCAGAGACAAAACGGTCATTTCATAATGATAAAGGGGACATTGAACCAAGAGGACATAACACTTCTTAATATATATGCATAAAACCAAGGAGCACTAAAATATGTAAGACTAACCTAAAAACAAAAACTGACAAATATACAATCATACTTAGAGACCTCAATACACTGCTGATGGCTCTAGATGGTTCATCCAAACAGAAAATCAATAAAGAAATAATGGCCTTAAATGAAACACTAGAACAACTGGATATAATAAATATCTACAGGACATTTCAACCCAAAGTGCCAGAGTATACATTTTTCTCTAGTGTACATGGAACGTTCTCAAGAACTGACCATATGTTGCCACAAAAATAACATCAACAAATTCAGAAAGACTGAAATTATACCAAACATATTTTCTGATCATAAAGCCTTGAAACTAGAATTCAACTGCAAAAAAAGAGGTAAACAAAACCACAAAAATTTGGAAACTAAACAACATACTTTTAAAAAATAAGTGAGTCAAAGAAGAAATAAAAGCAGAGATCAAAAGTTTCATACACACAAACGAAAATAACAATACAACGTATCATAATCCCTGGAATGCAGCAAAAGCAGTAATAAGAGGGAAGTTCATATCTCTACAGGCCTATATGAACAAACAAGAGAGAGCCCAAGTAAACCACTTAACTTCACATCTTAAAAAACTAGAAAAAGAACAAAGACAACCCAAAACCAGCAGAAGAAAGGAAATAATAAAAATCAGAGCAGAAATAAATGAAATAGAGAACAGAAAAACTATAGAAAAAATTAGTAAAACAAGGAGCTGGTTCTTTGAAAAGATCAACAAAATTGACAAACCCTTGACAAGACTCACCAAGGAGAAAAGAGAAAAGACTCATATAAACAAAATCCAAAATGAAAGAGGAGAAATCACCACAGATATCATAGATATACAAAGAATTATTCTAGAATACTATAAAAAACTATATGCCACCAAATTTAACAATATAGAAGAAATGGATAAATTTCTAAAACAATAAATACAATCTTCCTAGACTGAGTCATGAAGAAGCAGAAAGCCTACACAGATCCATAAGCAGGGAGGAAATAGAAACAACTATCAAAAGCCTCCCGCCCGAAAAAAAGTTCAGGGCCGTACGACTATACTATTTTATAAGGCCAACATAACCCTCATACCAAAACCTGGCAAAAATAACACAAAAAAAATACTACAGACCAGTATCTCTAATGAATACAGATGCTAAAATACTAAACAAAATACTAGCAAATCGAATACAACAACACATTAAAAAATAATTTATCATGATCAAGTGGGATTCATCCCAGAATCACAAGGATGGTTCAACATACGTAAAACGGTTAACATAATATACCATATCAACAAAACAAAGAACAAAAACCATACGATCTTATCAATAGATGCAGAAAAGGCGCTTGATAAAATACAACATCTTATGTTTAAAACAACAAAATGGGTATAAAAGAAAAATATCTCAATATAATAAAGGCTATTTATGATAAACCATCAGCTAACATCATATTAAATAGCATAAAACTAAGGATTTTTCCCCTAAAATCAGAAACAAGACAAGGTTGTCTACTCTCTCCACTCTTATTCAACGTAGTGCTGGAAGTTCTAGCCAGAGCAATCAGACAAGATAAAGAAATAAAAGGCATTCATATTGGAAAAGAAGAAGTAAAGGTTTCACTTTTTGCAGATGATACGATCCTGTACATTGAAAACTCCAAAGACTCCACAAAAAGACTACTAGAAACAATAAACCAATACAGTAAGGTCGCAGGATACAAAATTAATATACAAAAGTCCATTGCCCTCCAATATGCCAACAATGAAACATCAGAAAATGAGCTAAAAAGGAAAAACACAATCCCCTTCATGGCTGCAACAAAAAACAATAAAATACCTAAGAATAAACATAACAAAGAATGTAAAGAAACTATATAATAAAAATTACAAAGCATTGTTAAGGGAAATTGAAAAAGATATAATGAAATGGAAAAATATTCCTTGTTCTTGGATAGGAAGAATAAATATAGTCAAACTGACTATATTACCCAAGGCGATATACAAATTTAATGCAATTCCCATCAAAATTCCAATGTCATTTTTAAAAGAAATGGAACAAAAAATTATCAGGTTTATATGGAACTATAAAAAACCCCGAATAGCCAGAGCAATCCTAAGCAAAAAGAACAAAGCTGGGGCATTACAATACCTGACTTCAAATTATATTATAGAGCCACGATAATCAAAATAGCATAGTATTGGCAGAAAAATAGACACTCAGACCAAGGGAACAGAATAGAAAGCCCAGAAATAAAATCACATGTATATGGTCAAATAATTTTTGATAAAGGGGTAAACAACACACAAATGGAGAAAAGAAAGCCTCTTCAACAAATGGTGCTGGGAAAACTGGAGGGCCACATGCAAAAGAATGAAACTCGACTACAGTTTGTCTCCTTGTACTAAAATTAATTCAGAATGGATCAAAGTCCTAAATATAAGACCTGAAACAATAAATTACATAGAAGAAAACATAGGTACTAAATTCATGGACCTCGGTTACAAAGAGCACTTTATGAATTCAACTCCAAAGGCAGGGAAGTGAAGGCAAAGTTAAATGAATGGGACTACCTCGGACTAAGAAGCTTTTGCACAGCAAAAGAAACTGACGACAAAACAGACAGCCAACTAAATGGGAGATGATATTTTCAAACAACAACTCAGATAAGGGCCTAATATCCAAAATATACAAAGAACTCATAAAACTCAACAAACAATTCAATAAAAAAACGGAAAGAGGACATGAACAGACACTTCTCCCAGGAAGAAATACAAATGGCCAACAGATATATGAAAAGATGCTCATCTTCCTTAGTTATTAGAGAAATGCAAATCAAAACTACAATGAGATACCACCTCACACCTGTTAGATTAGCTATTATCAACAAGACAGGTAATACCAAGTGTTGGAGGGGCTGTGGAGAAAAAGGAACCCTCATCCACTGTTGGTGGGAATGTAAAGTAGTACAACCATTATGGAAGAAGTATGGTGGTTTCTCAAAAAATTAAGAATAGAACTATCATATGACCCAGCAATCCCTCTATTGGGTATATACCCCCAAAACTCAAAAACATTGTTATGTAAAGACACACGCAACCCCATGTTCACTGCAGCATTTTTCACAGTGGCCAACACATGGAAACAACCAAAAGCCCTTCAATAGATGACTGGATAAAGATGTGGTACGTATATACTATGGAATACTACTCAGCCATAAGAAATTATGACATCAGGTCATTTACAACAACATGGATTGACCTTGATAACATTATACTGAGTGAAATAAGTAAATCAGAAAAAACTAAGAACTATATGATTCCATACATAGGTGAGACATAAAAATAAGACTCAGGGACATGGAAAGAATGTGATGGTTATGAGGGTGGGGGTTGGGGGAGGAAGAAGGGGGTGGGGAGAGAGGAGAGGCACAAAGAAAACCAGATAGAAAGTGACAGAAGAGTATATGACTTTGAGTGATGGGTATGCAACATAATCAAATGTCAAAATAACCTGGAGATGTTTTCTCTGAACCTATGTAACCTGATTGATCAATGTCATCTCATTAAAATTAATAAAATAATAAATAAAAAATAGCCTGACCAGGCGGTGGCGCAGTGGATAGAGTATCGGACTGGGATGCGGAAGACCCAGGTTTGAGACCGCAAGGTCACCAGCTTGAGCGCAGGTTAATTTGGTTTGAGCAAAAGCTCACCAGTTTGAGTCCAAGGTCACTGGCTCAAGCAAGGGGTTACTCGGTCTGCTGAAGGCCCTCGGTGAAGGCACATAATGAGAAAGCAATCAATGAACTAAGGTGTCAAAACGAAAAACTGATGATTGATGCTTCTCATCTCTCTCCATTTCTGTCTGTCTGTCCCTATCTATCCCTCTCTCTGCCTCTGTAAATAATAAATAAAATAAAGAAAGAAAAAAAAAGAAAGAAGGGATATAAATAAGGGAAGGGAGTGAAGGAGAACTACTCAAGAAAAGTTTAACTCATAAAAAATATTTTTCTTAAAAGAAGCATTGGCTTTAGTTTAAAAATTATAACTTAGACAAATTAATTAATTTGATTCTGGGAGAAAAAAATATATGTATTTGGAAAGCCTAGATATATGTTTTTGAAATATCCAGGGATAAAGCCTGCATTTGGATATATGTAACTCTAAATACATACATACAGGCTTCATCACTGCAGATTTTAATTCAGCAGGTCTAGGTGCCAAGATATAGCAAACATACTATACTGTTAAAGTGCCATAGTGGTTTTGCTATAAGCCCAATGGCATGAAAAAATATACAGAAAATCTGTAAAATCATTTTCCCTATACTAGTATGAATTCAGTTTAGATTAGATGATATTGCTTCAGATTATTTCTCTTGGGGTTCCCAATCAGATGTTAGCATCAGTCACATTTATTTGCTAAATTCATCTTCTATAGTCTCTGATTAAACTGACTGCTCTCTCTGGAGTTAATTAAATATTTGTCCCACTGTAAAACTTGATTCAGCCTGACGAGGCGGTGGTGCAATGATAGTGTCAGACTGAGACGCAGAGGACCTAGTTTCAAAACCCCAAGGTCGCTGACTTGAGTGCAAGCTCACCAATTTGAGTGTGGGGGTCACTGGCTTCAGCATGGAATCATAGACATGAGCCATGAGTCACTGGCTTGAGCCCAAAGACATGAGTCACTGGCTTGAGCCCAAAGATCTCTGGCTTGAAGCCCAAGGTTGCTGGCTTAAACCCAAGATGGCTGGCTTGAGCAAGGGGTCACTTGCTCTGCTGTAGCCCTCTGTTCAAGGCACATATGAGAAAGCAATCAATGAACAACTAAGGTGTCACAACAAATAATTGGTGCTTCTCATCTCTCTCCCTTCCTGTCTGTTCCTATCTGTCCCTCTCTCTCTCTGTCACAAAAAATATATAAAATAAATTTTAAAAAACTTGATTCAACCAATATATGCCAGACTATATGCCCAATCCTGACAGTATTCATACACCTTGAACACAATTTCACATATCAGTGAATCAAACAAACCACTGAATTTTAAATGCACAACTATCTTATGTGCCAAATACTACCCATTAAACTGAAATATTTTCTAATCATCTGACTATAAGATACATACAATTTCAGAAATATCAATATAATTGTGCTTTAGAATCAATAAATTATAGTATATATTTAATGGTAAGAATACTATAATCATTTTTAAGTTCCTGTATTAGGTAATTTATAAACAATTCCATTTACTGTGATCCACATGAGGAAGAGGATATTACAATTTTAAAACCAAGGAAACTTAGGCTCAGCAGAAGTTAGATAACTTGCCCATAGTTGCAAAGATATTAAATGATAAACTTTGGAATCTGAATATAGGTATATCTCATTTAAAAATCTATCCCCTTAACCCCTAAAGAAATGGTTTTTATTCTTCAGTGTACATTAGAATGACCTTGAGAACTTATTAATTAAAACACATATTGCTAAGTCCCAGCCTCACAAGTTCTGATTTAGCATGTCTTGAGATAGAACCAAAAACTGTACATTTTTAACATGTCCCAAGGTAATGCTCTGCTGTTGATCTGGGGACAATTCTTTAACAACCATGAACAAAGCTTTTGTTTGCACATGACTCGAAAGAAAAGTTAATTATGCCTCCTCTTGAATATATATATATATATATATATATATATATATATATGATTCTACTTATTCATTTTAGAGAGGAGAGAAGGGGGAAGGAACAGAAAGTATCAACTCCTATACATGCCTTGACCAGGGAAGCCAGGGTTTTAAACCAGCGACCTCAATGTTCCAGGTTGATGCTTTATCCACTGCGCCACCAAAGGTCAGGCTCCTCGAGTGAAATATGTATTTAAAATTTTTTTATTTTCTCTCTCAGGAGAGCATCCTGAAACAAAGCTCTCTATATATTTTAAAGCCACTGATTAATATCACTGATGAATGAACTGAAAGCTGAAGTAATTATAGGAATTACCAACGAAAAGGTTTAGAAAAAATTGAGACACATATGAAATGATTTAATCCAGAATACTAAAAAAAATTGGTTTTCTGTTAAAAAAGAAAGTTAAATTCTTGACACAAGTTGTATTTCGATTTCCTACACCCTTTGGGAAAAGAAAAATCTCCTAAGGCGATGAAGAACTAAAAGAACTGATCTGTAAAATGCCAAAACAATTCTTTTGCCAGGACTGGAAGAATAAATTGACTCAACGGGCACAACTCCAAATGAAACACCCCAAGAATTTTAGCAGAAAAGAAGACTGTTTTCTTCTCCAGAAAGTAATAAACATATTTTACCTCAAGTACACATGCATAGTGTTGACTATGTCTGACACACGATTTATTCACAACCATTAAATAGAAAGAAGTTCTACTTTTTTAATTGGCACACAACTCTACTGTTTGAAACAAAAAGTCCTCAACTAAAACAAGGTCATTTCTACGATGAAAAAGATGTAGGCACATAATATTTAGTTTATGTCAATTTAGAAAATAAAAAATAAGAAGGTACAGAATGATTTAAAAGACATTTAATACAATATATTAAAAAAAACTAAAATGCTCTAGTCACATTCTAATGTGGAGAGTGTGGCTACAATCTCTTCAGAGATACTTGATAACATTAAGAAAAAATGTCAGTGTTCATATCCTCTGACCAGTTACAGAAATTTTCCTACAGAAATGCTCAAGTAAGTATATAAACTAAGCTAGAAGTTCTGGTTTAATGTAAAGATTATCCATCTAGCTGTTCGTCCATCCATCCATCCATCCATCCATCCATCCATCCATCCATTCATCCATCTTCCTTCCAAAAATTAAGGAGAAAAGGCATAAACCTATAGTAACAAAAGAAATAACAGAATATAAAACTAAATGAGATGTCAATAAATTTCTAGAATATGGAAACTTGAGCAAAAATAAGCAGAGATGAGAAATTGGATCATCAAGTTCCTGTAAAGGAGGTGCAACGAGAAGGCAAGCTAATGCACATCTCAGAAACTGTAGGCAGTGGCACAGAAAGGAAGCTTGAGGCTGAAAACAAGAGGGTTGTTACATGTCTGAAAGGGGGGTTGTTACATACACAACTTCTTTATATGCAGTGATATCAATAAGGAGGACTTTAAATTCAGGACCACCAGGAACAGAAGGTGGGAGAGAGAATGATTTAAGAATCATGTTAGCAAGCAAGATTAAACCTCCTATCTCCACCCTCTAGTGATCTCCAGCGGACTTTACTCTCCAGCTGGAAGTCATTGTCATCTTTTAAAGCCTAGGATGAAGATACATTTCTCCAGAGAGAATTCTTATTAGCTTCTGCCCAGCACCTTAGGGCACTACTAACCCAGGATCACCTTAATATTCCAGGTTCCAGATTCATTAGAAAAAGAGAGCAACACAAACAGGACTGCAAAGGGCTGCTAATCCTAGGGAGGAGTAAAGCATTTCCAATTCACTGTTACCTGAAGTATAACTCTTTGGAGTATCAATGTAAAAAGAGTGAAGAGAATTTAATCAGACTCTTATTTCCCACTTTGGGCAGGCTTTGAGTTTTATTTACAAACCCTCTTACTCAAGAAGGCCATCAAAACTATAGATCAATTTGACAAATGTTATTTCTAGATCAGCAAATGTCCCCAGGTCAAAAGTGCCTTCAAGTGCTAGGCTATCTCTGAGTTTCCACAACATTCTCCTTGATTCTGGTCTAGAAATTATATATATATATTTTTAGCTCTTCTTTTAAAAAAACATTCTTTTTCTTTACATATCTCTCAGGGTTTTTAAGTTGTTCAGGGAGAAAAGGTGGTTTGAATAACCTAGCCTACCAATATTGAAAGCAAAACTCTATGCTTTTTTCCTGTAATTTCACAAATTAGGTTAGGCTAAAGAAAGTAATTGTATAGGAGACTGAAACATGTAAAACAATTAGAATTATCACTGACAAACTGAGTTCTTCTGGAGATTTTATCTCAATAAGATAGAATAGTATATAGCACATTGTCTATCTGAAACATCATCCTAAGATTTATATGTAATAAAATACAACAATACTCATGGAAGTGTATGCCTCAGTACACAAAAGTTGAGACTACAAAGTCATGAGCAATACCTTCTTAATAAGATACCAGTAGTTGAATCCAGGAAAATCTGAATTATTTCTTTGGGATTGTTAAAGAGGGAGCTCTAAGAAAATCATTGTAAAGGACTGCAATTACAAAAGATTGAATTTTTGAACTACCTTTAGCTTTCTTTTGAAGAATATTAAATGATAAAGTCATAATGCTAGAAATGTAAAGTTCTCATTTTTATGGTTGACCGTATGAAGCCCCTAATATACAATATAATTGTATGTTTTCTTAAAAAGTCTTCCTGTAACTAACATTAAATCATTAATAAAAATATAAAAATTTTTATAAAAGTAAAATGAAAAAGGTGAAGTAAGGATAATCAAAATTGCAAAAATCAACAGTTTTAGAGAAAAATATGTTTCAGTATCCTAAATTGTCTTTGTTCTGGAGCTTACTACATTTAATGAGAAACCCAAGCTAATTCACAACCATGTATCTCAAAGATAATGAATCTGAACTCTTATACAAAAAGTTTTTGTCTAGGTTTTATACTCAGGTTTAATATTACCAGAAATTTGAAAAAGATTCCAGCCAAGAAACAATACTCTTAAATCAGACAATAGCATTTTAAAAGTCAACATTATGATACTATTATCAAATCAACTTTAAACTAAATTTTGATAATAGCTGAAAAAAATTATAATCACTCAAGATATGAGAAAAATGTTAAACTATAAGCTGCTTCCATTTCTTTTCAAGAATAAAAATTTATCTGACACCATAAATACTTAAGGACACAACTAAGAATTAAATTTATAAAAGTATTCTAAAACTCCGACAAAACCTGAATTCAAAAAGATATGGAGGTCGCTTGTTCGAGCAAGGGGTCACTTGGTCTGCTGAAGGCCCGCGGTCAAGGCACATGTGAGAAAGCAATCAATGAACAACTAAGGTGTTGTAACGAAAAACTGATGATTAATGCTTCTCATCTCTCTCCGTTCCTGTCTGTCTGTCCCTATCTATCCCTCTCTCTGTCCCTGTAAAAAAAAAAAGGAAATAATGGATAGTGTCTAACAAGATAAATTTTAAAAAGAATGATAATAAAGCAACACTTACATCTAAAAATAAATTGTCTAAAATGTAAGATGCGGAGAGCCATGGTTCAAGGTCATATGTGATTAAAAAGAAAACTTATCTGACTGCAAACTGAAATGAAAATAGTATGGTATAGCTATCAAAAGCATTAATGCCGTCTTAAGCTGTATTAGTAAGTACAGTGTCCAGTGTAGGTAAGTAACCCTCACTAACTGGATCTCTAACTGAAGTTTATTTTAAGACCAGTCCACTATTTCCTAAGAATGACACTAGTAAATATCGTACAGAAGATTGAGACTGAATGTGAATATATTTCACATGGGGAAGAAAAAGATAATACACAACAGAAGTTTTTATTTATTTACTTATTGTTTGCTCCAAGGGCAAAATCAATAGTAATAGGGATCACAAACATTATTTTGATTGGCTCACAAGTCTTATAAGTAAAACCTGAAAAACAAAAAATGTTATACAAGTTGCAAAGGAAGTACTTAAGAGTTCACTAACATGGTAGCAAATGGAAGTAATATAAATGAAACAGCTGTTAACATCTAGAACAATATTTGTAACCTATCTCTTTCTCTAGGTAATTCTGAGACCCTGCAGCAAACCTTTCACTTATTACCACTGATTTCCTTTAACATGAACTAGAACTTTACAAAATTTTTCCTAGGCCTTATTTTGCTGTACTTGAGTGGTTCTTAGTCATATAGTGCTGATGTATGCTGTAAAGAGTAGAGTTGTCAACTGTCTCTTAACTGAGCTGACAAAACTGTAATCCTTGTTCAATGAGTTTGTCAAAAAGGTCCTGTTGAAATTCATGTTTCGGTTCCCATTCTTGTACTCTGACAACGTCCTGTAAGTGACCAGTATGGGCAGCAGCCTATTTGAGAAGCTGGGTTTCTCATTTCATTTTTCATGGCATCTTTGACTTCCTCTATCTTTCTGTCTTGTTCAGCCTGTATCTCACTCCTAGGATTTCTCATGCTTTTGCCACCGCAGAGTCAAACACTTGCTTTTCTTCCAGCTTTTATTATTCCAAGGCTAATGCAATGTGTTGCTTCTCTGTGATCTTCTCTTCTGTTCAGCTGGTCAATGCAATAATGTACATGAACCAGGGAGTTTAGATCATCAGTAAACAGCTTGTGTCAGCTAGGTCATAAATAGTCATCCCTTTCTACCCTGGCAAACTTCTGGAGTTAATACTGTCTAGTTCTTGCTTAAAAGTCATCTGGGATTGAACCACCAGCTCATGACACCGAGACACAACCTTAGTTTCACACTGAGCTAGTTCAACATTTTGGACCATATTTTCCAGATCAGCTATCATGCTGTTAAAAGTTTCTCCTCTACAGCAGTTATATGAGATTTGGCCCCAACAACCACTTCTTTCTCTGTATTTTCAACTACACTTTTCAACTTCTCTAAATCTTCTCTGTCTTTGAGAAGGTCATTGGCAACTTCATCTACTGCCTTTCTGCATTCCTTCAACGCACCCTCCACTGTGCACCACTGAGCTGAATTCTTAGCTGCAATCTCAGACTTGTCCATGGCTGCTTTCAACATGTTGGAGTGGGCAATACAGCCTGGACTGCAGCATACTGAGCTACAAGAGCCTGCTGAGTGATGCGAGCAGTTTGGCTCAGAGTTTCTTCTAGAGATTTATGCTTAACTTTTCTTGTTGAGCAAGGCAAGCTGCAACTTCTTCAGGTGAATGCTCCCTTCCAGAAGTTGAGGATGGCTTGGGTTTTCCTTCACCACCCTCTTTGAGAGTGATCAGTTTTTATAGCTTATTCAGCCTGAACCATAGCAGCTGGAATCGACACTGTATCACCTGCTGTTGAAGCTGGAGTGTTTTCCTTTGGTTTCTGGAGTAGTGAGGCAGGCTGTTTAGATTTTCTCATTACCTCTAATACACTTGGGATTTTTAGTGGACCAGACTGACTGGCTTCTTTGGCAATGGAACATTATGAGGTGAGAAAACAAGAACCACTTCAAAGTTTGTCTGAGTAAGATATAGGTTTCTCTATAGTTTCTCAGAAATGGGAATCCCACTTGGCATACAGGAGAATGCCACCAATCTCCACCAATAAACAAAAAACCAGCTCCAGCAATTTTTCCAGAACACCCAGAACCGCCTGAAGTACCTATAGTATGATTGTAATGGATGAAACATAAACATCCCACAGAGACAACTGAATGGGGGAGTCATACCAGATAATTGACAGGCCCACAACATCTTGGGTGGGTAGATGCACTACTGGTAATATGCTGAAGCAAGTGAGTCAGAGTGTGCATGCATGTGCCATAAAAAATGTGTTTGTTTTTTATTTTTCTGAAGTGAGAAGCAGGAAGGAAGAGACAGACTCCTGCATGTGCCTGACTGGGATCCACCTGGCATGCCCACCAGGGAGCTATGCTCTGCCCATCTGGGGCATTGCTCCTTTGGGGCTAGAGTCATTCTAGCACCTGAGGCAGGGGCCATGGAGCCATCCTCAGCGCCCAGGCCAACTTTGCTACAATGGAGCTTTGGTTGTGGGAAGGGAAGAGAGATAGAGAAGGAGAGAGGGAAAGGTGGAGAAGTAGATGGGCGCTTCTCAACTGTGTGCCCTGGCCGGGAATCAAACCCAGGACTTTCACATGCTGAGCCAACACTAACACTGAGCCAACCAGCCAGGGCTCAAAAGTTTTTAAACACGAAAACTGTGATCTTCTCAAAAGGCAGTATCTGCCTCTTGACATAAGAATTACTATTCAGACAGAAACCAACATAACTAGAGATATACAATCAAGAATTACTATTCAGATAGAAACCAAAAAGCAAAACCAACAAAAAGAGACAGTTCGAAACCAATATATCTAGAGACAGTAACTGACTGATGAGCCTGTCTCATTTTCAAAGACCAGATCACTCACCTAGGAAAATGTAGTATATGCCCTTATATCAAATAAAGGTTGGTGAAAGGATCACTTAGATCCCTTTCATTTCCAAATGTACTAGCATAAGCTCTGGAACCAGAAGAGACTATACAGGTTCAAACTTTAGTCTCACAACCACTTATTAAACATGTGAAGCTGGATATGTTACTTAATCTTTCTTAGTCTTACTTTCTTAATTTGTAAAATAAAGACAATTTCCGTTTCAATGACTTAAAGGAGGTAATACATATGTAAAAAGTTTATAGAAAAGTACTAGAACAAAGAGTCAAGAAAGATAGCTGTTTTATTTATGCACCCAACAAATATTTACCAAGCATTTACAATGTGTTGGAAACTAATTTAGCACTAAGGTTTTAAAAGAATTAAATAAAGGTTTTACTCCAGGGAGACAGGCATTTAACAAATATATGATATGGAAGGTCACAAGATACACATAAAGCTGAATAAAGAGAATAGTAAGTGATGCTTGCTATTTTAAAATATGTTGTCAAGGGAGGATTTTCTGATAGGATGACATTTTAAAAATGCATGGATATTATGAGTAAGCAATCTAAGGCATTATCTCCATGAAGAGAATTTGAAGTAACAAAACAAGCAGGCCAACCAGACTGGAGGAGTAAAGAAGGTAAGGGAAAGTGAAAGGTCAGTTCCTACAGAGGCCTTCCAGTACTGCTAAGGTCATCAGATGCCTTTGAACTCTCACAGATATGAATACAGAGATCCAAACAGGCTAATCTTTATTACTACATCACAATACTTGAGCAACCATATCAAATGGCAAAGAAGCACTAAAAACATTTAGAATTCTAGAAGTACCTATTTATTTAGTTGAAATAAAAAATAATTGGCAGAAGTAAATTACTGAGCCATAATTCCTCTATTATCTCATAACTGAAAGGAACACAAGAAAGTAAAATGAAAATGAGAAATCTGTTACCTGAGAACAATAGCATAGAAAAGAGATAATGTATTTACAGGGGAATTAGTCTAATAAATAAGAAAGATATTGCTTGTGAAGAACCAAAACTAGCATTACACTGCATATTTAAAATCATATTAAGTACAAAGTTTATGTATTTTTAAAACACTTTCAGTAGAACGTATCTGAAAGTTGATTTCTATGTAAGGATAGGAAAACATTCTTTAAAAGAAGAACAATGAGAGAGTAATGACATGAATACCAAAATAATTACTCAGTACTTACTGTGTCATGCACAATGCCGAGTACTCAAGCATTTGACACGTATTAATTAGCACATATAATCCTCTCAAGGTAAAAACTTAGTTTAATCTTTGCCAAAAGTCAGAACTCGGAACTGACAGGACTGAATTTCAGGATAGCCTGACTTGAAAGCTTGAATTCTTAACCACTGGGTAATAGTGCCTCTCCTTTCAGCGACACTGACTCTTGCCATCTATTTATTCACTCAGCAAAAAATTATTAACCTTACAGGAATTGACTTATCCTATATCTTTGCTCAATTTTCAGTAAATCAGATTACAAAACAAAGATGCTATTAAAAGACCATGCTAGTGCTATAATTTCATTTACAAATGAGGACTTTCATGTCAGGTTAAAGTAACATTTAGGCTTGCTGCTCATTTTCTTGAAATGTTTTTTCAGGAATTCATGTTTATAAACTAAGATGAATAAAGATTGCATTACCTTAAGTTCAGCAACTTGGGATGAAATATGCCACATAAGGCTTTCACTTAGGAACTTCATACCATATGGGCCTAGCAGTTCTGATAATGACCTCATTTCTGAAAGGAAATGTAATTAATTTTAAACTCTGACAAAGCAAATACTTTAAGAAAATCAACATGAAACTTCTGAAACATTAGAGAAGCAAATTATTAATGAAAAAATCCTGAGAAGTCTCTACAGTAAAAAAAAGTAACATAAGTGCAAAGGTAAACCTAAGATATAATGTATAATTATGCATATAATTGAATGCAGTCATAATAGATTCAAAAGCCAAAAGAGTCAAGGTTTCTTCATTCTCTAAAACATGTCACAGTATTAATCACCTGATATGTCAGAATATTCCTCTGCATTGAATGTTAATTCATTTTCTGTAGGTAAGTTCACAAATGCTTTCATTGCAGGGAAATAGGCTATATGGCCATTGCTCACTTGTCTTAACAAAGTTTCCAAATACCTAAGGAGAAAAGTAAACTTATAACCAGGAGAAACTGTTTAATTCAAAATGTATTATGGTAAACATTCCCGCATATAATTTTAAGTTGACTGATAACATGAATAAGCACTTATCCATAAAAAAAAAACTTTCCCAAGTATTTTATTACAAAGAAACTTTACATCACTCCAAATTTCCAAATGTGTTCCTTACCAATTTGTATACAAACTTGTAATGGTCGGCTCTCCATGACTGTCTAAATGTTGTGTTTGTTGAAGAAGAACATTATTAAATACTCTTGTAATATCAATTTGCACATAGTTTTCTATCGACTGAAGTACAGTCATGTATGCTCTTACACTTGTTAGAAGCTCTGACGGCTTTGCAATTTCTTGTGTGGCTTGATTATACATAGTCATTCCAACAATTGACCTGATGCAAAAAAGAAGAGAAAAAAAAGTTTTGACTTTTTTATTTATATAAATAGGCCATTATTCAGTAAATAAACAAAATTAATTTCAAATATAATTCATTACAAAGGTATGAAATTACTCTCCTTATTGTCTAAAGAAACAACATAAAAAAAGAATGACCACCTAAAAGCTACAATGAAATGAGAATGCCAATCATTTTAAAAATTCTAAAGATATCAATAATAAAAATGATTTAAGGATAAACTTTTTTAACATAATACGTTGTCTATAGCAAGTATAATGGTTTATTTAGGTCATAGCTTGAATTCATTTGACACTGTTTTGTGCCAATAATTTTTAAGGATATGTGTGTATGTTTATGTGTTTGTGTATATGTATGTGTGTATATATGTATGTATATGTATGTATATATATATCTCCTGTAATTCTTTTATTTAATTTTTTTATTATTATTTATTGTTTTTACAGGGACAGAGAGAGGGATAGATAGGGACAGACAGACAGGAACAAAGAGAGATGAGAAGCATCAATCATTAGTTTTTCATTGTGGCTCCTTAGTTGTTCATTGACTGCTTTCTCGTATGTGCCTTGACTGCGGGTCTTCAGCCGACTGCTGAAGGCAGCAACCTTAGGTCCAAGCTGGTGAGCTTTTTGCTCAAGCCAGATGAGCCCACACTCAAGCTGGCGACCTTGGGGTCTTGAACCTGGGTCCTTCGCATCCCAGTTCGACGCTCTATCCACTGCTCCACCACCTGGTCAGGCTCCTGTAATTCTTATATTTAATAAGTCCTACTATGTAATTATTACAACTGTTTCACAGATAAAGAAACAAAACAAAAAACTAAGCCTTAGAACTCAAGTAAACTGATCAATGTCACTTTGTTTGGAACTTATGGGTATAGTTTTGAAACCACATCTGCCTAACTTAGTGCTGCCTTTCAACAAAATGCACTACAGTCAAAACAAGGCAACAAACGCAAAACTTCATTGTTCTTTAATCATTTTGTTGGGCAGATAAAATATAATATGCTCACTTTGTTAAAGATGGCGCTGCCCACATGGAAGCCCATCACCCAGGTGATATTATTTGCCCTTATGCTTGGGATGGGTATGGGGGAAAGGCTGTAATGTAAGCAGGCCAGGTCGTTATGGCCTAAGGCTTGGTTTTAAGAGTAAGTTCTTCTCCACACCCTTGACTGATTGGATGATGTAGGGTGGTGCACTCTCCTGAAGAATCCCATTATACAGAAACTTCCTTGTTTGTATAATTGGATTAAAGGTTTTGATTCTACGGTATGAAGTGGGAGAGACCAGTAGCTTGATCTCTCTTTGGTTCCTGAGTTCCTGAGGTTAGTATAGAGAGGAGATGAAGGCCACGAGAAGGAGAGGAGGCAGCCAAGATGGTGGAATGCTGAGGAAGAAGCTAGTTTGTGCAGAGTTTGTGTAGAGAGAAGGAGATGGGAAACAGAGGTGAATAAGTCTGGTGAGCTAGAAAGCTTTGATGCTAGGAAACTCGGTTAAGTCAGTAGCTTTGTGAGCACTGAATGTGGGTTTTGGAGCCCAGTGTGTGTTTTTGTTTGCCCACCAGGTGCAAGCTAGAATTAAAGCTGATGGCTCACCAGTTCGTGGCTCCTGTGTTTCATTACCGACTGTTCGAATCTAATGCGAACCTGCACGGGTCAGGTGGCTGTGATTCTGACCCCGGCTACTGGCTTTACAACAATCTTGTCAACTCAATCAGTACTTTCTTTAATAAGTGTGTAACTTTAGCAAAAGAATTAAGAAATATTCATAAAGTTGAAAGGTTTCTGACATACCACATGCAACATCACTTTAACATTACATATAACTTAAGAAACTCCAGAATTGAATGCCTCAACAGTCTAGAATTCTATTGGCATAACAGCATATATATGAATCCAGAAAAGACTTAAGAGTTCGCTTAGTCCTGAGGTTTTTAAACATTTAAATGTGGCCCCTGTAGGATATGTATCCAGCATCACAACTCAGTACACACATGTGTACATATATAACTAAAAAGTGTCGTGAAGCAATATTCATACTTACTATATTCAATGCACTAATTTTTTTCTACTTCTTTCTTTAAATGTTTATTATAGTATTCTACTCTGATTTCATGACCCCACTGGATTGCCACCAGCTGAAATACACTGATTACTGATTTGCTCAAATTTTCTCATTTTGCTTATAAGGAAGCTAAGGTTCACTGAAATTAACTGGCTTTTCCAGTGTTACAACTAGTTAATAACAACTATGGGATAAGAACCTGAGTAATTAAAAAAATTCCCAGTTCACTGTTCTTTATACCTCCTAGTTCATTATTCTTTATATTACACCAATTCCATTAATGCTTTCTTCATGAAAGGAAATACTGTATATGTATGAAGAATAAATATAACAAACTCATTAACTGAACAAACCAACAAAAACAGGTTACGTTCTTTCTTACTTAGTAAAGCGGATTTCCAGATGGGAAGTCAAATATTCTCGAGGTGTAAAGGTATGTTCCCAAACTGCCATATTTGGTACATAATTTATAGAGAAACACAACTCAGAAAGTGCAGTGTGCAATTTATCAAGGCTGAAAAATATTAATAAATAGTAAATAAAATGTTCAACTTCATCACAGCAATACAAAATTAATTTTATAAACATATCACATCATATTTGGGAACAACAGTTACAGAATTCAGTTTCTCTCCTAAAGATACAAAGTTCAAAATCTTTAAGGATATCCCTAACACGAGAGTAATTCTCTAGAAATAAGCATCATTTATTTGATTTTCCATCAGATAATGAATATACTGACTTAATATACAGTAGTGAGCTTATTCCATCCTCATAAGGACAGTATTTTCCAATTCCTATTGTACTTTCTGTTGCAGAGGAAGAAAGTAGTCTACAAAATGGCAAATAGCTTATTTAATATAAGAAGCAATATACTTTAAACAAAAATGACTCACCCATTATTGCTCACCTATGCCTCCCCTCCAAGTAAATAGCCCCAAATGGTACCAGTTATACAAGACAACATGCCAAAATAAAGTTCTCAAATAGCTGACTTTAAATAAATTGAAAATAAAAGATATTTTATTAGTGTACTACTAAGTTTTTAGACAGATTCCTGGCCTTCAGTATACTGTATATAAAGTAAAACAATATCATGTATTTGTCTATTTTCTTCAAAAACCCAAAATATGTATTTTGAGATGAAATAGGCCCTAAACAGTTAATCAAATACACAAAGGTAAAAAATAAATAAATGACTAGGAAATAAAAATTTACAGCCTTGACTGGTTGGCTCAGTGGCTAGAGGATCGGCCCACCGTGCAGATGTCCTGGTTCAATCCCCGGTGGGGGTATACACGAGAAGGGAACAACTGCTTCTCTCCCCCTCTCATAGCCAGTAGCTCAATTGGTTCGAGCATCAGCCCCAGGCACACTAAGGATAGCTCAATGGTCTGAGCATCGGCCTCAGGCACTAAGAACAGCTTGGTTGCTTCGAGCATTAGCCCCAGACGGGTGGATTCCAGTTGGGATGCTCGAAGGAATCTATCTCCCCACCTCTCACAAACAAACAAAAAAACCCCTGTAACAAAAAGATACATAATAAAAGTGGATGGCTTACTTGGTCACTACCAGCCTGTTTTTCCTCATGCTCTCAACTCCTGGTTTTTCCCTTTCAGGTTCCCCTTTCTTACCAGTTTGTTTTTTTGACTTCTTATTCACTGCTTGACTAATGGTTTTGGCACAATGCTTGGGCAGCAACTAAATTTAAAAAGAATGAAACTGAATTATACTAATTATTTTGAAAAAAACATTAACTATTTAAGTAAATCTTAGCTATCCATATGGAAAGCTAGTATGAAATATCCTGCTAGCACAAAGAACAGAGATATAAGTAAAAGTAGGATTTACCGAAGCATTCTAATAAGCTTAGTGGAAAATATATTGAAATAGGTAAATCTTGTATGAAGAAATACTTCACAGAGGAAGTTTTATCAAGACTGCAGTTTAGCCCTAGCTGATTTGCTCAGTGGATAGAGCACTGTCCTAGTGTGCTGATGTCCTGGGTTCAATCACTGGTCAGGGCACAGATGAAAAGCGACCATCTGCTTTTCTTCCCCCTGCTCCCCTATCTCTCTCTCTTCCCCTCTCACAGCCAGTGGCTCAATGGGTTCAAGAGTCCACCCCGGGCACTTAAAATAGCTCAGTTGGTCCAAGTGTCAGCCCCAGATGGGGACTGCCAAGTGGATCCAGGTTGGGGCACATGTGGAAGTCTATCTCCCCTTCTCTCGCTCAAAAAAAAAAAATAAGAAAAAGAAAGACTGCAGTTTAAAGAATAAGTGAAAACAGACAAGGTGAGCAAAATGAGAAAAGAACATTTTACCTGAAGGAAACTGGCCTAAGAATAAAAAAACTTAGGACATGATGTGGTCAGAATCTAGTGAGAATTACTAGGTGATGAAGCATAAATGCAGATAGGACAGAGAAATTTGAACTATCAGGAAGGGACTTAAATGCCAACCAAGGGGTAGATTTTACACTGTAAGAAATCCTAAAGATAGTGGCAATTTTTTAAAAACCTATTAATGGAGCCTCATAACGAGAAGTAACGAGATTTACTGTGAGTCTGAGAATAAGAAAATGAAAAATAAAAAAAAAATAACTGGCTGACAAATAATTTTCTTACCTTCAACATAAATTTTCTATCTATAAGGAAACATTTAAATTATTACCTGGTCACTAAGAGTACACTGTTCCGTGCAAATATCAGTGATAAGATTTCGAGCTTGTTTGGCCATTTCATCCAGGAACATATTACATAAGGAAAGACTGCGATCTCCAATATGATGTCGCTATTAAAGCAGAATAATAACAATTTAAAAAGTAGTTTGAAATAAAACTTCTTAAATAGACATAGAAAATAAGGTTATAGTCTATTCTACAATAAGGAGTGAGGGTTACAAATTATTACATACATTATTTTTGTGCTGCTATAATACATGTAAAAGAATATAAAAATATTTAAACATGCAAAATATTGTTCCCAGATCTGTCATGATAACTTATGAAGGGATGGAACAGCCCAAATACAATTAAATATTGTTTTACTTTATTTAAGGAATAATTTCAAATAACATATAGTAAAAGCTTTGTTGAAGCAAATTCTGACTCCTGAAAGATAAAATGTATCCTTTGCCATGCTTCTTTCTGAAAAAAGAACACTGAACTAGCAATGCTTCAAATTTGCTAGACTAATTTATTTAAAATACAGATCTGATTCACTACTCCCTTCAATGGCTCAGAAATGCTGAGACTGGAAAACAAAATCGGTAAGGTTTCTCAACATGTCACAAGTGTCTCTATGACCTGTCGTTTGCCTCTAGATACAGTGGTGAAAAGAGACTTTAGGATAATAGCAGAAGCAAAGAGACCATTTAGCAAACTATAACAATAATCCAGGCAAAAGATGTTTTGGCCTGGACAGCAGAAGAAGAGGTAGGAGTTTGGATGCATACAAAGGAGAGCCGAAGACAGAAAATGCTCCAAGGTTGGGGGTGAGGTAAAACATCAATAGTTCTATTCTGTATATATTACATTTCACATAGTTAAAAGTAACTAAATTGCAGCAGAATATTAATCTACAGCTACAGGTAAAGAACTGGGCTAGAGATACAAATTTGGGAGACATCAGCATATTAAAGATTTTTAACCAATGAGACTGGAAAAGATAAGGGAACTACTATACTGACAGTACAGATAGAGCAATACATTTCTTGTTTTCCATTAGAGCTGGCTGCTATAATCCCAGAATCCTGTTTACCCAGCAGGGTGTAAATTTCAAGTCTAGTTGTCTTTATGCAAATTTAAGTACTCCAGCTCAAAATGAGGCCTCAGCATTAAGAAGTTAGTCTGGAGGCTTTTTCTATAACACCTCTGATCTAAATAAGCTTGATGGCTAAGCTAAAATTATAAAGCCAGATCTTGCTCAGAATGGCACAGCAACTTTATCCTCACCCTTAAGTCAATTCGCTCAGTGCTCCCAGTGCCTCATGTATATTTCTACCACAGCACAGATCATCAGATCATGGATTTGTCAAGGGCAGATTGTGTGTGTGTTTGCATCTTTTTCTCACAGGATTTAACAAGGCAGCAGGGAAATACAGTCTTTAACAAATTAGCTAAATGAAAACCAGAAGAGTGCCACTTATTAGCTGCATAACTACAGGAAGAAAAATAAACTCAGTTCACCAAAGACTTTATTTATCTGTAAACTAAGAATAAGTACCAGCAGTACTGCTGTCACTTTGTCATAGCAACCAAATGAAAAAAAGAATGCTGTATAAATCTTATGCTTCTATATAAACACAGTATTATTTACCTGTTGTAATTATTTAATAAGAATTGACTCTTATGCTATTTAGGGACCATACCTTTACCAACTAAATAAGGCAGAAACATTAAATGATATAAGATAGAAAATGGTTGATAATATAACAATATAAAATACTATATAAATATGGCAAAGGAGGGACAAATTCTAACAGGAGAAATACTGAAAATCTTTTGGAAAGGTAAGTTTAAGCTGATCACTGAGGTAAGAGTACAACAGATAAGGATGCAGTGAGATTAATTTTATGTATGAGGATAGCCTTTAAGAGGCTAAAAGTATGGTTTGCATATAGTTTGTAGGAAGTGAAAATTTTAAAAGGAATGAGAGTAGAGTCCATCAACAGATGAGTGAATTAAAAAAATGTGGAATACACATATAATGATTATTCAGCCATAAAAAAGTTTTGACATTCTATAACATGTTTGAACCTTAAAATAAGCCAGAAAAAAAAGGACAAATATTCTGATTCCACTTAAATGAACTAATGAAATAGGCAGATTTATTAACAGAGAGTAGACTAGGGGATACCAAAAGTAGGAAGGATGAGAAATTACTGCTCAGTGGTTACAAAGGTTTTACTTAGGGTGATGAAAGTTTTGGAAATAGTGGTGATGATTATACAACACTGTTTAAGTAACTGTTTCTAACTTCCCCACCTGCAGCCATGGCTTGAACGAGCAAGTTGGCCCCAGGCACTAAGGATGACTCTGTGGCCTCGCCTCAGGTGTAAAATAGCTTGGCTGCTGAGCAATAGAGCAGCAGTCCCAGATGGGCAAAACATCAGCCCCAGATGGGGGTTGCTGGGCGGATCCCAGTCAGGGCACACACAGGAGTCTATCTCTCCACCTCCCTGCCAATCACTTGATTAAAAAAATAATAATAATTAAAATGAAACATTTTAATGTTAGATATATGTGTTCTTTTGTTGTTATTTTAGATTTTAAAGTGAAAGAGAGTTTATTAGTAAAGTAATGGGTTAAAAACAATAAAAAAGAATGGAGTCAAGATCAAATCATTGTGAATTTAAACGCCAGGCTCAAATATTTTTAGTCTTCAAATGCAGTTGAGGATCACTGATGATTCTTTAAGAAGGAAAGAAGCACTCTAGCAGCACTGTATTAGACATATTTAAAGGCAGGAGCACATATGAAGAATACTGAAAATCTGAACTACAATAGTGACAAAAGCAATGGAAACTAGAGAATGAATTCAAGAAATGATAACACACAAATAAAAATAAGAGGATTTGATGGGTAATTTAATGAGAAAGATTACAATGAAGAAAAAATTAATAACATATCTTAGTAGTATAGAAAGCTTGGGAAAATCTAAAAACTTTATAAATCTAATAAAATTAGGTGTTAATACCTGACAGCTAAAAGCACTCCCTAATAAACTTCTAAAAGCTAATCTATATTTCAGAGTTTGCTCCCAATAGAATACTGGAATACAATCTGCATCAGATGTTATATCTAATGCTTAAATATAAAAATAAAAATGCTACTGGCACCTGTAAGTTTCTTTTCTACAAGTTCTATACTTTTAAGTAAAGAGACTTAACACTAAGTTAAATTATAAAGAACTGCATTATTTAATGTTATTATATATTCTTATCACATTTATATATTTGTTCCTTAAAAATTAGGATACCGAGTACATTTTTGATACAGTTGGTATCAATCAAACTACTGATTAGTTCAATTATGCAATATTTCTCTGTGCCTGTACTCCAGCGTGTATGCTTTACAAATACCAGCAAATCTAGATTTTACTTACTATATATCTACTGTATTGACAAGTCAGTGAAATTCCTCTTTGACATGTTTATGTTGAGACTATGCATTCAATTTTCCAGTCTTTTCAATAGCAGTTTAAGAGTAAAAGTATGGATACAAAATCAATTACTGTATATAACTTTACCTAAGTCTTGATATCTGACTTACTATTTATTTTAATAAAGGTAATTTTAAGTGACTTTATGATGTTTTTATAAGTATTTATCCACCCATCCAAACATATATCTATTATATCTATATCAAATACCTATTCAAGCAGTCTTCTGCATTTGGACATAGATGCATTAGATGGGAAGCTAGGTAATTAAGACTTTGTGAACATTTTTTTGGCTACATGTCTGGTTTAGTTTAATCTGTATACCATATAAATCAGTATACTACTCTAAAATTACCTCTTCTGGACACAATTCATGTGTGCAACTCATAAAATGAGTGCAAAGTAGTGGAAATGCAATTGAGTATCTTGACTGAGAGGGTAACTCCAAACACTGCTGAAACATCTTCTCAAAAGCACGACTATAAAAACTATATGAAAAAAAACAAATTAAAAATTAGAATAAATTTTTAGTTAAAATAAAATTTTTATGATACAGTAACTTATAGTTAATTGATTCAAGTGAATAATGGTAACATTATTCCCTTACAGAATAGTTATTATTTTTCTAAAGACTATCTCTTACAAACCAATAATCATCTCAGGGTAATAAAAATATTATTTGTGTAACATTACAAATTAAAAAGAAAAACAGAAAATAAACCATATCTATGGCATATGAATATATGACATTCAAATCTAACATCATCAGACTTCAAAAAAGTTAAGGCACTATTAATTGTAAGAAACACCATTATTTTATGTACCACTAAGAAAGAGAATCACTGTCAATAAAACAAAACACCACCAGTTTTAAATTACTTCCAGATTAAAGAGATGTTAAGTAAAAAAAAATATGTCAACAAAATATATTACATTTCAGATTAATAAGACAAACAGAAACAGTAAAGATGTCTTTATTTTGGATATGGCAAATAAAACAAGAATGTGATAATGAGAAGATAGATAAAAATTAATTAAATGACTGAAAATTATAAACATTACTCAAATTGCTTTCATTTCCAAGAAGGGGAAGAGAACTTTCTAATTGTTGTATTCTTGTTTTAAAATAAGAACCTTTCTGTAGCTTAAAAGGTATAGAAACATAAAATGTTTCATTTTCTTTCCAAGGAAGCCTTTGGGACAGACAATAACATAGGGTTACAAACAAACTTAAAAATTCTTTCAAATTTGGCATGTGATGTATTGTATCTTATGAGTTACTTTAAGATACCTGAGGCCCTGGCCGGTTAGCTCAGCGGTAGAGTGTTGGCCCAGCATGTGTAAGCCCTGGGTTCAATTCTCAGTCAAGGAACACGGGAGGAGAGCCCATCTGCTTCTCCACCCTTCCCCCTCTCTTTTCTCTCTATCTCTTTCTTCCCCTTCCACAGCCAAGGCTCCATTGGAGCAAAGTTGGCCTGGGTGCTGAGGAAGGCTCCACGGCCTCTCTTCCTCAGGCGCTATGACTCCGGCCAAAACAAAGCATAGCCCCCTGGTGGGCATTCCGGGTGAATCCTGGTCGGGCACATGTGGGAGTCTGTCTGACTGCCTCCCTGCTTCTAACTTCAGAAAAATACCAAAATAAATAAATAAATAAATAAATAAATAAGATACCCCTGATGCTTTTCTTCCTTGCTTGGTGGAATTCTTCTTAATTAAGGCCACCCTAAGAAACTAATAAGATCAGTGCGAACTGGGTTATTTTCCAAAATAAAAGCTATATAAAGCTTTTCATAATAACAGCTATTCAATACATAGGAACTACTATCATTATCCCCTGAGATTTTTAGCACCTTAGAAATAAAGGGACTCACTAGGTTATTCCAATCAGCTTTTTTAAAAGAAAAAAGGCTAAGAAATAGAACTAGAGTTGATACTGTATCAGGTTCATATATTCATTCAAACATTTATTAAATACCTACTATGTTAAACATCAAGGAATTAAAACATGACCATCTTTCAAGGACCATACAATGAGGAAAAAAAGGTGCAAAAACTTATACACTACTAAGTATAACTAAAGAGGCTTTGAGAGAAGCAATGGAGAATGGAAACAATGGAGGGAATAGTCACCACCACATCATTGTAATATTAATGTCTAATTTAATACTAGAGAGTGAAAGTTGGTATTTCCCCCCTAACATTTGCTCTCTTTAACCCTAATCTACAACTTTTTAGCTTAATTGAATAATGCCAGAGAGAGGGCCATAAGTCAATCTGAAGTGACTATTTTTACCTCCTCAAAAAAAGTGGAAAATATAAAATTACACCAGAAAGAGCTGCTCTTAACAAAGAATTAAAACAGACATAAAACCCAAGTTGATAAACTTATTTTTGGTAGCAAGTTGTCCACTATTCTCTTTATTCTTAAGAGCTTATTATTAATAAACCATCTTAAGGATTATATTAATATTAAAAATTAAATAAAGAAAGAAATCTTTGAATACTAAAAATCTCAAATTTGAATTTAAAGGTAATTACAACATACCAAAATATGGAGAGATCTGATGTTTCCACCAACATTTCCACCAAGGAATCCACCATTTTTGTATGAAAAATTATTGTATTCATCATCTTTCCAAGTTCTCTGTGATCTGCAAGGCTAAGTGAAGCCTTTGAGACACTAGTATATGCCTGTAAAAGTATAGCAAAAAAAGTAAGTAGT
Source organism: Rhynchonycteris naso (assembly GCA_037038555.1). NCBI lineage: Eukaryota > Metazoa > Chordata > Mammalia > Chiroptera > Emballonuridae > Rhynchonycteris > Rhynchonycteris naso. The sequence continues at coordinate 50,046,603 of CM072997.1, read as the reverse complement.
TTTAAGTATAGACCAATGAATTTAGCCTCATCATTCTACAGGGAAAAAAGAAAGACACCGACAACTGGAAAATACTGAGTTTACTGTGACACTGTATCAGTAACATTACCTTAAAAAAGTTCTCCACAGTGACCCAAAACTTGAAATTTCTATCAAAATTTGTGTGTGTGTGTGTGTGTGTGTGTGTGTGAGAGAGAGGGGGGGGGGGAGAGAGAGAGAGAGAAGGACAGATAGGGACAGAAAGGGAAAGAGATGAGAAGCATCAATTCTTCACTGTGGCACCTTAGTTGGTCATTGATTGCTTTCTCATATGTGCCTTGACAAGGGGAGAGGGGATACAGCAGACTGAATGACCCCTTGCTCAAGCCAGTGACCTTGGGCTCAAGCTGGTGAGCTTTGCTCAAACCAGATGAGCCCATTCTCAAGCTAGTGACTTCAGGGTTTCGAACCTGGGTCCTCCGCGTCCCACCTCCTGGTCAGGCTGTTTTTGTTTTGTTTTTATTGATTTTAGAGAGAGGAGGGAGGAGAGAGGGGAAGACAGAAACATCAACCTGTTTCTGTATGTGCCCTGATCTGGGATTAACTGGCCACCTCTGCACATTAGGATGATGCTCCAACCAACCAAGCTGTCCAGCCAGGGCTCAAGAATTTCTTTAAATAAATAAACTGAAGCCCATAAAACAGAATCTAATATATGGGTAATTCATCCTGAACCCCAAAGGAACATAAGTTACAGTATCAAAAGGTATAAAATAATAAACTGATATAGTAAACTGACCAAAAGAAAATTTCAAACTTATTTGAGAGAAAACATACATAGGAAACAATAAAATAAGTATTGAACGTTGATTCAGCAAGGTTTTATAATAGACTGAATCATTAAAAAATGGATAGTAAAAGGCCCTGGCCAGCTGACCCAGTGGCAGAGCGTCAGCCCAGCATATGAAAGATCCAGGTTCGATTCTCAGCCAGGGCATACAGGAGAAGCACCCATCATGCTTCTCCACCCTTCCCACTCTCCTTTCTCTCTCTGTCTCTCTCTTCCTCTCCCACAGCCAAAGCTCCATTGGAGCAAAGATTGCCCAGGTGCTGAGGATGGCACCATGGCCTCCGCCTCAGGCATTAGAATGGCTCCAGTTGCAATAGAGCATCGGCCCAGATGGGGAGAGCATCGCCCCCGGGTGGGCATTTCGGGTCGATCCTGGTTGGGCTCATACAGGAGTCTGTCTCTGCCTCCCTGATTCTCACTTCAGAGAAAAAAAAATGGATAGTAAAATACACTGTGATTATTGATAGATTCTAGAGAAGCACTGAAGACGGTAAAATTTAGTGTACATTGGCAAAAAAGATAATAGAATTTTTTCCCTTCTTTTCCAAGTGAGAGGAGGGGAAAAGAAGAAACAAACTCTCATATGCACCCAACCAGGATCCACCTGGCAACCCCCATCTGGGGTTGATGCTTTACTCATCAATGGCCAAGCTCGCAATCGAGTTGTTTTTAGCACCTGAGGCAGAGGCTGCATGGAGCCATCCATCCTCAGTACACGGGCCAATGCGCTCAAACCAATCGAGTCATGGCTGTGGGAGAGGAAGAGAGGAAGAAATTTGAAAGGGGGAGGGGGAGAGAAGCAGATGGTTGCTTCCCCTGTGTGCACTGACCTGGAATCAAACCTGGGACATCCACATGCCAAGCCAATGCTCTACCACTAAGCCAACCAGCCAGAGAAAGATGTTGGATTTAACCAATACCATCAGGGAAAGAAATTCCACTACAGGGATACCAACTCACAGAGCAGAATCCTGTCCATGGATAATGGGTATTCCAGAAGGGCAGAGAACAAGAAATAGGATGGGTACACAGAGAATAAATACTGTTCACTACAGCTAGTTAGAGTGCAAAGAAAAAAAGGGAAATGGTGAAAGAGATTCAACTAGATTATGCAGACCCCCATATACCATGTTAAAGATTTTAAATTTTTGGTGGTGAACCACTGACGGTTAGGTGTGATAACCAATTGTTTTACAACGGGAAAATAGAAAAGAGTGAACAAAAATGGAACAGTAGAAAGATGTTAGGAGGTAGTAGCGGCAGTAATCCAGACAAGATTATGACGACTGATCTAGAGTGGTGGTCCTTTACAATAGATCTGAAAATTACTAGATATAGTGGACAACAGAAAAATTAGGGATGATGGTCAGGATTCTCACTTTGGAAGACAATCCTTCATGGATCTCATGTATACCTACTCATCTTGCAGGATATGACAAAATGCAAGGCCTAGACAGACTACTCAATATTCATTACTCATGCCATTTCTCAGGGTTGTACTTGTAGCTACCAGACTTGAAGAATGAGGTACAATAAAGGGGTCTTCAAACTCAGTGTTCCTTAGCTGAAACACAAACCCACTGTACACCTAGCATTCATCTAAGTCCTTTTGTACCACTCCCATGAAACACAGAAGCAAGTGAAAAATTAAGTCTTCTGTCCCTGATCCAGGAACCCCATGTCCTCTGCCAGTGTCCATGAAACAATAAGAGACTCAGTAATTATTACATTGTAAGTAGGATTAAAATCAAGTATCAGCCTCTACAATGGCAAGAGACTACTATATGGATGAACTTACCATTCACTAAAATATAGACACTACAGAGAAAGCAGTTTTATATTTTGTCTGCCAGGAAAGGGGAGAAAATTAAGAATAATGATGTCAATCTTCTGATGGTTAGATATATTCCAGACATTTATCACAAACTAAGTCTAACTGAAGTTTAATTTATCTTTAATCATCTTTAGAGTATGAAGAAGAATCATTAGTGGCCATGAGTTCAATAAAGACTTTCATTAACTGACCCTCATTTTAAAAATTCTAAACTAATCTATCACTGTAAAAATAAGTTCAGATGAAATGGAAGATGACAAGGCCCTGGCAGGTTGGCTCAGTGGTAGAACATCGGCCCAGCATGTGGATGTCCTACGTTAGATTCCCAGTCAGGACACACAAGAGAAGTGCCCATTTGCTTCTTCACACCTCCCTCTCTCACTTTTCTTTCTCTCTCTCTCTCTTCCCCTCCTACAGCCATGGCTTGGCTGAAGCAAGTGGGCCCTGGACACTGAGGATGGCTCCATGGCCTCTGCCTCAGGGGCTAAGAAAAGCTCAGCTGGAGCAATAGCTCCAGATGGGCAGAGCACTGCCCCTTAGTAGGCTTGCTGGGTGGATCCCAGTCGGAGCACATGCAGGAGTCTCTCTGCCTCTTCTCTCACTGAATTTAAAAAAAAAGAAAAAGAAAAAGAATTAAAGAAGAGGAAGAGGACAAAATGAGATAATATAAAATACTTGAAATGCTTGGCAACAATAAAAGTAGAAAAATGCTACAAAAAAAAAATTAGTTTAAATGAAAGTGTAAGGTATGAACAACCCAAGTAAATTAGAAGACAGATGGGAAGGAGATGAATAAAAGAGTGATTGAAGATGTTTAAGGGACTAATGAAACATACAGGGGAATGAGATGCCTTAAGAAGTAGAAAGAAATGACAAAGAATATATATAAAGAGAGGAAGAACTGTTCTTTTTAAGACTAGAAAAAAGATATAAAGATCAAAGTGACCTATAAAAGACCAATGACTTAAGGATTAAACTTGGATAGAATTCCAATGAAGGCACAAAGCATACTATAAAATTTCCCCAAAAGCTTATCTTTTTGGCCCTGTTCTACTTAAAAACTGGTATCTATAGAACTTTATATTTCTCTCTGGCCATTGCTTATACATAATAATTCTTATCCTTCTACCTAATCACTGTTCAAGGTCTGATCATCATCTCTTGTAAAGATCTACTCCTTTCTATAGTAATACTTTACAACTAAAAAGTCTCTTAACTTGCTCTTTCCTCACTATTTGCCCTTTTCCTATGTAAGCCAGTTTTCTATTCAAATTACTCATCTTTCAATGTCTGGGTAAAATGCTGCTTTCTCTATAAGCCATTACTAGCAAGTGCAACTTGAAAAAAGCTTTCCTCCTTCTAAGAAAACTGTAACTAATTGATAATTACACTGTTAATAACATCTTTTAACTTAATCTTTTATATTTTCAACTGCTATTTAATATTTCATTTTATGTCTTGTTTCCATAGCAACTTCGATAAGGGGTTAATATCCCAAATATATAAAGAACTCACAAAGCTCAGTAACAAACAAGAAAAAATCCAATTTAAAAATAGGGAGAGAACAGACACTTTTCTCTAGAGGATGTACAAATGGCTAATAGATATATGAAAAGATGCTCACCTTCACTAGCTATTCGAGAAATGCAAATCAAAACTACAATGAGATACCACCTCATGCCTGTTAGATGAGCTATTATCAACAAGACAGGTAATAACAAGTGTTGGGGAGGCTGTGGAGAAAAAGGAACCCTCATCCACTGTTGGTGGGAATGTAGAGTAGTACAACCATTATGGAAGAAAATATGGTGGTTCCTCAAAAAATTAAGAATAGAACTATCATTTGACCCAGTAACCCCTCTACTGGGTATCTACCTCAAAAACTTGAAAACATTGGTACATAAAGACACACGCAGCCCCATGTTCATTGCAGCATTGTTCACAGTGGCCAAGACATGGAAACAAACAATGTCCCTCAACAGAGGATTGTATAAAGATGTGGTACATATATGCAATGGACTACTACTCAACCACAAGAAATGATGACATATTGTCACTTATGTCAACACGGATGGACCTTGAGAACATTATACTGAATGAAATAAGTAAATCAGAAAAAGCCAAGAACTGTATGATTTCACACATAGGTGGGATATAAAACTGAGACTCATGAACACAGATAAAAGTGAAGTGGTTACCGGGGGAGGGGGATGAAGAGAAGGCAGATAGGGGGAGGGGAATTTACTCTTATTGATCAATGTCATCCTGTTAAATTGAATTTTCTAAGTAAAATTTTAAAAAGAAAGAAAGACATAAAAAGGTAATATTTTAAATTTAAAAAAAGAAGAAATGTGGACACAGTGATATGCACATTAGGAAGACTACATGAAGAGATATGGAAAATTCCACTAGAGAGATGCAGATACAAGCCAAGAAATACTAAACATAGCCAGCAAATCACCAGATGCTAGGAAAGAAAGCTTGGAACAGTTTCTTCGTCACAGTCTTCAGAAGAAATCAAATCTACTTACATCTTGATTTCAAACTTCAGCAGTCAGAATGTAAGACAATAAATATTTGTTGTTTAAGCCACAAAGTTTGTGATTGTCAAGGCAGCCCTAGGAAACTAATGCAAGCAAGTATAGAATACATGAAAGGATCAGAGAGCAGGCAATGTCCTTTTTTTAAATTTATTTTATTCATTTTAGAGAGGAGACACAGAGAGAGAGAGAGAGAGAGAGAGAGAGAGAGAGAGAGAGAGAAAGGGGGGAGGAGCTGGAAGCATCAACTCCCATATGTGCCTTGACCAGACCAGTGCAGGGTTTTGAACTGGCGACCTCAGTGTTCCCAGGTCGACGCTTTATCCACTGCACCACCACAGGTCAGGCGAGCAGGCAATGTACTTATATCTTTAAAACATAAAAATATCTCACACAGGAATATATAGTTCTACTACTTTTTAAAAATTTATCTTTATTTTTATTATTATTATTAAGTGAGAGGTGGGGAGGCAGGGCTGCAGAGAGATAGACTCCCACATGTGCCCAGCAAGCCCCATACAGGGTGGTGCTCTGCCCACCTGGGGCCCGCTCTCCAATGTTCACCAACCCAGCTATTTCAGTGCCTGAGGCGAGGCCATTGAGCCATCCTCAGTGCCCGTGGCCAAAATGCTCAAACCTTTCAAGCCATGGCTGCAGGATGGGAAGGGAAGGAAAAGAGAGGGAGGGGAGGGGTGGAGAAGCAGATGGTCACTTCTCCTGTGTGCCCTGAGCAGGAGCTGAACCTATGACTTCCACATGCTGGGCCAAAGCTCCACCACTGAGCCAACCAGCCAAGGCCATAGTTCTACATTCTTAATACCCACTAAAATACTTTATATTCTACTAGACTGAATAAAGCTAAAATTCTCAAGTGACTCAAACAGGTTAAGTTTAATAACCCTAAAACTATTAATAAGGGTACATCTGAAATACATCTAAATTACCAAAATTCTCTGAATCCAGATGCTTCTACAAACTGAAAGCAGGACACAAACAGTTCAAGCTTGTGACACTGACTTACAAAATTTTAATGTGTATATCCTTTGGCAATTCTATTTCTATTTTCACTTTATAAGCTTTACTTCTTTATTGTTTCATAGCTTTTTAAAAATAAAGAAATGTTAATTTCTGAACTTTATTTTTAACAGGAAGAAAATGGTGATGGAAGAGACTGAATTTAAGGTGGTGAACGCACAATAAAATATGCAGATGGTGTATTATAGAATTATGTACCTGAAAACTATGTAATTTTATTAACCAATGTCACCACAAGTTCAATAATTTTTTTAATATTTTAAAATTTAGTAGAAAGAAAATAACCTGTAATATATTCATTTAGTAATTGAGGATAGAGGATAGTGGTATTTCGAGTGTTCTTCCTCATCTCTCACTAGCCAGTTCTGTACCCTTCAGGCAAATTACTTAGTATTTGTGGTCTCATTTATAAAATCATCTCTAACAATACGTTGCCATAGAATACAAAACAAGTGAAAAGTGCCTATGGATTCTGAGGTTGGAAGGAAAGAACCTAAGGGAACTAAGCAGAATGCCAGAAAAGTATGCTCTTCCTAAAAACTCAGTCCTTTCTGAGACTATATTCATCTAAACATCTCCTCTGCAAACACATACTACTTATATTTTTGTGTTTTAAACAAACAAATAAAAATTTTATGTTTTAATCTGCAGAACAGTATAAAGTATAAATCCATTTACATGTTTGAATACCTAAAAGTATACAACCAGTTATAAAAAAAAACAAAACATATTACACTACAAATGAGACAGGGGTGGGATGGGGGTGGGGTGAGGGGAGAGCGCAAACTTTCATTTTCTACTTTACTCTAGATAGTCTGACTTTTCATAATGAGAACATACTATATACATATTTTTACATTTATTATTCTTTTTGTGACAGAGGGACGAGAAAGATAGGAAAAGACAGACAGGAGGGAGAGAGATGAGAAGCATCAATTCTTTGTTGTGGCACCTTAGTTGTTCACTGATTGCTTCTAATATGTGCCTTGATGGGGGGGGAGAGTTGGGGGGACTACAGCATTGGAAGTGAACCCTTCCTCAAGCCAGTGACCTTGGACTCAAGCCAGCGACCATGGGGTCATGTCTATGATCCCATGCTCAAGCCAGCGACCCTGCTCTCAAGCTGGTGAGCCCATGCTCAAGTCAGATAAGCCCACACTCAAGCTGGTAATCTTGTTATTTCAAACCCGGATCCTCTGTGTCCCAGTCCGACGTTCTACCCATTGCACCACCACCTGGTCAGGCTTTACTTTTATTTTTTTTTAAATATGTTCTGAGGATTTTTATACCCATGATATAGCTTTATTTTTTTGTATTTGTTCGAAGTGGGGGGTGGGGGGCAGGCAGAGAGACTCTCGCATGTGCCCAACCGGGATCCACCTGGCATGCCCACCAGGGTGCAATGCTCAGCCCCTTCGGCACATTGCTCTGATGCAAACGGAACCATTCTAGTGCCTGAGGAGCCATCCTCAGCACCCGGCCAACTTTGTTCCAATGCAGCCTTGGCTTCAGGAGAGGAAGAGAAAGACAGAGAAAGGAGAGGAGGAAGTGTGGAGAAGCAAATGGGTGCTTCTCCTGTGTGCCCTGACTGGGAATCGAACCTGGGATTTCGACAAGCCAGGCCGATGCTCTACTGCTTAGCCAACCAACCAGGGCTCATGATACAGCTTTTTAAAAGATTTTTATTGATTGATCTGAGAGAGAGAGGGAGGAGGAAAGAGAGAGAGGGAAAGATCATAGTTGCTTCACTTTAGTTGTTCACTGACTGCTTCTGGTATGTGCCTTGACTGGGCAAGACTGGGGTTTCAAATTGGTGACTTCAGCATTCCAAGTGGACACTTTATCTACTGTGCCATCACAGGTCAGGCTAATATGTATACAAATTTTTAAATACGAAGAAGTTATTAGAACACTGGACCACTGCTTTCCAATAATTACTAAAAATATTTAGGGGGCAATTAAGTTCTACCACTACCATTAAATTTACATATTCACAACGATTTCAGGCTTCAATTTTAAAAAGCCCTCAAACTATTTATTTAAGAGTTACATATTTCTGCATTTCAGAAAAATCAAGCTTTTGGTAACAAATCAGAAAATAATTGCTTTTTTTAAAATAAAGTTTTATTGGAACACATTTGTCATTATCTATAGGCACACATATACTACAATGGCAGAGATGGCTATTAGTGACAACAACTGTATAGCCCAGAAGCTTAAAGTTTATATCAGTTGGTTCTAGACTATAAATATTTTGTCTAAAAAGATTTGGGCTTTCACTTCAGAATAAAATATTTACATCAGGATAATCAAGAGAGATATTGGAATTTTAATATTTGAACATTATAAAATTACAGTATTTGATTCAGAAACATTTTACATTGGCATAAGTTAGCATTGTTATTTATCCAATTTTAACAACAAATACAAAATGTTTCTTCTATATACAACTCAACAGTAAGGGAAAATAATTTTTTTAAAGATGGGCAAATTATCTGAATAGACATTTTTCCAAAGAAGACATACAGATAGCTGACAGATGCATAAAAAGATGCTCAACATTACTAATTGCCATGGAAATAAAATCAAAACCACAATGAGTTAATCCCCTCACACCTGTTAGAGTGGCCATTATAAAAACCACAAGAGATAAGTCTTGGATGGATTTAGAGAAAAAGGAACTCTTGTTCATTACTGGTGGGAATGTAAATGGGTAAAGTCACCATGGAAAACAGTAATGGAGGTTCCTCAAAAACTTAAAAACAGAACTATCATATGACACAGCAATTCCTCTTCTAGGTATTTACCCTGAGAAAATGAAAATATTAACTTAAAAAGATATCTGCACCATGATGTTCACTGCAGCATCACTTACAAAAGCCAAGACATGGAAACAACCTAAGTGTACACAGATGGATGAATGGATCCATCTGTGTGTGTGTGTGTGTGTGTGTAGGTGTATACATACACATATGCACACACAGTATATATGTGTGTATAGTATATGTATGTTCATACATATACATACACTGAAATATTATTTAGATATATAAAGGAAATTCTGTCCTTTGCAATAACATGGATGGGCCTTGAATGCATGACCGTGAAATAAGTGAGACAAAATAAGACTATATGACCTCACCTATATGTGGAATTTTTAAAAATAACAAAGAACAAAACCAAAAATAAGTAAACTCACAAAGACAACAAATTAGTAGTTGTCAGAGGCGGGGGAGTTGGGATTGGGTGAAATGAGTAAACGTGGTCAAAAGGTACAAACTTCCAGTTTAGTAAGTCCTCAGGGTATACTGTACAATATGAAAACCCCACACTTAATAATAGTGTATAGCAGCCCCCTCTGATACATAGTATCACTTTCTGCTGTTTCAGTTATTTGTGGTCAACCATGATCTGAAAATATTAAACAGAAAATTCTAAAATTACACAATTTATAAGTTTTAAATTGTAACCATTCTGAGTAGCATGATTAATTCTGGTACCATCGCACCTGTGATGTGAACCATCGCTCTGTCTAGCCTATTCACACTGCATAAAACACTACCCTACCATTAAGTCATTCAGTGGCCTTCTCAGTAATCATATCAACTGTGCAGTACCACAGTGCTTCTGTTCAAGTAACCCTTATTAGTAACGAATGCCACATCACAATGCCTCGTTATTCACCTTACTTCATCTCGTAACATACATAATGTATCATCTCTCATCATCACAAGGGTGAGCATACAGTATTTTGAGAGACCACATTCACGTAACATTTATTATAGTATATCGTTATAACTGTCTTATTTTATAATTATCATTGTTAATCTCTTATTGTGCCTAGTTTTACAAATTAAACTTTATCATAGCTTTGTATGTATAGAAAAACACATAGTACCTATATGGTACGGTACTATGCAATTTCAAGCACCCACTGGGAGTCTTGGGACATATTCCCTTCAAGTAGGAGGGGAGCTACTGTATTATATATTTGAATGTTGCTAAGACAGAGGTTCTTAAAAGTTCTCTAAAAATGGGGGAAAAGTTCTCATACAAACAAAATAAATTTATAACTGTGTGGTGATGGACATTAACTAGACATATTGTGATCATTTCCCAATATATACATATATTGAATCATGTAAAACTGAAACCAATATGTTATGTCAAGTATATCTCAATAAAAAGTTTCCTTTATGAGGTAAAGACTATGGTTAGTTACACACACACAAAAAAATCTTTTCAAGGACCCTGGCTGGTTGGCTCAGCAGTAAAGATTCGGCCTAGCATGTGGAAGTTCCAGGTTTGATTCCTGGCCAGGGAACACAGGAGAAGCGCCCATCTGCTTCTCCACCCTTCCCCCTCCCCTCTCCTTTTTCTCTATCTCTCTCTTCCCCTCTCACAGCCAAGGTTCCATGGGAGCTAAGTTGGCCTGGTAGCTGAAGACGGCTCCATGGCCTCCACCTCAGGTGCTAGAATGGCTCCAGCCACAATGCCCCAGATGGGAAAAGCATTGCCCTCTAGTGGGCATACTGGGTTGATCCCGGCGGGACACATGCGGGAGTCTGTCTGACTGCCTCCCTGCTTCTCACTTTGGAAAAAATACAAAAAAATATCTTTTTAATAGGTATACAACAATGAATATTTTTTCACGTTAACTAAAGTATTCAGTAACAGAATGGCAATGAAAATTATTAAATTATTCTTACCTGTAATCTAAACCAATCTAATCTCATCCCTCTGAAGTCAAACACTTCTGCATCTTCAACTATAATAAAAGAAAATAAGTTTAAAAAGCAAATTAATGTTTCCAAATATTTATAATCACATTTCAAATTTTGAGAACTATAAGGCAATTCCACTTCTGGTATATATACAAAATAATTAAAAGCAGGGTCTTGAAGAGATATTTTACACCCATGTTCACAGCAGTATTATTATTCACAATAGCCAAAAGGTAGAAAGCAACCCTATAGGCAATCAACAGATAAACAGATAAACAAAATGTGGTATACTATTGAGCCTTAAAAACAGGAATTTTAACAGATGCTACAATGTGGCTGAACCTTGAAGACATTATGCTAATTCAGTAAGTCAGAGACAAAAAGACAAACTGTATGATTTCACTTATATGAGGTATCTAGAATTGTCAAACTCATAGAAGCAGAAAGAATGGTAGATGCTAGGGGCTGGAAGAAAAGGGAATGGGAAGTTGCTATGTAATAACTATAAAGTTTCAGTTTTGCAAGATGAAGAAATTCTGGAAATTGGTGCACAACCATGTGGCTATACTTAAAACGACCAACCCATACACTTAAAAATAATATGTGGAATCTAATGAACAAAACAAACTAACAAACAAAATAGACACTGACTCATAAGATACGGAGAACAGACTGACAGCTTTCAGAGAAGATGGTGGTTGGAGACCGGCTGAAAAAGGTGGAAGGACTAAGCAAAAAAGATCAAAACAAACAAACAAACAAAAACCTCACAGATAACACAATGGGGACTACAAAAGGGAAGGGGCGACAGGAGGCAGTGAAGTTAGGGGAATAAATGGTGAAAGGAGATTTGAGTTGGGGTGCTGAACACACAATACAATATACAGATAACACTGGGGAACAATTTATTTTTTCATTTTCTGTTGCATGAGGTTTTAGAATTTTTTCTATATATTTCTGCATCACTGATTCCAAATATAAAATCCGTTTTTTGGTGCATGCTCTAGTATGCAATTTTAATTTCTTTTTGTTACAGTTAATAGAATGCATTGGTTTTTAAATTGGAGTTAAAGGGCAATGACTCTTGGATTGAACATAACCTCAAGGCAATTAATGTTTTACAAACATCACTTTTACATAATTGTAGTTGTTTATAAATGTAAAAAATTATTATCTGATAAAAACTCCCTCTTATTTTGTTTTAAAATTGAATCATGGGTTTTTCAAGTAGGTATAAATGTAAGAATAGTCCTGACACCTCTGTTATATATGTGGCTGTTACATACTTCAACGTCGTCAAAGGCACAATATTTCATCATTTGTGACATGTGCATGTATTGCCTATTTTCTGCAGTTCTAACTGGTTATTCAGCTCATCTGTGAGATGATTATAATGACATAAAAACTGTCCTCGACTTTCTGAAGTATGAGCATAACTGGATCATTTGTGTGGACCTTAAAATGGTAAATTTCCTGCTAGGACAACAGAGAGGTTTCACGAAGTATCCTTGTTTTCTGTGTTTGTGGGACAGCCGAGTTCGGGAGAAACACTGGACACAGAAGGAGTGTCCGAAACGTGAAGCTCTGGAAGTAGGAATGCAAAATATTGTGAATGAACCTGTAGTTAATTGAGACAGGATCATTTTTCCCCTACTTCACATCAAACTTGGCTTAATGAAGCAGTTTGTTCAGGCTTTGAATAGAGAAAGTGAATGCTTTCAACATATTATTTTTGCTTTTCCTGCCTTGTCTTTCAAGAAGATAAAAGAAGGTGTATACAATGAACCTCAAATTCGAACCTTCATATGTGACGAAGAATTTGCCAGTAACATGAATAAGGAAGAGAAAGCAGCATGGCAGTCTTTTGTGGCAGTTACAAAGAACTTCCTTGGCAACAAAAAAGCAGAAAACTATGAACTTCTGGTTCAAAGGATGCTTTTGGCTTTCCGTGACACTGGATGGAACATGAGAGTTAAGATTCACTTCCTGAACAGTCACCTTGATAAGTTTCCCGAAAATTTTGGAGCTGTTAGTGCAATCATATCTTTTAGATATTAATGTATTTACTGCATTATATAATTATTATATTTTCACAAAGATGATGCCCAAGAAGACATTCTACTTCATTATGTAAAACTAAATGTTAAAAATTTTATAACATGAAAACATAAAATCTTGAATTGCAAAAGAACTGTAGCTTACAGAGAAAAACTAATGTCAGATTTGAGATCAGCACACTTGAATTAGGAAAGAACAAGTGTTTTTGTGGATTCAACAAAAATTTTGTTCCCCAGTGTAATGTATTATAGATTTGTATACCTGAAACCCATACAGCTTTATTAACCAATGTTAACCCAGTAAATTCAATAAAAATCTTTTAAATAGTAAGATAGTAAATTTCATGTTATGTAAATTTTACCAAAATTAAAAGATATATATAATTTAATAGCTAAACAGTGAAATAGTTCTCAAATCCTGTAAAGATGTTATTAAAGGGGACAGTTATGCTAACAGAGTTGTAAAGTATAGACTTTTCTCCTAAACTCTGAATCTCAGTGATGCTTACATGTCAATTTGAAGGCAGTAGAGCTTGAGTGAATAGAAACTTTGGAGAGCAAGCTAAAGTTCCACAATATAACTCTGTATAAACCAAATGTCACCATGTAAGTTACAATAGTTTCATTATGTAAGTGTAGTAAAATTAATGAATTTATTACTCAGAAACCATCAAAGTTTCTGATAACTTTTAAAGATTATAAGACAAAAACTTTATCAATATACTGTAAAGAAGTATTTAAATAATGGAGAAGCAGTCTAGTATATGACATATTTTAAGACAGACAGACCTGAACTTAAAATTCCCAGGGATGTGAATCACCCCTTTGTTCAGCTCCACACTACACTGTACATGGTACCCGTCAGTTAGTTACTTAATAGCTGTCTCAGTTATCAAGTTAACTGCCTTGGTAACGTAGTGCTTGTTTTCAAGTAATCCTTATTCTACTTAATAATAGCCCCCAAAGTGCAAAAGGATGCCGGCAATTTGGATAAGGCAAAGAGAACCAATAAATGCTTCCTTTATGTGAAAGGTGAGTACAGCAATATAATATATTTTGAGACAGACCATATTCACATAACTTTTATTCTAGAATACTGTTACAACTGCTCTATTTTATTATTAGTTGTTGTAAATCTCTTACTGTGGATAATTTGTAATTTACCATAGGTATATATGTGTGTATGTATAGGAAAAAATAGGTTTGAACTGTGCTGGTCCACTATATACAATTCTTTTTTTCATTAAATACATATAGTACTGTAAATGTATTTTCCTTAATATTTTATTTTCTCTAACTTACTCTATTTTAAATATATAGTATATAATACATATACAAAATATGTGTTAATCAACAACTTATGTTATTGGTGAGACTTCTGGTCAACAGTAGGCTATCAGTTAAGCTTTTGAGTCAGAAGTTTAAACTGTGTAAGGAGCTAGCTAGCACTGCAACCCCCCATGTTGTTCAAGGGTCCACCATACATTTCCAGGGTTTAGTATTATCCATGTTTTCAGGCATCCACTGCGAGTCTTGAAATATAATCCATGCAGGTAAGGGGAGACGACTGAATGTCCAAAAATAAGTGATTCTTAAAAAATTAATTGTTAAATCTTTTCCCCAATGGTCTAATTTAAAAACCTAGTTAGAAGAAAATACGTTTTTATTTAAAAGACTTATTACCTTGCTTCACATTTAGAGAAGTCATAGTGTTAACAAAAGAGGACATGATGATTGATTCATCTTCAGGGCATACAGAAAGATTCTGAAAAGGAACAAAAAATTGTTAAAATCATCCAGTTGGGCCTGCCTAGGTGGTGGTGCAGTGGATAGAGCGTCAGACTGGGATGCGGAAGACCCAGGTTCGAGACCCCGAGCTTGCCAACTTGAGCGACGGCCCATCTGGCTTGAGCAAAAGCTCACCAGCTTGGACCCAAGGTCGCTCGCTCCAGTAAAGGGTGGCTCGGTCTGCTGAAGGCCCATGGTCAATCAAGGCACATGTGAGAAAGCAATCAATGAACAACTAAGGTGTCGCAACGGCAATGAAAAACTAATGACTGATGCTTCTCACCTCTCTCCGTTCCTGTCTGTCTGTCCCTATCTATCCCTCTTTGACTCTCTCTCTGTCCCTGTAAAAAACAAAACAAAAAAATCATCCAGT
Organism: Rhynchonycteris naso; assembly: GCA_037038555.1. Classification (NCBI taxonomy): domain Eukaryota; kingdom Metazoa; phylum Chordata; class Mammalia; order Chiroptera; family Emballonuridae; genus Rhynchonycteris; species Rhynchonycteris naso. Next base: position 50,031,423 of record CM072997.1, on the reverse strand, counting down.
TGGAAAATAATTTATAGGTTCATCAACTGGAAGACAGATAAACTGTTATATCCATACTACGAAATATTTTTCAGCAATACAGGAACAAAATGTTGATATATAAAATAAAATGGATGAATCTCAAAAACATTATGTAATGGAAAGAAATAAAAAACAAAACATTATATGGTCTATGATATAACTCCATATATTATATGGAATTTTGTCAGGTCTAAGAGGGAATCATCTACAAAGGTGCACAAAAAACTTTTAGCCTGGCCTGTGGTGGTACAGTGGATAAAACGTCAACCTGGAACACTGAGGTCACAAGTTCAAAACCCTGAGCTTGCCAGGTCAAGACATATACAAGTAGCAACTACTACCAGTTGATGCTTCCCACTCCTATCCCACCTTTCTCTCTTCTCTCTAAAATCAATAAATAAAATATTTTTAAAAAATCTTAACTGTTGGAAATGTCCTACATATTGACTATTATGGTGGTTTATCTATAGTTGGCAAAATGCAAACCATACACTAAAAATGGATGATTCTTACAATATACATTATACTGCAACAAATTAAGACCAAAATATCCCTCTCAAACTGGCTAAAAAAATGAAAATTTGATAAACTGCATCTGAAATAGAATATAAATAAATTTTTTAAAGAGTAAATGCATAGCTCCCCAAAAGTGCAAACCTACACAACAATGCAAATGTATAAACTATATACTTGGCTCAGCAGTAGTAGAGTGTCGGCCTGGCATGTGGAAGTCCCGGGTTCAATTCCCAGCCAGGGCACACAGGAGAAACGCCCATCTGCTTCTCCACCCTTCTCCCTCTCCTTCCTTTCTATCTCTCTCTTCCCCTCCCACAGCTAAGGCTCCATTGGAGCAAAGCTGGCCCCGGCGCTGAGGGCGCGCACCTCCATGGCCTTCGCCTCAGGCACTAGAATGGCTCTGATTGAAACACAGCAACAGCCCAAGATAGGCAGAGCATCACCCCCTGGTGGGCTTGCTAGGTGGATCTGGTAGAGTTTATGTGGGAGTCTGTCTGTCAGTTTCCCTGCTTCTCACTTCAGAAAAATACAAAAAAAAAAAAAAAGGTTAAATTTCATATTTGTTCATTTTACAATAAAAGTAATTTAATACCTATTACAACGAACTATATTAACAAGTTACTCTTACTTCAAAATTTAAATTCCATGCTTGTACTTACAATGGAAGAGGTAATAAAAAGTTCAAGCATTGAGTTAAAACACTATTTCAAACTGGCGCTGTTATTTATGAACTGTGCAAGTCACATAAGGTCTTTTTTTCTTCAGATAAAAGACCACAGTTGTTGTACAGATGTAATAAAACTTACTATCAATAATTTGACAAGTATTAATTAATATTAGTATTACTGCTGCTACTACAACTACTACAATTGTAATTCCAAAAAAAGAAGAAATTCATTTCCTCAAATTGTTATCAGTTTACATAAAGGACAGCAGGAGACAGGAAATGACAAAAAAACTTAACATAAATCTGTAAAATTTATTAGTAAGTATCCAACTAGCCACCGCAAGTTTCAAAATGACACAAAACCAAAAGTCGAGTTTATTTGTTAGACTGTGACAGCACTACAGCCTCTGGTTTATCTGATGAGTAATAATTACTCAAATAAAACTGAAACAAAGCAGTAACACAGGAGGGGTTAAAATCAGCTTTCCTATTATTCTCTTTTTAAATAAACATTCTAGAAATGAAGAATCTGAGCTCCACCTAGTGGATAAAAAAGAAACGCACTAGGTTAGGAAAACAAAACTGCATGTTATGTTAATTCAGGGTAAACAAATACATGATACTTCTCTTACTTGCATTTTTAGGTAAGTTTCAAAAATTTAGATTTTCAAAGTATAATTATTTCTCTGTAAAACCAGTAGTTTTAGAGTCTTTATAAAATCATGATATTCTTCCTTTACACTACATTAGTTTACAATAGTTTTATATATCTGTGATTTAATAAAATGAAGCAAACTAAAATACTATTTTCCCTATAGTCAGTTTATTGAGAATAAAAATAAGTTTATATTAAGATACAAAAATACCTAGGACTAAAAATCAATACAGAAAAATACAAATTGAAAATAAAATTAGGGCTCTGGCTGGTTGGTTCAGTGAATAGAGCACTGGCCCAGAATGCGGATGTCCCAGGTTCCAGCCCTAGTCAGGGAACATATGAGAAGTGATAATCTGCTTCTCTTCCCTTCCCTCCCCCCTTCTCTCTTGCTTCTCCTCATGCAGCCAGTGGCTGGTTTGAGTGTTGGCCCCGGGCTCTGAGGATAGGTCACTTGGTCATAGCATCAGCCTTAGACACTGAGGATAACTCAGTAGATTCGAGCATCAGCTCCAGATGGGAGTTACCAGGAGGATCCCGGGCAGGGTGCATGCAGAGGTCTATCTTAATATCTCCCCTTCTCTCACTTAAAAGAAAAAAAATTTAGGACAGCTAGATTTAAAAATAACAAAAAACACTAGTGTGTGTATGTGTATGTGTATGGTATGCGTGTGTGTGACAGAGACAAAGAGAGGGACAGATAGGGATGGATAGACAGACAGGAAGGGAGAGAGATGAGAAGCATCAGTTCTTCGTTGTGGCTCCTTAGTTGTTCATTGATTGCTTTCTCATATGGGACTTGACCAGGGGTCTATAGCAGAGTGAGTGACCCCCTTGCTCAAGCCAGCAACCTTGGGGCTCAAGCCAGTGACCATGAGTTCAGGTCTATGATCCCAATCTCAAGCCAGCAACCCCGTGCTGAAGCCGGATGAGCCCACGCTCAAGCCAGCAACATCGGGACTTCGAACCTGGGTCCTCTGCATCCCAGTCCGACGCTCTATCCACTGAGCCACTGCCCAGTCAAGCAAAAACTATTTCTCTTTTACTGGCCATACTTTAACACACTATGCAAAAAGATTTACCTTCTACTTTTCCTTTAATATTAGCCATCAATTACATGTCTCCATCATCTGTTTTTTATCTCCACAGCCACTTCCAAGTTCAGGTTCTCCTCAGCTCTCACCTAGCCTATTGCCTCCTCCCTTGGCCTGCAGCAACCTATCATCCACACTGAGCCAAGATCTTTTAATTCTTTTAATTTTTTTTTTTTTTCTCCTACAGGGACAGAGAGAGAGTCAGAGAGAGGGATAGATAGGGACAGACAGACAGGAATGGAGAGAGGTGAGAAGCATCAATCATCCATTTTTCATTGCCGTTGCGACACCTTAGTTGTTCATTGATTGCTTTCTCACATGTGCCTTGACCACGGGCCTTCAGCAGACCAAGCCACCCCTTGCTGGAGCCAGCGACCTTGGGTCCAAGCTGGCAAGCTTTTTGCTCAAGCCAGATGGGCCCACGCTCAAGCTGGCGAGCTCAAGGTCTCGAACCTGGTTCTTCAGCATCCCAGTCCGATGCTCTATCCACTGCGCCACCACCTGGTCAGGCCAGGGAGATCTTTTAAAGTAGAAAATCTGACTTATGACTAAGTTCCTCCTTTGCTAGGCCTTATATACTGTAATGTAGTTACTCTATACCTCCACCTGCAAGATGAAGAATCATTCCCCATCACTCTGAGATTAAGCAAAACACCAAACACTGAACTACAACCAAATGCACTCACCCCTCTAGATGATGATTCCTAATACCGACGTTACTTATTTACATTTGTATCTCTACCCTACGGCACAAGATTATATTTCATAAATGCCTGGTGAACAAATAAATCAGTTAAAGGAAGGAAGAAACAAAAAGGAGAATAATATGAGATAGTTTTTACCTGCACAAGTTCATTGAGGACAACAGCATCAAAACCAGAAAGATACTGCACATAATACCTCTGCATTACAGGTCCATACTTTCTTACATGTGCTCTAAGCTCTTCCATGTAAAATATTAATTCAGCAATATGCCTTTTATAAAATTCAAGAAAAATATTTCAAAAATTAAATTTGTTATCAAGGAAAATGTGAAATGCTTTAAATATTACTAAAGGAAGTTTAAGAAAAATCACTGTTAAACATTTAACACAATTATTTTTAAAAATTTATTTTATATGAATAAAAAAATCACAGAAAGCAAAAGAAAATCTGAGGCTAAAAGGAAAATCCAAGATGAACATAAAATTAGGACATCTCAAATGATCATTTTTTTAAAATCACAAATAGAAGAGTAATGGAACGAAGTAAGATTTTCTAGTATGCTCTTAGTCTCTGCTTCATTTATGTAATTTCTATTGAGGGACTTGACAGGTATGAGAGAAATACATCTCAAATAACACATTTGGTTACAACTCCGTGAGGATTCTTAAATTCTTATGTAACACATCACTTTGAAAAATGAACTCCATAGGGAAGTTACTGTGTATAGCAAGAAAACAAGAACTTCATGACCACCTAGAGTACCAAGAAACATTAAAAGCCGTGATTTTAAACTGAAGTTAACTTTACATTTTATTCATATCATCTAATGCTGTTACAAATATTTATGACAAATATGAAAAACCCTAAAAATTTTTTCAAAATAATCTTACATCAAAGGCCCTAAATTCCACAGTTTATAAATCAAAATTTACAAAAAAGGCATGTTTTCAATGTTGCTAACATACTTATCTATAAAGTCATCTGCACTCTTCTTTGGCATGTTATCTGCATGACGAAGTAGCCAGATAATTTCATCACGGGCAAAGGATAATGCCATAAAAACAAAAAGTGCCTAATTGAAAAGAAAAAGGAAACTGCTTACTCTCACACAAAGATTAAAAACAAAACGTACCATAATCTTTTTCTAAATAAAAAGTTATTGCAAAGAATTGATAAAATCAAGTTCAAAATACATTGACAGATATGAGCTGACCACAGAGAAGCTGGAAATATGTACCCGGGAGAGAATATATATAAGCAAGAAGTGAGGAAAATGTAGAACAGTGTAGTTGAAATAATTAAATCAATTACCTTGGGACCTAGCAAGCCAGGTTGATCAGAGAGAACTGTAGCCAATTCTTTCAGTGCAGACCTTAAAAACTTGCGTCTTTCTCTGTGCATTGAACCACTATGAAAAAAGACACTATTATATTTTATCTGTTTCTACTAAAATTATTTTTGGCAATTAAATAACTTACAGTTTTACAGTCAACATTCAAAGATTTTTTATGAAGCAGAAACCCCTTACAAATATCATCTTCTATGTGTCTGTCATTAAATAACTTCCCAATCTTACATTTATCCTTACCTTTTCTTAGGCTGCTTTTTTAACCATGTTTATTCTGTTACTCTCCACCTATCAAAATACTACTGAAATTTAAGACTAATCCTGCAAAACGCATTTCCCAATATCCAGATGTCTATTTCTGAATAATTTCTGCCAGTGTAGTACCATATAGCCTAGTATTTTATAAACAGGACTATGAATTCCTTGAAAGTAATCCCTGTTCCACTGCATACATTTTTATCATCCCTACATAGAAATCAATATATATAACAGTAAATATCTAATTATCCATATCTTCATATACTAAGTATATTTGTATTAAATACAAAAAACTGACTAAACAAGAGCTATATTCAATAAAAATATTGAGATGAGATCTATTGGTACTCTTGTTCAAAAACAAAGATGAGGAAAGAAAATGATAATCATAAATATTCATAACGGTATTTTAATAAAATGCAAAAGTAGAAAAAATCGATTTCCAAATATTAACATGGAAAAAAATCATAAAATGTTTTAAATATTCCCACTCCTCATACTATGCAAAATATACAGCTCTAAAAAAAGTTTTAAATTTACACAGGAGCAAAAAAATCATCGGGCGCGCACGCGCGAGCGCGCACACACACACACACACACACACTATAAACCAAAAAAACAAGTATCAGGAATATGCAATACCAAAAATTTAGCTGTGAGACATTAGTTTTAGAAGACAGACTGAAATCCAGCCTCTGCCTATGGAACCTCAGGTCCCCCCTCTCTAAGTTTCAGTCGTCTGTAATATAAAACAGGGATGATGACACCTGCCTGAGAAGAAACAACTTTCATGATGCCTCATATATAGTACTTTTACAATGTTACTTAAATTCCAATGACAAGCTCTTTTTTCACCTGATAATAATAAAGTAATCTGGTGTAATTTCTAAGAAAAAAGTGGGCAAATGTTATTTTGACTCTTTTACACCACATGGTTGCTGCAAGAAGTATGTGCTATTTAATAACAACAAAAAATTATAAAGTATCATGGTAATGAGTGATAGGAATTACTATTGCTTAACATTTGTGACTATTTCATATAATAAGTAAAGGAAATAAAAAGGCCTTTTAAAAGATCTTTAAAAAAGATAGCTATGACACCATACATCTGTTATAATAGGTCTATTCCATGAAGTAATATATGTATTTCTGTAGGTCAGGAAAGTAATTCTAACACACTCCAAAGTACAATTTATATTAGAGAATGGTTTTTTTTAATAATAAAAGCGCTTCATTTAAGTGAACAAAAATATGCAAAAAGAAATTATGTAGCATACAGCAATGAAAAAAGATGATTTAAATTTCCAATATCCACCCTACAGCCTAAATCTAAAATTTCAAAACTATCTGTGCGTTTTTTGTTTTCCACCTATGGCAGTGGTGCTTATCTTCTTCCTGCCGTATAAAAATACTAATGAATTAGATAATGATGCCTCTATATTATCTAGGCTTCTTGGAGAAAACAGTCTACACAAATATAGTATATGCACAATTAAAATAAACTTTCAAATTATTTATAGTTATTTAACAGGAAAATGGAAAAGACCTTAAAAACACAATTTCTAATTTTATCTATTTACTCATATAGATATACTTACTAAAATTTGGAAATGGTGTCGGGTTAACATACTTTGAAAAGTAAGTACTATTTGAAAGAGTAGAGCAATGTGCCAGTTTTCAAGAAGAAGTACAAAAATCATCCCAACTTGGTACTTCCTTAAGAGAGTTTTTATCAACACTTCAAAAACATTTACAATCTGTTTACACTACACCAAGGTTATTACCAACTGAGTTTATAATATATATACTTATTTTCTATTGATTAAAAGCCCCCCACTTCTATTACCACATTTTGCATTCCAATAGTATATACACTCACTTCAACAAAATAATGCTTAAGAAAGAAATTCTTCTTGATTAAAAGTACCAGAAAAGACAGAACTACTTACGCATGTGACACAGCTGCCTCTTTGCATTCTCTTATGTCATTAATACGTTTATTATAGCTATGTGCAAAAAAACAACAACAACAAACAAAATCACATTAATTTTGATTTGAGAAATAATGGTTAAAATAAATTAACCAAATACTAGAAGTCAATTAAAAATTCATATTATTAACAAGAAAAACTGGCCCTCAAAATTGAAAATGCATGTAAGGGGTCCACCCACATCCTTTCCTAACTAGCACCCATATCAAGGCTCCCTAGAAAAATTAATTTACTAAAATATTAAATCTGCCTGACCAGGTGGTGGTGCAGTGGACAAAGCATCAGCCTAGAATGCTGAGGATCCAGGTTCAAAATCCCGCTTGAGCACAGGCTCATCTGGCTTGAGCATGGAATCATAGACATGACCCCATGGTTGTTGGTTTGAGTCAAAGGTCGCTGGCTTGAGAAAGGGGTCACTGGTTCAGCTGAAGCCCCCTAGTCAAGACACTATAAGAAAGCAATCAATGAACAACTAAAGTGATGCAACTATGAGTTGATGCTTATCTCTCTTTACTTGCGTATCTCTCCTTCTCTCTCTCTCTCATTAAAAAAAATAATAAGGTCCTGGTATGTTGGCTCAGTGGTAGAGTGTCAGCCTGGCATGTGGAAGTCCTAGGTTCAATTCCCAGCCAGGGGACACAGGAGAAGCTCCCATATGGTTCTCCACCCTTCCCACTCTTTCTCTCTGTCTCTCTCTTCCCCTCTCGCAGCCATCGCATCATTGGAGCAAAGGTGGCCCAGGCACTGAGAATGGCTCCATGGCCTCCGCCTCAGGTGCTTGAATGGCTCTGGTTGTAACCAGAGCAATGCCCCAGACAGGCAAAGTATCACCCCCTGGTGGATCTCGGTTGGGCACATACGGGAGTCTGTCTCTTTGCCTCCCTGCTTCTCACTTCAGAAAAATACCAATAAATAAATATTACTAAATCCAAAAATAAATTTCATAATGTGGATTTTAATTTTATTAAATATACTTCCTTAAGCCCCAATAGAGACAGTAAAATTATACTTCCAACATAATTAACAGTGATTTCTAAAAATTTAAAGTGCTGACAAAGCCATTACTTCTGACTTTATATCACTTCTGATTCCTTATGCTATCTCATCAGTATTGAAAATAATTCTGAAAGGACATACTAGTGGTCAACACTAGTGACTGTTAAGGAATATGGGTTTTGTAGTAGAGAAAACTGGGACAGGAAAGCATTTGATTAAATTAAACAAAACAAGAACAACAGTTTAAAGGTGCAATCTAAAAAATAAATGCTAATAATGTATGCTAATTTCATGAATATTAGACATAAAACCCAAAAATTCCTAAAATATTAAAGGAAACCTACCTACCTTCCTGAAAACCTGGCTAAAGCCACTTAACACTAAGAATTTTTACTTCTAAATTAAGTAATCCAAGTTTTATGTGTTCTTTGAGCACATGCTCCAAAATATACTAATTCTGAATCATTGTCCTTGGTAATTAATAAGCTTTTATATTTATGGTCTGACTTGAAATTACTATGATAATTCACATTTCAAACTGGATTGATCACTCACTGTTTAATAAAAATTTAAAACTTCTCAACTTTAACAGGGATATTTATATGGTAAATTTATCATGAAAAAAAGCATAACAAAAAGCCAAGTCATTTCATGGTGCCATAAAACTTACTTGTGTCATACCTAAAACAAGCTCATTCAATATACACAGATTACCTGGTTCTAAATTTTTACACATATTTAAATTGATTTTAGAGAGAGGCTGTCAATAATCTAAGACATCGTACAAGTTTCATAACAGTTAAGCGTCAATGAATCAGAAAATGGCAAAACCCATGACATAGATATTTCTGGGTCCTCCACCATCAAAAACTAAAGCCACACAAAACCTAAAAAGTACTATTTCTCATGTCATGACTGAGAAACTACCTACATGAGAATGTCAGAAACACTTATGACAAGAGAAATAAAAAGGTGGTCACTTTAGAAAGGAGCTGAGGGAAGAGGGACTGAGGTGACAGCACTACATAGTTAAGAGGCACAAGAGAATTTTCTGGGTATAATGGAAATGTTCTATGTTGATATAAGTGGTTACCAAGAGGATTCATGTGCAAAGTCATTGAGCTTTACATCTATAAAATCCACACATTTGTTTGTAAATTTTATCTCAATAAACTGCCGGGGGGTGGGGGGCATTGCACAGATTCCTTTAACCTCTCCAAGATACCAACATAGGAGATAGATGAGGTTAGGAATGCTGCCCAGGAACCGGGATTTTAGTGCACAGCCCAGGACAATTCACATTAAAAGTTCAGAAATACTAGTTTAACTGTGAGTGTTAAACTTTATTTTTTAAATAATTAACAGATGCTTTATTTTTTTATCTCAATTTAATTAGGACATTACTAAATAGAAGAGAAATATAGTAGATTCAATTTCTATCTAAAACTAACAAGTGGGTACAGGGGATCCCAAAATACCTTAGGTGTGCCTAATTTCAAGATTTCATAATTGCTTCCCAGTCTGAGCTCAACTTGGCTGTTATATATTGGCTACAGATCCTTATATAAAAAGAAATGAAGCATTAAAATTTCAAGAAAAAAAATATTTTAATTATTTGCTTTACAGAAAATGAATGCAAATAAGTATTTTGGGATACCCTCCAATTAAACAAAAACATGATTTCCTATATGCAGAGGCCTGACTTCTGTAATTGTTATGATTAATTTAATGAAACTTTTTAATTGATTCACATACTTTTATAAATACACTGTAATTTAAAATAGTACTTCTAAAAAGGACAAAACTCTAAAATGTATATGGATCTTTTTAGTTATTTTTGTCTAAAATTATATTATGATTTGCAAAAGTCGACATATCTTCTTTCTTTAGAATATAAGTTTTAAAGGAGCAAGTCCATGAGTTATTTGTAAAAAATACGAATAGTACCGTATGAGGATGATTGTTCACAACGACTTACAGGGACTGACTAAGATGGTATAGGCAGCATCTTCTTTTTTTACAGAAACAGAGAGAGAGTCAGAGAGAGGGATAGATAGGAACAGACAGACAGGAACGGAGAGAGATGAGAAGCATCAATCATCAATTTTTCACTGCGACACCTTAGTTGTTCATTGATTGCTTTCTCATATGTGCCTTGACCGTGGGCCTTCAGCAGACCAAGTAACCCCTTGCTCAAGCCAGCGATCTTGGGTCTAAGCTGGTGAGCTCGGGGTCCTGAACCTGGGTCCTCCACATCCCAGTCCGATGCTCTATCCACTGTGCCACCACCTGGTCAGGCTAGGCAGTATCTTCTTGATTGACATGACCCTTCTCTTAATTACAAAACTTCAATGAAGATAATCCACTCACTATCCTTTAACCAAAGATGACAAAAATACTGAAAATGCCATACCCTCGGATGTTTACAAATAAGTCTTCTGCAGCTTTGTGAATGTGGAAAACTTCATCCCGAAAGAGAGAGAGACAAGAGCTACTTTGTAGAGCTAGCTTCCAAAGGTTCAGTGCAGTTGCATCAGTATTGAGGATCCCATGGCACAAAATAAAACCAACTTTAAATAAAAAGAAAAAGTAAATACAAATATAAAAGTTTTCCTAAGTTAAGTTCTTTCAATTACAAAATACCTTTTCAAAAACACAAATATGTAAACATAAGCAGTAAATAGAGCTTTCAAGTGAGAGGTAATAATAATTTATACAAGAATAGGCAACAATAATTTTTTGTGTTCTGCAAAATCAGTTCTTTGAACCCAGACTGACAAAAGGGGCCAGGGTATGTCACTTCTGGGTTGTGAAGAGGTACTTTAAATAAATGAGTAAAAGACATTAAAATATTTTAAGCCAGAGATCAAAGTTAATTAACATGTAATAATCATAGTTATGGCAAAAAGTAAATAAAGCTAATCTACTTTTCTAAATAACCAGAATAAACAAAATAGCATCTTGCATTTTCATAACAATTTAAAGTTTACTAAATAATGTTTTTTCACACATATTATCTCACATGATCTATGGAGTAGATAGAGCAGGTTGGTGTCCTTTTATAGTTGAAGAAATGAAGAGTCAATGATTTAACTAAAGTTATACTATTAAATTAGAACTAGACTTACCTTCAAGTATTAACTCTTGAAATTATTTCAATATATTATGCTGCTCTCTATTATATGAACTCAAATATCTTTCACCTTTTGTTAATCTAATTTGGAAGTCCTACAGAAAGGTATAATCCTATTTGTTTGCTGATGCCCGCTCTAGCCCTCTAAAATAGACCATAAATTTCTTCTTTCATTCATTCAACACTTAATGCCTACTGGCCATTTACAAACCAACCCTGTTTTCTATGAGATTTCCCTACAATTCTCAATAGCTGTAGGATTATGCTCTGAAAATATGCAGTTAGAATAATAACAATTATACAGCAAGGTGCCCTAGGGCAAAAGCCCTGAACAGAGCAGAGTTCAGGGGCCTCTCTGACTCCATACTAGAAACAGTGTATGCTGGAAACAGCAAAACAGCAGGATAAGATCCAATAACAGAAATGTTTAGGCTCTCAAACAGAGATTGGGAGTCAGCATGTTTCTTGTCCTTTACTTCACCCCCTGAAAACTTCTTCTATCAGCATCCTTGAGTTACTTGTACTGGCTAATAAATATTTTAGTAAAGCTGAGGATGGGATTCCAGTCCTTTGGTCTGCTGACAGGGGCTGTTGCCAACTCTCAGCCACTTGGAGCATCTGTCCTCCAGGCACTTCACTGTGGCAGTGACAAGTGTTTCCGCACATGAGGAACCAGAAGAAACAACCTCTCAAAGCCTAGCAAAGGAAAAGGATGGCCATTTATCCCATATGGTAAGGGATACAAGTGTTAGGTTTAGGTTCAAGGCTCCTTTAAATCCAGAGCCCCTTTAAAAGTCAAATTCTTCTCACCGGGGCTCAAAACAGAACATTCTCACCTCCCACTGTGAAGTTGTAGTTAATTTGCTTGCTGTTTTCTCTTCTTAATGGCTTCCTGGCCTTCATTTTGAAATGTAGTAAAAACTTTATCTTTTCAGAAATGTCAAGGAAAGCTTACATTGGGGAAGGACCTAACAAATAGGGGAGCTTAAATCACAACAGTTTGGAAAAGCCCAGCCACAGGCCCAAAGATGCTGTCTTCTGATACCCCTGGAAGGAGGGGGGAATGGCTTGCTTGAAGTCCTGGCTGGGATCTTTGAACCAGCCCAGGACTTCTTCTAGACAGTTGAGCTGGGAAATAAACAATTTGGAGGAGCTGTGGCACCACTGCAATCCACATATGAAAAAAATATTGCCTTGTAACTATAGAGAAAGAGACGTCAGCCCCTTCTTCCAAGACCCCTGTCTAACCTCTATTAACCCTGCTCCATTCCTCCCTTGGGGCTAACACAGCTTTGTCTGTATCAGCTGCCTGCACCCAAATTTATTTGTTTTCAGTCGGCTCTCCCCAGTGCCTACCCATAGACCTGGGAAGGGGGTTAGCCTGTCAGCTATCTTATACAGGATAAGGCAGTCCTGCCAGAGTTCCCTCCAGGTCTGACCTAGTCAGGGGATTATACCAACCTACCAGTTGCCAAGAGAGACTGACAATCGGATTTTCCCCCTCCCCAGTTTCAATCTTTCAACAAGCAGCAGGGGGAAAGCCTTTGAGTGCGGCAAGGTCACTTTTAGGAATCAGGCCAGAGGATTTCCCTTTCCATTTATCTCTCCATCACGGGGAAGGGGAATTCCCTTTCCTGAGCAGTGGAGGATTCCTTCAAGCTACAGGGTGTCACATCAAAATTTAACTGCCCTCCTGCACATGAGCTGACAACAATGCCCTTGGTATCCGGAGGGAAGTTCTGACTCAGAATATTGGGAAAGCATTTTACCAAAGGAATGGTTGAAGCAGTCAGGACAGGATATGAAATAACCCTTTGGGATTGGAAAGGGTTTGTAAAAACTGTTCTCACCACCTAGCCGAATCTCAGACCAGCCCCTCCCCTAGATATTTCACCAACACCAACCAGTAAGAAGTAGCTACAGAAGAAGAGACCTTCAGCCCTTTTCCTTAAACAACAAAGAGCTGGAATGTTAGGTTTGGGTCCAGGGTTCCTTTAAATCCAGAGCCCCTTTAGGAACTCAAATTTCTCTCACGCAACCCTCCCCTCCCCTTAAGCAACTCCCCCCACCCTGGGAAGTTTCTGGGAAATGTCCTTGGGACAATGCCTTCAAGAGGGACCTGAGGATTGGAAAAGGGAGACAGTTTGTGACCAAGTCCACAAACCTGTCGACTCTGGGAAAGAAGGACATTTTCAGAAAGATTATATGCAGAGTCTAATACCAACTATGTAGCTTGGCTTCTGTGTGTGCCCTTAGAGTCTAATTAAAACTCAATCTAAAAATTCCAGCAAAGTAGCTTGTAAAAAGCCAGTATGATCAGTTACTGTTCTTGTGTTTATACAAATTACCAGGCCAGCCTGACCAGGCGGTGGCGCAGTGCATAAAGCTTCGGAATGGGATGCGGAAGACCCAGGTTCGAGACCCCAAGCTCGCCAGCTTGAGCACGGGCCCATCTGGCTTGAGCTAAAGCTTGTCAGCTTGGACCCAAGGTTGCTGGCTCCAGCAAGGGGGTGCATGGTCTTCTGAAGGCCCGTGGTCAAGGCACATGTGAGAAAGCAATCAATGAACAACTGAGGTGTTGCAATTGCAACGAAAAACTAATGATTGATGCTTCTCACCTCTCTCCATTTCTGTCTGTCTGTCCCTATCTATCCCTCTCCCTGACTCTCTCTCTGTCCCTGTAAAAAAAAAAAAAAAAATTACCAGGCCACGTTAAAACTAGACTTAATACTGTAACTAAGATAATCCTAATTTGGCTCAATTTTAAATTTTTTTAAAACTTAAAAACATTAATAATTAAGGGTAATTTTAGGAGAAAAAAGAGAGAAACTAAGTCATTTAAATATCTTAAAGCCTTCTCCCAGAGACCTGTAAATTACTATAATCCTAAGAACAATAGGAGAATTAACACCTCTTAATGCAGTGGTTCTTAACCTTTTCTGAGGTACCGAACCCACCAGTTTCACATGCGCATTCACCAAACCCTTCTTCAGTGATAAAATATGATTTTTTTTCCCAAATTCAAGACGACATAGGTATATGTTTTTTTACTGGTGTACAAAATGAGCCGTGCATGAACATCAGCTTGCTCAAAGAACAAAACCAACAAAGTGCATGAACTCACAACAAATTACAGTATTACTTTATTCTGGCCTCCGCGGCAGAGGCTTCTCCGAACCCCTGAGACCGACTCATCAAACCCCTAGGGTTCGATAGAACCCAGGTTAAGAACCACTGGGGTAGACAGTGGACCTGGAACGCTAAGGACACCAGTTTGAAACCCTGGGCTTGCCCAGCCAAGGCACACAAATGATAAGCAAGCAATGAACAACCAAAGTGAAGCAACTATGAATTGACACTTCCTGTCCCCCACTCTGTAACATCAATAAATAAAATCTTTAATAAATAAAGGTAAATAAAACAAGAAACAAGAATTTTAAGAAATAAAAAACACAAACAGCTCAAAATTATTCCCCTCTACCAGTGGACCTGGAAATGGTAGAAGGAATTATAATACTTCATTTCTCATTGTCTTATATTTGCGTGTCTCTTTGTTTACCCAGTTTGTGAACTTCTTAGGGTCAGAAATTAGTAGTAATTTTATTCCCCCTGCATCTAACAGACAGGCAAACAATATGAATTGTTACATGTTCTAAAGTAAATACCAAAAACCTTAATTGAATACATGTGGAATTTTTAAAAATCTTTAAAAACAAAACAAAAATGCATTTTGACAGCTATGTTGAGATTCAATATAACGTAGATGATGACCTTTAGAGTTACCGTGGGTTGTTACATTGTTGTTGTCACTTACTAGTCATGTAGACTAAGTTTTAGGTTCGTCTGTCTATACTGACAGCGTAGGTATGAGGACTTAACGAGAAAATGAACACAGGTTTAGCCCAGTGCTTGCCACAGAAGTTAGTACATATTAACCTGCTCTTTTTCTCTAAAACTTAAAACCTGAGGGTCAATCACAAAACTATTCAATTTTACTTACAGATAATCCACTTTTCCATTGCATCCAAAGAAAGATATTCACAAGGCATCTTAAAAAGAGAAAATATAAATATATGGTTAAAAAAAATTCTTTAAAGAAAATACCATACTGAACCACTCTCTGACTCCTGAGAATTCTCACTACTCAATTCTTGGCTCAAATAGCACAAACTTGAAAAGCTGGAAATAAATTTTATAACTTATATTTAAGCTTGCAGTCCATAAAGGATAATGAGAGCTGCTCTCCATTCTTATCTATACACCTTAAAATCTCTCTTTAAAAAATACTGTTGCTAAATCATATTCAAGCTGATAAACGACAATTTCTAAACTTCCCAAGTCTATTACAGAGTTTGAGATACTCAAAAGCATAAGATATTAGTCAAGTTAAAAAGTGATGTATACGGATTTTCACTGTCTCACACAAATTAGTAATTATGTGTGCATTTTCCATATGCACATCTAGATTCATATACATTGTTAAAAGATTAAAAAATAATAGAACAGCATATAATAACAATTTTCTATTTGGTAAGAGGTGAGTTGATTTTTGTTTTCATCTTTATAAATTTCTACACCTTCTAAATTGTCCATTATAATAGGATAAAGCAAACTTTTAAACTTCAAACGAAATACTCATACTACTAATTTTATGAACTTAGCATCAGAATCTAGAAATAAAAACACTATATAGTATGACTTAACTACTGATCATTTTACAATAAACTTCACTGATAAGCTAATACTAAATTTGAATATTGTAACAGTACTACTTAACTAATTTTTTAAATCAATTTTATTATTTTCACTCAAAATGGAAAAAATAGAATCATACTGTATCAGACTGTGCAGGATTAAGCATTGTACTTGGTGCACTGATGAGACTCAATAATTGGGCATTTCTCCACTGGTCAGCTGAAAGATTCCTTCGAGGATATACCATCTGAAGAGAAATTAGTGCATCTGAAAGAGACTAATTAAAATAGGAAAAAAGAAAATTAAGGAATAAAAATGTTTTCTTTTCCATTTAAAAGTCCAGTTACAACTGCTGTGTGTTTCCACTTGTACCATCCTAAAACAACAGAGCTTAGTTACAACCATACTGTTTTCTCTGTTCAGTCCCAGACACCCTTCTCTGGATGTTTTTTTTAATTTCATGAAAGCTTTATATATTCTGCATTCCTGGATAAGAGCTTAGCTCATGAAATCATGTTACTTTTTTAAAGGTTAAAATGTTTGGCAATTTTAGAATCCCTCTTTACTTTAAAAAGCTAGAGAGCCTAATGTCATCCTTCTGTGCATGATTTTCTACTGATAGTTCTCAATGAAAGAAAAAAATATTAGGGTTATATGATTAAGTGCTAATAAAGTTCAACGTATTTCCTATTTCTCCAAGAATGCCTTATAAATATAATCCACTGTACTCTATCTTATTAAATTACTTAACTTCTATTTGCCACTTGGTCTGTTAACTACAGCTTTATCATCAAGGCATTTAATGTTTCATTCATCTGCTTTTTACTTGCTTTTAACTGTCCTTTGTTATCTGTCTCCGCTTCCTAAAAATTCTGTCCAATGATTCTTTCATCTGGCCACACATAAATTGCCAGAGGAGTTTGATTTCAAAATATAGAATACAGGGCTTTACCTAAAATTTAGTGAACCAAAACTGCTGAAAATAAAACCCAGGAATCTGTGTTATTCTTAAATGCCACCAAGTGATTTGGAATAGGTTTTGAAAATTAAATTAAATTGAAATTGACTTATTATGAACAAATCCTAGCAAATACACCGCTCACAAAAATTAGGGGATATTTCCAAATGAATATGAAGCTGCAAAATATCCCCTAATTTTCATGAGCAGTGTATATGATACTCTTGAGATATCATGGAGCACCAGAAAAACCAAGATTAGGAAATAGCTGGTCTAATCCAAATAGCCAACTCTCCTCAAGCAATTATAAATAGTCTAGTATAACTAATGATGGTGGAGAACTTAATTCTTTCATCAATCAAAGAGAATAATGAACCATATACTAATATCTTGGGATTTAGTTCTGGTTTTGCCACTATTGCTGCCAAATGGATTCTCATGTCCTTTCTCCAACCTTCAATTTCCTTATCTATAAATCAGTGGTTCTTAACCTGGGTTCTATCGAACCCTAGGGGTTCGATGAGTTGGTCTAAGGGGTTCAGAGAAGCCTCTGCCGCAGAGGCCAGATAGAGCAATACCGTAATTTGTTATGAGTTCATGCACTTTGTTGGTTTTGTTCTTTGAGCAAGGTGATGTTCATGCACGGCTCATTTTGTGCACCAGTAAAAAAACAAATACCTATGTCTTGAATTTGGAAAAAGAAATCATATTTCATTTATCACTAAAGAAGGGTTCGGTGAATGTGCATATGAAACTAGTGGGTTCGGTACCTCAAAAAAGGTTAAGAACCACTGCTATAAATAATAAGGATGTACTTGCTGTGCTTAGGAACTATAGTTCTTTGAATGAGCCCTACCCCAGAGAAGCCACAATGGCAAGACTCCTTAGAAACAAAATTATTTCATTAAAAAGTAGTTTATAATGTCTGTCATAAAAGACGGACATTAACAAATAATTTCCACAAAACTCCTGTAATTTTTTTTCTCATTAAGAGGCTATATAGTAATACGATAGCTAAAATTTATCAAATATTATATGTCTAAATACTTTAAATAAAATAATTTAATACTCATAATATTCATATGAAGTAGGTACTACTATTACTCTATTTTTACAGACAAGAAAACTGATGTATAGTGAAGTTAAGTAACTTACCCAGCATTGCAGTTAGTAATTGGCAGAGTTTGGATTAGCACTCAGGCAGTCTGGTATAATAGGAGACATTCTCAAACACTAAACTTCACTACCTCCACACTCTATTAAATCTAAAAACCATAATTGATCAATATATTCTTGAGCTTCTATACACTATTCAAAATCTAACTAACTAGTTCTGTGGTTCACAAATAAAATCAAGTATAGCTATTATTCATAGCTCATTATAATTATTCATAGCTCATTATTTTCCTGAAAGTTTATCACTCTATCCACACTTAACTATCTATATGCCTATTAAAGCACACCTAAAAACCAGCTCTTACCTTACTATGTGGTACAAATTCTTCCATCATCTTCTTTAAAGGGTTTTCATAATCCACAATCATCTGGCCAAGGCGTGGATATTCTCGGTCACTTAAAATAGATACATCAAGTTTCACTGAGCTATATGCCATCAAATTGAGAATTTCACAAAGACTTTTATAATTCAGGTATACCTTGCACCATGGGTCATTTCATGAGCATAGTTGTACAATCCAATGATTGCCTTCCTTTCTTCAATTCGAGAGAGCAATATCATTAGTGTTGTATATGTTATGATCAAATCTAAGTAGTTCTTTGTTAAATCAAAGTTTACGGTCTGGAAAAGAAAACAAGTTTAACTCCTTCCTATTTTGCAAACTTAAACACACATAAATGATGATCTTCATAACAGCTATTGAAAGTCAATAATTTTCTATAGTTATTTATTTTATCCCCATTTCTGAAATTCTAATTCCTTTAACCAAAAAACATGTCTAAAATTTAGGAGTTACAAATAGTTTTGTTACAAATTGTGTTTGTGACACAATTTTATGGATGAAAAGGAATTTGTTATCATCCTATGCAAGTTAATAACAGTTTGAAAGGATACCCAAAACCAGAATAAGAAGAAACACTGAAGCCAGTCTCACTAAGCAAGAAAGAGGAGTACTAAGTAAATGAAAGGTTTACCATTAAATCACTGGAGATATTTTTCACTCTGACTTCCTATATTTACAAATCATCTCACTGAGAAAGATTCTATCAAGTATGCCTTTTATAGAGAAAAATATTATCCACTGAATTTTGCTTAAACGAACCTCCTAAAATTAACAATTACTTCCCAATATATATAAGATGTATATTCACTGACAATCAAATAAACAAATAAAAAAGAACACATTTTAACTCTTTACCCTAAAGATATAAAAAAAAAGCCAAATTAACAGTACTAAAACTTTATATATGAGTCATAAATTTTCTCTAAAGAAAAGCACTCAGTCCCTTTATAGTTCTAGAAACAAAGAGGAAAATTTAAAATTTTCCCAAAAGTAATACTTACAATATCAAAGAAGACTTGGCAAACATCAATAGTATTGAGCAATTCACAAACATGGTCCTGAAAATAAAAGCTTATTTTAATCTTTTACCTATATAAATAGTAAATTCAGAAAACACACACAAATAAAATATATTTAAAAGTTTAGTTCTAGAAGAATTTTAATTTTATTATCTACAAATGACAAAGCAATTTGCAAAATTAACAAATATCCAATCAACCTCTGAAATGTTCGATTTTATGTATTAAAATACATACCTTAAATTCCATAACATCTACAAATGTGAAATAATATAATGCCAGATTTTTCAGAATCTCTGATTTTTCTTTCTGGAGTTGTGCAAGCTGTTGCTGTAAAAACAAAATTAGAATGCACTGTTCACTGAGAACAAAAATATTTAATTTCACTACAAACTATTTTCTTTTATGATTGCTATATGAAAACATAAACTTTTAGAACAGTATTTCTAGATGATTAAAGCTTTTTTAAAAACCCAAATACTTGCGACAGCAACTGCTAATAGTGATCAGCAACTGACAGTGTAAGGCTATAAAACAAATCAAAGCAGATTAGTATCAAACTGCACTACTATTAAGGAAAATAGGAATGTTAGGAAAAAATAATTATCAAGTGAACTTTTAAAAAAATTAAAAACTCATGAGCATGATCACATTACTAAAAGTGGAAGAGAAGAAGGTGAAAAACATTACAACTTACACTACAAAAAACAATGTTTTATAAATTTGTAACTTACCAAAAAGAACATCCAGGCAAAGCCACGTTACGCATGCAAAATAAAATGTAGATACAAACATAAAATACACTAAAGGTTCCCTGACCAGATCCACAAACACAATAATACATTAAACAAAAGCAAAACCACAACAACAAAAAAGAAATGTAAAAGAAGCAAAACTAGACTTAAGACACTGGTAAACATATGAAAGAGGGAAAAATGAATAAAGAACAAATATTTCAATCAGTATTATCAAATTTACAAGTCCTAAGTTTCCTTTGCACAACTATTAATATAATTTCTGAAAAAATTCAGCTATATTTAATGCCCTATACCATAAGACTGCCAAAGACTGCCAGAATTCCAATAAAACATTTAGAACCTGGATACTGAGTGGAGTAGCAACTGCCACATTATTTTGGCACTTGTTATAAAGGTAGAACCTGAGACCCACCTCAGACTTACTGAATTAGAACCTGCCATTTAACAAGATACCTAGGTGACCTGCATGCATATAAATGTCTGGGAATCACTAGTTAAATAAGAAAATATGGGAAAGTGGTTCAAAATACCAAACTTGCTATCAAAGCCCTCATAATTTTGAGGTTCTTTGTTATACTTACACAGGGGGCTTGGGGGAAGAGAAGCCTCTTTATATAGTTGCATTAAACCATTATATAAGCAAGAATATTTAAAGCAGTGAGTATAACATCGAAAAAACTCACACACACACACACACTTAAAACAACAAGCACAGCAGTCTGGCAGACCTAAGTATTATAAGGTAAATTACCTTAAATATTGCAGTCCCTAAAGCTATTTAAAGAAGTAATTATGTCTGGAAAGCATTCCCAAATGAAGTATCTCATTTCATCCCCCTAATGCCAAACAAATGATACTTATAGTGATATGTAACTGTTTTTTAGCTTTACCTATAAGTGTAGTTGACTTTATTTTGAAAGTATGTTGCAAAACAATCTTATGATTATATGTATATTTTAAAATATATAATTACCCCTCACAATATCAAAAGTACTATTTTAAAATGATTCTATTTCATCAGATTATACTATCTTTACCTTGTTCAACATTAAACATTCATGATTGATACTGGTGGGAAAACAGCTGTTAGGCTTGCTGGCTGGTTCACCAGCTGCAAGCATTTGCTTGATTCTTGTGTGAGCACGTGGTAGAGACAAGTGTGCATAGCCTATGTAAGGCTATGGGTGCTTGTGCTCAGTCAGGGCAAATCAGAGGGCAAATGGCAAATTGCCTGTCCTCGACTGAAAGGGACTGTTTTGCTGTTTGTTCCCTTGCTGCTGTAAGAAGAGGGTTTCTCCTGCCTGTGTGCTCGTCCACCACTGTGAGAATCTATTAAACAGGAATGGTCCCATGCTTTTTGGGTCCACAGTTTCTCTACCATTGGCCCCAATCCAATATGGACCTGCCTGGCCTTGGCCAACGGCATTACATCTGGCATAATAGGCAGGATTCAAATCAGATCGGTATGGAGCTGCTGACACCCTTGAAGGGTAGAATAGGGGACAGGCTCTTCTCAATGGTTCTCCTTTTGGGGGCTGTGGACTGGGTGTTTTTTACAGCCCTGAGAGAAGAAATCAAGAGCTCTATGCAAGAGTCTGCCCAAGTCCGAGAACTCCAGGATGAGCTTCAGACCAAGCACCAGCAGCACCTTAAGTTGCTGGAGAAGGAATTGCAGTTTTTTGAGCTGGTGTTTGCACTGGCAGCTGAATGTTGGCACTGGCAGTTGTCAGAGAAACATGTGTGGGTTCAGGAACTTGAGTTCCAGCTTCAGGCCAAGAGCCAGCAGCCTGACAAGCTAAGCAGGCTCCGAAGATAGAACTGCATTTGTGCCATCAGAGTGGCTCTGAGTCAGCAGGAGCAGGCGTTTCCAACTCTTCTTCTAAGGAGGAGTAGGTTTGGGATGAAACTGCCGTTGGCAGGTTCCAAGCCAAGCCAATTGTTGCCCAGAAGGTAAAAACCCAGCAGCCAAGAGTCCCTCAGGGGCAGGCACAGCCCCCTCCACAGGTAGTCGAGGACTCTGTGGTCCAGCCCTACACCCAGGCAGAGCTGATGAAGTTGGGGGTGAAATTCAGGCAGACACCCACCGATCTCCTGGCAGCCTGCTTGGTGTGGCTGTGGGACATAGGGATGGATGGCATCATGCTCTCCAGAACAGGGACAAATTCTAAGACAGTGAGGGCTGCTGCCCATGCTGCCCCGCTGACTAACAAGAGAAATGGGTCTGTAAAGGTTTACCAAACACAGATGTGGATAGATTTGATTGTGGCTGGGCAGATAGGGAGAAATTAGATGGCAAGCCTAATAAAGTTCTGTTGGAGATGGCGGCAGCCTGAGCCAGAACTGCAGTCCCAGCCGCTGAAAAAGCAGGGAAAGCGGGTGGCCTGGCATCTGCCAGGAAAATAGCTGGTGCTTATGCTGCACATTTGCAGGATTACTTGTTGGAGACAGCTGTGGAAGAAGAGGATCCCCAAGACCTGTTATCCCAGTTTGAATAAAGGGAAGGCCGAGGGACCGGTCCAACAAGCATGGGAAGGTGCTGGAAATCCCATTGAAATTGACAATCCACTGGTCCCTTCTAATGTGCAACAGGTGTTGGCATTAGAAGGTAATAGGTGCTTTTTTTCTACAGCAGTAGCAGCTAAGAGAACTGTTAAGGCAACACAGGCCTTGAATGTGTGTGACCCCACCAAGCCCTGTGAGCTTGTACCTCTGAGGTTTTGGATGGGGCTTGAGGTAACAGACAGAGTGCTTATAGAAAGGCGCTGAGGTCTGTTAATAAAGAGCTGTATGGCTTATTCCCTGTAATGGACTTTCACCTTGGTGATCTGCACAGACAGTTGGGCTGTCTATCACAAACTGATCACTGAGCAGTGTAATGGACTTTTGGACTGTGACCAGAGGGGGGCACCAGCTCCCTTGCTGGATGGACATACCACTTGTGGACAATACTATGAGAGACCCTGATTGGGGGGGCGGGGAGGCTGCAGCACCTGTGGAGGCCCTCCTGCACCAGGAAGCTGTTCCCATCCAGTTGCAAAGATGTACCAAGAACACTTCACTGTTTCAATGGACATGATCCTGGACTATATAGGCCCTCTCACCTACTGTGGGTTAGGGGGCAAGAGGTGGGCCTCCAGTTAGCTCCCTAGGCAGAGTGCTCAAGGAGACATAGTGAAGGGGAACCTTTGTAATTATTATAATTATTTATATAACTTGTGCTGTTGCTGTAGACTTTGTTTATGCAATGTACCTAACTCCTCACACAGGGACCACTGGAGACGATACCTGTCATGTAGACTGTAAAGTGAGCAACCCTAAAGGGGTAAAATGTTGGAAAATAGCTGTGTTAGGCTTGCTTGCTTGCTGGTTCACCAGTTGCAAGCACTTTTCTTGATTAGTGCACAAGCACGTGGTAGAGGCACATGTGCATAGCCTATGCAAGGCTATGGGTGCTTGCGCTCAGGGCAGATTGCACAGGGCGAATGGCAGATTGCCTGCCCTCCATTGTGAGGGGCCATTTTGCTGTTCGTTCACTTGCTGCTTTGAGAGGGGGATTTCCCCTGCCTGTTTGCTTGTCTGCGGTTGCAAGAATCTATTAAACAGGAATGGCCCAATGCTTTTTGGCTCTGCAGTTTCTCTACCGTTGGACCGAATCCATGTAGACCTGCCAGGCCTTGGCCACCAGCATTACAGATGTCTTAGTCCTGCTTCCGCATTTCCAGTACTTTAAATGTGAGTATTGAAATAACAGGTGAAAGTAAACTCAAAATAATAGGATAAAAATCAATAGCATAATTTGGTTGTTACTGAGCTTAATTATTAATAGTGTCTCCTTTCAATTTCTAGTTTGAACAAAAAAATGACAGTCACCAACATACCTATTATGGGCCTTAATGATCCTTAATACAAACCATCATTTTACAGTATTCAGAACTTAATAGAACCTTCCTAAAGTTTTAAAGCTACTTAATTATAGGTCCGGGATTGAAAATCTCATCGCCTTACTCCTAAAAAATGTCTTTCTAACATTCTACAATGCCAGCACCTCCCTTATTAATAAAGTCTCATTATGGTCTAAATTTCTAACTCAACTTTATTTTCCCCCAAATCATATGTACCTAGCCTCTACAATGGCTAAATAAGTTGTTGAACTAATGACATCTGAATTCAAAATAATCAGTCACGTTTTTAAGACCTACACAACTTGGTCTTAATTTACCTTTCCATTCTAAATTTCCCCTACACTCATTCACACACTATACATAGCAGCCAAAACTATTCACTATTTTCTACACATATCTCATGTTTTCTTTACTCCTTCCTCTACTGAAGTACCCTAATTTCACACCACACACACACACACACACACACACACACCCACCTAAATCTCACTACTCCTAAGCTACTTAGTTTTTATTTTTTTAATTGATTTTAGAGAGAGGAAGGGGAGAGATGAGAGATGAAAGGCATCAACTTGAAGCTGTTTACTGATTGCTTCTCATGTGTGTCTTGACTCGGGGGGTTCAGCTGAGTCAGTGAACCCTTGCTTGAGCCAGTCACCTTGGGCTCAAGCCAGCAATCTTGGGCTTCAAGCCAGTGACCTTGGGATCCTATCGATGATCCCATGATCAAGACAACAGCAACCCACGCTCAAGCCAGCAAACTTGGGGTTTTGAACCAGAGACCGCAGCATCCCAGGTGGACACTTATACACTGCACTACCGCCAGTCAGTCCTAAACCACTTAGTTTAAATGTTAACCTCATTTTCTAAAAAACATTCGACTGAACTTCTTCCCTGAATGTAAACATTTCCCTCTTCTAAATGTGTATAATTTCTACTAGCATCACTTTTTACCTTATCACAGCTATCTCCAAAAATGTAAGACAGTGTACCAAGATCAATATTTTAATCTCCACAAGCCATATCACATAGCTCCACAAATAAAAACGTATACAATATAAGCATCAATCAGATAAATGATCATGACAATTTAGAAAACCTTTAGATGTCAGTGTCAGATGACATGTTTTGGTAGGTGATGTTAGAAAGCCTACCTCCTATTATGTTACCACTGCTAAATGACTTAACCTCTCAGAGTCTGGTACCCTTATCATCAAAATGAGAGCTGATGTGTACAGTTAGTCAAGATAATGTACATGAGGACATCTAACAGTGCCTGGCACCCAGAAGCTGCTCATTAAATATTAGGTGAATAACAAATAGGGTTCATAGACTTCTTCAAAATAAGCAAAAATATTATTTTAAATAATCCCAATACTATTCATATTGCTTCGAATAAGCACTGATATTAACTGAGTATTCACTCTCTGCCAGGAACTGTTACAAATATTCTGGAAGTATCTTACACAATCCTTTCAATATCTCTATGAGAGTTACAATTATGTTCTTTATTTAATGAAAATAAATTTCATAAAACTCTGAATAACAACAACAACAAAAAACTCTGAATAACAGAATTCAACTACAACAAAGAAAAAAGTCTCTTCAACTCTCTTAGGCTCAACAGCAAAAGAAAAAAAGAAGAAGCTACATTTTAGTTCCTGAAGTAAAGGAGAATAAAAACTACCAAAGAGTATTTAGCTTTAAGTTCAACATCTAGAACAAGGTTTTCTTAATTCATCTTGCCATTGCTTTAGAGCAGTGGTTCTTAATCTGGGTTCTATCGAACCCTAGGGGTTCGATGAGTCGGTCTCAGGGGTTCGGAGAAGCCTCTGCCGCGGAGGCCAGAATAAAGTAATACCGTAATTTGTAGTGAGTTCATGCACTTTGTTGGTTTTGTTCTTTGAGCAAGGTGATGTTCATGCATGGCTCATTTTGTGCACCAGTAAAAAAACATATACCTATGTCTTGAATTTGGGGGAAAAAATCATATTTTATTTATCACTAAAGAAGGATTCGGTGAATGTGCATATGAAACTGGTGGGTTCGGTACCTCAAAAAAGGTTAAGAACCACTGCTTTAGAGTAAACAAAAAGCAGAAAATAGTTTAAGAACATAGATCAGTAATAAACTGTGTAATGTTATAGAACTTTAGAAAAGCACAATTTAAAGAGGAATTGATTCTATTTGCTTTAAAAGCATATCATGAATACAGAGATTAAGTATATTAGCAAAATACACATATACTTGTACAATGCTTTTATTAAAATTTCTGCCGTGGCCAGATAGCTCAGTTGGTTACAGCATAGTACCAAAGCACAGAGACGGCCGGTTCGATTCCTAGTCAGGGTACATACAGGAACAGATCGATGTTCCTGTCTCTCTCTCTTCTTATCTCTCTAAAATCAATAATGTAAACATTAAAAATTTTTTCTAACTATAGGTCATTATGCTTAACATTCAAGTAAAATGTGTAAAAACTCAAACAGGATATTAGTTATGAAAATGCAAACTAAGATCTCTTTGTATAAAAAATCTTGGTAATTAATCTTTGTACAATTATAAAACATTTTTTACACCAAAATAAGGATCTAAAACTTGACTGAAATTCAGTGTTTACTAGTTTCCATTCTTTCAAACATAAAAGTACTGGCAAATTACAATGAGGAATCAATACCTCAAAGAGCCAACTCATTGATTTTCAACACCATTTTACATGCAGCTACATTTTAAATAAAGCTTTATTTTATTTTATTTTTAATCAACAGAGACACAGATAGAAAGGGAGAGAGATGAGAAGCACCCACTCATAGTTGGGTCACTTTAGTTGTTCACTTATTGCCTCTCATACGTGCCTTGTCGAGTCAGTGACCACTTGCTAAATAAAGCCAGTGACCTTGGGCTTCAAGCCAGCAACCTTTGGGCTCAGACCAGTGACCATAATAGGACCATGGTGTATGATCCCACACTCAAGCCAATGGTCTCAGGGTTTCGAACTTGGGTCATCAGCATCACAGATCAACACTCTATCCACTGTACCACCACCGGTCAGGCTAGCTTTAATTCTTTGTTCATTCATTTTAATTACCTTCTTTATTGAATCTGCTTAAGCATAATAAATTATTTTCCTTTTCTAAATTATGCTAGTTGTTTGCTCCTTTCAAAAACAACCAAGTACAGCCTGACCAGACAGTGGCACAGTGGATAGAGCATCAGAGTGAGACACAGAGGATCCAGGTTCAAAACCCCGAGGTTGCAAGGCTTGAGCCCAAAGGTCATTGACTTGAAACCCAAGATCACTGGCTTGAGAAAGTGGTCTCTGGCTCGGCTTGGGCCTCCTGCCCCGTAAAGGCACATGAGAAGCAATCAATGAACAATTAAAAGTTACGCAACCATGAATTGATGCCTATCATCTCTTTCCCTTTCTGTCTCTGTCTTTCTCTATTTAAATTTAAAAAAAAAAGAACTCTTTTTAAGGAACTGTCCAGCTATCACCCTAGTTATCAACTCTCATTTGGCCTACTACAGTAGCCTCCTAACTAGTCTTTGTATTTCTGCTCTTGCCTCTTCAGTCTCCTCCACATAGCAGGAGAGTGGGCATTTTAAAGCAATATTACCCTTAAAAAAATTATTCTGCCTGACCAGGCGGTGGCACAGTGGATACAGCGTCAGACTGGGACGCAGAGGACCCAGGTTCGAGACCCTGAGGTCGCCAGCTTAAGCGCGGGCCCATCTGGCTTGAGCAAAAGCTCGTCAGCTTGGACCCAAGGTCGCTGGCTCAAGCAAAGGGTTACTCAGTCTGCTGAAGGCCCATGGTCAAGGCACATATGAGAAAGCAATGAACAACTAAGGTGTCGCAACGAAAAACTAACGATTGATGCTTCTCATCTCTCTCCGTTCCTGTCTGTCCCTATCTATCCCTCTCTCTGTCCCTATAAAATAATATACACACACACACTATATATTATTCCAGTGATGGTTATGTAAGATGTTAACACTGGATGAAGAGAATATGGCAACTCTGTACTATTTGTACAAGTTTCTATTATTTCAAAATAGAAGGTTTTTTTTGATTTTTGTTTTTTTACTGCTCTGTTTTTTTGGGGGGTTTTAAGCATTTTTTTTTAATTTCTTTTTATTTTATTCATTTTAGAGAGGAGACGGGGGGGGGGGGAGAGCTGGAAGCATCAACTCCCATACGTGCCTTGACCAGACCAGTGCAGGGTTTTGAACTGGCAACCTCAGTGTTCCCAGTCGACGCTTTATCCACTGCGCCATCACAGGTCAGGCAAAATAGAAGTTATTTTTAAAGTCCTATGATTTCCTATCACATTCAGAATAAAACAAAAAGTTGTTACCAGAATAAAATATAATCAAGAGGACACCTGCCTATTTCTAACACCTAATTTCGGTTCATGCTCTTGCAGCCTTACTCAATAATGGTTTTTCTTCTGGTGTTCACAAAATTGACCAAGGTTGGACCCACCCCAGAGCCTTTGCACTTGTTCCTTCTCATGTCTGGGATGATCTTCTCTGCTTCACAGAGATCATTCCCTCATTTCACTTCTCTTTTGAGAAGTAACTGTTGTGCACTCTTATCTAAAATAATCTCCACCCTCTAATGACTCTAACTCCTTATCCTACTTTCTATTTCTTCCTGCCACTTCTCTTCAAAAGAAAATAAGTATTTATTCATTTTGGCTGTTTGCTGTCTAACATTCCAACCTGAATTTAAATTCAACAGGGGCAAGGAGGTTTATATTATTTCCTGCTATATCTCTAGCATTTAGAATATTGGCACACAGTGATACACTATAAAAGAATGAATAAATAAATAATCCTAAAGTTTCTCAACATAAAACTCATGGAGCCAATTTTTTAATCACACTGTTGATTATAAATAAATGCAGCAAAGGTCTCAAATGAATTATGAGACCGTTAGAATTATGAAAATGAAATTATGTCTCAAATGAATTTATATATCCTAACACAAAGTAGTGATTTAATCCCCTAAATAAATCCCCAAAGTTGGGCAAAATACTTTCTTATACCCTTACAGAACAGAAAAGTATAAAAGAAAGGAGACACATCTATAGAGAATGACATAGTCCTATCAAGTATAAGCAAATTTCCAAGGATTACCTGAAAATACAAATTAACACAGATTAGTCATTGTGAAAAGGTTCACAGGACTCTGTAGGACTTTCCTTTTATCATATAAAAATGATTCTATTGGCAGTCAGTATCTCAGAAATGCAATTTTCTAAGTAAAGGGCAATACATTTTAGGAAATGTTATCTAAGACTTGCCTAGCAAATAAGCATTGTTGAGTGTTCAAGATTTGTTACTAAATTTAATCCTTCTAATCAATTTCCAAGGTACATTTTTATTGTGGTAAAATATACATTATCATAACGTCTACCATTTTAACCGTTTTTAAGTGCCCAGTTTTTAAGTGTCCAGTTCACATTTAAAAACAAATGTGAAATGTGCAACCATTATCCCCATCTATGTCCAGAATTTCTCATCTACCCAAAGTATATTTTTATCATTTTCCAGATACAGAAACAGACTAGAAAAGGGTAAAACACCAATCTAGGTTAATCAGATTGCAAAGTTCAAAACACTCTCTGAAACACTTCAACATTCTAGTTGCCATACAATGACAGAAAGGAATTACAGGGACAAACAAAGATACAAGCTCTTATGTACAATACCTGTGTTTATAATTTTAACTTCATTATTCTCACAGACTGAAGCTTTTAAGAACTCTAATTCAACCTCTTCATTTTATAAATACTTTTCAAGTTTACATTGCTTAATTCAGGAAAGCAAAGAATAAAAGAGTTTATTTTAAAGAACAGAAAGACAAAAAAAAGTAAAGGCTGTATCCATGTCCCTTCTGAAAAAAGATGGTGCTATAGTGGATAGAGCGTTGACCTGGGATGCTGAGGACCCAGATTCAAAACCCCAAGGACACCAGCCTGAGCACAGGTTCACCAGCTTGAGCACAGGGTTGTCAGCTTGAACATGGGATCATAGACATGACCCCCAAGGTCACTGGATTGAGCAAATGGTAGAACGCTCCCTCCCCCCATTAAGGCACATATAAAAAGCAATCAATGACCTAAGGTGCCACAGTATGAGTTGATGCTTCTTAACTCTCTCCCTTCCTGTCTATCTGTCCTTCTCTCTCTAATAAAAATAAAAATAAAGAATTTGGAAGTTTAAGATTTCCAGTCACAAGATAGTCAAATTAGCACAAATAAATGAAACTAATTTTATCATTGGTACTAGAAAATCACTAATTATACACACACACACACACACATATGTCATAGTACAGTGTGGTTGGTCAGTTCTAACATCTCCGTATAAAAAATATCACACTTTGTTAATGAAAATACAAGTAACATCACATAACAGTACTATTTCCATTATAAATGGAAATATAAATGATGCTAATACTTTTATATTAAGTTTTAATAATTTTCCCCAAAAAATCTTTCTAATATGTGATTATCTTGCTTTTATAACCTGGGTTCACAGAAATAAATCAGGTTTTTCTCTCTGATTAGATGTCACTGTAATTAATAATTACACTAAGCTATTTATGTGAAGATGACCTCGAGTGCTAATGACATGCACAAAGTAATCTGCCAATATCAGTCCTTGCTAGCTGAATTTTTAATTTTTAAGTTTTTATTTATCTTACTGTCAATTATCATTTGCTCCTGAGAGCACCTTTTAATGTACAATGTGTTAGAAAATGTACTTTTTGCAGCTTTACCTTAGTTACTTCAATTAGCCTGAGCAAAGTGAGAACAAATCTTATTTCTGCATAAACTTTATTTTTCTAAAATACCATTTCTAGTTGCTCAAAACCATTTGACTCATAGAGGTAGAGTATGGATACCACAAAATTCATCCATCACAAATGAACAATTAAATAATTTTTTAAAATTTATAGTTGTACAACCACCAGTAAATTTATCCAGTTTTAAAATACTTCCATTATCCCAAAAAGTTCCTGTGCACCTATTTACAGTTAATCCCGCTCTTACCCACAGCCCGATGCAACCACTGATCTGCGTTCTGTCTCAGTAAGTTTGCTTTTTCTAGACATGTCCTATAAAATGGAATTATACGTTGTGTAGTTTTTTATACCTGGCTTCTTTCAAGTAGCCTAAAGTTTTTGGAGTTTATCAACCATATAACATGTATTGGTACCCTGTTCCTTTGAACTGTTTTGTTACATAAATATTCTGTTTGTTCATCAGTTAACGGATATTTAAATAGCTCCCAGTTTTCAGCTATTATGTATAATGAATGCTACTATAACCATACCTTTATGAATATACGTACTTTCACTTATCTTGGGAAAATTCCTAGTTCTCAGGTGTAATTCAAAGACAAGTGATATGGAAAGTAACCTCTAGATGAGTAAAAAATTATTGTAGCATATTATTCATTTAGCCAACCAATATCACCATCTATTACTGTATATTGTTAGACATTGCAGGAGAAGCAGGAGACAAAACTATGAATAAAACTCTGCCCCTGCCCCTAAATAAACATATAATCTAGTGATGATTATAAATGTAGATATACAGGACTCACTTTAAGATAAATATACAGTTTTAGAATCTACTAATTAACTTCTAGGTAGAAGGTTCAAAGATGTTAAAAAACTACAATGATTAATTCCCATATGCCTGTTAAGACCCTCACCAACTGGCAAAACATGAAAGAGGTTAAAAACAAAAAACACACAACAGTATAAGAAAGAGAATAATAACAAAGATCAAAGTTTCTAAGGGTGGTGAAGATGGTGAGCAAGGCAGGAAGTTAAAGAAGGGCCTAGAACTGAGAGAGCACCTTGGGATTATTTTTGTTACATGATTACATATTGACAGAATGGTGGCTCATGTTAAATTTCTCCACTAGCAGGCCTGAACAGGAATAAAATTTATGCTTATATTGTCTTGGCTTCTTACTAGCCTTTCTGAACATCTGTTGCTCTCAGGAAATTTGAAGACAAGATTAAGTGGCATCACTGGGAGAATAATTTTCACCTCTAACACCCTCTTAATACCCTACTCTAATCAATTCTTTGAACTCAGAGGGACCTCCTCTCCATTCACCTACCATCTTTACTGTCACTCACCCTCTCATGTCTTATTTACTTTTTTATACATCGTAAGATAAAATTCCCCATCATTCTCTTATTCCCTTTGTCCCTCTCTCCCTCTATCATTGCTGTCTGATAAAACCCGTAATAGGAGAAAGTATACACCTATCCTGACTCAAACTCAAACTGAATTCATGATCATTAACCATAACTGAATAGCAGCATCACTCCATTTTCACTGTATACTCCATTTTCACCACCTTCCCTCTTTCTTCAATGACTATTCCACTCCTCCTCTCTCTTAAAACACTCAGTAATTCCTCTTCAACTTAATGCTAACCTGAACTCTACACAGACAGATGCTCAACTTATGATGGCATTACGTCCAGATAAACCAATCCTAAATTGAAAATACCTTAGTTCGAAAATGCTTTTAATATACCAAAGGTACCACACATCATAGCTTAGCCTAGCCTACCTTAACCATGCTCAAAACATTTACATTAGCTTATACTTAGGCAGTTATCTTGATTTTCATCTCAAAAGTAATTACCTTCCTCCTTTTTTTCTCATCAGAAACAGAAGACATACATGGGTGTTTTGCAGACATGCTTGGATGTGAAAAAACACACTATACAAAAACGCTGGCATCATAATACACTGTAGAGTATCAGAAGTTGCTGACTGGGAGCTGCAGCTCACCACCAGCATCAAGCATCAAAAGACTGTGTCTTACCACAAATTACTATCCCAGGAAATGATCAATGTTCAAAATTAGAAGTACAGTTTCTACTTCACCCCACTGTCAAGTAGAAAAATCATAACCCAAACCATTGTTAAGTGGTGGGCCATTTGTGTATGTACCTTCCGCTACTCAACATCTCCACTGAGATTTCTAGTAGGTCTCTCAAACTTAATGTACCTAATATTGAACTATTGTACCCCACCCCCAAACCTGTTCTTCTTGCTTCCTCACCACAGTAAATCTATTTGTTCAAGCCAAAAACCTTGGGGTCTTATTTCTCCTCCAACTCACCTCACTTCCTGTTTCTCATCTTCAAAATCTGCCCTAATGCCTCCTCCAAGTTAGGCCTTCCTTGAGCATCTGAATAAATTAGCATCTCCCCACTACCACACTTGTTCATCTACACTGCTTTATTCTTCTTAAAACTCATCTGTATCTGGTATGTTCCTAGTCATATTTATGGTCTATCTGTCTAGCAGAATGTAAGTTCTCCAAAAGTAATGCCTCAATTTATGTATTCATTGCTGGATCCCCACTTTCAGAACAGGACTTGGCTCATAGAAGGCACTCAATAAATGTTTTAAATAAAAAATTGAATGATTAAGTAGAGAGAACTATGGAAACACATACATATAGTACTTGACCTCATTTGAAAGGGTTAGAGAAGGCTTCTGTGAAATAATGATATCTAAGGATAGACCTGAAAGACAAGTAGAAGTTAGCCTAGTGAAAGAATATGGAACGGAAAGACTGATCCAAATGATAACAAGAGCAAATAGAGGTGTCAAAGGAAGAGAAAGCAGGCATGGCCATTTGTGCCAAGAAAGTACATAATAGTATTCCAAAATAGAATACTCCTTATAAGAAAAAAACAACTAGCCTGACCAGGTGGTGGTGCAGTGGATAGAGCCTCGGACTGGGACGTGGAGGACCCAGGTTCGAAACCCCGAGGTTGCCAGCTTGAGCGCGGGCTCATCTGGTTTGAGCAAGGTTCACCAGCTTGAGCCCAAGGTCACTGGCTCAAGCAAGGAGTCACTCAGTCTGCTGAAGGCCCGTGGTCAAGGCACATATGAGAAAGCAATCAATGAACAACTAAGGTGCCACAATGAAGAACAGATTGATGCTTCTCATCTCTCTTCCTTCCTGTCTGTTCCTATCTGTCCCTCTATCTCTGTCACACAAAAATAACCCCCCAAAAACCCAACTAAATATTTTTATTTCCTCATGCTCTATGTATTTCTATACACTAGAGACAATGAGGACTGATAAAGTATATTATCCTATATATATTCTTGACCACAGAACATCAGTGTAGATAGTTAAAACATTTTTATTTTTAGCCTTTTAGCCAAAATAAGTGTGCTAAGAAAAAGAATAAATGAAAATAAGTGTTTTGCAAATCTCTTATTTACTACACTGTGTTTTACTTCCCTGTCTTTTATTATAAATCTTGACAAATAACTTTAGATCTAACAAAAAGGTAAGACCGAACCTCCCATAAAAAATGGTAAGATACCATGCTAAAAGTACTCAAAGGATACCAGACCAGTGGTTCTTAACCTTTTGTGAGGTACCAAACCCACCAGTTTCATATGCGCATTCACCGAACCCTTCTTTAGTAATAAATATGATCTTTTTTTCCAAATTCAAGACATAGGTATATGTTTCTTTACTGGTGCACAAAATGAGCCGTGCATGAACATCACCTTGCTCAAAGAACAAAACCAACAAAGTGCATGAAATCACAACAAATTACGGTATTACTTTATTCTGACCTCCGCGGCAGAGGTTTCTCTGAACCCCTGAGACCAACTCATCAAACCCCTAGGGTTCGATAGAACCCAGGTTAAGAACCACTGTACCAGACTAAAGTGGCCAAAAACTCCTTAAAGGAAATGACAAAAAAAATAAAAATTAAAGATCAACAGTTGAATAAGTATTAGTAACATCCTTTGCTATTGTAAAAGGGATAACAATCACCATTGCAAAGAAAGGGATTGGTTAACAACTATTTGATACATAGCTAAAACTATCACTAGAGACAAGATGTAACTTCAGCAAATTTGAAGAAAATGGAAAGATGAAAGCATATGCCAGGAATGCATCTCCTTGGGGGCTACACTGTGAAATACGAGTATAATGCTCACTGAAAGACTCATTTACGGGAAAACAGAATGCATCCTTCAGCTGAAATGATTATGATTATAGTTTAGTATAATTAGAATATATAGTGCACAAGATTGACAAAATTATGTGATTTTAAAACAGATGTGCTTTGGGATCATAGAATAAAAGAATTAGAATGACTAAAGCTGAAAAAGACATTTATACATAAATTCTGTACACAATTTCAGCAGATTCCCAAACTCCATAAAAACTCAGTAGGAAAGGTCAAGTAGAAATCATTACACTCAGGACAATAAAAAGAACTATGTCCCAGGATGAAAGCTATACAGCAGGCTTATGTAAACTGCCCAGAGGTCAACATTATAATACAATGACTTTGAAGGAAATGACGTTAATCAAGGACCTGTTATAATACCAGAAAATCATGTTATGCCTATGAAACAAATTTAACTGCAAAATAATTCTAGAAGAGCCTGACCAGGTGGTGACGCAGTGGATAGAGTATCAACCTGGGATCTGAGGTTCTAAACCCCAAGGTCACCAGCTTGAGCATGAGATTATAGACATAATCCCATGGACACTGGCCTGAGCCAGAAGTCACTGGCTTGAGGCTTGAGCCCAAAGGTTGCTAGCTTGAGCCCAAAAGTCACTAGCTTGAGCAAGGGGTCACTAGCTCGGCTGGAGCCCCCAAGTCAAGGCACATATGAGAAAGCAATCAATGAACAACTAAGATGCTACAACTAAGAGTTGATGCTTCTCATCTCTCTCTCTCCCTCCCTTCTGTCTGTCTGTCTCTCTTGTTAAAAAAATAATTCTTGAAGAACTCATTTCACTTTAATGCTAAATATATAATGTATGTCATATAAATATATATAAGAATACACATTATATTATTTGTATTTATAAGAAAATTCAAAGTATGACAATAAAGTGAAGCAATGCAAATGAGCACTCAGGTTCTTATCACTTTTTAATTTTTAGAATCAGCGTATAACTCCATCTCATATTTATGATTACAAGACCAAAAGAAATCATTAATAATCAACAACATAAAAGTATAAATGACCAAGCATGAGAATATAAAAATATACAACTTTATCAAAGTTTAAAAAAGAAGTAATAATCCAAAAATATTTCCAAAAAAACCTACCAAACATCAGGAAGAGGGGACAAAGTAAGCAAGGGCAGGAAATTTAATAAGATAAATCCTCATCTTTTATAGAAAAAAAAAAAGGACATTGTCTAAAATTGGTAAATGAATATGTAAAAGAATAAGCATATTCCTCACAGTTCTGGGGGTAACCGCTAACAGTACTAAAAACAGAAGTTCCCTCTGAGGAATATGAGTAGGGTGGGAGAGCGGGTAGGAGATACTCACTTTGCATCCTAAATTTTTCAGGACTATTTTATTAACTACCATATACTCATGTTATTTTGGTAAAAATTAAAAAGAAAATTTAAACCAGTTTAGGCAGGTATTAATGCTGACGTAATTCCCTGCCAGCATTTGACCTATTTCAAATACTTTTTAAATATATTAAACCGAGGCTCACTTGTATCTTCTAATGAGGGGGTTCATTCTTTTTTATTTCTGTTTATTCAAGCTTGAATTGAAGAATATTACATACAGAAGAGATATTAACTAAATGTTGATG
Source organism: Rhynchonycteris naso (assembly GCA_037038555.1). Taxonomy (NCBI): domain Eukaryota; kingdom Metazoa; phylum Chordata; class Mammalia; order Chiroptera; family Emballonuridae; genus Rhynchonycteris; species Rhynchonycteris naso. Next base: position 49,994,529 of record CM072997.1, on the reverse strand, counting down.
ACACATTTTTAAAAATATTGACACATTTATTCTCATTGTATTAAAATTCTTTGAATTTTGGCAAAGTTTAATAGAAAAAAAACCAAAATATTTCTTTATGTTCCCTGGGGTATGTATGCATGTATTTATGTATTTATGCATGTATGTATATATTTATGTGTGTGTGTATACACAGGGGTGGGCAAAAGTAGGTTTATAGTTATAAGCGAAACAGTATATTCTTGTATTATTATTATTGTATTATTTTCCATACAAACCATAAACCTACTTTTGCCCACCTAATATATATACACACACACATTTACTCACAACAAAGTATATAGTACATCATTAAAATTCTGTTACATTATTTTACAAGATGACTCCTTTTAAAACCAAAGTATTATTTGCTGGCTTACTACTTCCTAGTTAACAGAAAATTTCAAACAAGAGTACATGGTCTAGGAAAACAGAAATGTAAAATATAGTACCACTGGAAAAGAGATTAGTTTTGTGACTTGCTTCCCCTCCCTTGTGGGGGGTGGGGGAAGGGAGAGAGGAGGAGCAATAGGAAGGTAGACTGACAGGCATGAAAGCAGTTTGGATTATCATAGAATTTGCCCCATCAGAAGACACAGATCTAAGAGATAAATTCAAGAGACATTATACTAAAATTGGTGAACTCTAAATGACCACCTTAACATTTTATAAAAGTCAAAGGGGTTTCTGAAGGTTCTAGTTCAGGTAACCAAGTGGATGGTTATGGCTCATTGTAAAAAGACTCTAAAAAAAGATAATGGAGGATAATCATGTGTTCAGTATTGGACACAGGTTTGCTATTTAGCATGTGGAACTGTCCAAAGGGTAGCTGGAATTCAGATCTAGAACACAGAAAATATGGACAACTGATATTTGACAAAGGAGGTAAAAGCATACAATGGAGTAAAGACAGCCTCTTTAACAAATGGTGCTGGGAAAATTGGACATCTACCTGCAAAAAAATGAAACTAGACCACCAACCTACACCATTTACAAAAATAAACTCAAAATGTATAAAAAACTTAAATGTAAGCCGTGAAACCATAAGCATCTTAGAAGAAAACATAGGCAGTAAGCTCTCTGTCATTTCTCGCAGCAACGTATGTGCTGATTTATCTCCAAGGGCAAGTGAAATAAAAGACAGGATAAACACATGGGACTATATCAAACTAAAGTTTTTACACAGCTAAAGACAATAATAACAGAATAAAAAGACAAACTACACAATGGGAGAACATATACAACAATAAGGGGTTAATAACTAAAATTTATAAAGAACTTGTAAAACTAAACACCAGGAAGACAAAAAATCCAATCAAAAAGTGGGCAAAAGAAATGAATAGACACTTCTCCAAAGAGGACATACAGATGGCCAACAGGCATATGAAAAAATGCTCAATATCACTAATCATTAGAGAAATGCAAATTAAAACAATGAGATATCACCTCGCACCAGTCAGAATGGCCTCATCAACAAAACAACACAGAATAAGTGCTGGTGAGGTAGTGGAGAAAAGGGAACCCTCCTCCACTGCTGGTGGGAATGCAGACTGGTGCAGCCACTGTGGAAAACAGTATGGAGATTCCTCAAAAAATTAAAAATCGAATGCCTTTTGACCCAGCTATCCCACTTTTAGGAAAATCCCCTAAGAACACCATAGCACTGTTCAAAAAGAAGAAATGCGCCTCCATGTTCATGGCAGCATTGTTCACAATAGCGAAGATCTGGAAACAGCCCAAGTGTCTGTCAGTGGACGAGTGGATGAGTGGATTATAAAGCTTTGGTACATATATACTATGGAATACTACTCAGCCTTAAGAAATGATGATATCAGATCATTTACAACAACATGGATGGACCGTGATAACATTATACTGGGTGAAATAAGTAAATCAGAAAAAACTAAGAAGTATATGATTCCATACATAGATGGGACATAAAAATGAGACTCAGAGACATGGACAAGAGTGTGCTGGTTACCGGGGGAGGGGCAGGTAAGGGGGGAAGCGAAGTAGGGGGGAGGGGGAAGTGAGGGGCAAATAAAACAAGACAGAAGGTAACAGAAGAAGAAAAAATAGAACACAAGATAGAGAATAGTATACTTAATTGAAGCCACGGAACTAAATGTTTTCATACCTTTCTACTGTGGAGGAAAAAAGGTCATGTAGAAAAACACACCATTTAAAGGGCAGTTAGTTAGAAGAAAAGCCAATGAAGTAGACCAAACTCAGAGAGCTAATATAAATAAATAATGGCTTCAATTTTTCAAAAGTAACCTGTCACATAAATCTGCTAAGAACTTTATATTAAACTGGTCCTTGAGATTAGTATATATCACCATTTTAGAGATAAGAGCAAAGAGGCCTTAAGATGTTAAATGATTTGGCCAAAATCATTGAGCTAAGAAGTGGAAAAATCAGAACTCAAATTCTAGTTTATCCACTCCAAAGTCCATCCTCTTAACCAGTATACAACCATCATAATGGAAGTCATGACACGACAAAGAATGCCCTGTTAGAGACTAACACAGAGAGGTTAGTTTCCTTACCCTTTTCTGCTAACTCCTAACTAATCCATGGTGAATGTGTCAAGGGCCTTCCTACAACCATCCCCAATACTACCCCATCCTCAAAACACATTTATGTTTTTAAGAAGCTGAGGACTCATTTTTATTCCACGTTACTTTTTGTAAAGCATTAATGAGAGGTATTTGTGTTGCCCTACTACAAAGTATAGTTGTTTTTTCACCTAATACCATAATAGAAAGTTTTAAAAAGAGCTGATAAGTTTGGGTCCTGACACAGATCTAAGACAATGTTTGAATAAATGAAAGCTAATGGCCCTGGCCGCTTGGCTCAGCAGCAGAGCATCGACCTGGCATGTGGAAGTCCTGGGTTCGATTCCCAGTCAGGGCACACAGAAGCAATCATCTGCTTCTCCACCGTTCCACCTCCACCTGTCCCCATCTCTTTGTCTCTTTACCTCCCACAGCCATGGCTTTTGAGCAAGTTGGCCCCATGCACTGAGGACAGCTTCATGGCCTTGCCTCAGGCACTAAAATAAAATAGCTCAGTTGCCGAGCAATGGAGCAAGTCCTAGATGGTCAGAGCACTGCCCCATAGAGGGTTTGCCAGGTGGATCCCAATAGGGGTGCAAGCAGGAGTCTGTCTCTCTGCCTCCTACAAAAGAAAGCTAGCTAGGTTAAAGCCTATCAAGACTGGTTCTGTCACTCACCAAACATTTGTTTAATGCCTCTTATGTGCCAAGCTATAGAGATAAAATATGGTGTCTAAAAACAAACTCTAGCCTGACCAGGCGGTGGCGCAGTGGATAGTGTCAGACTGGGTTGCAGAGGACCCAGGTTTGAGACCCCGAACTCGCCAGCTTGAGTGTGGGCCCACCTGGCTTGAGCAAAAAGCTCGCCAGCTTGGACCCAAGGTCACTGGCTCCAGTAAGGGGTTGCTCGGTCTGCTGAAGGCCCGCGGTCAAGGCACATGTGAGAAAGCAATCAATGAACAACTAAGGTGTTGCGACGGCAACGAAAAACTGATGATTGATGCTTCTCACCTCTCTCCGTTCCTGTCTGTCTGTCCCTGTCCATCCCTCTCTCTCTCTGTCCCTGTAAAAAAAAAAAAAAAACAAAAAACTCTAACACTATGCCTCTGACCAATTTTACTGACAATTATGATGGTTTTTGTCACTTCTTTTTGTCTTTCCTTGAGTAACCTTATAAGCTACTTAAATAAAAATATAATTTTGCCTAACCAGCTGGTGGTGCAGTGGACAGAGCATCAACCTGGGCCACTGAGGAGGACCCAGGTACAAAACCCCAAGGTTGCGCAGGCTCATTTGGCTTGAGCGTGGGACCATAGACATGACCCCATGGTTGCCGGCTTGAGCCCAGAGGTCACTGGCTTGAATCCCAAGATCACTGGCTTTGAGCACAAGGTCGCTGGCTTGAGCAAGGGATCAGCTGGAGCTCAGCTGGAGCTCTCCACCCTCATCAAGGCACATATGAAAAAGCAATCAATGAACAACTAAAGTGCTGCAACTACATATTGGTGCTTCTCATCGCTTCTCCTTCCTGTGCCTCTCTCTCTCTCTCCTGAGTGCTTAAAAATATATATATACATTTATGTGTAAATATATATATATATATATATATATAGACACACACAGAATATATTATGGTGCCTTGTAATAAAGACTGTGTTCCTTGAGAGAAAAGATAAATAATATTTATAACACAAAGTATTGTACTCCCATTAAGCTTCAAATTTTAATTTTCTAATTATTTCTATTATGGTCTGTACCTCAGTACAGGATCCGATCCGTAAACTATCCTTGTGGCACATTTATCACTAAAAATGTCTTCTTTCTTAGGGACCTCAGATCTGCTTCAACATATATATGATAATAATTTATACCATTTTCCCATTACTTTGAGAATCATATCCAAAATTTACAACAAACAGGCAAGTTCCATAATGATGCTTTTGTGCCAAATATTTTTATTGTTTTAAAAACCACAAGCTAGCTTTTAGATGTAAATACAACATAGGAAGAGGGAAAATTAAGTTTAAATTTTTTTCACTAAAACAGTTTTAACACACTTTTTTAACATTTGCTTAAAATGCTCTTTAAAATTTCTTGGACAAGAAAATTTTTCCTGTTAATGAAGAGCTTCTATCTGACCAGGCGGTGGCGCAGTGGATAGAGCGTTGGACTGGGATGCGGAAGACCCAGGTTCGAGACGCCCAGCTCGCCAGCTTGAACGCGGGCCCACCTGGCTTGAGCAAAAGCTCGTCAGCTTGGACCCAAGGTCGCTGGCTCCAGCAAGGGGTTGCTCGGTCTGCTGAAGGCCCGCGGTCAAGGCACATTTGAGAAAGCAATCAATGAACAACTATGGTGTCGCAAGGGCAATGAGAAACTAATGATTGATGCTTCTCATCTCTCTCCGTTCCTGTCTGTCTGTCCCTATCTATCCCTCTCTCTGACTCTCTCTCTGTCCTTGAAAAAAAAATAGTTTCTACTATTTTCTCTATCCCAGGACATAACAGATTTCCCTCTACATGCTCACAACCAAACTATGGGAAACAAACTTTTTATTTATATATTTATTTTACTAACCTGAGAGAGGAAGGGAGAGAATGAGAAACATCCATCTGTTCCTGTATGTGCCCTGACCAGGGATCGAACCCGCAACCTTGGTTTATCAAGATGATGCTCTACCTACCAGGTCAGGGCCTTCTAATGGGATTTAAAAGCATGGAAGTGGGAACAGTTGCCAGTGAAACAATCAATTAAAATTTTTTGGCTACAAAATAATATTCGCCTTTTTGTAAGTGCCTATTTTAGAAACTTCAGAAAAAAATTCTGCTTTCACTGAAACAATCTCTCTCTTTTCATGAAGAATGCCTTTTCTAAAACTGGGGACAAGTGGTACTGGTATTAGATGAATCAAAACAGAAACTGCTAACCAGCAATTCTCCCTGACCCCTGAGATAAAGCACGCTATGTAGCACATATTTATATAATTACTCAAAATGACAAGTAAGAAGGAAATAAAAACTACTGTGGTATCAATACCATTTCTTCATCACTTAGTAGATAGATATCTGCAAGTTCTTATCAATCTCTGATGCTATTGTTATTCCCAGTCCGAAAACCTCCACTAACTACATCTATGAGATTAAAAAAAATAATAAGACTGAACTCCTCATTACTTATTTCCTAACCCAAGCTGGCTAGAAACTTCGAGTATTTTGTTAGGTCCAGATCAAACCTAAGATTGCAACTTCACAAATACCCAATACATAATACTTAAACAGATAAAAAAAACAACATAACACCATTCATTACACAGAACAGCTGTAAAGGCCATATGACAAAACTCAGAATTTTCCAACAATACCACCAGAGTAAATTCTATAAGTAATCATAACATTCAACAGTATATACAACTGATTTTACAGGTTAAACAAAGAATCAACACATGACCTAGTAATTCCACTCCTAGGTACGTACAGGGTGGGGCAAAAATAGGTTTACAGTTGTTCATATTGAAAGTAATAAAATAATTAATAATATGTGTCATGTACTCATAATTGTAAACCTACTTTTGCCCATCTCGTCTATCCAAGAAAAATGAAAACATATGTTCATACAAGTTTTACACAAATGTTTATAGCAGTATTATTCATAATAGTCAAAAAAGCAGAAACAACTCAAACATCAATCAGCTGATAAACGGATAAATAAAATGTGTTACAGCCACACAATAAAATATTTTTGGCAATAAAAAGAAATAAAGTACTGATACATGCTACAACTTGGATAAAACTTGAAAACCTTATACTAAGCGAAAGAAGCCAGTCAAAAAGAACCACATGGTACAGGATTCTATTTATATGAAAGCTCCAGAATAGGCAACTCAGAATGTAGATTAGTGCTTGCTTAGGGATGGGGGTTGGCTAGTGGGTTCAAGGTTTCTTTTTGGAGTGATGAAAATGCTCTAAAATTGACTGTGGTATTGGATGCACAACTCGGTGAATTTACTAAAAACCACTGCACTGTATACTTTAAATAGTTGGACTGTATAGTATGTGAATATCTCACTAAACCTGTTATTTTAAAAATTCATATTGTGATGCAAGTTGAGAAAGGAAATAAAACAACTGGAGGGAAAAAACAGCATTATTATTAACAGTTTGCCCAGTAAATCAAGAAAAGCAAAAGTTCCTTATTTACTCTTTAACAATAAGTTTTACTGTCATTATAGTGATTATATAATCAGATCTTGCCAATTTTCTAAGAAAATTAATCTTAAAAGGTTCTCTGAAGAGCTCAGAGATTGCATGAGCCATGAGAAAGAGGTGTATTACATAAAATTAAAAATAAAACAGGTTTTCATTATAAAATCTTTCTCATTCAAACTAAGTATATATAGTCTCTCAGACTAGTTAGCTAATTAATGTCAATAACTAAGAGTTCTCAACACAAATTAAGAATAAGTGTGTGCTTTGAATCACCCATTTGTAACCAGGAACTAACTGAGAGACCATAATATACCCATGATAAAACATAATTGTCTATGAAACAAAGAGAGACCTTCATTAACCTGTATTCACAAAAAACACACTCTTAAAAAAACTTAAAGCACATTACCAGAGTTATTTTATTAATTCTAACTGGTATTTTTTCCCTCTTTATTAAAATATTTAAAGCAAAAGTGTTTCCAACAGTCTAAACTACAAATCTTCAATAAACATACATAATTTGAGAAAACCAAGTGTTAACAAAATATTTTTTAAACAGAGCTTCTTAAAAGTAAGGAGATAATATGTAAAAGAAAATTTCTAGACTACGTTAGTATATAAATAAAAAAGATAGCAAAAATGGTAACATGAGACTATCAAAGAAAAAAATAAAAGTAAAGAGAGAAGACATGCAGAAAGATTCCAAGCTAATAAAATTCACATAAAAAGACCATGGCATGGTAAGGTGAAAGCAACTCTTAATTTTCTAAAATTAGTTATTCATAGAAGTTATTATAAAGAACTATCAAAAGATATATAAATATATCAAGAAGACTAATTATGGCTATATTTTAATACTAAGAAAAACTTCCTTATCAGAGAAAGTATGAGATATAAAGATCTTAACACCATCACCTGTCATATTACTAAATTTCAGAAGTGGGTTTCTCAATTATAAAGATACTAAAGAAATATATTTTAAAACTAAACCTAATTACAAAAAATATATGCTCTGTAACAACACTAACATCAAAATAAAATTTATGACTATATGAAAAAACTCCCTTACTAGTCATGCAAATATTTGTAATATATTCATATCTATTACCTTACTCTGTTGCAACTTGAAAGGGAAGACGTATATAGAAAATTAAGATCCCATGTTGTATATAATAAATGACAATGTAGCTCAGAATCATCTTCTCCAGTTTCAGATATAAGAACATTGTCTCTAAAAACCCTTAATCAATGTAGGTAATTTGTATATCAAAATATAAAGAATTAGATAAATAAGAGCTAATTCAAGCGTTCTACTGACCATTACTGTCCCTTGATGGCTAAAATCAGTTAATACAAAGATTTAGATGACTTACATTGTTGTTGCGGGTTTCTACAGCAGGGAATTTTCTGACTATGAATTTCACAGCAGATTCCAGATTTTTGTCAATAAGGTAGGATGGTTTTGCCTTGGGATCTCCGCATGCCTATAAAACAACAGTAATTTAAAAAGTGAAATGCATCCCTCTAAAACCAAGAAATAGCAAATCTGTAATTAGAATTTAGATATTTATTGTTTTTGGTGAGCAGGTGATAAAATGAATAGGCAAAGTGCAGGGATTGTCACAGCTGAAATATGCAATGGGAGACAGTACAGAGATGCTCTTCTACTGAAAAAAATGCATGGAAAGTTTTAAAGCAGTTAGTGCAGAACAGCAGTAAAGGAAAAAGCTCAAACCTAAAAAAAAAAGAAAGAAAAAGAAAAAGAAAAAAGTTCTTGGTTTGAGGTAGGATTGTATTCACCTGAAGCTAATAAAATACTACAAAATTAAATATTCAGTAAAATACTGGAAATGTTTCTTTCTAAGTGTTATAAAATAAAAGCTTATGTTTAAATCTCTTTTCCAAAATGTTTTCCTCATTCACTTTAAACGTTTTATTATAAGAGCCCTAGTTCAAAAGAACCGGAAGCTGCTAAAATGATCTTTACAGCACTGAAGTGTGTTGCCTGTTCCTCTGAACACCTGAGTTACAGCAGGGTTTTCCATCATACCAGCAGCACTTTAAACAATGAATCTAACATCTGTTCTATATATATCTCATAAGCACAGAAATGTTTACATTTTGACCACATCAGCAGTACAGCATTCTCTATAGTAATATACACTACATAAATGTAAGGTATTATGATTAGAAAGAACTTTTTATCTGCACTATTAGCAACACAGAATATAATCTTCAAAAATGCTCAGTTTCATTATGTGACATTTAATTAACTGCATGCTATGAGATGTTATTTCTTAGGGAATTACTAAAATTATAACATTCCTATTTAAAATAACTTCTTTTTATTTCATTTTAAAAAGGATGTGTCTTCTGAAATTTTGTATGAGGAAATACAGTACTACAATTTAATGTTTTTCATTGTTTACTATATGTTGTGGATTGCAGAAAGAGAAGTTATGAAACATGAAACTGATCTGAAAGCGGTCAAGCGGGCAAAGGGAAGGTGAAAAGCTTTGCAAACCTTCCAAACTTGTCCTTGCTGGGGAAGCATTGTAATAAAAAGAGAGAAAATTACGTGTAAACAATGATTGTCAAACTATGGCACACGTTTTAGTAGAGAACTTATGCACTGCAGACTATGAATACCAAAACAAAATAACTATATGGTGCTACAATTTTAAAGGTATTCTAAGTAGTAAATTGTAGTATACAATAGATTCATAGTTCATACTACTTATATATGTATATATACTGTGTAAGGGTACAACCATGTCAGTTTCTTAGTGCTCTTTCTAATCAACTTAAGATATTTCTAGAAAAAAAAATAAAGACTACATGCAACTATAAAAAGAGGAGAAAAACCATCAGTGAAATTTTACATACCTTAAAAAGAAACGGTAGCCAAGAATAAGAATAAATCGTTATTGGATGACTTGCACTTCAGTTCAAATTGAAACTATTTTTCAAATATCACCTAACTTCCTTCCAAGCCAAACTCTAAAAATCAATGCATTCTTGTATTTCCCAAAAGGAAATAAGAATGCAGTAAGAATTCTGTCAATTCTCACACATAATTAGATACAACAAAATTAACTGTTAAAAAATTTAGAACTTTGTAATCTTTAACCAGATTGACCCAAGGCTACTATGTAAATTCCATTTCTATATCATAAATACTAAAATAGTATATAACTTTTCCTCAGAACGGACTATCATTATTTAATATAAATTCATCTTCCCGTTATCCACTTCCCAAAAAATGCTAACTATAAAATAAGAATAACTAAGAACTACATAAATAAAATTTTTATCCCAATAAAAGTAGCTACAGATTAGCATTTCCTTACATCAGTGGTATAATGAAAATCAAGTTTCATAAATATGCCTGAGGTAGTGCAGAATTCTAAACTGATTCCAAATCATATTCAGTTTTTTAATGATATGTATTATCTTTTACATTCTAATTATTTTAAAAATCAGCTATCCACTCTAACAAAATTAGTGATCAGTAGTAAAAATGATAGCCTCCCATACCCATTTCCCATGATCACAAATTTTACTATGCAAGAATTTAGCCAAGTAACTAAAAATACAGTGTGTCCGTAAAGTCATGGTGCACTTTTGACCGGTCGACTGGTCAAAAGTGCACCATAACTTTACGGATACACTGTATATTTATGAGCAGCTCTTCCTTCTTACAATGAAAACAAAAAAGAATGTAATGTCATTTGAATGGAAAACTAAATGATTGTAAAATCTCCTTTCCTTGAAATTGATTTACCTTTTCCCACACTGCTTAGTGAACCATATCTAAACATACTACACTGGGATGGAATAAGCCATAAAGGTTAAGAAAATAGACTCTGAAATAAGACTGACTGGGTTTCAATCGTCACTCACCACTTATAGCCATGAGACCTTGACTACATAGTAAATAACATCTCCTAGTCTCAGTTTCTTCATGTGTAAATGGGAAATCTGTACTTACCTCATAGGATCACTATGAGGATTAGGAAAGAGACAGATAAGCAATGTACAGATTCAGCAAAAGGACTGGCACATAAATGCTCTAAAAATGTTAGCTGTAGTGAATAATAGCTATAATAATTATAATTACCCAAGTAAAAGTCTCATATGAAAAGTAATAACATAAGAGTGTTTGTCATAGTATACAGAACTAGCAATAATGACAATTCCCTCTTCTAAACACATATTTCTTCATTTACCCTAAGTCCAAACATAAACAATCTGTTGTACTTATAGAGTTTAACCCAGTAGTTAAGAACATGGGTTATAAGATGGGCTCTCCATTTTTAATTTCTCACTCAATCATGTCCTATCTGTGTAACCCTAAGAAAGTGACTGTACTTCTCTGTTTCAGCTTCTTCATTGGTTAAATGGGTAATAATAATTACAATCTACCCTAAAAAGTTTTGGGGTCCATTACAAGACTGTGTGTATGTACCTATATGCACATGCACCTGTGTGCAGAATTGACAGGAGCACTCAAAAATTACCAATTAAAAAAACAAGGATCTGCCTGACCTGTGGTGGTGCAGTGGATAAAGCAGCGACCTCGAATGCTGAAGTTGCCATTTCAAACCCCAGGTTTGCCCAGTTAAGAAACATACAGGAAGCAACTACTACAAATTATGCTTCTCGTATCTCCCCCCACCCTTCTCTTTCTCCTCTCTCTAAAATTAATATATAAAATCTTTTAAAAAAACAAATTCAAGGATCACAGACACTACTGAAAAGTACTAGGCCTCATTTTATTTTTTCTGAAACCAATCTACTTGATTTATTAACTTAAATCCAACAGACACTTGTGAATAGTCAGGCAAAAAAAAAAAAAGTACAAGAAAAAAATGGCTAAAAGCTAACATCTAGGTAAATACATCCTAGCAAAAATCCATACTTAATAATTCACTGAAGAAGGATTTCCTACAATACTAAAGCAGTAGAGCAAAATCTAAATAACTAGATGTTTCAGTTTATAAGGACTAGTCTTCTTCCCCACCCTAAATCAAGAAATTTCATTTTGAGGCCACTAAGGACAACGTAACTGTAACTGTAGACAACCTGTCTTTAAGAAAATAGCCTGCAGTTGGTACCTCTGAAATCCTACTACAACTACAATATTATACAAAATTAAATCTTTTACTCTTAACAGTATCACACTTTGAAGTACCACATTTAAGAAAATGGTATATACTAGTATATTTAGTTATCAATATATTTTAGACTAATACTGTATGCTTCACCAAGATGACTAAACCAAAAAATTTAACAAGTTATCTATTCAATTAAATGAGTACTTCTATCCTCCCAACCCTAGAAGAATACAGGGCAAGATTCCTGCTAAATCCCTGAATTGTGCAGCCTTACTTCATTAGACAAAAAAGGAACTACTGTATATCTAAACTACAAAGAAAAAAAATCACCACCCCCAAACCTTAGTTATGTTCTTACTTTATCTTGAGTCAGAATAATTTCACAATGCATAAAATACTATAATTTAAAATTCTAGAACAGCAAAAGCTATTTTAAATATTTATACAGTGGTACCTTGAGATACGAGCAGACCAACATATGAATTTTTAAGATACGAGCTGCAACTTGGTCCGTATTTCTGTTCGAGATCTGAGCAAAATTCCAAGATACGAGTTGTGATTCAGGAAGCGGCCACTAGTTGGCGCATTGGTGCACGGGTCCAGTATCAGCAGTACAACAGCAGCATCTTGTTCTTTTTCACGTGTTACCCGAAGAATCAAGTTGAATCTCATGCACTGTACTCGTTCTTGCATCATTTTTGCATTTTTTACTAACTTCTTTTGTGTGCTATCCATGGGGCCGAAGAAAGTGAGTGTAAAGGACAGTGGTGAGAAGAAGAAGAGAATGATGTCGATAGAAGTAAAGCAAGAGATACGTAATAGAAAAACATGACCGTGGTGTATGAGTGATTGAACTGGCAAGGCTGTACGACCACAATACATCTACAATTTGTACCATCCTTAAACAAAAGGATGCTATCAAAAGTGCAAATCTAGCGAAAGGAACTACAATTCTGTCCCAATTAAGGACAAATATCCATGAAGAAATAGAGAAGCTTTTGCTGGTGTGGGTGAAAGAGAAAAAGCTGGCAGGAGATACAGTGATGGAGACTGTAATACGCGAAAAGGCACGTATAATTTACGGAGACTTGAAGAAGAAAGAACCATCAACCTCAAAAGAAGCAGCAAAAGATACATTTAAGGCAAGTCACAGCTGGTTTGAAAATTTTAAGAAGAGATCTGGCATCCACTCGGTGGTGAGGCATGGTGAAGCTGCAAGTGCTGACGTTAAGGCAGCTGAGGAGTACACCGCACGTTTTGCTGCACTTATCGCAAAGGAGGGCTACATCCCCCAACAAGTATTCAACTGTGACAAAACAGGATTGTTTTGGAAAAAAATGCCCTGGAGGACTTTCATCACCGCAGAGGAGAAGAAGCTGCCTGGCCATAAACCCATGAAGAACCATCTGACCCTTGCATTTTGTGCAAATGCTAGCGGTGACTGTAAAGCCAAGCCACTGCTAGTATATCATTCCGAAAATCCTCAAGCCTTTAAACCTCAAAGATTCTTAAAGAAAAACTGCAGGTTATGGGGCATGCCAATGCTAGGGCATGGGTAATGTGGCAGATTTTATTGAATAGGTAAATCTCGTCTTTGGTTCTGCAGTGAAGAAATATCTTCAAGAAAATAAACTCCCGCCTGACCTGTGGTGGTGCAGTGGATAAAGCATCGACCTGGGAACACTGAGGTCGCCAGTTCAAAACCCTGCACTGGTCTCTGGTCAAGACACATATGGGAGTTTATGCTTCCAGCTCCTCCCCCCTTTCTCTCTTTCTTTCTCTCTCTCTCACTCTGTGTCTCCTCTCTAAAATAAATAAATAAAAAGAAATTAAAAAAAAAAAGAAAAGAAACTCCCAATGAAAGCATTACTAATCCTTGAACATGCTCCAGCCCACCCACCTGGTCTTTAAGATGACATTCTCAATGAGTTCAAATTTGTGAGTCCTCTACCTCCCACCAAACACTTCAATCTTGCAACCTATGGATCAGCAGGTCATTTCCAACTTTAAAAAGCTTTACACCAGCGGTCCCCAAACTTTTTACACAAGGGGCCAGTTCACTGTCCCTCAGACCGTTGGAGGGCTGGACTATAAAAAAAAACTATGAACAAATCCCTATGCACACTGCACATATCTTATTTTAAAATAAAAAAACAAAATGGGAACAAATACAATATTTAAAATAAAGAACAAGTAAATTTAAATCAACAAACTGACCAGTATTTCAATGGGAACTACGGGTGCGGATGCATCCTGTGCTCTTCTCACTGACCACCAATGAAAGAGGTGCCCCTTCCGGGAAGTGCTGCGGGGGCGGATAAATGACCTCAGGGGGCCGCATGTGGTCCATACTTTGGGGACCCCTACTTTACACAAAGCACTTGTTCTGCCGCTGCTTTGAAGTGACTGAGAATACAATTCTAACCCTTCCAGAGTTTTGGAAAGATCACTACAACATCGTGATATGTTTGCGCATTATTGACTTGGCATGGCAAGAGGTTACAAGAGGAACCTTGAACTCAGCATGGTAAAAGTTATGGCCTGATGTTGTTGCAGACAGGGACTTACAAGGATTCAAATCAGAGACCGAGGTAGTAGTATTGGAGGAGATAGTGTCCCTCGGAAAGTCTATGGTTCTGGAGGTAGATGAGGGTGACGTAAACAAGCTCATGGAAGAACTCTCAACTGAGTTGAAGGAGCTACAGATGATGCAACATATGGAGCTTCTTCAAGAGATTAGTAGTGAGGAGGAGGTAGAGTTGGAGGAAGTGATCTCTACAAGTGAAATTAAAGACATGCTGGCAATGTGGGAGAAGCTTTCAAGTTTCATTGAAAAAAAACACCCAGAAAAAGTTTCAACTGGTCGTGCTTCAGCACTTTTTAATGACACTTGTTTGTCACATTTCCATAACATTTTAAAAGGCAGGCAAAAGTAAACCTCTTTGGATAGATTTTTTTATTCAAGAGTCCTGCAAGTGAACCTTAACAGGCTGTGGCGCAGTGGATAGAGCGTCGGACTGGGATGTAGAAGACCCAGGTTCGAGACCCCAAGGTCGCCAGTTTAAGCGCAGGCTCATCTGGTTTGAGCAAAGCTCACCAGCTTGGACCCAAGGTCGCTGACTCAAGCAAGGGGTTACTTGGTCTGCTGAAGGCACACGGTCAAGGCAAATATTAGAAAGCAATCAATGAACTAAGGTTTCGCAACGAAAAACTGATGGTTGATGCTTCTCATCTCTCTCTGTTCCTGCCTGTCTGTCCCTATCTATCCCTCTCTGACTCTCTGTCTCTGTAAAAAAAAAAAAAAAAAAAAGTCCTGCAAGTGAAAGTGCAGCCAAAAAAGCAAAAACAGGTGATAATTAAATGAAAATTACGTAATGTTAAGCTTAGGTTAAGTTTCGCAGTAAGAAAGTGCATTTTTTTACAATTAAGGTTTTGTGGTTTCATTTTAAGTAAAGAAAATGCAGTTTTAGTTTTGTTTAAGTAAAAATGCAGTTTTAGTTTACATTTAGTGTTAAGAAAGTGCAGTTTTAATTTACGTGTCTACAGCGCCTGCATCCCTTCCTCCCTCCCTCCTTCTCTGCCATTCACCTTCATTAGACGCACTTGTCTGTCTCCAAGGTAAGGATACAGTACTAAATAACATTTTTTCCTTTTATTTCATATATTTGTTATGCATTGGTAAAGTATATATGTGTGTTTCTTAATTAAAAACCTGTTTTTTTCATAATTTAGGATGGTTTGGGGATGTTTCACAGGGCTGGAGCGGATTAAATCTATTTCACTTATTTTAAGTGGGAGATATTTGTTTGATATACGAGTCGACTGACTTACAAGCTTGGTTACAGAACGAATTAAACTAGTATCTCAAGGTACCACTGTACATGTAAATTTCTAGTTTTCAATATTGAAATTTTATCTTCAATGAGTATTCTAATTATCTCTAAAATCAGTAATATTTGGATTACTTAATGTGACAGATAAAATTATACCACTGTTAAAGGAAACGCATATTAGAATTAAGAACTGCGAGTCAAACAGATCACCACAATCTATATGACCTTAGGCTTAACCTCTGAGGCTCAGTTCTATAATCCATAAATTGAGGATTATTACTACTACTACCACTGCATATTTAATTGAGCAGATTGTTCAGATTTTTAAAGACAAAATGTACCTAAAATGCTTATTCTAGTGCTTGGCACGTAAGTACTTAATAAATACATTCTAAACAACTATCTTCTATTTTTTAAAATAGAACTTTTGAAAACATATGGTATATATTTAGAATGAGTTCCAAATTATCAAAATAAGATTTCCATTTAACCAATGCCAAGCCAGTATTGATTGTCAATTCAATATCCCCAAGTTCATTTTTTCACAAAACAAATATATATTATCGCTAAAAATGAAGTACAAAGATGTTTCAGAAAACCATTTATTTTATTCAGGCCACAGAATGTCTTTGACTAAAAATCTCAAGATCAAACTTTATATGATTTTAAAGTATGATTTTGAAACAAATCTTTCTGCCAATCTACTACCAAAACCTCTTCCCAAGTCCTTCCCTAGATGTCACAACAGATTATATACCACAACCTAATTTTACATAGTTAATGTTATATTTTTTTTCAGAACTTACTACAATGTTAAAAAAAATAGGTAAAAATAATTCTATATCAACTGATAAAAAATTAAGCAACAATCAAGAAAAAAATAAATTAAAAACAGAAGAATTGAAATAAAAGGATCATTTACCTGCGCTGTGCTAAACACCTAAGCTTTAGAAATTATCTAAATCATCGTTTAACAGGGGAAAGGAACTTCAGAGAAACTGGGTTGCACTGTGAGATTCCAAAGCATTAAAATATGCCCCCTCCAAAATGTATAAAAATATCTTCCATTATTTCAATACCTCTGCTGTTCAAAACTTGAGTAATTACTATCCAGGCTAAAATATATTCACTCAGCTTTATTTTCTAGCTCAGCAACAAAACATACTCCTTTCCCAAAATAGATATTTTGTAGAAAACATATTTGTAAAAAAATATTTTAAAAACAATAAATTAAAAAAACATAAAACATGGCCTGACCTGTGGTGGCGCAGTGGATAAAGCGACGACCTGGGAACACTGAGGTCGCCAGTTCAAAACCCTGCACTGGTCTGGTCAAGGCACATATGGGAGTTGATGCTTCCAGCTCCTCCCCCTTTCTCTCTCCTCCCTCTCTCTCTCTCTCTCTCTCTCTCTCTCTCTCCTCTCTAAAATGAATAAAATTTAAAAAAATAAATAAAACATAAAACAAAATCCTAGAGATCAGAGGTGAGAATGCTATACAAGAAAAGAAATCAGCCCTATTTGAAACATGTCAGGGAAAGAGAAAAATACAAAATTATAACCAGAGAATGGAATGTAATTTTTACTCAATAAATACGAAATATAATAGTTTTTAAAGCAGGCTCGGCAAAATTGAAGGCATACAGAGACAAAGATTCTCCCTCAGTATTCAACAAGTTGAAATTAATGCCTAGAGGAAAAATGGACGTTAGCCAAAATTATGGACTATAAAAGCAATGTACCTATTATTGTTTTATTTTCTAATTAAAAAAATAACGGTATTACAGTGTAAAAATTTTCAATATTAGAATATCTACCATGAGCAAAACAAGCCTCAAATTCTAGTATTAGTGGTTAAATTTCTCTTTTTTTTTTCTCATGTGTTATCAACTATATTTTAGCCCACCAATCTTTTAACTTCCCTTTGAGCTTGGATAGGTTAAAAAAAGTAGTAATCCACTGTTACAATTTGGATTAAGAGGCTTGATAGAAAAGTATAGTGAAATTATTGGAAATGCTTTAAATTTTAAAGCAACTACCTCTTCATGAGAGCCAATAATCACAAATTTAAAGATACAATGCACAAATTAGAATTACATTTTTTTTAAGCACAAGGTTCTGGAAAAATCACGAATTTAAGAAATATTTCAACCCATTACATATTTCAAAATTCATTATTAAATTTTAGTGATTAAAATGAATTGCTAATTACATATTCAATTCACAAGATACCTCTGTCACTGTTGCCCTTAAATATTTTTCGGCCTCTAACATACAGAATCATTTCAGTTTATAAAACAAAAATGTTCTGTAATAGTTTTTTTTAAGTGTTATATCTGATCATCCTTAACTGTTCTAAAAAAGTTGCTCTTTAAAGGACTACTGAAGAACATATTTCTGAAATATAGTTCTTCTGTATTTGTAATAAGTAGGTATCAAACTATAATATCAAGTAGTTAAAAGGAATAGTTAAATGTTTCCTAGGCCCTGGCCTGCTGGCTCGGTGGTAGAGTGTTAACCTAGTGTATGGAAGTCCTGGGTCCCATTTCAGGTCAGGATACACAGGAGATGCAACCATCTGCTTCTCCCCCCACCTCTTCCCTTCTCTCTCCCCCTCTTTTCATCTCCCACAGCCATGGCTTGACTACTTCAAGTACTTTGGCCCCTGGCGCTGAGGATGGCTCCATGGAGCCTCAGCCTCAGGTGTTAACAATAGCTTGGTTGCAAGTATAGCCCCAAATTGGTAGAGTATAGGCCCCAGATGGGGTGGCTGGATGGATCCCAGTTGGGGTGCATGTGGGAATCTGCCTCTGTATCTCCCCTACTCTCACTTAAAAAAAAAAAAAGTTTCCTAAAAATGGTCTTGAGCTCAATTTAATAGGAAAAAAAAAATGGAACATTTTTTAAATGTCCACTGTCTCAAGTTCTAGAAAAAGAACAACCCAAGCCAACTAATAACATTTACTTCTTACTCTTGTGCCAAGCACTCTAAGTAGCACTTCATATGAATTAAAACTCATTTAATTTTCAAGCTTATAGAGTATTCCACACATGTGGAGTATCTATTTAAGACTGCAAGAATTAGAATGAACAAGACTAACATGGCTTAAAACACACACACACACACTCTCTCTCTCTCCTTGGATCATAACAAGCTGAGAGCAAGTTAAGTACCCTGTAAATGGTTTTACTATATAGTAGAGAGCCTCTGTGCAGCGTAATATTCCAGAAATTTAGCTCTCCCCCCCCAAAAGTTTTTAATTAAATCATCAGTAAACAATTAGCAGAGAAAAAATCAGAGGTATTAATATCTTACATTTTACTTATTTTAATGGATAGTTAACATCAAAACCACTTCATGGGGCATTTTCTTATTCAGTAGGTTTAAGTCAAGATCCATTTGTATGTATTTTTTTAAACTTTCCAAAATGATATTGTGTATCCCTAAGAATCACTGGTCTTTTCAATTTACAAATAACCCAGAAAGGTTAAATAACTTGTCCAAAGTTAAAAAAATAAAAAAATAGCATCAGCGCTTTATCTAAAATCTAGCTCTCTCAACCCACAGATTATACTGCAAGTATGGAAAATGGCATTGAAGTTTAGAGACTTTATGCCTGCAAGGAGGACATTGGACATTACTAAGATATTTTATAACCTTGTGTATTTTGTATCTTTATATATTCTACTAAGTAAAATTTATGGAATCTTAAATAATGACTGGTTACTCCTTAGCACTGTGTAGCTGAAACTTGTATGCATACTTCAAATTCAACATAAATATAACTATTATTTCCTCTCATCTCCCCCAGATTGGAATCTTTAACTCCCATAAGTATCCCACAACCACACTTATATACTTTCTCATCCACTAAGATATAGACTTCTTGGCATTGGAAGTTGCATCTTAATATGTTTCCCTGTATCCACAGACATTCAATAAATGAAGAATAAATGAATGAATTAAAAGGAAACCCTTGCCTGACCAGGTGGTGGCGCAGTGGATGGAGCGTCGGACTGGGACGCGGAGGACGCAGGTTCGAGACCCCGAGCTCGCCAGCTTGAGCGCGGGCCCATCTGGCTTGAGCAAAAGTTCGTCAGCTTGAACCCAAGGTTGCTGGCTCTAGCAAGGGGTGGCTCGGTCTGCTGAAGGCCCACAGTCAGGGTACATGTGAGAAAGCAATCAGTGAACAACTATGGTGTTGCAACGGCAATGAGAAACTAATGATTGATGCTTCTCACCTCTCTCCGTTCCTGTCTGTCTGTCCCTATCTATACCTCTCTCTGACTCTCTCTCTGTCCCTGTAAAAAAAAAAGGAAACCCTCACCTGGCCTGTGGTGGCGCAGTGGATAAAGCATTGACCTGGAACGCTGAGGTCGCCAGTTCGAAACCCTAGGCTTGCCAGGTCAAGTCACATAAGAGAAGCAACTACCAGGAGGAGTTGATGTTTCCCATTTCTCACTTCTTCTTTCTCTCCTCTCTCTTAAAAAATAAATACATACATACATAAAGAAAACCCTCAATATCTGCAATTAACTGAAATAGTTCATATAAATTATAAAATGGTTTTGAAGATAGAGATTTATTACTGTTCAGTATCTACAATAATCAACTATGCAATAAATACTTTCTAATATAGGCTCTTTTAATTTAAACAAGAGCTTCCGTTCAAATTGGCACATGTATTCCCTACTTACAAACTATTCAAGAGCTTATGAAATTTATTAACTAATTTAAGTAAAAAATTTCAGTACAACATGATTTAATTTTCTCATCACTGTTAGAGTAAGTAAGCAACTTACCGAAGTCTAAATACAGGACTGGACTACAAATTCCTAACAGGATCAAAATTAAAATTTTACTACATTAACTAACAAAGGCAATACTAAAATCAGTCAAAAACAACAAAAATACATCCTGGGACTAAAAAGGAGTACTATTAATTCCACGGTCTAAGAAAGAAATAAACTTACTAGACAGACTCCTTTAATCATATTTCTTATATTTAATGTTGCAGGGTTTATCAATGTTAAACTGTTTCCATTTGACTAGAATTCAAAATGTAAAATGAAAAAAAGTGTATCAGAAATTTAAAAGTTATGAACAAAATATCTCCAAACAGAAAATGATTGCCTATGTCATTTAAATTAAGGAAGAAAATGCTGTTTCACTGTTTTTGGTTTACACCTTCCTTTCGACTTTATATGCACTCTTCCTCCAGTTTAAGCAAAATTTCCTGTTTATTTTCTTTACTGTTACTTGTATGGTTAGTCCTTTCAGTTTATTTTAATATGTCAGGAACTAAACTTTAGGAATAATCACAAAGAAAAAATGTATAAACATGAAAATAAATATAAAATAAATTTCCCAGAAATTTTTTTAATAAATTGTATTTTTAAATCCCTAATTCTAAAGTACTTCTCATTTTAATATATTACAAGGCTTAACAGAAGTCTCCACTAATAATCATTCTAGTATACTGATATATAATCTTAATGTTCTTTTTATACAAATCCATACAAAGTTCATAAAAAAGTAGTCTATGTTAAAGAGGCTGTATATAAAATATATTATTCAATTGCATATTTCTTTAAGGTTATTGAGTCTTCAAAATTTAATTGCATCTCCTAGAAAAATGTCATAAATGACTGTAAATCTAATAGCAAAAATATTTATAAGCTCAGATTCAGGGGCCAAGAAAGTAAGGTGCCAATTCAAATTTTTATTTTCTAGTGTAACAATTGGGCAAACTACTCAACCTCCCCAAATTCAATTCCTTTATTTATAAAATAGGTACCTACATCACAAATATTTTAAATTTTTTTTTTAATTTTTATTTATTGATTGTGGCAAGAGAGGAAGGGAGAAAAGAAGAGAGACAGGAATGTCAATCTGTTCCTATATGTGCCCTGACCAGGGATTGAACTGACAACTTCTGTGCTCTAGGGAAGTGCTCTAACCCAAGGGTCCCCAAACTTTTTACACAGGGGGCCAGTACACTGTCCCTCAGACCATTGAAGGGCCGGACTATAAAAAAACTATGAACAAATCCCTATGCACACTGCATATATCTTATTTGAAAGTAAAAAAACAAAACAGAAACAAATACAATATTTAAAATAAAGAACAAGTAAATTTAAATCAACAAACTGACCAGTATTTCAATGGGAACTATGGGTGCGGATGCAGCCTGTGCTCCTCTCGCTGACCACCAATGAAAGAGGTGCCCCTTCCGGAAGTGCAGCTGGGCGGATAAATGGGGGCCGCAGTTTGGGGACCCCTGCTCTAACCAACCAAGCTATCTGGCCAGGGCAGGGCAAATTTTTAAAAATCCAAAAACTTGGCATAAAGTAAGGTCTCAATAAATGGCACCTGGCATGACTTTTATTATTTTTTTTCCAAGTGTGAATTTATTTTTTTTAATTTTAATTTTTAATTTGTGTTGACATGGTTTCACGTGTCCAACTCAATATAATACCCTCTACACCCCACACTGTACCCCTCATATTTTTATAGGACATAAAGAGATACAACTCTTTTATTCTAGTAATATATAAAATAATGTACATCTACTGAGCTGGACCCAAAATTACTATTGAAATTCTACTTACTGCTAAAATTGCTAGTAAATTATTAAAGAATATGAATTAAATTTCCAGTCATCCTAACCAGAAAAGACAAGAACTTTCAACACTGACAAACTTTTTCATCTGGGCCTCATATTTAACACACTTAAATATATCTACCTAAATATGTGCATTCCCTTAATTTTCTTAAAATGTAAGTATGCAAGCAAAAGATTAGAACCCCAATTTCATTTATATGTAAACTGCACCATGTTCCTTTTCAATTTTAATTTTATAAATAAACTAATTTAATCATAATATAAAACTCATGCACAAGTTTTCTATACATGCATTGTGGAAGTATATGAAGGTTATTTTTTAAAGTGAAGAATTTCTGAAGTCACACATTTCTCTTATGTTTGAGTTTTTTGACAATAAACATGTTACTTTTGCGATTATTTTAAAAATTTACATTTAAGCCCTGGCCGGATAGCTCGGTTAGTTAGAACATCGACCCAGAGTGCAGAGGTTACCAGTTCAATTCCCAGTCAGAGCACATACAGGGAACAGATAGATGTTCCTGTCTCTCTCTCCTGCTTTCTCCCTTCCTCTCTCTTAAAAAAAAAAAAAAAAATCAATAAAACATTTTTAAAAAGCTTTAAAAAATTAATATTTACAAGTTACTTAACAATTCCACAAAGAAAGCACAAGATAACCTACCACTGTCACTTCAAAACGTAACAACTTTTTATCTCCTTAACCTATCATCCAGCATAACAATGATCAAACTGTCATTTTTTCACAATCCAATCTTTAAAACATTTCTGTTCCTGATTAACCAACAGAGAAAATAACATCCTAAATGAAAAGAAACATAACAGTGAAACGGAGGATTGAAGCTGGTCCCCTCCCTTTACCTTGCACTGCACTGTTAAAATGCATCTTTTTCCTCATTGGATAAGTAGATAGCAGCTAAGAAATTTCCCTTTCACACTATTATGTTAATATTTTGCCCATGAAATAAATTTATCCATAATCATGAGAAAAGGGTTATGGGGGAAAATATCAGTCTAATAAAAAAAAAGTAAAAGTGCATTGAAATCTGCAAAATATTCCATTTTTAGGAAGTTTGGGGCCTGGCCAGTTGGCTCGGTCAGCCCGGCGTGCGGGACGTCCTTGGTTAGATCCCTGGTCAGGGACACACAAGAAGCAACCATATACTTCTCTTCCCTTCCCCTTCCCTTCCCCCCTATCCCCATCTCACAGTGGCTCTACTGGTTTGAGCATCAGCCCTGGGCACTGAGGAGAGCTTGGCTGATTCTACCTTGGTTGATTTAAGCATCAGCCTCAGAGGGTGGCTGCTGGAGGATCCTGGTTAGGGTGCATGCTCCTGGTTGGGGAGCATGCAGGAATCTGTCTTTATGTCTCCTCCTCTCACTTGAAAAAAAAAAAAGAGTTTGGGCCCGACAGGTGGTGACATAGTAGATAAAACATCTAACAGGAACACTGAGATCACTAGTTGAGGTTGCTGGCTTCTGAGAGTGGGCAGAGGGTCACTGGCTTGCATGGGGGATCATCTACAAGATCCCAAAGTTTACCAGCTTGAACCCAAAAGGTCACTAGCAGGAAAAGCCCAAGGTTGCTGGCTTGAGCAAAGGAACACTTGAACAGCCACGGGCAAGGCAGGTACAAGAAGCTCAATGTACAACTAAAGCAAAAGCAACTATGAATTGATGCTTCCTTCTCACCCTCTCCCTCTGTCAAAAAAAATAATAATAATAAAATAAGTAAATGAAAATAATTAGGTGGGACTTTTCTGTCCTTTACAGTTGAGATACTTTTTTCTTTTTTTTTTTTTTTTAGGTGAGAAAAGAAGAGATAGTGAGGCAGACTCCCACATGCATCCTGACCAGGATCCACCTGGCAGCCCCACCTAGGGCCAATGCTCAAGTACTGAACTACTTTCAGCACCTGAGGTTGATGCACTCTGACCAGCTATCCTCATGGCCTGGGGCCATGATGGAAACAATTCAGCCACTGGCTGCTGGATGAAAAGAGGGAGTGAAAGGGGGGGAGAGCAAATGGTGGCTTCTCCTGTGTGTCCTGACTGCATCAACCCCCAGATGTCCACATACCAGGTCAACATTCTATCCACTGAGCCACTCACTGGCCAGGGCAAAAAAATATTTTTAAACTCAGCAAAAATGTTTCCTTTTGGCATTTGGGAAAGTGTCTGCTAAACATGAATAGAATTTCATAAAAATACATTATTGCCCAAAAGGTGGCTGAGACTCCTAAATACCTTACATTCATGGATGTTTTATTAATTAAACAATGTTCACATTGTTTTGTCTTTTATCTTCAGAAACAATCCAGAGAAGTAGGGAAAGCATTACCATCCCTTATTATGGAAAACTAAACTGAGCTCAGTTACTGTCTAAAATGAGCCATAACTTCTACCAGGTTACTTCACAACGAACTTATAAAGATAACATAATCAGAAGTGGAATCAACTTTAGTGTTCCTTTCACAGCTACTTTTCTCCTATTTCACAGATGAGAAGAAAATGATGCTCAGGAGTCAGGACACCTACTCAATGTTACAGAATGCTCAGTGACAGAATGAAAATTGGAATGCAGGTCTCTTAACTTCTGGTCCAGTAATCTTTATCACCATGTCACATTAACAGTTATAAAAGTAGCCTGAAAAATATATAAAAATCACTACACAACTGAGTGATATTATTAGGTCTGGAAAAGGGAAGATGTATTTTTAATAAAAAACTAATAGTTTATGGAATTCAGAAATAAATTAAATTTAAATGTAAAACTACCTATTACTTTTACATCTTTCCCCAAATCCTCCTTTATGTGTTCCTACACCGCTGATTAGACAAGTTCCTTAAAATATTACTTCCAAAACCAATAAATATTAAGATCTCAAAAATTTTCCAACTGATATTTTCTTTTTTTAAAAAAGTGGAGCCTGACCTGTGGTGGTGCAGTGGATAAAGCATTGCCCTGGAATGCTGAGGTTGCCGGTTCAAAACCCTGGGCTTGCCCGGTCAAGGCACGTATGGGAGTTGAAGCTTCCTGCTCCTCCCCCCCTTCTCTCTCTCTCTCTCCCTTTCCTCTAAAAATGAATAAATAAAAATAATTTTAAAAAGTGGAAAACATTTTTCAGTAACCATGATACATTCCCCCAATGAGCATTAAAGCATATTATCCTTGATTATAGGTCACAGTGAACTGTTTTTCATTAGGTATGCTCACTAAAATATTTCCATTGCACACTTACAGTTGAAATAGAGAAAAGTAATCAGATCTGTAGACAATCAAATGCACACATGCATTAATAAAAATATGATGATTGGTAGAAATCTATTATATGGTGGAAGGTTTTCTTGAGGACTCTCAGAGACTGACTGAAAAGATTATATGATTTATACTATCATAAAAATGTAGATGGCATGAACCTTATAAACACATGGTGAACAGATCTTAATTTTTTTGGCAAGATTTTTAAACAAATGTTTCAATCCTAGCCAGCCAGGAAGATATGTGAATCTTACAGACACCTCAACATAAGCTGAATGATTCAGAATCTACCGTATGCAAAATTACAAAAAAAGAGCAAACCCAAATCTATTATTATTAAAACTAAAGCAAGATTTTATACATATACACACATATATATGTGTCATACATATATATAACAGATACTGTATTCATCCATTTCGACAAGGCCTAACAAATGTCTCACAGACCAGGTAAGCCCTAAGTACTGATAATTCAAAAATAAGTAATACTAGCCTGACCTGTGGTGGCGCAGTGGATAAAGCGTTGATCTGGGAACACTGAGGTCGCCAGTTCAAAACCCTGCACTGGTCTGGTCAAGGCACATATGGGAGTTGATGCTTCTAGCTCCTCCCCCCTTTCTCTCTCTCTCTCTCTCTGTCTGTCTCCTCTCTAAAATGAATAAATAAAAATTAAAAAAATTAAATAAAAAAAAAAAACTTGCACGCGGGCAGCACCATCTTTAAAAAAAATAATAATAAATAAGTAATACTGTTCCTGCCCAGAGGGAACTCACAATCAGGCAAGGTACATAAAATATTTTTCAACAAATTATCAGTATGTGTTAAGTATTGAAATATAGTATTTCAATAACTCAAAATATTTGACACTTGTATATAAATAATATTCATTTTAAATTCTCTTAGTTCAATCACACAAGAGCCTGAAGTTTCTCAAAACAGGAAATGAAGGAAAATTCTTTTGAGAAAACGGAGTGAACCGGAATTATAAAAATTCAATGCCTAAAATTTAGTTTAATCTTACTTAATGTTTGAAGGTGGACTATGTAAAGTGTGAGTATATTTATACTATAAAAATGTTTAATGAATGCTTAAAAAAAAGTATTTTGCCCAAATACGCAAATCACTTTTGATGTTACTCTCACTTCCTCTTCTGGAAACCATCATAACCATTTCCTTTAACCACAATACCACAGGTCTAGTAACTTTTAGTTATGTTTTTGTTCGTTTTTTATGTTCATATAGGAACCAATGTCCAAATTTGTTCAGGAGTGCAATCTCACAAAAGAGTTCAGATAGATGCAACCTATAAGTAACATGATCTAAAACTAAATTATTCCCAACCCACGTATATTTATAGCCAAGGCTCTCTAGTAAATGCAGAGGGCTTTTTTGTAGTGACACTGAGCCTATGCCACATAAAAAGTAACAAACAGAAAAAGCACTTTACTCTTCAGACTGTACTGGATTTACAGGATCAATCTTCTTTCATCCAGGTGAGCAACTGGAACATAGCTACCCTTACACAAAATTTATCGCCATTAAGCCAGGACAGTATTCTCCTTTAGAATTCCAGTGTCTGCATCAAAATTGTTGAAATAAACCAGTTTTATACTTGAACCCCATTGAGATGAATTTCAAGAAATATGCTTACTTAAGCAGCCCTAATTTACAAGCATTGTAATCCTATTGCTATGATTAAACTAAAAGGAAACGTTCAAGACATTAAAAAGCCAACAATAGTTATGAAACTATGACATCAAACACAAATTGGAAACTCTAAGGTTCTATATAGTACCCAAAAATTAAAAAATCTTTTAATTTTCTCTTTATCAAATTCTTTAAACTTACCAATCTTGTCTTACAAGAAAAGATTTTGGTTGTGTTCCCCTAAAATAAATTAACATATATTTGTTCTAGCTTAATATCTAACACTCCTTAATCTGCTGAAGCTATGTAAAGGCTTTCAGTGGGCCTATCAACTATAGCTACTCAAACTATCTGAATATACTATAGATCAGTGATGAGAGCAACATATTTACAGCTTTTCTTTTGTACAGACACCGCAATTTAACAAATGGTGTTTTGGTACGATCAGACAGAGCTGGAAAAACTAAGATGAGGAGGAGTAAAGAGGGAAGGGAGAGGTTGTTATTCCTGTTCTACTGACTCACAGCCCATAAGGATTTCAGAAGAAAATTGGTTCCACCCTCACTTCCCCCTCCTCTTCACCTTTGAAATGATTGCAAATCGTCAACACGCTCTCATGCTGCTTTTTTACCCAGCAATCTAAAATAAAGTAGCAAAGTGAAGGGGCTGAGTTGTTCATCCCACATCCCCACACTTACACATCAAAAATTGAGGGGAAAAAATTGCTATCATTTCCGCCAGTTTCCTAGCATTCAGCCTCAGTTATGGAACACCCAAGTTTTCCCACCCCCACCCCAAACTCGTCCACCCACCACCTTCTCTTCCCGGTTGACCCCGTGCCCCTGGCGAAGGATCCGGGGAGGAGGCGGCAGCAGAGGCAGCGCCCGTCACCCGGGGCCGGCCCGGCCGAAACCCGCCGCCGGCAGCGGGGAAATGGCTTCTCTCTGCCTCCGGCCGGGACTCCGCATTAGGCCGCGGCACATCCCGACGACCCCAGGGCCCGGCCTGACACGGAGCCGCCGAGAGTCCGGCCCCGGGCGCCGCCCGCCGCCCCCACCCCGGGGCCGCCCGCGTGCCCAGCTCGCCCGCCCGCCGCCCCGCCGCGGCCTCCCCGCCCGTGCGCACCTTCTTGATGTTGTAGAGGCGGGTGAGCATGCCGACGCCCCGGTCGTTGAGGATGGTGAGCTTCTCCGCCAGCTTCTGCTGACTGGGCTGCAGCACGGAGCGCGACATGATGGTGATGGTGATGGTGATGGTGCCGCCGCCGGCTTCCTCGCGCCAGCCACGGGCCCGCGGCCGCCGCAACCTCTCTCAGGCCTCCTCCCCGCCCGCCCGCGACCTCCGCTCAGGGGAGCGCGCTCATGGCCCCTGCGCTCCAATTCGGCGCCGGTGACAGACGAGCCGCAGCGGACGCCTGGGGGTCCCTTCCCCCGCAGCAGCCCGCGCCCCGGCAGCCTCTGGCCTTCCGCCCGCCGCCCTTCCGTCCGCACCCCCACAGCGTTCTCCGCCCCAGTCCCCACCGAGCTGCCTTCCCGGGATCCTCCACTAGGTGCGGCGGCGGCGGCGGCGGCGGCGTCCCCGCCGGCTAAAAACGAGGCCGCTTCCCGCAGCCCGGGACCAGCGCTGGGTCACCTGATCGGCCGCGCCGGCGCCCCCGCCAGGCTGGACGGGGAACTGCGCCTGAGGCTCCCTCTCCGCTCCGCCCCGCCTACCTGCCCCCGCCGCCTCTCGGAACCCGGGACTAGCCCAGATTCGACCTGGCCCGCCCACTGCGCCTGTTTTCCGCATTAAGAGGGGAGTCCTAAACCCGATCGAGTGAGCGGGTGGTGGTCACATTTCTACGCTAATCCCAGTTTGCCCCACTCCCCTGTCTTTCAAGTTCCCAAAAGTTCCCGCCCCGCACCACCCCCCTGTAAAACCAGCAGAAGCCCGGGAGCGGCGTGGGGGGAGGAGGCGGGTTTCAGGAGAGTTTCGCCAAAGAGTGAGTGGGCTGGTGGCTCCCAGCTCTTTCCTCCCACTGCCTGACAGACGCGCTCGCTGAACACAGCAGATGTGCTGGCGGAGCGGGCGAGCCTCTCTCCGTCCCCTTCTAACTCCCCCGCCTCGAAGCTGTTTGTGAGACTGGAGGTCGGAAGCAAGGGCAACTCAAGTTCCTGAGATAATCCGAATCCGGAATTTGTGCCCTAGGAGCACCCATCCGGAGAGGACGCGAAGAGAGAGGCCCTGGCATATGGGAGGCAAAAAATACATGTTTGTTCAATGAATTAAGGAACTCTCCTATTTTCTTCTGGCCTCCACCCTAAATCCCACCCCTTCTTGGAAACCTACTACTTTTCCATCTCACGGTTTTTCCCCTTATAAGTTTTTTTCCCAGCCACACTCCAAAGGCTATTCCCTCTGGTCACATAAATACAGTACGTTAGACATGGGTCCAAAAGCGAACAAATCAAGGATTTAGGCAAATCGATTGGCGTTGGAATTCCAGCCAAGAGGATTCGAGCTTCTTTGCTATTTTGGCCTTAATTTCCTTGGATGTGCTAACCTGTTCTATTCATTGATTTTGAGTGAATGGCAAAATGTTCTACCGCCTTCAATAGAAAACATTCTAAGAGTAAATCACTCTTTGGAGTGATCAAAACGCTTTATGAAAAGGAAATTGTAATGAATAGTTTTTAAAACATTTTTTAAAGCTGGTCTATGTACTTTTCCTACGGAAATTTTCGTTTTACTAACCCCAGGAGAGAGGCAGTGGACTGAATAGCTTTGATTTAAAGGGCATTAAAAGAGGCCTACGTCCATCAGAAAGTCAATCATACCTGACCTTGTGGTTGTGCTTGTAGTTCTATACATAGAACTTCATTACCTTGAATGAAAGCTTTATGCCTAAAGAAGTCTCTTTTTAGAAGATGTCTCTTTAAAAATGCAAACACGAGAGATCACCTATTGAGCTGTTATACATCAATAACACTTTGGAGGACTTAATTTATCTGGTTACCTTCTAACCTGATGGTTAAGATTTTAATTTAGAGGAAACAAGCATCTGGAGCTTAAGGTATGAGAACAGACCTGGAAAAAGCCAGCCTGCATGAGAAGTTTGAGGCATCCAGAACAGGAAACTGAAGGGTTTTGAATGTTGGGGAAAAAATATGTTTTTCAGTGATCCAAAAAAAATTTAACTAGAGGCAAAAATACAGAGTTCCATCAATGAAAGATTATATCATTTGCTAGTTTTCCAAAGTCCTGTAAGAGAAAATAAGAAAATGGTACCATATTATAATATGAATACCACTATTACCCCTGAAGAAAAGCCATCATGTTTTTGTATGAACTCGAACATTTCTAGCTGCTTATAACTCAGTGTCCAATAGAGAGAGATCCTAGCCTCAATATTCAATTTTTATTGTAACTAACTTTTAGACATATTGACTCTAGACTGAATAGAATATGTCTATTTGAGTAAAAGAGATTAGGTCTAGGTGAAGTAATCACATTTTTTCATTTCTCTACATTTTGCATTAAAAAGTATTTTGCTATTATGATCCAACCCTTTTGAAGTTTGCATGATGTTTAGTATAAAGTGTATTGTGCCTAATAATATGTGAGCAATAATATATTTTGTTATGCATGCATGATTTTATGGCAATTGTAATTAATATATATCATTTTATATTTTCTTTCAGTTTTCCAGTCTTTATAAGTATATCATGCCATGTGAATTACCCTATAAAGTTATTATGAAAAATTGTGCCCGACCTGTGGTGGCGCAGTGGATAAAGCATCGACCTGAAATGCTGAAGTTCCTGGTTTGAAACCCTGAGCTTGGCCTGGTCAAAGCACATATGGGAGTTAATGCTTCCTGCTCCTTCCCCCTTCTCTTTCTCTCTCTTACCCCCTCCCCTCTCTCTGAAATGAATAAATAAAATCTTAAATAAAAAAAAAAAGACATTGCTCCTGTTGCAGATCTTTTTTTCCTGGTATAGTTTTCTGGAAAGCATAATTTTTTTAAAATGATTAGGAAGCTAAGTTTTAAAATTCATAACTGAAGATGAACACAGATATATAACTTTTAAAGTCAAATTTATTGAGATATAATTTACATACAGTAAAAATTGTATATCTATGTTTGGATAATTATTTTTGAATAGTAGTATCCACTTTAAGGAGAGTAACCATTTGAAAATCCAAACTGGAAAATATTTAAATAGAGGAGTGAGGTCGGCTTTACAAAGAATTTATAACAGATTATATTTTGTGCCCTCATATATATTCTACAAAGATTATAAGGCCTGACCTGTGGTGGTGCAGTGGATAAAGCGTTGACCTGGGAACACTGAGGTCGCCAGTTCAAAACCCTGCACTGGTCTGGTCAAGGCACATATGGGAGTTGATGCTTCCAGCTCCTCCCCCCTTTCTCTCTTTCTCTTTCTCTCTCTCTCCCTCTCTGTCTCCTCTCTAAAATGAATAAAATAAAAAGAAATTAAAAAAAAAAGGTTTAGTTATAAAATTATACTTGTAAAATTTTAGAAAAAAATCCATTGCATATAGCTGTTCTTATATTATAAAATATTTAAACATTTATAATAATCCTAGATGGACTTAAAAATATTTTTCAATTAAACAATCAGATACTTAAAATATGCAAAGTACTGTTTTTCTAGAAGGAGATATGAAGCTATATAAGATTTTGATCTCCTTGAATTCACATCCAGGTGTGAATAGAAATATTCATAAGGAAGTTTAATATAAAGCATCCTGAGAGTTTAATATAAGCCTGCAAGAGAAGCCTTAGAGAGAGCAGTTTCAACCTGAAGTTTCCATGAGCTCCTTTGGGGTAACTTACATTTGGGCTTTGAATGAGAAGTCTTGGACTTATATACTTTTATAGAAAAGGACACTTTAGGCAGAGAGTAAACTTTAGTAATAGCAAAATAGTAGAAAAGTAGAGTAAAATCATATGTTTATTACATACAATAATGAAACAATAAGAAAGACAAAAATAGAAGTGGAACAGAAAATATGTAGACTTATAAATGCTAAAACGGAGAAAAATTAATGGAGAAGAAGACATAGAAAAAATGGGATAATAAAAGGTGACATTTGAGGACAATAAGGATAATTTAAAACTGTTGCTGACAGTGACAGGGATTACAGTATGGGTTATCCTTAGCTATTCTCTCTTTCTCCCCTAGACATAAAGACCGCATCTCTTAGCCTCCCTTGCAGCCTACTGTGATATATGACTAATATTCTGGCCAATACATTGCAAGTTTTCTTTAAAGACCTGCTGCTCTCATTTTGCCAGTTCTTCCCCATTTAGTTCATCTGCCACATGAAACAAAGATGTGTTGACCACTATCATGGATAATGATGACAATGACCAATTTATTTATTTTTTCTTAGTGAGCAGTGGAGAGGCAAAGAGACAGACTCCTATATGCGCCCCTACCAGGATCCATTGGCAAACCCCCTACCAAGCAATGCTCTGCCCATCTGAAGCTGTTGCTCTGTTGCTTGGCAACCGTGCTATTTTAACACGTGAGGCAAGGCCATGGAGCCATCTTCAGCGTGGGAGCCAACTTCCTCTAATTAAGCCATGGCTGCAGGAGGGGAAGAGAGAGATAGAGAGATAGAAGGGAGAGGGGAGACATGGAGAAGCATCTTCTGTGTATCCTGACCAGTAATCAAACCCAGGATGTCCATCTATGGGGTGATGCTCTACCACTAAGCCAACTGGCCAGGGCCGAACAATTTCAAGGGTGGCGAAACATAAAAATGAAAGTGTGTGGGCACAACTGCCATACCAAACTTGGCCTCTCTAGATCTGTATTTTATATGAAAAATAAACTTGTACTTAAGCTTCTTTTAGTTTATTTTTTTATTACAGCAAAACCAGATTATAAATAATAGTTTTGTGACCAACATTATAATGTTTCTACTAAATATATATTTTTAAGTAATAACAAATATATATTTTAAAATAACATTCAAGTTTTGGGCACTGTCAAGTGCTACTATTTAAGTTACCTATTCTCATCTACCTGTCTCAAAAATCCTTTGAGATATTATTATCTTCAATTTACAGGCGAGGAAACTAAAATGCAGACAGGTTTGTTTTTTTTTTTTCAAAGATCATACCCAAAGAAAGTGATAGAGCTAGTATTGGGTCTTTTATAGATCTGATTCCAAAGTTCATGCATACTCTTCATTACTGTGATGTTACTGAAGTCTAGTTGGATGGCATAAATCTGTTATGCATTCAGTAAACATGATTCTGTAGTTTCTTCCAGAGTTTTTTGAACTCTGCCCAAACCTTCATAAACAGTCCTTTCATTAAACTTTCTTCAATTAATAGCGAGACTCTGCCATAATTTCCCAAATTTATATATCAGCTCTTTTAGGTGGGTGTTTTGGCTTTGCTTTCTCCAGAAACTGGGATGAGAATTATTTCTGTAATGCTTTTTGCTAGTCACAAAAAAATTTTTTCAGCTCACTTTTTTAAATCTCTTAGCTGCCCCAGCCTGCTGTTGCTTACCTGCTTAAGTCAAGAAGAAAAACTGGTGATGGCATTTTGGATTCTTTGAAGCCCTTTGATATCTCCTGTCAAACGTAACATTCCTCTTATTTTTAAAGATAACTGCAACATTTTTTTTCTCTCATCAGACTTCAAACCAGGTACTAACAGCTATGTATGGCCTCTTATAAACAGCCTGGGAATGGGGTAGTAGACAAGTATTGTTTATGTACATCCTCCAGCCCTCCTTTTGGAAACTGCTTCATTCTGACAAATTGAGTGCAGAAAGAGAAAAGTGGGTCAAGCTGTGGGAAGGGTCAGACATATGTAGATAAGAAATTAATGAAGTTTTGCAATAAATTGTCATTCTTAAAATTGTTTGGAAGACTGTATATAATGTAAACGGAGGAAACAGATTGGGTGAAGAACTATGGTAAAAGACAATAATAGAAGATTTCACTACTTTATTTTTTTCTAAATGAGAGGAGGGGAGATAGTGAGAAAGACTCCCGCATGTGCCCAGGCTGGGATCCACCTGGCAACCCCATCTGGGGCTGATGCTCTAGTACTGAGCTATTTTTAGCTCTTGAGGCTTATGCACTGGAACCAACTGAGCTATCCTCATTGCCTGAGGACAATGCTTGGACCAACCAAGCTATCTTCAGTGTCTGGGGCCACACTCAACCAATTGAGCCACTGCCCACAGGAGGGGGAAGAGGGAGAAAAGAGGGAGAATGAGGGGGAGAGAAGCAGATGGTCGCTTCTCCAGTGTGCCCTGACTGGGAATCAAACCTGGATGTCCATACACCAGGTCAATGCTCTCTCCACTGAGCCACTGCCCAGGGCCTTTTTTATTTTTTAAAAGATTTTTATTTATTGATTTTTTTAGAGTGGGGTCGGGGTGGGGGGGAAGAGCAGGAAGCATCAACTTGCTTCTTGTGTGTGTCTTTATGGAGCAGGCCTGGGGTTTTGAACTAACAACTTCAGCATTCCAGGTTAATCCTTTATCCACTGTGCCACTACAAGTCACTGCTTTTTTAATAGTAGCCATACCAAGTATAGGCAATAACATACAAACTAAATCAATACTTCAAATTCTGTTCTCCTATATTCAAAGAGCACCAAATATGAAAATTTAGTTCACTGAAAAATAACCAAAAAAGACAATACGGAAAAGATGAAGCAACAGGGCCCTGGCGGGTTGGCTCAGTGGTAGAGTGTTGGCCCAGAGTGTAGAAGTCCCAGGTTCGATTCCAGGTCAGGGCAGGAGAGGCAACCATCTGCTTTTCCACTCGTTCCCTTCCTCCTTTTCTCTTGCTTTCTCTATTCCCCCACCCCTTCCCACAGCCATGGCTCATTCAAGCAAGTTGACCCTGGCACTGAGAATTGCACCAGGGCCTTGTCTCAGCCACTAAAATAGCTTGGTTGCTGAGCAATGGAGCAACGGCTCCAGATTGACAGAGCATCACCCCTAGGGGGCTTGCTGGGTGGATTTCAGTCAGGGCACGTGTAGGAATCTGTCTCTCTGCCTCCCTGCCTCTCAATAATAATAATAATAATAATAATAATAATAATAATAATAAGATGAAGCAACAGTATAGCAGTATCTGTAGTAAATGAAGTAAGGAGTTAAGACCTAGCCAGAGATTGCAACTTGGTATTGCAAAGGAGTAACAAAGACAGGTTTAAATGAAACATAAGATGTCTCCAGTAGTCAACAGAAGAGATGCCAGGAATAGAACTGATCCGAAAAGTTCAAAAAGAAAACAATTAAAAATTCATTACAGTCTTGATCTTGGCTATCTACATCCAATTTAATTTTTCTTTAAGCCTGAAAGATCTTTGATAATGCACTTCGCACATGTTTATTTGCTTCTGTTTTGCAAAACTAGAAATTTTGCAAAACAGGTTGATCTGTCCTGTTAAAGTCACTCAAAGAAATTCAGTTGACTCTGTGGAAAAATGCTAATGTAATGAACAATTTCAGTTTATGATTGGTCTTAATTCTTCTTAAATTTTGAACAATACAATGGTCTTTTGAGTTTTTTGGTTTTGTTTTAGAAATTTACTGAGCTTTCACTCATACTGAAATAATAGACAATGAGATATGTTATCTGTGTATACAAATATTTGTTGACCTTTCTGGTTTGCTCTTAAATCTTTTTAAAATACTAAATGCTACATAAAAATTTGACAAATTCATTGGTAGAAGAAAACTTGAGTTATAATAAAGGATAAGTCTATGATGATACCTAAGTTCCAGCTAAACACGTAAGATCCATGGACATTTTTACATTTAGTCTATCCCAAAACTGAACAATCTTTCAGAAATTAGAAGGATATTGTGTACCGTATACTGAACTGTACCTCCACAAGAGGCCTAAAAGGAAATACAAATTTTGGATCATCAGAATATGGGTGTTATTTTAAGCCACAGGAAGAGATGAGATCATTTTGGGAGAGAGTATTATTTATTTATTAAGTGGGAGAGGCAGGGAGGCAGACAGACTCCCACTAGTGCCCTGACTGGGATCACCTGGCAAGCCTTCTATGGGGCATGATCTGCCCATCTGGGGCTGGCTCCATTGCTTGGTAACAGAGCTATTTTAGCACCTGAGGCAAGGCCATGGAGCTACCCTCAGCTCCTGGGGCGAAATGCTCAGAACCATTCAAGCCATGGCTGTAGGAGGGGAAGAGAGAAAAAGGGGAAGGGCAGGGGTGGAGAAGCAGATGGTCGTTTCTCCTATGTGCTCTGACCGAGTGAGAGTATTTTTAAAAAGGAAAATGCTGCCTAATTCAAAAGCCCTGAGGAACTCCAATTTTTAGGAATAAAATAAACAAATGGAGCCAGCAAATAAGACTAAACAGGGTTGTGAAGAGGACTAGAGACTAGTACAGTAGCTGGAGGGGTTAATCAAAAGTGTTTTGTTTATTTTCAGTTGTAGTTGTCAGATTATCCTGTAGAGAAGGAGAGATTTATAACTCAAAACAGAGAGAACGTATAATCAAAGGAGCAGAAGCCTTGATAGAACAGGAAGAAAAGAGATGGAGGAGAATCAGATGATACATAGCCAGACTGACTTTTGACTGAGGGTTGCAGGCAGGGACAAGGTAATGATATTAGCTAACATTTATTCGGTACTTGCAATGCATCATGTCTTGTTCCAAGTGCCTTACATGCACTAACATGTTTCATTTTCATAACAAACTCTTGAAATAGTTACATATTATCATTCTTACTAAACAGATGAGAAAGTTGGGCCTAATATTACAGTTAGCAAGGGACAGAGCACAGGCTATGAACCACTTGATACATACACTGATGTAGACCAGTAGAACTGATTTGGGAAGATAAAAAAGATTTCTCACATTTTCTCCATTCTCAATGAAATAGAAATAGTTCATCAGCCTAAAAGGGAGTGAACATGTCAGAAAATGTTAAATGTTCACTTCATTTTGGTGTCATGTATTCTTTTTCTTTTTAGAGAAAGAGACAGAGAGAAAGGGAGAGAGACAGACAGGAAGGGAGAGAGATGAGAAGCATCAACTCATAATCACGTCACTTTAGTTGATAGTTGATTGCTTTCTCATATGTGCTTTGACTGAGGGGCTCCAGCCAAGCCAGTGACCCCTTGCTGAAGCCAGTGATTTGGCTTCAAGCCAGTGACCCTGCACTCAAGCTGGCAAGCCTGCTCTCAAGCCAGATGAGCCCATGCTTAAGCCAGCGACCTCAAGGTTTTGAACCTGGGACCTCAGCATACAAGGTCCACACTCTATCCACTGTACCACCACTGGTCAAGCTGGTGTCATGTTTAGAACAATTTCTTTTTATTTTATTCATTTTAGAGAGGAGACACAGAGTGAGAGATAGAGAGAGAAAGAGAGAAAGGGGGGAGGAGCTGGAAGCATCAACTCCCATATGTGCCTTGACCAGACCAGTGCAGGGTTTTGAACTGGCGACCTCAGTGTTCCCAGGTCGACGCTTTATCCACTGCGCCACTACAGGTCAGGCCTGGTGTCATGTATTTAAATGGTTGGAAGAAAAAAGCCTCTGAGGTCAGAACGACAGTTTGAATCTTGGCTTTGCCATTTACAGCTTACATATGTCATCTTAGACATGTAACTAAAACTCTCTAAACCTCAATTTTTCACCTTAAATGAGAATAATTATATCTATTACACTAGATTGCTATGAGGAATGCTTGGGAAAAATTTAAAATTGTACCTTTTATAATGCAGTAAATATTAATGTTGCTTGGCATTATCATCATCATCATTATCATTGCTCTATTCTGCCCAGTTTTATGATTTTCTACATTGGTAGATAGCACAAAACACACAGAGGGGTGCAGATTTTTCATTTCTTTTCTTTTCTTTGTTTTTTAAAATGCTACAGAAAGAGTGACAAATGCACTGAGTTAAATAATTAGAGAATAGTATAGCTAATCCATTGTGTTTTAAAATTCAACAACAGCCTGACCTGTGGTGGCACAGTGGATAGGGTGTCGATCTGGGAACACTGAGGTCGCCAGTTCAAAACCCTGCACTGGTCTGGTCAAGGCACATATGGGAGTTGATGCTTCCAGCTCCTGCCCCCTTTCTCTCTTTCTCTCTCTCTCTCTCTCACTCTGTGCCTCCTCTCTAAAATGAATAAATAAATAAATAATTCAATGACAACTATATATATATATATATATATTATAAGCCTACCTAATTGTACTAACAAGTATATGCAACTGTTAAGGACATTAAATTTTTTCTTATTTTAAAATATATGCTAAAATATTATAAACTCGTTATAAGATTATTTTTTCCTCATTAAAACATCACTAAAGTTCAAGTGTTTATAATAAGTCAGGTTTCACTGATGCTTACATTTCAACTGTTCCCATTTAAATTCAAATCCAGTGTTTTTTTACCTCTATCATACCAAATAAGCTGCTACTGTCAAATTCTTTATTTTTGCTTTAAAACTATAAATGTAGCCTGATCAGGTGGTGGCACAGTGGATAGAGCATTCGCCTGGGATGCTGAGGACTCAGGTTCAAAACCCTGAGGTTGCCAGCTTGAGTGTGAGCTAACTAGCTTGAGCACAGGATCACCAGCTTGAGTGTGGAATTCATAGACATGATCCAATGTTGTTAGCTTGAAGCCCAAGGTCGCTGGCTTGAGCAGGAGGTCACTGGCTCAGCTGGAGCCCTCTGATCAAGGCACATATGAGAAAGTGATCAATGAACAACTAAGTACTGCAACTGTGAGTTGATACTTCTCATCTCTCTCCCTTCCTGTCTATTTATCCCTGTCTCTCCCTCTCTCTCTTCTTCTCTTGCTTAAAAAAAAACTAATAAAAGCCTGACCTGTGCTAGTGCAGTGGATAAAGCATTGACCTGGAACCCTGAGGTCACTGGTTTGAAACTTTGGGCTTGCTTGGTCAAGGCACATATGGGAGTTGATGCTTCCTGCTCCTCCCCTCTTCTCTCTCTCTCTCTCATCTCTAAAATGAATAAAGTCGCCTGACCAGGCGGTGGCATAGTGGATAGAGCATCGGACTGGGATGCAGAGGACCCAGGTTCGAGACCCCGAGGTCACCAGCTTGAGCGCGGGCCCATGTGGCT
Organism: Rhynchonycteris naso; assembly: GCA_037038555.1. Classification (NCBI taxonomy): domain Eukaryota; kingdom Metazoa; phylum Chordata; class Mammalia; order Chiroptera; family Emballonuridae; genus Rhynchonycteris; species Rhynchonycteris naso. The sequence continues at coordinate 49,955,143 of CM072997.1, read as the reverse complement.
TGAGCAAAAGCTCGTCAGCTTGGACCCAAGGTCGCTGGCTCCAGCAAGGGGTGGCTCGGTCTGCTGAAGGCCTGCGGTCAAGGCACATGTGAGAGGGCAATCCATGAGAAAACTAGTGATTGATGCTTCTCACCTCTCTCCGTTCCTGTCTGTCTGTCCCTATCTATCCCTCCCTCTGACTCTCTCTCTCTGTCCTTGGAAAATATAAACAAATAAAAATATTTTAAAATGAATAAAGTCTTTAAAAAAGAAATAATAAAATAATAAAAAATTAATAAAACTATGAACATACAATGGTCCAACCTAGATTGTTTGCATGTCAGTTTTATCATGTCTTCAATTATTTCTAATTATTTCAACTGATTATGCTTTTCACAATTAAATTTTAGACTCAGATTTTATTTAAATTTTCTAAAATTACTTTTTATAGTTCTTCTGTTTCTGATGGTCTTTATTTATTCTATTGATAGATAAAATGGCTCCACAGCTGCCATCTTGAGAACAATGCAAAACCGAAGAAGGTAGAAGGACTGCTTACTTAGTAATCTGGCCCAAAATTCTCTTGCAGCCAGTTGCTGGTAAGAAATGGTTCAGTAAGAGTGTAGACAATTTTGAGGAACTGTGGCGCCAATCCAGTCCACAAATAGAGGGAAACTGTCTTGCACCTGTGGATGCAGCAAGGTCAGCAGTTTTTACCCAAGGGCCTTTGATTAATCTATATAACCCCTGCCCTATCCCTCCCTAATTGCTGACACCCCTTGTTGGTCTCAGCCCACTTGCACCCAGGTGTTTTTAAAATTTCTTTTCTGAATACACTAGCCTTGTGTTTTCAGTTTGACCCACAGTTTCTGCCTTCCACCTATATTTAAAATTTTCTTTTTATTTTATTCATTTTAGAGAGGAGACACAGAGAGAGAGAGAGAGAGAGAGAGAGAGAGAGAGAAAGGGGGAGGAGCTGGAAGCATCAACTCCCATATGTGCCTTGACCAGACCAGTGCAGGGTTTTGAACTGGCGACCTCAGTGTTCCCAGGTCGACGCTTTATCCACTGCGCCACCACAGGTCAGGCCCACCTATATTTAAAACGATAGATTCAACAGTTAATTTTTAGTTTGTGAGGAGAAAAAACCATCTTCCTAACTTGTTTTAAATTATTTACATATTTCATATAATCTACATTTAAAATTGTAAGAATATATTAAATAAAATTTTAGCATATACATATGTATGTATAAATACTTTCTTATGTCAGGTTTTAATTATAGAATAGTTTTTCTTGAACAGCAAACATTCATTAAGTCAATTTAAATAGAAAATAGTTGTTATCTAAAAATACTAGTAGTTCTATTATCTAATACATTACCTAAAAATGCAACCACTGGATTACAAATTATAGAACTTTCAAACATTAAAAGGGAACCTTGGCTGTGCAATCAGTTCTGGAAATAACAATCTAGCTCATTATTTTGTTTACAGAAAGGATGAGATAGCCTTAAAGCTCATGAATTGAATCAGAAGAAAGGAATGAAGTGAACAGCTCATTTCCCCCCGAGGACTTGAAGCAGAAGTAGAAAAAAGGCGGAGATCATTTTTTATTTACATGCTGGTTTTATAGGCCAAATTAATTATTAGTTGTAACTAAGACTTAATTAGCTTTGGAGCATGGACCCCAGTATAAATTTAATGCATCCTAACCATAAAAATATACAAAATTTTAGTATAATTTTAAAGAGTTAAAATATATATTAAAGTCTATAGACTAAGGTGACCAGACGTCCTGCTTTTGGCAGGACAGTTCTGATTTTTGGAAAGAATGCACAAGAAGCTAGGGAATGGCGGGAAAATGGGAAGGGAAAATACGGCTTTCGGCAGGGAGACCCCGCCTCGAACTGGAAGCGCCCACACTGCCGCAAGAGCTGGCTGTTCCGCGCGGCCCTGAAACAAAGAACTTCGGGCGGGACATTCCTGCTGGGGCGGCGGCTGTCAAGTCCCCTAACTATCCATAGGCCCACGTCCTGAACGCCGGCATGCGGCTCTAGGCTTTGCAAGGTGCAAGCCGCTTGGTCTCCAGCGGGCAGCGGGGCTGGATGCAGGAAGTGCGGCATTGGAGCATGCCGGTGGTGCTGTCCTGCCTGCTCCCGCCAGCTCGTGCAGCTCCAGCACCGGTTTCCGGACCATGTAACCCGATCCCTCTGACTCACTTAAAATTTCCCATACAGTAATATTTCCGAAAATGATATTTTCGATGAAGAATCATTATTAAAAAAATATATTGATAAGGAAAAGGTTAAATCTTGGGCATCAGCAAAAATCACAATAGAGAACAAGTGCTTAGAAATATTTCATCATTTTGAAACAAACCATGTTCCATACAATAATGCACTAAAAATTGTGGAATACGTGCTGTCTTTACCAGGAACCAATGCTGCGACTGAACGTGTTTTTTTCTACGGTAAATAAAGTGTAGACATCAGAAAAATCACAATTAAGTGTTGAGACTTTGAAAGCCATTTTATGTGTGAAATATAATTTAACAAATTCTTGTGAAAACTTTCATGACCTTTCAAACAACGACAGCAATCTACTAAAAAAATTCACTCAAATGAGAAATATACCAAAGAATAAATAATACTATACATAATTTTTTAATGTATATTATATTTGTAAATTGTACTTAGGTTGAAATTTAAAAAATATATTACAATACTATTTTTGCATTCTATGAAAATTTTTTTTTGCTCCATATAGACCAAATTTTTAATCAAGAACCCCACCACACCCCACCCCCCACCCTGTCAATGGTGTCCCGCTTTACCAATTTTAAAATCTGGTCACCTTACTATAGACCCAAGAATCAAAATCATTCTGAAACGTAATAAGTTCACCCCAAAAGACACAGTAAGAACAGTTAGTTGTAAGCCCTGGTTGGGTGACTCAGTGAATAAAGTGTTACCCTGGCCCACCACGGTCACAGGTTCCATCTTGCCATCAGGGCACGTAGAAGAAGCAATCAATGGGCTCACAACTAAATGAAACAACTAAGTGGAACAATGAGTTGATCCTTCTCTTTATCACTCTCTCAATCACCCTCCCTTTCTCTCTCTCTCTCTTTCAAATCAAAGGAAAAATTAAAATACTAATTTAATTTATTATTTTAATTATTGTATACCAAGCAATTATGTGCTTAGTGTCAAGGGTTTAACCTGACATAAATGTTAGGATCCTTTTATTTTTTCTTTATTCATTTTAGAGAGGAGCCACAGAGTGAGTGAGAGAGAGAGAGAGAGAGAGAGAGAGAGAAAGGGGGGAGGAGCTAGAAGCATCAACTCCCATATGTGCCTTGACCAGACCAGTGCAGGGTTTTGAACTGGCGACCTCAGTGTTCTCAGGTTGACACTTTATCCACTGTGCCACCACAGGTCAGGCCTGACATAAATGTTAAAAAACAAACTTTTTAGACCATCATCCAGAGGTGTACAGTAAACATATCTCTTTCCTGATCAGTTTAATAGTCACAACCAACTCTATGGTAACCTTTCACAGAAGTGATAGGATAGCCTGTGTAATCAGCATTTTATCAGGACTAAATAGCCCACTGTACATCCACTACTCATATTCTGTTTATCTGCATCCTCTGGCTGCCAGACCTTTGGCACTTCTGCCAGAAGGAGAGAAGAACTGACAGCAAGAAACTCAAGTTGTTTTGTTTTACTTTCAATTGAGTGCCTTGGTAAATAGATCGGTGCAAAAGAAAAATGGAAATTGATGGTTAGCACTAATCCTTTGAATTGTGTGCAAGTTACCCTTTGCCTATGTTCCTTTCTCTCATTGCTATGAGTCAGCGATTTTCAACCATTTTTATCTCGTGGCATACATAAACTAATTACTAAAATTCTGCAGCACACCAAATATATATATATAAATATTTTTTCTTATCTGACAAAAAGAATAGGTATAATTTTGTTTCATTCACACCAGACAGCTATTGCCATATTGGCTGTTAATATTATTTTTTTCTTGGCAATCTAAGGTAAAAGAGGTCAGTGTCCCAGTTTCAATAAATAGATATTGCATGCTTTAAAAATTCTATGGCACACTGATTAAAAATCACTGGTATAAAGTAATGCAGGGATGGCTGCCTTCTTAATGAAATGCACAGTACTTTAAAGAGATCCTATGATTTCTGCACATTTCATAAGCTAGTTAGTCTCTCTGAATGATTGCAGAAAAATTGTAAATTTAGTCTCAGAAACCTGCTGCTAAAGTAGAGCCAAGCAGCTTGTCAGCTTTAAAAGCTGCTATGTAAAAGCAGCACAGTTGGAAATCTGTTGCTGGTACACCCTATTCATATACCCTATTCATACTCTATTAATAAGAACTAAAACTTAACATGAGAAAGAAAAGGACATAGGCTATATATATGAAAGGATCACAAAATGGAAGAAACAATAAATCATAGAAAATCTCGTATTATATTGTGTTTTTAAAATACCTAGACATTACTTTGTCTTTAAACGATGCCAATATACTCTTTTTTTTTTCATGTTTATTTTATTGATTTTAGAGACAGGGGAAGGGAGAGAGAGACAGAAATATCAATCTGTTGATGTATGTGCCCCGATCGGGGATTGCTTTGGGAAGATGCTCTAACCAACCTAGCTACCCGGCCAAAGCAACAATATACTCTTTTTTTTAAAAATTTTTTTTTATTTTATTCATTTTAGAGAGTAGACACAGAGTGAGAGAGAGAGAGAAAGAGAGAAAGGGGGGAGGAGCTGGAAGCATCAACTCCCATATGTGCCTTGACCGAACCAGTGCAGGGTTTTGAACTGGCGACCTCAGTGTTCCCAGGTCGACGCTTTATCCACTGCGCCACCACAGGTCAGGCTCAACAATATTCTCTTGTTGGTGAAATAACCCAAATAACCATTCTCTTCACTTCTAGATCAGGTGGTAAATTTCCACTCTACTGGTATACAATTGGCCTTATGTTATATGTGGCTATTGCTTTATCAGAAAGGGAAAAGGTAAATAAAAAGTAAATACTACCACAACCACCACCATCAATTAACATTAAATAAATTTTGACACAAGCAATGGACTCGACTACAATTATCAGTTCAGTAAGCTGCCTCAAATTCTGGGTGGAATGAAGTCATATAAAAATATAATAAAATATTAGGATCAAGGGATTTTTTTTCCCCTCCATGGGAGACAGATTAGTTTAATTTATGTGAACAATTATGAAGTCATATAAAAATATAATAAAATATTAGGATCAAGGGATTTTTTTCCCCTCCATGGGAGACAGATTAGTTTAATTTATGTGAACAATTTTTTTCCTATTTCTCTTTTATTTCAAGAAGTATTCTTACCTTTAGTGAAAAGATGATTTTAAATATTTGCTTTTTATTAAAAACTGTATCAAACATAAAAGAGTAGAGAGAAGAGTATCATAACCTGCTAGGTACCCATTACCCAGCTTTGACACTTAATATTTTCCCAAAATTGAATGTAAAGGATTTTACTTTGTCTATAATGTAAACCAAAATTTATTTATTTATGTTATAAATAATAATTAGAATTTAATAATATAATGTAAATATAAATAACTAGAAACTCTTGAAAGAGACCACTTTGAATTATTTTTAAAAAGACAACCATTTCTTTATTCTTGCCTCAGAATGGACCTGGATTTTAAACAGTATTTTTAACATGGGATTAATTTTATTTTCATGTTTCTCAATGGCATTTTTTAACAAGATTTTTTAAAAAGATTATTATTAAAATAAATCAAAGTGACTTGCCTAGTAATACCCAAATTGAGGGGTAAAACATATCTCTCTGTCAAACTGAAGAAAATCTTACAGCATGTGATAATATTGTTACTGTGTAAGTAGTGCTTTCTTTTTTTAAAAAAATTTATTTAGAAAATAAAATTTAACAGGGTGACATTGACCAATAAGAGTACATAGGTTTCATGTAAACATTTCTGTAGCATTTGAACTGTTGATTATGTTGTATATTCATCACCCAAAGCCAAATCATTTTTATCACCTTATATTTGTCCCTCTTTACACCCTTCCCCTCCCCTCCTCCTTCCCCCACATACCCCTTTTCTCCGGTAACCACTTCATTTTTATCTACGTCCATGAGTCTCAGTTTTATATCCCACCTATGTGTGAAATCATACAGTTCTTTCTAAATCTTGTTTTCTTCCAGAAGCAGATGAAGAATGCACCCAGTGCAGATCATTGTGCTGAGTCACTGGGTTGAGTGAAAGATAAACCACTTACTGAAGAATCACATTATTTTCCTCTAAGTGATTCACAGTTCTTGAGTACTGGCAATTATGAAGTCCCAGACCTTGTGCTACCTGTCTTGTCTACAATAATATCACCCAGTGCTTATTTCATATCAAGCACCAGTGCTTGATCAATCAAATTGATCTCCAGCAATTTGATTATAGGAATTTGATTAGGTAAAAAGTTCTCTGGCTGGTATGTGTGAGCAAAACAATTTTTTAAATTAGATAATATTCAGAATCATAATGGAGTATTTTACTGACTAAAACTTTTTCAATTAGTTTTAAACATTTGCTAAATATTACACTAATTGGCAAGAAAAGTTTCAAAGTGATTTTGATTGACTCAGTCTAAGGATTGTTTCTTCTTTATTTGCAAAGAATTATAAGGCATTAATCTGCTGGCAATATTGGCTGTAACTTTGGAAAATTTAACTTATTTTATAGACACACTTGATTAATATATTCTTCATTTAATTTTTATTTAGTAAATTTAAGTTAAGCCTAAGATTTATTGTAAGAGTAGAGCTATAATAACTGTAAAGCCAGTAGCCGCGGCCAGCATCACAGCCGCCTGACGCATGCAGGTTCGCACTGGATTCGGACAGACAGTAATGAAACAATGGAGCCAAGAACTTGTGGGCCATCAGCTTTAATCCTAGCTTGCACCTGGAGGGCAAGAAATACACACAGTGGGGAAACACTTCCCTTTCCATTCAGGGCTCCCAAAGGTACTGACTTATCTGAGTTTCCTAGAATCAAAAGCTTCTAGTTCACCAACCTTATTCACCTCTGTTTCCCATCTCTTTCTCTCTGCACAAACTGGTTTCTCCCTCAGCACTCCACCATCTTGGCTGCTTCTCCTCTCCCCACGTGGCCTTTCTCTGCTTTCCTCTCTGCTCTCATAGAACGTAATTCCTCTTTCCCCCAGAACAACGTGATCTCTCTTCTTTTTAAAACCTTTTGGCAGGAAAGCCCTCCCCCAACACACATTAATATAGTCACGCCCATCCCAAGCAAGAAGAGCAACTAATATTATCACCTGGGCTATGGGTTTCCACGTGGGCAGCACCATCTTTAACAAAGTGAGCATAATATATTTTATCTGCCCAACAATAATATATAGAAATGTTAACTTTTTGGCCTGACCTGTGGTGGCGCAGTGGATAAAGTGTCGACCTGGGAACACTGAGGTCGCCAGTTCAAAACCCTGCACTGGTCTGGTCAAGGCACATATGGGAGTTGAGCTTCCAGCTCCTCCCCCCTTTCTCTCTTTCTCTCTCTCTCTCTCACTCTGTGTCTCCTCTCTAAAATGAATAAAATTAAAAAATTGTATTAAAAAAAAAAAGAAATGTTAACTTTTCTAATTTTGTACTGTTTGTGCTATCAAATACCTTTTCTTCCTATAGCACACAAAAAATCCAAACTGTGTTTTCTTCCTAAATTTACAATATGGGAAAAGATGTCTTCTAAATTTAGAATGACAAGACTTTATCTTTTGAAAAAGAAGAAGAAAGTTTAAATGAAAAAAACAAAACAAAACTACGTTTTGCCTGACCTGTGGTGGCACAGTTGATAAAGTGTCGACCTGTAATGCTAAGACTGCCTGTTTGAAAGCCCAGGAATGTCTGGTCAGGGCACATATGGAAGTTGATGCTTCATGCTGCTCCTCTCCCCTTCTCTATCTCTCTCCTCTCTAACAATAAATAAATAAAGTCTTTTAAAAACTACATTTGTGGGGAAAATAAAGGGAGTGGGCACTTTCATACAGTGCTGTAACAACCACTTTGAAGATCAATTTGGACATATGTGTAAATAACATTCAGAATAGTCATACTGACTAAATATGAATGTACACTAGTATATTTGAATATTTAAATCTTGAAAATATTCCCTAAGAAAAACTCCTAAGCAAAAAATAATAATTGTACACAAAAATACTATTTATAATAACATAGATTAGGCACAACCTAAATTCTCACAGTAGGCAATAGTTAAAAGAGTTACAGCACACCCACATCAAGAAATTTCTAAGAAAGTCAATGTCAATGGAAGAAAACATAAATATCCAGGTCTTACTGAAGCCTGCTGTCTATCTGCTGCTTGTTGGGGCTTTGGATAGAAGTTCTTGGTCATCTATTAGATTTTGAGAACTAAAAGGTAGGTCTTTATTGATAGTGTGGGCCCTATAATGTAACCAAGTAGATCTCCACCTTGATGTAATAGGAGTAATACTATAATCTCTTGGTACTCAGAGTACTATAGTATTACTTATCCTCAGTTGAGATTCCATAGTCTAGAGGAAGTAGATGAAATACTAAATTATCTCTCAGGCCCCTTCAAACATATTAGAGTCATAAACTGAGACTAAGTAATTCAGAGACATGGGACATCAGAGAAGAGTACCTAGACCTTGGTGGCCTAAAAAAAGAGGTCAGGACAAGGCAGGCACAGCAGTTTCAAGCCCCACCTGGCCTGTGGACAATGACTTATAGAGCTGGACTTTTATTTATTTATTTTTACAAGGACAGAGAGAGAGTCAGAGAGAGTGATAGATAGGAACAGACAGGAACGGAGAGAGGTGAGAAGCATCCATCATTAGTTTTTCGTTGCCGTTGTGACACCTTAGTTGTTCATTGATTGCTTTCTCACATGTGCCTTGACCAGGAGCCTTCAGCAGACCAAGCAACCCCCTGTTGGAGCCAGCGACCTTGGGTCCAAGCTGGCGAGCTTATGCTCAAGCAAGATGGGACCGTGCTCAAGCTGGCGACCTCGGGGTCTCGAACCTGGGTCTTCCGCATCCCAGTCCGACGCTCTATCCACTGAGCCACCGCCTGGTCAGGCTAGAGTTGGACTTATAAAGTACAAAATTCACTAACCTGTGGGAACCAAAATGAAGTTTCCATGGGATTGTGTTCTCTGTGACACCCAGAAAGCCTATACCTTCTCCTTCATGAAAAGAGACCATTGCCAAAAACATCTCTTTTGCGGTCATTCTGTGGTGCTGCTCTATGCTTTTAAAGTCCCTGACTGCAAAGAGCTACTTTCAAAATGTACTTATATCCAAAATGTAGATGCAAATTCTCCAGTCTTTCCTTGTCTTTTACAGATATGGATTAATTTGGTAGGCAGCCTTGTACTGAGGGGGAAGACAAAAAAAGGGTTCAGTATATTTGGGATTGAGCCTGGGATTGGGACAAGAATAATAGTAAATAGTCTTGGTCTGGGAAGGGTGAGTATTAGGAGCACCAATGCCTAGATAAGAGAGAAAGGAAGTTTCCCTTCATTAAAGAGAGCAGAGCAGAAAGACTTATCAGCAGTCAGGTATGCTGTGAGAGAATATGAGTCATTCTTAAGGCAGGAAACAATTTTAAAGGAATTTTAAAGGATTTGGGTCTAAAGGAAGGATTGCTCTTAGTGTCACAAATCAGCCTCAGCTGTCTTTGAATACATTTAAGGAATGAACCTCTTCTGTATCCTTATAAATCTTAGAGTATGGAGGATTCAATAACCCTGGAGGTTATTGTGGTCAGGAGAGTAGTAAAGATACTAACATCCGAAGAATCAGTTTTCCACTTTACAAGAACTAAAAAGAGTTGGGTTTTCTAGAATCAGCCCTGCTTTTTACCATGCTCTCCACTGAAACATGTTCTGGCCCACATGAGGGTCATACTTTCCCAGTTGATCCCTTGGAGGATCCTGACATTGAAACTCCAACAGAAGAGATGTATAGAATGAGCATCTTCAAAACTACAGGCAGGATTTCCCCAGTGTAAGAAGCCCTTTCAATTTGTCCTCATTTTAAAAAACTCGGATATTCTAGATGCTTCAGTAGCCAACTTTAATGAGAAAAAAAAAAAAAAAGACTAACGTATTTGGAATTTATTGGAATGGCAATCCAGTCATTATGACAAATAGATTTAAAACTTTATTTTATCTAACCTAGTAAGGGGAAAGATTGCCTGGCTTAAGTTTCAATTATTTTATCTCCCAAATTCGTGTTCTCATAATGGTTCAAGTTGAGTAGAAAAATCATAAAATTATAAAAACTTAGAGCTAGAAGAAACCTGGGAGATAATTTCTTTCTCTTCACTTTATAACCATGAAATCTCAGAAGGGATAGATGGTAAAATGTTGGAAGCCAAAAAGTTGCAGAAGCAATAAATATAGATAATCCATAAGAGAAAAATCAGATGGAATAAATTCTTGAGTTTATTATAGAAATTTTCATTGAACTTTACCATAGTTTCTCTGCAGGCAGGTCTGGATATATATTGGTTATCTCTAATTTTGTTGATTAAGAAATAGATTAAGGTTTTTCAAATTTATTTTTTGCTGCTAAAATGGAAATCTACAAAAATGGGTAACAGACTATTTTGGGACCATTGTGCAGAAGTGCATTTATCTTAGAAATGGTTACCATGGAGATGAGCACATGTTGTGTGACTCTACAGCTTTCAAGCTAGAGTCATTTATGCTACCAAGACATAAATAGCCATATACACACGTAGATGAACATGAGTTGGTGCACACATGCACAATGAAATTACATTGTTTCTCTTTTTGTAAAATAATAACCATAAAATTTCATGCAGTGCTGATCTTTGATGGTAGAAGAACCTGCAAACTCTAGACATTTTTAATGTAATACTGTATAATGATATAAAAAGACTTTTTAAAAAAAATGTAAGTAGTCTGAATCAAGTTTAAAGACTAGTAACGTACTTAACACATAAAATAAATGATGAGAACATACTTCTTAGGCATCCCTGTTCTTTAAAGTAGAAATATAAAAGTAAGAAAGTAATAAAAAAAGCCTGACCTGACAGTGGCACAGTGGATAGAGCATCGGCCTGGGATGCAGAGGACCCAGGTTCGAAACCTCAAGGTCTCCAGCTTGAGCAAGGGGTCACTCGCTCTGCTGTAGCCCCCCCCCCCATCAAGGCACATATGAAAACGCAATCAATAAACAACAAAGGTGCCACAATGAAGATGCTTCTCACATCTCTCCCTTCCTGTCTGCCTGTCCGTATTTGTCCCTTTCTCTGTCTCTCTCATGAAAGAGAGAAAGAAAGAAAGAAAGAAAGAAAGAAAGAAAGAAAGAGAAAGATCCACAGTATATTACAAAAAGTTCTTGAGTTATTTTTCCCAAAGTATTGAATAATATTGGGCATAGTTATTTGGCTAGTCTTTCTCTCTCTCCCTCCCTCTTTCAGGATGTCTAGCTAGGTAATTTTTTTTTTGCTTCCTTTCCTTTCTTTACTTTTTCCTTACCTTCAATAAATAAGCATTTTAAAATGTTTAAATTCTCAACAAATCGGCCACTTTCAGGAGATCACACAGGTATATTCTGATAAAATTTAATTTGTTTTTATTTACTTTACTTTTCTGTTCACTTTTCAATAGTGGACATTTTCAAATTTTCAAACATGTACCTACCTCCCAGCATCAATATTTATCAATATAAAGGTATTTCTGTTCAATTTATACACTCTTTCTCTCATAATTTGAAATCAAATCTGAAACATCATGATAAAGAATTTTTTTAAAATGACATAGACAGACAGAGAGAGATACAGATAGGGACAGACAGACAGGAAGGAAAGAGATGAAAAGTATCACTTCTTCGTTGCAGCACCTTAGTTGTTCATTGATTGCTTTCTCACATATGCCCTAACAGGGGGGTTCCAGCAGAGCAAGTGACCCCTTGCTCAAGCCAGCGACCTTGGGCTCAAGCCAGCAACTTTGGGCTTCAAGCCATCGACCATGGGATCATGTCGGTAATCCCAAACTCAAGCCAGCAACCCCGCACTCAAGCTGGCTACCTCCAGGTTTCAAACCTGGGTCCTCTGCGTCCCAGTCTGATGTTCTATTCACTGCACCAATGCCTGGTCAGGCCATGATAAAGAATCTTTAAAAGATTTACACTAACCAATAAGAAAATTTATTTCCTCCAAAATTTGATTTTTTACAGCTTTTTTGGAAACTTCAAGGTTTCATTGTATATAAGGTGCAATATGAGGCACTAAATTCAGTTGTGTAAGTACTAATGACTAGAGCTAGAATAATAATAATGCTTCCTTTAACATTCAGGCAACTTAACACATCAATGGTTTTGGTATATTTTGCTTTGAAGTTAAATGTCACTTGTCTTTTCTTATGCACCAGAGTTTTCTTTCAGACTAATTAGTTTGTATACATGTAAAAGTCTATTGAAAGGAAGCCAGGTACCTTGATTTGTTTTATAGAAACCTAAAACATTTACATCAAATAAATCAATATGTGCTTTTGCTTTTTTTCCAAGACCACTATCTGAACATACGCTAATTGATTAGTAAACACATGCTTTATAATTGCAAAAGAGTACAGGAAAAGTACAACTATAAAATAGCACATCACCTTTCACAGTCTTTTCATAAAAATAGTCATGTACAGTTTCTCCTTATTTGTTGTTATTGTCAAACTAAAGCTTCATAGTTTTAGAGCTGGGGTAAATTTTTTAATTGAAAATTAACAAAATACTAAAAAAGCTGGTAATAGAAACTTTTTCTCTGACTTTTACTTCCCTACTCTTGCACTCTACCTTTTAAGATTTCATCACTGAAAGATTTGTGATATTTTCACTTTCCCCCAAATTCATCAATTTAATATGCCATACTCTATTGTTAAACATTTATTTATCAATGTATTTGTATTAAGTCCAAGTCTTTAAATATCTAGAGTCTTTTTTTTTTTTTTACAGAGACAGAGAGATTCAGAGAGAGGGATAGACATAACAGAGAGATGAAAAGCATCAATCATCAATTTTTTATTTTGACACCTTAGTTGTTCATTGATTGCTTTCTCATATGTGCCTTGACCACAGGCCTTCAGCAGACCGAGTAACCCCTTGCTCGAGGCAGCGACCTTGGACTGAAGCTGGTGAGCTTTTGCTCAAACCAGATGAGCCTGCGCTCAAACTGGCGACCTCAGGGTCTCAAACCTGGGCCCCTCTGCATCCCAGTCCGACGCTCTATCCACTGCACCACCGCCTAGTCAGGCTAGAGTCTTTATTTATTTATTATTTTGTGTTTTCTTTGGAGAGAGACAGAGAGAGAGGGGGACCAACAGGGACAGACAGACAAGAAGGGAGAGAGATGAAACCATCAATTCATAGGTGTGGCTACTTAGTTGTTCATTGACTGCTTTCTCATATGTGCCTTGACTGGGGGCAGCTCCAGCTGAGCCACTGACCCTTGCTCAAGCAAGCAATCTTGGGCTCAAGCAAGTGACCGTGGGTTGACCTCCTGCTCATGCTGATAAGCATGCGCTCAAGCCAATGAACCCACACTCAAGCTGGCGGCCTCATGGTTTGATCCTGGGTCCTCAGCATCCCAGGCCTACACTCTGTTTGCTGCGCCACCACCTGTTCAGGCTAAAATTACTTTTAAATTTCGCAATACACTCGCTAGTATATATATACATTTTTTTTTACAGGGACAGAGAGAGTCAGAGAGAGGGATAGATAGATAGGAACAGACAGTCAGGAACGAAGAGAGATGAGAAGCATCAATCATTAGTTTTTCATTGCCCTTGTGACATCATAGTTGTTCATTGATTGCTTTCTCACATGTGCCTTGACCACAGGCTTTCAGCAGACAGAGCCACCCCTTGCTGGAGCCAGTGACCTTAGGTCCAAGCTGGCGAGCTTTTGCTCAAGACAGATGGGCCCTCGCTCAAGCTGGTGACCTCAGGGTCTTGAACCTGGGTCTTCCCCATCCCAGTCCGACGCTCTATCCACTGCTCCACCGCCTGGTCAGGTTCACTAGTATTTTAATATCCTAGAATTTTAGTAACATAATTAATAGTATCTATTACTCTTGAGTCTTTCAAAGAGTTTGATTATAATTTTCAGCTTTTTACTATTTAATTTTTTTATTTATCATCATTGGATAAGGTGAAAGCATTAAGCTATTTACTATTTTAAATAAAAATGTCCCACATATTATATATATTTATAATTAATGTAATTAAAGAAGATTACATTTTCATTGATTTTTAGAGAGAGAGGGAGAGAAAAAATACATTAATTTGTTGTTCCAGTTTTCTATGTACTCATTGGTTGAGTCGTATATATGCCTTCACAGGGAATTGTGCTCACAACCTTGGCATATCAGGACTACGCTCCAACCGACTGAGCTACCCGGCCAGGACCTAAAGATGTTTAGAAGTGAATAAATGCCTGGAAGACAGTGGAGAGGTCAACATTCCTTGAAGATGAAAGCGTGGAAGGGAATATTCTGTCACTGACAATCTAGTACTCTCTGAGCATGACCTACATTTGCCTCCACTTTTAATCCCTAAAGTCCCTTCACCGTCTAATTTGACAGTTATCTTCACCACTTTTTTGAAGTTGTTTTATGTAAAATCACCAGTTGATCTCATTTTTCATGTCAAATTATCTTTTCTCTCCCTTTTCGGTTCTCTGTATCCTGGCCAAACTGAAACTTGTTATACTATTGGACACACACACCCCTTTTTTAACTCTATTTATCCTTAGATGACATAGCCCAGGTTTTCTACTGGTTCCTATAACTTCTTTTTATCTATTTTCTTTTTACGTTTTATTTGCTTTTCAGGTCCCCAAAGTTTGTCCTGCAGGACTTTATCTTTGACTGGGCTTCTTTAAACTTACTCCTTTGAAAAATTTATATTTTCTCATTCAATAATCACCTCTATTTGAATGACCTCAACTTAACTCAGATTTCCTGCCTTCACTCATTCATTCACCCATCCATGAATAGTTATTGAATGCTTATGACAGGCACCAAAAAAATAAATTGCGTCTCTCAACACTATAAAAATACAACTTATAACCCTTATAAGACTAGTGTGCATGTTTTCTTAGGTTTAAACTGCCAAGCCATCTTAGATGAGCCTCTTTATTCAAAGTGTCTTTTGAGTCATCAGTTCTTCTAATGGGTTTCAATACAGCTCAACTTTTCATGTCCCTTATACCTAGATTATTACTTTAGCTTCCTAATTGGTCTTCTGATTATTTTCTTCAGCTTATACAATAATGTTTGTTATGTTATAGCCACTGTTCATAAACACTACAAGCCCAAGCATTTCCACCTGGCTTTTGAAGTTTATATAATCTAGACTCCCCAAACTGTGTAAATTTTATTTCCTACGTAAACTTCCTTTCAAGCTAAGAAGTTTCCCCACAGTATGAATTATTTTTTACTTCCATGTTTTTGCTAATTCTGTTTTTCTTATTCTGTGATTTTATTTTGGTTGATTTCCCACTGTCCCAAATAGACTTGTAAGCTATTGAAATCATAATCTACTTTTAGTTGTTGTTTAATTTTATTAATTCTGAAATGCAAAATTTTCAATATTATTAACTTCCTTAAAATCAAAATCTATCTTGTAATCAATGATGTCTTAAACATTGTAAAAGTTTAATTGGCAGTATTTCTTCTTTCTTTGTGGTTCATAAAATAAAGGTGTGTATTATAATCTTAAATTCAATAAAATACCATTTGGGAGAGTGCCCTACTTCTATTTGATCGAATATGAAGTTCATTGCAGCTACTCCATAAATTCTTGTTGGTTGATTTAATTTCCTATTTATATGGTTTTGAACCACAGCAGTGACTTCAATAAAAGTAACCCACTTATCTGCATGCTACTAATTTCCAAAATTAAAAGAAAAATGGTTTGTATTTTGTTTTTGAAGGGAGGTAGAAAAGGTAAAAAGAATTAGACAACTATATGGAAGTCACACACACATACACACACACACACACATATTTTAATGTATATTATAAAGGATTGACCTCTAAACTCCTAAATTATACCTTGAGCTCTCTTTCTCCAGGCTTTGAAAAGATCTTTCTTGTTTTGGGCCATGTGAAATTCTTAAATAACTACAGACATGCAAATAATTAATATTTGAAAGGAACTATAGTGTTTCTGCTTCTGTATTTATTGTTTCTTTTTGTATTATTACTATAACCCTACATATAGAAGGAAAAATGTGTAATTAAAATATTCCAGTAACAAATTTATATGAGACAACTGTATTCATAAAGAAAATTTGCATTCAAATTTGCTTTAATTGAACTAATTTTTTTTAAATGTCTTTAAAAAGTTCACACAGGAGCAGTGCCATAATCATGAGAGACGTCTGGGTTTTTTTCTATGTTCATTTCAGGCTGTGTTTTCATGTTCTCAGTGAGGTGCAGAATTGAGATGAATTCAAACTAAAATTTTTAAAGCAAAGTATATTTTTGATTATTTATATTTTTATCCATATAAGTTATATCTGAGTTACTGAAGATTACATCCTCTCATGATGATTTTATTATGTAATATATCAGAATATGTAATGTAGTGGGATGAAAGTGGACATTGGGATCCAACTGACCTGAGGTTCAATACAGGATCCACTGTTTACTAGCTTTTTGCATTTCAATTAACATATATATATAAAAAATAAAAAGTAGGATTTTTGTGAGGATTAGAGGTAATACTTAGAAAGTGACTAACACAGAAATTGGCATAGATATTCTTCATGTTTTAGAAGAGAAAAATGTATGGAGGAAATGGGATGGGATGGGAATATATCCAGGGTGTATTCACTTCACACTTTCCCCTTACCCCAGATCTAGGGCCCCTTAGCCCTTGTAAGGATGTGCTCTCTCTTTATCAATCATGTCCCAGCATAAGCAATGCCTCCTCCATGTATGGAATGCTGCCTTCTCCCTCTGGCCTGAGTCTTATAACTTTTGCCTCTTCTTTCTCCTCCTTTAGGACTCTAAGCCTGGCAGAGTGATGCCTCTCTCAATCCCTCTGCATCCAGGCTAGCTATGTATAAAGAAATTTTGTCTTTAAAGAACTTTTTGGAAAACCGTATAGTGAAGTAGAATAAGCACTAAATACTGACTTAACTCAATATTTAGCACTTGTTCTACTTTATGTCATAAGCGATGTGACATTGGGCAAATCAATTTACTTTTCTGGACCTTGGTTCTTCTTTTGTGAAATGTTGGGTTGAGCTGGATAGAGTAAGAGAAAAGAATCAGTGTATTAGTATCCAATGCTATTGCAGAAATGTTAGTATTACAGTATTATTAGCAAAGACTGCAGTTATCAATCTGCAACCAACAATTCTACCCATCCCCTGTAGAGTGATGTGGTGCAAAGAGCATGGGATATTGAGTAAGAACTCTGTTCAAAATCTTTGTTTCTAGCCTGACCAGGCGGTGGAGCAGTGGATAGAGCGTTGGACTGGGATGCAGAAGACCCAGGTTTGAGACCCCGAGCTCGCCAGCTTGAGCGCGGGCCCATCTGGCTTGAGCAAAAGCTCGCCAGCTTGGACCCAAGGTCGCTGGTTCCAGCAAGGGGTTGCTCTGTCTGCTGAAGGCCCGCAGTAAAGGCACATTAGAGAAAGCAATCAATGAACAAACAACTAAGGTGTCATAATGGCAATGAAAAACTAATGATAGATGCTTCTCACCTCTCTCAGTTCCTGTCTGTCTGTCCCTATCTATCCCTCTGTCTGACTCTCTTTCTGTCCCTGTGTAAAACAACAACAACAAAAAAATCTTTGTTTCTAGAACAGTGGTTCTTAATCTTTTTTGAGGTACGGAACCCACCAGTTTCATATGCACATTCACCGAACCCTTCTTTAGTGATAAATAAAATATGATTTTTTCTTCCAAATTCAAGACATAGGTATATGTTTTTTTACTGGTGCACAAAATGAGCCGTGCATGAACATCACCTTGCTCAAAGAACAAAACCAACAAAGTGCATGAACTCACAACAAATTACAGTATTACTTTATTCTGGCCTCCAGGGCAGAGGCTTCTTCAAACCCCTGAGACCGACTCATCGAACCCCTAGTGTTCGATAGAACCACTGTTCTAGAATCTAACAAACAAATGCAAACTTGTGACCAAATTCTTTGTCCTTATATTCCAAATAAAATGTCATTTTCTTTTAAAATGTAGAAGATATTACCTTCCTCACTGATTTGTCATGAGGATTGACATTAAGACATAGAATCAGTTCTTGCTGAAGTGGCCTTTAAATCCAGGAGTAGTGCTCAGTTTTCATCATACTCAACACCATCAGCAGCATATGACATAACTGATCACATTGTCCTTAAACTCTTTATTTGTACTCTCAAATCTCTCTTTCCTATCTCCTGGACCTGTCCTTCTTAGTCTCCTTTGTTGGATCCTCCTCATCTTTCTCACTCCTAAATAAAGGCACACAACAAGCATCTCTATAAAACTTCATTACTAGATCATCTCATTCAGTCTCGTGGTTTTAAATGGCAGCTTTAAGCTGATTATGGCAAAATTTATATCTCCAAAAATATCTCATCTATAAAGTCCAGATCATATGTGTTGCCGCCCATTTGACATCTCCATTTGGTTGAATAATAGGCATATTAAACTTAACATGTTCCAAATTGAACTTTTCACCTCCATATCATCTCTTCCTTGGTAAATGGCAAATGTAGTCTTAAATTGCTTAGGCCAAAAAACTTTGAAATTATCCTAATCTCCCTTAGCCCAGTTTATTAATAAATCCTGTTGGCTTGGCTCTTACATATATGTGGAATCTGATTCTAGGTTATCTCCTCCTATGCTGCCTTTCTAGCTCAAGCAACTGTCATCTTCCATTTGGACCACTGTAGTACCTTTTAACAAAACTTTCTGTTTCCATTTTACTCCTTCTTCACACAGCAGCCAGAAAGATCTTTCTGCAGCCTAAACATAATACCATGTCATTTGTCACAGACTGGGTTCCCCTGGAAGCTGACTGAGGTAGAACTTAGCATGCAGAACTTTTTAAAGGCAGGTCATTGATAACAACATATGTGGAAAGGAGGAGAGGGTCTTTATTGGGCAGATGGATGTCAGGAGGTTATGCAGGCCCAGTGACAGACTTGGCCAACCACATGTTAGACTTTAAAACTAGAATGACCCTTCTGAGTTGTTTCAAGATGGGCGAAGATAACCAGGCCTTTACTCTCCCTTTTCAATCAATCATGAATATGGTCTGTCCTGTGAAAATCACAACCTCAAGCAAGGTATCCCTCTTCAGCTGAGGCAGACCATGAAGGAATTGTAACCAGTCAGCCCAAGGCACTCTCAGACAACAGGGAATATCTGGGCAGTACAACAAAGAATCTATCAAGTCTTCTATGCATTTCCCCCAGTGGCTTCCCATCTCTGACCTCATCTCCTACCACTCTTCCCTTTACTCACCCCCAAAAGCCACTTTAGGCACCTGGTAGTTTTTTGAACCTCTCCTTCATGTATGTCCCACCAGTATACTGTCTCAGCACATGCGGTATCTTTGGTCTGCAAAGTTCTTTTCCCAGATATCTGCAGGGCTAGCTCCTTCATTTTATTTAACTCTATGCTCAAATTTTATTACTTCAGAGGGGCTTTCTCTCACTAACCTATAGCAAATAGCACAAATGCCCTTTTACTCTGTTCCCTTATTTCACTTAATTTTTATTGTTAGCACTTAAATCATAACCTAATGTAGATGTATATCCACATTACTATAACAGTGCCTGGAACATTGTGGATGATCAATAAATATTTGTTAACCACAATTATTTTGGGAGCAGAACACCATTCCATAGTAAATAAGAGCTAAGGCATTGGACTGAAACAAAGCTAGGTATTGTTTGTAGTTATAAACATATGAGCTGGGAAATGGAGACTATGTTATTTGTTCTCTCTGCATCCGAATTTTCTCAGTTGCAAAATGCAGATGATTATAATACTATATACATAATAAGCTGGAGGTGATATCTAATGGGATAAAATGTGCAAAGCATCATTAAGTACCAGGTGGATAACTCTGACAATGCCTATCATATAAGTGCTAAATGATGGGTAGATATTTTTTCATTTATGATAAATATATGGAATGATTTTTGGTTAGAGTTGTTTTTGATGAATTTTTGATTGTTTAAATGATACAAGTAAAAATTTCATCATTTTAGAGTGCCTTGTATATAGCTTGGGCTGATATATCACTCTTTTCTATTTTTTAAAAAATTTACTTTTAGGGAGAGAGAGGGGAGAGAGAGAAAGAGAGAGAGAGAAGGGAAGAGGAGCAGTAAGCATCACCTCCCATATGTACCTTGAGACTGGGCAAACCCAGGGTTTCAAACTGGCGACCCCAGTGCTCCAGCCAGGTCGATGCTTTATTCATTGCACCACCACAGGTCAGTCTGTCACTATATAAATAAAAATTTGGTTTATTTTAATTTTATATTAGAGAGTTTCCACCCAACAAAAAATTTTAAATGTGGTGTTAGAGAATGTTTTCATTAAGTGCAACTTATTCACTTTATACATATGGTTATATATTATGTCTAAGTCCATTCAAAATTGAATTTTATCTTAAGGGAGGAAAGAAAAATTCCAAAGGAGTCTTGAGATTTCTTTTGCAGAAAAAAAAAATCCTTCTGTAATCATAACCATCATTCTATAATTGGTGTTTTATAAATTTGGATGTATGCATACTTGATTTTCTGAAACTGTGTAAAGACTTGCTGCAATGGTTTTTACAATCTATGAATATATTTACTGCAAAAAAAGTCTTCTTCAGCAGTTTTACTGACAGTGAAAAATGTAGAAGGGAAGTAAAAAAAATACCTATTTTAAGCTCTTGTCAGTCTGCATACAGAAACAACTTAAAATTTTAAAAGAAACTATCTTTGCATATTTTATTTGAATTATTTCAAAAATATACAAGTTTTTATCTCGTAAACTTTCCTGTAGGCAGTAACAGCAGAAAGAGAAAGTGTGAAGGGCAGAAAGAGAAATAACTTTGAATGTCTGCTGCAGTGTATTCTTTCACCCCTCCAACCCCCGGCCCCAGGATTCGTCTAAGACCAGGCGGGCAGGAAAGATTCGGCCAGTAGGTAGGTTTGCACTGTGACTGGGCGCTCTTAATCAAGCAGACGCAGTACGCAGGTCAACCCTTATCCTTTACTATATATAACAAGTGACAACGGTCCAGAACAGACAGAAAATCACTGTTTTTATTTACTATTAAAATTTTTATTTATCCATTTTATTGGAAGAAAAAGGGAGAGAAAGAGAGAAAGTATTGTGTATTATATGAATTGATACATCAGCTATCTTTAAATTCACCAAATAGATATATCCAAAGAGTTTCTGCAGTCCATTGAAAAATTGAGTTATTTAGCTAGTTTGGAACGTTCAACCAGGACTTGCACACCATTGAGAGAGAGAGAGAGAGAGAGAGAGAGAGAGAGAGAGAGAGAGAGAGAGAGAGAGAGAGAGAAGAGGAACATCAACCGGTTCCTGTACGTGCCCTCAAACGGGTAAACGGGTATCCAGCCGGCAACCGGCAACCGCGTTTAGGGACAGTGTTCCCACCAACCGACCTATCCCGCCAAGGCGAAAATCACTGCTTTTAAATAACTCAGAAATACCAGCTCTTTCTCCAATTAAGGCTTATATTTTACCTTTCTTCATAATAATGAAGATTTAATAATGCTAGATTTAAACAGTTCAGTTAGAAAACGCTCCAGTATATTCCTTGCAGCTACAGGAAGAACACGTTTTCCTTTGACCCGCAGAAGAGAGGGCATCCAATCGGCGCCCGTTTCTCATTGGCCAGTTAAATTTGGCCTTACATTGCGGCGGTGGGGAAAAGGAGCCGGAAGTCTCCGTCTCCCGGGTGTTGCTGCTGTTGTCTGTCACCTGGAGGGCGGTCCATGCCTGAGGTTGCATTTGTTACCTGAGCGTTAAGGGACAAGGGGTTCAGCCCGTTTCTGTGCTGGTTGGATTTGCTTTTGTCTGTTCCTAGTCACTGCTCATGTAATGCACTCCCTTAACCAGGAAATTAAAGCATTCTCCCGGAATAATCTCAGGAAGCAATGCACCAGGGTGACAACGCTAACTGGAAAGAAAATTATAGAAACATGGAAAGATGCCAGAATTCATGTTGTGGAAGAAGTAGAACCGAGCAGTGGGAGTGGTTGTGGTTATGTGCAGGATCTTAGCTTGGACCTGCAAGTTGGCGTTATAAAGCCATGGTTGCTTCTGGGTAAGTATATAGATTTGTCATGGAGTCCTTTGATCATATTACCTAATCATTATTTCCCTTAATATGTAACCTTTTGTGCTATTGGCTACCCTGTTGAAAAGTTAAAATGTTTCCTTTTTTGGACATGGGACTTCTCATTAGCTAGTTAGAGATGTATCTGCCCCCTCAATATATCCATAGGCAGTGTAGATAATAATAGAACATAACACCTGGTATTTGAGATTTAGAAAAGCTTTCTTCCTGTTTTTCTAAACTATGTAGTGTTTTCTTTGTTTATAAAAGGATATAGCTTTTTAAACTTAAAAAGGAATGCTTTAATTACACAAAACTTAAAGTTTCAGCTTAAAGTTATAGAAAAGTTAGTACTTGAAATAGTCAAATGCTTGTTTGCTTTCTCTGCTGTTAAAACCACATGGAATTCATACTTCCTTGGACCACATCTGTCCATGGTGGCTGTTTATAGAGTGTTAAGGAAAAGATGGACTTTTATACCTATGAGTCTGATGGTCTTAAGACTATTTGTGTTATGGAAAATACTGATTTTCTATCTAAAGATCAGTTCACAAATAATAAAGAACAACTATAAAAGTATAAACTTGTTAGCTTGGCAAAAATATGGTGCAGTATTCTTAAAAAATAGTCAACAATGTTTTCAGGTTGGTTTGAATTATTTTAAAATTTATTAATAAATTAAGACTTGGAAATAGTAATAATTTGTCCATATTTATGTAGCCAAGCCATTCTTGAGTAAAAACACTGGACTGGGTGGGAGTCAGAAATAGCTAGGTACTCCTAAAAATTCTGCCAAGTAACAGTTGGCAACTGGATTTAAGATTGGTTAAGTAACTTGCACAAAGTTAACACACCTGGTAAATAACACCTGACATCAAGTTCAACTCTGATTGACTCCTGCTCTCCATGGATATATAGACTGACTGCCTCTGGGAGTCCAGCTTTTCAGCCCTATTGTGCCTCTAACTTACTAGATGAGCTAGTGCAAGTCATTTATCCTCTGTGGACTTCCTAAAAGCCATCTGTAAAGCTGAAGTAACAGTATCTGCTTGTCTCATAGGGTTGTTTGGAGATTGTTGTAAAAGGGTTGTGTGTGGCCTGAAGAGGCGGTGGTGCAGTGGATAGAGCGTCGGACTGGGATGCGGAAGACCCAGGTTTGAGACCCCGAGCTCGACAACTTGAGCGCGGGCCCATCTGGCTTGAGCAAAAGCTCGTCAGCTTGGACCCAAGGTAGCTGGCTCCAGCAAGGGGTTGCTCAGTCTGCTGAAGGCCGGCGGTCAAGGCACATCTGAGAAAGCAATCTATGGTGTCGCAACGGCAACGAAAAACTAACGATTGATGCTTCTCACCTCTCTCCGTTCCTGTCTGTCTGTCCCTATCTATTCCTCTCTCTCTACCCCTGTAAACAAAGAAAAAAAGGTTGTGTGTTTTTTGAAACAAATCAACTGCAGTATACATGAGTTCTTGTATTGTGTATTATATGAATTGTTACATCAGCTATCTTTAAATTCACCAAATAAATATATCCAAAGAGTTTCTGCGGTCCATTGAAAAATTGAGTTATCTAGCTAGTTTGGAAGGTTCAACCAGGACTTGTACACCATTTCTAGAAAAGAAAATATATCCAGTATATTTTTCAGTTGTTTGGCTTTCATAATAGTAATAACGGTTTTGAATTATTGAAGAATTTTAAACATTATTATTATTTTAAACTTATTATTTTTTTATCTAGACTTATTGAAAGTGAGCTGATCAAGGTAATATTCTCAGATTGGCATTGGAACCTTTACCAGGATCCAAAGAGAGTTCTGGGAGGAGATTGTGAAACTAGCCCTTGTTTTGGTCCCTTCTCTGGACCAGGAAATGAAATATTTTTATCAGGCACAACCTCCTTTCTTTTGAGAGCTAGATGGACTTTTTTTTTTTTTTTTTTTTGCCTGGTTGCAAGTGCCTAATTCCTGAGGGACCCTTGGATGGTTACATCTAAAGTTCTCACACATGGGCTTGCTTCGGCAGCACATATACTAAAGTTCTTCCACATGAATGATGCAGGGGCTGTTTCTGACCAGACTAGGTTTCTTTCTGGAGATGGAGATTGTTTCTGGGTTGCTTCCAAGAGCTTCCTTCACCTCTGCAAAGCAACACAACTCCAACCCAGCATGACCTGCCAGTTAACTTTGGTTTTTGGTAAGGGATAAAGAAAATGGAGAGCTAAATATAATAAATAATTTATATTTCTACAAAATATAACCTGTCCTTTTAAAATATAATTTAAAAATATATCTTGTCTTTTAAAAATATAGGCTTTTTCAGTAATCATAAATTCAAACAAGCTTCTGCCTTTCAAAAATCTTACATAGGCTTTTGAGCTATCTAACAGGTCTGTAAAAGATCTCGGTGAGCATTTTTTATCTTAGGCTTTACAAATTATGTTACAACAAAAATCACCAGGACTTTTCTTCAACCCACCTTGATTTATAAAAGGTAAAAGGTTCCCTTATTATTTGTTATATCCATTCTGTCAAGAAGTCCCAGTGGATGACATTTTGAGATCATCTCTTAAATTCTAGGTGAAAAGCTCTGGATCCTTTATAAAATTATAGAGGATGCCTAAGATCTAGGAAGCCCAATATTGTAGAGGACAGGTAACATTAAATTTACATAGCTCTTTATTTTGTAAAATTCTTTCACAAAAATTACTTTATTTTATTAGTTATACTTTTATTTCTACCCATTTTTGAATGTTCACTCCTAATACTTTTCTCAAAAAAAACCCCATTTTGTCTTGAAGTATCACTTGTTTTTCTTACATGTAATGTAATGTAACCTAATGTAATGTAAACGTCTTTTTCGTTTGGGATGGTGAAAAGTGCTTTGTAAATTAAGATGTGCTACATCAGAGTTTATACAATATTTGATATTTTTATTTAAAAACAATCTATTAAAAATAGAAACAGGATTCTGGAGATCTTGTGTAGCCTGTTTTTATGATACATATATTATGAATGCAAAATATTGAACTTGTTGGAAGTTTCAGTTCAAATAATAGCATGTAATATATACAGGGGTGGGCAAAAGTAGGTTTATAGTCATGAGTATGTGAAATAGCTTATTCTTTTATTTTTTATTTTTTTAAAATTTTATTCACTTTAGAGAGGAGACACAGAGTGAGAGAGAGAGAGAGAGAAAGAGAGAAAGGGGGGAGGAGCTGGAAGCATCAACTCCCATATGTGCCTTGACCAGACCAGTGCAGGGTTTTGAACTGGCGACCTCAGTGTTCCCAGGTTGACGCTTTATCCACTGCGCCACTACAGGTCAGGCTTGTATTATTATCTATTTGTATTCTTATATTGTTTATTATTTGTATTACAACTGCAAACCTATTTTTGTTCATCCCCATATTGTTCCTGAATCAGTTATCTTATCTGTAATAGTTTCATAATAAAACTTGGCCAAATAATGACTATTAGTAATTTGTGTCAATGCAGAATATAACTATAAATTATTTTTATTAGAACTCTTTGTTTCTGTTTTCTTCTTCTTTTATTACAGGGGCAGAGAGAGAGTCAGAGAGAGGGATAGACAGACAGGAACGAAGAGAGATGAGAAGCATCAGTCATTAGTTTTTCGTTGCCGTTGCGACACCTTAGTTGTTCATTGATTGCTTTCTCACATGTGCCTTGCCTGGACCGCCAGCCTTCAGCAGACTGAGCAACCCCTAGCTGGAGCCAGCGACCTTGGGTCCAAGCTGGCGAGCTTTAGCTCAAGCCAGATGGGCCCGCGCTCAAGTTGGCGAGCTCGGGGTCTCACACCTGGGTCTTCCGCATCCCAGTCCAACGCTCTATCCACTGCGCCACCGCCTGATCAGGCTGTTTAGTGCTATTTCTATTTATCAACTTTTTTATTTTAAAACACTGTCATCTACTTAAATTGACTTGGTATTCAGTTCTATGAATATTAATACAACTATAAATTCATGTAGCCACCATTAAAATCATCAAATTCTTAAAATTGGTATTGGTTTTTAAATCTTGATTAAGATAGTTTATAAAAGGATAGGATACTATTCAAAACAAAGGTTTTAATAAGATGTCATCATATTTGATTTAGTGTTTATTTCTTTTAATGATAAGTGTTTTAATAATCAAAGTTTAATATAAGACTGCGACACAAAGCAGCAGTTTAAAATTGGAAAAAACCTGATGTTTATATCTAGAATTTAGAGAGAATTAACTTGAGCTGAATACTAATACATAAGATGAAACACAAGCTGATTACCTGAAGTCCTCTTGTGTTGACTAAAATTGTTGCATGGCACTATGAACACTCATTATTTTCTTATTGTTTGAGAAGACAGAGTATACAAATTGCAATTTTTGGTCTCAAGAATGCTAATTTTGGCCCTGGCTGATGGTTTAGTGGATAGAGTGTTGGCCCAGTGTATGGATGTTCTGGGTTGGATTCCCAGTCAGGGCACACAGGAGAAGGACCATCTGCTTCTCCTTCCCTCCCTCTCCTCTTTCTCTCCCTCCTCCCTTCCTGCGCCAATGACTGGACTGGTTAGAGGGTGGCCCTGGGTGCTGAGGATAGTTTTGTTGGAGTACATCAGCCTCAGGCACTAAAAATGGCTTGGTTCTTCAGCATCATCAGCCTAAGATGGGGATTGCCAAGTGGATTCCGGTTGGGCACTTGCTGGAGTCTGCCTCACTATCTCCCCGCCTCTCACTTAAGAAGAAAAAAGAGTTTTAAAAAAGGAAATGCTACATTTATATCTACATACTCATAATCTGGAATTTACTTTCAAAATATGGCAGCCATCTCTGAAATATAATACTCCTGTTCCTTTTGGCATGTGTGTGTGTTTAATAGAAATGATCAAAATGCCCAGCTTTGGTAAATATAACAATGACAGTTAAGTGTAAAAAAAAAAAGGAAAGAATTTCATTTATGCATTTTTTAAGGATGGAATTACTATTTTTCAATGTTTTATTTATTTTTTTACAGGGACAGAGAGAGAGTCAGAGAGAGGGGTAGATAGGGACAGACAGACAGGAACGGAGAGAGATGAGAAGCATCAATCATTAGTTTTTCGTTGCTTTTGTGATACCATAGTTGTTCACGGATTGCTTTCTCACACGTGCCTTGACCGCGGACCTTCAGCAGACCCAGCCACCCCTTGCTGGAGGCAGTGACCTTGGGTCCAAGCTGACGAGCTTTTGCTCAAGCCAGATGGGCCCTGCACTCAAGCTGGCGAGCTCGGGTCCTCGAACCTGGGTCTTTCGCATCCCAGTCCAACGCTCTATCCACTGCGCCACTGCCTGGTCAGGCAAGGATGGAATTATTATTTAAAAGATGAATGCATGTTAAATCACTATTTCAGTTAATTTTTTTGATCCCATTCCCTTGAGCCCACCTTCTCCCAGAGAAGGTAAGGACTTCTGGTAGAAAACTGGGTTTTTAAAAAATTATGGAGTATTTAAAATGCACAGAAAATTCCAGACAATAATATAACAATTATGTATTCACCATTCAGCTTTAACAAATGTTAATATTTTGATAGGCTAACTTTTAAGCAGAATAAAGTTGAATATAAGTTCAGTGAGAAGCCTGTGAGCTTTGTATTACCAAGAGAATACTGACCAACTGGCACACTTACTGGCCTTTCAGCTACCTAAAATCATGTCATAGAAGCTGGCACATTTCCTAAACAGCCCAAATCAGTGAGGTAAGGAAAACAAACAGTGTGTATGGAAGTAGAACTTAATTATGGAAAGTAAAATGCTTGAATAATAAATATCTTATTTTTTCAATTGTTTAATTCACTTTATTTTAATTAGTTATTCAGTTGTAAAAACTTGCTTATCAACTACAGTTATTTTCTTTATTTCCTTTTTTTTTAAAAGATTTTTATTGATTTTATGGGGGTGGGGGACAAGAAGTATCAACTCATAGTTCCTTCACTTTAGTTGTTCATTGCTTGTTTGTTGTATGTGCCTTGACCGGGCAAATCCAGGGTTCCAAACTGGCAACCTCAGTGTTCCCAGGTCGAGGCTCTGTGCACTGTGCCACCACAGGTCAGGCTTAACTAGAGTCATTTTCTAAGTGTGAGAAATCTGGAAAACCAACATTGACAGAAAGAAACTATAAAAGAAACTGTGAAAGGGTACAGCCCCTAGTGGTGCACAGAATGTGGATTGGATTCTATAGACCCAAAGTTTTCAACCATTTTACACTTGGGAACTGGTGAAAATAGAATTGTTTCAAGGATCACCACGGCAGAAATCACCCAGAGCATATAAGCAAATTAGACTAAGATCATTACGTCTGTAATCTTCATACAACATCAGAGTGGTTAGCTCTTTCATGGACTAGCACAAAACTTCTGGCGGACAGGTCCCTGGACCAGCAGTTGAAAAACACTGCTATAGACTAACAGTGTTTGCTTTAATATTCTGGGTATTCCCAAACCAGCAGGTACTAAGTCTTTTTGAAATATTCGTTTTCAAGTTTCAAAACAAATAGTCATTTATTGTAAAAAAATACAAATGAGTATAAAGAAGAAAAAAATCACCTATAATTCCACTGATAACATTTTGTTCTATATACTTCCTGTCCATTTTAAACATACACATTTTTTGCTATTACAAAAATGTATGAAGGTATTTTGTAACCTGCTTTTATCATCTATGTATTGGGAATATATTTCCAGGTTCTAAACATTCTTCTACACTTATCACTTCTAAAATTTGTATATATCTCACTACACAGTTGGGATATCTTTTATTTTAACACAACCCTTATTATGGGCCTTCTCTTTTTCCCTATAAGACTAAAAACAACCTATTGTTGGGCTGTTTTATTTTTGTGGTATTACAAACAATACCATGATAAACATTCTGATAGTTGATCGTTGTAACATCCAGGACTTTTAGTACAAATTCCTAGAAGTGGGATATAACAGTTTAAGAGTGCATACAAGGTGAATATTTTTATAATTACTACCATATTATCTTTCAGAAAATTAGAATGAGGTTCTCCCAAGTTTTATTTCTTTAAAATAAATGAGTAACTAACAGAATTGTTGAGAAAATTGGATAAAAAGTCAGAATGATTATTTTTATGTTCAAGGTGATATGATTTATTTTTTATAGGGTCACAAGATGCTGCTCATGATCTGGATACACTGAAAAAGCACAAGGTAAAAGAAAGAGTTTCAGGTCTGGCACCATGTATAAAAAATATTTAAATGTTAACATTTATTTAGAAAAAAGCTGTACTGGTCCATTTCAGAGTTTAATTGATGACATTTTTAGCTAACCTTTTATTAAAGTTGCAAAAACTGTTGTACCTGGTTCAAATATGTGGGTTTGTAATACATCTTTCCAGTTTTATATTTTCTCGGTCTTCATCATGTATCCTCATTAACTGACTTTGGAGACACATCTTCTTGCCTCTTCTCATGTAGTTCCTCTGTGTGGAAAAGATTTCCCTCTCTTCTTGTCTGAGGCCTTGTGTCCCAACTCATATACCACTTCCTTCCCAGTACCATTTCCTCCCTCCCTCCCCCATACAACTGACGTGATTTATTACTCACTCCAATATTTACTCAAAATAAATTTTATAGCCATCTATTATTTTTTAAAGCACAGTTTGAGGGATGCAAGAGGTTCTTGTATACACGATGCTTATGATTTGAGGGGCAAGGAAAGGCGAAAGATGAATTAAGTAGCTATGGTACAGTGTGCATTGTGTGCTTTGGTGGGGAGCTGCGGGTTGCCATTGGAGTGCATAGAAGATGATACCCTTAACTTACATTTGTTTTGGGTTGGGTCGGGTCTGGTTGGATCTAGGAAGAAGGGAATTCTTTCTGGAGGAAGTGATATTGAAGTTTTGCTCTGGAAGGAAATGGAGAAGGAGCAGGCAGACAAGTGGGTGAAGAGGGAGCAAATTGAAGAAATGGTTTGTGTGAGGACCCATAGGCAAGAGAAAGGTTGGTGCTTTCAGGAATAGAAAAGAAGTGCAGTAACCCTGAAATAGAGAATGTGAGAAAGAAGAGTACCAGTGACAAGGTCAGGGGTAAGCATGAGCCAGATCACAAAAGCCCATGAAAACCAGAGTAGATTGTTTGGACTCCGTCCAAAAGACAGTGGAAAGCCACTGAAAGGCTTTACCCAGGGATCAAATTTTTATTTTAGAAAGACTGTTCAGTAGAGGCCATGTGGAAAATAGGTCAGAGGGTTCTTTGTGCTAGAGAGATTGGAGACTACTTGTAAGGCTGTTGCTGTAATCTAAAAGGTTAATCTAAAAAGATGATGGTGCTTTAGATTAGGAATCAGGATAGAAGTTGATGGATTTGAGGTTTTTTTTACAAAGGGTGGAATCAGCGGTGGGACTCAAATAATTTAGCATTCTCTGCCCTAATGACCGTTTTTAAGTATAAAAAAAAATATACCAAAAGGTAGTTTTTTTGTTTGTTTGTTTTTGTTTTTTTATTATTTATTTATTTATTCATTTTAGAGAAGAGAGACAGAGAGAGAGATAGATAGAGAGAAAAGCGGGAGGAGCAGGAAGCATCAACTCCCATAAGTGCCTTGACCGGGCAAGCCCAGGGTTTTGAACCAGTGACCTCAGCATTCCAGGTCAATGCATGATCCACTGCTCCACCAGAGGTCAGGCCCCAAAAGGTAGTTTTTTATTTCATGCATTTAGTACTTAAATAAGAACAATAAAAGAGGTATACAAAACTCAATTGTTATGAGTTTTAAAATATTAATGAAAAATATTAAATACCTGACAATAAACAATAAAACTATTGAGATATTTCCATATTGCTTCTTTATTTTTTTTCAAATTTTTTTTTTTTTTTTACAGGGACAGAGAGATAGATAGGGACAGACAGACAGGAATGGAGAGAGGTGAGAAGCATCAAACATTAGTGTTTCGTTGCTGTCGCAACACCTTAGTTGTTCATTGATTGCTTTCTCACATGTGCCTTGCCTTGACCGCCGGCCTTCAGCAGACCGAGCAACCCCTTGCTGGAGCCAGTGACCTTGGGTCCAAGCTGGCGAGCTTCTGCCCAAGCCAGATGGGCCTGCGTTCAAGCTGGCAACCTCGGAGTCTTGAACCTGGGTCCTCTGCATCCCAGTCAGATGCTCTATTCACTGCGCCACCACCTGGTCAGGCCCATTTTGCTTCTTGATTGGCATCCTTACTTGCAATTTTCTTTGCTTTTATCCAAACATCATTGGCTGTGTGATTTATCCTTAACCATCTTTTCACTGTAAGAGTAGGATCCCATTCCTTTAGGATGTAAATTTGTGATTTCCAGCCGCCCACCTTAGAGAGAACACTGATTACAAGTGCTATTTTAACAACTGGTTCGCTGAACTCAACAAAAAATTAGGTGTCTGTTTTGCTGAACTGGTGTGAACCGGCTGAATCCCACCAATGTGTGAAATCCTCAAAATTTAACATTTAATTACCAAAAGGTCAGGGTGGGCGAAGGGCAAGGTTGAGAGAGGAGGAATCACAGCTGAAGTCCAGCTTTCTTTGGGGAGCTGAACAGGGTTGGTGCCATTCCATGAGAGAGGGAGGAGGTTTTGGAGGAAAAACAATGAGCTTAGTTTTGAACATTTTTAATTGAAGATGCTATGGATAATCTAGATTAAATTATTCAGGAGATGGTGTTAATATAAGGGGTCTGAAGTTTAGGTGAAAGGTAAAACTATTGATTTAGGAACTTTCAGCATATAAGCAGTGATTGGAATCATTGGAATAGATAAAATCACCTGGGGAAAGGTATAAAGTGAATGTGGAAGAAGGCCTATGACAGAACCCTGGATAATACCAAACCATAAGGAATGATCAAAGGAAGAATTTGTAGCCAGAAAGGTGGAGTTAACAGATCATAAGGAAGTTTAAAAAGTGTGATGTCATAGGAGCCAAAGATGGCAGTGTTTTAGGGAGGAGAGTCAATAGAGTCAGATGCTGCCAGAAGTTTATGTAGGGTTAGCACTAAATTATGTCCATTGAATTTTGCAACAAAGAAGTTGTTAATGATCTTGGTGGGAACAGTTTCACTTGAACTGGACACTAAAGACACATTTTAGCCTGACCAGGCAGTGGCGCAGTGGATAGAGCTTCGGACTGGGATGCGGAGGACCCCGGTTCGAGACCCCAAGCTCGCCAGCTTGAGCGCGGGCCCATCTGGCTTGAGTGAAGGCTCGTCAGCTTGGACCCAAGGTCGCTGGCTCCAGCAAGGGGTTGCTCAGTCTGCTGAAGGCCCGCGGTCAAGGCACATGTGAGAAAGCAATCAATGAACAACTATGGTGTCGCAATGGCAACGAAAAACTAATGATTGATGCTTCTCACCTCTCTCCATTCCTGTCTGTCTGTCCCTATCTTTCCCTCTCTCTGACACTCTCTCTTTCCCTGTTAAAAAAAAAAAAGACACATTTCAGATGATTGAGAAATGGAAGAAATGATGGCAGGAAAAAAGGAAGTAAAGAAGAATGGGGATAGCTAAAATAGGGAGATGGGAGAGTTTTGAGCATGCTTTAGAACTGATGGTAGAGAAAAGAATTAAAAATAGAGCAAGAATTGTGGCTAGTGGGATGTGGCAAGAAAGTAGTAGGCAGTTTGACCCCCAACACAGGTGCCAAAATGAGCCTTATAAAGAATGTGGGAGCGCATCATCCATTGCAGTAAGAATGCAGAAGAAAAAGGTGGGTGCGCCTGACCAGGCGGTGGCGCAGTGGATAGAGCATTGGACTGGGATGCGGAAGACCCAGGTTCGAGACCCCGAGCTCGCCAGCTTGAGCGTGGGCCCATCTGGCTTGAGCAAAGTTCACCAGCTTGGACCCAAGGCCACTGGCTCCAGCAAGGGGTTGCTCAGTCCGCTGAAGGCCCATGGGCAAGGCACATGTGAGAAAGCAATCAATGAACAACTAAGGTGTCTCAACGGCAATGAAACACTAATGATTGATGCTCTCACCTCTCTCTGTTCCTGCCTGTCTGTCACTATCTATCCCTGTCTCTGACTCTCTCTCTCTGTCACTGTTAAAAAAAAAAAAAAGAAAAAGTTGGTGCATGTGTAGGCAAGGCAGTGGTGGGATTCAGCTGGTTTGCACCAATTTGGCAGAACTGATTCCTAATTTCTTGTTGAGTTCGGCAAACCAGTTGTTAAAATGGCACTTGTAATCAGGTTTCTCTCTAAAGTGGGTTCCTGGGCAGCTGCCCAATGTGTAAATCACAAATTGACATTTCTTATTCTTTTTTAATGTTCATCTGTGCAATAGTGTATTCTAAGCACCCATAGTAATGTTCACTCCGTCCATAGGTGAAAAAAATTGCAAGTAAGGACACCAATCAAGAAGCAATATGGAAATTTCTTAAATAACAGTATTATTGTTTTTTGTCAGGTATTATTTAATACTTTTCATTAATATTTTAAAACTCTTATAATCTAGTTTTGTATACCTCTTTTATTGTTCTTTTTTTTTTTTTTACAGGGACAGAGAGAAAGAGTCAGAGAGAGGGATACATAGGGACAGACAGACAGGAATGGAGAGAGATGAAAAGCATCAATCATTAGTTTTTGTTGCCATTGCGACACCATAGTTGTTCATTGATTGCTTTATCACATGTGCCTTGACCACGGGCCTTCAGCAGACCGAGTAACCCCTTCCTGGAGGCAGCGACCTTGGGTCCAAGCTGACGAGCT
This sequence comes from Rhynchonycteris naso, assembly GCA_037038555.1. Lineage (NCBI taxonomy): Eukaryota > Metazoa > Chordata > Mammalia > Chiroptera > Emballonuridae > Rhynchonycteris > Rhynchonycteris naso. The sequence continues at coordinate 49,921,005 of CM072997.1, read as the reverse complement.
CTTGCTCAAGCCAGATGGGCCCGCACTCAAGCTGGCAAGCTCAGGGTCTCGAACCTGGGTCTTCTGCATCCCAGTCCGATGCCCCATCCACTGCACCACCACCTAGTCAGGCTCTTTTATTGTTCTTAAGTATTAAATGCATGCAATAATAAACTACCTTTTCATATATCATTTATTTTATACTTAAAATGGTCATTAGGGCAGAGAACCGGCTGTTAAATTATTTGAATCCCACTACTGAGGCAAGGTTATTAAATTTGATGGTAAATGTAGGGGTTCCTATGTGATGGCTTCTCTTTCTCTTTTTTTCTTTAATTCTTTTGTCAAATGAAAGGAAAGAAGATAGGCAGACTCCTGCATGTGCCCCAAGCAGGATCCACCCAGCAACCCCCTTCTGGGGCTATGCTTGCAACTGAGCTATTTTTAGCACCTGAGGCAGAGGCTCCAGGGAGCCATACTCAGCATCCAGGGCCCACACACTCAAACAATTAAACCATGGACATGGGAGGAGAAGAGAGAGAGAAAAAGAAAGAAAGGAGGGGGGGGGGTGGAGAAGCAGATGGTCGCTTCTCCTGTGTGCCCTGACCAGGAATCAAACCTGGGACTTCCACACGCTAGGCCAATGCTCTACCACTGAGCCTACCGGCCAGGGCATGGCTTCTCATTTTACTGTAAAGTAGTAAGAGAGTTTATATCCTGGAGTAAGGAAGAGATAATAAGGTTGAAATTTATTAGGGGTGTGGGGAAGGTTTGAAAGAGCTGATATGAAGAATGAGGGAGCCTGACCAGGCGGTGGCGCAGAGGATAGAGCGTCGGACTGGGATGCGGAGGACCAAGGTTCGAGACCCCAAGGTTGCCAGTTTGAGCGTGGGCTCATCTGGCTTGAGCAAAAAGCTCACCAGCTTGGACCCAGGATCACTGGCTCCAGCAAGGGGTTACTAGGTCTGCTGAAGGCCTGTGGTCAAGGCACATATGAGGAAGCAATCAATGAACAACTAAGGTGTCACAATGAAAAACTGATGATTGATGCTTCTCATCTCTCTCCATTCCTGTCTGTCTGTCCCTATCTATCCCTCTCTCTGACCCTGTTTAAAAAAATAAATAAATAAATAAATAATAAAAAAAAATGAGGGAGAGAGCGTACTGGGGAAATCCAGTTGCTAAGCGTTACTGAAAGTCAAGAAAGTTCAGCTCTCATAAACTTTTGATCAGCAATATGGTGTGGCTTTTCTCCAGCAATGCTTAGCAGTCTGTGTATATAGTCAACTTTTACCAGACAGGTGCAGGGGAGGTGGACCACAGACTATAAGCTAAATAGAAAAGGAAATAAAGGCAAGAGTGGGCTAATGGATACAAAGAAATAGAAAGGTAAGGAGTTGATGTTTCTTGTGAGGTCTAGTGGAAGTAAGTGAATGAAAGAGCTGGGAGATAAGAGCTGGATGTTTGAATTTATTATATCAGATCTGGAGCTTTTGGGTGTTGGCCTTGAAGGAGTATGATTGAAGTGAAATAATGAGAAAAGTCATTGAAGATAAGGCAGGAAACTGTTAAACCCAAGTGGAAATTAACATCACCCAGTATAATGGCAGTATTTGAGATAGGATTCAGCCAACTGAGAGGTGCCCAAAAGATACAATTTGTATGAACCTCAAAGAGCAATAATTTTTATGGGAGGGTGGAACAGAAGTGATTTGGAAGAGGCAGGGAGTAGCCAAAAGAATGAAACCCTGCCTTTCACACGTGAGGTAAATGAGTGCTAGTTTCTTTTTAGGTTCAGGAGATATAGAAATGAACAGGGAGTAAGATCCTTGCTTTTAAAATATGATACTGTGAGATGAGAATATATTCTCTGGAAGAATTCAAATGAGGCAATGTGAGGCATTGGGGAGCAGCAACACACGTCAGGTAGACATCTTTGAGGACATTGCATTTCAGCTGAGACGTTATGACAGAGGTGGCCATGCTTTAGATCAAAGCAAGAGGATGTCAAGCTTAGAAAATAGCAAATGTGAAGGCTTACAGCGGGAAACAAATTCAGTAATCTCTTCCTCTCTTCTAGTCTCATAACACTGTTTTCCTATAGCTCTTCATACTTTTGCTTTGTATTATTATCCTCAGTAAACATGTTTTTCCTTCCTGTATTATTCAGCAAACTTCTAGAAGATAGAGACCTTGTCCTACTTATCTTTGTTGCTCAAAGTTCTGAGAAAAAAATTGGATTGAAGCTAAAAATTTTGTGATAAACACTTGCAATTTAATTTCTACAAGGAGCCTGACCTGTGGTGGCGCAGTGGATAAAGCGTCGACCTGGGAACACTGAGGTCACCAGTTCAAAACCCTGCACTGGTCTGGTCAAGGCACATATGGGAGTTGATGCTTCCAGCTCCTCCCCCCTTTCTCTCTCTCTCTCTCTCTCTCTCTCACTCTGTGTCTCCTCTCTAAAATGAATTAAAAAAAAATTTCTCCAAGGAAATAACTATTAACCAATTCACTAATTTGATATGTTTAGTTGTCAACTTACTTGTGTTTAAACTAGACTCACCTTGTTATAATAATTCCTGCGTGACAATAAGAAATTTCTCAGGTTAAAAAAATATAGCAAAAACTGATAAATTTGTTCATTGGCAAGTATTGTTATTATTTATCCCTTCTTATGGTATACTAGTTCAAATTATGTTTCATCCTGGTGATGTTAACGAAGTAGCTCTTTAAAAGATCCTTCTGCACCCTGGCCAGTTGGCTCAGCAGTAGAGCATCGGCCTGGCGTGTGGAAGTTTCGGGTTTGGTTCCCGGCCAGGGCACACTGGAGAAGTGCCCATCTGCTTCTCCACCCTTCCCCCTCTCCTTTTTCTCTGTCTCTTTCTTCCCCTCCTGCAGCCAAGGCTCGATGGCCTCCCCCTCAGGTGCTTGAATGATTCCAGTTGCAGGGGAGCAACAGCCCCAGATGGGCAGAGCGTCGCCCCCTAGTGGGATTGCTGGAAGGATACAGGTCCGGCACATGTGAGAGTCTTTCTCTCTGCCTCCCTGCTTCTCACTTCAGAAACACACACACACACACACACACACACACACACACACACACACACAATCCTTCTGTCTCTGTGCACATGACCGTTCAATGCCTGGAAGAAGCAGAGGTAAAGTAAGCAGGTGAAAAATGTAAGGATGCTGCAAAACAAAGTTATTGATTTAAATGCATGGCACATTTCAAAGGGGTATCTTAGCATTTAAGTAAAGTGCTGTAACCAGGAGAAATTCTCTTATGGAGGATCACTTCAGAAATTTCAATAAGGATTTTATTTTAATGTTTAGATATGGTAATAGTAGTTGCTTTTTATTAATAAGGTGCTCCTTGAGTGCCTGGTGTGTGCTGGATAAAGCCCTGTGGACGATAGAAAACTGAGTGTCACATAAAATGTTCCAAGGAATTTATTGTAGAATTGTTTATAATAGCAAAATATTATTGAAAACAAACTGCATCCATCAATAGGGAACTGGTTACACGAGCAGTCATAGAGTACTATGCAGCTGTAAGAGAAGTGCAAAGAAAGGGTCTCTGAAGGCTGATAGGAAAATATCTCCAGGACATATTTAAATGGGGGGAAAACCCCAAGGTGTTGCCTTTGTGTAAGAAAGGGAGTAAATAAAATATTTGCATAAAGATATTCTAAAAGAATGTACAAGAAGCCAACAAAGGCAGTTGTCATCAGTGTGGGAGATAATGGAATGGATAGGGACAGGGTAAGAACAAGAATTCTTAATGATTTTTAAAAATATTTTTATTTTTGAACCAATTTTAAAAAATAACATTTTATTAAAGTTGGAAATAATAATAGCTAAGTATGAGGATTAAGTGAGATTAAACTATGCAAAGCGCACAGTACTCAATAAAGGGGCTATTCTTATTATCCTTACTATAAAGGGCATCCCAAAAGCAACCATTGTTAGTGCCTCCATAATTGCATTTTAGACATATGCCTGATTACTAGAAGGGCTTCAGGATGGGTCCCTATCACCACCACCATCTGTGACTCACTATCGTTCTTTTCAATCAAGACTATACAGTCCTGTACATATAAATTGCATTTCCAAAGAGCTAAACTACCCAGGGATTGGTTAGTTTAATAATCCACAATATCTGTAATGTACTTTTACCTTTCAACAGAAATTTCCAAGATTTCCGTTTGGTCTTCTCGATAATCCTGTGATATATAGGGAGGATGTATAGGTTATATATATTTTATACATACATTCTAGCAATGGTCAGACCTCATTCCTGGTCTTTTGGGAATATAGGATATAGTTGTAACCACAAAGCAAACACATCAGCATTGTAAAACATTGGAAGGTATTATGTAATTAAGGGAAGAATCGTATAACCCCCGCCAGAAGGACACTGGGAGTGAGAGAGTGACTTGACACTGAGAGGACTTCACTGGGGAAAGCAGAAGGACGTTTCAGACTTTATCTTCTGAAAATGTCCTTCCTTCTTTCTAGCTTCTCCCATCTCCATTCTATTTGAGAGTCTCTCTGGAGAGACAGTTGAGGTCCTTTCCGTTGTCTTTCTTTCACATGGCTGTTTAGGTTAGCAAATGGTCTATGGTTCTTTTATGAGGCCTTGCACCTTAATTGTCTTAATATTCTTTCGGCTGTGAACCACAGAAACCTAAGCAAGGAAAGAGAATGCATATGATGATTTAGGGAGATCTCTGGAACCCCAGGACAGAGCATGGCCACGCCAGAGAATGGAAGACCATTCTAGATCGTCCCGCTTTCCACTGGCTCCGTGGCCCCTCTCTGGGGATGACATCCACTCTCTTCTCCTTTGGGAGCAGGAATTTTTCTGCTTCTCTCAGCACTTAAGAAAAAATGGCTCTCAAACCTGTGAATCATTCTAGCTGTCTTTTATATCTATATTTTAAATTTCTGAAGATATTCTGATAGCTTAAGTCAGGTGTCCACCAAATCTAGTCAGCTGTGCTGGAGGGTGGTGTGGGCATGTCCAGGGCCATACTGGTGAGGATAGTAGAGGCAAGAGAGTGAAGGCTGGACAGATACTAACAATATATGTGAAATACACGAGAATACCAGGATCAGGCAAAAGCCTAAGATGCAAAAACAAACAAAGCCCAAAAAACTAAGGTTCATGCTGCCTGACCTGTGGTGGCGCAGTGGATAAAGCGTTAACCTGGAACACTGAGGTTGCAGGTTCAAAACCCTGGACTTGCCTGGTCAAGGCACATATGGGAGTTGATGCTTCCTGCTCCCCCCCCCTTTCTCTTTCTCTCTCTCTCTCCTCTCTAAAAATGAATAAATAAAAATTAAAAAAATAAAAAATAAAAAACTAAGGTTCATGCTAAGAAAAAATGGATGCAGTGAGAAGCATGTATGCAACAGTGACTCATTTTTCTTGTGTATTTAGCCTTTGGATTGATTCTCTTAATGAAGAGATTGATTCTCTTAATGAAGAGATTGATTCTCTTAATTAAGAGATTGATTCTCTTAATGGATTTTTTAATGGCTCCTTCCATATGTTTGGTGGGCTCTGGGAAGGGGGCTCGGTGGCATACATGGAGTAGGAGGTTGCTTATGTGTACCATTGTCATGACCATCCCATCATTTACCCACATTAATTCATCAGGACCTCTGGGTTTGAGGCCCAGTGGCATTGATATATTTTAAAAGCTTCCCAGGTTATTCTAATGTGCAGCCATATGGAAAGGAGAATCATGGATTTACTAAGAGGAAATAATTATTGAAAGGGAAGTTTGTGCTGCTGATACACTTCCCTTACTTAAGTCTTTCATACGGACATTTGTTGACTTATTCAACAAATATTTTAAGCACTTTCTATGCCAAGGTCACTGCTCATTCACAAGGCTTATAATAGTGAGTTAGCTAAACATGGTCCCTATTCTCATGGAGTTTCTAACATAGTTAAGGAGACAATCTCTAAGTGGTGAGGCTATGTATAATAGGATAAGTAGAAGGTGCTATGGAAATACATAGCAATTTATAGATGAGGCAGTTAGATAAGCTTTCTTGAGCAAGTATTGTCTAAGTACGTCATGCTTAAATTGTTTATTCTTGTTACAGATCTCAATATCCCAGCCTCTTTTTAATTAACCTAATTCATGAGAATTTTTAAAAATCCTTTTTTTTTCTCTTTAAGGTGACTCATATTCTCAATGTCGCATATGGAGTTGAAAATGCTTTCCTCAGTGACTTTACATATAAGAGCATTTCTATACTGGATCTGCCTGAAACCAATATCCTGTCTTATTTTCCAGAATGTTTTGAATTTATTGAACAAGCAAAAATGAAGGTAAGTTTTATTTTGATCCATAGTTGTTCAAAAGCAGAAGTTTTAAAATATAGTTTCATTATCCAGTCTTTATTTTGTAATGAATATGTAGAGAACCATTATGAAATTTCCCCAATAATATTTCATTAATTCCTACAACTATTTAGTTCTCCAATTGCCATTTTCTCAATGAGATGTTTATTTTTAAAATTAATTTCTCCTCTTCCTATGCCTGTATTTAGATTTTTTGATGATATCTAACTACCTGCCCACTGACCAATTTACGAAGTGGACTATAGGACGGAGGTTGCTCTAATTCAATTAATGTATTTATGAAGATTAATATGCATTTATTATTTTTTGTAGCCAAGGTAGGGCTTGTGAATCTGTGTTTTTTAACAATAGAATTTTAGGGTGTTCTTAGGACTAAGTGGTTATTGCTTTACCAAGATTGTATAAAAATGATAAGCTGTCCATTGGTTCTCTGACTTTAAAAGACCAACCTTGGCTTGTGGCTCAGTGGATAGGGCGTTGGCCAGGTGTATGGACATTCAGGTTCAATTCTCAGTCAGGGCACACAAGAGAAGTGACCATATGCTTCTCTCCCCCTTCTCTCCCTTTTCCCGCCTCACAGCCAGTGGCTCGACTGGTTCCAGTGTGACCCTGGGTACAAAGGATAGCTCTGTTGGAGCACATTGGCCTCTGGCACTAAAAATAGTACAGTACTTGATCATCGGCCCCAGATGGGGTTGCCAGGAGGATCCCATTTGGGGAGCATGCAGGAGTCTGCCTACTATCTCCTCTCACTACCCCCCTAAGGAAAAAGACAAACAGCATAATATCTAGATCTTGGTACTAGATCCAAGTCAACATGCTGACAAGCTGGGCTTCTAGTTTGGCTATTACCCATAATTGTACCTTGAAATGGAGTCATTTTTAATCAGCTTATAATTCTTACAAAATTTATGTCAGATGAATAGATAGGAATGTAGAAGCACTTACAGAGAAAAGTTAACTCACCAGGAACACCTAACAATGACAGTTAACATTAGAATCCAGTTTAATTGAATTCCGTCTAATGATCTCCCTTCTGCTTTTTCTCCCTCTCTTTCTCCCTTTTTCTCCTTTCTTTTCATGTAGTTATATCTATTGAGTGCTGTATGTGCCCAGCACTATTCTAGGTGCTTTCTCTAGTTTACCCTGAAAATATTCAACCTTACTCTTCAACTTTATTTAATAGCAGATATTTGGGTTAAAGAAAAGAAAGAGGTTTTCTAATTCAAAGCCTAATATTGGCCAGTCTCTTTTCCAGTGAAAATAATTTAAAAACATTTTTTTCCCATTGACTTGAAACAGACAGACAGACAGGCAGACACACACACATACACACCGAGGCATTAACTAATTGTTCTACCTAGTTGTACCATCCAGTTGTATACTCATTGATTGCTTTTTGTACATATCCTGGTGGGGGATTGAACCCATGACCTCAGTGCACCAAGATGGTGCTTTATTCACTGAGCTACCCATCCAGGTCTCCTGTGAACATTCCAAGGTGACAGTAATTAGTGTTAAAAAATAAAAATGATAATGTCTCTGTATTAACTGTTTCTCTAAGGAGATGTAGAATATGCTTTAAGATGGTAAAGTGTAGACATCATTCATATTCACATTAAAAGATATATACATGTTGCAAGTCAAAAGTGGAAAGGGTAATAGTTAATTAAAATGGTCCTTTGCTTGGGTTCCCTGAAAAACAGAACCTGAGACAAGGATTAAGAGTTGATGCTTCATTCGAGAGGTGCAATCCCTAGGCAGTGAGAGTGAGAAGGAAGGGAAGCGATTCAGGGATAGGTGAGAAGCAACAGAAGATGATGTGTTTACCCGCTGAGTACGACTTCACAGTGAACAGACAGTGACAGCGTGGGGTGCTTGGCTGGTACACCGATTCTGCCACCCAGAACAACTCTTGGCAGGGAGTACAAAGAAACCTCAATTCAGAACTGGGGAGGGAGGGAAGAGAGATTTTATCTGCCTGACTCTGTTGGCTCCGGTTTTGTAAAGTAAAGTTTACCCCTGGGGAAATAACTAAGCCCACAGTTCCAGGGTACAACACTTGACTCCTTCAGCAGCCACCTTAAAGCCAAACCGACTGCCCTGTGGTGTGACTTTCCATCTAAGTGCAGAAACAGTAAGAGAATCCAGAACTCAGGGTGTACCTGTCTATGCAGAGAGTGACACTGGGAGGGTCAGGCCTTTTTAGGCAAGCAAAACTCAATTGGCCTAAAAGGAGCAGTTGGCCACAGAGGTAACAACTGAGGTGGAGCAAGTTTCGGGTCCATGAGATGACGGCCCCAAGAGAATCTGAGGAGGTGCATAAAACATTTCTGCTACAAGTTGTATTAGAATTCTACAATATTCTTATTTCTCAAGCCTTATATTTTATACTGGAATCCTCACCTCAGCCAATATTTCCTTACCGTGAAAAATCTTCATTGCTTATATTAATACATATTTGTTTTTAGCAGTAGAATTCTTGAATTGTCATTTTTTTTCTATACGAGACCTCTTTATGACTTTGTCATTGTATATGCAAGTACTATTTGAAATCTGATTACCTAGATATTTAAAGGCCCTAGTTTGCTGATTTTAGCTGACAAGGAGTATCTTCCATTTTCTTAGGTCTCTCCTCATTCTCTCTGTACTTATAAAACCCTGTTGGTTTCTCTGTCCATCTTTTATCTCTGCCTCATGTGTTATTGTCAGGTTTGTGCCGAAAGGGACAGAAATACACATGAAAGTGAAGTAGGTAGTAAGATAACTCCTATAGCCTCAAAAATTCTCTGGAAAATTTCCTTGCCCTCTAGTCCTTTTGTGTGAAAGGTTTTGTTTTCTAATATGAAAATATGTATTTGATATTCCATATTAACTTTATTATTTACATGATACAAGTAATCCATATCATTGTAGAAACATTGGAAAATACAGATAACTAAAAATTAAGATCACTCTACTCCCAAAATTTAAACATAAGCACTGTTAGCATTGTGCATTTTGATATTTTTTCTGTACATCAAAAGACTCATTTACAAAAGACCTGAACTTGGCTCAGTTAATCTGTCAAAAAATATTACTTATTCTGAGAAGATATGAGGGATTAGTATTGCTGTCTCTAAGGAGTTTCCAATCTAGTTGCAAGGTATTAAAGCAACACAGAGGCCCTGGCTGGTTGGCTCAGTGGTAGAGCATTGGCTCTGTGTGTGGATGTCCTGGGTTCGATTCCTGACCAGGGCACACAGGAGAAGCCCCATCTGCTTCTCCACCCTTCCCCCTGTCTTTTCTCTCTCTCTCTTCCTCTCTCTTCTCCTCCCACAGCCAAGGCTCCATTGGAGCAAAGATGGCCTGGGTGCTGAAGATGGTGCCATGGCCTCTGCCTCAGGCACTAGAATGGCTCCTGTTGCAGTAGAGCAACGGCCCAGATGGGCTGAGCATTGCCCCCTAGTGGACATGCCGGGTGGATCCCAGTCAGGCACATGCAGGAGTCTGTCTCTCTGCCTCCCAGCTTCTCACTTCAGAAAAATACAAAAACAACAACAACAACAACACAGGAACAAAGAAAGCTTGATAAAATGGAAATACTGTAACTTAATTATACTGTTCATAAAAATTAGGGGATATTTTATAGCTTCATATTCATTTTGAAAATATCCCCTAATTTTTGTGAGCAGTATACTACCCATAGCAAAATGGTGATTGAATTTTTAAGAGATTGCTTTCTTCTCAGAAATTCAGAACAAAATTAATTTATTCACTTAGTAAACACTTATGGAACATCTACTATGAACCAACAAATAACACTAAGTTCTAGATATACAGTGATGGCTAAGATAATTCCCTGCCCTCATCTCACTTGGAGAAAGACAGACTTCTTAGAGCAGATACCAGGGTTAGCTGAACCAAGAAGAGGAACAAAGGCTTCCAGGAAGAGGATAACAGAAAGTGCAAAAGAAAAAAGTGCTTTATAAATTATGTGTCACTATTTTGAATTCTGTAAAGGGGCTATAAAGCCAATTATTTTTCTGGAAATACCTGTAAGGACTATATGATACCTAAGGAATAATAAAAGGTAAATAGGTAAATTCAACAGCTACGTAAACCAAAAGAGAGGCAGCTGTTGCATAAAGAATTCAAGAGAAGTAAGTACTAACATTATTAAACCTTAGCTAAAACTAGATGTACAGTGTATATGACTAAAAGTAAAGCTAGTTTCATTGTCAAAGGCATAGGTATGGATCATAAAGTAAAGATGACTAATATATAGTCAGAAATATTAAACGACCCTGAAGGGTATCTTTCCTTAAGCTTTATGACTCTAAGATTCTTTGAAATATCTAATTTGTTTTGAGTTTTAAAAGTTCATTAATGCTTTTCATCAGTTATTGTCGTATGATTTTAAAATGTCTTCAGTCTCATAAAAATGAACTACTGTGCCTGACCAGGCTGTGGCGCAGTGGATAGAGCGTCGAACTGGGATGCAGAAGGACCCAGGTTCAAGACCCCGAGGTCACCAGCTTGAGCATGGGCTTATCTGGTTTGAGCAAAAGCTCACCAGCTTGGACCCAAGGTCGCTGGCTCCAGCAAGGGTTTACTCAGTCTGCTGAAGGCCCACGGTCAAGGCACATATGAGAAAGCAATCAATGAACAACTAAAATGTCGCAACAACAAAAAACTGATGATTGATGCTTCTCATCTCTCTCCGTTCCTGTCTTGTCTGTCCCTGTCTATCCCTCTCTCTCTCTCCGTCTCTAAAAACAAAAAAGAACTATTGTACCTAGTGAAAAAAGTTTTGTATACGTATAGAGAATATTTGTGTTTTGTTTTCCTTGCGCAGAAAGTTCGTATTTGGAAATGACTCAAATATAGATATAAAAATTGATTGCAATAGTCTTTTTGATATGAAGATTTTAAAAATATTAATTTTTTTTGTGGGTCACTTGGCTTTCTTGAAATAAGATGCAGTTGCAAATTTGTTAAAACCAATCAAGGAAAGGAATTTGTAGTAGATTTATGAATCTGAGAAACTACCTTGTAAAAGAAAAATCATACGAGTTATAAACATAGTCTTGCTAATATATACTGTGGTTAGAGAATTTTTAGATCTAATTATTTTCTTCTTCCCATTCCCACATTTTTTTTCTTTTGTATTGTACTGAAAGAAGAATCAGGAAATGAAGTAACTAAAATGCCTAGTTCTATAGTGTGTTCACCATTCACTACATTTCATTTAGATCATTAACTTTTTAAAAGCCTGAAATAAGCCAACCTGTATCAGTGGTGCTCCATCAGATCTATCACATTCATTATTAATGCAATATTACGCCCATCAGCATTGGTCTTACACTGTGTCCCTATTCACTTGTAAAGTATCATTTTCAAGTTACCTGAAACGTAATTCATTTATTGACCTCATGCTGGTGTCTAATTACCTTTTCCACTTTATGTTGTTGTGAGCTATTTGTGTCAGTCACCATTTTACTACCTCATAAGTTAAACTATTTTTTTAAGTTATTTCCCTCCAGAATATATCCAAGAGTAGAAAATTTTTTCCTTGCTGATCATTTTACACATAGATTTCCAAACTAATGACACTAGGCTTATGGATGCAGTATGTGTACCTAGAAGGTTTCCACATATATTTCCTGTAAATTTTCTCTTATTTATAGACATTTGGTTATTAGGCCATGTGTATTTTACTAGTTTACTTCAGTTTAACAAAGCAGATTGTTTCAGAATTCCAACTATCGTATTTCCCCATGTATAAGGCACTCCCATGTATAAGACACACCTTAACTTTGGGGCCTGAAATTTGAAAAATAATGTATCACATAAAGTTATTGAACTCAAGTTTTATTCACCATAAAATTCATACAATTCCTCATCACTGTCAAAACTCGCATACATTAGCTTGTCCTCATCTGTGTCTGATGAAGAATCAGTTTTCAACAATGAGCACAAAAACAAGCGCGGAAAAGCAGGAAATGCAAGTAAAAAAATCTACAACCACTGTATGAGATGCACCCAGTTTTTAGACCCCAAATTTTTCAGAAATAAAGTGCGTCTTATTGATGGGGTAATAAGTACATCATCAAAGCATTTCAACCCTGGGCAGTGGAAAGAGGACTCAGTTGACTGATAGTTTTTTTTCATTCTTTTCTTACAATGAATTGTATTTTGGTAATTGAATAAATTGATAGAATACTTTCATTTTATAATATAAATAGTATAAGAATAGATAATCAATTTAATAAACGTTTCTTAAATGAATAATGAAGTTTGTTTGATTTTATTGCAGGATGGAGTGGTTCTTATTCATTGTAACGCAGGGGTTTCCAGGGCAGCTGCAATTGTAATAGGCTTCCTGATGAAGTCTGAAGAAATCTCATTTCCCAGTGCTTTTTCTTTGGTGAAAAATGCAAGGCCTTCCATCTGTCCAAATGCTGGCTTCATGGAGCAGCTTCGTACATATCAAGAGGGCAAAGAAGGCAATAAGTGTGACAAAATACAGGAATTAGTAGAGGACAGCAGTTCATGAGTTACATTCTAGCAGACGATGGACAACTATTCAATTTCTGAGTTGGCCTCTATAACCATCTTTCCCCTTTTTTGAAGAGTAGACTAATAAAGACTTCCTTTTCTCTTGCTTTTTTTGGATGAAAATGGAGGTTGATTGTCCTGAGCTAGTGTATAAATAATTTTTTAAATTATGTCTTCTTTGGTATTATAATGTGTGATTAATTGCTAAGGGAAAATAACAATGTATTACCAAGAATTGACTTCTGTAGAGGAAAAGATGTTTAAACTTAAAATCTATGTTAGAGCATAGAAAGATGAAATAAGTTGAATAAGACTTTTGGTACTTTTCTATCCCAGCAACTGTGTCCATGAAAGAAAAAATAATTGAGATGCTACTTGATGTACCATTTTAGAGGGAGATAAATTTCTTTGTAAATAATTTAAGATTAGAAACCAATAACTTAAAACTTCCAAGAGGTTTACACAATATTTATATAGTGGTTACAGTAGTCATAAACTTCTTATGTCCTTTTATGGAAATGTACCCACTTTTTATTTTGATTTTTAATGATATTCCCTGCATTTATTTTTTATGGTTTTGTGTAGATTTTCTCTCTTATATACTGTGAGCTTATGGTTCTTTATTTAGGTGATCTAGTCTCTTACATTGTGGGCTTTTTATACTGGGTCCCTAGCATTCTGTTTTGGGGTCCCTTGGCATACTTTTTTGATTTTCTTGGATCTGTAGAAAAATATTTTATACTGAAAGTTCCTTTATTTAGGTGCGATTTGCTCAATGATCTGTTTTTTAGTTTAATATTCTACTAGAGCACATATTTTTAAGGAATAAGGGTTATGGTTTTGTAAGAAATGAAAAAAACCATTGTTAGAAAGCCTAAAATTATTTACAATTTTATCTCTGGCCACAGGCTTTGAGTAGTTTCTTTTTTAAAAAATTAAGTCTCCATATTCACAAGGCTGAACTCTACATTATAAATTTGCTTAAAGATATTCTTTGACTGTAGGATTTATTTAATAGTTTTCAAGTAACCTTTCATGACTTAGAAAATAATGTTGCCATTTAGATTTTATTAAGAAAGTCAGATCTTCTTAAATACATATTACATAGAGCTAGTATATTCCTATATGTTAGTTGGAAAGTGCACATTGAGCACATCTGTGCATTTGAGAAAGCAGGTTTTCTTATACTGTCAGGAGCAAAAAGTAGAAGTGATAAATGCAAATTATGTCACGAGACTGCTTATAGTTTGACAAGATGCTATCACAAGCAGAAGTATGAGCTTTGCTTCTGTCGGGCAGCAGTATAAATGTAGTCAACCTACATTGAGTTGTCTGAAGCCACCATGGCAGACAGATTCTCTTAAATATCAGTGTGATGTATAATGTCTCTGTAGTCTTGCTAAGGGTTTGCTGGATGAACCTTTTCTATTCACATGAAAACATTTACTTAAATACATTGTCTTTTGCTAAGTGTTGTTTCGTTCTTAGCCATTAAATATTGTGACATGAAGCCTTGAAGAGAACTTGTTCATAATGACTAGTATATTACTTATTGTCTGCATTTTGTATGCTCAGTTGTTGCCCATAGTGATCTGGTTATGGTGCAAACTCCTGTCTTCTGTATCATCTACAGAAGTGCTTTGAGCATCTATTTCATTTTAGCTTAAATGAAAGTAGTTTGCTGTATCTTAACTAGATTAATAAATGTAATTCAGTCTTTTAAATTAGGAGCACTATGTAAAGCAATGATGGGTCATATGTGTGTGTGTTTGTGTGTGTGTGTGTATATATATATATATGGTATGTTTGTCGTGTTTCCCATGCATGTAAGTCACTCTGTCATATCTGGTTATTTAGAGAAAGAAATTTTATCATTACGATTCTTTTTCTCACATATTATAAGAAATCTATACCAAAAATAAGTCTGTCTTGAGGGAGAGGAGAAAGTATTTCAAGTTTCTACCTCTATTTTAAAATAAATATTCCTACCAGTTTTTAAAATTTATTTATTTATTTTTAGTGGGAGAGGAAGGGAGAGAGGGAGAGACAGACAGACAGAGACAGGGACATCAATCTGTTCCCGCATGTGCCCTTACCAGGGATCCAACCAGCAACCTCTGAACTTGAGGATGAGGCTCCAACCAAACCAGCCATCTGGCTAGGGCCCTACCAGTTTTTAAAGGAAAGAGGAAATAAAAATAGAATTTGTTTTTAAACATTGAAAAGAAATATAGAGCTTTCCAAGCAGCATGACAAAGATAAGCAGAAAAACGGTACTGGAATATATGCTAAAAAAATTCTATTTATTTGAGGTTAATATTTTTTAAATGTTTTGCTAACTTTATGCTCTAATATAGGTTTGTGATGACATATAGTTTGAATTTAAAGCCAAGAAATATTTCAATTTTGGGGGAACTGAAGAAATCTTTTTTCTTAGAATTTTATGGACAAAATTTAGCCCATTATATTAACTCAAAGATTGCAGAGGAAATATAGTACTTAAAATTGTTATTGCAGTTTTGCATTTGCATCACTTCTTCCCTACTGAACCTTGACAGAAATGTGTGAATATAGCACATTCATATAGTATGAATATGTACTGTGTAACCTGGGGAACATTCTTTCATTCTGATTGATAATGTCAGTGGGGTAGAGGAAATGTCCTGAATTTGTCCTATGATTATTAGCAACTCAAGTGGTTCAATTGTATATAGCAAGTCCCCCTCAATTTTTCCAGATTCTTGAATGTAGCAAATAAAAATCAAATTATTATCTTATCTTACCCAGTGAGTTAACTCAATGAATCGTTATCTTTATAATCAAAGCCACAATACATTTTATTTTATTTTTTATGGTCATGAGTATTCTTTTTTATTTTGCTCAATCCCTCAACCCCCTCCCCCAACCCCCAACCCCTGACAGGTGTCAGCCTGCTCTGTATCTATGAGTCTGTCTCTGTTTTGCTTTTTAGTCCATTTTGTTCATTAGAGTCCACATATGAGGGAAATCATATGGTACTTGTCTTTCTCCGACTGGCTTATTTCACTCAGCATAATGCTCTCCAGGTCCATCCGTATTGTAGCAAAGAATATATTTTAAAATAACCGAAATGTAGCACAATGAATTCATTTGGTCAAAAGGATCCTGAACATATTTAGTCACCCTGTAGTTAAGAATTCAAACCAGCCTGACCAGGCGGTGGCGCAGTGGATAGAGCGTTGGACTGGGATGCGGAAGACCCAGGTTCGAGACCCTGAGCTCGCCAGCTTGAGCGCAGGCCCATCTGCCTTGAGGAAAAACTTGCTAGCTTGGACCCAAAGTCGCTGGCTCCAGCAGAGGGTTGCTCGGTCTGCTGAAGGCCTGCCGTCAAGGCACATGTGAGAAAGCAATCAACGAACAACTAAGGTGTCGCAATGGCAACGAAAAACTGATGATTGATGCTTCTCACCTCTCTCCGTTCCTGTCTGTCCCTATCTATCCATGTCTCTGACTCTCTCTCTGTCCCTGTAAAAAAATAAATAGATAAGTAAGTAAAAAATAAAATTAAAAGAATTCAAACCAGAAGACTTTAAAGTTTTATGTTTGAAATATATACAGTGGCATTTATAGTTAACAAATTTATGGTTGTTTCCACTGATATATTTTTAAAGTAACTTATAAATGTTTCTATTTCATGTGAAGCTTGACCACTTTTTATTGTTTCTAGATATGGTATACTTTAATAAAATAATACATTTACTATTTCCTCTGTTAATATCTTTATTTTGGGGATTTATGTGTTTTAAATGACTTAACACTTATTTGCTGTCAAATTCTGGGTTCACAAATCTATTCACAGGACACAAAATTATACATTTTGAAGATTATACATTCTATGAAGATTTGTTTGCTACAGCCATTTTAAGAGATGAAAAGCACTAAAGTAAGATTTTATAATTGGCATTACGATGGATAAATTGACCTTGAAAATTCAATAGAACATCTTAGTATTTTAAGTCCAGAGAAGATGCTGAATTACTCTCAGATTAAATTTCTGAATATTCTAACCATGACAGCATTGAGATTTTCAGACATTGTTCAGCACCTACCTCCCACATACATCTTTACTTCTCTGACCTGCTCGTTGCCGACAGCTTCCTCCCTCACTCTCCCTGTTTTAACCAAAGTGGCCTCTTGGCTGTGCATTCCTTGGAAACACATCATCAACACACTTCATTGCCTGCTGTTCCCTCTACCTGTGACAATTTCTCTCAGAAATATCAGATCTTTGTTCAAATATTACCTTCTTAGTAAAGCCTTCCTTGACCACCTTATTTAAAATTGCTCCCATCCCTAATACTTTTATCTACCTTTCTTGTTTTATTATTATCATTATTTTTTGTATTTTACTGAAATGTAAAGCCGGGAGGTAGAGAGACAGGCTCCTGCATGCTCCCGACTGGGATCCACCAGGCATCCCCGCTAGAGGGCAATGCTCTGCCCATCTGGGGCTGTTGCTCTGTTGCAACCTGGAGCCATTCTACTGTCTGAGGCAGAGGCCATTGGAGCCACCTCAGCATCCGAGTCAACTTTGCTCCAATGGAGCGTTGGCTGCAGAAGGGTAAGAGAAAGAGAGAGAATGGAGAGGGGGAAGGGTGGAGAAGCAGATGGGTGCTTCTCCTGTGTGCCCTGGCCAGGAATTGAACCCAGGACATCCACATGCGGGGCCGATGCTCTACCACTGAGCCAATCTGCCAGGGCCTACCTTTCTTGTTTTATATATGACATAGCCATAATTATCACCAAAACTCTATGTATTTTACTTGCTTTGTTATTTTCCTCATCAAAACTTGGGCTTCCATGAAGGCAGATTTTTTAGTCTGTTTATATCAGATAGAGCCCATAAAGACATTCAAAAATTGCTTATTAGAAGGAAGAGAGGGAGGATGGAAGGAAAAAAATTGTTTTGTGCCTATCCAAATTATATACATTTTGATGTTCCTTTTTCACTTTCAACAAATGATAAGAATCATTTTAATTGATTAAAAGATAACAGGTGCCTGACTGGTGGTGGTGCAGTAAACAGAAAGTCGACCTGGGACACTGAGGTCTCAGGTTTGAAACCCTGAGGTCGCTGGCTTGAGCATGGAGTCACTGCTTGAGTGAGTGATCTTTGACATGATTCCATGGTCACTGGCTGGAGCCCAAAGGTCATTGGCTTGAAGCCCAAGGTTGCTGGCTTGGTTTGAGCCCCCATCAATACATATGAGAAGCAATCAATGAACAACTAAAGTGCTGCAATTACTATTTGATGCTTCTCATCTCTCTCTCCTCACACTCTCTCCCTTCATGTATTTTCCTTTCTCTTTGTCTCGCTAAAAAACAAAAAATGATAACAGGTGAATTAGATAAATGATGTTTTCTTTGATGTTTGGCTGCCCCCTGTCTGCCAGTTGTTTACTGTAATGAAATGACTAGGAAAAAAAACAACCCCTAAGTTTCCAAATAATATACATAAAATTTAGAAAGACATACCTTTGTCATTATTATTTATAGAGGTCAGACAATGCAAATAACAACTAATGGATTTGTACTTTGGGGCACCATCTGTATATCCTAAACACCACGAAGCTTCTTTGAATATCACTTATCCTTGAAGTTATGGTGTGCTTTATGTGACAGCACAGTCTAAGTGAATGACAGCCCATGATACACCAGCTGCCAAAGGCTGAGATGATGAGAATGTGAGTGATAAGATGTTCCCTCTCTCCTTGCTCTTTCTTTTTCTTTTAAAGGATTTACTTATTGATTTTTAGAGAAAGAGGAGAGTGAGAGAAAAGGGGTGGAGAGGAGCAGGAAGCATCAACTCATAGTTGTTGCTTCGTATATATGCCTTAATCAGGTAAGCCCAGGGTTTCGAACCAGTGACCTCAGCATTCCAGGTTGAATGTTTTACCCACTGCATCACCATAGTCAGGCTCCTTACTATTTCTGAAGGTGACAAATTCCATCCTTTTTCCTAATGTCTTATAAAAGTGGATATCATTTTTCTTCACTTTAATTTTTAAAAAATTCTTTGTTTTCAAAATAGATTAAAATTGGGATTTTAAGATAAACAAGTAGAGTTATATTAATATACAAATACTGCATATAAACAAACATAAGTAGGTTGATGAGTACTCACTATGTATGGTAGATGAACAAGCAGTTTGGTTGTGAACTTATCAAATATATTTAAAATTATTTTGAGATTTCACAAAAATCTAACATTTTAAAAATTTGTTTTGAGTTTAAGAGAAAGTTGTAATATATACAGCCCAGAGCTAATTTTCTGGTTGGACTCTGTAGCCTTGGGTACTCCCAAGTATTTCAGGGCTCACTTTGAAGTATAATAGTTAGTAGACAATTTAGGAACCAAGAACCCTGAATGAGTGGGCCTTGCTTCTTCCTTTTTCTTCCAACTAGAGAAGTTCTGTTGTATGTATTAAATACTTGCATAATACTTTGTTTAAAGAAAGGGTTCCCAATCTATGTTTTAAAATCAATGCTCTACAAAAACAGCACTTTGATGAAATCTTATGTGAGAAGAGAAACGGGGAACAGGTGCTCCACTTAATGTGACATTTTACTTAATATATTCAGGAGAGAAAGTAGGAAAGCAAGTATTGTAATTCAGATAATATTCATATGCAAAAGAATATGGTGAACATGATATAATTCTAGAGGTTATAGTTTAACAAAAAATGTAAAAGAGTAAAATCATGCCATACAAATGTTTCTCATTTAAGATAATCTGTTATGAAAATTTTCTTTTATAAAAATAGGATAATTAGAACTACAGTCATTCATTAAATGATTTAATTAATAAGCTCTTCTAATAGATTGTCAAAATTATAATTAAAAATATCTGAAAAGATGTAAAATTGCAATGAGTTAGATAATTACCTTTTATTTAATGTTTATTTAGACTGTCATTAATTCATTCATTTGCTTTTTCAACACATTTATTGAAAAGTGATAGAAATACAGAAAAGTTATGGTCCCTGTCCTCAAGAAAATCCAAGTGGGACTGTAAAGAAAACTTATAAAACAAGTACCTTATAGCAAATAAATTGCAGAACTAATGTGTCATACATTCTGAAATGGATGATGACCGAGGGTGGCAGGGCTGGGGCAAGTTTCACGGTGGAAGAGAGCTGCTACGTAGAGGAAGTACAGGACTTCGTGAATGGATGAGAAGCGAAGAGATGCTAGGCAAGGGGATTGCAGAGAGCAAGGGATACAATGTGGAAGATCTTTCTCAAGAGGTAGAAGGTCTGCAAAGGTCAATAATAGGAGAATTGATTGGAACAGAGAAGGTTAGGGTGAGAGGGTGATGTGGCTTCATTTTTGAAGCCAAGATTTTCAACTATCTTAGGTGAAGGTAGGTGACAATGTGCAGTTTCTTCAGGAGTGTTTGTTGAAATCTCCAGAAGAGATCCATCTGCCCCCCCTGCCTCCATCCGTTTGGTCTGTTAAATAGAATACCACAGACTGGGTGACAAGCAATGGAAATTTCTGTCTCAGAGTTCTAGAGGCTGGGAAGTCCAAGATCAAGGCACCAGCAGATATGGTGCCTGTTGAGCCTGCTTCCTGGTTCATAGATGGCAGTCTTGTTACTGTGTCCTCACATGGCTGAGGATTGGGTGTCACGGAGCGAAGGACTCTCAGGGGTCTCTTTTATAAGGGTACTAATCACATTCATGAGGGTCCCACCCTCATGACTTAATCAACCTCAAAATTCTCACCTCCAAATACCATTATATTGATGTTTAGGATTTCAACATACACATTTGGGGGACATCAATATTCAGTCTGTAGCACCTTCCACCCTGACAAGATTCTAATTTTTCCCTTTCCTTGCTGCCCAAGTGAAAGGTACATAGTTTATTCATAAGTTATATAAATGTTATACAACTGAAACTAATACAACATTGTATGTCAACTACAATTAAAACTAAGTTAAAAAAAGAAAAAAAATAGTATAATGAGTATTATTGGTTGGAATTTGCTGCAGGTGTTAATCTGTGGAGCTGAAGAACAGGAGGCTGCTATAGGGAACAGGAAGTCCGAAAGGGTTTTTGGACAGCTGGATAATGTGTACAGAGATGGGAGTATTGGCTAGTGGTGTTTTAGATTTGGTGGGAGAGACTGACTCAACACAGGAAGATGTTAAGAATTGACCGCAATTGTCTACTAGGAATTAAGTAGAGAGAAAGAATAGGACTTGGTATCTGTTATGTTTTATGGCAGCGAAGGTGAAAGTCTTAAAAAGCAAAGTGGAACAGGCACTATACTACACATAACCACCTATCAAAGTAGGCATTGTTTCTATTTTACACAAAATCTACAGAGAGTTAATACCAATTGAAATAATACAGGATTTAAGTGAAAAATTCAGCTCTCAATTCAGGTCTGTTTGACCTTAAATTCTGCTCTAACATACTGTGATTTTAATTTTTGGTTTCTAAGAGACTAATAGGAAAGGGAGAACTGGAAAGGGGCAGATTTTAGGGGTTAGTTTGATTACTGGTAGGGTGTTCAGCAAGCATTTGGAAAAATATCATTTGGCTTTAGAGAGAAGAGGGGCACACAGTAATAGAAATTATTGCCTGATCGGTGGTGGTTCAGTGGCTACAGCATCGACCAGGGATGTTGAGGTCCCAGGTTCAAATCCCTGAGGTCACCGGCTTGTGCACGGGGTCACTGGTTTGAGTGTGAGATCGTTCACATGATCCCATTGTTTCTAGCTTGAACCCAAAGGTCACTGGCTTGAGTCCAAGATTGCTGGCTTGAGCACTGCATCAAGTCACCATATGAGAAGCAATCAATGAACAACTAAAATGACACAACTACGAGTTGATGTGTCTCATCTCTCCTCATTCCTGGCTCTTTCTTTCTCTCTCTTTCAAATAAATAAGTTAAAATGATGCCATATACATGTTTTCAAGTTGCTTCTTTCATTATATCAATCATGGAGATTTTTCTAGGTCAATACACACTCACATCAAATACATCTTATTCTTTTCAATAGGAGCATAATGTTCTTTGGTTAGATCTTAATTTATATAGAAATTCCTTCACTTGTGGACCCTCTTGCTACCTTTATTCTACAGGGAATTAATTGCTGGGTATGGTGGGCTGAATGTTAGCCCACAAAAATATCCACACTAATCTCTGGAACCTATATGAATGTTTCCTTATATAGCAAAAGCTAATTTACAGATGTGATTATTAATTTAATCATCACCACTAGATATTAAAATGGTATCTTGGATTATTTCTAATGTCCTTGTAAGAGGATGGAAGATTTTACTAAAGAAGAGACCATGTGATGACAGAAACAAAGAGAAGCAGAGTCAGAAATAGATGTTATTATGCAGCTGGCTTAGAAGAAGGAAGACAGCCTCCAGAAATTAGAAAAGGCAAGGAAACAGATTCTCTCCTGAAGCCTCCAGAAGAAACCAGTCTTGTTAACACCTTGATGTTAGCCTCATAAAACTCATTTCAGATATCTGGCGTCCAGAATTGTAAAAGTTAAATTTATGTTGGTTTAAGCTGTGAACTTTGAGGTAATTCAGTATGACCTTATCTGAACTTGATTACATCTGCCAAGACTCTATTTCCGAATAAGGTTACATTCATATGTACTTGTTGGGCAGATAAAATATAATATGCTCACTTTGTTAAAGATGGCGCTGCCCACATGGAAACCCGTCACCCAGGTGATATTATTTGCCCTTATGCTTGGGATGGCTGTTGGGGAAAAGCTGTAATGTAAGCAGGCCAGGTTGTTACAGCCTAAGGCTTGGTTTTAAGAGTAAATTCTTCTCCACACCCTTGACTGATTGAATGATGTAGGGTGGTGCACTCTCCTGAGGAATCCCATTATACAGAGACTTCCTTGTTTGTATAATTGGATTAAAGGTTTTGATTTTATGCTATAAAGTGGGAGAGACCAGTAGCTTGATCTCTCTCTCTCTCTTGGTTCCTGAGTTCCTGAGGTTGGTATTAGAGAGGAGAGCAGATTAAGGCCATGTGGAGGAGAAGTAGCCAAGATGGCAGAGTGCTGAGGAAGAAGCCAGTTTGTTAAGAGTTTGTGCAGGAGGAGATGGGAAAGAGAGGTGAATAAGTCTGGTGAACTAGAAACCTTTGATTCTAGGAAACTCGGATAAGTCAGTAGCTTTGTGAGCACTGAATGAGTGGGTTTTGGAGCCCAGTGTGTGTTTTTGCTTGCCCGCCGGGTGCAAGCTAGAATTAAAGCTGATGGCTCACCAGTTCGTGGCTCCTGTATTTCATTACTGACTGTTCGAATCTAATGTGAACCTGAACGGGTCAGGCGGCTGTGATGGTGGCCGCGACTACTGGCTTTACAGTACTGAAGGTTAGAATTTGCACCTACCTTTTTGGGGGACACAGTTCAACCCCTACAATTATAAAGAAACAGAGTCAATTCATCCAGGTGGTTTTAAATTTTGACCTCTGGGAACTTTCCATTTCATTCATTGTAAAGCCAGTAGCCGAGGCCGCCATCACAGCCGCCTGACCCACGCAGGTTCACACTGGATTCGGACAGATGGCAATGAAACACAGGAGCCAAAAACTGGTGAGCCATCAGCTTTAATTCTAGCTTGCACCCGGCGGGCAAGCAAAAACACACACTGGGCTCCAAAACCCACGCGTTCAGTGCTCACAAAGCTACTGACTTATCCGAGTTTTCTAGAATCAAAGGTTTCTAGCTCACCAGACTTGTTCACCTCTGTTCCCCATCTCCTCCAGCACAAACTCTTAACAAACTGGCTTCTCCCTCAGCACTCTGCCATCTTGGCTGCTTCTCCTCCACATGGCCTTAATCTGCTCTGCTCTCTAATACTAACCTCAGGAACTCAGGAACCAAGAGCAAGAGATCAAGCTCCTGGTCTGCCCCCGTTTATAACATAGAAAATCCAAACCTTTAATCTAATCTACAAACAAGGAAGTCTCTGATACAAAGCCACCCATCCGAGGCATAATGGGATTCCTCAGGAGAGTGCACCACCCTATATTATCCAATCAGTCAAGGGTGTGGGGAAGAGTTTACTCTTAAAATAAGCCTTAGGCTATAACAACCTGGCCTGCTTACATTACAGCCTTTCCACCACACCCATCCCAAGCATAAGGGCAAATAATATCACCTGGGTGACGGGCTTCCATGTGGGCAGCGCCATCTTTAACAAAGTGAGCATAATATATTTTATCTGCCCAACATTCATTCATTCATTCATTTATACTGAGAGGCAGGGAGGCAGAGAGACAGACTCCTGAATTCTCCCTGACTGGGATCCGACTGGCAAGCCCTCTATAGGGCGATGCTCTGCCCACTGGGGCCACTGTTCTGTTGCTCAGCAATCAAGCTTTTTCAGCACCTGGGAAGGCCATGAAGCCACCCTCAGTGCGGTGCCCCAGGGCCAATTTGCTTAAACCATTCCAGCCATGGCTGTGGGAAGGGGGGTGGGGGGGACTGAGAAGCCGGAGGGGGAGCAGTGGAGAAGCAGATGGTTACTCACTTCTGTGTACCCTGACTGGGAACTGAACCCACACTTCCACACAGTGGGTGATGCTCTACTGATGAGCCAACAGGCCAGGGCCAGAAACTTCCCAGTTAATGCTGGAATTATCATTATTATTTTTGAGACAGAGAGAAAGAGAGAGGCAGAGGTACAGATAGGGACAGGCAGACAGGAAGGGAGAGAGATTCTCTCCAGAAGCCTCATATGAACAACTAAGGTGCTGCAATGAAGAATTGATGCAATGAAGAATTGATGCAATGAAGAATTGAAGCCTCATATGAACAACTAAGGTGCTGCAATGAAGAATTGATGCTTTCTCTCTTGCTTTAAAAAAAATAAAAGGCACGGATGATAGAAAATATGGTTGAGAATGGAGCTTCACGCACTTAACCCAGAAAACGACTTTGGGAAGCGGCACGAACTGTTTGCAAGCCAACTTTCTAGGTGTTACTTGGAAAAGCTGACAGATGACAGAGCACTGGGTAAACTCACGGTGTTCGTGACGCCGTGGACAATAAAACCTGTACTTCTTTGAAATTCAAGCACCAAAAAAGCAGAGGCACACAGCGTGAGGCAAACGGATTCTGAGAACCTAACCCCCACTCCCTTTCCTCG
The DNA here is from genome assembly GCA_037038555.1 of Rhynchonycteris naso. Classification (NCBI taxonomy): domain Eukaryota; kingdom Metazoa; phylum Chordata; class Mammalia; order Chiroptera; family Emballonuridae; genus Rhynchonycteris; species Rhynchonycteris naso. The sequence goes on along the minus strand of CM072997.1, from coordinate 49,895,925 downwards.
CCTTCCCATTACCATCTCTCGGGCAGACGCTGAACCTGCGCAGACGATTGCCCCATCCCAAAATGGCGGCCTGGGAGCCTAGGGCTTAAGTGCGGCGCATATCCGGAAGTTACGCTACCCCATACGGCGGCGCGTCCCTACCCGTTGGGAGAGTTTCCGCCATTTTTGAAAATCGGAGTTCTCGGGAGCTGAGTGTAGTTGCCGCCGCAATGGCAGCATTTGCGGTGGAACCCCAGGCGCCCACGTTGGGTGAGTGGAAAACTGCGTTTCCTCGCTGGCACTGCGATACACGCCATAGGGCTGTAAGCGGGCAAAACTGAAAGGCAGTAGCCATCAGGCTCTCGTCTGCTAGGTCCAGTCGCGAAGGGGTCGCCCTCGGATCGCCCCCAAGGTCCTAGTCAGCCCCACGCTCGAGGCATCGCTACCCAGACACTGCGAGGGCGGTTCCGGGAAGCCGCGGGTCCTGTAGGGAGCGGTCAGGAAACGGCCGTGGAACGCTGACTGCGTCGTCCTGTGCCCCCTAATGCCAGCCCGCCAGGCCTGCCCACACCTGAGATCCCCAGCGCCTCAGGCGGGATCCGGAAAGGGACCCTTGTGGGCAGGGCCCTACCCGCGTACACGTGTGTGGGCGGCGTCCCGGGGTGTGGTTACCGACCCCCGCGCTTTTGTCACCCGCGCTCTTAGTTCGTGTTTGATTCCTTCCCTCTCCAGGCCTTTGCCAGAAGGGTCTATTATCAATGGAAGGAAGCGTGAATCGTGCGACATTTAATTAATCAGATGATGGCAACCATCGAGATATTGGGCTTAATAGGGAGTCAGGAGTTCGCACGACATTCCCCGCCTTAATCTTGGGAAACCGAGTATTATTGTAGGTCATTTCCTTAAGTCAGTCTCGTAATGAATTTTTAAAAGTGCATTCCCACTGCTGAAATGTGTTGTTGAAAAAAAATCTAAAAACACCATGTGGATTTGTTTTTTGTCTGCTGAGTTTTGGGACCTGTGAGAACTGTCGAAAAATTTAAAAGTAAACCGTGTACTATAGGGATGTATTTGAACATCAGGTTAAAACTTTCTGAGTTTGGAAAATAGAGTAAACGTGATATGTTTCTGTAAGATAAGGTGGTTTTTTCTTTAAATCTTTTTTTTTTAATAGATTGAAGGGTATGCTTTACATGTTTTGTACAAAATAAATTCTTTTTTTGTATGAAAATAGAGTAATGTTAGCTGTTTTAGTATGTCTTTAAAAACTAAATGCGTAATGTCAGTGCTATGCTCTGCTATATTTAAATATATGTTGGTCTATGTATTTACGTTTTGTATTATTTTAGAGATCAGAAAACTATTTATTTGCATTTCCACAGTTTTCTACACCCCAAAATTTTGGAGTTCGTATTTCTTGGGGTTACAAATGTGAATAAAACCTTCCTTGTTTATTGCCAATCAGAAATCTGACATTAGCTGATATTAAATGTTCAAGTCCACATATTGCAAATATCCTAGTTGAGGAGTAAACATTTTCCCAGCACCTAATGGTATATTAAAAGTAAGCATTACTTCAACAAACAAGCACTAGCTGAATAAGAAGACACTACTTATTTTAGAAATACAGACTGAAATGGAATGAAGACTTGCATTGGTAGAGCTAGCTGTCTCTTTAAGTGAAATTTAGCCTGACCTGTGGTTAGTGACAGTCTGATAGAATTCTTTTGTACTCTCACTCAGGTGCTTTCTGCTATATTACAGTATCTATCCAGATGTATCTTAATTCTTTTAAAAACTTAATGCTTATTATTACCATGTTTTCTTTCTCTTGGGGGATGGGAGAGTGAAAAGTAGTGGGCAGTACCTCAGACTTTAAATTTATTACTGTGGTTTTAAATATCTGTTCAGAAAATGCTTTTGGTTTGTCTTTAGTGTTCTTTGTAAATATGTAATACTATCATAGTAACGTAGTAACTAGCACTTTAAAATAATTACAACATAATTGTAGTTCTTGCCATATTTCATTATTTGCTTTATCTTTTCCCTGAATTACTTTGCCTTTTTCCTCTTTTATACACTTGTATTATTAATATCTAGGTCTACTATAACAAGATATAAGAGGAAGCTTAAAAGACTGAAAGCATTTGGATAGCATGAAACAAAATTTTAAGGCTGTTTAAAAGTTAAGTAGTAGTTAAATAAAGTTCATATAAATAGCATAGAACATTTAATGAATCACATTTAGGCTTGTCACATAGTTGAAAATTAAATTTTCATGTGCAGAAATTGCAAATTCTCCATTTCTACATTTGTTACTCAGTTTTGTCTATTATAAGATATTGTACTAATAACTAGTATGTATTTACTGAACACTTACTATATTGGGCACTGGGTCAGGTGCTCTACTTGCTATAATTCTAATCAAAGTTCTGTGCGTGGGTGATACGATGATGCCCATTTTGTTGAGAGACTTGAACCGAGGTCTCTGACTTCAGAGCCCGTGTTTTTCTTACTGTGCTATTTTGCTCTGAAGTTAGACAAAATTATAGCTTCCTTATTTCCATAATGGAAATAATAAACTTACCAAATATTTTATTTTTTATTTATTTTTTTTTAATTTTATTTTATTCATTTTAGAGAGGAGACAGAGTGAGAGAGAGAGAGAGAAAGGGGGGAGGAGCTGGAAGCATCAACTCCCATACGTGCCTTGACCAGACCAGTGCAGGGTTTTGAACTGGCAACCTCAGTGTTCCCAGGTCGATGCTTTATCCACTGCGCCACCACAGGTCAGGCTAAACTTACCAAATATTTTAAATATGTTTCTTGGTTGGGATGCTAATCGTTACTGTTAATTTCATATGTGCTCTCATGTGTGCATGATTACACTTTTATTACAAAAATGATTTACAACCCTGGCCAGTTTGCTCAGTGTTAGAACGTTGGCCCAGCATGTGGAAGTCCCAGGTTCCATTCCTGGTCAGCGCACACAGGAGAAGCGACCGTCTGCTTCTCAACCCCCATCTTCCATTTTCTCTCTCTCTCTCCTCCCCTCCCACAGCCATGGGTTGAATGGTTCTAGCAAAGTTGGCCCTGGGCGCTGAGGGTGGCTCCATGGCCTTGCCTCAGGTGCTAAAATAGTTCGGTTGCTGAGCAATGGAGCAGTGGCCCAGTTGGGCAGAGCATCTCCTGGTAGAGGGCTTGCAGGGTGGATTACGGTTGGGTTGTGGGGCACATGTGGGAGTCTGTCTCTGCTTTCTGCTTCCCTGCCTGTCAATAATAAAAGAAAGATTTGCAGTTTTTGTGTGTGAGGAAGAAAAAAAATGGGACATATAGCAAGCTAAACTCATTGTGTTTGATTTGTTAAGACTTTGTGTTAATAATTTTTTACTCTGTCCTTGTTTTTTGCTTGTTGCATAGCAGCTGACCCAGAAATGGAAAACTTTTCTGTGTGTATTAGGGATTTTTTAATATTATAAACTAGAATTCTTAAATTTAAAAATAACTGTTGGTTCTTAAACCTGTGAAATGTTAACAAAAATAGTTGACAAAGATTAGTATTATTAGTACAGAATACTCATTTTTCTAGAAATAAGTTTTATTGGTTTTTAAATATTAAGTTTAACTATGGTTCTATATTATTTAAGTTTTAAGTTTCAAAATTATGCTAGATATTTGTATCTTTTTGTTAGATATTATAACATTAAAATCCTTATTTTATTTTTTTTATTTCTGATTCATTTAGTATCTGAACCAATGATGCTGGGTTCACCCACATCTCCAAAACCAGGTGTTAATGCTCAGTTTTTGCCTGGATTTTTAATGGGGGACTTGCCAGCTCCAGTGACTCCACAACCTCGATCAATTAGTGGCCCTTCAGTAGGAGTAATGGAAATGAGATCACCTTTACTTGCAGGTACGTAAAGTGCCTAAAATAGGTTTATAGTAATGTCAGTATATGTACTAGGATTCCAAAATGAATAATGGTGAAGCATTTACTCTTGTCAACCCATTTAATTTTTTTTTTTTATGTAAGACTTTGAATAGAGGTGTAAGCAGCATAAACTACTGTAGTCTCTATCCATATCCTCAGAGGATAAGTTCCAAGACCCCATTGTGCCTGAACCCACTGATAATATCAAACCCCCTATGTACTATGTTTTTCTTGTGGATACATACCTAGGTTAAATTTTTTAAGTTAGGCAGATTAGTAAGACATTAACAATAACAATAAACTAGAGCAATTAGAACATATGCTGTAATACAGTTATTTGAATGTGGTCTCTCTCAAAATATCTTAGTGTACTGTACATACAGCTTGGATGCACATTGGACAAAGGAATGATTCAACTGCTAGCTCATGCTATTCAGAATGCAATTTAAAACTTAAGAATTGCTTATTTTTAGAATTTCTCATTTAATATTTTAGACTGCAGGTAACAACTGAAGTCACAGGTATAAAACCTTAGATAAGGTGGGGGGACTACTGTATTATATAATTAAATTAAAAATTTAAAACACATTAAAAATATGCATACTACATTTCAACTAATCTAAGATGCTATTGATTATAAAACTGTTATTTTAAGTACCACTGAGAAAGCAAAACACTAAATTTCATACAATGTCAGTTATCTGTTTCAGATATGTTAAAGTGTGTGTATGTCAGGGGGAGAGTATATGGTCTTTTAACTTCAATTTAATTCATCTTAAATATAATAATAGCAAGTATTTAGTCAAAAGCTATGTAATTTGAAAATTTGCAAATATGGATTCTATTTCTAGTCAGTTATTAAGGTTCTTACTTGTAGTATGTTTAGTGGAAGGACTTCTCAGAGTATTGAAAAGTTTTTTACACAAGCTATTGAATCATGAGCACAAAATTTTGCTACTGAAATACAACATGTACCTTTTACAGGATATTTTTAGCAAAGAAATATTTTAAAAGATAACTTTGAAGTTTGACCATGAGGAGTGAAAATTAGCTGCAAAAATGGTTGCATTTCAAATGTGAGCTAATATTTGTTTAGTAGATGTTTAAAGGTAAATTCTTCTTGCTTTAATTGTCTTAAAGCTATTATTTGGTTCAAAGTGGTTTTATAGCCTGACCAGGCAATGGCGCAGTGGATGGAGCATCAGACAGGGATGCAGAGGACCCAGGTTAGAAACCCCAAGGTCACCAGCTTGAGCTCATTGAGCTTCAGTACGGGCTCACCAGCTTGAGCACAGGGTTGCTGGCGTGAGCGTGGGATGATAGGCATGATCCCATGGTTGTTGGCTTGAGCCCAAAGGTCTCTTGGCTTGAAGCCCAAGGTCACTGGCTTGAGCCCCCCCATCAAGGCACATATGGTATATATGTATTATGTATTATATATATGTGATTGAATGGGGGATTATAAATTATATTTGAAGTAATTCACTTAAAAACATTATTTGGACAGATTTTTGTTTTGTATATATTTTAAATATGTTATTATTGTAGCTACCGTATATTGAATACTTATGAGTCAGAATGGATGCTAAGTATTATGTTACTTTTATTCTTTTATCAATCTTGAGGGGTAGGTAGTAGTATCCCAATTTTTCAAAAGAGGAAACAGGCCAAATGCAATAAAGAAGTTGCTGTAACTCACATGTTACTAAGTGACAGAGCAGGAGGTTAAAGCCCAGATCAGTCCTGGTTTATAGTCTGTACTCTAATAGCTTATGCTATACTGTCTGGGCTCAGACATTAGTTTTTATTTAGTTATTTTTAATTTTTTATTGATTTTTAGAGAGAGGGGAAAGAGAGAGAGAGAAACATCAATTTGTTGTTCCACTTACTTATAATGTGATCATTGAGTGTCTCTTGTATGTTCCCTGACTGGGGATCAGATGCACAAGCATGGCATACTGGAGGATGCTCCAACCAACTGAATTACTTGATCAGCGATCTTAGACATTAGTCTTACAGAGGGCATTGCTGATTCTCTGACTCATAAAGACATCTTTATGTCTTTAAAAATTGGTTCTAATTTTATATCTGTATTATGTACTTAAATCTGTTTTTATGAATAATGGGATCTGTTCAATTTTGACAAATTCTACATTATGGGAATGTATGTATTCAAGTGTATACAGACTGGAGCCATTTAATACATACTTTCAAGTAAAAAATGGGGTCATGTTTTGTGTTGAAATGCTAAGCATTTTGTAGAGAAAGCAAGGGTTACATGTGTTTACTAAACACTAAAATTTCTATTATTCTGGAACCTTTTATTCAAAGTGTAGTCTATGGATCACCAGCATTGGCATCCCTAAGAGCTTGTTAGAAATTTATAGCCCTGGGTAGTTGGCACAGTGGATAGAGCTTGGACCCTGTCTGTAGACATCCAGGGGTGATCCATGCTCAGAGCACACATGGGAAGCTCCCATCTGCTCCTCTTCCTCTCCCTCTCTCCCTTCTTTTTCTCTTTCCCCTCTTGCAGCCAGTGGCTTGATTGGTTCGAGTGTTCGCCCCAGGCACTGTAGATAGCTTGGTTGATTAGAGCATTGGCCCTAGATGGGGGTTACCAGGTGTATCCTGGTTGGGGCTCATGTGGGAGTCTTGTCTCTTCTCCTCTCACTTAAAAAAATAAAAAGACAGAAATTTGTAATCTCAGGCTCTACCCTACATGTTCTGAATCACAATCTGAATTTTAACAAGATCCCTTGATCACTTTCATGTTCATTAAAATTTGAGAGACTCTAGGCCTCAAGAGCTTAAGTCAGTATTTTAAAAACATAAATTAAAAAAAATAGTTTTAATTCCTAGCAAGGTACTCCTGAGCAATTTCTGTGAAACAATTCCCTCTATCTGTTTCCTCAATTGTTTATTATTTATTTATTTACAGGGACAGAGAGAGAGAGGGATAGATAGGGACAGACAGACAGGAATGGAGAGATATGAGAAGCATCCATCATTAGTTTTTCGTTGCCGTTGTGACACCATAGTTGTTCACTGATTGCCTCTCACACGTGCCTTGATCGTGGGCCTTCAGCAGACCGAGCAACCCCTTGCTGGAGCCAGCGACCTTGGGTCCAAGCTGGCGAGATTTTGCTCAAGCCAGATGGGCCTGCGCTCAAGCTGGCAAGCTCAGGGTCTCAAACCTGGGTCTTCCGCATCCCAGTCCAAAACTCTATCCACTGCGCCACCACCTGGTCAGGCTATTTTTTTTTTTTTTTTTGAGAGAGAGAGAGAGAGAGAGAGGAAGGGAGAGAAATGAGAAGCATTAGCTCATAGCTCTGTCAGTTCAGTTGTTCACTGATTGGTTCTCATATATACCTTGATCCAGGGCAGAGTGGGGTGGGGGGGCTCCAGCTGAGCTAGTGACCTTGGGCTCAAGCCAGCGATCATGGGATAATGCTGATGATCCTGCACTCAAGCTGATGACTTCAGTATTTGAACCTGGAACCTCAGCATCCCAGGTTGATGCTCTGTCCACTGTGCTACCACTGGTCAGGCTGTTTCCTCGATTATTAATTAAATGGCAGTCATTCTTAAGTCACAGGATTGTGGTTGGGAGAATTAAATTAAATAATGTCAATGTGATGATTTTAAAAAGTCTTACCAGAAAGATTGAAGATTTCTGTGTTTTCTCACATGACTATATTATTTCGTACATTGCAGGTGGTTCACCACCACAACCAGTTGTACCAGCTCATAAAGATAAAAGTGGAGCTCCACCAGTTAGAAGTATCTATGATGAGATTTCTAGCCCAGGACTTGGGTCAACACCTTTAACTTCAAGAAGACAGGTAATACATACCTTCCCTATGATCCACAATTAATAATTTTATGTTTTTATGTGGCTATTAATAATTTGAAATGTTTCCCTGAGGTCTGTTCTAACTTTGTTGCACAGAATAAGCAGTAAGGATGTCTATGAAAGAATCTACTTAAATTGTGTTTATTGTGAAAATTAATTAAAAATGTAATAGAGCTCCACATTATTTCCTCACATAGATAATTCTGTAGTTTTGTTCTTGTTTTTGTGAGAGTTGAAGACAGGAAGGGAGAGAAATGAGAAACATCAGCTCTTGGTTGCGGCACTTAAGTTGTTCACTGATTGTTTCTGAGATGTGCCTTGACCAGGGAGCTCCAGCCAGGCCAATGACCCGTTGTTCAAGTCAGTGACCTTGGGCTCAAGACAGTGACCTTTGGGCTCCAGCCAGCGACCATGGGATGATGTCAGTGAACCCATGCTTAAGCTGGCGACCCCACACTCAAGCTGATGAGCCCATGCTCAAGCTGGATGAGCCTGTGCTCAAGGTGGTGACCTTGGGGTTTAGAACTTGGGTCCTCATTGTCCCTGGTTGGCAAACTGTGGCTTGTGAGCCACATGTAGCTCCTTGGCCCCTTGAGTGTGGCTCTTCTGCAAAATACCATGTGTGAGCCCTACCTCGATAAGGAAAGTACCTACCTATATAGTTTAAGTTTTAAAATTTGGCTCTCAAAAGAAATATCAATTGTTGTACTGTTGATATTTTGCTCTGTTGACTAATGAGTTTGCCAACCACTGTACTAGGTCAACATTCTACCCACTGCGCCATCACTGATCAGGCTAATTCTGTGGTTTTAATGTGTATGCCTTATTCATCTGTTCACACCCCCAACATACTTAACATGCAGAAATGATTATGGTTTTGGAAGGGAGTAAAGAGGGACAAATATACGGTGACAGAATGATTTGACTTTGGAGTGATGGGCCCACAATGCTATCAACAGTTCAAATGCTATAGGAATGTGTACCTGAAACCTGTGTCCTCTTATTGATCAATGTCACCTCATTAAATTTAATTTCTAAATAAAAAATAAATGATTATGGTTTAAGTCATTTCAGTTCTTTTAAAAGTTCAATATTTTTACATAATTCTGTGAAAGAACAAATGAAAATTTAGGGTTTTATCTTGATCTATGGCACTTTGTAATGATTTGAGATATTTGTTTTGGGAATTATTTTATTAATATAAGATCACTATTCTTTTAGAGCTGTGTTTACTGTTACTTATTTTACTATAAACACTGCCTCTTGAATATTTATGAGCTGATGGTTTAGTACAGTGATGGGCAATCTTTTGAGCTTGGTGTGTCAAAATTCACCAAAAAACTGAACATAACTTAGGTGGTGTGTCACTTCGAGAAAAACGGCCTAACCGGAAGTCCCAGAACTAGATGCTCTGTGCCTGAGTTCTGTTGTTTTGGCCTACAGACCTCTGGCACAGAGTGTCTACACTACAGCAAATGTTTTATCCTTTGCTGCTGCACCTGGCCGTGCAGGAGCTGAGGATGAAACATCCTTCTTGGCATGCAGTTCCATACTTCTCTGCCGTGCGTCATCGAAAATGGCTACGTGTGTCAGTGCTGACATGCGTGTCATAGGTTCGCCATCACAGGTTTAGAACATCGATTTTTCAACCCACGTGCCTCAAGAATTTTTAAAATATGCAGCACCTGACTCTTTAGTCAGGGGCACAGACCTCTAGATTGTCAAATAATAAAATGACAGCAGCCAACACAACAGTTGCCATCTGGTGTGAATGCCCTGTCTTGAACCATAAATATATGTCATATAATGGAGTTGCATCTTATTGGTCACGTTGCATAATAATGTTGCATCTGATTGATTAATTCTTGGTACCAGATATCCTTATATACAGATATAGGCACCTGATTATTTTTTTAAATTTTATTTATTTTTTTCTTTTATTCATTTTAGAGAGGAGACACAGAGTGAGAGAGAGAAAGAGAGAAAGGGGGGAGGAGCTGGAAGCATCAACTCCCATATGTGCCTTGACCAGACCAGTGCAGGGTTTTGAACTGGCGACCTCAGTGTTCCCAGGTCGACACTTTATCCACTGCGCCACCACAGGTCAGGCGGCACCTGATTTTTTTAAAAGTTACTTCGGAGCAAAAAGGGTAGATAATTATTATTATTATTAGGTAAATCCATCAAAATTATACGTTTTTTTGTCAGATTGGCAAAAATACATATTTTTTAGTGTGCTGTAAAATTTTAGTAATAGGTTAGTGTTTGAAAATAGCTTGAACATCGTTGGTTTAGTATGTCCCTCGTGTAGGCGTTCTGATGGGGTTGTTGAGCTCTGGTTGGTGTAGGTACAGTATAGGTGTTCTCATGGTGTTATAGTCAGTCATAGATATTCAGGTTAGAGGCCTCTATTTTGATGGAACTGATTGCTGCAATAAAGTGTCCTAATACTTAAGAAGAACTTGTGGTGTACAGGCCCTGATCTTATAGCTTAAATAATTTGTTAAGGGTAAGGCAGATAGTCTAGCAGAGGCAGGCTTTCAACCTAGGCATTCTTAAATCTAGAGCCAATGTTTTTAACAGGGTCCTGTGCTGATCCCATTATTACTCTTAATTGTCACTTGAAAGGTAGTATGAATTTTTCTTTTAAGTAGGAAGTTTAATAACTTTTATAATCATGTGTTCTGTCCTGTCATTATTGTGCTTAGTATGATATATAAACACAGTGTGTCAAAATTAAACTTATACAACCTGACCAGGCAGTGGCGCAGTGGATAGAGCATCGGACTGGGATGCGGAAGACCCAGGTTTGAGACCCCGAGGTTGCCAGCTTGAGCGCGGGCCCATCTGGCTTGAGCAAAAGCTCGTCAGCTTGGACCCAAGGTCGCTGGCTCCAGCAAGGGGTGGCTCAGTCTGCTGAAGACCCGCGGTTAAGGCACATGTGAGAAAGCAATCAATGAACAACTAAGGTGTTGCGACGGCAACGAAAAACTAATAATTGATGCTTCTCACCTCTCTCTGTTCCTGTCTGTCTGTCCCTATCTATTCCTCTCTCTGACTCTCTCTCTGTCCCTGTAAAAAAAAAAAAAAATTAAACTTATACATTCTTTGTATAAAGACATTTCTGCTGTTTAGTTTGGTAAAATGTACAGTATTATGCCTTTCCCTTAATGATGCATAGCATAGTTGTTGGAAAGTTTAATAGAAAGCATCTTTCAGTAAATTTTGACTTACAGGCTTGATATACCTGGCATATTAGGCCAGTTTTTCAAGACTTGACAAATCTAGAATATTCTCTTTTGGGATATTTTTCTAGAGGTTGGTTAAGTAAATCTGATACTTAGTTTGGTATAAGAACCACTGGCTTATAAATTTGTTTTCATTAGTCTGATAATATATGAAAAGAAAGATAGCTTACAGTAATTGCTATGTTCATAATAGTTTTTTTTTTTTTGTATTTTTCCAAAGTTAGAAGTGGGGTGGCAGTCAGACTCCCACATGCGCGCTACTGGGGTTCACCCAGCATGCCTACCAGGGGGCGATGCTCTGCCCATCTGGGGCATTGCTCTGTTGTGCCATGAGCCATTCTAGCACCTGAGGGTGGCCATGAAGCCGCCCTCAGCGCCTGGGCCAACTTTGTTCCAATGGAGCCTTGGCTGTGGGAGGGGACAAGAGATAGAGAGGAAAGAGGAGGAAGAGTGGAGAAGCAGATGGGCGCTTCTCCTGTGTGCCCTGGCTGGGAATCAAACCCAGAACCTCCACATACCAGGCCGACAATCTACTGCTGAGCCAAATGGCCAGGGCCCTATGTTCAAAATGTTTAAAAGTCATATGGGTCATAATTTGTAGAGAATGTTTCTGACTTGAAAGTTGAAATACTTGAAAGTATTATTAGATTAAAACCCAAATTAGTTTTGCCTCCTGAGATTTTGCTCAGCATCTCTCTAATAATAAAAGAAATTGGCATTAAGAATTGAACAATACATTTTGTACCTCTTCTAAAATTCCTTCAGCATTTGGTTCTGGTTGCTAGGTAATAGCCAGATTTTGGATTTCCTTAATCAGAATATGTTTTTAAAAATCTGCATATATTTACTTCTAGAGAGTTTTACCATATTTAAAAATTTTTTTATTTATTCATTTTAGAGAGGAGAAAGAGTGAGAGAAAGTGAGAGAGAGAGAGAGAAAGGGGGGGAGCAGGAAGCATCAACTTCCATATGTGCCTTGACCGGGCAAGTGCAGGGTTTTGAACCGGCGACCTCAGTGTTCCAGGTCGACGCTTTATCCACTGCGCCACCACAGGTCAGGCGAGTTTTACCATTTTTGATTTGATTCTTTCTTGGTTTTAGAAGGACTTTTAGCAAATTTAATTTTCTCACATGTGAAGGAACTATATTTTTTTGCTTTGTAACTTCCTGCCAGCAGAGGGAGAGGTATGCTGTCTTTTATTGTGTAGACTTGGGGTGTTTCAACCTCCAGTCTGCCAGAAATTTTGTTCTGGTCTGCGAAAGAGTTAACCACCCTAATATGGTACAGCATGAAATTACTGGCAAACTGGTGGTTGAAAAACAGATATGTAGACTGGTGTCTACTGTATTTCATAGTTTATAAATGCTTGTGTAAAAATAAAATGCTACCATCTTTCTGTTTTTCTATGTGAGCTTGGTGATTTGAAGAATCACCATTATCTGTGTTATCCCACATAATTATACCTTAGGAACTAAAACCAAATAGCAATGTTACTTTCTACTAAAAATGTCTTTTTACCAATGCGACCTTACTTATATTAAACAAATAATATAATAAAGATTTAGCATATTTTAGACTAATACTGCTAAACTTAAAAAAAAGTTCGAGAGTTCCCTTTGATTATGAGCTAATTGTAGGTATTTCCAGTACCTGGTAGATATTTCCTTCTCTGTTGAATGAAGCCTTTCAGCAGTTATTGTATATATTTTATGGTTAGAACTTTGCATTTTTACCTTAATACTTTCTTCTGTTTTTATGTAGTCAAACATGTCAGCAATGCAGAATCCTCTCGTTGGAGTTACGACAACTACTCCTGGAGCAGGTAAGCGACGGATAATTGCCAGACTGTTTTCTTTTATATATATATCAAACTTGGAGACTTTTTCAAATGTAAACAATTTTCTTTCTGAAAAAAATACTTTGTATATTGATTCTTCTCTAAATTTAATAATAGGATGTGAATTCTATTCAAAATATTAATAATTTAGAAATATATACTTAATAGTGTATTTGGAGTTATTAAAAACTAATCAAGAGTATTGCAATTGTTAATAAGAGGAATACCGAGTGAATAATAAAAGGTGTTTTGAGGAATATTAATGCATAACTATACATCTGTCATTGGCTATAAACAGCCACTGATTATTGAAAGGCAGAAACTGCGGAAGACAACCAAAAACTAGGCTGGTGGGTTCCAAAAGGAAAGTTTATTTTAAAAGCGCCTGAATATTAGATACAAGTGAGCTGAGACTAACAAAAGGGTGCTAGCAAAGGGCGTCAGCAAAAGGGTCTCAGCGAAAAGGGTGTCAGCTGGCTGAGACCAACAAAGGTGTCAGCCCAAAAATAACTGCGGGAATAAGCATTAGATACAGGAGTTGTTGGCAGTGGGGTTGCTACCTGGACATACTTAGATTAGCATATTGAGGTTGGTTGCCTTAGTTATAGACTATCTCCTTTTCCCAACCCTCAGGCCCCTCATAATGGCCTTGTCTCAAAGATATTTTAGAACCTTCCTAGGGTAGGGGGAGTTGCTTAGAGAGAAGGGGAGGTTGAGTGAGGGAAATGTTTACTGAAGAAGTTGCCCTAATGGGAGCTGGGTGAGAGGTATTTTTAAAGGAGCCAATTTAACTCTAACAATTATATCTAGTTTTTTTTGTTTTTTTTTTTAAGATTAATGGCATTTTTATCACATCACCAGCATCATTAACGCAACTCTTCTTACATATTTATAATACTGGGGAACAAAATTTTTGTTGCATTCACAAAAACACTTGTTCTTATCTAATTCAAGTGTGCTGATCTCAAATCTGACATTAGTTTTTCTCTGTAAGCTACAATTTTTTTTGCATTTCGAGAGTTTAGGTTTTCATCTTACTGTAAAATTTTCAACACTTAGTTTAACATAATGAAGTAGAATGTCTTCTTGGACATCATCTTTGTGAAAATATAATAATTTATATAATGCAGTAAATACACTAATTAATACTCTAAAAGATATGATTGTATCAGAATTTGTCTACAACTTCGAAATAGAACATTAAAACACTTACTTTAATCATAAAATTTGTGCAAAACTTATTTAAATTCTTTTCCGGCAAAAATTTGCGTTTGTAGCTCTTGCATTTGGTTACTTGTTGAGGACAATCTCGTTTGATGCTCCAGCAGTAGTCTGTCATCATATTTCTGTACCATCGCCCTTGATAAGGCTCTTCCATCGTCTTCAGATCTTGATGAAAGCATTCTCCCTGCTCATCATTAACAGCTCCAAGATTTTGGGGAAACTTATCAAGGTGACTGTTCAGGAAGTGAATCTTAACGCTCATGTTACATCCAATGTCACGGAAAGCCAACAGCATTTTTTGAACCGGAAGTTTATACTTTTCTGCTTTTTTGTTGCCAAGGAAGTTCTTTGTAACTGCCCCAAAGACTACCATGCTGCTTTCTTCTCCTTATTCATGTTCCTGGCAAATTCTTCGTCACGTATGAGGGTTCGAATTTGAGGTCCATCGAATACACCTGCTTTTATCTTCTCGAAAGACAAGGCAGCAAGGCAGGGAAAGCAGAAATAATATGTTGAAAGCATTCACTTTCTCTATTCAAAGCCTGAACAAACTGCTTCATTAAGTCAAGTTTGATGTGAAGTGGGGAAAAAATGGTCCTGTCTCAATTAACTACAGCTTCATTCACAATATTTTGCATCCCTACTTCCAGAGCTTCACATTTCGGACACTCCTTCTGTGTCTAGTGTTTCTCCCGAGCTCAGCTGTCCCACAAACACAGAAAGTAAGGATACTTCATGGAACCTCTCTGTTGTCCTACCAGGAAATTGACCACTTTAAGATTAACACAAATGATCCAGTTATGCTCCTCATACTTCAGAAAGTGAAGGACAATTTTTATATCATTATAATCTTCTCACAGATGAATTGAATAACCAATTGGAACCGCTGTATAAACATTACTGTTGTGTAGGAGAACACATTTCAGATTCCGTTTAGAGATGTCAGGAAATAGCTGCCATTCTGTTGAACTGTAAGTGGTAACATCTACCTGGCTGAGAAGACTACTGATATCATGACAGTAAACAAAGTGTTTGTCTTTGGAAAAAACGTTCACAAAAATTTGTTCACACTTCCTGAAATGGGATACTGTAGCTGACTGGTGAAGTACATTCTTTTCTTGAAGCCTGGAAGCTAATAACTCAACTACTTTCTTTGATAGGCCCAAATCTCTTACTAAGTCATTCAATTCGGGTTGGCTAAACTGCTGATGGGTTAATGACTGCTTGGCATCAGAAGAAGACCCTTCAGATTCTACAACCATTTCCTCATGCATCTTATCAAAATACACTTGGTCACCATGTTCACTTTCTTCATTCTTAGAAGAAATAAAACCATTGAAAACTGGAACCGGGAGTGTCTCAGAGTGTGGGATAGGTCGTATTGCTGAAGGAATATTAGGATATGCGATTATATGCTGTTTTTTCTTCATTCTGTAGTCATGTCTTCCTCTTTCTTTTAAGAAGCCTTGTGAATACGTTGGGCCCTTTGAGGATCATCTCCCTATTTTAAGGACACTGGTTAGCAGCCTTAATTCCATCTGTAACCTAAATCTTTCTTGCCATGTAATATAGTAGTATATTCCCAGGTTCCAGGGATAAGGATGTGGACACTTTTTTTGGGGGGGGGGCATTATTCTGCCTAATACAGATACTTAGGTGGAAAATAATGTTTGATCGAAAACCTGAAGTAAGGGAGGCAGTGAGAAGGTTATAGACACAGGAAATAGCAAGTACAAAGGCCCTGATGTGGTAGTGTGTCTCAGGTGTTCAAAAAAGAGTAAGGGGGATAGTGTAAAATGGAGTGAGTGAGGGGGTGTGTAGCAGGAAATATGGTTAGAGAGGAAATGGGGCTCATTTTAAAGGGCCTTATAGGTCAGTGTAACGACTGGCTTTTACCCAGAAAATGTGGGAAACAAGTAGAATGAGACTTGCTGTGGTGAGGAGAGACTGGGGTAAGGGTAAGTGGTGGAACCAAGGGTCCCAGATAGGAGGCTACTGCGTTGATCCAGGCGTTGGGTGGTGGTGGCTTAGATGTGAAGGAGAATGGGAAAGGAGGAAAAGGGAACAATTAACAATAAAAATGGAAGAGAGGAAACAATAACAAGATAGTGTAGTAAATTTAATATAAACCAAATCAATTCTATAAAACAAAATGTTTTAAACATTCCATTTAAAAAGAAGAGATTGTCAGAATGTGGGACAAAAGCAGTATCCAGTATATTATGGTGAAAAATCTAGGTGTCACCTCAGTCTCATACCAACATATCTGAGGTGAAATGTTCTAGGGAAATAAGTTCAAGGTTTTTTTTTTTTGGTTTTTTTTTTTTTGTGACAGAGACAGCGACAGAGAGAGGGACAGACAGACAGGAAGGGAGAGAGATGAGAAGCATCAATTCTTGGTTGCGGCACCTTAGTTCACTGATTGCTTTCTCACATGTGCCTTGACTGCGGGCCTTCAGCAGACCGAGTAACCCTTTGCTGGAGCCAGCGACCTTGGGTCCAAGCTGGTGAGCCTTGCTCAAACCAGATGAGCCCACCCTCAAGCTGGCGACCTCGGGGTTTTTCCAACCTGGGTCCTCCGTGTCCCAGTCTGATGCTCTATCTACTGTGCCACCATCTGGTCAGGCTAGTTCAGGTTTTAACAGTCTTGATCTGATCAAACAAAAAGGTAAATGAAAGTGCTTTGTATGTGACTATTTGTTGCAATAGTAACTAGTTGTTAAGTCAGTAAGTTGTGACTATTTGTTGCAATAGTAACTAGTTGTTAAGTCAGTAAGTGATCCCAGGGACATTGAAAGATGCAAAAACACATAATGTTAAAATAAAGTATTTCATTCTTTAAAGAATCTCTTAGTTCTCTGAAAAGCATTATTAAAATATTCTTACTGGTGTCATGTAAAAGAGCACAGGTTTAAAGTTAATTAACTATCACTTGTTAATTAATTTTTGTGTAATACTGTAACTTTTATGAAGTTCTTATAAGTTTTGAAACCATGTATGGAAATATAAGGTCTGTGGTGGGAAAATATACTAATTATAAATTGGCCACTGGGAGCCACTGCTGCATCTATTTTGAGTTTAAGGAATTTATGTGTAGGAAGTCTTAATGAAGCATAAGTGAAAAAAATATTTTGAAAAGATGTGATGGTCATGAGGCTCTACCATGCATGGCCAATATTAAGCAAAAAAATGGGAAAACGGAGTTGACTTGAGAAAATTAAGGAGGAATTATAGACATTTCACTTAGAGCTATTTTTTTTAACTCCTATATTTAGTGTTAAATGAAAATTTCTTGTATAATTTGTAATTTAAACTTTCTGAGATTGGCAAATTTATAAGCAGATGTAGTGGGATTTAATGACACATGATATTTTATGCTTTGGTTTCTGTGTCCAATAAGGAGGTTTTATTATTATTCTTTTTAAGTTCTGTAACTGTTAGTAACATCTCTTTTAGAGTCTTATTTCCAGTGCAGAAAAACTTTGGTCATATGACAAAGTGGGAAATCTGGACTAAAGAATTTTAGAAACTCTTTGCAATGATGGTACATTATTGCCCTGGTAGAGAATGTTGAATATGTTGACCCTATCTTTCCCCACCTTCCTCCCTCAATTTTCTTCTGCTACTACTTTAATACTTCTCTGCTTTTAATCTTCTTTTAAACTTTCTTATTTTTTTTTCTTGAGACATTCTTTTATCAGCTATCTTATCAAAAGGTACCCCACTTTTATTGAGTTAGAATCCTTATTTGTGTTAGCATATTGTTAACAGATAAAGTGATAATTAGGTTGTAGCAGGTTTGGGCTGTTTTTGTTGATACTAGTAGCTCAAAGTTCCTGTAGTGTTATAGGAAGGGGAAGGAATAATTTATCTGTGGCAGTTTTCCCTAACACTTCTTTTTCTGGTCCTTGTATGTGCTCCTGAAAAGCTCTCACTGCTCAGCTCTTATCTTTCTCTATTACTGGCTTATGAACTTTTTCAGGACAGATTGCTTTTGTACCTTTATCATATACTAATTACAGAGCTGGGTATAAATGGACCTTAGTAAATATTTGTTGACTAAATAAACTGTTATGTTGTTATGTCTAAGTTGTTAGTGAGTTGAATGGTTGCCCCAAAATTGTATGTCCATGTCCTAATACTTGGATTCTGTGGATATTACTGTGTGGAGAAAACATAAGATTAAATTAAGGATCTTGAGAGGAGGAACTCTCAAAGAGAGTTGACATTTGAGGAGATAGAGAGAGGAGAAGTTAATCCTGGTAATTCCCTTAGTTGTCCCTAAATCCAGTTATAAGTTTCTTTATTAGAGAGGCAGAGAGAAATCTGACATAGAACAGAGACATGCAGATGAGGAGGAGGTGTGTGAAGACTAGGGCAGAGATTACAGCATTGTTGCCATAAGCGAACGGGCACCAAAACGTGTCAGCAGTCACCAGAAGCTAGAAGAGGCAAGCGGTGGTCTCTCCCTTAGTGTCTCCATCGGGTGTTTGGGCCTGGTGAAACTTGTTTGGACTTTTGACCTTCAGAACTGGGAGAGAATGAATTTCTGTTGTTTTAAACCACAAAGTTTATGGTAATTTATTACAGCAGATATAGGAAACTAATATTTGTACATAGTGCCCTGAGGCAGTGATAATCCATTGCCAAACAAGAGGATTGGAGTATTTGTGTCCAATGTGGCATGCCATAGCTTTTGTTTAATAAGAAGTGGAGTCAAAACTACCTTATTCTAGATTACATTAGTTTCTTATATCTGCTGAAACAAATTACCACAGATCAGTGACTTGAAACAACTTAAATTTATTATCTTAAACTTCTGGAGGTCTGAAGTTTGTGGGTCTTAATAGACTAAGATCATGATATTGGTAAGGCTGCATTCTTTTCTGGAGGCTCTAGGAAGAATTCTTTTTCCCTTCAGCTTCTAGCAACTACCTGTATTCTTTGGTTTGTGGCCCCTTCTTTCATCTTCAAGTGTATCAGTCCAGTCTTTCTTTCCATCATCACATCACCTCTCTGGAGCAAAATCTCCCTCTCTTCTCCTCTTGTGAGGATACTAGTGGATATATTGTATGGTCCCACCTGAATAGTTCTGGATAATCTTCTCATCTCAAGATCTTGAACTCTGAGTAGTGAGGTTTTTTCATGCTCGCTGATTCCTGGGAGTATTTTTTCAAAAAATGAAATTAGTTCCAGTTCCAGTTTTATTAATTTAAAATCATGTTTGTTTTATAACCAATTTATGGAAACAAGAAGAACATACATTTGCCTTTTTTTAATGTTGCCTTGCACACATACGACTGTAGTCTGGATGGTCAGGAGGCACAAGGACGTACAGTACATGAATGTTCGTACTACTCAAAGGGTTAATCACATCTGCTAAATCCCTTTTGCCATACAATGTAAAGTTCCAGGGGTTAGGATGTAGTCATTTTGGAGGGTCATTGTTCAGTTAGCCTTATGTGATTATATTGGTAATTCTTGATTTTCAGTTTTCAATGTTGCTATATTTAAGGGCATTGAAGATACTACGTTTTATTCCCCCTGCATTAACAATATAATTATATCAAGCTTTATTCCTTTGTTAGTGTTTATATTATTATGATTATCTAAAACACAGTCTGTTGAATCAAGCATTATATAATAATTTATCCTTTTTGTGAGTTTAATTTTTCTTTAGTTCATAATTGTCTTTTTCAGCCCTGGCTGAATGGCTCAGTTATAGAGCATTGGCCTGGTGTGTGAATGTCCTGGTCAGAGCACACAGGAGAGGGGACCATTTGCTTTTCTGCCTCATCCCCTTCTCTTTTTCTGTCTCTCTCTTCCCCTTCCACAGCTATGGCTCAGTTGGAGCAAGTTGGCCCCTGGCCCTGGGCACTGAGGATGGTTCCATGGCCTCTCCTCAGGTGCTAAAATATACTGCTCACAAAAATTAAGGGATATTTCAAAATGAATATGAAGTGATAAAAGAAGAAGCATTTGATTTTTTTTATTAAACAAGAACATCAGAAAAGCAAATGACAAGTCAAAGAAAGTTGTTTGATTATGCAAATGAGATGTAAAACCAACTTTTATTTCATTGGTGAAAGTGCATTGTACAAAAGGCTGAAAGTGCTGGAGTATCTGCATGTTTCCTGATCCCCTAATTTTTGTGAGCGGTGTAGCTCAGTTGCTGAGCAACAGAGCAACGGCCCTAGATAGGCAGAGCATTGTTTCATAAGGAGCTTGCCGGTTCTGGCTCTCTGCCTCTGCTTCTTACTTAAGAAAAAAATAAAAATTCTCTTTTTTGTCATTTTCCCCATTTTTCTAATTTTCTATGTGCCATTTGCTCCCTTTATTTTAAGCAAATGTTGTGTTGCTATGATACATCTTTATCTTTTAAAAATGTTCAGTGTCAAACACAGTTTTTTGTTTGTTTTAAACTGAGAATGTCTTTCTTGGCTGTTTTTTATTTGTGCATTTATTTTTTGATGTTAGAGACATTGATTTGTTGCTCCACTCATTTATGCATTTATTGGTTGATTCTTGTGTGTGTCCTGACTGGGGATGGAACCTGCAACCTTGGCATATCGGGACAGCGCTCTAACCAACTTAGCTACTGGGCCAGGTCTTTTGGCTGTTTTCTGTTTCAGCATAGTAGACAGTTATCATCCTAGGACTTTCCTTAGCAGTTTCTAGAATTGAACTATTTTTCCTAGATAATATGTTTTCTTCTTAGCTTATTTCCTCATTTTGCTTAAGAATATATTTGAGTAGCTTTCTAGGAAAGTTTGCAATGGGAAGTGAAATTGAAGACCTCATTTCTGAAATGCTGTTGTTCCTGTCTTACAATGGATTGCTAGCTTGGCGAGATAGTATGCCTTCACTTTTGGAGGTTTCATTTCATTGCCCTTCTAGCTTCCAGTGTGTTTTTCTTTCTTTCTTTCTTTTTTTTTTTTACAGGAACAGAGAGTCAGAGAGAGGGATAGATAGGGACAGACAGGAACGGAGAGAGATGAGAAGCATCAATCATCAGTCTTTTGTTGCGACACCTTAGTTGTTCATTGATTGCTTTCTCACATGTGCCTTGACCGCAGGCTTTCAGCAGACTGAGCAACCCTTTGCTTGAGCCAGCGACCTTGGGTCCAAGCTGGCGAGCTTTTGCTCAAGCCAGATGGGCCCACGCTCAAGCTGGCGACCTTGGGGTCTCGAACCTGGGCCCTCCGCATCCCAGTCCGAGGCTCTATCCACTGAGCCACCACCTGGTCAGGTGCTTCCAGTGTTTTGTGGGTTATTTGTGGTATTGATTCCTGAGTGGGGCCTGTTTTTTTTTTCTTTTTTTACAGGGACAGAGAGAGAGTTAGAGAGAGGGATAGATAGGGACAGACAGACAGGAACGGAGAGAGGTGAGAAGCATCAATCATTAGTTTTTCGTTGCCGTTGCGACACCATAGTTGTTCATTGATTGCTTTCTCACATGTGCCTTGACCGTGGGCCTTCAGCAGACTGAGCAACCCCTTGCTTGAGCCAGTGACCTTGGGTCCAAGCTGGCGAGCTTTTGCTCAAGCCAGATGGGCCCACGCTCAAGCTGGCGACCTCAGGGTCTCGAACCAGGGTCATCTGCATCCCAGTCTGACGCTCTATCCACTGTGCCACGACCTGGTCAGGCTTTTTTTTCTTTTTCCAGGTGACAGGAGGGGTGATAGAGAGAGACTCCTACATATGCCCCGACTGAATCCACCCAGCAACCTCTATCTGGGGCCATGCTCGCAACTGAGCTATTTTTAGCATCTGAGGTGGAGGCTCCATGGAGCCATCCTCCCTGCCCAGGGCCGATGCCCTCGAACCCATTGAGCCATGGCTGTGGAAGGGAAAGACAGAGAGAGGGAGGAAGAGAAAGTGAGAGAAGGGTCAAAAGAAGGGGTGGAGAAGCAGATGGTCACTTTCCCTGTGTTTCGTGACTGGGAATCGGACCCTGGATATCCGCACGCTAAACGAGTGCTCTACCGCTAAGCCAACGAACCAGAGCCAAGTGTGGCCTGGTTTTTAAAAAATTTAAGGTCTTTCTTTGATTAGTGTTTTCAATTCTCCAACTGTGCCATAGTGTGAGACTTTTTCATTTTCATTTGTTTTGCTGGAAAATTAATTGATGGATCCTTTAAAGACACCTGTCTTTATTTCTGGGGAAACTTCCCTGTATTTGTTTGATAATTGTTTTCCCTCTGTTTGTTCTTCCTGGAATTCCTTCTAATTATGAGCACTGTAGATTTTCTAATTTTTTACTTTTTCTCTGTTGCACTCTTTTTTCTTTTTTGCTTTCCTGTGACCGGTCAAAAGTGCACCATGACTTTACGGACACACTGTATGTATTCATTCTACTTTCTGAGTTATCCTCAGTCTCCACTTCCAGCTCTTATAATAATTATTTTGTCATTTAATTCCCAAGAACTTCTTTGTTGTTGATATTTGAATATATTTAAAAATGTACATCCTAGTCTTGTTTTGTATATAATATCTTACCAGTGAGATTAATGTCAGACTTTTTTATTCCTGTCTGTTTTCTTCTAGTTCTTATTTCTTTCACTTTTATCCTCCTCTTCTGACTTTCTTGGTGAAGGCATATTTATTGAATGAGCCACTAAAGTGCTACTTGGAATTAGTGCAAATGTTTGCATCAACATTGACAAAAGGGGGAAATTCGTGGAGAGAGGCTGTTTTGTTTCCTTTTGGGCTTCATTGAAAGGGAATTAGACAGTTAAATAGATTTTTGTAGGGAAAAATCTCTGATTTTAGCATATGTAGGTCATTTTTCTTTTAAATTTTCCCAAAGAACTTAGTTTCCTTACAGTTGTTCTTCACTATGACTGGACTCTTTGAGTCTTGAGCCATTTAGATTCCTTTTCCTAAGAGGCTACGTTCTTGGTCTCTTGGGGGTGGAGTGCCTAGTAACGATCATCTGGCTGCCTACGGTGAGGAGGAGACTGTCATCAGATTTTTTATTATGCATACTACAAACTAGTGTTGATTTTAGCCAGCATCCCCTCTTTTGCACTTTTCATAGTTCCTGTGCTCTTCAAAACCTGAAATTTTCTAAAATGACTGTCAGTGGGTGTTTGAAAAGATTAGAGAAGCCTGGCCTGTGGTGGTGCAGTGGATAAAGCATCAATCTGGAATGCTGAGGTTGCCAGTTCGAAACCCTGGGCTTGCTTGGTCAAGGCACATAAGGGAGTTGATGCTTCCCGCTCCTCCCCCCTTCTCTCTCTCTCTCCTCTCACTAAAAAGGAATAAATTTGAAAAAAATGAATAGAGATGAATGCAAATATTTAGTTTACCATTTTTGATTAGATGTGTTGTATCCATTGTTCAGTAATATGCTTTGGGGTACAATGAGTTTGTCAGACTGAAAACAGTCTCCACAAAATTGCCCTACCTCAGGTACCAGCTGCAAGTTTGGGATACCCCAGTGTTGGGCAGATAAAATATATTATGCTCACTTTGTTAAAGATGGCGCTTGTAAAGCCAGTAGCCAAGGCCACCATCACAGCCGCCTGGCCTATGCAGGTTCACATTAGATTCGGACAGTCGGTAATGAAACAGTGGAGCCAAGAACTGGTGAGCCATCAGCTTTAATTCTAGCTTGCACCCGGCGGGCAAGCAAAAACACATACTGTGCTCCAAAACACACTCATTCAGTGCTCACAAAGCTACTGACTTATCCGAGTTTCCTAGAATCAAAAGGTTTCTAGCTCACCAGACTTATTCACCTCTCTTTCCCATCTCCTCCTGCACAAACTTTGCACAAACTGGCTTCTCCCTCAACATTCCACCATCTTGGCTGCTTCTCCTGGCCTCCACATGGCCTTCATCTGCTCTCCTCTCTGATACTAACCTCAGGAACCAAGAGAGAGCAAGCTCTAAGTCTGCCCCACTTTATAGTGTAGAATCAAAACCTTTAATCCAATTATATAAACAAGGAAGTCTCTGATACAAAAGTCACTTATCTGAGGTAGAATGGGAGGATTCCTCATGAGAGTGCACCACCCTACATCATCCAATCAGTCAAGGGTGTGGGGAAAAGCTTACTCTTAAGACGAAGCCCTAGGCTATAACAACCCAGCCTGCCCACAGCCTGTCCCCCAAGACACATTAATATCAATGAACTTGCATGTGGGCAGCACCATCTTTAACAAAGTAAGCATAATATATTTTATCTGCCCAACAGCACTGCCCACATGGAAGTCTGTTGATATTAACGTGAGTTGGAGGACAGGCTGTAAGCAGGCCCTGTCGTTATAGCCTAAGACTTAGTTTTAATAGTAAGCTTTTCCCCACACCCTTGACTGATTGGATGATGTAGGGTGGTGCACTCTCATGAGGAATCCTCACATTCTGCCTCAGATAAGTGACTTTGTATCAGAGACTTGTTTGTAGACTGGATTAAAGGTTTGGATTTCTACACTATAAAATGGGGCAGACCGGGAGCTTGCTCTCTTGGTTCCTGAGATTATCATTAGAGAGGAGAGCAGATTAAAGCCACGTGGAGGAGAGGAGAAGCAGCCAAATGACGGAGTGCTGAGGAAGAAGCCAGTTTGTGCAGAGAGAAGGAGATGGGGAACAGAGTTGAATAAGTCTGGTGAGCTAGAAACCTTTTGATTCTAGGAAACTCGGATAAGTCAGTAGCTTTGTGAGCACTGAATGAGTGGGTTTTGGAGCCCAGTGTGTGTTTTTGCTTGCCTGCCGGCTGCAAGCTAGGATTAAAGCTAATGGCCCACCAGTTCTTGGCTCCGTTGTTTCATTACCGACTGTCCAAATCAAATGCGATCCTGCACGGGAAAGGTGGCTGTGATGGTGGCCTTGGCCACTGGCTTTACACACAGTCTACCTTTACATCAGACCTATTGGCTACAAATTTACGGGCTCCCAGATACACACTAAGATTTGATAATCTGCTAGAAAGATTTAGAGCCCACTGAAAGTGCGATATGTATGGTTACAGTTAAACAAAAGGTTATAAATTAGAGCCAAAGAAAGAGATGCATAGGGCAAAATATGGAAGAATCCAAACCCAAAGCTTCCTTCCATTCTGTTATGCTTCCAGCACTGATACATGGTATAGCATGTATACCAGCTCTCTACACAGGTATAGCAACTAGGGAAGCTTACTGGAGCTTCTATGTCGAGTTTTTATTAGGGTATTACTAGGTAAACATGATGACTGAATCGTTGATCAAGTAGCTAAATTCCTCTTTAGTCCCCTCCCCTACCCAGAGGTAGGAAGATATCATGTAGTTCAAAGCTTCATTCTTTTTATCACAAAGTCTTCCCTACCATGAATCACATGGACCTCCTTCATGATAACAAAAACATTTCTGTTGCTAGGGAAATTCCTCCTGTTTAGAGGGACCTCTCGGGAACCTGACAAAGGCCTGACTTCTCTTTGGGCTGAGCCGAAATTCCTTATTATGTATTGTGCTGCTTTGTTTTATGGTAAAAAGGTAACAACAGGAACCTGTTTTTCTGAAGTTTCATATGCCACTTATTTGTTTAAAATTTAGGATTCTTTTTATGTTTTTTGTTTTTATTTAGACTGGTGGTCTCTTTTGAAACAATTGAATGTGCTTTTTAATTGAAGACATTTTTATAAAGGTTAATAAGGTCTTTCTCCTTCCATTTTAATCTGATCTTAGAAGAGTGTTTGAATTGTGATTTACCAAGGGAGACATATTTGATGTGGCTTGATAAGTACACTTTATTTTTATTTTATAAAGCATAGCGTGTGGATACCGGAAGTCTGATTGAAAGGAAGTAAAATCAGTGGAGCAATTAAACATTAACAAGGTGGGGGGGGCAATTATGCTAAATTTATGTAAATAGTTTTAGATTATATATAAGTACTTATGTTTTTCAGAGTAGTTGACAGGGCAAAATTAGATTGCTTATTCATTTGAGACTTAATTTAGTTTTGTTTTATTTTTAAAGGTCATAATGGTTGTCTCATTTGAGCCTTCATTTAATTTCTTGCTTAAAGGTTATTATGCGATGTAGCATAACTAAATTGTACCTTCTTAATGCTAATACAGAACATAAAAAAATTGTATTGACTTCAGATTTTATACCAAAATACCTTTTATCATCTTTTTTTGTGTTAAAGGCATGTCTTTGTAATAAGAACTAAATTTTTTTGAGTAACTTTGACTAAAAAAAACAAACCACATGGATACAGATAAACAATACGGTGATTACAAGAGGTAACAGGGGTGGGCAGAGGCAAAAGAGAGTTAAGGCGGGGGCTAAATGGTGTTGGATAGAGACTTGAGGTGGTGAACACAATATAATATACAGATGATGTATTATAGAATTGTACACTTGAAACCTATATATTTTATTAATTAGTGTTACCCCAATAAATTTAATTAAAGAGGAAAAAAAGATTTTTTTGATAACTTCTGCTTATTTCTGAAAGGGGTAATTAGTAATTATTCCTTTTGGTATAATTTACATATTATGTAAATAATATGTAAGTTAGTTGCTATGCAGACATTTGTCAAAAGGGGGTGTTTCATTTTAAATCAACCTCATTTTAGAAATGTGTTATACCTATTAAATGCATCTGTGATGATGGGAAAACAGAATAATTGTTAAGTGTATTACAGCATGGATGCAGTTTGAGGTTCACTTCAAAGATTTACTTTATATTCTCTTTTTGAAAAATTTAGCCCTAGGCAGATAGCTCAGTTGATTAGAGCATCGTTCTGATGTACAAAAGTTGCCGGTTTGGTTCCTGGTGAGGGCACATAAAAGAAACAGAGCAATGTTTCTGTCTCTCTATTCCTCTCTAAAATCAATAAATAAAATAAAAAAATTTTTTTTGTGTGTGTGACAGAGAAAGAGAGAGAGAGAGAGGGATAGGGACAGACAGATGGGAAGGGAGAGAGATGAGAAGCATCAATTCCTTGTTGCGTCTTCTTAGTTTCCTTAGTTGTACATTGATTGCTTTCTTATATGTGCCTTGACAGCAGGGTTGGGTGGGGGGCTACAGCAGAGTGAGTGACCCTTGCTCAAGCCAGTGACTTCATGCTCAAGCTGGATGAGCCTGGAGCACCAGCAACCTCAGGTTTTTTTTTTATTTTTTATTTTTTATTTTATTCATTTTAGAGAGGAGACACAGAGTGAGAGAGAGAGAGAAAGGGGGGGGGGGGAGGAGCTGGAAGCATCAAACTCCCATATGTGCCTTGACCGAACCAGTGCAGGGTTTTGAACTGGCGACCTCAGTGTCCCCAGGTCGACGCTTTATCCACTGCGCCACCACCGGTCAGGCAACCTTGGGTTTTTGAATTTGGGTCCTCTGCATCCCAGTCCGACTCTCTATCCACTGCGCCACCGTCTGGTCAGGCCATAAATAACATTTTTGTAGTAAAATGTAACTTTTCTACAGGAAAAGATTTTCATAAGAAGAATAATACTTGTTTATCAAATCTTAATGTCTTGCTTAAAATGTAGCCAAATTCTCATATCTGCTTCTGTATTCAATCTGAATTGATTGAACCACATTAAGTAGGCTCTGGAAAAAGTCCAATGTACTCTCCTAGTGTGAGTGAGAGTAAAAAAGGCTAATAAAACCTTAAATTATGAAAATAATTTTGACTTGGCTGATCCCATGAGGGGTCTTTTGGAGCCCAGGACCTAAGGACCACCCTTGAACAACTGTTACTGTAGTAATTATGTGTTAACTAGATTACTGACTGAGAGCTCATGCTTTGAATTTGAATTACCTAGATTGGAATTTTGGTTTCCTTTCTGGGTATTATTTCACATCACCCCGTTTTCTAATTTGTTAAATAGAACTACCAATAGAATCTATCATATAAGTTTTTAGAATTAAATTATGTATGTACAGTGGTGTTATAAGTACTCAATAAAATGCTTCCATTCATTATCATTTCAAAAGTTGAGTCCTGCTCTCAGTTTACCATTGACTTCCCTACTCATTTTAGGTCAAAGCCTAAGTCTTTACAGTGGCTTACAAAGTTTTTCTACACCATCTGTTACCTTGTTACCTCTCTGAGCTCACATTCTTGTTCTGATTTCTTGTGCAGTCTCCTCACTGTGCCAAGCCTGGCTGGCCTTCTTGCTCTTCATCAAACACCAGTCACGTCTTTTATCAGGGCCTTTGTACTCACATTTTTTTCCCTACCTAATACTTAAGTCTTCAGATATTGGCATGGTTTGCCTCCCATCTTCTTCAGGTTTTTGTTTGAATGGAACGTCAGTGAATTTTTTTTCTTCGTTAAAATCTTCCACATATCTATGTACATATTTCTTGTCTCCCTTCTTTGCTTTTTTTTTCTTTCTGGTAGGGTTTTCTGTTTTTGACATATTGGATATTTATTTATTTGCCTCTCTTTCAGTAGAATTTATGCCAGTTTAGTAATAGGGTTTTGTTTTTTTAATCTAACTGTTCACTATTGTATCTTAGATACCTGGAATTATGCTTGGTACATATTTAAGTGCTGAGAAAATATTTCTTTATGAGTGAATTATTATTACCACTCCAACAACTAAAGAAAAATGGTCTTTGTTGCTTAGAAATATGTGGTCTCAATAGGACAGTATGTCAGAAAGAACATGAAGGTGTAAAGCATTCAGCTTGGCATATTGGACATGCAGAAGAAGCTATAATTAATTGGTAGCTGTTGTAGAAGGATAAGAAAAGAAAGAATGGAATCACACATTTCAGATAGAAATGACCTAAATAAAAGAAAACTGCGTTTATTCTTATGGGGACCATGTAGTGGCATATTGGAAAAATAAGAGTAGAACTTTATTGTGGAGGTTAGGGCATTTGGATTTTGTTCTGTGAGTAATGAGTTACTGAACATTTTTAAGGCAGAGTGCCATATGAAAGTGGTAGGTTTGGAAGGTAAAGCCAACAGAAGTTTTTGATGTTGACTGAAAATTCTTGTACAGGCTTAACCAGAAGTTAATAAAGCGTTTGCAAAATCATAAGTTATTCTTATTTATTAATGACTTCTCAAATTGTATGGTAGTACAAAATCATCATTGGAGTACAGTTGTGTATTTTAAACTATGCTATCACTGACTTTTAATACACTTTTTCATTTAAAACTGAAAACTTTAATTTAACATGAACTAAAATATTTATATTGATAACTAATTTACTAAATATACTAATACAGGGCAAAGTATGTTTAGTCCAGCAAACATTGGTCAGCCACGGAAGACAACATTATCTCCTGCCCAGTTGGATCCATTTTATACTCAAGGAGATTCTCTGACTTCTGAAGATCACCTCGATGACACATGGGTAACTGTGTTTGGGTAAGGTTTCTGGATCATTTATCATTAAGAAAAAATACCCTATCCTCAACATTTTATAATGAATTTTATCAGACCTAGAAATAAAGAATTGCAGAGCCAGCATCCATATACCCACTACCTAGATTTTACACTTAACAGATGCAGAGACCAGCTTGGCAATGGGTGTGCACAAGAGGAAGGCGCTGCAGGACTTAAGAAAAAACACACAAGACACAACATAAAGAAAAGATGGGTACAGGGGACTCCCAGTCTCTAGGATTGAGAGCCCAGATCTCTGCAGCCTCATCATATTTATTTGTTTCTTTAACCCTTAATCAGCAAGCAAATTAGAGAAGGATAATTAACCTTGCAGGTATGTAGGAAATGGCTATAAGGTTCAGAAACTTCCAGTAAACAATCTTATCAGTGCTTGCCAGGGTAGCATTCTTCCTGCGCAGGACTTGACATTTCAAAGTTGCACGTAAGACTTGTTTTAGGGCAGCATTCTAATACCTGGCCATTTTCTTACAACAGGTTGCTACGTTTATTTTATCTTTTATTAATTCACCTTTTTTAGTTGGCACATTGCAGAGTAAGTTGCAGACATCAGTACAGATCATCCTGACCCTTCAGCATGTATATTATTAGCTAGTGTTTGATATTCATAGTTTTTTCATCATCTATCTCTTTCCTCAGATTATTTTCTCTTCAGCATGTAGGCTGGATATTGGAACAGGCTTACCCTGTTATGCTTAGGAAGCTCCTTTTTCTCCCTCTAGTTAGTGACTGTTTCTCTGTTATAATGGACTTAACCAGTTTGGAACTAACAAATTGTATTTCATTTGTGCATACTGTGTCACAAGTATATACCGACCGGTATATACTTTCCAGTCACAGAATGTTGAATATTAATAGAAGTTGTTCCTGACAGATCTAGATGTATTATGAATAGATTTTTAGATCAAAAAAGTACTATACAACAACCTAGAGAAATTGCATCATTTACAGGTGAGAAAACTAAAGTATGGATGGATTGATTTATTCAGAGGTTTACATCTAGTTATTAATAAAGCTTCAGCAAAACTCCAGGTGGTCTGATTTTTTAAACTGTTATTGCACCAAATAAGGTTTGTTTCTGAAAGTGTTATATGTCATGCTGAACCTAATTATATTTAATTTTGGGGTAAAATGTATAAAAATAACACATGAGCTCCTTGAAGGAGGAACAATGCACAGTAAATGTTAGTTGACTTTATATATTCAGTTTATCTAAAAGATAAAAATTCAAAAGAATATATAAGAATATATAGTGAAAAGTTTTCCTTCCCATTTTGGTCCCCAGCTATAATATTTTTCCCCTTTAAAGCAATAATTGCCACCTATATTTTGTGTAATCTTCCAGAGAGATCCTGTGTTACTTACTGATTCTGTTTAGGTAAGAAGCCGGACCATTGCTTTGTGTTGTTCTGCAGAAAGCTCACACTTAGCCCTTTATCCATAGCAGTTGGGTCGGCTCTATATGACTTTGTAGGAACTGAAACATTTTCTTCTAAAGGATAACATATTTTGATCATTTGTAGAGAAATACATCTAAAATACATAGTATGTGTACTTTCTTTAATAACTTCTGCTGACTCAGGGAGAACATATATTGTTTCAGGGTGATCTTTTACAGGATATTGGAATGCTTCTACTCAAGTGGACTTAGACTCTTAGAATTTTGTTTTATTTCTCCAGTATCGTCCTCACTTGTGACCATTATTTCTCCCCTTTCTTTATATTTTCTTTAACTCTGCTTTGTTAGGCACCTTGCCTCATTTGTTATTTTTCTTGGGATTAGAAATGATGCTCAAACTTATGTAACATAAAATAAAATGCTAGACCTGAATCCAGTGAGTGACTTAGATTTTTTTTTCTAGTCCAAGTTCCACATAACTGTAGTTACTGGCTAAGGAAACTCCAGATTTTCAAATTGAAATAGCTTTATTATTTGGACTGTACAAGTATTAATGTCATAAAATATTCAAACCATAGAGCAGTGGTTCTTAACCTGGGTTCTATCGAACCCTAGGGGTTCGATGAGTCGGTCTCAGGGGTTCGGAGAAGCCTCTGCCGTGGAGGCCAGAATAAAGTAATACCGTAATTTGTTGTGAGTTGTTGGTTTTGTTCTTTGAGCAAGGTGATGTTCACTGCTCATTTTGTGCACCAGTAAAAAGACATATACCTATGTCTTGAATTTGGAAAAAAAAATCATATTTTATTTATCACTAAAGAAGGGTTCAGTTAATGCGCATATGAAACTTGTGGGTTCGGTACCTCAAAAAGGTTAATAACCACTGCCATAGAGAATTTTATAGAAAAGAAAGTAAAAGTCACTTAAAATTTTCCCTACAGAGTATATGGCATTAAGCTTGGTAACCATCCTTTTAAGTATTTCTATACCATTACTGACATTTTTTTTTAAGAGAGAGAGAGAGAGAGAGAGAGAGGAAAGGACAGGAAGAAGAGATGAGAAGCATCAACTTATAGTTGCAGTGCCTTAGTTGTTCATTGATTACTTTCTCATATGTGCCTTGATAGGGGGCTCCAGCCGAGCCAGCGACTTTGGGCTTCCACCCAGCGACCTTTGAATTCAAGCCAATAACCATGGGGTCATGTCTGTTATGCCACGCTCAAGCCAGTGACCCCACACTCAAGCTGGTGAGCTCACCCTCAAGCTGGATACCTTGCAGTTTCAAACCTGGATCCTCAGTGTCCCAGGCCGATGCTCTCTCCACTGCGCCACCACCTGGTCAGGCCCATTACTGACTTTTATTTTTGTATCAGGACTAAATTTTTGAGTTTTCAGGTGGTGCTCATTGTATAATGATATGACTATACAATTTTAAATTATTTTGCTTCTCTCTCTCTATTTCTCTCTCACATACATACACACACTATATGCTTGTAAAATAAATTATATACAGAACTGCAGCTTTATAATATTTTCTCAGGGATAGTGGCAATGAGTGTGGAATTTTAGAGACTTCAGGGAAGGAATTGGATGGAGTAGAGGGGCTGAGTCAAAACTAATTTTAATATATTTACTTTTGGGCAGTAAAAGTTTTAGCTGATAGGGGAAAATAGGATGCTCAAAGATTTCTTGTGGTTCTAGATCAGCAATTTTCACATGGTGTGCCATGGCATGCACACTGGTATGCCACGAGAATTTCAGAAACATTCAGTACCTGACTATTCAGTCAGGGGCATTGACCTCTTTTCCCTGAGATTGTTAAATGAAGAAAATGATAACAGTCAATACAGTAACTATCTGGTGTGAATCAATTTTATACTTTCTTTTTTCTTTGTCAGATTGGCAGAAAAATGTATTATTTGGTGTGCTGCAGAATTTTAATAATTAGTTTAAATATGCTATGAGATGAAAAAGGTTGAAAATTGCTGTTCTAGACAGCTGGGAGGAATTTATTTTGAAATATTTGTAAGTATGGTCATTTGTCTTCATATTTATTGTGGAAGATGACTGTTTGGACAACTTTTTTTTTCAGGTTTCCTCAAGCATCTGCATCCTATATATTATTACAATTTGCGCAGTATGGGAATATCTTAAAACATGTGGTAAGGCTTAATTCTTTTTATTTCAAGATTTAGGCTGAGGACAGATAAGCTATGAATAGAAGGAAACTTTGCTGCTGAATTTTGCCTGCTTTTTCTCTTTTTAAAAAAGTTTTCAGGCCCCAGCTGGTTAGCTCAGTAGATACAGCATTGGCCCGGCTCAATTTCTGGTCAAGGCACATATGGGAAGTGACCATCTGTTTCTCTTCCCCTCCCTATCCCCCTTCTCTTTCTCCTCCCTTCCTGCATCCAGTGGCTGGGTTGGTTTGAGCATTGTCTTGGGCACTGACAATAGCTCGGTTGGTTCGAGTGTTGGCCCTGGGCACTGAGGATAGCTCGGTTGGTCCGAGTGTAGGGGCTTGCTGGCTGGATCCTGGTTGGGGCGCATGTGGAAGTCTGTTTATCTCTCTTCCTTGCACTTAAAAGTTTTGTTTTTTTACAGGGACAGAGAGAGAGTCAGAGAGGGATAGACAAGGACAGACAGACAGGAATGGAGAGAGATGAGAAGCATCAATCATCAGTTTTTTGTTGCCATTGCGACACCTTAGTTGTTCATTGATTGCTTTCTCATATGTGCCTTGATTGCGGGCCTTCAGCAGACAGAGCAACCCCCTGCTGGAGCCAGCGACCTTGGGTTCAAGCTGGCAAGCTTTTGCTCAAGCCAGATGGGCCCACGCTCAAGCTGACTACCTCAGGGTCTCGAACCTGGGTTTTCCACATCCTAGTCCCATGCTCTATCCACTGCGCCACCACCTGGTCAGGCAAAGTTTTTATAGAGAATGTCTATTACAGTCTGGAAGGCTGGAAGTTGCATAGTATTTGTCATAAAGGGACAACGAATAAGCAGGAGAACTATAAATTTCAGGTTTCCTCCCACGTCATTTCTTAATTAGTCTACAGTCTCTTAAAAAGATAAATTATGTCAAGTATTATATTACCATTTTCTAATTTGAGGTTGTTTGATTGATGATAAAGGAAATAAAGGAAAAAGGAGAAGTTCCTCAGAGTTCTTAGGGTTTTTGGGCTTATAGAGAGCTTTTTAAAAAAATTATCTTTGTACAAGTTATAAGTAACATTTTCCCTATTACTAGAGGTTTACTTATTTAACTTTACACAAAATTAGGTGATGAATACAGTTTAAAAAATTTTTATATCAAGTATTGGTGAGACTTTTTTTATTAGAAAGTTATCTTTATATTAGAGAATTGAGAGCCAGATATAGATTATTGAATTGTTTAGTGGGATTTATATTGAATCCTTCTATATAACTTTTTACATAGTATCAAATAAAAAGTAGAAGCTAATATGTCTTCATCTATTTCTATTTTCTAAGGTAATTCATTAAGTTTAGATTTTATATATTTTATATTTAAGAGACTTCATTTTTTGCAGATGTCTAACACAGGAAATTGGATGCATATACGTTATCAATCTAAACTGCAGGCCCGGAAAGCCTTAAGCAAAGATGGGAGGATTTTTGGAGAGTCCATCATGATTGGTGTAAAACCATGTATAGATAAAGTAAGTTATTGCTTATGTAAGGGAAATGTCTTCATATGAAGATCACAAATCTAAATATTGACATTAGTGATTATGTCACTTTGCTTCACTATGAGTCTTTTTCTTTGT
The DNA here is from genome assembly GCA_037038555.1 of Rhynchonycteris naso. Taxonomy (NCBI): domain Eukaryota; kingdom Metazoa; phylum Chordata; class Mammalia; order Chiroptera; family Emballonuridae; genus Rhynchonycteris; species Rhynchonycteris naso. Next base: position 49,861,311 of record CM072997.1, on the reverse strand, counting down.
AAACTGTGACTACGTTATAGTAGTCTTCTCTTGGTAAGCCAAATATACGTTGTTACAAGACTTTAAAATTTATAGGTAATCCATCCCAACTTTTTCATCTTACAGGTAAAAAGATAAGAGTCCAAGAGAACTTAAGTTAATTTATCCAGATGAGGCCTAGATTCAATCTAGGTTTCTTAACTTCTAACTTGTTCTCTTATGCAAAGCAACATCACATTTTTTTAGTACTATAAAAGAATGGAGCTATTTCAGAATGAAATATTTCACATGGGAGTGTCCTCCCGAAGCACAGAGGTTGCTGGTTCAATTCCCAGTCAGGGTACATACAGGAGCAGATTGATGGTCCTGTTTCTCTTTCCCCCTTTCTCTCTCTCTAAAATCAATAAAATTAAAAAAAAATTAACATGAGGATTAACTTAAATGGTGGGAGCTTTTTATTATTTCTTTTAATGTAATTTAAAATGACTATATATATATATATATACTTCTAAAACAATACTGAGTACAAGTTAAACTTTTCTTTGTGACTTTAAAGTTATCATGATCATTCTTTAAATATATGTGAAATATACTACCTACTAGGGACTGTGTTTGGAGATTGTGTATACACATTAGTGCACAAAGCAGACATGGCTTCTGGTGCTCACAGTATAGGATTACTGTCATTATTATATTGTGTTGTACCAGGTGTTTGCAGAGACTAGATGAGAATTTGGGGTTCCTGACTAAATAATACTGAACTTTAATTTTTCCTCCCCCCAGATTTCTTTAATTACTGTCTTTTTCTTTCTTGCTGATTTTTCATAGTGTTTGTTAGAAGATACTTACTCTTGTGAGTCTGTAGTTGTTTTGAGGATATTTGAGGTTATTAATGGTAGAATTCTGGCTGAACATTAGATATCAGATGAGCTAGCCAAGAAGCATATGTTGGTTTATCAAGCCCAAATTTATTTAAAACATTAATTAGATCAAATGAGCTATGCATCTTTTAATAAAGTTTTCTTTGTAAATAGGCTATACTAATGTATTATGTTTATCTTTATTTCTCTAGAGTGTTATGGAAAACAGTGACAGGAGTGCTTTATCATCTTCATCTCTGGCCTTTACTCCACCAATCAAAACCTTAGGTACACCAACCCAGCCTGGAAGTACTCCTAGGATTTCTACCATGAGACCTCTTGCTACAGCATACAAAGCTTCTACTAGTGACTATCAGGTATTTTAAAGATTGGTTTAAAAGGATGTACTGTAAAGGCTATAGTGCATAGCATGCTTAACCTTTTCATTGGATTGGTTTGTATGGCATTAAATATTTTCTGCTGAAGTAATCGCCTTGATGAAACCTATAAATGTTCTATTCTAAGTTTACTATTTTCAAAATCAGAATTTTGGCCAATTGGAAACTTAGTTGAATTGAAAAAAACAATTCTTTGCCGCTTAACAACATTTTGAGAGTTTAATTTAGTTTTTTCTAAGTTATATTTGCATATGTAAAATGTTTTTCTTGTAAACATCTCTGGCATGAGGGTATATTAAAAACTATTAAATTGATAACTAAATCTACGGTTATCACAAATGAAGAGCCTAAGTTTCTTTAAAGTACCTTTGGTTTTGGATCAGTTCTCATTTCAAATTTTAAGGAAGTTTTATGGACAAGTTCATTTTATTCTTTGAAGAATGGTAGGAGTATTATGACTCTCATTCAGTATGTTATTGTCCCCTAATTAATCAGGCAGGAGTTCTGAACTTGCCTAGCAACAGACATGGGTTCTAAAATAGCAAATAAAAGAGTTGTCAATTTAGTCTTTTGACTTCATCCTAAAATTTAGAGATCATTCTTGAATTATGGGGTTTTTTTCTTTTAATTTTTTCCTTTTTTTTAATCAATATTTTAAAGCCCTCATCTTTCATAGCTTTTGTGTTTGTTCAGTTTCCTAATTTAAGGAGTAGATATAATTTGTGTTCCCAAAGGAATAAGACTTTACTATTTTTAAAAACATAAGGACATTCTAACCAAAGCCATAAATGTGCACAACAAGGATCTACCCGTCATGCCTACCAGGGGGTGATGTTCTGCCCATTTGGGGCATTGCTCCGTTGCATTGGAACCATTCCAGCACCTGAGGTGGAGGCCATGGAGCCATCTTCAGTGCCTGGGCTAACTTTGCTCCAGTGGAGCCTTGGCTGCGGGAGGGAAGGAGAGAGAGAGAAAGGAGAGTGGGAAGGATGGAGAAGCAAATGGTCACTTCTCCTGTATGCCCTGGCGGGGAATTGAACCCGGGACTTCCACACGCCAAGCTGACGCTTTACCATTGAGCCAGCTGGCTAGGGCCCCATATTTTAATCTTTAAATATACAGTTCACATCTATAAATTCATTTTTTAGTGTTTGGGTCTTTTAAATTAGCCACTAACTCCAGAATCAACTATGAAACTGAAGAAGCCACAACCTAACAATTGTGTTTTTTAATAGGTGATTTCTGACCGACAGACGCCAAAAAAAGATGAAAGTCTTGTATCCAAAGCAATGGAGTACATGTTTGGCTGGTAGTATAAAGAGCTAAGAACTCAATCAACTACAGAGGAGGAGGCTGCTACACTAAAACAGCAGAGGCTGCCAGGTTTCCTTCGGTTAGTTATATAACCACTCTTGGCAGTATCATACTTCTTTTGGAAGCCGTTTTCTTTAAGGAGACAACATATTTGTAGCTCGCACTTTCAAAGATGCTTGAGATATGTTTTAAAGAAACAAAAAATCTCTGTAAATAGGATTTTGTGCTTTCTGTGGTAATGCATGCTTAAGCACAAGAAACACAGCATTGATAACTAAATTATGTCATTGAATGTGTTTTGTAGTCTTCATGAGTTGGTGGGTGAATTTCATGAAGGATAACTACAGCTGCTTCTAACAAGACAGAAATATTATCCTGAATAATTTGAATTATGGCCTTTTAATTTCGATAGTATTTAATACTTTGATTATCCTTGTTTGTATATGTCTTATTGTGGATTGTCATCTTTCAGTATTCTTAAACCAAAACGGTCTTTTAAAAACCATCTTTTAAGAACTAGTGAAGTTCTTGATAATAAACTTTGCCAATTATATGTATTGGATGATTTTTGAAAGAATGGTTTCTTTTATTATTACCAAATGTTCTAAGTAATTGCTGAAATAGCAAAAATGTGTCATGAACCTCCGTATGCCTCTAACCCATGTTTAGTAACTGTCAGTATGCTGTCATACTTTCTTTTCTCCCTCTTTCTGTCAAAAAAAGGATATTGCCATATGTAATTACAACGTCATTATCAGTCCTAACAGAATTAATAATGATTTCTTACTATTTAATATCCAGACTGTTTAAAAATATTCCAACTACCTTAAATGTATTTATGGTTGGATATATACGTGTGTTGGGTTGCTTTGTCTTTGGCATGTCTTGAAATCTAAATTAAATGTCCCCTCTCTTAATCCTAACACATTCTGACTTGTTGAAGGAACCATGTGAGTTTCCTATAATGTCTCATGGACTGAAGCTGGTTGTTTTCTTGTATAACTTGTTGATTGTCTAACCCATATCCTAGATGTTAGATCTAGAGAGGATTAATTAGATTCTTATTTCTTTCTTTTTCTTTGAGTAAGAATATTTTATATTAATATGTTTTACTTTGTATCATATGAAACCAAGAGGCACTTAATTCTGTTTGTCCCCCTTTTAATGATGCTCATATTGGTCATTGGCCACATGCGCAGAATCTTACATCTTCATCTGAAAATTCCCTGTTACCCTTTCTTACATAATTTTTTTATTGATTTAAATTCATAATTGTTTTTAAAGCATGTTTTAATGACACTTGCCTGAATCAGTGATTTCATTGAGTTTTGCAAAATGATGATTTTCCAAATTTATCATTCTGGTTGCATTTACTAGCTGGAATTCTTTTGTGTAGAAGAACCTTGATCCATCCATGAGTGCTACGTGGTTATCACGGAATACATACATGCCAGAATGGCAGGATAACTATTTAATCCTTTTCCTTTACTAGTTTTCAGAGTAATTTTTAGTGCCCCAGCAAACTCTATTGATGTCCTATGAATTAAAAAAAAAAATTTCCCCTTCACTATCACTATGAACTTAGGACTGCCCTCACCTTAATTTACTGTTTCACATGTAGTCATTATTCTTTTGTTTAAATTATCCCCCTTGGCTAGCGGGAACCTCATCAAGGTTGCTCTTACATGTAAAGGAGATTTTTAATTGAAATAACATTTCACCATAGTACATGTATTCAGGTATATCTTAAGTTATCTGCTTCTTTCCTTATCTTTAGTACATCTTTATAAAGAATAACTAAAATAACACATTGTATGGAAGGTTCCAACGATGTGTTTTTAAAAAGCATATCACAGCAAACTACCATTGCAGACCTGTTTAGTTCTCTGAGATGAAGTGATACTAAGGAATGTACTGGCACAAGTGAAAATCGATTGATCATTACATTTATAGAGTATTTTTCATCTGAAACTTTTATATTTTTTTCAACTTAAAGTAGAATTAATATTTTATACTGTTTTATTACATGCGGAACTGAAGTATTTAAGATAGAACCTGGATACTTAATCACATTAAACTCTTACATTTGTTATTTGAGTTGCACACATTTTTGTAAAAAAACCTGTTATTTATTTACAAATATTTTATTTTGAGGGGACATTTTATTTCTGTAGACCTCTATGGAGCATGATGTTTGCTTTCTGACTAAAAATATTTGTTTGCAGTCCTGGTCGGTTGGCTCAGCGGTAGAGCATTGACCTGGTTGGTGTGTAGAAATTCTGTGTTTGATTCCTGGTCAGGGCACACAGGAGAAGTGACCATCTGCTTCTCCACCCTTCCGCCCCCCACCCCTCTCTTTCTTCCCTTCCTGCAGCCATGGCTTGAATGATTCACGCAAGGTGTTTCCAGGTGCTAAGGATAACTCCATGGCCTTGCCTCAGGCACTAAAATAGCTTGAGTACCAAGCAATGGAGCAGCAGCCCCAAGTGGTCAGAGCATCGCTTGGTAGGGGGATTGCTGGATGGATCCTGGTCCAGGTCTTGTTTGCCTCCCCGCCTTTCCCGTTAAAAAAAATTGTTTGCTATGTTGGGGTTTGTATTTTTTACCTAATATTGTATTTTATGTATCTGTGTAATCCATCACAGCATTTGTTTAAAAAGAGCCAGGAAATATATAAATGCATCAAACTAACATGTTGAACAACTCAAACTTATACAATATTATATTTCAATTATGTCTCAATAAAAGTACTATAATTAAAAAACTAGCAATATCAAAAATAAAAATCCAGGAAAATTTCAGAAAGTAAGCTGCCACATTTTCCAGTGCTATATAAAAACAACAGAAATGGGAACTCTGGAGCTGGAGAGGTTACTCTGAAACAGGCCTTTTTCTAAAAGTTCAGAAAAGCTTTTTTACATAAAAATTGGTAACATAAAACTATAGTCCTTAAAGGTTTTACAGCTTCTATACATGCAAGTATATCAGAATGGCATCCCCGTAAAATAGATCAAAACTAACCTGTTATTTACAAATAGGTTCTAAGATGTTTCAAAAAATGATACAAAATGTGAATAACAAAAATCAGAATTAAAAAAACTTGAGAACATACCAGAAATAAAAGGAAAAAATAATTCACGAATGAAGACTAAACTAGAATAAACATAAAGGCAGATAAACAACAAGTAATGCCTTAGGGAAGTAGAACTTAAAAATGAGGATAGCTTTAGAACTCGAATTATATAGAAAGAATTAATGGGGAAAATGTCCATTTTAGAGATATAAAGATATCTAAATATATATGCAGAACAAAATTATATGAAAAATACTTTGCTGAAAAAAATTAATTGGAACTGCATGTTGAAAGAATAGTCTGCTTACCTGAGAATATTATCCCAGATAGGAACTTTGGGTTCAGGTATCTAGACAAAAGCAGCAAATGACAGAAACAGCAAGACTAAATAGCACTGTGCCAGGGAAAATAACACATTTAGTATTTGAGGGAAAAATAAGTGAGCAAAAGATTTTATATCTAACCTTTTCTTTGAGTATAAAAATCATTACTTAGATGTTCTCAACATGGAAGAATTCAGGAAGCATATTTCCCTCGTGCACTTCCTGAGGAGTGGATGAAAAAATATACTCAGACAAGATAAATAACTAGAGATATGTTGACATAAAGTCTGTGGTGATCATTAAATTTGACATCACATCACTAGACCAAAGTGCTGACCAGGTTTATTGCTTAAAGCTCAGCCCATGGGGGGGATTTCCCTCATCACTGTCTTGGCAGCAGTAAAGTTTTGGCTTATTGCAGCATATCAGTCTGATTCATTTGTGATCCAAGACTGAATATTTTTCTCCTTTGAACTCCAGCGAAGTCATAGATTGTGAGTGGAGAGAGTTTAGTTTCTTGGAGGTAAGTGATGTAATGTTCTGGGCTACTTTTCATTAAATTTGGAGCCTCTGGACCTATGGCTCCATCGTAAATGTATCATGAGTTCTTACTATTCTAGTTTAGTCTTACAGCTTGGTGTATCTGACAGTACCAAGCTTGTGATGGGCAGCTCTGGTCACACCAGTTTTACTAATGTTGATGGTTAGAAGTGAAATGACTTGTTTCAGTGCCTTCTGTCACTGGGTGCCACTAAAATCTTGCAAGTTATCTGAGAAATGGTTTGAAGCATTTTTCCATATATATTTTTTTGTTGTCTCCAAAATTCAGAAGTCTACCAAGTACTGTGTCTCTTTTTTAAGTAGTGAGAGAAGCTCAGCTGACCAGGAGTTCTCTGGCGAAATTATGATTTGCCCACTGTGAGACAGACATGGGCCAAGATTTCATTTATCACCTGACTTCCTTATGGCCCTTCTTTAACAAAAGTCTGAGGAACATTATGGCTCATCAGTGTCAACTAAAGTCCTAAATCTATCTAACAGCCCTTAAAATATGTGAGTATTCCTCTTCTTTAGTGTACAGTTACTTAGAAAAATGAAATGACCTGGGAGAATTGCTAGTGTGTATACCTACTGTGTCCTTGAAAACTTTTCAGTTGGAACTGGCCTTTTATTTAGTCTGGGACTAAGAATTCTATCTGGAAACTGAGGTCTGTGGCTGCTGACATCATTCTTCTTCATATGTACCCTTTATTTATTATTTTTTTTTGGCGACAGACAGCCAGGAAGGGAGAGATCAGAAGCATCAGTTCTTCATTGTGGCACCTCAGTTGTTCATTGGTTGCTTTATCATATGTACCTTGACCAGGGGGCTACAGCAGAACGAGTGACCCCTTGCTCAAGCCAACCAGCCACCTTGGGCTCTAAGTCAGTATCTTTGGGGTCAAGCCAGTGACCATGGGGTCATGTCCATGATCCCACGTTCAAGTCAGCGACCCCACGCTCAAGCCAGCGATCTCAGGGTTTCGAACCTGGGTCCTCTGCGTCGCAGGCTAATGCTCTGTCTCTTCCACCACTTCCTGGTCAGGCCCTATACCTTTACAGTGTGTCCGTAAAGTCATGGTGCACTTTTGACCAGTCACACGGTCAAAAGTGCACCATAACTTTACGGACACACTATATTTTCAACATAAGGCCTGACCTGTGGTAGTCCAGTGGGTAAAGCGTTGACCTGCAATGCTCAGGTTGCCGGTTTGAAACCATGGGCTTGCCTGGACAAAGCACTATACAGGAAGCAACTACTATGAGTTGATGCTTCCTGCTTCATGCCCTCCTCTTGCTCTCTTCCTCTTTCAAAATCAATAAAAAAAGAAAGGATATTTACAGGAAGCAACTACTATGAGTTGATGCTTCCTGCTTCATGCCCTCCTCTTTCTCGCTCTCTTCCTCTTTCAAAATCAATAAAAAAAGATATTTTCAACATAAACTTTTAACAGAATTTTTTATTTTCATCAATGTGTAAGCAATGTGTGTGATTTTTATTCTTTTTCCTTTTCATGTAACAGTTACCTCACTTAAAGATTTTCACTTGATTTAATTTTTTTTTTATTGTATGTGTATGTGTTGCAACCTATGTTTGGTTGTCTTTTTTATTTAGTAAGAGGAGGGGAGGCAGAGACAGAGGCCCGCATGCACCCCGGCCAGGATCCCACTCGGCAAGTCCACTAGGGGTGATGCTTTGCCCATCTGGGGTGTCACTCTGCTGCTCAGCAACCAAGCTCTTAGCTCCGGAGGCGGAGGCCATGGAGCCATACTCAGCGCCCACGGCCAACTTGCTCCAATCAAGCCATGGCTGCAGGAGGGGAAGAGAAAGAGAAGTGAGAAAGGGAGGTTTGGAGAAGCAGATGGTCGCCTTTCCTGTGTGCCCCGACCAGGACTCAAACCTGGGACATCCACAGGCTGGGCTTATGCTCCACTATGGAGCCAACCTGCCAGGGGTGTTTGGTTGTCATTTTAATGGGTTGCTAGAAGCTATGACCACAATACTATTGCATTTTCTTGCCGTTCATTCTTTGTTTCTCATATATCCGTTTTTAAGGCATAGAGTTGATATATTATCTGAGATTTTATATCATCTCCAGAATATTCTTTCATAATTATTTTATTGATAATTTTGCAAACAGTTTATGGTTAATTGATACATAAAACATCAAAGCTCCTTCAGAAATTATTTACTTTCTCAAGTGCACATTGTAGATTATTTAATAGTTACTACAAAATTATATGTGGGGCAATAAATTCTGTTTTATAAGGACAATTCTCAAGCAATTGTTTTTTTTTCTTTTTTGGTGAGAAAGAGAGGGACAGACAGGGACAGACAGACAGGAAGGGAGAGAGAGGAGAAGCATCAGCTCATAGTTGCGGCACCTCAGTTGTTCATTGACTGCTTTCTCATGTGTGCCTTGACCAGGGGCTCCAGGCGAGCCAGTGAAATTCCTCATTCTTTTTGGAAATGTTTTGCCTTTTTTCCAAAATGTATTATCAAGTCCTCATAAAGTGTTATAAATATTAAGAGCCCTTTCTTTCCTTTTGCTTCCTGATCTTGACTGAGAGTTCTTGATTATTTGTCAAATGTTTGTGGGATATTTATTGTGTCAAAATGATTAATTTACTCAGTCTCTCCTGCGCCTTCACTTTTTTTACCCTTGTTTACCCAAAGGTCACTGTCTTCTCCTTTGAGTCACACTATCCTTCTACATTATGAAACTCCCATCTTTTCCCATACTATGAAGAAAGAATAATAGGAAAAAAAAATAAAGAACTGACAAGCTTCCATTGCATTGTGATTTTTAAAACAAAATTTAACTTTGAATTGGCAACTAAAGGAAAGTTTATGGTCATAAACAAATTTTGAGGTAGATAACATTATATTTTGATTGTGTGTGTGTGTGTGTGTGTGTGTATGTGTGTGTGTGTGTGTTTAGCTTTGTGTTTTCTAACTTATCTGTACCTCAGACTTCCAGTGTTACTTTTAAATGGTAAGCACTCTGTATACTTTGTTTCTTCCATTCATAGTATTAGATACTTTCATGTTCTGAGAGTATAGGGAGTGGTGAATCCGTTTTACTTCATCCTGTGAATTGATTAGCAATGGCTCTGTGATTCAGGACATGAAAACACTCCTGCTAATTACAAAATTAGCCTTAAATATGGATACTCTTAAACCTCAAGTACTTTCTAATAAATTATTTTCATCCCTATAACAAGTAGGGATAGACTAGAAATATACCAGTATATGTTTTTCAGACATTGTAGGTCTACACAGGCTTTAGAATGGTTGGGATTTCTATTTAGTATAGAAAACGGATTGAAGTTATAGTTCTTAATGAATTTGTAAGACTTTTGAATGTTGATGCAAAGGTGTGGATATCATAAGTCTGATCCAGTTTTGGAAATTACCCACAGGTTAGGAAATAAGTTGAGTCAAAATTATTTTAACTTTTAATTTTTTAAGTAGGTCATTAATGGTAATGGTTTAAAGTGAAAATTATCCCTTTGACATAATTTTAGATACTTTCCAAAGTGGTTATATATTTTATCTGACTATAATATTCGTTTTTTTGATTTGATGGTTTTTTTCATTAATTTTAGTAAACATTCTGAAAACTTGTGTAGTTCAGATTACTGCAGTACTACTGGTTAATTTAAAAGTAGTGGTCAAAGTTGCTGTATTCTTAGGATTTGCTCTTTATAATGATTAAGAGCTGGATTTTGGAGACTTTTTAAGTCTTATCTCTGTTTACTAGCTTTCCAACCATGAGCAAGTTCCTTAATCTTTTTGAGCCTCAGCTTCATCTTCTATAAAATGGTGCTATTGATAGTATTTTCTTCATAGGATTGCTAGGCTTGAATGAATGAGTGCATGTAAATCATTTAAAGTAGTGCCTGGCAGGTACTAAGCATCAATCGAATATTAACATTATTAAGTAGTTTGCAAGATTAGTTAATATTCTTGCTAATTAGTCTTAGTTTTGTTTTTATTGATTTTGAGACAGAGAGAGTGGGAGAGTGAGAAGCAACAACTTGTAGTTGCTTTGACTTAGTTGTTCATTGATTGGTTCTTGCACATGCCTTGACAGGGTTGGCGGGAGCTCAAGCCGAGCCAGTGACCTTAGGCTCAAGCCAACAATCTTGTGCTTCAAGCCAGTCCCTTTGGGCTTAAGCCAGAGATTTTGGGATCATGTGATGGCTGTGTGCTCAAGCCAGCAATCCTGTGCTCAAGCTGGCAAGTCCGGGCTCAAGCTAGTGACCTCTAGGTTTCAAACCTGAGACATCAGTGTTCCAGGTTGATGTTCTTTCCACTGTGCCACCACTGGTCAGGCTAGTCTTTTCAAAAGAGATTTTATTTACTCATTTTAGTGAGGAGAGAGAAAGAGAAGGGAGGAGTAACAGGAAACATCAACTCCCATATGAGCCTTGAACAGGCAAGCCCAGGGTTTCAAACTGGCAATCTCAGCGTTCCAGGTTGATACTTTATTCACTGTTCCACCACAGGTCAGGCAGGATAGTATTATTTAAAAAACTGAGTATGTGATGGATTAAAGATGACTGCAAAATTTGACATTTGACTTTTTTTTTTTTGGAGTCAGGATCTGTTTTTCTTCATGTGTGTGTGTGTGTGTATGTTTTAACCCATATAGTATAGGGATGCAGTGCCAGTTCCAGAATTAACCTGTAAAAGAGGACCAGTGACTTCTATCTTGGTCTTTTGTAGTCCTGATCTACTGGAAAGAGATGAACAGAGTCTGAGGCTGCATACAGTGGGAAAGGGACTCTTAAAACTCAGCCTTCCTGTTGACGGAAGCACCAAGCATGAGGTAATCACAGGCTCTTTAAGCCCAGCTCAGCTGCCATTCCATATTGCCAAGAATCCATCCATATCACATGGAGCCAAGCCTTGCCTTAGTTCCTTCTTCACAAGATTATGAGTTATAATAAAGTGATGTGGTTGTTTTAAGCTATTAAATTTTATTTAAAATTTATTTTTTTTGTGAGGGAGAGAGACAGGAAGGGAGATGAGAAGCATCAACTCAGTTGTGGCACCTTAGTTGTTTATTGATTGCTTTCTCATATGTACCTTGACCAGGGAGCTCCAGCTGAGCCAGTGAACCCTTACCTAAGCTAGAGACCTTGGACTCAAGCCAGAGACCTTGGACTTCAAGCCAGTGACCTTAGGGCTCCAGCCAGCGACTGTAGGGTCATATCTATGATCCTTACTCAAGCCGGTAACCCCGTGATCAAGCTGCTGACCTGGGGTTTTGAACCTGGGTCCTCAGTGTCCCAAGTCAATGCTCTATCCACTGTGGCACTGCCTTGTCAGACTAATCTATTAAAGTTTTGAAATAGGAGGTAGTTTACACATCAACTGGAAAAGAGGATAATAACACAGAACACATAAATAGCTTGCCTAAGGTCACATACACTACTCATAAAAATTAAGGGTTATTTTATTGCTCCATATTCATTTTGAAATATCCCCTAATTTTTGTGAGCAGTATAAATACAGTATATACCTACAGCAATAGGACAGAAACCAAGATTCTTGACTCTAGAATGCAGTGTTGTATAATTATAGCATATTTTATTTAATAATTAGGTTATTTGATTTTTAAATCATTTAAATTTAAGATGTGCTGGAGTAGGGAAGTGTTTTAAAGAAATGTTTCTCATCATTCCCCTTCCCTTTGTCCTCTTTTCCTCTGGTCCCTTTGATCATTCCTCTATCTCAATTCCGTTCCTCAGTTCACATTGTTGATTGGATTCCCCAAATGAGTGAGGTCATATGATGTTTTTCTTTCTCTGCCTGGCTTATTTCACTTAACATAATAGTTTCCAGGTCCATTCATGTTATTGCAAAAGGTAAGATTCCTTCTTTTTCATGGCCCCATAGTATTCCATAGTATATATGTGCCAAAGCTTTTTAATCCACTCGTTCACTGACGGACACTTGGACTGTTCCCAGATCTTCGCTATTGTGAACAATGCTGCCATAAACATGGGGGAGCATTTCTCCTTTTGAGTCAGTGATATGGTGTGTCATGGTGTTCTTGGGATATATTCCTAAAAGTGGGATAGCTGGGTCAAAGGCAGTTCCATTTTTAATTTATTGAGGAATCTCCAAACTGTTTTCCACAGTGGCTGCACCAGTCTGCATTCCTACCAGCAGTGCAGGAGGGTTCCCTTTTCTCCACATCCTCGCCAGCACTTATTATGTGTTGTTTTGCTGATGAGCACCATTCTGACTGGTGTGAGGTGGTATCTCATTGTGGTTTTAATTTGCATTTCTCTAATGATTAATGATGTTGAGCATTTTTTCATATGCCTATTGGCCATCTATATGTCCTCTTTGGAGAAGTGTCTGTTCATTTCTTTTGCCCATTTTTTGATTGTATTGTTTATCTTCCTGGTGTTGAGTTTTACCAGTTCTTTATAAATTTTGGTTATTAACCCCTTGTCAGACGTATTGTTGAATATGTTCTCCCATTGTGTAGTTTGTCTTTTATTCTGTTCTTGTCTTTAGCTGTGCAAAAGCTTTTTACTTTGATATAGTCCTATTTGTTTATCCTGTTTTTTATTTCTCTTGCCTGTGGAGGTAAATCAGCAAATATATTGCTGTGAGAGATGTCAGAGAGCTTACTACCTATGTTTTCTTCGAAGATGCTTATGGTTTCATGGCTTACATTTAAGTCTTTTATCCATTTTGAGTTTATTTTTGTGAGTGGTGTAAGTTTGTGTTTTATTTTTTTTGCTTGTACCTGTCCAATTTTCCCTACACCATTTATTAAAGAGACTGTCTTTACTGCATTGTATGCTCTTACCTCCTTTGTCAAATATCAATTGACCATAAAGGCATGGGTTTATTTGTGGGTTCTCTGTTCTGTTCCAGTGATCTGTATGCCAGTTCTTATGCCAGCACCAAGCTGTTTTGAGTATAGTGGCCTTATAGTACAACTTGGTATCAGGAAGTGTGATACCTCCCACTTTATTCTTTACTTTAAAGATTGCTGAAGCTATTCATGTACTTTTTTGGTTCCATATAAATTTTTTGAACATTTGTTTTATATCTTTGAAGTATGCCATTGGTACTTTAATAGGAATTGCATTGAATTTATAGATTGCTTTGTGTTGGTAGAGCGCAGAGCATTTACCTGGCAGCTGTGGATGATTCTATGCTGTGAGAACACTCTCCAGCAGGTTAAACCCTCCCTGGCACACCCTGGAGGGAGCTTGCCCACTGTAAGGAAGTAATTCAGTGCCAACCAGGAAGCTCCCTGACCTGTTCAGTCATTGGACACACGGTAACACCCTATAGGCTGGACCTGTGTATATAAGCTAGCTTACTTCCTCAATAAAACAGATCTGTGTCACTGAACCTGGTCTCCGGAGTCGGGTGTCTGATGTTCCGTCGTCCTTACCCCCGGTGGGCCTTGTCCACACTTTGGGTAATATAGACATTTTAGTGATGTTTATTCTTCCTGTCCATGAACACGGTATGTGCTTCCACTTGTTTGTATCCTCCTTGATTTCTTTCTTCATTGTTTTATAATTTTCTGAGTACAAGTTTTTAATCTCCTTTGTTAAATTTATTCCTAGGTACTTTTTTTGTTGCAATAGTGAAGGGGATTGTTTTCTTTTAAACTGTTTACTGTTGATGTATAAAAATGCTACTAATTTCTATATGTTAATTATATATCCTGCCACCTTGCCAAATTCATTTATCAGGTCTAGTAGTTTTTGGACTGCGAATTTAGGGTTTTCTATGTACAGTATCATGTCATCAGCAAATAATGATAGTGTTACTTCTTTTCCAAATTGAATGCCTTTTATTTTGTTCCTTTTGTTTGATTGCTGTGGCTAGGACTTCCAAAACTATGTTAAATAAGACTGGTGAAAGGGGGTACCCCTGCCTTGTTCCTGATCTTAAGGGGATTGATTTTAATTTTTGCCCATTGATTATGATGTTGGCTGTGCATTTGTCATAGATGGTCATTATTAGGTTGAGGTATGTTCCTTGTATTCCCACTTTGCTGAGAGTTTTGATTGTAAATGGGTGCTGGATTTTATCAAATACATTTTCTGCATCTATTGATATAATCATGTGATTTTTATGCTTCCTTTTGTTTATCAGATGAATCATATTGATTGATTTGCAAATATGGTTCCACCCTTGCCTTTCCGGAATAAATTACACTTGATCATGTATTGCTGGATTCAGTTTGCTAATACTTTGTTGAGAATTTTAGCATCTATGTTCATCAAGGATATTGGTCTATAGTTTTCTTTTTTTGTAGTGTTTTTACCTGGTTTTGGAATGAGGATAATGCTTGCCTCATAAAAGGAGCTTGGAAGTCTTCCCTCCTCTTGAATTTTTTGAAAGAACTAGAGCAAGATAGGTGTTAGTTCTTCTTTGAATATTTGGGAAAACTCGCCTGTGAAGCCATCTGGTCCAGGACTTTTGTTTGCTGGGAGTTTTTGATAACTCTTTCAATTTCATTTGTTGTAATCGGTTTGTTTAGCTTTTCTGATTCTTCCAGATTGAGCTTTGGAAGGTTGTATGTTTCTGTGAATTTATCCATTTCGCCTAGGTTGTCCAATTTTTTGGCATATTGATCTTCATAGTATTTTCTTACAATCCTTTGTATTTCTGCTGTGTCAAGTTGTTACTTCCCAATTTTATTTCTAATCTTATTTATTTGTGTCCTTTCATTTTCTTTTTTTTTTTTTTTTCTTACAGGGACGGAGAGAATCAGAGAGAGGGATAGATAGGGACAGACAGGAACGGAGAGAGATGAGAAGAATCAATCATTAGTTTTTCGTTGCCATTGCGACACCATAGTTGTTCATTGATTGCTTTCTCACATGTGCCTTGACCACGGGCCTTCAGCAGACTGAGCAACCCCTTGCTGGAGCCAGCGACCTTGGGTCCAGGCTGGCAAGCTTTTGCTCAGGCCAGATGGGCCCGCGCTCAAGCTGGTGACTTCGGGGTCTCGAACCTGGGTCTTCCGCATCCCAATCCGATGCTCTATCCACTGCGCCACCGCCTGGTCAGGCACCTTTCATTTTCTTGATGAGTTTGGTTAAAGGTTCATCAATCTTGTTTACCTTTTAAAAGAATCAGTTCTTGGTTTCATTGATCTTTTATATATATATTTTTAGCCTTTTTGTTATTTATTTCTGCTCTGATCTTTATTATGTACTTCCTTCTACTTCCTCTGGGCTTTATTTATTATTCTTTTTCTAGTTCTTTTAGATGCAGTGTTATGTTGTTTATTTGAGTTTTTTCTTGCTTCTTAAGGTATACCTGTAATGCTATGAACTTCCCTCTCAGGACTGCTTTTGCTGTGTCCCATAAATTTTGAGTTGTATGTTCATTTTTATTTGTTTAAAAAAATTGATTTCTTCCTTGATCTCGTTGTTAACCCATTAATTATTTAATAATGTGCTCTTTAGCCTCCAAGAGTTTGAATGTTTTTCAGTTTTTCTATTGTAGTTGATTTCTAGTTTCATGACATTGTGATCAGAGAAGATGCTTGATATGATTTCAGCCTTCTTAAATTTATTGAGATTTGTTTTGTATTCTAACATATGATCTATCCTAGAGAATGTACCATGAACACATGAAAGAATGTATATTCTGGTGCTCTGGGGAGAAAGTTTCTGAAGATATCTATGAAATCATGTTGATCTAATGTGTAAGGCCACTGTTTCTTTGTTAGTTTTCTGTCTGGAGGATCTATCCATTGATATTAGTGCAGTATTAAAATCCCCTACTATTACAGTATTGCTGTTGATCTTGCCTTTTATGTACATCAAAATCTGCTTTATATATTTAGGTGCTCTTATATTAAGTACATAAATATTTACAATGGTTATATCCTCCTGTTGAATTGCTCCCTTTATCATGATGTAATGACCTTTGTCCCTTACTATAGCCTTTGTTTTAAAGTCTATTTTTTCCCAGATATAAGCATTGATAACACAGCTCTTTCTTTTTTCATTTTTAGTTTCATGAAATATTTTTTCCCATCCCTTCATTTTCAGTCTATGTGTATTTTTTTTTGTTCTGAGGTGGGTCTCTTGTAGACAGCATATGTACAGGCTCTGTTTTCTTTTCCATGCAGGTACTCTCTGTCTTTTGATTGGAGCATTTAGTCCATTTACATTTAAGGTTATTATTGATATGTACTTATTTATTGCCATTTTATTCTTTAAATCTACAGTCCTCTTTTCCTTGATTACATTTTTTTTTCTTTGCTCATTTTACTGCAGGACCCTTAACATTTCTTGCAGTACTGGTTTGGTTGTAATGAAGCTTTTTATTTCTCCTTCAATTTTAAACAATAGCCTTGCTGGATAAAGAAGTCTTGCTTTCAGGTTCTTGTTTTGCATTACTTTGAATATTTCTTGCCATTCCCTTCTACCTTCAAGTGTTTCTGTTGAGTATTCAGATGTCAGTCTTATGGGGGCTCCTCTGTAGGCAATTAACTGCTTTTCTCTTGCAGCTTTTAGTATTCTTTCTTTGTCTCTTAACTTTAGCACTTTATGATGTGTCTTGGTATAGGCCTCATTTGGTTTCTCTTTAATGGGACTCTGTAGGAGGAAAGCCAAAGCCCTGAGTGACTTTCTGTTTTCCTCCTGAGGAAGTTAAGGTCAAGGTCAAGCTAAAAGCAGTTGCGTCCAGGGAAGGCCCAAGGACATGGGTGTTTGGCCCAACTGGAGCTTTCTGCCGGTCTAGAAAAAGATGGTATGGTTTTATGTCTCGGAAAGGGCAAGAGAAATCTAGTCAGTTTTGCAAAACTAAACAATAAAATTGTACACTATATTCTGCTTGTTAGTTTCTTACACAAGATGACATATTTTTGCTTAATAAATTGGGTAATTGGCCTGACCTTAATAAATTGGTGGCACAGTGGATAAAGTGTCAACCTGAAATGCTGAGGTCGCCAATTTGAAACCCTGGGTTTACCTGGTCAAGGCACATATGGGAGTTGATGCTTCCAGCTCCTCCATATTCATTTAGAGAGGAGACACAGAGTGAAAGAGAGAGAGAGAGAGAGAGAAGGAGGTGGAGGAGCTGGAAGCATCAACTCCCATATGTGCCTTGACCAGACCAGTGCAGGGTTTTGAACTGGCGACCTCAGTGTTCCCAGGTTGACGCTTTATCCACTGCGCCACCACTAAATAAATAAAAATTTAAAAGATAAATAAGTTGGGTATCTGATCTCTCCAAGGCACCTCAATACTAGAGAGATTGGGATTTTCCACTTGCAATATTTTTGCTGCCTCATTTCTTTCAGCTCCTCTTCATGAAACGCTGAACATTAACAACACTCTATGTGCTTCTTGAACTTGTGTGACTTTTTCCTTCATGAATTTTAGGGATGTTTTCAGCTATGATTTCTTCCAACAGGCTCTCTATCCTTCGTTTGTTTTTTCTCCTTCAGGAACCCCTATGATTTGGATATTGTTTCTCATCATACTGTCACAGAGCTCTCTTAGAGTTTCCTTAGTCTTCTTGCACCTCTTTTTGTTTGGATGCTCTGCTTCTGTGCTTATGTTTATTTAGTCTTCTAAATCGCTGATTCAATCCTCTGCTTAATCTAGCCTGTTGTTGATTCCTTCTAGTGCAGTATTCATTTCTGATATTGTATTTGTAATTTCTGACTGGTTGTGTTTTATGATTTCAATTTCCTTTTTGATGCTTGTTGTCTCTATTTAGGTGCTCATTATGTCCATCCACTGTTGCTCTAAGATCCTCGAGTGTCCTAAAAATCATTATTTTAAGCTCTGCATTTGGTAGTTTGGTTACTTCCATTTCTTTTATTTCTTCTTCTGGGGGTTTCTCTTATTAATCTATTTGGGTTGCATTTCTATATCTGCCATTTTGTCTGTGTATTAGGTAGCACTGTCTGACTTTGAATTTTTTTTCGTGTTGTTATGAGGAAGATGGGCTCAGTGGTGCTGACCTCCAGGCCACCTGTTTTTCTTTCTCTAGGAATGTTTCTTGAGGGTAGTATTTTTCCTCCTGTTGTACGTGAGTATTGAATGCAGTACGTCCCTTCATGGGTATGGTTATCCCTTCAGGCTGGCTGGCTCTAATGGTCAACTTTGAGCATATGTATTACACACTGTGCGATGTCTGTCCTGTTTTGTGTATTCTCCACAGTTTCTGGTGCCTGCTAGACTCCTCCTTTGGGTGTGCTGCTTGTGTAGGTAGCTGAGTCTAAGGTTGGTGCTAGATCATCTTGCATTGGTATCTGCTGTTGTTTATAACCTACTATGGCAGGGGTCAGGAACCTATGGCTTATGAGCCAGATGTGACTCTTTTGATGGCTGCATCTGGCTCGGAGACAAATCTTTAATAAAAAAAATAATAACGTTAAAAACATAAAACATTCTCATGTATTATATTACAATCCATTCATTTCCTACAGCTCATGTTCATGGTTGTGGGTGGCTGGAGCCAATCACAGCTGTCCTCCGGGACAACACCAATTTTTATTGGATAATGATGCTTAATGTACACAGGTCGTTGTGAGGTCAGAAAGTAAACTTCCCTTCTTTTAATAAAGTAGTCAGCTAGCTAATTGCAGAAACCCTTTTGATGAAGAAGATGGCTAAAAGAAAAAAGGAGTATCGTACTTTTCAGCAGGAATGGACAGAGGAATTCACCTTTTTGGAGAGAGGAGGTTCTGCAGTGTATCTAATATGCAATGATAAAATTGCATCAATGAAATGGTCAAATATAAAGTGGCACTATGACACATGGCATACTACATTTGCATTGAAATATCCAGCGGGGGGACAACAGGAAGAAAGCATGTAAAGAGCTACTGTGCAGATTGCAAGCTAGTCAGCAGCAACGCCGTGTTTGGACCCAACAAGGTGACTGGAATTCGGCTAGCTTTGCTGGTGCTTTAGCAATTGTGAGAAACGGAAAGCCATTCACAGATGGGGAATATGCCAAAACATTCATGCTTGATGTTGCCAATGAACTTTTTGACGACTTTTCGGATAAAGACAAGATAATCAAATGAATAAAAGACATGCCTCTGTCGGCAAGAACTGTTCATGATCGTACCATCATGATGGCAAATCAAATTGAGGCAACACAAGTGTAGGATATAAATGCAGCCCCATTCTTTTTTCTCACTTTGGATGAGTCAACAGATGTAAGCCATTTATCCCAGTTCAGCGTGATTGTAAGGTATGCTGTCAATGACACATTACGTGAGGAAATTCTTGCTGTTTTCCCTATGAAAGAGAGCAAGAGGGGAGGATTTATTCCAGTCTTTCACTGAGTTTGCTAAAGAAAAAAATTTACCGATGGATTAACTTATTTCGGTGTGTACTAATGGTGCTCCGTGCATGGTGTGGAAAAACAGAGGATTGTTAGCTCTTCTTCGTGAACATGAAAAGAGACCCATCCTAAGTTTTCACTGTATCCTACATCAGGAGGTGCTTTGTGTTCAGATGTGTGGCAAGCAGCTTGGTGAGGTGATGTCACTGGTCATTCAGGTGGTCAACTTTATTGTTGCCCAAGCTTTAAATGATCACCAGTTTAAAACACTGCTGGATGAAGTTGGGAATAATTATCCTGGTCTGCTTCTGCACAGCAGTTTGCTTTGGTTGTCAAGAGGGAAGGTGCTCAGCCGTTTCGCAGCTTGTTTTAGTGAAATCCGGACTTTTTTTGAAAGAAGAACGTCGAGCATCCTGAGTTAGCTAACACTGAGTGGCTCCTGAAGTTCTACTATCTCATGGACATGACTGAACATCTGACCCAGCTCAATGTGAAAATGCAAGGTGTTGGAAATACAGTCTTATCCCTTCAACAAGCAGTGTTTGCATTTGAAAACAAGCTGGAACTCTTCATCACGGACATTGAAAGAGGTCGTTTACTACACTTTGAAAAACTGTGAGAGTTTAAAGATGCATGCACAGCAAGTGACCCTGCTCAACATCTTGATCTCCAGCATCTAGCGGGCTTCACATCTAATCTGCAGTCATTCAAAGCACGCTTTGGAGAATTTTGTGAGTGCACTTGTCTTTTTCAGTTCATCACCCATCCAGACGAGTGTGCAATGGACAGCACCGACCTGAGTTACATCCCCGGTGTCTCTGTCTCTCAGAGATTTTGAGCTACAAGCTGCTGACCTGAAGGCCTCAGACATGTGGGTGAATAAGTTCAAGTCACTGAATGAAGATTTGGAAAGACTTACACGACAGCAAGCTGAGTTGGTGAGCAAACACAAGTGGGCAAAAATGAAAAAACTGCAACCCTCGGACCAGCTGATTGTCAAAACTTGGAACGCACTTCCCATCACATACCACATACTGCAGCATGCGAGTATTGCTGTACTGACAATGTTTGCCTCTACATATGCATGTGAGCAGTCTTTCTCACATCTAAAGAACGTTAAGACCAACCTATGATAAGTTTAACGGATGGAAGTCTCAACGCCTGCATGAAACTTAACCTCACCTCATATCAACCATCTTACAAAGCTATCAGCAAAACCATGCAGCACCAGAAGTTCCATTAATGGTAAGAAGTACTTTATTCATCATTGGTTAGCAATAGCATAACAATGTTATTAAAAAGAATTCAGAGACTTATTGTACTTTAAAAATATTGGTCTTACATAATTAATACATTTACTTATATTTAATGTTAAACATATTATTGTATGGCTTTCACTGTATTACATTTTAAAATATGTGGCGTTCATGGCTCTCTCAGCCAAAATGGTTCCCTTCCCCTGTACTATGGGCTACCTGTCTGCAGGTACTGCTCCTTTCGCTGTTTTAGTCTGTGTTTTCTGTGCGTTGGTAGTGTGGGAGGGGCCACCCTTTGTATAAGGATCTGCTTTCTTCTATTTAGAGATGACAGCAGCTCCATAAAAGCCCCAAGCTCTGTAAGATTTGTACTTTTCAGCTACTCCACCTCCTCTTATAGCTGTGTGGTCTTTCTACTTAGTCTTCTGTAGAAAGACTGTAGTGTGAGCTCAGGCTGGTTTCACCTACCCAAACTCTCTACAGGTTGCACACTTGGTGGGTTAGTCAGGCCGAGTTTGGGAATACAATGTTAGTGGGACCCCCTACTTCAGGGATCTCTTGGTCAGGAGCTCAGTATGGGGAATGTGGCCCTTACTCCAGAGACTAATCCCTCACCCACTGCTGGATACTCAAATTTTATTTCTCCCCAACAAGGTGAGCAGCAGATTCAGATTGAGTGTGGCTGACAGTCTTCTCTGCTGAAGTTCTTACAGCAGGTGAGACCCTGGTCTCAGGGAGGAAAACTAAGAGAGTCCTCTCCTGGGGCTGACTGTGCCTCCCAGAAGGTGGCTACGCCCCTTGACCAGATCCAACAATAGGGTCACAGGGACCCACCCTTTAAATGTCCATGCTCCAAGCCTCTCTCCATTCCCCCTGTGGAATCTAGCCCAGCAGGGCAGGATATCCAGCATCCAGGCTGCCTGACTGTGAAAGTCATCCTGTCCAATGCACATGCGCTACTGTGCTGGTGCTGATCAGAAAGAGTGGAACTTGGCTCAGCTGGGCATGGTGTGAGGAGCCCTTCCTTAGGATACCACTCTAGCAAGGGTTGTGAGGTCCTGAACCGATGTTATCTGCAGCTGGCCACTGGATGTGCCAGCCCTGAGCCTCCCTGGATGGAACCAGGTGCAGACCAGTGGGTGACCCTGCCCATGACTGGCCCTCAGCAACCTTCTCTGAGCTACAAGCAATCCAGAGTTTTTGCCTGTCTTTGCTGGGCCCAGGTGCACATGGAAATACTAAGCTGTACTCCTAGACTGGCTTTTACCCACACTGGGCCTAGGGGAAGGTCTTTGTAAAAGACCAAGTTTCTCTGAGTTCCACCTTCTGCAGCCTTTGTCTGCTGGCTGCTTGTTGGGCTCAGCCACTGAAAATAGCTCTGGTAGAGTCTAAAGCCTGTGGCAATTCAGGGATTGGGAAAGGTGGTGGGTGTGGTTCCACCCCTTAACCCTAGGTGTGTCAGTCTGTCCAGACATTTTTACAGACCTCAGAAGGGTGTGGCCCCAGGGTTCTGGTGGGTGAGGCCTTTGAGACCCAGAGTTGTGGTCTGCTGGTAGTCCAGCCAGTTTCTACTGATTCTACCCTGAGGCTCAGGACCACGTGTGGGAAAGCAACAGGCTCAACACCAGGAAACTGAGTCACTGATGCGCTTTCCATTTTCTGGCTTCTCAGAATGACGACCTAGTCTTTATGACTGGTGTAGGAGAGACTCCCAAGGGCAGAGCAGTTGCTTTTCCCCAGGCTGATGCTGCTCAGAGGGGACTGTTTTACCCAAGAAAGATGGCAACTTGCATTATTGGAGAATGACTCGAGTTCCAGTGGCTGTGCCCCACAGTGTCTCTCTCTGCCTCCAACTTTAAACTAAACTCTCCTCACACAACTCTAGTACTCTCAGCTCTTTCTCCACCGGAGGAGCCCCAGGTAAGTGGCTGTTAACAAGATTTTTTTGTGTGTGGGCCCTTTAAGAGGGAGCTTGCGTCTCTGAGAGTTATGTCTCTTTCTCGCAGACAGAAACCCAGCTCTTTTCACCTCCAAATGCTGTGTGGGCACCTCTTCTAGGCTCTGGGGCTCTAGGCTGGGACTCTGGGTGGGGGTTTAGGACCCACACCTCTCAGGCAACCCTCCCTGCAGTGAAAGTCCCTCCAGACCCTCAGTCACCACTAGCTCCTGGAAGTGGGGCAGCCCTTTCTGCATTTCTGCCCTTCCTACCAGTCTCGGTATGGCAGCTTCTGTGATCCTTGGTTATAGACTCCTCTTTGTTTAGTCCAAAGTTGGTTTTTCAAGATGATTGTTGTTAAATTAAATTGTACAGTTTGGTCCTGGGAGGTGACAGTTGGAACGTCAGCATACTCTGTCACCATTTTGGAATCCCCCAAGTCATTTTTTTTTTTTTTCAAAGTTTTCTTTTGAGCCAGAACCAAAACGTTATTGATCTTATAGTATTGAAATATGGGAACATTGAGTCAGGTCATTGATTTAAAAAGGAGAAATTAATAAGGATTAAGGATATATAATTTAGTATTTCAAGCAGTTCTACTGCTGTTTATATGACCTACAAAAATAACATAGATTGTGTCTACCTGTAATCCCCCAAATCACTCAATATTTGGAAAACTTGGTTCTACATCCAATTTAAGTAATAGTCATTGAGCTCCGCGTGTGTGCGAGGGCCTTGGGATACATCAGAGGAAGAAAGACAGGTTCCCACTCTTGTGTAACATGCTAGCAGAAAGCAACCACAGGACATAGTCATGGTAAATAAGTTAAAGGGTAGATTAAAGAGTCATAGGTGTTATGGGGATAAAAATGATCAGAAATGATGGAGTATAAAACAGGGCACTCATGGAAGGCCTCATTGAGAAGGTGAGATTTGAGCAAAAACTTAAAGGATATGAGGTTGTTTACAGGGTGGACTCCGAGGACAAATATTCTGGGCAGAAAGAACAGCAAGGATCAAGGCAAAGGTTTGCCTAGTGAGTTCAAAGAACAGCAGGGAGGAGGCCGGAGTTAAGTGAGCAAGGGGAAGAATAATAATAAAAGAGACCAGAGCTAGTGGGGGCTCAGATCACATAGGGTCTTCCCAACCTTTATCAAGTCTTTGTTTTTTACTCTTTTATTCTGTGGTAGGCAGAATAATAGCCCGCAAAGATGTCAATGTCCTAATCCCAGAACCTGTGACTATGTTGTATTACATGGCAGGGGGAACTATGCAGATCTGATTAATGGTGTGGACCTTGAGAGGGGAGAGTATCATTGATTATTCAGGTGGGCCCAATATAATCACATTAGCCCTCAAACTTGGAGGAATTCTCTACTTTCCCTGAGTCAGAGATGGAGCCTCAGGAACCTGGGAATAGCCCTCACTTGACAACCAGCAAGGAAATTGAGACACCTGTCCCATTACGCAAGAAACTGAATTCTGGCAACAACCTGAGTGGGCAAGTAAACGGATTCTTTCCTAGAGCCTTTTAGATTTTGACCTTTGAGACTAAGCAGAGACTCATCCAAGCTCACTGAACTTCTGACCTGTGGCATCTATAAGATAGTTTGTGTTAATTTGACTTGATATTAATAGAAAACAAATATACTTTTAGTGAAATGGAGTGATTGGATACTTTTGAGTAGAGGAGTATCATGATAGGAATTGTGTCCTTTTTATTTATGTAAATTTCTGTAATCTCTTGATAACATGAGTGGTTTTGACTATCTTCTACTAAGGGTAATCATCTTTCAGCTTTGGTAGTTAAAAGTTGAATAATTTATATCCTTGACATCAGACACTTTTGAGATGCAGAATAATGACCCCCCAAAGACATTGGCATTCTACATTTTGACAGTTTGAAAAGCACTTACTCTTTCTGAATATAATATGTTTTCCAGGAAATCCAGATTAATATGATTTGGAACAATTAAGTGAACGTAAAGTTATTTTATTCATTTAGGGGCAAAATTTCTATCAGCAAAGCCAAGCCTCAATTCCTCTGAAGCCAATCCTAGCCCTCTACTTGCTTATTTTTTTATATATTTTATTTTTTCTTCGCACAAACTAAGTCTGTTAAAACCAAAATTATAAAGATTAAGTGAGGAATAAAATACTAAGATTGGCTTTAAGCTCTTGTCTCAATGTTTCTTAAAATTTAGGTGTCTGCTGATGGGATTGCAGACTGGTGCAGCCACTGTGGAAAACAGTTTGCAGATTCCTCAAAAAATTAAAAATCGAACTGCCTTTTGACCCAGCTATCCCACTTATAGGAATATACCCTAAGAACACCATAGCACTGTTCGAAAAGAAGAAATGCGCCCCCATGTTCGTGGCAGCATTGTTCACAATAGCGAAGATCTGGAACCAGCCCAAGTGTCCGTCAGAAGACGAGTGGATTAAAAAGCTATGGTACATATATACTATGGAATACTACTCAGCCGTAAGAAATGATGACATCGGATCATTTATAACAAAATGGATGTACCTTGATAACATACGGAGTGAAATAAGTAAATCAGAAAAAAAGAAAAACTGAGAACAGCATTATTTCATACATAGGTGGGACATAAAAGTGAGACTATGAGACATGGACAAGAGAGTGGTGGTTACGGGGTGGGAGGAGGGAGGAAAGGGTGGGATAGGGAGGAGGGGAGGGACACAGGGAAAACCAGATAGAAGGTGACAGAGGACAATTTGACTTTTGGTGACGGATATGCAACACAATTGAATGATAAGATAACCTGGAGATGTTTTCATTGTACATATGTACCCTGATTTATTGGTGTCACCCCATTAGAATTAATAATAATAAAATATATTAAAAAAAAATTTAGGTGTATTTTCCACAGCATTCTATTTTGGTTTCCTTGAGCAGAGGCAGCACATGAGTTTTGTGAATCAATTGTCAGCAAATGCTTGTTTTCTAAATGTGTGTGGAATAGTTAGTTCAACAAAACCCAGTTCCATTTGAGGCAGCACATTTCAGTTTGGAACCAGAGGCCTCCAATCACCGATGGATAAGAAGTAAGTTGTAGCTGTGGGAGAATATGACAGTAAAACCTCTGAGCCACATGCAGAAAGGCTGAAAATAGGCTTTAGCAGTTTGAAATAGATTATTCTTTTCTTTTTGAAAATGTTTTTTAGAAACTTTGTTTGCAATAGCCCAAACCTGCAAACAACCCAGATATCTTTCAATGGGTGAAACAATGGTGCACACTAGTCATTAATAAATACTAGTCATTAATAAACACTAGGCAGTAATAAAAGGAGCACACTACTGATACAACAACCTGGATTAATCTCCAGAGAACTGTGCTGATTGAAACAGCTTCAGAAGTTTATAAAAATGTATTATTTTATTTGTATGATATACTTGACATGACGAAATCGTGGAAATAGAAAGCATATTAGTCATTTTAAGGCATTAAAAATGAAGGGGATGCTAGAGGGAAGAGGATCTGGCTCTAAAAGGACAACATGATGTGTTCTCTGGTGATGGAAATGCTCTGCATCTTGAGTGTGTTGAAGTCTATATACTGGGAGTGCTACTGCACTATATAGTTTTGTAAGATACTACAATCGGGAGAAAGGTGCATGGGGTCTCTCTGTATGATTTCTTATAATTACATGTCAATGTATAATTATGCCAAAATAAAAAATTTAATATTTAAAAAATGACCCTCTGATCTCATCAAATATTAGGTATCAGTGTGCTGAGGTTGGCTACTATGTACTGGCCTCTATATGAAGAACTTGCCCTCACATAATCAAGTTTCTGAGGGTCAGATTTCATCCACGACAAATCCAGTAAAGAAATCTAGTCAGTAAAGACTTTGGGGACCTTTGGAAATATCTTACTGTGACATTTGCCATATTATTTCCCACTTACAAACTTCTGTAACTTCTAACATTATTTCAAAGATGAATTCATATCACACTTTCTCATGAAGTTAAACTCCTTTTCCCTGGAGCCCTTGCTTGTCGTCTCTCTGAAGTCCTCCAGTACTCTTCGTATCTGTGATGTCCAATGTAGTGGCCACTAGCCTCACAAGGCTAGTGCAGTGTGGTAGTGCAATTTGAAAGCTGTGGTAATCACTCTTAGCTCCAGCTCTGTGGCAGTGGCTGTAAAAGCTCCAGGAACACTTGCAGGAGAAACTGAATTGTATGACATCAGGATGGAAGCAGGGGGGTTAGCTTTTTCTAGGCAGAAGTGTTGGCAAAGGCTATTGTTCCTTTTCTAAGTTGTTCCCTCACAGAGCTGATAGATGGGTGCCATGTCTGAGTCTCCATCAACCTGACTAACTTCTATTGGACATTATTAGGTCCTGCCCTGGTGGCTCAGTGGATAAAGCATTGTGCTAGCACACTGAGGTCATGAGTTCAATCCCAAGTTAGAGCATGTAGAAGAGGCAATCAGTGAGTACACAACTAAATGGAACAATTAAGTGAAACAATGAGTTCATGCTTCTCTCTTTCTCCCTTCCCCACTCTCTCCTTTTTCTCTCTCAATGAAAAAATTAAAAAGAATGTTATCACTATTTAGTATAGTATACACTGATGAAAGCTAATCCTCTATTATGCTTTTGTGTTTCAAGATAAATTTACCCAACCCAGTACCCTAGAAGGCCACTAGCTTAAAAACCTCACTTTTAAGTGATAGAAATATAATGTGTCATAATTTTTAGCGAGAAATACCCATTTCTCTAGAGAGGAAATAATTTAATCCTATTTGTGGTAAAATGCTGGGCACAATAGCTTCACTGCATCCAAACTCCTTGCTAAATTAAAAAAGATGATGTTTTCCCTGGCCGGTTGGCTCAGTAGAGCATTGGCCCAGGTCTCTGGAATTCCCAGTCAGGGCACAAGATAAGTGACCATCTGCTTCTCCACCCTCCCCCAACTCACCCTCTCTTCCCCTTCCGCAGCCATGGCTCAAATAAGCAAGTTGGCCCCAGGTACTGAGGATGGCTCCATGTCCTGGCTCAGGCAATAAAATAGTTTGGTTGTTAAGCAATGGAGCAGCGGCCCCAGATGGGCAGAACATGAACCCCAGATGGGGCTTGCTGAGTGGATCCTAGTCAAGGCGCATGTGGGAGGCAGTGTGTCTCTTTGCCTCCCTGCAGTGATTCTGGCAATTCAGATATACTAAGAGAAGTGGTAAAGGGTATCTTTCAGTGAAAGGTGAATTCAATAAAATAAGATATTTTGAGAGAGACCACATTCACATAACTTTTATTACTCTGTGTTGTTAAAATTGTTCTATTTTGTTGTTAATTTTTTATTTTGACCCCTCCTTCCCTCCCTCCCTCCCTCCCTCCCTTCCTTTTTATTTAGTGAGAGGAGGAGAGGCAGAGAGACAGACTACAACATGTGCCCTGATTGGGATCCACCAGGCAAGCCCAATAGGGGGCAATTCTCTGCCCATCTGGGGCCCTTGCTCTGTTGCTTAGCAATCAAGCCTTTTTTTTTTTTTTTAATGTCTGAGGTGGAAGCCTTGGAGCCATCCTCAGTGACCGAGGCCAACTTGCTTGAACCAATTGAGGCATGGCTGTGGGTTTGTGGGGGGGGTGGTGATAGAGAAGTGAGAGAAGAAGGGGTGGAGAAGCAGATGGGTGCTTCTCCTGTGTGCCCTGACCAGGAATCGACCCTGGGACTTCCGCATGCCGGACCAACGCTCTACCACTGAGCCAACTGACCAGGGCTTTTTGTTTATCTTTAATTTTTATTTTTATTTTAAAACGAGAGGAAGGGGGAGAGAAAAAGTGAGACAGAAACATCGATCTGTGCCTGTATGTGCCCTGACCAGAGAATGAACCAGAAACCTCTGCAATTTAGGACGAAGCTCTAACCAACCAAGCCTGTAGGTGTTTTTAAAAGTTATTTCAGCCTGACCAGGCGTTGGCGCAGTGGATAGAGCATCGGACTGGGATGCGGAAGACCCAGGTTCGAGACCCCAAGGTTGCCAGCTTGAGCGCAGGTCCATCTGGCTTGAGCAACCTGTACAGCTATAAAATCTCCTCCTTTCTCTCTGTTTCTCTCCTCCCCTCCCACAGCCAAGGCTCCATTGGAGGAAGGTTGGCCTGGGCACTGAGGATGGCTCCGTGGCCTCCACCTCGGGCACTAGAATGGCTCTGGCCACAATGGAGCAACGCTCAGGATAGGCAGAGCATCGCCTCCTGGTGGGCATGCGGGGTGGATTCTAGTCGGGCGCATGCAGGAGTCTGACTGCCTCCCCACTTCTAACTTTGGAAAAATACAAAAAAAAAGTTAAATAAACATAAATAAAAATCCATACAATATAAAAGGTTAAAAATTATTTATAGGGAACATTAGTGGAATAATACAAATAGGAAATTGATCATTCTTTTTGTCTGTTCCTTTTTAAAAAAAGATATTTTTACTTATTGATTTTACAGAGAGGGGAGGGTGGTTGGGGAGTAAGAAGTATCAGCTCATAGTTGCTTCAGTTTAGTTTATTGATAGCTTGTCTTATGTGCCTTGACTGGGCAAGTCTGTGGCTTTGAACCAGCAACCTCAGCATTCCAGATCAATGCTCTATCAACTGTACCACCACAGGCCTGGCTATTCTTTCTTTTTTAATGGGATCTTTCAAGTTATGTTTTATTGAGCATCTACCACATGGCTGACACATTATAAAAAACTCACTATTCATACAGCAACCTTGGTATAATTGTTCCCATTTTACAAGCAAGGACTTTAATATAGTACAGTTAAGCAGCTTGCTCTAGAGCAGTGGTTCTTAACCTGGGTTCTATCGAACCCTAGGGGTTTGATGAGTCGGTCTCAGGGGTTCAGAGTAGCCTCTGCCGCGGAGGCCAGAATAAAGTAATACCGTAATTTGTTGTGAGTTCATGCACTTCATTGGTTTTTTTCTTTGAGCAAGGTGATGTTCATGCACGGCTCATTTTGTGCACCAGTAAAAAAACATATACCTATGTCTTGAATTTGGAAAAAAAAATGATATTTTATTTATCACTAAAGAAGGGTTCGGTGAATGCGCATATGAAACTGGTGTGTTCGGTACCTCAAAAAAAGTTAAGAACCACTGCTCTAGGGCATAAAAGTGGTAAGGAGTCGAGTTTAATTCAAATGCAAGATCTCTAGCTCCTCCCATGGTGAAGTTTATGCTCCTCCCAGTAGTAGTTTTCAAGTCAGCTCTGCAGAACCGTCTGAGGCAGCTGCTTAAGCAGAGCACTATCTGTTTTTATGTGTTTATATAGTACTACTTTCACACAAGGTCACTTTTGAATACAGCTAATACGTTTTTTAAACACTCAAATTGAAATACACTTGATTTTTATTTAATTGTTAAACATGTGTTGACTTCTTGGATGCTAGGTCTTAAAATCCTTGAGAACTGAAAGCAAATTGGGAGAAAAACCCAACTATTTCTTTTATTACCTGGTTTAGCAAGTATTCACTAAATATTTGCTCTAATTAGATAGAATCCCAGGACAGTGAAAGATGTGCTTTTAATGAGTAGGTACCATTGGTCCCAGAAAACTAGAAATTGGGATTATCTGCCCCATCAGTTATTTATGTTCCTTAGGCCATTTAGAAAAAGATGAGAACTTAATACATGTAAAACAGTTTTAATTATGATTACATGTTTATCATCAATTGTCTATATTGGAAAATATTTTCCAAAATCTGTGTTCAGTGTGAAATAAAGCACAAGTTAATTCTTTTTTTGTAATTTTAATTTTTAATTTATTGTGTTCCATGTTTTCAAGTGTCTCACTCAATATAACAAACTCTCTCTGTACCTGCCCCCATGCTTCATGCAAAGTCTCTTTCCACCTTTATTTCTTCCCTTTTGCCACCCTTCCCCGACCTATGCTGCAGCGACAATAACTACTCGGAGACCAGATAGGGTGCACTGAGGGACCTAGGGAAGAATGCCTCACAATAGCCTATACAGGTTTCATGAGATGGCTCAGACCCCCACTTCCTATGGGTATTTATTGATGCACACAAATAGAAGCAGAGTGAGAATCAAGAAGTCAGGAAGAGGAAATTCGTTAGAGTAGGCAAAAGGGTTGGGAAAGTAGCTCATTTTTGAGTTAGCTACCCCACCTGTTGATTAACCAGAATTGCTAATTCTATCCTTATTGTGCTTCATTCAGCACAGTACTGAGTTCAGTACATTCTGTAAGTGATGCCAATGTGGCTTTTGCCTCAGGGCACTGAACCCTGTCCTTGTTCTTTGTTCCTATTTAGGGTCTCCACATACTTCTCTTTCTTTCTGTCTATTGCTACTCTGTTGTCTGTATATATCTGTTATGTATATATGGTTTTGGTTAATCTCTTCACCATCTTTGATCCAGTTTCTTCTCCCTTCCCTCTGACAGCTGTCCATCTGTTCCTTGTGACCCTGCTTCTGTTTCTATTTTGTTCTTCAGTTTATTGTGTTCATTAGATTCCACATATAAGTGAGATCATATGGCATTTGTCTTTCTCAGCCTGGATTATTTCACTTAGCATAATAATTTCCAGATCTATCCATGCTGTCACAAAAGTTAAAATTTCCTTCTTTTTTTTTATAGCTGTGTATTTCATCGTGTAAATGTACTACAACTTTTTTATCCACTTGTCCACTGATGGATACTTGGGCAGTTTCTAGATCTTGGCTATTGCAAATAATGCTGCAATAAACATGGTGGTGCACATTTTTTTTTGTGTGTGTGTGTGGCAGAGACAGAGTCAGAGAGAGGGACAGATAGGGACAGACAGACAGGAAGGGAGAGAGAGATGAGAAACATCAATTCTTCGTTGTGGTTCCTTAGTTGTTCATTGATTGATTTCTCATATATATCTTGACCAGGGGCTACAGCAGACTGAGTGACCCCTTGCTTGAGCAAGTGACCTTGGTCTCAAGCTGGCGACCTCAGGGTCTCAAACCTGGGTCCTCTGCATCCCAGTTCGACGGTTTATCCCCTGCACCATGGCCTGGTCAGGCCACATCTTCTTTTGAATTAGTCTTTTGCGACTCTTAGGATATATTCCTAGAAGTGGAATAGCTGCATCCTCAGTGTGCCAGGTCAATGGTCTATCCATTGTCCCACCACCTGATTAGGCCCTAATAACCATTATTTTAAGCTCTGTGTCTGGTAGTTTGGTTGCTTCCATTTTATTTAATTCTTTTTCTGGGGATTTCTCTTGTTGATTTATTTGGGGAATATTTCTTTGTCTGCCTATTTTATCTGTGTGTTAGGTAGCTCTGCTCTCCCAAATTTGTTGTGATGTCATTATGAGGAAGGTGGGCTCAGTGGTACTAACCTCCAGGCCACCCAAGCTCCTTGCTCTAGAAATGTTTCTTGAGGGTTTTATTTACCGTCATGATGTATGTGAATATTGAATGGTGTTGGCCCTTTCACGGGTGGGATTCACTCTTCAGGCTGGCTAGCTCTAAGGGTCAATCTTGATCACATGTATTAGACACTGTGCAGTGTCTGTCCTCTGCAGCATAGTTATTCCCAGCAGGTTCTGGCACCTGCTGTACTCCCCCTTTGGGTGTGCCACTTGTGTGGCTAGCTGAGGCTAGCCTTGGTGTGGTCTATACCCCACTACTGCTTATGTTGGTTCTGGGCAGTGGTGAAATTCAGCCAGTTCAGCACCTAATTTTTTTGTTGAGTTCAGTGAATTGGTTGTTAAAATGGCACTTGTAATCAAGGTTCTCTCTAAGGTGGGTGCCTGGGCTTCTCGCCAATGTGGAAATCACAAATTTACATTTATGTTTCTTTTTTTTAATTATTTTTCTAAGTGAGAAGCGAGGAGGCAGAGAGACAGACTCCCGCACGCACCCGACTGGGATTTACCCGGAAAGCCCACTATGGGGCGATGCTCTACCCACCTGGGGCATTGCTCCGTTGCAACTGGAGCCATTCCAGTGTCTGAGGTGGAGGCCATGGAGCCATCCTCAGTGCTCGGGCCAACCTTACTCCAGTAGAACCTTGGCTGTGGGAGGAGAAGAGAGAGAGAGGAAAGAGAGGAGAAAGGGTGGAGAAGCAGATGTGCCCTGACCAGGAATCAAACCTGGAACTTCTACACACTGGGATGATGCTCTACCACTGAGCCAACCAGCCAGAGCCCCTTTCTCTTTTTAAATGTTCATCTGCCCAGAAGCATGTTCTAAGTGCCTGTAGTAATGTTCATTCATCCATAGGTGAAAAAAATTTGATGAAACAATGCTTATAACATTTATTTATTCATTTCATAAAACTCATCATACTTTTGATGAAATACTACATTTTAATTCCCTTGTGTTTGTTTCTTCAGTAAACAAACATATAACATAAAAAGTGCCGCCCTGGCCAGTTGGCTCAGTGATAGAGTGTTGACCCAGCATTTGAAAGTTCCAGGTTATATTCCTGGTCAGGGCACACAGGAGAAGTGACCACCAGCTTCTCCACTCCTCTCCCTTCTTTCTCTCTATCTCTCTTCCCCTCCCACACACATGGCTCAACTGGTTCAAGAAATTTTGCCCCACGCACGGAGTATGGCTCCATGGCCTCACCTCAAGCACTGAAATAACTTCCTTTGGAGTAACAGAGTGGCCCGAGATGAGCAGAACATCACCCTCCAGTGGGCTTGCTGGGTGAATCCCGGTGCAGGCGCATGTGGGAGTCTGCTTTTCTTTCTCCCTGCCTCCCTGCTTCTCAGTTAAAAGAGAGAGAGACAGAGAGAGAGAGAGAGAGTGCCAAACAACCAGTGGGTGACAAGCTGTCATTTGTTTCAGGTTTTTGTTACACACAAAATTCCCCCGAGATATGAGTGCACTGGTGTTTCCCCGACACTGAAGCCAATGGGAAACTAGGCCATAATGAACCAATAGAAATATAGATTTTAAGAGTTATCTTATTGCCAATTTCAGAAGCCATTGGAAGAATGCTCACAACTTTCTCGTGACAAACAGGTTTGTTTTACACATTATTTGATCTTTATTTTATTTTATTTTTACACAGAGACAGAGAGTCAGACAGAGGGATAGATAGGGACAGACAGACAGGAATGGAGAGAGGTGAGAAGCATCAATCATTAGTTTTTCATTGCCATTACGACACCTTAGTTGTTCATTGATTGCTCTCCCACATGTGCCTTGACCGCGGGCCTTCAGCAGACTGAGCAACCCCTTGCTGGAGCCAGCTGGCGAGCTTTATGCTCAAGCCAGATGGGTACGCGCTCAAGCTGGCGAGCTCGGGGTCTTGAACCTGAGTCTTTGGCATCCCAGTCCGACGCTCTATCCACTGTGCCATTGCCTGGTCAGGCTGTTGTACACATTATTTGAACATATTTAATCTGAATAGCCTATGCCACTTATTAATGCAGCTCAGAAATATTCATTTAGTATTGATAAAATGAAGAAAATGTATATTCTGACTGATGTTTATCAATAGTATAAGCACAATGCTTTGTTTATAAAAGTTTATGATATGACCACAAGTGGACAAAAGGTTCTCCTGAGAGTTTGAAGACAGAGGTCTTAGAGCAAATAACATAATAATTGTGAATTTTCAGGGACCACCACATCAAATGAAGGATGCTGAACAAGTAAAGTCTTTGCTCTATCAGATTCATTCCATCAAAATTTTCGAGAGTATAGGTCACAGACTGAGTAAACCAGTTGCAAACAAAGCATCCCATAAAGGTCAAGCTGAAATGCCCCTAAAGATTCATTGTACATTCAAGGCATTGTTAAAAACATCAAAATGTTAAGTTTTGTTTATTATTTCATGAAGGATTTTTATAACATTAATGTGCTAAGAATACTGTACTGTACACTGGTTCAATCAATCTTGGAATGTAACGCAACAGTTTGGAGCCCATATTACAAAAATTATCAAAATAGCATCAAAAGAGTACAACACAAGTTCTGAAAATTGATATCCAATAAATGTGGCCATGTTACTTATCATGTACCTTATGATGATGTTGTGGAAGTACTTAACCCAGCAACATTCTGCATAGGAGGAGGGTCACTGACTTAAATTTCATGTACAAACTTTGTAATAATCTTGTTGAGTGTCCTGCTCTCCTGGAGACCCTGTGTTTCAATGTTTCTAAAGTCATAACAAGAGGAAGCAAATTTTTTAATGTGAGTTTCGGTAGAAGAAGCTATGCTTATTTTAGTGCCATAAGGAGAATGATGAGGGAATTTAACAAATTGCCTCTTAATATCAATATAAATAATTTATCATTATGCAGCTTTTGTAATATTTGTTATCTATTTCTTTGCCATCGTCTATTAATGCCTTAATAATTTGTACTCTTTTATTGCCTATATTTAAAATCCTATTGTGATTCTATGTATGTTTTGCCATGCAACTTCCACTGTTGGTACTTTCTATTATTTTCTTTTTTCCCATGCTCTGTGATTATATATTTATTTTGTTCTCTTATATATGTGTCCTTTATTCTTGAAATACCTTATTTCTAAATACTGATACTGATGTAGTTTATACATAGTGTTTGCATCATGATATTTTTTCCTATTTGAGCAATGCCATCTTATTTTTTGTGATATTCTTGTCTTGACCCAGCTGTTGGCTTATCTTTGGCTATTTTTCTTTTTATTTTCAATTCTTATTATTGCCTACTCTTTATTCTATAATTTCCTCTGGTAATTGTAGTAATATGTTATAAAACTTTATTACATGCCCTCCCTTGGTTATTGATGCATATACTTTTCAATAAGATTTTGTGCAGTATCTTGTAATCTTCAATAAAGGGTATTAATGTCTGTAAATAAATATTATTATAAGATATAAAACAAAACATTAAAAAAGGTTCTTTTGCAGCTAGTCTTTAAAAGGATGAAAAGGCAACAGTTTGACAGATTTTTTCAATAAGAAACCAAAATTGGTATTTGTTATATCAGAATTGGCCTAGGATGGTACAAAACAGTCACAAACACAACCACTCCAACTTGAAGAAAGCAGCACCTCAACTATTGAAATTAAAAATAATAACAACTTCAAAATTGAATATAGTCTTCCTGAATGCTGGACAGTTTAACAATATAACATTTTTAAAGGAAAATATTACAAACTGGTAATTTCTAACAAAAAGGTGGCAAGTATTGTGCAAAATATGACTTCATAAAAAAGAGAAGTGTTTGTGTGTCAAAAGAATGGAAATGTTTTCAGATTGAAGCATCAGAGAAAAAGAGGTACAAAAGCTTCTCTAAGGAAAAAATGAAAGAATACTTTTCATCAAAAGCTAATAACATTTGTAAAGAGAACTTTAAAAAATGTGAGCTAGATTCAATAACAAAAGTAATAGATATGATGCATGAAGCATATTTAAGTACCACTTGTAGAGTATTTATTACAGCTTACAGACTGGCAAAAAGATGTAAACCGTCTTTAGACATAGAATATGCGATAGAAGTGGAAAGTAAAAATGTATTAGATATGGGAATGGGATTACATTCACGTAAAGCTGCTGTTAAAGTAGTTGATCTCATTGCAAAAGAAATTAAAAAATACTGAAATTATTGAAAGTAATCTGAAAATGTTTGATAATTTACAAAGCATCAACAATATCTTGCAAACCAGTTATGCTTTTCTTAAAAGTTGAGAATTCAGTTTCATAGCTAACAATCTTTGTTGAATTAGTTGAATTAAAAAAACAAGATGCAGAGATAATATGTTCTTCAGTTGTGAAAAGTTTAAATAATGTTGAGCTTACTAAGAACTACATACAAAAAAATTTAATAGGATTTTGCACTAGGATGGCAAGAATTTCCAAACATAATAATATAGCACTGTTTAAACCATCACCTCCATCTTGTTTTAGATGATTCGATAAAGGAAATAAAGCAAGTAAGTAATTTAAAATATATATATATATTTTTTACAGGGACAGAGAGTCAAACAGAGGGTTAGATAGATAGGGAATGGAGAGAGGTGACAAGCATCAATTATTAGTTTTTTGTTGCCGTTGCGACACCTTAGTTGTTCATTGATTGCTTTCTCATATGTGCCTTGACCGTGGGCCTTCAGCAGACCGAGCAACCCCTTGCTGGAGCCAGCGACCTTGGGTCCAAGCTGGCGAGCCCTTGCTCAAGCCAGATGGGCCCGCGCTCAGGCTGGCGACCTTGGGGTCTTGAACCTGGGTCTACCGCATCCCAGTTTGACACTCTGTCCACTGAGCCACCGCCTGATCAGGCTAAAATATTTATTGATAAGATATACACTATTTTTCATCAATCTAATTAGAACCAAATTGAACTTACCAAAATACTCGAAATTGAAATTATAAAGATTGGTAGAGTTTTGGGACCAAGATGGGCTGCCTCTAGTTTAAGGTCAACTCTAGCTGTGCGGCACTTATCCAGTGCTACATCACTATTTTTATTCAAATAAGAAGTACTCAGGTATGGCTACTTGTCTTGAAACTGTATTTTGTAACTGATTTGGCATTGATGATTGATACTTTAAATGAAATTTCTTTCAAGTGCACTGCATGCAAGAAATAAAGACATAATAAAGGCTGAAAAACTTATGATAAGATCTATTAAAGCATTTCAAATGCTTGGAAAGTAAAAGGATACATATGAAAAAAAAGTTGAATTAATTCAGAAATCTTAAAAGATATAAATTTGTAGAAAATCATCGATTTGTTGGGCTTCCTCGGGAAAGAGTTTTAGAAAACATTGTTACAAATTTGAAAAAAAGACTGATGGATTGTGAACATTTAAAAGCAAGTTGTAGCCAATTTCAAGATAGAAATAAAGTACAATTTCACAACTTTTTGGACCACGATTGGTTCCAACAGACCGGTTATAACATGATTTGGTCGTAAGTTGAGTAGGCTATATGTACAGTACTGTGAAATGATGTTATAAAAATCTTTTAAGTCATATTTTATCATAATTTTCTTTCTTTGTTATATATCATAATTTTCTTTGTTCATTTTATGCCATTTGTATAATCTCTACACCATTTTGTTTCCTATTTTTACATTAGTCAGGTTTAAGTAAAACACTACATTACCAGTACAACTGGTTTAATATTTACAAAACATACAAAATTACAAAATACAGTTGCATACAAAAACTGCTCCAGATGCGGAGCAGTCGTGGTTAGAGATTGTGGTCATAAAGTCAAATGGTCGTTAGTTGCATAGGTTGTAAGTCGATCAATACCTGTATATCAAACAATGATTATTAGTCTAATTGGCCTACCTCTAAAGGAATGGGATCCTACTCCTACAGTGAGAAGATGGTTAAGGATAAATCACACAGCTGATGATGTTTGGATAAAAGCAAAGAAAATTGCAACTGAGGATGCCAATCAAGAAGCAATATGGAAATACCTTAAATAGCATTTTATTATTTTTTTCATTATTTAATTTAATTTTTGTCATTAATATTTTAAAACTCATAATCTACTTTTTGTACCTCTTTTATGTGTTTCTTTAAGTATTAAGTGTATGAAATAATAAATTACCTTTTGGTGTATCATTTTATTAATATTTAAAATGGTCATTAGGGCAGAAAACTGATTGTTAATTATTTGAATCCCAGCAGTGGTTCTGGGTCCTCTTGGGCAGGGTTTGGATATGGGTCGATGTCATAAGTTTCTTGTAACCTGCTGTGGTCTACCTGTTTGGAGCTACCATTCTGTTCAGTTTGTGTCTGTGTTTTCTGTGCCAGAGTGTGTGTGGGAGGCGCCTACCTGTGTGTAAGGATCGACTTCTTCCTCCTTAGAGCTGAGAGCAGCTTTGTATAAGGGCCCAAGTTCTCTAGGATTTGCCTCCACTTTTTAGCTGCTCGACCTCCTCTTGCAGCTACCTGGTCTTCCCGCAGTCTTCTGTAGCAAGATCGTAGTGTGGGCTCAGAATGGCCTTACCACACCAAGCTTCACAAGTTACAAGCTTGGTGGGTTAGAGCAATAGAGGTCAGGAAGACACTGTTAGTGGGACCTCCAATTTGAGGGGAGGGGTCTCTTGGTCAGGAGCTTAGTTCAGGGAAAGTGTCTTCTATTCCAGAGCCTAATCCCTCAGCCACTGCTGAATAATCCAATTCTATTTCTCTTTAGAGAGGTGAACTGCAGGTTCAGGTTGGGTGGGGCTGACAGTCTTTCAGTAAAGCACAAGTTAATAATAGAAAAAATCCACTACTAAGAAATAAAAACTATGAAATATAAAGTTTTTAAGATGTTATAGATGCCATACCATTACATTTCTTCTTATAATTTAAAACTTGTTTATCATTAAATATTAGTATTTAACCTCCAATATATTTGTAGTTTGGCTCTCAAAAGTCTGTATTCTCATATCACAAAAACACATTTAGCTTAAAGGAATTGACTTCCTCCTTCATAAAACAACTCTGTGATTAATGAATTAGTCTATTAAACCTTGAATTGAAGAGGAACAATCAATGAAGCAGACATTTTTGATTCATTAGGTACATTGTTAACTTAAAGTAAACCTCTTTGGTGAAGCTGTATTTTCATAAAATGTTTTTAGTGTTATTTCACAAGAAGAAAAGGTCTCAGTAAATATTGTTGTACGTATGTATTAATAATCATTGAAGTCCTAACACAGTGGTTCTTAACCTTTTTTGAGGTACCGAACCCACCAGTTTCATATGTGCATTCACCGAACCCTTCATTGGTGATAAATAAAATATGATTTTTTTTTCCAAATTTAGTTTTGCCGGTGCAAGACTAGAGTCGCTCAACTTGGCATTGCATATCATGCAGATAGGATGCTGACTCCCATCCTGTTCCGTGATACATGTGAATCATGTTGTACATTTTTGTCCGACCACTTTTTTTTTTGCTCGACATATTTAGTATGGATTAAAATATTAAGAAGGAAACCACACAACGTACAACTACAACAGCCGTTGACTACTGCGTGCACTAAATTCCCCGCAGCACTGGTTGTCCAAGCAATGTAACGTGATCCTCTGCAGCAAGTGATGGCCAAGCGGGGCATGTCATCACGACTTTACACAAGTGTATCTTTACCTCCGCAGCAGAGGTTTCTCCGAACCCCTGAGACCGACTCATCGAACCCCTAGGGTTTGATAGAACCCAGGTTAAGAACCACTGTCCTAACAGCATTGGCTGTCAAACCTATTTGTATTGATGTGAGTAAATGAGGTTTTCTTCTCCAAAGAGTAAAATAGGTCATTAGAAGTTAAACAATGATGAGCAAAACACAGGCAATGTCAGTTTGATAGAAAGCCTTCAGTGTAGAGGAGTGTAAAGGAGTGCATAAATAATCTCAACATAATCACGTAGTATAATATTTTGGGTTTACAGTTTAAGTAGAAGTAAAGCATATTGATTGATTGATTTGATTTTTAAAAGTTGTATCTTTTGGGAAGTCACCGCAGTGATTAAAGCAAAAGGATAGTGATGACAAAATAACATGAACAACTAAAGCAACGGTAGAATGAAATACTGATTTGAAAGTTACCCGTTTTTTCTCTTCTTTTCCAAGTGAGAGGAGGGGAGATAGAGTCCCGCATGTGCCTGACAGGATCCACGTGGCAATTCCCATCTGGGGCTAATGCTCTGCCCATATGGGGCCATACTCTCAACCAAGCTATTTTTAGCACTTAAGGTGGAGGCTCCACAGAGCCATCCTCAGCACCCAGGACCGATGTGCTCAAACCAATTGAGCCACGGCTGTGGGAGGAGAAGAGAGAGAAGGAGGGAGATGGCTGGAGAAGCAGATGGTCACTTCTCCTTTGTGCCCTGACAAGGAATCAAACTTCGACATCCACATGCCAGGCTGATGTTGTACCACCCTTTTAATGATATGCTATAGTAGAAAGTCAAATATTATTTTTTAACTCAGCTCCAAATTGCACTGAGCAAGTAGAAGGTAGTCATTGGTGTGGAAGGAATAATAAGGGCAATGAAAAGATATTTCATCTTTAGTAATTTGTATATCCAAGTTGACTCAAGTCTTTTGTTATTTAGAATTGTGCCAAGAGTACTCAGATAATATATTTTCTTCTATAATATAGCAAAGATATCCCTTCGACTTTTCAGACTGAGCAGTTAGGTTTAATACCTAAAAGAGAAGGAGGAGGATATCATTTTCTGGAATACTCTGACAGAGGAAAATGCTACACCTATTTCTTCTGGTTCCAGAATATGTGGGAAAGAGGTAATTAAATATGGGTGTCTGAATTCCTTTCTCCAGGCTAATGAGTTTGTAAGAAAGCAAAATATAGAGTAGCTTTTGTTCTACTTTTGTTTTCTTTCAGAATATTGGCATGAGGCTGCCATTTAGGGTGGCTCTATCAGCTGTGAAGGCATTGGTTGGTGGAGGTGGATAGGTGGGCTTGAGGGAGCATTCCTGGGTCTCACAGAATGACTGTGTCTGCAGGGGACTCTTCTGAAAACTTGCTCAGAGTGGTTTTGCTGCAGTGATAAGCCAGCCAACTCCAGTGGGAGTTGCCTGCAGATTCCACAAGAACATCTTCAGAATAAGAAAGGTCTGGTTGAGGGTTCAGTCACTGAAGGCTGTGTGGGGTAGGTGATGGAGTCTCTCTATCACCCTGAGATAAGACCTGAGACCACGTCTGAGCAAAGATAATGGCCACTGTATTGTTTAGCTTTACAATTTGGCACACCCAAGGATCACACCAGCCAACCCAGAGTGGAGACCAACAAAGGGATGGCGGTCACTTCATCTTTCCAAATTCTCACTATTGAAGTTCTAAGAGAAACCCTTAAATGTCTTTCATGATTTTTAACATCATTCCTATGCTGTCATCTCTGAATTTTAAAATCTAGAATGAAACTGTTTTCTGAAAGTAACTTCAACAGTAAATTGCCTATTCATCAACTCCACAGAGCTATCTAAAACACATCTCAAACTTAACATGTCCAAATGAAACCTTCTTCTCAGTTGATGATAACTCATCCTATGATTGTTCAGGCTAAAGAGCTTTAGAGTTCTCCTTGACTCTTTCTTTTCTCTCATAATCTATACAAAACTCACCAGCAAATCCAAAATCCAGCTCTTTCTCACCATCACCACCACTACCACTTTTTACTACTTCTACCTTTGTTTTAAGCATTTCCTTACATAACCAGAGTGATACTTTTGAGTGTGAGCTCATGTTGTTCTCTGCTCAAAACGATATAGTGTGTTTCTGTTTTATTGCCAATAAGCTTTTTTTTTTTTTTTTTACAGGGACAGAGAGAGAGAGTCAGAGAGAGGGATAGGTAGGGACAGACAGACAGGGACAGAGAGAAATGAGTAGCATCAATCATTAGTTTTTTGTTGCCGTTGCAACACCATAGTTGTTCATTGATTGCTTTCTCACATGTGCCTTGACTGCAGGCCTTTAGCAGACTGAGCCACTCCTTGCTGGAGCCAGCGACCTTGGGTCCAAGTTGGCAACTTTTTGCTCAAGCCAGATGGGCCTGCACTCAAGCTGGCAACCTCGGGGTCTCAAACCTGGGTCTTCCGCATCCCAGTCCGATGCTCTATCCACTGCACCACTGCCTGATCAGGCGCCAATAAACTTTTAAAAAGTATAATGTTTATTAAAATGAGACTATTGGATATTAAAATTCCAATTGTATTTTTGAGCAGAATCTATATATTGTACTGAGGTAATCCTTTTTTCTTTTGCCTCAGTTTGTTAGCTTGTGGATTTTGAATTTTTTATTACACTTTTGAATACTACTCAATTCTACATATACCCTTCATATTCCAATAAAATTAAACTAAATGTATGTCACTTCTCATGTCGGAATGCACAAGCAAATAAACAGTATATAGCCACATATTTCATTAGAATTAACTGAGCTGAAATTATCCTTCATGGTGGCAGTGTAATAGACTATTGATCTCAGATTGCATTTTTCTGTTTCTTTATAATTGAATTTTGTTCCCAAATGAAAGAGCATGTTCATTTTCAGGTTGCTTGTAGTGAAGTAAAAGCTGCATCTGCGATCAGTTTTACCACGTGCTCAACGGAGGACTGAGCTTTTCATAGAATTAAGAATGGAATACTGTGACTAAGAAAAAAAAATGTACCAACTTCATGGGAGAGATTTTCCCCCCAAAGCTAAATTTTAGATGTTAGCTGTTTAAACAATTTATATTATTATATCCACAGATCAGAATATATGCAAAACTATAGAACTTCCCTCTGTAAACGCTAATGGAAGATATGCTGCAATTACATAAATTAAGCCTTCTATAGGAACTAAAAGAAATTAAGCCTGAAGAAAATATGACAGAGGATTTAATAATATAAAGATCTTTAAGTAGAAAATCGTCTGCCAAAACTAGAGGTGACTTTCTATCTTAGGTTAGACTTTCCTTTGATATATTTTGTAAAACAACAGTGAGATGGAATTTTAGGAAGCTAAACAAAGACTTTTGTATGGCTTTTATTCTCTATCAAATGCAGTGCTCCCAATATTATTCAGATACTAATCACCGTGCTTTCAGTCCTCTACCTAAAGGTGAGAGTCTTTAACTGTCCCCAAAATTCTGGGTCCCAATGCTCTTAATTGATTATTGTGTGCAGGTAACAGAGGTTATTGTTGGAACAGAGTGGTGGGTATTTCTGACTCTTTTTATTGCTCTCCTTTGGTGGGAGAGGGGAGCAATAAAGTGTCCAGTGGAATTCATTTTCAAAAGTCACGCTCAAGGCTCTGTGCAGGCCACAGGGAAAACTTTCCTACTTCTCATTCCCAGAGTTCTTGAAACAAAATGCTGTGAAGGCCGTGTGTAGTGTTGTTTACATTGGGAAGGAAGCAGCTTCATGGCATGGGAAGAATGTGAGCAGAGGAAACACTTAAGAGAGGTGCTGGGCAAATAAGTTTGTAAAATGTGATTTTTAAGTTTGCTTACTTTTATTGTTAAAAGTGGCTGCTGCCCACATGAATGGTGCTGCCAGGTGAAACTGCTAATTACCTTCCTGCTCCGGAAAGGCCATTGTTATGCTAATATTGCTGGAGGAGGGGTCTTTGTGGGCCCTGGTAGTTTTTAGAAGAGGAGAAGAATGAGGCCATTTTTTGCAGAGTGAGAGCAAGGTGGAAGAGTGTTGGAGAGAAAGAAGCCATGTTAGCAGAGGGGCAAGGGACTTTGTGAGCTCTGCTGAGACTGGGGGGAGGGGGGTTTTGATTCTAGGGAAAACCAGAAAAGATTCTCCTGGTTGTGGAACCTGAGAATGTGTGAGTGAGTTTCAGAGCCCTCTGTGTGTTTGTTTTTACTTGCCAGCCGGTTGTGAGGCTAGAATAAAGGAATGGCCTGCCATCTTTTGGCTCCGCAATTTCTTTACCTTCTGTCTGAATTCAATGAGAACCTGCATGTGCCTGGCTGTGATGACCGTGACTACTGGCCATATAGGAAAACAAATAAACATATCAAATCTTTCCTATCAGAGTGAATGCAGGGGATGACCACAGTGCCTCCTGTCATTTTCTTGTTTCATTTTGTGTTCTCATGTATGGTTTTGGAGATCCTCTCAATGTTACACATGGTTGCTGAGAAATAGTCTGCAGTGGTGAACATTCATTTAATTATTATATTTGTGTGTATTTATGTTTAGATATAATATGCATTAAGTATGATATCACATCAGCAACTAGATGGCTTAAAAGTTAAAATTGAAAATGGTTTTATTTTTCTAAAATATTTAATATTAATTTTTAATTGTTTTTTAATTAATTTATTTATTTTAGAAGAGAGAGAGAGAGAGAAGTGGGAGGGAGCA
Source organism: Rhynchonycteris naso (assembly GCA_037038555.1). Classification (NCBI taxonomy): domain Eukaryota; kingdom Metazoa; phylum Chordata; class Mammalia; order Chiroptera; family Emballonuridae; genus Rhynchonycteris; species Rhynchonycteris naso. Next base: position 49,816,536 of record CM072997.1, on the reverse strand, counting down.
GGAAGCATCAACTCCCATATGTGCCTTGACTAGGCAAGCCCAGGGTTTCGAACCAGTGACCTCAGCATTCCAGATTGACACTTTATCCACTGCACCACCACAGACCAAGCAATAATATTAAATTAAAAAAAATTAAAATTATTGACTTAAATAATTTTGATTTAAAAATTAATTCTGTGAATCATTGTGCCTTTTTAAATTTTAAAAATAATTTTGAATATTTTAAGAGAAAAATAAACTATTTGACAGCATATGAGGAATAATTTTTCAGATTTTTGCATGAACTCATATTTTCTTTTTCTTTTATTAATTTTAATGGGGTGACATTAATAAATCAGGGTACATATGTTCAAAGAAAACATCTCCGGTTATCTTATCATTCACTTATGTTGCATACCCATCACCCAAAGTTAAATTGTCCTCTGTCACCTTCTATCTGGTTTTCTTTGTGCCCTTCCACTCCTCCCTCTCCCTTGCACTCCTCCCTCCCACCACCCCATAAACAACAAACTCTTGTCCACGTATCACAGTCTCATTTTTATGTCCCACCTATGTATGAAATCATTCTGTTCTCAGTTTTTTTCTGTTTTACTTATTTCACTCCGTATAATGTTATCAAGGTCCATCCATTTTGTTGTAAATGATCTGATGTCATCATTTCTTATGGCTGAGTAGTATTCCATAGTTTTTCAATCCAAAGCTTTTTAATCCACTCGTCCTCTGACTGACACTTGGGCTGTTTTCAGATCTTCGCTATTGTGAACAACGCTGCCACGAACATGGGGGCGCATTTCTTCTTTTTGAACAGTGCTATGGTGTTCTTAGGGTATATTCCTAAAAGAGGGATAGCTGGGTCAAAAGGTAGTACGATTTTTAATTTTTTGAGGAATCTCCATACTGTTTTCCACAGTGGCTGCACCAGTCTGCATTCCCACCAGCAGTGCACAAGGGTTCCCTTTTCTCCACATCCTCGTCAGCACTTATTCTGTGTTGTTTTGCTGATGAGTGCCATTCTGACTGGTGTGAGGTGACATCTCATTGTGGTTTTAATTTGCATTTCTCTAATGATTAGTGATGTTGAGCATTTTTTCATATGCCTATTGGCCATCTGTATGTCTTTTCTGGAGAAATTTCTATTCATTTCATTTACCCATTTTTTGACTGGATTGTTTGTCTTCCTGTTGTTGAGTTTTATAAGTTCTTTATAAATTTTGGTTATTAACCCCTTATCAGATGTGTTGTCGAATATGTTCTCCCATTGTGTGGTTTGTCTTTTTATTCTTTTCTTATTGTCTTTAATTGTGCAAAATCTTTTTAGTTTGATATAGTCCCATTTGTTTATCTTGCCTTTTATTTCATTTGCCCGTGGAGATAAATCGGCAAATATACTGCTGCTACAGATGTCGGAGAGCTTGCTGCCTATGTTTTCTTCTAAGATGCTTATGGTTTCACGGCTTACGTTTAAGTCTTTTATCCATTTTGAGTTTGTTTTTGTGAATGGTGTAAGTTGATGGTCTAGTTTCATTTTTTTGCAGGTAGATGTTCAATTTTCCCAACACCATTTGTTAAAGAGGCTGTCTTTACTCCATTGTATGTTCTTTCCTCCTTTGTCAAATATCAGTTGTCCATAAAAGTGTGGGTTTATTTTTGGGTTCTCTGTTCTGTTCCATTGATCTATGTGCCTGTTCTTATGCCAGTACTAGACTGACTTGAGTACAATGGCCTTTCAGTAAACCTTGATATCTGGAAGAGTGATACCTCCTGCTTATTTTTTTCTTTTAAGGTTGCTGAGGCTATTCGTGTTCTGTTTAGATCCCATATAAATTTTTGGAATATTTGTTCTATACCTTTGAAGTATGTCATAGGAATTTTAATTGGTATTGCATTGAATTTATAAATTGCTTTGGGTAATATAGACATTTTAATGATGTTTATTCTTTCTAACCATGAGCACAGTATATGCTTCCACTCGTTTGTATCTTCCTTGATTTCTTTTATCAATGTTTTATAATTTTCCGAGTCCAAGTCCTTAACGTCCTTGGTTAAATTTACTCCTAGGTACTTTATTTTTTTGGTTGCAGTAGTGAAAGGGATTGTTTCCTTAATTTCTTTTGCTGACAGTTCATTGTTGGTATATAAAAATGCCTCTGATTTCTAAGTATTAATTTTATATCCTGCCACCTTGCTGAATTTATTTATCAGGTCGAGTAGTTTTTTGACTGAGACTTTATGGTTTTCTATATACAATATTATATCATCTGCAAATAATGACAGTTTTACTTCTTCTTTTCCAATTTGGACGCCTTTTATTTCTTCTTCTTGTCTGATTGCTGTAGCTAGGACTTCCAGAACTATGTTGAATAAGAGTGGTGAAAAGGGGAACCCCTGCCTGGTTCCTGATCTTAGGGGATTGCTTTTAATTTTTGTCCATTTAGTATGATGTTTGCTGTGGGTTTGTCATAGATGGCCTTTATCATGTTAAGGAATGTTCCCTGTATTCCCACTTTACTGAGAGTTTTGAGCATGAATGGGTGTTGGATTTTATCAAATACCTTTTCTGCATCTATTGAAATTATCATGTGATTTTTGTCCTTCCTTTTGTTTATGTGATGAATCACATTGATTGTTTGTGAATATTGAACCAGCCTTGCCTCTCCAGAATAAATCCCACTTGATCATGGTGTATGATTTTTTTTTATATATTGCTGGATCCGGTTGGCTAATATTTTGTTGAGAATTTTAGCATCTTAATTCATCAGGATAATTTTCTTTCTTTGTGTTGTCTTTGCCCGGTTTTGGGATCAGAATTATGCTCGCCTCATAAAAGGAGTTTGGAAGTCTTCCTTCCTTTTGAATTTTTTGAAATAGCTTGAGAAGGATAGGAGTTAGTTCTTTGAATTTTTGGTAGAATTCACTTGTGAAGCCATCAGGCCCAGGACTTTTCTTTTTTGGGAGTTTTTTGATAACTGTTTCGATCTCATTTGTTGTAATTGGTCTGTTTAGGTGTTCTGATTCTTCCAGATTGATTTTTGGAAGGTTATATGATTCAAGAAATTTGTCCATTTCACCTAGGTTGTTTAATGTTTTGGCATTGAGTTCTTCATAGTATTTTCTTAAAATATTTTGTATTTCTATTGTGTCAGTTGTTATTTCTCCACCCTCATTTCTAATTTTATTTGAGTCCTCTCTGTTTTTTTCTTGGTGAGTCTAGTTAAAGGTTCATCAATATTGTTTATCTTTTCAAAGAACCAGCTCCTGGTTTCATTGATCCTCTGTATTATTTCCTTAGCCTCTATGTCATTTATTTCTGCTCTGATCTTTATTATTTCCTTCCTTCCACTGGTCCTGGGCTTCATTTGCTGTTGTTTTTCTAGTTTTTTTGGATGCAGGGTTAGGTTGCTTATTTGAACTTTTTCTAGCTTCTTATGATATGCCTGTAGTGCAATGAACTTCCCTCTCAGTACTGCTTTTGCTGTGTCCCATAAATTTTGAGTTGATGTATGCTCATTATCACTGGTTTCTAGAAACTTTTTTATTTCTTCTTTGATCTCATTGTTAATCCATTCATTATTTAATAACATGCTATTTAGTTTCCAGGTGTTTGAGTATTTTTCAGTTTTTCTTTTGTGGTGAATTTCTAGTTTCATAGCATTGTGATCAGAGAAAATGCTTGATATGATTTCAATCTTCTTAAATTTGTTGAGACCATTTTTGTGTCCTAACATGTGGTCTATCCTAGAAAATGTACCATGAGCGCTTGAGAAGAATGTATATTCTACTGCTTTAGGGTGAAAAGTTCTGAAGATATCTGTTAAATCTAGTTGATCTAGTGTCACCTTTAAGTCTGCTGTTTCTTTATTAATTTTCTTTCTTGAGGATCTATCCAGTGATGTTAGTAGGGTATTGAAATCCCCTGCTATTATAGTATTGCTATTAATCTCGCCCTTTATATCCATCAAAGTCTGGTTTATGTATGTCGGGGCTCCTATATTTGGTGCGTAGATATTTATAATAGTTATATGTTCCTGTTGAATTGTTCCCTTTATCATTATGTAGTGTCCTTCTTTATCTCTTACTACAGCCTTTGTTTTAAAGTCCATTTTGTCAGATATAAGTACTGCTACCCTGGCTTTTTTTTCATTTTTATTTGCATAAAATATTTTTTCCATCCTTTTACCTTCAGTCTATGTGCATCTTTTGTGTTAAGGTGTGTGTCTTGTAGATAGCATATGTATGGGTCCTGTTTCTTTATCCATGCTGTTACCCTATGTCTTTTGATTGGATCATTTAATCCATTTACATTTAAGGTTATTATTGATATGTAGTTGTTTATTGCCATTTTATTCTTTTTTTTAAAATTTTATTTATTTATTTATTTATTTTACAGGGAGAGAGAGAGTCAGAGAGAGGGATAGATAAGGACAGACAGACAGGCATGGAGAGAGGTGAGAAGCATCTATCATTAGTTTTTTGTTGCCTTTGCAACACCATAGTTGTTCATTGATTGCTTTCTCAACTTGGACCCAGCGTCCTTGAGTCCAAGTTGGCGAGCTTTTCTTTTGCTCAAGCCAGATGGGCCCGCACTCAAGTTGGCGAGCTCGGGGTCTCGAACCTGGGCCTTCCACATCCCAGTCAGACGCTCTATCCACTGCACCACCGCCTGGTCAGGCCATTTTATTCTTTAAAGCTGTATTCTTCTTTTTCTATATTGTTTCATCCCTTTCAACTGTTCACAACAGAACCCTTAATATCTCTTGTAGAATTGGTTTGGTTTTAATGAATTCCTTGAGGCTTTCTTTGTCTGGGAAGCTCTTTATTTCTCCTTCAATTTTAAACGTTAGCCTTGCTGGATAGAGTAGTCTTGGTTGTAGGTTCTTGTTCTGCATTACTTTGAATATATCTTGCCATTCCCTTCTGGTCTCAAGTGTCTCTGTTGAGAAGTCAGATGTCATCCTTATGGGGGCTCCTTTGTAGGTGATAGCTTTTTTCTTCTAGTAGCTTTTAAAATTTTCTCTTTATCCCTAAGCTTTGGTATTTTAACTATGATGTGTCTTGGTGTACATTTCTTTGTGTTTCTCTTTTATGGTGTTCTCTGTGCTTCTTGAACGTGTGAAATGTTCTCAGCCTTAATTTAGGGAAGTTTTTTGGTATGATTTGATTGAACAAAGTTTCTATTTCTTGTTCTCTCTCCTCTTCTTCAGTAACCCCTATGATGTGGATGTTATTTCTCTTCATGTTGTCACAGAGCTCCCTTAGAGTTTCCTCACATTTTTTGAGTCTCTTTTCTTTTTTCTGCTCTGCTTCTGTGCCTTTGTTTATTGTGTCCTCTAACTCGCTGATTCGACCCTCAGCCTCATCCATCCTGCTTTTAATTCCTTTCATTGTGGTCTTCAGTTCTGATATTGTATTTGTCATTTGTCTGATTCTTTTTTATTATTTCAATTTCCTTTTTTTATACTTGTTATCTATTTAGGTGTTCGTAATGACTATCCATTGTTGCTCTAATTTCTTTGAACATCCTAACTATCATTATTCTAAATTCTGCTTCTGGTAATTTGGTTATATCTGGTTCATTCAAGTCCTTCTCTGGGGATTTCTCTTGATTCATTTGGTTTGCATTCCTCTGCCTGCCCATTTTGTCTGTGTATAAGAAGGGTGTTGCCACTGGAGTCCAATGGGTGTTGCTTTTGTGTTCTTTAGGTGTGGTCTGTCTATAGGCCTGCCACCCCCTCTGCTGCTGCCTAGGGTGGTTGGGTATAGGCCTTGCCACCACCGACCCACTGGGGCTGTTGCTGTGATTTCCGCCTCTCTTCTGCGGGAGGGGCTGTGTTCTGGTGCCCAGCTCTACAAGCCTCAGGTTGCTTGGGCCTTCGCCTCGCCCCTCAGGTTGTGTTGCGCACTGCACTCAAGCCACAAGCCTCAGTACCAAGGTAGAGGTGAGCACCTTTTCTCAGCTGCAGCCCCAGCCTGTTCCCGGGCTTCCGCCCAACCCCCGTAGTCAGAGCCTGCTCGCCACCGTTTCTCCGGTTGGACGGGGCTGCTGACGTGCACTCAGCTGTAAGCCTCCGCCCGTTCGGAGCTTTAGCCCAGCCCCCGAGGCCAAGGCCAGGGCCTGCCTGCGCAGGATCGCAAACCTCGGTTTATTGGGCCAGGCGGGGCTGCTGGTCTTAGCTCAGCCGAGAGCCTTCATCTGTTCCTGGTCCTAGCCCCGCCTCTACGGTCAGGACCAACTTGTGCAGGGTCCTGGGTCGCAGAGCAGATCCCTGCCCGTTCCTGGCCTCCCACTTTTCCCCAGCAGGTGGGGGTATAGGCGGGCCCACAGCTGCCCGACCGCTTTCGCGCGTCCCCTCCACACCTGCTGGGCTAGACCGAGCTCACACCGGCTGGGCCTTCGTCCCCACCGACAGAACTGCGTTTCATCTTCCCTCCGCCACCATCCCTCCAGCAAGCCCTCAGCAGTGTGGGTGGGTGCACTGCAACTCAGACCCGAACACTTCGTACTGTAGTCCTGGAAGCTCCCTCCATCTAAGCAGCTCTGCTCTAAGTGCCACGGGAGAGCTTGTTTGGCTGGTGTCCTGTATCCCTTTCCTCGTATTGCTAGTTCCAGGGGAAATATTCATTTTTGATTAGGGAAGTGACTTAGCCCAGGGGTTAGGGTGGCTGTCCCTCAGAGTGTTTGTCCCTGTGCCTTCAGTCCACTTTCTCTTCCCACTGCTCTGCTCTTCTCCTCTGTCCCCGTTCCCTGGAGCCCCGGGTAAGTGGTTGTGAGAGAGGTTTTCTGCACTGTCCCTTTAAGAAGAATCTTGGGTCTGAGAAAACTGTCTGTTTCTCACAAATAGTATCCTTACTTGTTTCATAGCTCGATACTGTCCAAATGCCTCTTCTAGGCTCTGGGGCTGCAGGCTGGGGCTTTGTTCCTGGAACCCAGGTCCCTCCCTCTCCGCCTAACTCTCCTCCCACCACGTGGGTCTCTCCGGGCTGCCATTTGCTCTGGGGAGCTGGGCAGCCCTCTTCGCGTTTTTGCTATTCCTACCAGTCTCAATGTGGCTTCTTTAGTGTTCCTTGGTTGAAGAGTCCACTTAGTTTAGTTCAAAGTTGGTTTATCCAGATGATGTTTTTTAAAATTGAGTTTTAATCCACTTTGGTTCTGGGATTTGTAAGTTGGTACGTCCGCCTACTCCAACGCCATCTTGCCATCTGAACTCATATTTTTGATAGAAATATATACACATTTGAACATTTTGAAAACAATTACATCCTCAATTCTTTAAATCATTTGGGATGAGTATGTCAAAACTGACAAAAATTAGATAAAATAAAAATAGAAGTGAATTCTTTTTAAGTACTTCCCTCAAAAGGGAAGCTTGGGAAAAAATTGAGGGAAAGAAAGGAATAGAAAATTAACATGAGGCACTTTGATGAAATTTTTAAAAGCTAAAAGCAAAGCCAAAGTTTCTTTTGAGCACAACCCACATAAATACTATAAATAAGACATAAGTTTTTATTTAATGATGATTTAATTATTGATCAAAGCTAAGTGCCTGACCAGGTGGTGGCACATTGGGCAGAGCATGGGACTGGAACATAGAGGACCTAGGTTTGAAACCCTGAGGTCACCAGCTTGAGCGTGGGCTCATCCAACTTGAGCACAGGCTCACCAGCTTGAGTGCGGAGTCACTGGCTTGAGTGTGGGATCATAGACAAAACCCCAAGGTCGCTGACTTGAGTAAGGGTTCACTCTCTGCTGTAGCCCCCGAGTCAAGGCTCATATGAGAAAGCAATCAATAAACAATTAAGGTGCTGCAACAAAGAATTGATGCTTCTCGTCCCTCTCCCTTTCTGTCTGTCTGTCCCAGTCTGTCCCTCTCTCTGACTCTCTTTCTAGCTCTATCAAAGAAGCAAAAAACCTAAAATAAGCGAAAAAAAAATTTTTTTTAGTTTACTAATTTTTAGAGAGGAAGGAAAAGAGATGGAAAGAGAGAGAAAAACATCAGTTTGTTGTTCCACTTATTTATGTGTGCATTGGTGATTCTTTTATGTGCCTTGACCAGGGTCAAACCGACAACCTTTTGCATATCAGGACAACATTGTAAGTAACCAAGTCTTCATTTTCTATGCTGAATAAAGGTTTGATTACTAGTGAAACATGAGAATGTATGTTAGCTTCCATTTGGTCTTGTGCCCTGGTTCCTCAAAGGTTAAGGATAGATCTTTCTTCCCCTTCCATTTTCTCTAAGCTCACCCTTTTCAGGCTTTGGTCTCCAGAACCCCACTGAAACTACACAAAGCAGGTTACTAATGCATTTTCCTAACTCTATGGTTTATTCTCAGTTCTCATTTTATCTGATTGATCAATTACTTCCTCCCTTTGATACACATTTTTACACTCTCCTATGACATACTTTTCATTTTATCTTATTGTTGCTCCATCTCACTCTTTTTTGCTAGTGTACTTATACTCTGTCTTCTCAATGTTGGAGCTTCCCAGGGCTCAGTCCAAAGCCATCTCCTCTCAGACTTATACTCATTTTCTGGGTGATTTAATCTATTCTCATGATTTTAGGCAAGTTTCTATTTCCTCTCCAGCTTCTCTCCTAAACTTCATATTCATATATTCAACTGCTTTACAGACATCTCTCCTTTGGTGTCTAATAGGTATATCATACTTAAAATGTCCAAAATTGAACAGCTGATGCTAACCCCCAAAGTTGCTATCTCTGTAATCCTATCTTAGTTAATGATAACTTGACCCTTCTGGTTACTCAGGACAAGCAATTTGTAGTTAACTCTTTACTTCTCTCATTTTCTTATTACCCTCATCTTGTTCATCCCTAAGCAAATCCTGCTAACTCTGTTTTCATAATATATCAAGAAGTCATCCAGTTCTTAATATGTCCATTGCTACCACCCTGTTCCACCCTACTATCATCTTTCATGGCAGCAACCTCCTAACTAGTCTCCTGTTTCTATCCTTGTCCTCTGTGATGGTTTAAAATATCTTCACAAACTCTGACTCTTGAAGAGATAGAGCCTGATTCTCTTTTCCTTGAGTGTGGGTTGGACTTAGAGACTTTCTTTTAATGAACAGAATAAGGCAAAAGTGATAGTTTATATCACCTGAGGACAGGGTCATGGAAGACATCGCAGATTTGGCCTCTTTCTCTTGGACCACTTGTTCTGGGGGAATCCAGCTACCATACTTTGTGATATTCAAGCAAACTTATGGAGAGACCCCCTGGCAAAGAACTGAAGCCTCTTGCCAACAGGGAACTGAGACCTCCTGTCAGCAACTGTGTGGGTCAACCATTTTGGAAATAAGTTCTTTGGCTCCAGGAGGGCCTTGTGATGACTATAGCCCCAGCTGACATTACAGCTCTAACTTCAGGAAAGAGAGACCCTTGTGATTTAGTAAGTTATGCAAAGTGGGAGGAAAATAGTTATTTTGAAATGGTTAACAATCATAGTTTAAAATATATACAGGTCTGGGCTGAAGCTAAAAAGAGGCTTTTGCTGTTGTCATTTTCTCTCCTTTCACTTACTTTGCAAGCCTCAGCAATTGTCTTCTGATCCCACCAATTTCTTCCTTCCCTTGAAGTTCTGCACCTCCTCAGTACCTCTGTCCTCTTCCCTGCCTTCCCTCCTTCCTGTCTCTGCAGGTTCCCATTAGATTCTGTCACAGCTCCCTCCACTCTTTCTCAGTGGAACTTTGTAAAAGAGAAGTGTATCATTTCAATTTGTACTTCTTCCCCCTTTCAGCATATTGCAAATTGACTTTTGATTTCATCAATCTACTGAAATGGGTCGGTTACAAGATGGCCACAGAGGAGGCAGATGCTCTAACTTCCACTTCCCAGAGCCAAGGAGGATTACAACTTAAATCTGAGAATACTCATTGTGAAAGACCAACTTTGGACTAAACTAAGAGGATTCTATAGCCAAGGACCACCAAAAAAATCCACACTAAAACTGGTAGGAAAGGTGGAGACTTGGAAAGGGCTGCCCCACTTCTGGGAGCGAGCTGCGGCCAGAGGGACTCTCACGACAGGGAGGGATGTCCAGCAAGTTGTGGGTCTTTATCCCCAAAACCGGAATCCCAGCCTAGAGCCCTGGAGCCTAGAAGGGGCTTACGGACTATATTTTGCTAAGAAAAGAGCCTAGACACTGAGAGAAGGAGGCAGAACTCTCAGACCTAGGCTCCATATTAAAGGAATTGCACGCAGAGCCTTGCTCACAGCCACTTTCCCAAAGCTCCAGGAGCGGAGAGCGGCAGGAGAACTGGAGTTGCCAGGGGAGAGAGTGGTCAGAGGCACAAAGGGAGACACTTTGAAGGATGGACACCCTAACCCCTGGGCTGAATCACTCCCCAAATCTAAAGTGAACATTTTTCTTGGGGACAGCATCACCAGCAAAGGGAACCAATAGAGGCTCACCTGCCCGCCCCAGGTAGAATAGGCACTTAGAGGCAGGAAGCATGTTAGGGACACAAATAGGGGTGCAGAGGTCTAAGCTACACCACCCCATGCACTGCTGAGTGCTCCCCCAGGGCAAGCGGGCCAGAGGCTGCAGGGTGGGCTGTGGAAGCCAAGGTGGTTTGAGTGAACACGCACAAGCTGGCCCGTGGAGGCAGGAACTGCTGCTGCCACTGCAGAGATCCAGGAACACACACAGTCCTGCTCCCTGAGTGGGCATACCCTTGGCAGGGGGGCGGGGTATATGCAGGCATGCATGAACCTCCCAGTGAGGGCGGGATTTATGGCAGCCGTTGTGGGGGTCCTGACCCTTGTGGAAACTTTTGTGCCCTCAGCAGCTGCAAAAGCCAGGTGACCTCGGCAGTGGTCTGAGCGGCCATGTGTGCCCCCCCCATGCATGCGTGCGGTGGCCCTCAGAGGCAGTGGAGGTTGGGGCAACTACGTAAAGAGTCCAAATGGGTGTGTGCAGGTACCTGTGAGCCCAACTGGGTAGCAGAAGCTGCCAAGGCTGGCTGGCACCAGCAGCACCTGAACCCAAACGCCCCAGGCAGCAAAAGTGGTGGTGGCACTGTAGACAGACCACACAACAGGAGCACAGGGGCTACACCCACTGAACCCCTGTAACTATACCCTACTGAGTACTGAAAAAGAAGAAAAGAATAAAATAAAATGTCTGGATAGAATGACACCTGAGGCTAAGGAGTAGGCCACAACTAATACCATACCTAATAACTAAATTACAGTACTGAGCCCAACATGTAGCCAGCAATGAGAGGCAACAGAAAACAGATTTGTGGGGAACTTGAAGTTTTAAAAGAGTTTCCCCCAGGCCAAGTGTAGATAAAAGCAAGCCTAGGAGTACAGCTGATATTTATAATGGCACATGGACCCAGCAGAGGCAGCCACAAGATCTGGATAGCTGGTAGTTCCCAAAAGGTGGATAAAAGCCAGTCATAGGCAATGACCACCACTGATCTGCATCAGGCCCTGGCCATGGGGGTTCAGGGCAGGCACATTCAGTAGCCAGATACAGAAAGCACCAGTTCAGGAACTAACAACCCTTGTTAGAGTGGAAGCTTAATAAAGGGCCCCTCACACCTGACCCAGCTAAGACATAGAAAACTCTGACAAAACAGAAAAAAGAACAGTGATAGCAGATCAGTAGCCCACAGCAGATTACAAACAATAGCTGATGCCAACCCAAGAAGACCTAGAAATAACACAAATGAAAATTGGAGGCAGACAACACCAACCCTAGACTTAGCTAGCTTTACAAACAACACACCCAAATGAGGAGAGTATACACAGACAAAATGGGAAGATAGAGAAGTGCAATTCGAATGAATCAACAAGAGAAACTCCCAGAAAATGAACTGAGTGAGATGAAAGAAAATAAACTACTGAATGCAGAGTTTAAAATAATGATTATTAGAATGTTGAACGATCTTGGAACAACAATGGATGGATACAATGATCACATAAATAAAGAGATAAAAAGCATCAAAAAAGACATTAAAATAATAAAGAAGAACCAGTCAGAAATGACAAATACAATATCTGAAATGAAGACTACACTAGAAGCCATAAAAAGCAGGCTGGACAAAGCAGAGGATAGAAGCAGCAATTTAAAAGACAAGATAAATGAAAATACAGAAGTGGAGCAACAAAAAGAAAAGAGGCTGAAAAAATCTGAGGAATCTAAGAGAGCTCTGTGACAACCTAAAAAAAAACCCAACATCCGCAACATAGGGGTTCCTGAAGAAGAAAAAAGAACAATGGATAGAGACCTTGTTCGAAGAAATCATAGCTGAAAACTTCCCTAAATTGATGCAGGAAAAAGTTACACAAGTTCAAGAAGCACAGAGAACTCTATTAAAGAGAAACCCAAAGAAATCTACACCAAGACACATCATAACTAAAATACCAAAGCTGGCCTGACCTGTGGTGGTGCAGTGGATAAAGCGTTGATCTGGGAACACTGAGGTCGCCAGTTCAAAACCCTGCACTGGTCTGGTCAAGGCACATATGGGAGTTGATGCTTCCAGCTCCTCCCCCCTTTCTCTCTCTCTTTCTCTCTCTCTTTCTCTCTCTCTTTCACTCTGTGTCTCCTCTCTAAAAAAAAAAAAAGAATAATTAAAAAGAAATAAAATACCAAAGCTAAGAGATAAAGAGAAAATATTAAAAGCTGTTAGAGAAAGAAAATAAATCATATCCAAAGGAGCCCCCATAAGGATGACACTTCTCAACAGAAACACTTGAGGCCAGAAAGGAATGGCAAGAAAATTTCAAAGTAATGCAGAAGAGCCTACAACCAAGACTACTTTATCCAGCAACGCTATTATTTAAAATTAAAAGAGAAATAAAAAGCTTTCCAGACAAACATAAAAACTCAAGAAATTCAATACAACCTAACCAAAGCTGCAAGAAATGTTAAGGGGCCTGTTGTAAACAAAACGAAGGGGGAAAAGAATATAGGGAAAGAGGAATGTAGCTTTAAAGAATAAAATGGCAATAAACAGCTACATATCAATAATAACCTTAAATGTAAATGGATTAAATGATCCAATCAAAAGACATAGGGTAGTTGCGTGGATAAGAAAATAGGACCCATACATATGTTGTCTACAAGAGATACCTCAAAACAAAAGATACATATAGACGGAAAGTAAAAGCTTGGAAAAAAAATATTATATGCAAATGGAAATTAAGGAAAAGCTGGGGTAGCAATATTTATATCAGACTAAACAGACTTTAAAAAAATAGGTTATAATAAGAGATAAAGAAGGTCACTACATAACGATAAAGGGAGCAATCCCACTGGAAGATATAACCATTATAAATATCCACTCACCTAATATAGGAGCACCTAAATATATAAAGCAGACTTTGATGAATATAAAGGGCGAGATCAATAGCAATACTATAATAGGGGATTTCAATACCCCACTAACATCACTAGATAGGTCAAGCATGGCCAACACATTTTACCCCTAGGCCAGATTAGAAAGAAAACTTTTTTCACAGGCTGGATAAAATATTAAAATTAAAAAATGTTAAATACTAAAATGATTCATTTAAGTAAGCAAACTTTTATTATGTAATTTATGAATAAATGTAAGTGAAAAAATTTAATATACAATATTATTTTAATAAAAATATATTTTAATAAAAATATAATTACATACCATATAAATATCCAAACTGTATCACAATCAATCTATATAATATTTAATTAATAGAATGAGTTTGAAGGGGTTATATTGCAAATAAAACAATTATTTTGTTTTACAAACAGCCTGGACACGTTTTCAGTTATCAACTGCAGCTATTGTCTGTACTACAATGCCACTTGATTCAGCACACTCGACCACAAAAATAGCAAATTGATTGACCTTGGGTGCGCACTGGCAAACTTTGCCTAAAAGAATGTGGGTTTCACATGGCCACTAAATGTTAAACAGTTCTTATCAAGTACAGACAAGTATAAAATTTGTAAATCTTTATAATGGAATTTTTTAAAAAAATAAAGTATCGCAAATCCATTAGACCAATTTTTGGAAGTTAACCCTAGATTCTTTTCCACATATCACTATCTTCTTAAATATCTCAATTTTCAATAATCAAAGAGGCTGCCACTTCTGAGTAGCTGAGATTTTAAATAAGCAGTGAATATTAAAAATTTAATCACAAGCCACATAAAATCATTACGCAGGCCATATCTGGCCTGCGGGCCGTATATTGGCCATTCCTGAGATAGATCCTCAAGAAAGAAAATTAACAATAAAATAGCAGACTTAAAGGACACACTAGAGCCACTCAATATAATAGATATCTTTAGAACCTTTTACCCTAAAGCTGCAGAATATACATTATTTTTAAGTGCTCATGGTATATTCTCTAGGATAGACCACACGTTAGGGCACAAACAGGGTCTCAACAAATTTAAGAAGATTGAAATCATATCAAGCATCTTCTCTGATTACAATGTCATGAAACTAGAAATCAACCACAACAGAAAAACTGAAAAATACTCAAACACATGAAAACTAAATAGCATGTTATTAAATAACTAATGGGTTAACAATGAGATCAAAGAAGAAATAAAATTCCTAGAAAATAATAATAATGAGCATACAACAACTCAAAATTTATGGGACACAGCAAAAGCATTACTGAGAGGGAAGTTCATAGCACTACAGGCATACCTTAAGAAGCTAGAGAAAGCTCAAATAAACTACTTAACCTTGCATCTAAAGGAACTAGAAAAAGAATAGCAAGTAAAGCCCAGAGGTAGTAGAAGGAAGGATATAATAAAGATCAGAGTGGAAATAAATGACATAGAGACTAAAAAACATACAAAGGATTAATGAAACCAAGAGCTGATTCTTTGAAAGGGTAAAGAAGATTGATGAACTTTTAAAGAGACTCACGAAGAAAAAAAGAAAGAGAACTCAAATAAATAAAATTAGAAATAAGAGTGGAGAAATAAAAACTTACACAACAGAAATACAAAATATGTAAGAAAATACTATGAAGAACTGTATGCTAAGAAATTAGACAACCTAGGTGAAATGGACAAATTCCTTAAAACATATAATCTTTTAAAAATCAATCAGGAAAAATCAGAAAACCTAAACAGATCAATTACAACAAATGAGATAGAAACAAAAATCTCTGAAAAATCAAGAGCCCTGGGCCAGATGGTTTCACAGGTGAATTCTACCAAATATTCAAAGATCTAACACCTATCCTTCTCAATCTATTTCCAAAAATTCAGGAGAAAGAAAGACTTCCAAGCTCCTTTTATCAGGTGAACATAATTCTGATTCCAAAACCAGACAAAGACAACAGAAAGAAAAAAAATTATAGGCCAATATCCCTGATGAACTTAGATGCTAAAATCCTCTACAAAATATTAGCAAACCGAATCCAGCAATACATGAAAACAATCATACATCATGATCAAGTGGAATTTATTCTGGAGAGGCAAGGTTGGTACAATATTTGCAAATCAATCAATGTGATTCATCACATAAACAAAAGGAAGGAGAAAAACCACATTATATTTTCAATAGATGCAGAAAAAGCATTTGATAAAATCTAGCACCCATTTATGATCAAAACTCTCAGCAAAATGGGAATACAGGAAACATACCTCAACATGATAAAGGCCATCTACGACAAACCCACAGCAATCATCATACTAAATGGGCAAAAATTAAAAGCAGTCTCCTTAAGATCAGGAACCAGGCAGGGGTGCCCCCTTTCACCACTCTTATTCAACATAGTTCTGGAAGTCCTAGCTACAGCAATCAGACAAGAAGAAGAAATAAAAGGCATTCAAATTGGAAAAGAAGTAAAACTATCATTATTTGCAGATGATATGATATTGTATATAGAAAACTCTAAAGTCTCAGTCAAAAAACTACTAGACCTGATAAATGAATTTAGCAAGGTGGTAGGGTATAAAATTAATACAAAGAAATTAGAGGCATTTTTATACACCAAAGATAAAATGTCAGAAAAAGAAATTAAGGAAACAATCCCCTTCACTATTGCAACCAAAAAAGTAAAGTACCTAGGAGTAAATTTAACCAAGGAGATTAAAGACTTTTACTCGAAAAGTTATAAAACATTGATAAAAGAAATCAAAGAAGATACAAACAAGTGGAAGCATATACTTTGTTCATGGATAGGAACAATAAAAATCATTAAAATGTTTATATTACCCAAAGCAATTTATAAATTCAATGCAATACCAATTAAAATTCTTATGACGTACTTCAAAGATATAGAACACATATTCCAAGAATTTATATGAACCTAAAAAGAAAACGAGTAGCCTTAGCAATCTCAAAAAAGAAAAATAATGTGGGAGATATTACACTACCAGGCTATTGTACTCAAAACAGCCTGGTGCTGGCATAAGAACAGGTATATAGATCAATGGAACTGTAGAATAGAGAACCCAGAAATAAACCCACACCTTTATGGACAATTGATATTTCACAAAGGAGGTAAGTGCATACAATGGAGTTAAGACAGTCTCTTTAACAAATGGTGTTGGGAAAATTGAACAGCTACCTGCAAAAAAAATAAAACAAGACCACCAATTTACACCATTCACAAAAATAAACTCAAAATGAATAAGAGACTTAAATGTAAGTCGTGAAAACATATGCATCTTAGAAGAAACCATAGGCCGTAAACTCACCGACATCTCTTGCAGCAGTATATTTGCTGATTTATCTCCACGGGGAAGTGAAATAAAAGAAGGATAAACAAATGGGACTATATCAAACTATAAAACTTTTGCACAGCTAAAGACAATATGAAGAGAATAAAAAGACAAACCACACAATGGGAGAATATATTTGACAATATGTCTGATAAGGGGCTAATAACCAAAATTTATAAAGAACTTGTAAAACTCAACACCAGGAAGATAAACAATCCAATCAATAAATGGGCAAAAAAAATGAATAGAAATTTCTCCAAAGAGGACATACAGATGGGCAATAGACAGATGAAAAAATGTTCATCATCACTAATCATTAGAGAAATGCAAATTAAAACCACAATGAGATACCACCTCACACCAATCAGAATGGTGCTTATTAACGAAACAACACATTACAGGTGCTGGCGAGGCTGTGGAGAAAAGCGAACCCTCCTGCACTGCTGGTGGGAATGCAGACTGGTGCAGCCACTGTGGAAAACAGTATGGAGATTCCTCAAAAAATTAAAAATGGAACTACCTTTTGACCCAGGTATCCCACTTTTAGGAATATACCCCAAGAACACCACAGCACTGTTTCAAAAGGAGAAATGCACCCCCATGTTACGGCAGCATTGTTCACAATAGCGAAAATCTGGAAACAGCCCAAGTGTCCGTCAGTGGACGAATGGATTAAAAAGCCATGATACATATTTAAAATTGAATACTATAGGACCATGAAAAAGAAGGAAATCTTACCTTTTGCAACAACATGGATGGACCTGGAAACTATTATGTTAAGTGAAATAAGCCAGGCAGAGAAAGAAAAATATATATGACCTCACTCATTTAGGAATCCAAGGAATAATGTGAATTCAGGAATGGAACTGAGTAGAGTAGGGATCAAAGGGACCAGAGGAATAGAGGACAGAGGGAAAGGGGATGATAGGATGGGATAAACCTGAAGGGAATGGGGGGGGGTTCCTTTGGGGAGGGGGGCAAGGGAGATGTTGAGGGGAATAAGGGGGGTGCATTTGGGACTACACTAAAATCTATGTAAACACAAATTAAAGAAAAAAAATCTACTGAAATGGCTCATGCCATGGGGACTTCATAAAAATCACATATAGTTTTTTACTTTCTACATAAATCTCTTTAATTTTATATTAAAATTAAATCATGCACATAGTACATGATTATTTATTGAATAGTTCATTTTGTATTAACCAAAGGGAATATTGAACCTGTCAGTCAAACTGCATGGAATAAGAAATAATATATTTTTATTCACAGTAAACAAAAACTTGTACAATGAAAATATTTTTGCATCACTTGAAATATTACCAATGGTGGCAAGCAGTAAAGCTATGCAATGTGTTTTTGTTTAATTTAATAGGGATTTTTATGGCAGGCAGCTTATTGCTTATGTGTTTTTCTCTTGGACTTCCAGCCACGATACTTGAACAGTTATAATGAGGCCTTGTTCAATTTGAAACCTCTGTAATGATACCATGAAGATTTTTCAGGCATTTCCTCATTTAATCCTCCGAGAACTTTTTGAAGGGTATTTCACTGTCCCCTTATGTACTGATGAAGAAACTGAAACTCAGAAGAAGGTAAATTCATACTGCCACAGGTTATGGGTTAGTGTTTGTTCAAATCTAGGTGTTCTGACTGCAAATTTAGACCTGTGCCCGGCTAAGTACAAGAGCACTAGTAACAGTATAGACATGGTAACACTTCAAAGTAAATTCATTTTTCAAATTGACATTTTTGCTCAATCACTACAAGACCATACATTTCCCCTCATTTTAAGCTATTTTGGTACCCTATCAAAAAGTTATATATAGAATAGGTATAGATATTAAATGACTTTAGATTGGCAATAAGGAGCCATCGTACACTTTAATACATTTTCTTTCATACAACTCTGCCCTGAACAGATATGGTTACACTGTCTTTAACATAGAGGGTGTTCAATACCCCTCGGCAATGAGAAGAGGTTAAGGAGTTTAGGTAGAAATGGTCAAAAAAATAACTGGATATGATTGTTATCTTAAATATAGCCATGAGTCTCTGGCTAAATAGCTCGGTTGGTTAGGACATCATCCTGAAGCACAGAGGTTGCTGGTTTAATCCCCAGTCAGGGCATATACAGGAACAAATTGATGTTCCTGTCTTTCCCTCTTTTTCCCTTTCTTTCTCTAAAATCAATAGTATAAACATATAAAAAGTTTAAACAATATGTAGCCACAGTCTGTCAGTTTAAATTTCAGTTTGTCCTGAAATTCAAAATTTTATGAGCATCCCTGCTTCATTAATTAGTGTCTACAAACATTCAAAATACTAATCTATCTGTAAGGCTGATACATATATGACAAACTAAAATCTAGGCTCCCTACGCACCTTTTAAAATTAAAGTGATAGATATGTAAACACTTAGATTAAGAAATCGGTTTTGCTTTTTTTTTTTTGGCACTGCTTTTTCTGGTTCAGATTTATATTAATAAAAGTTCTCTAGCCTGACCAGGTGGTGGCGCCAACGGATGTAGCAACGCCCTGGGACGCTGAGGACCCAGGTTAAAAACCGCGAGGTCACCGGCTTGAGCACAGGCTCATCCAACTTGAGTGTGGGCTCCCAGCTTGAGTGCAGGGTCACCGGCTTGAGTGTGGGATCATGTCATAGTCTCTGGCATGAGCCTAAAGGTCACTGGCTTGAGCAGGGTGTCACTAGCTCAGCTGGAACCCCTGGTCAAGGCATGTATGAGAAAGCAATCAATGAACAACTAAAGTGCTACAACTACAAATTGATGCTTGTCATCTTTCCCCCTTCCTGTCTGTCTGTCCTGTCTGTCCCCTCCTCCCATCTCTCTCACAAAAAAAAAAAAAAAAAAAAATTCTTTCAAAGGCAGCCTCCTTGAGAAACTTTATAGTTTCTAAAAGAATTCTTAAAACTAACATAGTAGCCTGGCAAGGCAGTGGTACATACACAGATTACTGGAAATAGTCAAGACAATAAGAGTAAGAAGATTAATTGGCTGACTCAGAAAGAAAAGCAATTCACGGAATTTGATTTTAGAGTGGAAGTTGAACAAGCAAACAGGATAAGCCAGCACCTATTGAAATAAAAAGAATTTTTTTAGTTTTAGTAATATTTAAACTGGGAAAAATATTAGTCTTTTTTTTTTTTTTCCTGAGCATCATCAAAAACCTAGAGCTGAAAGGATAGTGCATTTGGAAAGCAATGAGCCCACGTACCTCACTGGAGTAGAAAGACAGGTGTGGTAAGGCTAGATTGCAGAGGCTGCCATAGGTGTGGGAACACATGTTGAATACAGCAAGGAGCTATTCAAGTGTCTTTCCCTGGCCAATTTTATTTACATATAATTGACATAAAACATTGTAAAACTTTAAGGTGTACAGCATAATGATATTATGATGTCATTGATATATTGTACTGGCATATGTATTGAGGCATTGATATATGTATACATTACAAAGTGATTACCAGAATAAGCTTAGTTAACATCCAGCACCTCACATAGTTACAATTTCTTTTCTTGTGATGAGAAACTTTTCTTAGCAGCTTTCAAGTAAACAATCTAGTGTTAAGGCATCATGCTGTATATCTGTTTGGTCTGATCCTGGGTTTTGGAATTTGGAAGTAACCAGTGTTACAGAGGTCAGCTATTACTGCTTTACAGAATTTTGGATTTCATAGACCATTAAAGTTTCTAATAAAATTCTTAAAACTAACATAGTAGCCTGACCAGGCAGTGGTACAGTGGATAGAGAACTGGACTGGGATGCGGAGGATCCAGGTTCGAAACCCTGAGGTCACTAGCTTGGGCACAGGCTCATCCGATTTGAGCAAGGCTTGGGCCCAAGGTCTCTGGCTTGAGCAAGGAGTCATTCAGTTTGCTGTAATCCCCCGCCCCCTGTCAGGGCACATATGAGAAAGCAATCAATGAACAGCAAAGGTGTCACAACAAATTGATGCTTCTCATCTCTCTCCCTTCCTGTCTGTCCCTATCTGTCCCTCTCTCTGTGTCTCTCACAAAAACAACAACAAAAAAGAAAACAAAACAAAAAAAGAACTAACATATAGTAGTCAAATTATTTATTTTGCTAAGGAAGGATATTTAAAAAACCCCAAAAATAAAAAGTAAATTACTATACATGATCTCTACTATTTCCTAAAAGAATTGAATTTTAACATTAAATTAGTAGAAAGGACACATTCTCAGTACAGGATAGAATGTTAAAATGCACAACTGTGGTGTTATTAAAGACTTCTCACATTGTCTTTATTTTCTCACTTTCTCTTTTAACAGTAAAATTTTGTCACATACTGTATGTCTTCTCACATTGATGTCTTAGATCCACTGAATTAAGAGAATATAATTATTCAGACATAAGATGATGAGAACCTCGGAAAGGAGAGGAAAGGACAAGGGAAGGAAAAAAATGATGAAAGAATGACAGCATTTGGCTATGGATTGAAGAGAAAGATAAGGAGAGAGAATGAAAGGTACTTACAAAAATTATGCTATGATCAGATATGTTTTAATAGTATTTTACATAACATTGCCTTAACTTCATTTTGGGATTGAATATCAACTGATTGATGTCTTGCTGTATTTTATCAGAGCCAGAAACTAGATTTCTAAATATATGAAGACCAGTTTTTATTAATTAGTTAGTGACCCCTTGCTCAAGTTGGTTAATAATAATAATACAATAATTTAAAAATAATAAAAAAATTCTATGTATTGTGTTCTAACAAATGTAAACCTACCTTTGCCCAACCCTGTATTTCTCCATCTCAAGCCAAACTGATTTTGAGTAAGATTTTATTTTGAGAGAGAGAGAAAAGGAAAGTGAAAAGAAAGTGAGAGAATGAGAGACAGGAAGGGAGAGTGTGAGTAGTTGTTTTCACTTTAGTTGTGCATTAAACTTCTTGTAAGTTCCTTGACCAGGGCTGTGCCAGTCTCCCCTTGCTCAAGTCAGAGACCTTGGACTTTTCATGCCAGTGTCCTTTGGTCTCAAGCTGGAGAGCTTTGGGATCATGTGGACAATCCCCTGCTCAAGCCAGTGACCCCACACTGACAAGCCTGCACTCAGAGTCAGCTACTTTGGGGTTTTGAACTGGCGACCTTAGTGTTTGGCCAATGTTTTATCCCACTGTGCTACCACTGGTCAGGCAATTTCTTTGAGTAAGATTTTTTTTGTTTTGTTTTTCAGAGAGAGAGTCAGAGAGAGGGATAGATAGGGACAGACAGACAGGAGCAGAGAGAGATGAGAAGCATCAATCATTAGTTTTTCGTTGCCGTTGCTACACCATAGTTGTTCATTGATTGCTTTCTCACATGTGCCTTGACCGTGGGCCTTCAGCAGACCGAGCAACTCCTTGCTGGAGTCAGCGACCTTGGGTCCAAGCTGATGAGCTTTTGCTCAAGCCAGATGGGCCCGCCCTCAAGCCAGATGGGCCCGCGCTCAAGCTGGCAAACTCGGAGTCTCGAACCTGGGTCTTCTGCATCCCAGTCGATGCTCTATCCACTGCGCCACTGCCTGGTCAGGCTCTTTGAGTAAGATTTTAAAAGGGGCAAGAAAGTTAATTTTAAAGGAGGTTCTAAACTTGATTTTAGAGGTTAGAAAGTTTACCTTAATGAACCACCATCATATAGTCATGTCATGCTTTTAAAGATTTTGTTTTCTAAAAAATTACGAGAATTCTTAGAGTTTATTAATAATGTTTTCATCTTGATTCTTGAGAATTGCCTTTTAACAATGGCCAGGATTTACTGTTGTAGTTGTAGAGTTTCTGCTTTTTTTCTTTTTCTTTTCCAACTGAATGATGTCATGATATAAGTAGACGTATGAGAGTTGTTATATTTGCAGAGAAAGAGCAAAGGTGCTCTGTGACTCTGAAAATTATATTTCAGAGTTTCTCGCAGCAGATTTCTTCTTTAGGAAAGAAGGTGAATTATTTTCTTTCAAGTAGAATGTTTATTTAGAAATAATGGCAAATGTATTCTTTGCTGAATGTTAATCTATGCATTAATGTAAAATGTTCTTAATCTGTGTTTCTGGAGTTCTTTCTAATGTTTAACTCTAGAAAGGTTAAACTAGCCCATTTCACTGCTAGGTAATAATAGCTAGTATTATCTTTGCTGTAGGGTGTTTAAAATCAAATTTTGAAGTATATTAAAACAATTACCAATTTGCTTACTATCCAATAGCTTGGAATGTGAATATTTGAAGAAAAAAAAATCAATAAATGGATGTGGAGTTTTTTGCTGGAATTCACACCACAGTAACAAGAAAAATTTTTTGGTTTTTATCATAAAAACCAAATTCTATCAGCACTGTGACTGAAAAATTTATTAGACATTGCAAATACTTACGGCTCCATATAGCTATTTGGTTTATAGTTAAGGTACTGAAATTTAATGAACTAATGTCTACTGCATTTGTAATTACTGGAAGAGTAGTATGAGTATGAATCATCCTTCAAATAAAAATAATTCCTTTTTGACTTTCCAAACACATTTCAAAGTACAAGATGCTTTTTCCTTTTGTCTGTTTCTAGACCTTTACTCATCATCTCAGAGGTGACTATTTTCTCAGTTGATCCCACCTTAGCAAAGGTCCTTTATGTAGAGACTTAAATATAAATGAACTAGAAAATGAATTTCAAACTACTGATGCTGTTTTATCTAGCATTATTACATTATTAAGGGTAAATATCTTATTAAATCCAATAGGGAGCCACGAAATGAATAAATACGATTTCTAAAGGTGGTAACTATAAAATAACTAAAAAAGTAAAAGTAATAAAATTGGGCAGCTAAATCATGTAAGTCAACAAAATTTATATTAAAAAGACCTTATAAATATTAACTTTGCCATGTGGAATTGCTATTATTTAAAGTCAAAACAAAGCATGGGAGAAATCTGACATTACACTTAAATTTATTTTAACAAAGTTTATATGTTCTGCACTAGCTACAGTTTTTGAGGCACTATTCCAAGTGCTCACAGTTATTAGCCATTTAATCCTCACAACACCACTATGATCAGGAAACCTTGGTTGCTGCCCATCTTACTGATGAGAAAGATGAGCATAGAGCTCCACATGGACAAATACTGTGCAGCGGCTGTGTAGTCTGAGTCTGAGTCATGTCACCTGCTGAGAGTTATATTTCATGATTTCTTCGCATCTCCTGTAGTCCTTCCATCACCAAGTGCTATAATTTTAATATTTCCTGGTATTGTTCTTTCTTCTCCTTTTCTGGGTTCTCTCCATCTATGCCCGAACCATCATGATATCAAAATATCAAAATCTTTTAGTTTAGTGAATCTCATACATTAGTCTGAGCTCTTAAGATAATTTGTGATAAAATTTTAGCACCCACCCCCTCTCATTTTTAGCACCCACCCTGTTAAACTTACTAATCTACTTCTAGGTTTTGAAAGATGATGTGACAGCTATTATTTATCTGTTGTTGCAGGAATCACTTCTTGCATTCATTTATTAGCACTTAACAAGAGCATTTTATAATCTCCGGAATGGTCTCCCTGCATCCACTTTTATAAGAAAGATTTTATTTATTGATGTTAGAGAAAAGCATCCTCTTGCTTCTCCTTTGTGCCTTGACCAGGCAAGCTCAGGCTCTCGAACTAGCAACCTCAGCTTTCCAGGTCAATCAATGCTTTATCCACTGTGCCACCACAGGTCAGGCCCTGCATCCACTTTTGTTTCCTCCCTTTTGTTCTTTTTAATACTGCAGCCAGACTACTATTTAAAATGTTTATTTTTTTTAAATTTTTTATTAGTTTGAAAGACAGAGGGAGAGAAAAGGGAAAGAGAGAGAGAGAGAGAGAGAGAGAGAGAGAGAGAGGACAGGAAAGAGAGGAAGATAGAAGCAACTCACTGTTCCACTTAGTCATTCCATTATTAGTTGTGCACTCATTGATTGCTTCTCCTCTGTGCCCTTACCAGAGATTGAACTGGTGACCTCTGCGTTCCAGGATGACACTCTATCCCCTGAGTCACCTGGCCAGAGCTAGAGTGTTAATTGGAAGATGTCTGCCCTGGCTGATTTGCTCAGTGGTTAGAGCATCGCCCTGGTATATGGATGTCCAGAGTTGGATTCTGGTCAGGGCACACAGGAGAAGTGAAGTGACCATTTGTTTCTCTCCTCTCCCTCTCCCCGTTCTCTCCCTCTTTCCTTCCCACAGCCAGTGGCTCAGCTGGTCCGAGCATTGGCCCCAGACAGGGATTGCCAGGTGGATTCTGGGGAGAATGTGGGAGTCTATCTATCTCCCCTCCTTTAAATAAATAAATAAATAAATAAATATTTAAAAGGTTAGAACATCTCACTTTCTTATGAAAATCTGTTCAAGTTTTCTACTACACTTAGAGTAAAATCCCAAGTCCTACTCAGGATTACGGGACCCTGAATAAACTCGTTCCTGCCTACCTCTTGGTCTCATCTTGTGTACCTCTGTCCTCTTGTTTCTTCAAATGAACATTTGCAGGGTCATTTCTCTTTACTCTAACGCTTAACTCCTTAGCTTCTTTGCATACTTTGTGTCTCACCTCTCCAGGAAGGTATTTCTTGACTTTCATGGCTAAAGTACATCCCATTGTTATTCTCTCTTGTGGCACTCAGTTTTTTCCCTTCAGAGTTCTCACTTAATTTCATGATTCTAATTTATTCATTTATGTACTTTTTAAGTGCATTTTTAATGTACCAAACGGCAAGCTCACTGAAGACAGAGACTGTCTACTTCGTTCTCCAATGTTTTATCAACATTCAGCAGTCTTACGTACATAGTAGATCCTGAATAACATTTGTGAAATATGATTACAGTATTTTGTATTTCAATCTGTTTAATGATGGCAGCAGAAATATGAGTCTCATATAGAGATTTGCATATCTCAAATTTGAAGTCCAAAGTTAGAGACAGGGAATGCAAAATCTCAAAAATGGTGGAGGTTGGAATATATCTTTCAAAGATAGATAGAACTTTATGTTTTTATATTATTATATTTCTGTACAGATTTTTTTAAACAAGGAAGAAATTGAAAAGAAAATCATCACAGAAAACAAGTGACTTCTGCTTATGTAAAAACCAGTAGTGATAGTGAATAATGGCAGGAGAGATCAGAATAAATTGCCAGCAAATATGCCACTTGGGCATAGGGATTGTTCTGAGCTGAAGGCAATTAGGTAGCAGCAAATAGGGAGAGGTTTCTGCCCACCCCCTTTCTGCCTAAAAGCAAGACATAAATTTCCCTATGTGAAGAGCTTCCTCTTGCCTTCTCCTGTATCAAGGGAAGGCAAAAAACTGTTATCACTGGAGACAGAAAGCACTGAGGTGGATCTGCACAAAATACCTTTATTAAAATAACTTTTATTTTCCATTAGTTTTCCCAGAATTTTTACCTTTGCAAAATTCATCATGCTACAAGCTAAAATCTCTTTTTCTTTGTCTTATCAATTCTCTACTAATTTATTACCCTTTGTTAAAATTATATATAAGCTCCCAGGTCTAACTGCCTTGATGGGTCTTCCTTTCTTTTCCATGAAGATCCCCATGTACATAAAAAATTAATATATTAAAATAAAATAAAATTTTTATGCCTTTACTCTTGTTGATCTGTCATTTTATTTATTATTGTTAGTTTCTTCATTAGTCAGATCACTTTTTTTTTTTTACTTTTCTCATTAATATGGGTCTTTCTGTGAACATCAAAGAGATATGCTTATTGAATAAATACTCAAAATCATTGCACAGAGAAGAACCTAGATGGCATTATCTGACCTTAGCCCAACATTATATGTTGCTAGGTAACCAAAAGTAAAAAAAAGGAGATCTGAAGCAAGCCAGCAAAAGAAAACCAGCTCTAGCCCATATTTAATGTCAGACCTGCTGCCACCATTAAAATTGTAGGAGGCCCCAAAACCAAACTTGGGGGAAGTAATGTTCCCTTTACCCTGTGATCTAATGCCTACCTTTCTACGTCAATAAAAGGTTTGCCTGACAAGTAAATCTCTAAGGAAAGAAATAATAGTCCAGTTTAGGTAGAGTCAATGCCCCTTTAAATTTGAGAGTAATTTATAATATTCTAATATAGCCATTCAAATATTCATTCAGTAAATATCTGAAATCTTGAAATACATTCTGGAAGTGTCTTAGCAAGTGGTTTAGGTTGATAGTATTTTTGTTTTGTTTTATTTTGCCCTTTTATTGTTGTTGTTCTTGATGTAATTTATGGTCTCTCTAAGAATTTAAAATCTTCTTAGGAGAAAAATATTTACATGGGTAAAGCAACAAACAACAATAGAGGGTGTGACTCCAATTAAACACCTATGCATACACACAAAATTTAGATCTTCGTTCAGAACTTCTTTTTCTACTTTGGTGGGACAATGTATCCTTTGTCACTTAATTCATGGGACACATTTACTGAACCTAAGAGGGTAGAGGAAAAGGTTTTTTTCCTCCTCTAAAATAGTCAGTCTTAGCTGTATGAACACTCAGAATTATGGCTCTTTCTTTCTTGAGGATGAGGGCTTGCCAATACTGACCTCTTGTCTGTCAGCCATAACTTTGAGGCATCTGTTTCCATGGCAGTACATTTCTTTGCTATAATATATGGGCTCCTTTGCCAGGGACCTCCCACTTTTTCCCATTTTGCTTCTCTCTTTTGCCTAATTGGCACATGTAGCTATTTAATTTAAATTAATAGAAATTGTCTAGTGGGTCCCCTAATGGACAGTGCAGAGACAGAGCAGATTCGTTATTGCAGAAAGTTCTATTGGATAACATTGTCTTAAGCTGCTCCTAAAAAACTTGAATAGTAGTAAGTAGACATAACAGCATGGTTCCTGAGCTGTGAGTTCAGGTGGCTATATTGCTTTTTTGATATCTAAATAAAATTTACAGTCATATAGGCTCAGCTAATGAGCAATATTTTATATTTGTCATATACTTTTGAAAGATAATGAAAATAGTAAATTATTAACTATCTGTATAAAACACTAAATAGGAGAAGTTGTTTGATCTAGCCATAGAGAAGGTGGACTGATCTTAATGTAGTGCTTAAAGGAAAGAGAAATCAGCTGTAGATCCATCTTTCCCGGGTTGAGTTGGCTGATCCTGATTGGCTAGACAGGTGTCCATTTCCTTCAATGTCATTCCTGACCTCCCCAATAAAAAAGACCTCCAGATGAAAAGGACAATTGTTTTGGCAAAGATCTAAAAGTACTAATAGCTTTTCAGTATATAATACTGACCTAGGAAAAGTGTGGTTGTGTTGCAGTAATATAATGTTATAGTAATTAAATATATAGAAATATAGAAAAATATGGAAGATATATAAAAGTAATTAAGATATAATATTAAAAGCAATTAAGGAAATTAAATAAAAAATATAGTGTATACAAATATGATAAACTCTGACTTTCGAGCAGGGCCTAGTTAGTGTGTGTGTGTGAAGTTATATATAGATAAGAACTGGTTTGATGTCATAACTCTGTAAGTCAACTTAAACAAGAAGCTTCCCTAGGAACACCTTAAAAGTGTCTTGATGTGACATTTCAGTAGATTAACATAAAAGGGGTTCCCTTTGAGGAACTTTCAAAAAAGTGATTTGAGGTGATAATCCTATAAATTTACACTTGTTAGAAGGTGGGTTGAGATGATAAACCTGTAGATTGACACCTGTTAGAAGGCTTGGCCAGAAAAGATGCTAAAGCTGAGGGGCCCCCTGCTGCAGTAGTTGCCCAGACTCCAACATTGATGTGGACTGTCTCCACGCTGCTTTGACCAAAGACAGATGAGAGGAGCACACCAACAGGACCCCCTTAAACTGTACCCAGGCATGCCAAAAGGATTTGAGAGTAATAAACTGCCTGTGTAATTCTTGCAACTAACTTGTGTGTCAGTCATGTCTTTCCTCTGGTGGCAGTTGGTCTCAGCACTGATAAATACAATCCTCATAGCCACCTCAATAGTAGTTTCGAAGAGGCTGCCAACCCTGCTGATAAGCAGGAGTGTTCCACTGTGCGGGGAAGTCAAATTGGGGACACCTGATCAACATAGAGCTTGGATTTTATTTGGACAGGTTGATGGTGCTAGCTAGTTACTATTGTGCTGTTTGAAGAAGTGAGAGCTAAATGGTAGTAAAATTATATATATATTTTTCCAGAACTTCTTTACAAGAAAGTCATACTTGAGATTAAAGATTAAAGAGGTTAAGCCTGTGGCATGTCTTTCAGCAAAATCTCAAGCGCCTGACCAGGCGGTGGCACAGTGGATAGAGCATTGGAGTGGGATGCGGAAGGGCCCAGGTTCAAGACCCCGAGGTCGCCAGCTTGGGCGCGGGCTCATCTGGTTGAGCAAAAGCTCACCAGCTTGAGTCCAAGGTTGCTGCCTTGAGGAAGGGGTTACTCGGTCTGCTGAAGGCCCGCGGTCAAGGCACATATGAGAAAGCAATCAATGAACAACTAAGGCGTCAAAACAAAAAACTGATGATTGATGCTTCTCATCTCTCTCCGTTCCTGTCTGTCTATCCCTCTCTCTGTCTCTGTAAAAAAAAAAAAAAAAAAAAAAACTCAAGAAAAGATAAATTAGGCAGTCAAATAATCATAAGGCTTAGATAGCAAGATTACATGAGCTGTCCAACTTGCTTTAAGTAAAGATTTAAGAAATTCTTATTATATGAATATTCTGTTTTCCATTTGTAACTCTATTCAGCTTTACCCCCATAATAAATGTTTAGTGAACAAAGTTTTTACAATGACTCCTGAAAAGTGATAGCATTTTTTAAAAAATTATTTTTATTTATTTTGTGACAGAGAGAGACAAATAGAGACAGACAGACAGAAAGGGACAGAGATGAGAAGCATCAATTCTTTGCAGCAGCTTCTTGGTTGTTCATTGACTGCTTTCTCCAGCAGAGTTAGTGACCCCTTGCTCAAGTCAACAACCTTGGGCTCAAGTCAGCGACCATGGGGTCATGTCTATGATCCCACACTTGAGCCAGTGACCCCATGCTCAAGTTGGATGAGCCGCCCATGCTTAAGTTGGTGACCATGGGGTTTTGAACCTGGGTCCTTTGTGTTTGAAGCTCTATCCACTACACCACTGCCTGGTTAGGCAAAGTGATACCATTTTGATCATTTATTCTTCTTTATATTTTTTCTTAAAACAACTTATTTACAAAAAGATACACTAAGTAAATACATTATAAACTGTAATATTTCAAGATTATGGTCTCTGTCAAAGAGGTATTTTCTAGACATAACACTTTTTAGTCAGAATTTATCATGTGGAACACTTCTGCCATGTGTGTATGAATCCAATTTTGCTTTGTGTATGTGTAAGGGAGGAAAAAAAATTATTTTTCCTCTATCCTCCTAGGTTCTCTGGCTAGGTCCCTAAAACTTAGATTGACAAAAGACAAATTAATAAGAGAAAAGCATAGCAGTTTATTTAATGTAGGGTTTATATAACATGGGAACTTTCATAAAAAAATTAAGATCCAGAGAAATTATAAATCTGAGTGTTTTTATACCAGGTTTGATGAGAATGGAAAGTTATGCAAAAATGTGATAAGACTAAAAGAATGAGCTAAGGTTAGTAAACTGGGGCAAACTGAGCAATAGCTGTTCATTCAGATTCCTCTCCATGCCTTTCCATTTTTGGAGAGAAGAATAATGCCTTTCTTTGGGTATAAGAAGGGCAACTCTCACATGAGGGTTCCCTGAAAAGCTTCAGGGGAGAAAGGAAGGTCATAGTCTTTCCTGCACCTACTGTTTCTCAAGTTCCTTCAGTTTAAAATATTCAACATGCTGAAGCACTATAGTTTAGGGCAGCATGTTTTGAACGCCATCATGGGTATACTCTAAGGCAGTGGTTCTTAACCTGGGTTCTATCGAACCCTAGGGGTTTGATGAGTCGATCTCAGGGGTTCGGAGAAGCCTCTGCCGCGGAGGCCAGAATAAAGTAAGACCGTAATTTGTTGTGAGTTCATGTACTTCATTGGTTTTGTTCTTTGAGCAAGGTGATGTTCATGCACGGCTCATTTTGTGCACCAGTAAAAAAACATATACCTATGTCTTGAATTTGGAAAAAAAATCATATTTTATTTATCACTAAAGAAGGGTTCAGTGAATGCACAGATGAAACTGGTGGGTTTGGTACCTCAAAAAAGGTTAAGAACCGCTGCTCTAAGAAGAGAGAAAAAAATGTTTTGTCTTCTATGACGCTTATGTCTCTTATGCCCTCCTGTACTTGGATTGTGTTTTGTCCAAAAAGTGTTTACCTGTGATTTTTTTTTTTTGTATTTTTTTCTGAAGTGAGAAGTGGGGAGGTAGTCAGACAGACTCCTGCATACACCTGACCGGGATTCACCCAGTATGCCCACTAGGGGGCAATGCTCTGCCCATCTGCGACATTCCTAGGTTGCAGCAGAAGTCATTCTTGTGCCTGAGGCGAAGGCCATAGAATCGTCCTCAGTGCCCGGGCCAACTTTGCTCCAATGGAGCTTTGCTTGTGGGAGGGGAAGAGAGGAAGGAGAGGGGGAAGGATGGAGATGCAGATGGGTGCTTCTCCTGTGTGCCCTGATTGGGAATTGAACCTGACACTTTCACATTCTGGGCCAGTGCTCTACTGCTGAGCCAACTGGCCAGGGCCTGTGATATTTTATTTTTAAGTACAAAATAATTATGAGCACCCAATTCTGAAAGACAGGAGAAGGAAATGTCCCAGAAATAAGTAAAAAATATAGGAACAATAAGACTGCATGTTATGTACAAACTGTATTTATTTACTTTGAAATTGCTGGTATTTTTTACTAATTAAACATATTTTTATTCAACTGACATATTTTTCTAGCTGTGAAAATTGTTTGAGTATCTTATGTTGAGAGGAGACATCACAATTTTCCCATTAAATTTAATGGAAATACTTTAAGCTCTTTACTTAACAACAGGGCTTTCAAATACTAATGAAAATCATTAAGCAAGGTATAGGTGTACTTGAAAAACAACATTGATGGGGACACATAGTGACTACTAACCCAGGAGAAGATCCTCCAGTTTGAGAAACCATTACTAAATGCAAATTCTTGATAATTTTGTTATTGTTCCTGCCTAAGTGTCCCTGGCACAATGAACTACTCAGAGACCAGTTGAAATGTTCCTAAGGGCTAAGGAGAGGCAACAGTCTCCATCAGCAAATCCAAGGACTGAAACTCCATCCCCAGACTTATTCAGATATTTATTGGCCAGTACAAATAACTCAAGGAAGCAGACAGCAGAAGTTTTCAGGAGGTGAAGTAAAGTGCAAGGAACTTTGCTGACTCCTAATCTCTATTCTGAGAGCCTAAACATTTTCTGTTTCTAAATCTTGTCCTGCTGTTTTGCTGTTTCCAGCATGCACCATTTCCAGTATGGGGTCAAAGAGGCCCCTGACTCTCATCGCTCAGGGTTTTCTCCCTAGGACACCTTGCTGTCTCTAATTGTTAACCTAACTCTGCATGTTTCTCATGGCATATTTCCACACCTAACGTTTGTTTAGGTTGACTTCTTTTGCCATAAAGCTGTCAAATTTTCCAATCTGCTTTTCTATTTGCCACGTCCCATGGGCTTGAACAAGAGGAATAAATTAGCAACATCACCCACCTTTGCTAACTTAACATTATTTTCACTTCCATTCACTAACATTTATGAAATAATTCCTATGGTTGAGATTTTTCCTACTATTTCCCCCATATAAAATTATTATATTTTATATGCATATATTTTTAAAAATTAGTGTTTTCATATGTATATAATAGAATACTTCATCATAAAAATGAACTATTGCCATTTGGGACAAAATGGATGGACCTCGAGGATATTATGCTAAGTGATAGAAGTCAGATGAAAAAAAAATCATATCATTTCTTTCATATGTGGAATATAAAACAAAAATAAATAAACAAATGAACAAACAGAACAAAAACTAACTCATAGATACATACAATAGATTGGTGGCCACAGGAGAGGAAGAGGATGGGAGGTGAGGACAAAATGCATAAAGGAAGCCAAATATATGGTGATTGATGAAAACGAGACTTTTGAGAGTAAGCATGCTGTAGTGTATACAGATATCACATCATAATGTTGCATACCTGAAACTTATATAATGTTGTAAACCTATGTTACTACAATAAAAATGTTATTCACTCAAATACTTTTTTTCTGCTGGTGAACATGTATTTTAGTAACAAGTTTTGCTTTAAAGCTGTTTTCTTTCTTAAAAATTTTTAATAAAGGACAAAAATACATTTGAATAATTTTGCTATTTCTGAACTCACTTGTTTCTTAACATCTTAGTTTTAAAAATAAAACAGAAACAGTTTAGATACTATAAGACCAGACATAACTCTATATGTATATATAACTGTATATTAATATAGCTATAACTAGACATATGTATATATTTTTCTTTTCTAAAATTTTTAGGTCATATTTTCAGTTCTGCATTTTCAAAAAATCATGTTTATGCAAAAATGTCTCTGTATCTGGTTTCCTGAGCTAGATTTCGGGGGCTAAATAACTCTGATGAGCTTTTATTATGGGTGAATATAAAATGTGCTTCGTTTCTCCATGTGTAATTCACCTATATGCAAAAGAGAACATTTTATTAGTCAGGAATAGTGGTCATTTAACACCTCTAATACTTCATTCAGGATGAGGAAGACTAGAGAAAATCAAGTTATCTCACTCAGTTACTTATTTGGTAAAGGGAATTTTTTTTTTTTTTTAGAGACAGAGAGAGAGACAGACAGACAGGAAGGAAGAGAGATAAGCATTAACTCATAGTTGCAGCACTTCAGTTGTTCATTGAGTGCTTTCTCATATGTGCTTTGAGGGGGTAGAAGGGGCTCCAGCCAGGCATGTGACCTTCGTCTCACGCCAGCGAACCTGGGTCCTCAGTGTTCCAAGTTGATGCTCTATCCACTGTGCCACTATCTGGTTAGGCTGTGAAGGAGGAAGTTTAAAGTTAATGAGTAATA
Source organism: Rhynchonycteris naso (assembly GCA_037038555.1). Lineage (NCBI taxonomy): Eukaryota > Metazoa > Chordata > Mammalia > Chiroptera > Emballonuridae > Rhynchonycteris > Rhynchonycteris naso. The sequence continues at coordinate 49,782,770 of CM072997.1, read as the reverse complement.
TGATGTTCATACGTTCCTTGGCACAGATTGTGTTTTTTTTTTCTTTTCCAAGTGAGAAAACAGGAGATAGAGAAATAGACTCCTGCATGTGCCCCAACTGGGATCCACTCGGCAACACCCAACTGGGGCTATGTTTGCAGCCTAGCTATTTTTAGTGCCTGAGGTAGAGGCTCCATAGAGTCATTCTCAGTGCCTGGGGCTGATGTGCTCAAACCAATCAAGCCATGGCTGTGAGAAGGGAAGAGAGAGAAAAATAGAGAAAGAAGGAGGAGGGGAAAGGGTGGAGAAGCAAATGATCTCTTTTCCTGTGTAGATTGAACCCAGGACATCCACACACCAGGACAACACTCTACAACTAAGTCAACCAACCAGGACCTTGTCATAGATTGTTGAATAGCATTTTTTAATTTTAAAATATGAGACATCATTAATTTAATTAAAGATGATTTTAATTAATGTTCATATTATCTTGTCCTGTAGTAATTTTTACTTAAGGGCATTTTAAGATGTAAGAGATTGAATTATAAGTATTTAAGCCATGCTTACATGAACTAACTTATTAAGGCAAGGGTACAAAAATACTTCAGTTTTTGCCTGACCAGGCATTGGCACAGTGGATAGAACATTGGCCTGGGACGCAGAGGACCCAGGTTCGAAATCCCAAGGTTGCCTGTTTGAACGTGGGCTCGTCTGGTTTGAGCATAGCTCACCAGCTTGAACCCAAGGTCACTGGCTTGAACAAGGGGTCACTCACTCTGCTGTATCCCCCCCCAAAGCACATATGAGAAAGCAATCAATGAACAACAAAGGTGCTGCAACGAAGAATTGATGATTCTCATCTCTCTTCCTTCCTGTTTGTTCCTATCTGTCCCTCTCTTTGTTTCTCTCTCTGTCTCTGTCACAAAACAAAACAAAACAATAAAACCCCCTACAAAATGCTTTGTTTTTTATCTGAGTAAACACACCCATTATTATGGACAATTTTTTACAACTTCAGCTTTTAGGGCTTATGTTGACTGAATTAGGTCTAGTTTCTGTTTTCATTTGTTTATTGTCATTAGATCAGATATTCAGAAAACAATATTAACTGGCTAATTAATCCTTTGTAAAGTCTCTAATATTTCTTAAATTTGTGAGTGTGATTTTTCTGAATTAGCTTTTAGAAAAATGCAACATTACTCAAAAGTAACTATTTAATAAATTACTTTATATAATTATTTCCACTGTAATTCCATGCTAAGAAAAATATTCTTTAGAAAAATATTTTATTTGCATATAATATTGTATATTAAAATTTATCTATTATAAAATTAAGTATTTATATTACAGTATAAAATAAATTGTTATTCAAATGAATAGAAAATTCAGTTGTTTATTGAACACTTAACATGCTATAGTCTGATATTTAAAATATAGAATTATTTTATTTTCATGTGTTTTTACAGACACTTGAGTTGCTGTCATGTATCATTAAGAGTATTATAGAATATAAATATATTTTTAATAATTAATTTTTTATTGGTTGATTTTGGAAAGAGGCATTTATTTGTTGTTCCACTTAGTTGTGTGTTCACTGGTCATTTCCCATATGTTCCTTGACCGGGTATCCAACCTGCAACCTTGGTGTTTCAGGAGGATGCTCTAACTAACTGATCTAACAGGCCAGGATATGAACATCTTTGTTGGGCAGATAAAATATATTATTCTCACTTTGTTAAAGATGGCGCTGCCCATGTGGAAGCCCATTGATATTAATGTGTGTTGGGGGCGGGCTATGGGCAGGCAGGATCCTTATATCCTGGGGCTTGGTTTTAGGACTAAGTCTTTCCCACCTTTTTTGATGTAGGGTAGTGCACTCTCATGAGGAATCCCATTATGCTTCAGATAAGTGACTTTCTATCAGAGACTTTCTTATTTGTAGATTGGCTTAAAGGTTTGGATTTCTACACTATAAAGTGGGGCAGACCAGGAGCTTGCTCTCTCTCAGTTCCTGAGATTAGCATGAGGAGGAGAGCAGAGAAAGGCCAAGGGAGGAGGCCAGGAGAAGCAGCCAAGATGGTGGAGTGCTGAGGAAGAAGCCAGTTTGTGCAGAGAGAAGGAGATGAGAAACAGAGTTGAATAAGTCTGGTGAGCAAGAAACCTCTGATTCTAGGAAACTTGGATAAGTCAGTAGCTTTGTGAGCACTGAATGAGTGGGTTTTGGAGCCCAGTGTGTGTTTTTACTTGCCCGTTGAGTGCAAGCTAGGATTAAAGATGATGGCCCACCAGCTTTTGGCTCCGTTGTTTCATTACCGACTGTCCGAATCAAATGCGAACTTGTGTGAACCAGGTGGCTGTGGTGGTGGCCGTGGCTACTGGCTTTACAATCTTTAAAAAATTAAAAGAAAATCAATAGTCTAATGCCTGTTTCCTGTAGGGTAAGGTAAAAATGGGAGAAGGGATTTTACTTTAAGACTGGTTATGTTTTAGTCATGTGTTTTAGAGAGTAAATTTCATTTAATCTTTCCAAATTAAGACAATGATTATTTTCATTTTACCCAGGAGAAAACAAGTTTTGTGTGGTAAATGAATTTGCTCAAGATCACACAGTAAATGGAGAAATCAGCATTTGAACACAGTTATGTCAGATACCATGTTTTTTTATACCTTAACATATTACCTTCATTCCTTAATTATTAAAAACGGATCTTTAAATTAGCTTTTGATAAAACATAATGTCATTTCAGTTTAATGTAATAAAAAATTTACTTCTTAAACACTAATCTAAAACTGAAGCCTGAAAAGACTTGCCTAAGTTTGCCTATAGTGCCTCGTTTGATCCACCCTATTTTGTCTCTATGATCTCATTTAGTTTTCAGCACAGCCCTGTGAATTAGGCATTATTTCCCTTTTAGAATCTGGCAGACAGGAGAACAGAGATAAAGTGGTTTGTCTAAAGTAATGCTCAGACAAGAAGCAGATAATAGGACTCTAATTGAGGTCTTTTGTACTTACCTCTAAAGCAGTGGTTCTTAACCTTTTTTGAGGTACTGAACCCACCAGTTTCATATGCACATTCACCGAACCCTTCTTTAGTGATAAATAAAATATGATTTTTTTTCCAAATTTAGTTTTGCTGGTGCGAGACTAGAGTTGCTTAACTTGGCATTGCATATCATGCAGATAGGACGCTGACTCCCATCTCGTTCTGTGATACATGTGAATCCATGTTGTACATATTCGTCCGACCACTTTCTTTTTTTGCTCGACATATTTAGTATGGATTAAAATATTAAGAAAGAAACCACATGACGTGCAACTACAACAAGCGTTGACTACTGCGCGCACTAAATTCCCGACAGCACTGGTTGGCCAAGCAGTGTAACATGATCCTCTGCAGCAAGTGATGGCCAAGCGGGGCGTGTCATCACGACTTTACACAAGTGTGTCTTTACCTCCGCGGCAGAGGCTTCTTCGAACCCCTGAGACCAACTCATCGAACCCCTAAAGTTCGATAGAACCCAGGTTAAGAACCACTGCTCTAAAGGCTTTTTTCACCACAACACTGTGAAGATACTTAGGAGAGTTAAACGAGCATAAGAAATGTAAAAACCGAAACAAGTTCCAGATAATTTAGTAAAACCCATCTTGTATATCTGTTGAATAATAATAATAATAATAATAAAAAGAGCAATTACTGAGCTCATCACTCTCTAAATATCTTGTCATTATCTCTCATTTAATCTTTACAACTAATTTATAAATTTCCCCATGTTGAACATGAAATTATTTAGTCACTTACATATTAAGTAAATTACCCAAGTTCATACAACTGAAAGAGCTAAATTTTAAATAAATAAAAAAAGCAACTCTAAAGTTCTTGCAAGTAACCAAGAAACATATTCTATCTTTAATCTCTTATATTCAATCTCCTCAATTATCCCCTCTTTATCAAACAGTTCCTAAAGGAGCCAACTGGACATGATCCTTTTAAAACTATATAATTCTAAGTTTGTATCTTTATTTTGAAGGTGTGAAGAGGAACAAAATATCTTCTACCCTCAAGGTTCTTCTGGCTGGTCTAATAATCAAATAAACATGAAACAGATTAGCAAGAGAAAAGCACCAAATTTAATACAAACATATGTATGGGAACCCCACATACAGGAGAGTCAGAGACCCCCACATGCAGGAGAGGTTCAGAGATAGAAAAGTGATTGAGTGATTGAGGTAGATAAGACATTTTGATCTAGTGATGAGGTGTACCATGGGGGCATCCAAAGGTCATTGCAGGATGATAAGAAGAGTAGATGTTTAGTAAATAAAAGTTTGCCTTAAATGGTGAGGAATAGAGACTAGACCTGGGGGTGGGAAATGTTTTGAACACGCAATACTGTGTATAAAAATGAGTTGTAGAATTATGCTTCTGAAACCTGTATGTATAATTTTGGTAACCAGCATCACCTCAATCCATTCAATTAAAAAAAATAATAAAGTTTGCCCTGTCCTATAGATAGGTCAAAAGGAATTATCTGTGATAAAAACTTATTAGGGACAAGACCCCTAATTCAAATTATAGTAGTTTGGGGGGATGGAAGAAGTTTCTCTTGAGTCTGCCCCTAAAGTTGCCTTTAGCTCAAAGTAATCTGCATACCACTGAGACACATCTTGGAATGACTTGTTCTGGATCCCACAAAGGGGAGGGGAAGCAGAGTTATTTTCATATTTTGTGTTATCTTCCATTCTAGATTTTAAGCTTCCCAAGAACATTCCCAAAATCTAAGTCAGCCAAGAACTTTTATATACTCCCACCTCAATTTGGTGAGAGGCCCTGTTCTGTGAAATTTCAGCACCTACAAAATTCAGCCATAGAGACCTGGAACTTTCTTCGGTCAAATAAGGATTACAATAGAATATAATTTGATTGAAGCTGTTTATAAGACTTCATAAGAGCTTAAAGAGATTACTTTTAAATTCTTATGCATTTCGTCTTATAGTCTCATTAATCAAAAATCTAAAATAATAATAATGGAACTTAATCTTCAACTCTTTTTCATTTAGGCAAAGTCAATGAGGATAACTTATAAAAACTGAGAAAGTTAAAAGGAGATAGATGGCTGACAAAGGACAATCTAAAACTAATTCCTCTTTGACAATGTCATTTTTTTTGACAATATACTATTTAATGGCTTCCTATTTTTCATAAGATTGTGAACAAAATCCGTCCCAGGACCTACAAGTCTATTGTTGGCATCTTACTTCACCATTTTCTCAGCTCTTAAAACTCTCCATGTCTGAAAGCAACATGATATTCATAACGTTATTATGAATTAAAAACTCACATTTCAGTCAATTTAAATATTTTCTGAATGCCTGTTTTATGCAAAGCAATGAGAGATTTGGGGCACAAAAACACAGTCCTTGTGTCAGGTTAATAAAAATCTTGTGGAAAAAATATATAAACATCTTAGAAACTAATTAAAGAGACAAAATAATTTAGGAAAATAATAGAAGGGATGTCCGAGGCACTTAGGTGTCCAATGAGTAGTACAATTAGGCACATCATTTAATTTGGTAGTCTCAAGTTTCTTGAACTCTCTCAATAAAGAAAAATCTCATAACAGCCTACTTTACAATAATGTATGTTTGGACAAAATAATAACTGGTGACTGACATGTAGCTTGTTCTCCCTTCTGCAAAAGGGAGACATGTGAAGCTAGGTAGGGAAAGTAACTGGGAAATTGAGGGGGCTGACTCTGAATTCTCAGTTTTCTTTCCAGATTTGGCATGAATTTACTGAAATGCCTGTCACGGTCCTGGAAGCCACAGAGAGTCAGAATTATCCCTATTAATATTTAAGCTTGAGTTTACAACTACCTACCAGTTGGTGTCAAAGCAAAATGAAGATTTAACTTGCAGTTAGGCTAACAGAACTCTTGGATGGTTAGCTGTACAGATTTACACATTTCACTAACCTCACTGAAATGTGACCCATATTTTATATAATTGATTTTTTAATGATATTGCATTATGGCATGATTTTACAGTATAAGTTACTTACTTTATTTATTTATTTTTACAGGGACAGAGAGAGAGTCAGAGTGAGGGATAGATAGGGACAGACAGACAGGAACGGAGAGAGGTGAGAAGCATCAATCATTAGTTTTTTGTTGCCGTCGCAACTCCTTAGTTGTTCATTGATTGCTTTCTCACATGTGCCTTGACCGCGGGCCTTCAGCAGACCGAGCAACCCCTTGCTGGAGCCAGCGACCTTGGGTCCAAGCTGGCGAGCTTTTGCTCAAGCCAGATGGGCCTGCGCTCAAGCTGGCGAGCTCTTGGTCTGGAACCTGGGTCTTCCGCTTCCCCATCCGACGCTCTATCCACTGCGCCACCGCCTGGTCAGGCTTATTTGTTTTTTATTTATTGATTTTAGAGAGAGAGAAAGTTTGGGAAGAGAGAGAGAGAGAGAAACATGGATTTGTTGTCCCACTTCTTTGCGTATTCAGTTGTTGATTCTTATATGTGCCCTGACCAGGGATTAAACCTGTAACCTTGGTTTATGAGGGAATGCTCTAACCAACTAAGCCATCCAGTAGAGCTAAGTTTCTTCATTTTTAGTTAACTGTAGTATCAAACTCAGGTATTTGTTGAGAAAGTAAATGAAATAATTAGTGTAAATCACTGCAGTATAGCCTGACACATAGAAAGGACTTAATAATTGTTAGGTACTACTCTTATTAGTAATATTTGGATACATGACTCAACATACAAGTGAATTTATGAGTGATACTGCTCAAAATATTTAACAACTGCTATAGTGTGGACACTTACTAATCAGAACATATGCCCCAAAGCATTAACCCATTAGTCTTTAATGGGGAGATTCACTGGTTCCCATGGGAGTAGCTGGATTGTTAGGGAAGTTAAGGGATACACCTAGTGGTGGAATTCAGCTGGTTCGCACTGGTTCACCAGAACCAACACATAATTATTTGTTGAATTTGGAGAACTGGTTGTTCAAATGGCACTTGTAACCAGGATTGTCTCTAAGGTGGGCGCCTGGGCAGCCGCCCAATGTGGAAATCACAAGTTTACATTCCTTACTCTTTTTTAATGTTCATCTGTGCAACAGCATATTCTAAGTGCCCATATTAATGTGTATTCTGTCCCAGGTGAAAAAAATTTGACAGAACAATGCTTGTAATATTTACTTATTTATTTCGTAAAACTCATTATACCTTTGATTAAATACTACATTGTAATTCCCTTGTGTTTGTTACTCCAGTAAACAAACATCTAACAGAAAGAGAAAAAGTGCCAAACAACCAGGGGGTGACAAGCTGTCACTTGTCTCAACTTTTCAGTTACACCCCCAATTCCCAAAGATACTATGAGTACGCTGGTGTTCCCTGAACAGTGAAAACAATAGAAAGCTAGGACACAATGAACCAATAGAAATATTGATTTAAAAGGTTATCATATCACCCATTTCAGAAGCTGTGGAAGAAAGCTCACAGCTTTCCTGTGACAAACATGTTTGTCATATACATTATTCATTCATATTTAATCTGCGTAGCCTATGCCATTTATTAATGCAGCCTAGAAATTTTTGTTTAGTATCAAAAAAATGAAGAAAATGTATGTTCTGACTGATGTTTATCAATAGTATAAGCACAGTGTTTTGTTTATAAAAGTTTATGATATGACCACATGCAAAAGAAAAGTTCTCCTGAGAGTTTGAAGATAGATATCTTAGAGCAAACAATGTAATAATTTTTAATTTTGGGGAATCACCACATTAAATGAAGGATGCTGAACAAGTAAAATCTTTGCTTTCTCACATCGATTCGATTCTGTCGATGTCTCCAAGATTACAGGTCTTAGACTGAGTAAACCAGCTGCAAACAAAATATATCCTATAAAGGTTGAGCTGAAATGCCCTAAAGATGCACTGCACATTCAAGGCATTGTTAATGAAAGCATCAATTGTTAGGTTTTGTTTATTGCTTCACGAAGGATTTTGTAACATTAATGTGCTAAGAATACTGTACTAACCCTGGTTTGATCTACCTTGGAATGTAAAGCAACAGTTTGGAACCCATATTACAAAAATCATCAAAATAGCATGGAAAGAGTACAACACAAGTTCTTAAAATCATTGTCCCATAAACGTGGCCATGTTACTTATCATGTACCTTACAATGATGTTGTGGAAGTACTTAACCCAACAACATTACTGTATTGGAGGAGGGTCACTGACTTAAATTTCATGTACAAACTTTGTAATAATTTTGTTGAGTGTCCTGCTCTTCTTGAGGCATTGTTTCAATGTTTCTAAAGTTATAACAAGAGAAAGCAAGTTTTTAAATGTGAGTTTCTATAGAAGAAACTGCTTATCTTAGTGCCATAAAGAGAATGATGAGGGAATATAATGAACTGCCTTTTGATATCGATATAATTTCTCATTATGCAGCTTTTATAATATTTGTTGTTTATTTCTTTGTTATTGTCAGTGTAATGCCTTAATAATTTGTACACTTTTATTGCCTATATTTAAATTTAATCCCTATTGTGATTCCATGTATGTATTTCCATGCAACTTCCATTGTGGGTACTCTCTATTTTTTCCCCATGCTCTGTGATTATATATTCTTTTGTTCCCTTATATATTTGTCCTTTATTCTTGAAATACTTTATTTTTAAATACTGATACTGATGTAGTTTATACATAGTGTTTGCATCATGAGATTTTTCTACTTGAGCAATACCAGATTATTTTTGTGATATTTTTGTCTTGTCCTAGCTATCGGCATATCTTTTACAATTTTCTCTTTTTCTTTTGATTCTAATTATTGCCTACTCTTTGTTCTATAATTTCCTCTGGTAATTGTAGCAATATGTTATAAAACTACATTCTTTATTACATGTCCTTGCTTGGTTATTGATGCACACACTTTTCAATAAGGTTTTTTACACTATCTTACAATCTTTGATAAAGGGTATCAATATTTGTAAATAAATGTTATTATAATATATTAAAATAAAGCATTTTTTAATTGTTTTGCTGTTGCCCTTAAGAGGATAAAAGGCAACAAAGTTTGACAGATTTTTTCAAGAAGAAACCAAAACTGGAATCTATTATATCAAAACTGGCCCTGGATGGTACAAACAGTCAGAAGCACAACCACTCCAACTTGAAGAAAGTAGCATGTCAGTAATTGAAATAAAAAACGATAACAACTCCAAAATTGCATATAGTTTTCCTGAATGCTGGACAGTGCAACAATATAACATTTTAAAAGAAAAATATGATGAACTAGTAATTTCTACCATGGAAATGTTTTCATATTGAGGCATCATGGAAAAATAAAGAGGTTCAGCAAGCTTCTCTAAGGAAAGAAATGAAAGAACACTTTTCATCAAAAGCTCGTAACATTTGTAAAGAGAACTTAAAATAATGTGACTAGGATTCAGTAACAAAAGTAATAGATACAATGAATGAAAAATATTTAAGTACTACTTGTAGAGTATTTAATACAGTTTACAGCCTGGCAAAAAGATGTAAACCATTTTAGACATAGAAGATGAGATAAAAGTGCAAATTAAATATGGATTAGATATGGGAATGGGATTACATTCAGGTAAAGCTGCTGTGAAAGTAGTTGATTTCATTGCAAAGGAAATTAAAAAAGAAATATTTACTGAATATTATTGAAAATAAGATAAAATATGTTTGATGATTGACAAAGCATCAATGATATCTTGCAAACCAGATACTTTTCTTGAAAGTTGAGAATTCAGTTACATTGCTGACAATCTTCATTGAGCTAGTTGAATTGGGAAAACAGGATGCAGGGACAATATGTTCTGTTATGGAAAGTTTAAATAATGTTGACCCTACTAAGAACTATCTAGAAAAAAAATTAATAGGATTTTGCTTTGATGGTACCAGCATTATCCTTGGGAAAAAATCTGGAGTGAGCACTAGGATGACAAGAATTTTCAAACATAATGCTATGCTATTGCTTAAACCATCACCTCCATTTTGTTTTAGATGATTTGGTAAAGAAAATAAAGCAAGTAAGTAATTTTAAAATATTTATTGAGAGTTAGGAAGCAAGATGGCGACAGAGCAGGCGGACGTACCAACTTCCAACTCCCAGAAGCAAAGTGGATTATAACTCAATTTAAAGAACCATCATCTGGATAAACCAACTATGAACTAAACTAAGTGGACCCTTCAACCAAGGAACACAGAAGAAGCCACATTGAGACTGGTAGGAATAGCGAAAACGCGAAATAGCTCCCCGGAGCAAACGGCAGCCCGGAGAGACCCGCGGGGCGGGAGGAAAGTTTGGCGGAGAGGGAGGGACCTGGGTCCCAGGAACCAAGCCCCAGCCTGCAGTCCCAGAGCCTAGAAGAGGCGTATGGACAGTTTTGAGCTGTGAAACAAGTGAGGGAGCTCCCAGGCCTACAGTGTGGAGTATTAGGTCCCTTCCTACTCTGCTGAGGGCTGCTTAAGGGTTTGGGACGACAGGACGCTGAAACGTGGTTCTGTCGGCGTGGGCAGAGGCCAAGCCGGTGGGAGATCAGTCTAGCCCAGAGGGTCAGAGGGGACACGCGAAAGCGGTCCAGCAGCTGCGGGCCCCCATTTAATCCCACTTACAGGAACAAAGCGGGAGGCCAGGAACGGGCAGGCCCTGTGCAGGCTGGCCCTGACCGCGGGGACCGGGCTAGGACCAGGGACGGGCAAGGGCTTGCGGCTGAGCTCACACTACCAGCCCCGCCCCCGACCCCCCCCCCCGCCCCCCCCCAGGCCGGAGAAACTGTGGTTGGCCAGTATACGTGCGCGAGCGGGCTCCGAGCGCGGGAACGGGCTAGACCCCGAGACAAGTGGAAGCTCGCAGTTGAGCTCACGCTACTATCCCCGCCCGGCCAGAGAAACTGCGGATAGCATTTATACGTGCACGAGCGGGCTCCGAACGCGGGGGCGGGGTAGAGTCTGGGACGAGCGGAAGTACGCAGCTGAGCGGAAGCCAGCAAACATACCCAGCCCAATAAACCTGGGTTTGTGAACCTGTGCAGAAGGGCCCTGGCCTCGAGGGCGAAGCTAAATCTCCAGACGGGCAAACGCTCACAGCAGAGAGCACGTCAAAAGCCCCACCCAACCCGCAAAACTGGCGAGCAGGCTCTGACTGAGGGTTCTGGGCGGAAGTCCGGAAATAGGCTGGGTCTGCAGCTGAGCAAAGGTGCTCACCTCTACCCTTGGTGCTAAGACTTGTGGCTTCAGTGACAGCTCCTCCCACGGAGGAGAGGCAGAAATCACAGCAAAAGCCACAGTGGGCTGGCGCTGGTAATGCTCGTACCCAACCACCCTAGGCACCGGCAGAGGGTGTGGGGGGCCTGCAGACAGACCACACCTAGAGAACACAAAGGCAACACCTACTGGACTCCAGTGGCCACTACTTGCTTATACACAGAAAAAATGGGCAGGCAGAGGAATGCAAACCAAATGAATCAAGAGAAATCCCCAGAGAAGGACCTGAATGAACCAGATATAACCAAATTACCAGAAGCAGAATTTAGAATAATGATAGGATGTTCAAAGAAATTAGAGCAACAATGGATAGTCATTAAGAACACATAAATAAAGAGATAACAAGTATAAAAAACGAAATTGAAATAATAAAAAAGAATCAGACAGAAAATACAGTATCAGAACTGAAGACCACAATGGAAGGAATTAAAAGCAGGATGGATGACGCTGAGGATCGAATAAGCGAGTTAGAGGACACAATAAACAAAGGCACAGAAGCAGAGAAGAAAAAGGAAAACAGACTTAAAAAATGTGAGGAAACTCTAAGGGAGCTTTGTGACAACATGAAGAGAAACAACATTCGCATCATAGGGGTGCCTGAAGAAGCGGAGAGAGGACAGGAAATGGAGACTTTGTTCAATCAAATCATAGCAAAAAACTTTCCTAAATTAAGGATGGGAAACACTCCACACGTTCAAGAAGCACACAGAACTCCATTAAAGAGAAACCCAAAAAGATCTATACCAAGACACATCATAGTTAAAATACCAAAGCTAATGGATAAAGAAAAAAATTTAAAAGCTGCTAGAGAAAAAAAGGCTATCACCTACAAAGGAGCTCCCATAAGGACGACATCGGACTTCTCAACAGAAACACTTGAGGCCAGAAGGGAATGGCAAGATATAATCAAAGTAATGCAGAACAAGAACCTACAACCAAGACTACTTTATCCAGCAAGGCTAACGTTTAAAATTGAAGGAGAAATAAAGAGCTTCCCAGAAAAAGAAAGCTTCAAGGAATTCATAAAAACCAAACCAATTCTGCAAGAGATACTAAGGGGCCTCTTGTGAACAGTTTAAAGGGAGGAATGAATAGAGCAAAAGAAGAATACAGCTTTAAAGAATAAAATGGCAATAAACAACTACATATCAATAATAACCTTAAATGTAAATGAATTAAATGATCCAATCAAAAGACATAGGGTAGCTGCATGGATAAAGAAACAGGACCCATACATATGTTGTCTACAAGAGACACACCTTAAAACAAAAGATGCTCATAGACTGAAGGTAAAAGGATGGAAAAAAATATTTCATGCAAATGGAAATGAAAAAAAAGCAGGGGTAGCAATACTTATATCAGACAAAATGGACTTTAAAACAAAGGCTGTAGTAAGAGATAAAGAAGGACACTACATAATGATAAAGAGAACAATTCAACAGGAAGATATAACTATTATAAATATCTATGCACCAAATATAGGAGCCCCGACATATATAAAGCAGACTTTGATGGATATAAAGGGCGAGATTAACAGCAATACTATCATAGTAGGGGATTTCAATACCCCTCTAACAACACTGGATAGATCCTCAAGAAAGAAAATTAATAAAGAAACAGCAGACTTAAAGGAGACACTAGATCAACTTGATTTAATAGATATCTTCAGAACTTTTCACCCTGAAGCAGTAGAATATACATTCTTCTTAAGCACTCATGGTACGTTTTCTAGGATAGACCACATGTTAGGACACAAAAATGGTCTCAATAAATTTAAGAACATTGAAATCATATCAAGCATTTTCTCTGATCACAATGCCATGAAACTAGAAATTAACCACAAAAGAAAAACTGAAAAATACTCATACACTTGGAAACTAAATAGCATGTTATTAAATAATGAATGGATTAACAATGAGATCAAAGAAGAAATAAAAAAGTTACTAGAAACCAATAATAATGAGCATACATCAACTCAAAATTTATGAGACACAGCAAAAGCAGTTCTGAGAGGGAAGTTTATTGCACTACAGGCATATCATAAGAATCTAGAAAAAGCTCAAATAAACAACCTGACCCTGCATCTAAAAGAACTAGAAAAACAACAACAAATAAAACCCAAGACAAGTAGAAGGAAGGAAATAATAAAGATCAGAGCAGAAATAAATGATATAGAGGCGAAGGAAACAATACAGAGGATCAATGAAACCAGAAGCTGGTTCTTTGAAAAGGTAAACAATATTGATGAACCTTTAACTAGACTCACCAAGAAAAAAAGAGAGAGGACTCAAATAAATAAAATTAGAAAAGACAGTGGAGAAATAACAACTGACACAACAGAAATACAAAGCATTGTAAGAAAATACTATGAAGAACTAACTATATGCCAAAAAATTAGACAATCATGGTGAAATGGACAAATTTCTTGAATCATATAACCTTCCAAAAATCAATCTGGAAGAATCAGAACACCTAAACAGACCAATTACAGCAAATGAGATCGAAACAGTTATCAAAAAACTCCCAAAAAAGAAAAGTCCTGGGCCTGATGGCTTCACAAGTGAATTCTATCAATATTTTAAATAAGAACTAACTCCTATCCTCATCAAGCTATTTCAAAAAATCCAAGAGGAAGGAAGACTTCCAAACTCCTTTTATGAGGCAAGCATAAATCTGATCCCAAAACCGGGAAAAGACAACACAAAGAAAGAAAATTATAGGCCAATATCCCTGATGAATTTAGACGCTAAAATTCTCAACAAAATATTAGCCAACCGGATCCAGCAATATATGAAAAAAGTCTTACACCACGATCAAGTGGGATTTATTCTGGAGAGGCAAGGCTGGTTCAATATTCGCAAATCAATCAATGTGATTCACCACATAAACAAAAGGAAGGACAAAAATCACATGATAATTTCAATAGATGCAGAAAAGGCATTTGATAAAATCCAGCACCCATTCATGCTCAAAACTCTCAGTAAAGTGGGAATACAGGGATCATTCCTTAACATGATAAAGACCATCTACGATAAACCGACAGCAAACATCATACTAAATGGACAAAAATTAAAAGCAATCCCCTTAAGATCAGGAACCAGGCAGGGATTCACCACTCTTATTCAACATAGTTCTGGAAGTCCTAGCTACAGCAATCAGACAAGAAGAAGAAATAAAAGGCATACAAATTGGAAAAGAAGAAATAAAACTGTCACTATTTGCAGATGATATGATATTGTATATTGAAAACCCTAAAGTCTCAGTCAAAAAACTACTGGACCTTATAAATGATTTCAGCAAGGTGGTAGGATATAAAATTAATACTCAGAAATCAGAGGCATTTCTATATACCAACAATGAAATATCAGCAAAAGAAATTAAGGAAACAATCCCCTTCACTATTGCAGCCAAAAAAATAAAGTACCTAGGAGTAAATTTAACCAAGGACGTTAAGGACTTGTACTCGGAAAATTATAAAACATTGATAAAAGAAATCAAGGAAGATACAAACAAGTGGAAGCATATACCGTGCTCATGGCTAGGAAGAATAAACATCATTAAAATGTCTATATTACCCAAAGCAATTTATAAATTCAATGCAATACCAATTAAAATACCAATGACATATTTCAAAGATATAGAACACATATTCCAAAAATTTATATGGAACCAAAAAAGAACACGAATAGCCTCAGCAATCTTAAAAAGAAAAAATAAAGCAGGAGGTATCACTCTCCCAGATATCAAGGTTTACTATAAGGCCATTATACTCAAGATAGCCTGGTAATGGCATAAGAACAGGCACATAGATCAATGCAACAGAACAGAGGACCCAGAAATAAACCCACAGCTTTATGGACAACTGATATTTGACAAAGGAGGAAAGAACATACAATGGAGTAAAGACAGCCTCTTTAACAAATGGTGTTGGGAAAATTGGACATCTACCTGCAAAAAAATGAAACTAGACCATCAACTAACACCATTCACAAAAACAAACTCAAAATGGATAAAAGACTTAAATGTAAGCCGTGAAACCATAAGCATCTTAGAAGAAAACATAGGCAGCAGGCTCTCCGACATCTGTAGCAGCAGTATATTTGCCGATTTATCTCCACGGGCAACTGAAATAAAAGGCAAGATAAACAAATGGGACTATATCAAACTAAAAAGTTTTTGCACAGCTAAAGACAATAGGAACAGAATAAAAAGACAAACCACACAATGGGAGAACATATTCGACAGCACACCTGATAAGGGGTTAATAACTAAAATTTATAAAGAACTTAAAAAACTCAACACCAGGAAGACAAACAACCCAATCCAAAAATGGGCAAAAGACATGAGTAGAAATTTCTCCAAAGAGGACATACAGATGGCCAATAGGCATATGAAAAAATGCTCAACATAACTAATCATTAGAGAAATGCAAATTAAAACTACAATGAGATATCACCTCACACCAGTCAGAATGGCACTCTTCAGCAAAACAACACAGAATAAGTGCTGGCGAGGATGTGGAGAAAAAGGAACCCTTCTGCATTGCTGGTGGGAATGCAGACTGGTGCAGCCACTGTGGAAAACAGTTTGGAGATTCCTCAGGAAATTAAAAATCGAACTGCCTTTTGACCCAGCTATCCTACTTTTAGGAATATACCCTAAGAACACCATAGTACTGTTCGAAAAGATGAAATGCGCCCCCATGTTCGTGGCAGCATTGTTCACAATAGCGAAGATCTGGAACCAGCCCAAGTGTCCGTCAGAAGACGAATGGATTAAAAAGCCATGGTACATATATACTATGGAATACTACTCAGCCATAAGAAACGATGACATCGGATCATTTATAACAAAATGGATGTACCTTGATAATATTATATGGAGTGAAATAAGTAAATCAGAAAAAAAGAAAAACTGAGAACAGCATGATTACATACATACGTGGGACATAAAAGTGAGAATATGAGACATGGACAAGAGAGTGGTGGTTATGGGATGGGGGGAGGGAGGGAAGAGTGGGATAGGGAGGAGGGGAGGGACACAGGGAAAACCAGATCGAAGGTGACAGAGGACAATTTGACTTTTGGTGATGGGTATGCAACACAATTGAATGATAAGATAACCTGTAGATGTTTTCATTGTACATATGTACCCTGATTTATTGGTGTCACCCCATTAGAATTAATAATAATGAAATATATATATATATAAAATATTTATTGATAAGATATACACTATTTTTCATCAATTCAATAAGAATCAAATTGAACTTATCAAAATATCCAAACAACTCGGAATTGATATTATAAAGATTGGTAGAGTTTTGGGACCAAGATGGGCTGCCTGTAGTTTAAGGTCAACCCTAGTTGTGTGGTACTTATCCAGTGCTACATCACTATTTTTATTCAAACAAGAAGTACTCAGGTATGGCTGCTTGTCTTGAAAATGTGCATTTTATTACTGATTTGGCATTGACGATTGATATTTTAATTGAAATTTCTCTTCTTTCAAATGCATTGCAAGCAAGAAATATAGACATAATAAAGGCTGAAAAACTCATGATAAAATCTATTAGGACATTTCAAATGCTTGGAAAAGGGTCCATATAAAAAATGTTGATAAATGAATTACTTCAGAAACCTTCAAAAATTTAAATTTTGTAGAAGGTCATTAATTTGTTGGGCTTCCTCAGGAAATACTTAGAAAACATCATAACAAATTTGGAGAAAACCACAAATGGATTGTGAACATTTCAAAGCAAGTTATAGCCAATTTCAAGATAGGAATAAATTACAATTTTTCAATTTTTTGAAGACAGATTACTGGAATAATGAGAAAGTAGTAGTTCCAAGGAAAGCAGCTGAAGAAGAATTGCTTGTATTTAATGACATTTTTAATTACCAAATTGATATGATTATTGAGATTTAGTGGAAAACATTTTTAAAAATTCCCAGAACTATGCAATTCCTGAAAGAGTTCAAAGAGCTGAAAATATTGTTCGAACAATTGCTGTAAGTTCAGCAGAAGCGGAAAGCAGTTTTTCAAAGATGAACATAATATGTTCAGAGAAGAGACGTTGCCTAACTGTTTCTAATTTATCAAACACAATGACTTTTAGTCTAATCAGCCTGCCTCGAAAGAAATGGGATCCTACTGCTACAGTGAAGATGGTTAAGGATAAAGCACACAGCTGCTGATGCTTGGATATAAGCAAAGAAAATTGCAAGTGAGGATGCCAATCAAGAAGCAATATTTCCTGACCTGTGGTGGCGCAGTGGATAAAGCGTCTACCTGGGAATACTGAGGTCGCCAGTTCAAAACCCTGCACTGGTCTGGTCAAGGCACATATGGGAGTTGATGCTTCTAGCTCCTCCCCCCTTTCTCTCTCTCTCTCTTTCTCTCTCTCTCTCTCACTCTGTGTCTCCTCTCTAAAATGAATAAATAAAAATAAATAAAGTCTTTTTAAAGAAGCAATATGGAAATACCTTAACAGTTTTATAGTTTTTTGTCAGGTATTATTTAGCATTTTTTATTAGTATTTTAAAACTCTTTCTTATAACATAATTATTTTGTGTACCTTTTTTATTGTTTTTACTTAAATATTAAATGTATGAAATAATAAACTACATTTTAGTATATCCTTTTTTTGAACTTAAAATGGTCATTAGGGTCGAGAACCAGTTGTTAAATTATATTAATTCTACCACTGGGTACACCTGGAGATTCAAGCCAATAATTCAATGGATACAGAAGTATTTCTGTATTTTAACAATTGTTACATTTTATATTTTGAATGGTATTGCAAAGAGTATAAAAACATTTCTTTCTCACCTTAGTTTTGGTATTGTATATCTTATTTCTACCATGACCAATGTAACTGATTGGTCATGTTTTCTAACATTGAAAAATGGCCATATTTGTTGTATTCATTAAAAAATGTATTAAAAATTATTTTATATTTTACAGAAGTAGCAAGAATAACATGCAGAATTCCCATACATCTTTTCAGAATCTCTAAAATGCTAGCATTTTTATCCCATAGTATAATTATAAAAATCAAGAAATAAACATTAATAAAATACTAATATGTAATCTAAGTACCTTATTAAAATTTTATCAATTACATAATAATATCTGTCATGATCTTGAAACTGCTGAAGTACTGGCTAGTCATTTTATAGCTTGTTATTTAATTTGAATTTCTCTGATGCTTCCTCATGATTAAATTCAATAATGTGTTTTTGGCAAGAGTGCTATGGAAACGTTTTTTTGTCCTCAGTGCATGGCAGCAGAAGGCACATAATGACAATTTGTCCCATTATGCCTGAACTCAACTTGTATCATATAATCAATGGTGTGCCTGCCAGGTTTCTCCACCATAAAGTTACTATTTTATAATGATTTATTGCGAGATAGTTTGAGACTATGTAACTATTCTTTTTCTCATCCCACTTTTGCCTACACATTTTAGTATCAGTTGATGATTTTAACTAATATGCATTAACTGGAATTCTACTTTAAAGAAGAGCTTTGTCTAGTACCTTACTTATTCATTCATTAATTTATTTATGTCAGCCTAATTCTTATTGTATCCTATAGATTATAGTATAATACATTATGACCTTTATTTACATTGTTGTTTAAATTTGCCCATTGCCAAATGGGAGTTGGTTTCTATGCTTTTACACATTCTCATCATGTGTATGTGTGTATGTGGTTTCTTTCTGGAACTATAAAATGTTCTAGGACAATAGGTCAATCTTCTGTCTTCACTAATCCAGAGCTGGAGACAGCCATTTCTCCAAGGAGCCCAGGTTTTTCTTTTTTTCTTTTTTTTTTTTTTTTGTGTGTGTGTGTGTGCAATAGTACTTAAAAATGAAAATCTGGGCAATTCTAATTTAACTTCATTTGAAACATTCTAGCTTTCCCTCCTTTCCTTACATGTAGCTCTATTCTCTGACAGTAGGGAATATGGCCTCCCTTATTCATAATATATTTATGAATCTGCTTACTGCTGGAATACTTAGAACAGTGGTTCTTAACCTTTTTTGAGGTACCGAACCCACCAGTTTCATATGCGCATTCACCGAACCCTTCTTTAGTGATAAATAAAATATGATTTTTTTTCCAAATTCAAGACATAGGTATATGTTTTTTTACTGGTGCACAAAATGAGCCATGCATGAACATCACCTTGCTCAAAGAACAAAACAAACGAAGTGCATGAACTCACAAAAAATTACGATATTACTTTATTCTGGCCTCCGCGGCAGAGGCTACTCTGAACCCCTGAGACCGACTCGTCGAACCTCTAGGGTTCGATAGAACCCAGGTTAAGAACCACTGACTTAGAAGTAGTTTCTGAATTGCTAATCCATACCCTTGTGTAAACAACCTACTAAATAGAGAATGATATTTGCACACTGTTTTTAAAGTATATAGTTAGAATACTGTTTTCTGAAATTGTTTTTTTCCTGTTTCTCTGCTTCCATGAGGTTATATTATTCATTTTTAATGCAGTTAAGTTCATTTATTTCTGTTTATATTCATATTGGGTATTCCACATACTTGTTGATTTTTTATTTATAAATGGGAATATATAAAACATTGAAAGCGATTCTAAAGGTCAAACTTTAGAATATGAAAAAGATAAACTCAGAGGACTGTCATTCTTCCTATACCATCTGCTTCATTTCTGTTTCTCTTTTTTTTAAAAAAGATTTTATTTATTGACTTTACAAGGAGAGATGAAGGGGGGAGCAAGAATTATTGACTCTAAGTTGCTTCACTTCACTTGTTTATTGATTGCTTGTTGCTTGTCATATATGTGCCTTGACTGGGCAAGCCCAGGGTTTTGAGTTGGCAATCTCAGCATTCCAGTATGATGCTCTACCAGGGGTCCCAAACTTTTTACACAGGGAGCCAGTTCACTGTCCCTCAGACTGTTGGAGGGCCACCACATACAGTACTCCATACACTGACCACCAATGAAAGAGGTGCCCCTTCTGGAAGTGTGGCAGGGGCTGGATAAATAGCCTCAGGGGGCCGTAATTTGGCCCGCGGGCTGTAGTTTGGGGACCTCTGCTTGTCTAACAAGTGTGCCACCACAGGCCAGGCTCCATTTCTGTTGTTTCATTTTACCCATTTTCATTTCCTTCTTGTGGGTAACCAATTTTATTCGATTCTGCTTTATATTTCTTGTATTTTATTTTACATAGATGAGCACATACGTGTATATCTTCTTATTCCCCCTTCTTTTCTTTTTAATAAAAAAGTAGCATACTGCCTGACCAGACGGTGGCACAGTGGATAGAGCATCGAACTAGGATGCAGAAGACCCAGGTTTGAGACCCCGAGGTAGCCAGCTTGAGCGCGGGCCCATCTGGCTTGAGCAAAAGCTTGTCAGCTTGGACCCAAGGTCGCTGGCTCCAGCAAGGGGTGGCTCGGTCTGCTGAAGGCCGGCGGTCAAGGCACATGTGAGAAAGCAATCAATGAACAACTAAGGTGTCGCAATGGCAATGAAAAACTAATGATTGATGCTTTTCACCTCTCTCTGTTCCTGTCTGTCTGTCCCTATCTATCCCTCTCTCTGACTCTCTTTCTGTCCCTGGGGGTGTGGGGAAAAAAGAAAAAAAAGTAGCATACTTTAGTCTTTTGTACTTTGTCATATTTCACTTAACAATATACCCTGGAAATAATTCATATCAGCATATAGAGACTATTTTCCATCATTGTTTTGGTGGCATAATATGCCGTTGTGTGGATCTTCCATTGTTTATTATATTATTCCTCTATGTGTGAGCATATAGGCTATCTCTAATACTTGGCAAATGCAAACAAAACTAAAAAAAAATAACCTTTTGTACTTATATGCCTGTTTCTCAATCTTAAAAAAATCCAGCTTCTAGTTTTTACTTATATTTTTATGTTACATAAATATTTATCAACATAATATTAAACATACTTTTAGCTCTAACACAACCATTAAATCATAACAAATGTATACACTAAACATCAATTAAATCATAAAAGTAAATAAAATTTAAATTAGCAATATTAATTTAATAGAGGGTAGTACTTATCTGAAATTAAGCTATCTCTAATAATAACCATTTTGGTTGCTAGCTATGGTGTCATATCTAGTTGATGACCACTTTTTTTCTGTTCATTGAGAAATTTTATTTATATAGTAACTCTTTAATTTATTTGGCTTCACTTGGCATCATTTTGGTGGTGTCTTCTTTGTCCCTTTGTTTTTTTTTACAGGGACAGAGAGAGTCAGAGAGAGGGATAGACAGGGATAGACAGACAGGAACGGAGAGAGGTGAGAAGCATCAATCATTAGTTTTTCGTTGCCGTTGCGACACCTTAGTTGTTCATTGATTGCTTTCTCACATGTGCCTTGACTGCAGGCCTTCAGCAGATCGAGCAACCCCTTGCTGGAGCCAGCGACCTTGGGTCCAATCTGGCGAGCTTTTGCTCAAGCCAGAATGGCCCGCGCTCAAGCTGGCGACCCCAGGGTCACGAACCTGGGTCTTCCACATTCCAGTCTGACGCTCCATCCACTGTGCCACCGCCTGGTCAGGCTGTCCCTTTGTTTTTTATCTATGACAACTACAGCTATAAATTTTCTGCTTTAGTACCTAATTTTTTCACATTATTAAAATCAAGTTTCATTTAATCAAACTAAACCCTTATCTATGACATTCTCTCAATTGTAAATCATCATTACTAAATGAAAATTTGACTCTATAACCAGTACATAATTCAACAGGCACACAATTAAAAGTAGGATGATTGTTTTCATTTTCATATGAAGACATGTAAGGTAGCCCGGCATACGTATCAATTTGTTTAATGCTGAGTATTGCTATTTCTGATTCCAGAAAGTTGATGAAATGTTCCCACTACAAATGCCTAGAAATATTTAAGAAAATATAGCAAAATATTTTTAAAATTTGTATGGATGAACTTGAAAGAGTGTAAAGAAATTAACTGGTCAGGAGCCGGAGCAAATGGAAGTATGAGACATGGACACTGTGCCAGCCTGGAAGAGGGATTGAACCAGACAGCCATCAGAGCCTTGGGTTTGAACACCTGCACAAGGGTGTGAGAGTGGGCCTTGGGCTCTTAAGGGGCAAGTTGGAGGCGAGATCTAGGCATAAAGCTATGGGCTACTGAAAAGCTGTACTTCAAGAAACAAGACTGAAAACATTCATCCTTTATGGTGGAAGCTGAAGGAGATAAAAAGGAAGATTTTCTCCTCTTTACTTGGGTGGAAGAAAAATTCCCATGAGAAATTGAAACCTTGGCCCATTCTTTGAATTGGTTTGGAATTGAGTTACAGTAATTTGATAGTTTAGGAAATTCTAGACTGAGAAGTTAACATAAAAGTGTATTTCAAACTGGTGACATGTTGGGGCACCTGACTGAAGTAAAATTAAGCTACTAAGGAGAAATACATATTTCAATGACCCATTGAAGCTCTGGGTTGAGACAGGGTGGCTCAGTGGATGGAGCGTCAGACTGGAATGTGGAAGACCCAGGTTCGTGACCCTGAGGTCGCCAGTTTGAGTGCGGGCCATTCTGGCTTGAGGAAAAGCTACTTATGAATAAGATTAGAAAAAAAGCTCTATAGGGCAGGGTTGTTATCAGTCTCAGGAGTGGGATTATTAATCTTTTCTTTTTTTAGATATTTTTAAGTCAATTTTGTTAGAAAGAGAGAGAGAGAGAGAAAGGAGGTGAGGAGGCATAAAGCACCAATTCAAAGTCATTGAATTGGTGTGCCCTGACAGGGCAAGCCTGGGGTTTCGAACTGCTGATTTGAGCAGTTCAGGTTGACACTCTCTTTACTTTGCCACCACAAGTCAAACTGGGGTTACTAGTCTTAATATTTTGTCATTATTATGTTTGTATCCTCCTAAATTTCATATGTTGAAAACTTAACTCTTACTGGATAGTATTTAAATGTGAGGGCCTTTGGCCCTGGCTAGATAGCTCAGTTGGTTAGAGTTGTCTCAAAACCAAGGTTGTGTGTTGAATCCCTGGTCAGGGCACAATAAGAATCAACCAATGAATGCATAAGTGGAACAACAAATGGATGTTTCTCTCTCTCTCTCTCCCTTTTCTTCTCTATCTTCAAAATCAATAAATAAAAAAATATAGGGCCTTTGAAAAGTTATTAGGTAATGAGGATGGGGTCCTCATGATGGTATTAATACTCTTATAAGAGGAAATACTGAGAGCTTGTTTCATTCTCTGCTCTCTCTGCCATGTGAGGATACTACAATAATGCACTGCTTAACAATGAATAAAATCTGAGAAATGCATTGTTAGGTGATTTTGTTGTTGTGTGAACATGATAGAGTACACTTCAACAGAATTCAGTGGTATAGTCTACTACACACTTAAGCTAGCTGGTATTACCTGTTGTTCTGAGTCTACAAACTTGTACAGCATGTTACTGCACAAGTCATTGCAGGGGTATTTATGTAACTAAACATATCATCACATCTGAAGGTACGACAACAGATTGTCCCACTTATTGTAAGACTAAGATTGATCAGTAATTTCTTGTGGTGACAACCTGATGCCTCCCATTGAAGAGCTAACCACTGCCCTGGAGAGATAGCTTGGTTGGTTAGAGCATAGTCCTGAAAAAGCACAGAGGTTGCTGTTTCAATCTTTGGTCAAGGCACATAAAGAGACTGATCGATGACCTTCTCTTTTTCTCTCTCTCTCTCCCTTTGTCTCTCACTAAAATCAATAAATTAAAAATAAAAAAAAGGAAAAGAAAAGCTTACCACCAACCTGTTACTTAATGGTTTCCTCAACCAATGAATATTGCTTGAATCAGTGTTTTCATTTTCGTTGCAAAATGGTGATATTCCAATGCTATCATTCCTTTGGAATTTATTAGGTGAAGTTATTCTATAATGAAAACCTTTCTTTATAGAAAGTCTATAATTGAACAGAACTTTTACAAATACTTCAATTCAATGTAGAAATAAGCATAATTAGACACTTTTTATTTCAATGAATGTATCTATGCTTATTTTCTTATTCAATATTTAAATGGTGGAATCTTGGAGACTTTATTATGAGTGCAGCTATACATTAATATTGAATTTTAAATATGCATTAAAAGAGAAGCCAGTCTTGCAATTTGGTGCTGTGTTTTCCTCTGACTCAAGTTTTAGAACTGTCCTAACTTTTTGCAGGTCCATCCCTTTTCTCCTCTAAGACACAAGGTGAAAAGCAATCATCCTTAGCTTATTGCCATAACACTTATACAAAGGAACATGGAAACCAGATTAATTGGTTACATTAGCATCTATCATTTTTCAGTTTTGCTTCCCAGCTGTGTCCTCAAGGAGAGAAATACCCAGCATCTCTACATGCTGCTCCCAATGTGGCCCTGCTAACAGATGGTGGCTTGAAGGAATCCCATAGTTTATCATTAAATGCGCATGTCAAAGTTTCTGAACATGTTGTGAGGAAATTGTTTAATTCTTTTTGCACTTAGGTGCTAACCCAGTTAAAAGAAAAGTGCATGTAAGTTAGTGTTGAGAGCATCTTAGGGAAAGAAGTGAGAAAAATATGCCAGACGTCTGTCCAGAGACCCGATTTTATGGTCCCAAAAAAGTGCTATTATTCACGCTTTGAACGTTTAAAGTCAATCTTTAGGGAAACTTCACTGTTTTTTGTCCTTAAAAACAGGTGAATATATGTGTTCTTGAAATTATTCTAAGGTTATCATCAATAAATGATATTACAGATAGGAAAACTTTTTAACACAGGGCAGCAAGTTGCCAAAAGACAAGTGAATAGCCTTTTAAGAAGTTAAATGTTTCCAGATAAATGAAGACTTTAAAGGGAAAGTTCATGGATATTAACCAAGTTGTTAACTTCTGTAGCTCTTCCTAATTCTCTGGGCTTCAGTCATACCAGTCATTTGTAGATCATTGGATATGTCAGACATTTTCTTGTTTCATGGCATTTGTACATGCTGTTTCTTCAGCGTGCAATTATTTTTCTCCAAAGCATGGTTTTATTTCACATTTTATTTAGATTAAATGTCACCTCCTTAGAGAAACTTTCCCTGGGCATATCTTGTCACACTCTATTTCCTTAGCCACTTATTTTCTTCATGACACTTAAAATATTTCAATTGTTTATTGTTGAATGTATTTTCCATGAGAATGTGAGTTCCATGAAAACATTTTCTGTATTCATAGGACCTAGGCAAGTGCCTGGAACCTTGTCAGCCCATACATGAGTTAGAACTGTTATCTGGTTTTGAATAATAAAAAATGCAGCCAAGAAAACCTTTAATTACTGTATAAGAGTGTGTACTGACTCTTTACAAGAGGCCTAAGGGTCAACTATCACAGGGTTGGAGTTGGCTCTCAATATTTCTCCATGTCTGCACTGCCATCATTGGTGTTATTTTTTTGTCCTTATTATTCTTATTATTTTTTGACTCTCAGATGTAAGATGGCTACCTCACTTCCAGGCATTA
Source organism: Rhynchonycteris naso (assembly GCA_037038555.1). Lineage (NCBI taxonomy): Eukaryota > Metazoa > Chordata > Mammalia > Chiroptera > Emballonuridae > Rhynchonycteris > Rhynchonycteris naso. Next base: position 49,756,953 of record CM072997.1, on the reverse strand, counting down.
TGTTTATAACAGTGGTTCTTAACCTTTTTTGAGGTACTGAACCCACCAGTTTCATATGCGCATTCACCAAACCCTTCTTTAGTGATAAATAAAATGTGATTTCTTTCCCAAATTCAAGACATAGGTATATGTTTTTTTACTGGTGCACAAAATGAGCCGTGCATGAACATCACCTTGCTCAAAGAACAAAACCAAAAAAGTGCATGAACTCACAACAAATTACCGTATTACTTTATTCTGGCCTCCGTGGCAGAGGCTTCTCCGAACCCCTGAGACCGACTCATCGAACCTCTAGGGTTCGATAGATCCCAGGTTAAGAACCACTGGGTTCTTAATAAAGAACAAGTTCTTAATAAAGAAAAGTAGCAAGATTTGTTACTTTTATTAAGCAGCAGAGATGTTTCCAAAAACTCTCCAGGTGTTTTTTTCCTTTCCCATTGAATAGAACGTTTTATACTGTCACTCCTAGCCGAAAGGGAATCTGGAAGGTGAATATTCAAAATATCCAAATACTATAGCAAAGGTAAGCAAAGGGGAAGGGGTCTTGGAGTGGCTTCTCTGATTACTGGATAATAGTATCTCCCACAGTAGTCAATAAAATACCATTGAATGAATGAATGCTAAAACAACAAGAGTTGCTTTAGCTCAGGAGCAAATAAATGATTCCAATTCCTACTTATCAATATTAAATTCTGGATTTTAAACAGTTAAGTAAACCTAAGAAGTAGAATGTAAGTATGCAGAATCAAGGATAATAAGAAATGATAGCAAATGAAATAAAATGATAGAAACGATCAATACATGTAGTCATTGTTTATGAAGACAAAACTTCCTAGGGAGGTCATACAGTCTAGTGATTAAATGAGTCAGCAAAGCTAAGTTTGGATTTTAATTCATTTGTGTGAGTTACTTAATTTCTTTAAACCTCAGTTTTTCATCTTTAAAAATGATGATAATGAAGAATTTATTTTATTAATAATTATAAGGCTTTAGTTAGAAAATGCATGCAAAATAGTACAGTCTAGAACCTGGCACTATACTAAAAATGTCCAGAATTTACCTATAAACTAAGTAAAAAACAAATACAGTTATTCAGATTTACTTTCCACGTCCTAACTATTCTTCAGAAGTAATATTCTGTTTGGTGTGGTACTTATTCTTTTTAATCACACACTAAAATCTGGTTATATTTCTTTGTTTTTTTAAAATTTATTTCCAAAATGTCAAAAAATACATTACTAGATTATTTGGCAGTTTAAAATAATTCTGCTTAAAAAAACAAATGAGTTGAATGGTTTAAATTATAAAATTTTATGAGACTAAAAGAAAACCATAGTCTGTCATTAGTTTTTTTATGGTTCATTAGTTACAATGCTTAGAAGTTAAATGCCACCTGGATAAGGATGCATTAGATTATTTTCTGCAGACATGTCTATCTTGATATAGTGCTGACTCTGTTATTCTTGCAGCTAATATATTCAAGTTGGCATAGAAGTGAAAGACATAATTCTCATTACATGTGCTAAGCCAGGCAGCAAGGGAAACAAGCTTGACTAAATGCTTGGATTTCACCCAGTGGTGCAGCAAACTAATGTTGTTTCTGGAAATGAAAACTGTGTCTGTATTTGTCAGCTGGAAATGTCCAGGGCTTTAGAAAAATTATTCAATAAATGGAGGACACTGTTCACTAAGTTAACCCCCTTTAATTCAAAGGCACTGAGATGAAGTTCTCTATGAATAATAAAGGTTCTTGTTAATAAAATAGAACACTTTGGTGATTTTGTGCTGAAGGAAAAATTTTGTGACATTTTTATTTTAACTTGATGCATTACTTGGCAGCAGCAGCTAATAAAATTAGATATTTTATTTTTAAATTTCAGAAACTGTTCAAATAGCTCTTGTAGTTAAGTCCTTTGTCTATAGTTTAAAAATTGTCACCTTCAGGGGTGTTAGTCATCTTTCCCTATTTATTATAAATTTTGAAATTAATCTATTTTTTTCTGTGATTAAGTTATCCTACTGTATTTGTGGTTAGAATGATTCTTATTGTAACTACTTGCCTTATTTTGAAATAATCACTCATAATTATACCTTTCTATTTATTTTTCTGCTTACAAGCTTTCCCTTCTTGTTTCTCACTATCTTGCCCCATATTCACTAAACTTGTAAAGTACACAATTATTTATTAGACTATATGATGATTCTAAAAGCTCTTATTAACTGTTACCTATTAGGAAAGTAGTAGGCTTTATTTATGATCTCACAATAAAAACTAATTTTCATAAAAAATTCTTTATATTTTTTTAAAATCTAGACCAATATAGCAAATTAATTGTGTATGAGAATAATTAATTGTGCATAAGTAGTCAACATTGTCAATAGAATTAGGACCTTACCTATTTCTTCAGGTGATTTTAATTTTAAATTAATTTAATAAATTTTTTAATGTGCCTAAACTCTGTTTTCTAAATATGTTATTTTGGAATTTCATACATAATTATTGGGATTTCATGACATAATGAACATTTGTATCTAGAACATGGGAAAGATGCAAATGTTCTTTAATATCTTTATTTAAAAAAAAGTACTGATTGATTTTAGAGAGAGAGAGAAAAAAACCCATCAGTCTGCTGTTTCACCCATCATTGCATTTACTGGGCAACTGCTATATGTATCCTGACCGGGGTTCAAACCCACAGCCTTAGCATTTCAGGATGATGCTCCAACCATTGGAGCTACCTGGTCAGGGCTGTTCTTTGAGATCTTTAAAAAGATTCTCAAATTTTGCCTTTTGTGGAATATCATAAAGCATTCATGAAATTACCAGAACTGGTTGCCCACTCATTCTGGAAGCTTCAGAGTAACTATATGGAGTAATGGTTAAAGTGGCCCATTACAGTGCATTGAAAGCTAGGATCCGCATTATTACAGAGTATCTGACTTTCAGTTAAGGGGTGTTATAGGAATTAAAATGACTTTTGTAGTAGTGTCTCTACCATACAACATGCAGCAGTCTTTAGTCTTTAGTCTTTTGCTTCTAAAAGCTGTATTTTGTTGTGAGTTTGGGAGTAGCTCCACAGATCCAGTTTAGGCATATATTTATTCATGTGTATTCAATTGTCACACTACACTCACTTTTGAACTCTGTTGGAGCTGATACTATTCTATTATTTCTCTCATTTATGCTTTCTCATAACGAATTATGAAATGTTTATTTGAGAACTTGAGGTAAATTGTGCCTGAGTTGGACACGTTAGCCTCCTCTTCCTTTATTTCTGGCTGATATGAAGATCATAAAAAGAACGGGTTAAAAGTTATTATATACGATTATAAACATAACTTTTGAGATCAAATACTTTTGCAGGTTTGAAGATTTAGGAAATGCATTTCCAATTCTCATTTAAGATTTTGAGAAATGCATGGGCATAGATGGCATCTACAGCATTTTAAGTGCTTAGAAAAAGAAAAAAAAAAGCTTAAAAAGACTTCAGACTGCCAGCATCCTTCGCAATACTTTTCTTGTTACAGGCTGGCTCTGCCCCACCACATCTCACCGCTGAGGTCCCGCTACCTCAGGAAATCTCTGTAGGATCTGCCTCGGGGACCCAACCATCTGCTTTGCCTGCTGTTTGCAGACACCTGGATTCGGTTGCTGTTCTGTCCCTTTCTGCAACCTAGAATTGTCCTTTATTTGCTTAGCTCACCTTCACAAGGACTCAGATTTTGACTGTGTTGGTAACCCTGGTCTGGCTCAAAGACCTGGGCCTCCTCCTTGTTGTCATGGGCCAAAAAAAATAAGCCTACATGGATGGACATAAAATAAATATATTTAAAAACGTATTTTTATGTCCTTTTCATGACTAAGAAAACTTGATTAAGTTTAGTACCACTTCAGTACTTGACATTAACGCTCTGGTAAGATATTTTGGTTTTACCAGATTTTTCAGTGTGCTCACTATCTTTCAATTTTGAAGAATATAAAAGAGAAACTCTATTTTTTTTTTTTTTGTGACAGCAACAGAGACAGAGACAGAGAGAGGGATAGGCAGGGACAGACAGGAAGGGAGAGAGATGAGAAGCATCAATTTTTTGTTGCAGCACCTTAGTTGTTCACTGATTGCTTTCTCGTATGTGCCTTGACCAGGGCCCTACAGCAGAGCTAGTGATCCCTTTCTCAAGCCAGCGACCTTGGGCTCAAGCTGGTGAGCCTTGCTCAAACTAAATGAGCCTGCACTAAAACTGGTGACCTCGGGATTTTGAACCTGGGTCCTCTGCGTACCAGTCTGACGCTCTATCCACTGCTCCACTGCCTGGTCATGCGAAAAATTTTATCTTTGAAAAATATCTTGTCATAGATTTTAATATCTCTACATCAATTTTGAAAAAGAAAAAGAAAGAATATTTTAGAAAATGTCATACTTGAAGTTTGCCTATGTGTGCTAAAGTTTATTAAAATGATATCAGGAATAAGTGTGAAGAGCCAAGTTTCCAAGGGCTTGTTGTTGTATAGGCTGAGCCCAAACATAGCCTTTTAAAATGAAACAGATTTATTTAATGATAGGATGAACATAACAATAGAAGTCAAAGCGAGAGACAAGTGGAGAACAGGTGGCACTGAATTGTATAATCAGTACACCAAATGAAGGTCGATGATGTTACTGAATCACAAATATCAATCAATGCAGGAGCCATTATATCATATCACACTCCTGGAGAGGAGAAAAATCCTGTTAAGACATCCTTCTGTAGTGAATGTTTGTTACTTGCTGCACACCCTCGGGCTACAATTACAATTGACTGTGATTGTCAGTAGGGAATGCTGGATACAAGCACTGTTTTGCTTGTTTGTATTATAACAGCTTTATTCAGATGTAATTTACATACCATAAATCTTACCCATTTTAAATACAATTCAATCATTTTTAGTATATTTACAGAGTTGTGCAAAATCAATTTTAGAGCACTGTCATTACCCCATAACAAAAACTCTGTATCCAGTTAGCAGTCACTCCCCATTTCCGTTCAATTCCTCAGCTTTAAACAACCACTAATCTACTTCCAATCTCTACTAATTTGCCTATTCTGTAAGTTTTCTATAATGGAATCATACAATATATGGTCTTCTGAAACTGCCTTCTTTAATATAATATTTTCAAAGATTATGCAAGTTGTAGCACAAATTAGTAGTTCATTCCTTTTTATTGCCAAGTAATATTCTATTATATGGCTATATCACATTTTATTTTTCTATTCACCAGCTGATGAATTTGAATGTAAGTCTGGGCAGTGATGTATTCTTTCTGCAATAAAATGGAAGCAAATAAAATGTTACAGCTTGTATAGAAAGTGAAATCGTTGAGGAAAATAATGGAATATTAGAATCTGAGTGAAATTTAATTTTTTTAAAGAGAACAAATGTCTAGTACTTAATTTTAAAGTTTCTACAGAAATGACATACCATCCCCCTCACTGTTACCACCAGGTATCTACTGAAAGTCACCCACTGACAAATGACTCATATGAGTTGTGTTGAGAGCAGTTAGAGGAAATCAAAAGATGGCAGAGTCATTTGTTTGAGCTGATCCCTGTGAACAGACTTACAGAAACTACAGAAAACAAAGAAGAGAATAAGACCTAAGAGGCAAGAAATAATTCAGAGGCACCTTGAAGAAAACCAAGCTTCTCAGATTTCATAGAACTCTTAGGCAGTGCCTTGGAAACCCCACATGCCATGAATACGTGTTCCAGTGTATTTATCTACATCTTAATTTTTTTAATTTCTATTTTTTATCTATACTTTTAGGTACAGGAAAACCATTGTGCAAGGAGCACAATTAATGCATCTGTTTTAAAATATGACTAAAGTTAAAAAAAATTATAAAGAAAAGATGTCACTTAAAAAATTGTATTTGTTTTCTTTTTGTGCAGATCTTAGTTGACCTTGAGTATCCATAGAACTGGGTTTGCTTTGGGGAGAGTAGGATTAGAGGCAAGGAAAACAAAGATAATATATAGCTATTCATATTCAAAACTAGGATTTCTGCAGATTTAAAAACCAGGCTATTATCTTCAGAAGGGATTCTGTAAATTCTTTTGTCTTTCACTTTAATGTATTAAGGTCCAGGCTTGGTGAGCAGCTCAAGACAATGTTATATACAAGAAGTCTAGGTAGGAGAAGAAAGTGAAGGGATCCTGCCCTTTCAAATATTGGAAGTAAAGCAGGAAAGAGGCTGTTGATGGCCAGACATGGATATTCTAGAGGGGAGGGACCTTAGCTCTGTGGGGTAACATCCAGGGAGGAGCTCTGAGAACTGTATCACTTTTCCCTTTCTACGTTAGAGCTCTCTTTGGGGTTTCCCCACATCAAACTTGGGGAAATTTAGATTTCTAAAGTGGTGTGGACTCTGGAATTCTTGCCAGTCTGCCAAAAAATCATCCATGGTAAGGTGGACCCACGGACTAGTAGTCTGATGGAAGACGATGCAGAGGATCTGGAGCCTGTAGCCAGCCAGAGCTGAATGAACACAAAGCTGGCAAAAGGGGATCTGGACCTAAGAATGCCAGGCCCATACACTGTTTCACAGCAGTTTGATGCAGTCATATAAATTGGCTGTCCAGGATTTGTTTTCGTGTACTGTATGAGACTAAACTTTATATAATATGAGATATTTAGCAAATGTGTCTCTATCTTTTTGAGAGAAAGAATTTAATCAAGAAACAAAATGCAACAAGTAGAGGAAGAATTTAAACATGCAGAAAGAAAGAAGAAAGGGAGACCTTAAAGAGAGGTTCAGGAGGTTAACCCAGGGTGAGCTGTTGCTGCCCACTGCTCCCTGGTTGCAAATCTTGTAGGGTTCCTTAGAGCTTAGGAGAAAGAGAGGGGCAAGAAAAATGCACCTGGAGGAAAAAGAGGAAAAGAAGGAGGAGTATAGGAAAAAAGCAGAGGCATACTCCTAGAAGGGAGAGCTGGCTTGGACCTCAGTTCTAAGGGATTTTAAGGGTAATTCCAGGGGAGGTTCTCAATAGGGTATTTATTAGCTTTCCAAGTGTGTTGTTTTTAGAGTTGTGTTCTCCACTGATAGGTTGGGCCCAGGGCAGGGGGTAATTAGTCAATATAGCTAGTCCTGAGGTTAGCCATGGCTTTCCTTTGTCTGGTTTGCTGCTTTTTTGGGTCTGGAGCTGAAACACAACTGAGGCCTATCTCTAAGGGTTAATACTTATAAGCATTATTCTTTTGCTTTAATGTTTGTTCCTCTGCTAAGGGGGTCTGAAACCATATGACTAGTCATATGCCAGGACAGGAAAGGTCAGGGAAGGGTCTTCATATGACCAGCGTTATGAAACCAGAAGGTCTAAACCATATGACCAGCTAGGGGAGGAAAGGTCACCCTAGGGTTGAGGTCCTTGTTTTCCCTTTTTGCCCATTACTAAGCACCTGGGTCTTTCTACCCTGGTGCCCTTCTGTGCCTGGCCTGTAGCCCTTGCTCTGCTCATATCTATCTAATGCTTACAATATGTATGTCTATCCATTATCTATATATCATCTATCTATCTATCAATCATCTATTTATCTATCTATTATCTATCTATCTATCTATCTATCTTCATCATCATCATCATCATCATCATCATCATCTATCACCATCTATCATCTGTCTATCATCCATGTACATATGTTTTGCTAACCAACAGATAGAAACTTAGGCCACAGTCATTATAAGAGAAATAAAGAAGTTGCATTTTCTCTGCACATTAGACTTATAGTGAGATTTAAAATTTGTGACATCTACATACATACAGCAATTATCTGTTATTGGACTATACAAAAGTTCTGGCACTAATCAAATTTTCCTTACTAGTTATTTTGAAATGTTGTAGGGCAGTGATGGGCAATCTTTTGTGCTTGGTGTGTCAAAATTCGCCAAAAAACTGAGCATAACTCGGGTGGTGTGTCACTTCAAGAAAAACGGCCTAACCAGAAGTCCCAGAACTAGACGCTCTGTGCCAGAGTTCTGTTGTTTTGGCCTACAGACTTCCGGCACAGAGTGTCTACACTACAGCAAATGTTTTATCCTCGGCTACTGCACCTCTACTCAGTGGTAGAGTGTGACCTTGGTGTATGAATGTCCTGGGTTTGATTTCTGGTCAGGGCACACAGGAAAAGTGTCCTTCTCGGCATGCAGCCCCATACTTCTCTAGTATATGGCCACATGAGGCCGTGTGTTATTGAAAATGGCTACACGTGTCATAGGTTCGCCATCACGGTTGTAGGGTATAGCCAAGGAAAACATGTCTACCCTCTTTTTTTTGTTACCATATTTTCCTCCGTCATTTACTAATTTTGTCCAGAGCCTAAAGAAAACAGGTGGTTGGCAGTGCTGGTGTACTGGGTATGAAAAGAGAATTCTAAGTAAAAGAGCTCTCTATTCTGAGATTTGCTCTTCATATTTATAATTGCTTAAAACACTCTGAGGATACTAATTTGAATTTTAATATTGCCTCTCTACCATGCATTATTTTTAATCCATCCATGGTAAGATTTTCCATTTCATTCTATTAGTTTTCACTAGAAATCTGAGGCCCTGGCCAGTTGGCTCGGTGGTAGAGTGTGAGCTTGGTGTATGAATGTCCTGCGTTTGATTTCTGGTCAGGGCACACAGGAAAAGTGTCCTTCAGCTTCTCTACTCCTCCACCTCTCACCTCTCTCTCTATCTTTTTCTTCCCCTCCATGGCTCAATTAGAGTGAGTGGGCCCTGGGTGCTGACGATGGCTCCATGGCCTCCACCTCAGGTGCTAAGAGGAGTTTGGTTGCTGAGCAATAGAACAATGCCCCAGATAGGCAGAGCATAGCCCCCTCTTAGTCTTGCTGGGGTGGGTCCCAGGCTGGGCGCATGCAGGAATCTATGTTTCTGCCTCCCCTACTCTCACTGAATTAAAATAAAAGAAAGAAAGAAAGAAAGAAATCTGTTAGGTTTGGTTGAGCAATTATGTTTTTGAAATGGAGAGTATGTTGGTTCATTTTAATGCTGGTATGGGACCTCCTTTGCAAAAGGTCTACTCAATGAAATGATTGACTATATAGTTGGTGACTATTGGTAGACTAATTTAGAACCTTCACAATTGTTAAAATAAGGAAATTTTCATGGGGTTATTCATGTTCAATTGTTAGCTACCATTGCAAAGTACCAGAGGCTAGCTGAAATAAACAAAAGTCTATTTTCTCATAGTTTGGATGCTGAAAATCTGAGGTCAAAGATTGATTTTTTTCTGAGACCTCTCTCCTTGGCTTGTAGATGACATTCCATCCCCTTTGTCTTCTCTAGTTTTCCCCTCTAAGTGTGTGTCCTAATCTCTTCTTATAAGGACACCAGTTGTATTGGGATTCAGCTCCACCCTAAAGACCTCGTTTTAACTTAATTATATCTTTAAAGACGCTATCTCCAAATACAGTCACATTCTAGGGTACTGGAGTTAGAATTTTAACATATGAATTTGGGGAGGACATGATTCTTTAACAATGATTTTTACTGAGTTTTACTTTTTGGAGTAACTGTCATTTCTGTTTTACTCCTAAGGTTCATTAATGGATTTTTTTTGTTTTGTTTTTTTTAGTTCTTGCTGGCTTGCTCTGCCTATGTCCCCAGCCCAAACACTCCCACCAATAAGCCTTACCAAACAAAACAAATCTTTCACTTTTTTTTGGTGGAAAGTTCTTGGGGCTCCACCTGGAGAAAATTGTTTCAGCCCTTCTGAATATGCTTCTGTTCCAACAGAAAGACATTCTCTATTACAGCCTCATAGGTGTAGGCTAAACTGTTTTGATTTCATAAGGCTGGGTTTGTAAATACAGCATGTTTGTAAAGTCATGGTACACTTTTGACCATGTGACCGGTCAAAAGTGCACTATGACTTTACGGACACACTGTATAATTCCTTTCTTTTTCCAACTCTCAGAAATTTGTGAAAGCGTCAGAATATTGTATCTATAGAAAACATTTTATCTTGACTCTGCAGTGCCATGGCTTTATTCCTTTTTCTGAGGGGGGGCTCTACCTTTATTGTTATTTCAAAGGGAATTTGGGAAGGAGGAGAGAAATATGTATCCTTTGCATGGCATAATGAGCCAGAAGTGGATTACAAATTTTAAATTATTATGTTTGTATTTCTATTTGTGATTTGTTTATATAGTAATGTTTTATGTGTTGTTTCTTAATCTTCAATACAGTCTTGAGAGGTAGATGTGAACTGGCCTGAAATCCCAGAGTCCTGGGCCCTTCATTAATACATTAAAAATGATGATGGTGAAACTCAAATCCCAGAGCTTTTAGGATACAAACATATCAGGTATGTAATATGAGTATAGCTCCTGACTCATAGTGTCTTTCTGAAAATATTAGTTTGTTTGTCTGGTGCAAAGTCCTATAGCATTTTTAGGGCCAGGGGACTCTTCCATAGCATAGTTATGCCATTACAGCAGGCTGCAATGCCCATTCATTCTCCTTCTTGAAGTGCTTTTGTGTATAGCTCCCTAGGCTACTGGCTTATTTTCAGGTTGCTAGTTTGTAAAATTCCTCTCCTAAGGATTCACTTATATTAAAACAGTTAATAGAAGTTTCTGCAAGACACTGTTAAATAGAATATGTTCAAAAGTGTTTTTCTTGCAGATGTATATCCCTTTCAGTTGATTAAATGTATTGTTTGTGGCCATTAAACATAAGAAAAAATGCTTTATTTTAGTATTTTTCTTAAACTAATTATATTTGATTTATATTGTTTTAATGTGCAGGGATCTTACAAGATTGAGAATTTTCAATTTACAGTTAGTAATATAAAATCTCACAATGCTCTGGTGCCATTTTTGTTTTATTTGCCTCTTTTGTTCTTTTCTCTATTCCCCTTTATTTTCTGATGTGCTCTTGGGCATGGATTACAAATCTGAATATACCCTGTGCATTTGGTGCCTCAGATCGTTTTGTGTGCGCAAGTCACTGATCTGCTGTGATACGGGACTGGTGTTTCCAGACCGATTTATAATCCTAGGTGAGGGAGAGATCTTCTATGTTCAGGGTCATTGACTTTCACAAGAATGGAGACTTAGATAAAAGCTCCAAGCACATCATCTGTTAGGTTTTAAAACCCTGAAAATTTCAACAGAAACATAATCCATATGTGTTTCCTCTATTTACAGTTTTTCTTATCAAAACGTTATGCTGTTAAACTCAGAGTTGCCTGGGTTGTCAGTTAAGCCGTGCAGAGGCTCCTCATTTAATTGTGTAACAGGAAACCATGTTTTGGCAAGAGACCGTCTCTCTTTTAAGTTTTCCATTCCTCAACAATTAGTTGTTTTTATCATCCCCCCAAAAGGATTTAAATCACAGATTTATTTTCATATTATTAGTAAAAATGAGCTATAGCTTTTTTAGGCATATTAAAAGAAAAGAGAGATAGATAGAGAGAGAGACTCTTACCACTATTTTTACTATAAAATCTTTAGGATAAAAGAGAAGCCTGTAGAAAAATAATTTTCTTTCATTTCTAAAATAAAGAACTTAATATATATATGTTTTAAGAACTTAATATTTTAATTAGTAGGAATGCATCTCTTACTAAAGTTAAAGGATCTTATTTAATAAATGGAAAGAGTGCTAGAAGGCCCTTAAACATTCATGATAAAAATCAACAAGAATTTGAATATTTTATAGTTCAAAACTGACTTGGTATAATTTGAATGCCTCCCCCACCATCTGTGTGTGTTCTCTGATGTTAAATAAGAGATGAATTGTAGATGAAAGATATCCTGCAGGCATTGGGATTGCTTCTAAAAAGATTCTCTCATATTTGTTGCATCTTCCTGACAATACAAGAAAATCAGAATGAGAATTTAAGAAAATGAGTGGTCAGATTTTCTAGAATTCCAGAAAACTAGCGGTCAGCTTTCAAATTTCTATTGTAAGTCTAGTCCACTCATAATACTTTTCTTGTGCAAAAGTAATTTTAAAAAATCTTTCAAATGGTATCATAATACATGTGAATGAGTTAAATGGAACAAAAAATTGTATGTAGATTGAGTTATAGTAAAAAAAATACTAATGATTTCTAATATGAAGATAAAATTCTTAATTGTGTTGATAGCTATTACGAAACGATAACTCTTATAAAACTTCTGAATTTTCTTGTCTTACCCTATAGAAGAGCTTCTGTGCATGAATGTCACAATTAACAAAAATAGATGTTATAGGTAAATACTTTCACTTACTCTATTGTTCTGCAAAAATATGCTAAAGAATTGCACCAAAGGAGATGGTGTGATTTCAAAAGAGACATTTAAAAAAAAAAATTCTCTTGTTTTGGGTAAATTCTTAAAGTTTTTAAATGGCATAGAGTCTAATACAGAATTCATTTTTCTGACTTTCTTCTTGCATCCAGGCCTTCTAGTTATACTGTACATGAGTTTTCATTTTGGCTATTATGTGACATTGGGAATTAAGCCACCTAGCTGAGCCTGTTTTTTAATGTATGAAAAAGGAGGGTAAGAACTACAGAGATTAAATACTCCCAATACAGACTGCCTAGATCATGGAAAGGTCTTAACAAATGGTAGCTATTGTTATTTTCATTGTTACTATGACTAATGATGATGGCGACAGATTTCTTTACTCAGAATAACTTCAATGACTGTTCTATCATTGAATGTGGATTGTTACTGGAAAGTCATACCATTTCTTTGAGATCAAAGTATCATTTTTGCTTTTCTTTCCAGAGATCTTTTAAAAGTAAATTGTTGATGGTTCTTATAAGTTATTAAAAAGAAAGTTAGCTTAGATGACAGACTCAAAATAAGTTTGTTATCATGATGAATGGATTCAAATACAGATAGAAAGCAACACTATTTTTAAGAGTATCATTTCCACTTCTCTGAATTGTAACAAAAAGAAATGAGCATCAGTGTGCCCCCTGTCAACATTCCATTAGTTCCAAGAAGGCCCTTTCCTCCTCTTACAACCAAAGGACAATTCAAAAAGAAGTGTTAAAGTGAAAATTTTTCTTATAAAAACAAAGGAAATGAAAAATCAAATAAAAAATTGCTGCTAAGGGAGGAAGAGAATTGGAGAAATGTAACAAATCCCTCTGGGGTCCAGATTGTTGGCACAATAAGAGAGGTTAAAGTGAACAGAACAATGGGAAATCAGTCATGAGCCTGAAGCTAATCATTTGGCTCCTGAACAAAAAGGGGAGAACAAATATTTTAGAAAGAGAAGAAAGCCCAGGGAGCTGGTGTAGAAGAGAGTTCCTTTATCCAAGAACAAAAAGTGGAAGAGAATTAATAGATGATTTACTAGAACCTGGGAAAGAGTTAATGTGTTATAAAGAGGTTTCATTTTCCAGATAGTAAAAACATGTTGTGAAATACTGCTTTAAGAAAATATTTGATAATATGGTTTCAGCCTTTTGAACTCATTCTTTAATTTCCCTTTTTTCCTTCACAATTGTAAACACAGGGGTCTCTAGGTCTGATAAGTAAAGATGTATCATTTTCAGTGTGCTAGTGATGGCTATTTTTTCTCTTAAGTCCATTGATAATAGTAAAGCTGTGTATGTATTTGTATTTTTCCATTTTCTATACTGTGTGAGAGGAAATGTAATATAATCTGTAAGTGATCACACAAAGAAACAAAATGTTGTTTGAAAAGTGGCACTGGCATTAGATAACTTAAATGTTTGTTTGAATATTGGTTAAAAATCTGGCTTCTATGTGTGGAAGGAGTTTTAGAGGGGTTAGAGATAATAATGCAGAAAACTAGTTTGAATGACAGCTGAAGAGTCCCTGTAAGTGGGTCCTGAAAGTACTATAAAACTCCTTTCAGTGCATTTAAATGGTTTGCTAGATTTAGAAATTAGCATTGTTTAGTTGCCAATTAAGTGAGATATTTTAATTATATTAATATTTAAACAACATGATTGGGAAAGGGTTGGTTGAGACAGATTTAAGCATTTTACTAGGAAACTCTAAGAAAAGTCAGTATTTAAAATATCAGATTTAAAAATGATCTTTTTTTCTTGCTCAAGATGGACTGCTCACTTGTTTGGTACCCAAGTTTATGTCACCAACTTTATGGACTATTTTTTTCTTTTTTCTTTGCCAGAACAGAGGTCACACTGGAGCAAGAAAAAAGAAAAACAGAAACCCGATCAACTCGTGGCTACTTCATGCTATGCCAGACATAATCATTAGACATTGGTTAACTCGCTGGGGGAAAAGTAACATAAAACTTTTGTTGACAAAGTTTGCCATTCAACTTAACAAAAATTCAGGGTAGGGCAAAAGCAAAGTTATAGTTTTTATGAAAAATAATACAATGATAAGTAAATAATACAAGAATAAATTCTGTGTTTTATTTATTTATTTATTTTACAGAGACAGAGTCAGAGAGAGAGGGATAGATAGGGACAGACAGACAGGAATGGAGAGAGATGAGAAGCATCAATCATTAGTTTTTCGTTGCAACACCTTAGTTGTTCATTGATTGCTTTCTCATATGTGCCTTGACCGTGGGGCTACAGCAGACTGAGTAACCTCTTGCTCAAGCCAGCAACCTTGGGTCCAAGCTGGTGAGCTTTGCTCAAACTAGATGTGCCCACGCTCAAACTGGCAACCTCGGGGTCTTGAACCTGGGTCCTCCGCATCCCAGTCCGATGCTCTATCTACTGCACCACCGCCTGGTCAGGCAAATTCTGTGTTTCATGTACTCAAAAGTGTAAACCTATTTTTGCCCCACCCCGTATTTAACCACTAATTCCAAATAAGCACGATGCAGTGTAAATAGAAGGAATAGGGACATAGAATTGTGGATGAAACTTGGCATCTGTCTTTTTTAAGTTTAATTTTTTATAAAATTTATTGGGGTGACATTGGTTAATAAAATTACATAGGTTTCAGGTATAGAATTCTAGAATACATCATCTGTATATTGTATCATGTGTTCGCCATCCCAAGTCAGATCTCTTTCTATGGCATCTGGTTCTTATGCTTCATGCAATTTACTGTATAAAGTGGATTTATCACATAATTTAATTGAGCCTAGGTATACCTCTTTGCAAAGTAGGTTGAATGGGGGGTTCTGCATGACCTCTTTGAGGTCTAAAATTATGTGATTCTGTTTTCATGTTCACAATGTTAGAAAGTGATTATCATAAGTAAATTATCAATAAGGTTTTTCAGAATTTCAGAAGAAATTGCTTCTAACTTTGAGCTTCATGGAAGACTTCAAAGATATTATTTTCACACTTGGAGATGAAGGAGGATGCTGTTGGGTCAGAGGGAACTGTGAGTATGTGAAGCAGAAAATGGTGAGGCCATTATAGAGAACAATGGGTTAAACTTTATTATTATTATTATTATTAAGTAAGAGGTAGCGAGGCAGAGAGATAGACTTCCACATGCACCCCGACTGGAATCCACCTGGCAAGCCCCCTATGGGATAATGCTCTACCCATCTGGGGCATTGCTCTGTTGCTTAGCAACCAATCTATTTTAGTGCCAGAGGTGAGGCCATGGACCATTTGAGCCATGCTGCAGGAAGAGAAAAGAGAGAAAAAGATAAAGAAGGTGGAGGGGAAGGAATGAAGAAGCATATGGTCACTTTTCCTGTGTGCCCTGATCTGGAATTGAACCTGGGACTTCCACATGCTGGACTGATGCTCTACCACTGAGCCAACCGGCCAAAGCCTAAACTTTTTAAAAGCCTTATTTTTTTTCTTTCCAAGGTTGGAAGGCTTTAAAACACAAACAAAACAACTTCTTTAATTAAAAGCCTTAAGTAAAGGAAATCAAAGGTTAAAGTAAAAGAAAGATTTTATTTCTGAATATCAAAAAAATAATGAATTAAAAAAAATTTGTACAACACAAAAATTATAAGAAAATGAACTCATACATAATTTCAACATGCAGAGATAATTACTGTTAGTATTTTGATATTTTGCTGTACTTCCTTCTAATCTTTATTTTATGCATAAATATACATATATTTGTATAATTATGCTCACAGTGTACACATTAGTTCATATCCTGCTTTAGAACTTAATATATCATATGGGATTGCTTCTTCCTGGCTTCTTTTTGAGAAATTTAATCTGTGAATATTCCTGGATTTCTGATCTCTGTTGAACTATATAGTAAGTTAAAGCTGCCCTCCTTTGTACTCTTTGGTTAGCCATGCTGAGCTACTTACAGTTCCTAGAAGTCATTATGATCTGTGTCATTTCATTTGCTCCATTTTCCCCATTTATGAATAGTCAATTGAAATTCCATGAAGATAGAGCATTGGTTTTAGATGTGAGACAGTAAACAAGTGTGCACAATCTCCCTGCTCATTTGGTGATACAGAATGTTCATTCTTAAACTCTAAGACAAATACAGTAGGTTATAATTAATTCTAAAGTTTATAATTCCCTAAGAATAACTCCCTAAGTCAGACGGTCACCATCCCAGGTAACTGAGTTTTGCTAGGTACATGTCTGGTTCACTGTTTAGGTTCCTGTTAGAGACTCTGATGAGACACACTGCCACATTTGTAACTGCTAAATCAATGATTCAGTGACTCTAGCAGGATGTTATAGAGTTTATAACTCTGGATTAGAGTTTTACAGATTGCATAATTCTTTGGTGTGTTCAGAGAAGTCTGCAAACTCTAATCAAGATAATTACTTGAATGATTTTATGTTTCTTTTTCTTCTAAGATACGTGCATATCTTTCCTTTCTAATTCACTTTTGAACATGAGATTCAAGGGTATAAAATATCTTTTTCAAGTAAATTTAAAGATATTTAAATCTGATGACAGCTTAGAATCTTCCCCACCCCCTATTTTTAGCTTCTAACAAATATTAAAATAATATTTGATTGACATTGGATATTTATCCTGGTTTTGTTCGACTTGCAGTCCCAACTTAAGAGATATGTGAGTATAAAGGAAAGTCCAGCCTGAGTTTTGTGGACCCTTTTTGACTTAGTTAATGACCTTCAGTATGCTCCTTCTCAGGGTCAGACATAATCAATACCGGATGCTGAGTTTGTTTTAATCACCTAGGAATCCAGAGCCCTTTAATTCTTCCCTGGGTATAGACAGAATTCAGACTAGGCCAGGAATAAATCTTGGGAGTAAGAGGAAAAGGAGATTGGTGGGGAGAGACTCCAGGCTAATAATTACTTCTCCTCCCATTTTAAACTGAAGCTCTGGAGAGCCACCTTGTCTAGCTGAGTTGTTGTTTCTACACTAGGGCAGTTTTGTGTATTTCCCAGACTCTTCTTGATGCGTTAGAAGATGAATAAGATGACAAAGCTTTATTTTGCTCTAACAATAGTTAGCTTTTATTTATACCCTAAGATGTTCTTTTGGTCATTGATGAGACTTAAGTTTAATTATTTTTTGATGAGGTTTTACTGTCTTTTAGTACTCTACATGTGTTTGGAAGATGGTTTGGATTTAGTCTGAGGATGTGGCGGGAATCGGCTGACTTGAGTGAGTGACATCTAGCTTTGGTCATATTAGCATCAAGGCCTACCCAGCCAGATACTGTAACACACTTGTTTAGTCCAGTGGAACACATTCTTTGTTCTGGATTGATTTTCCTTCTTTTTTGTAGCTAAGCATATTTTGTTTTATGCCCGTGCAGTCCTTGATTTCTTTTAGAATGACAAGAAGTTATTTTCTGAAGTCAACTTGAAAAATTTATCTTTCATAATTTGGGACTAATTCTTACTTTATTCCATTTCTTCCCCTTCTCTTAAGAGAAAACATCTTCCCTGTTTACTCACTCAGTTTTTATATATTCTTTAAATGTTTGTTTTATTTTATTTTTTATTAATTTTAATGGGTGACATTAATAAATCAGGGTACATGTGTTCAAAGAAAACATCTCCAGATTATCTTGTCATTCAATTATGTTGCATAACCAAAACCCAAAGTCAAATTGTCCTCTGTCACCTATCTGGTTTTCTTTGTGCCCCTCCTCTCCCCCTTCTCCTTCCCTCTCCTCCCTTCCCCAACCCCGTAACCACCACACTCTTGTCCATTTCTCATAGTCTCGTTTTTATGTCCCACCTATGAAATCATGCAGTTCTCAGTTTTTTTCTGTTTTACTTATTTCACTCCGTATAATGTTATCAAGATCCATCCATTCTGTTGTAAATGATCCGATGTCATCATTTCTTATGGCTGAGTAGTATTCCATGGTATATATGTACCAACCTTCTTTATCTAGTCATCTATTGAAGGGCTTTTTGGTTGTTTCCATGTTTTGGGCACTGTGAACAATGCTGCTATGAACATGGGGCTGCATGTGTCTTTACATACCAATGTTTTTGAGTTTTGGGGATATATACCCAATAAAGGGATTGCTAGGTCATATGTCCTCTGTCACCTTCTTTCTGGTTTTCCCTGTGCCCCTCCCCTCCTCCCTATCATACCCTCCCCTCCCTCCCCCACCCCGTAACCACCACTCTCTTGTCTATGTCTCATAGTCTCACTTTTATGTCCCACCTATGTATGAAAGCATGCTGTTCTCAGTTTCTTTTTCTGATTTACTTATTTCACTCCGTATAATGTTATCAAGGTCCATCCATTTGTTGTAAATGATCCAATGTTATCATTTCCTATGGCTGAGTAGTATTCCATAGTATATATGTACCAAAGCTTTTTAATCCACTTGTCCTCTGACGGACACTTGGGCTATTTCCAGATCTTCGCTATTGTGAACAATGCTGCCACGAACATGGGGGCGCATTTCTTCTTTTCAAACAGTGCTATGGTGTTCTTAGGGTATATTCCTAAAAGTGGGATAGCTGGGTCAAAAGGCAGTTTGATTTTTAATATTTTGAGGAATCTCCATACTGTTTTCCACAGTGGCTGCACCAGTCTGCATTCCCACCAGCAGTGCAGGAGGATTCCCTTTTCTCCACATCCTCTCCAGCACTTATTCTGTGTTGTTTTGCTGATGAGTGCCATTCTGACTGGTGTGAGGTGATATCTCATTGTGGTTTTAATCTGCATTTCTCTAATGATTAGTGATGTTGAGCATTTTTTAATGTGCCTATTGACCATCAGTATGTCCTCTTAGGGGAAATTTCTATTTATTTCTTTGGCCCATTTTTTGATTGGATTATTTGTCTTCCTGGTGTTGAGTTTTATAAGTTCTTTATAAATTTTGCTTATTAACTCTTCATCAGACGTATTGTTGAATATGTTCTCCCATTGTGTGGTTTGTCTTTTTATTCTGTTCTTGTTGTCATTAGCTGTGCAAAAACTTTTTAGTTTGATATAGTTCCATTTGTTTATCTTGCCTTTTATTTCATTTGCCTGTGGAGATAAATCGGCAAATATATTGCTGCTACAGATGTCGGAGAGCTTGCTGCCTATGTTTTCTTCTAAGATGCTTATGGTTTCACGGCTTACATTTAAGTCTTTTATCCATTTTGAGTTTATTTTTGTGAATGGTGTAAGTTGATGGTCTAGTTTGCTTTTGTTGCAGGTAGATGTCCAATGTTCCCAACACCATTTGTTAAAGAGGCCGTCTTTTCTCCATTGTATGTTCTCTCCTCCTTTGTCAAATATCAGTTGTCCATAAAGGTGTGGGTTTATTTCTGGATTCTCTGTTCTATTTCATTGATCTATGTGCCTGTTCTTATGCCAGTACCAGGCTGTCTTAAGTACAATGGCCTTGTAGTAAACCTTGATATCTGGAAGAGTAATACCTCTTGCTTTGTTTTTTCTTTTTAAGATTGCTGAGGCTATTCGTGTTCTTTTTTGGTTCCATATAAATTTTTGGAATATGTGTTCTATATCTTTGAAGTATGTCATTGGTATTTTAATTGGTATTGCATTGAATTTATAAATTGCTTTGGATAATATAGACATTTTAATGATGTTTATTCTTCTTAACCATGAGCACGGTATATGCTTCCACTTGTTTGTATCTTCTTTGATTTCCTTGATTTATCAATATCTTATAATTTTCCGAGTACAAGTCCTTAACCTTCTTGGTTAAATTTACTCCTAGGTACTTTATTTTTTTGGTTGAAATAGTGAAGGGGATTGTTTCCTTAATTTCTTTTGCTGACAGTTCATTGTTGGTATATAGAAATGCCTCTGATTTCGGAGTATTAATTTTATATCCTGCCACCTTGCTGAATTCATTTATCAGTTCCAGTAATTTTTTGACTGAGACTTTAGGGTTTTCTCTATACAATATCATATCATCTGCAAATAATGACAGTTTTACTTCTTCTTTTCCAATTTGGATGCCTTTTATTTATTCTTCTTGTCTGATTGCTGTAGCTAGGACTTCCAGAACTATGTTGAATAAGTGAAAGGGGGCACCCCTGCCTAGTTCCTTATCTTAAGGGGATTGCTTTTAATTTTTGTCCATTTAGTATGATGTATGCTGTGGGTTTGTCATAGATGGCCTTTATCATATTAAGGTATGTTCCCTGTATTCCCACTTTACTGAGAGTTTTGATTATGAATGGATGCTGGATTTTATGTAATGCCTTTTCTGCATCTATTGAAATTATCATGTGATTTTTTTTCTTTCTTTTGTTTATGTGATGAATCACATTGATTGATTTGCAAATATTGAACCAGCCTTGCCTCTCCAGAATAAAGCCTACTTGATCTTGGTGTATGATTTTATTGATATATTGCTGGATCCGGTAGGCTAATATTTGTTGAGAATTTTAGCATCTAAATTCATCAGGGATATTGGCCTATAATTTTCTTTCTTTGTGTTGTCTTTGCCTGGTTTTGGGATCAGAATTATGCTTGCCTCATAAAAGGAGTTTGGAAGTCTTCCTTCCTTTTGAATGTTTTGAAATAGCTTGAGGAGGATAGGAGTTAGTTCTTCTTTGAATTTTTGGTAGAATTCACTTGTGAAGCCATCAGGCCCAGGACTTTTCTTTGTTGGAAGTTTTTGATAACTGTTTCAATCTCATTTGTTGTAATTGGTCTGTTTAGGTGTTCTGATTCCTCCAGATTAATTTTTGGAAGATTATATGATTCAAGAAATTTGTCCATTTCACCTAGGTTGTCTAATTTTTTTGCATATAGTTCTTCATAGTATTTTCTTACAATGCTTTGTATTTCTGTTGTGTCAGTTGTTATTTCTCCACTGTCCTTTCTAATTTTATTTATTTGAGTCCTCTCTCTTTTTTTCTTGGTGAGTCTAGTTAAAGATTCATCTATCTTGTTTACCTTTTCAAAGAACCAGCTTCTGGTTTCATTGATCCTCTGTATTATTTCCTTAGCCTCTATGTCATTTATTTCCGCTCTGATCTTAATTATTATTTTTCTTCTACTAGTCCTGGGCTTTATTTGCTGTTGCTTTTCTAGTTTTTTTTAGATGCAGGGTCAGGTTGCTTATTTGAACTTTTTCTAGCTTCTCATGGTATGCCTGTAGTGCTATGAACTTCCCTCTCAGAACTGCTTTTGCTGTGTCCCATAAATTTTGAGTTGATATATTCTCATTATCATTGATTTCTAGTAACTTTTTTATTTCTTCTTTGATCTCATTGTTAATCCATTCATTATTTAATATCATGTTATTTATTTTCCAAGTGTTTGAGTATTTTTCAGTTTTTGTTTTGTGGTTAATTTCTAGTTTCATGGCATTGTGATCAGAATGCTTGAAATGATTTTAAACTTCTTAAATTTGTTGAGACCACTTTTGTGTTCTAACATGTGGTCTATCCTAGAGAATGTACCATGAGTGCTTGAAAAAAATGTATATTCTACTGCTTCAGGGTGAAAAGTTCTTAAGATATCTATTAAATCGAGTTGATCTAGTGTATTCTTTAAGTCTGCTGTTTCTTTATTAATTCTCTTTCTTGAGGATCTATCCAGTGATGTTAGTGGGGTATTGAAATCCCCTAGTATTATAGTATTGCTGTTAAACTCGCCCTTTATATCCATCACAGTCTGCTTTATGTATGTCGGGGCTCCTATGTTTGGTGTGTAGATATTTATAATAGCTATATCTTCCTGTTGAATTGTTCCCTTTATTATTATGTAGTGTCCTTCTTTATCTCTTACTACAGCCTTTGTTTTAAAGTCCAGTTTGTTAGATATAAGTATTGCTATCCCAGCTTTTTTTCCATTTCCATTTGCATAAAATATTTTTTTTCAACCATTTACCTTCAGTCTATGTGCATCTTTTGTTTTAAGGTGTGTCTGTTGTAGACAGCATATGTATGTTTCCTGTTTCTTTATCCATGCAGCTACCCTATGTCTTTTGATTGGATCATTTAATCCATTTACATTTAAGGTTATTATTGATATGTAGTTGTTTATTGCCATTTTATTCTTTTAAAATTTTTTTTTTATTTTTTTATTTTTCTTTTATTCATTTTTTTTAGAGAGGAGACACAGAGTGAGAGAGAGAGAGAGAGAAAGAGAGAAAGGGGGGAGGAGCTGGAAGCTCAACTCCCATATGTGCCTTGACCAGACCAGTGCAGGGTTTTGAACTGGCGACCTCAGTGTTCCCAAGTCGACGCTTTATCCACTGCACCACCACAGGTCAGGCCGCCATTTTATTCTTTAAAGCTGTATTCTTCTTTTGCTATATTCTTTTCCCCCTTTGAACTGTTCACAACAGGCCCCTTAGTATCTCTTGCAGAATTGGTTTGGTTTTAATGAATTTCTTGAGTTTTTTTTTTATGTCTAGGAAGCTCTTTATTTTTCCTTCAATTTTAAACGTTAGCCTTGCTGAATAGAGTAGTCTTGGTTGTAGGTTCTTGTTCTGCATTACTTTGAATATATCTTGCCATTCCATTTTGGCTTCAAGTGTTTTTGTTGAGAAGTCGGATGTCATTCTTATGGGGGCTCCTTTGTAGGTGATAGCCCTTTTTTCTCTAGCCACTTTTAAAATTTTCTTTTTATCCATTAGCTTTGGTATTTTAACTATGATGTGTCTTGGTGTAGATATTTTAGGTGTCTCTTTAATTGAGTTCTGTGCTTCTTGAACATGTGGAATGTTTCCCAGCCTTAATTTAGGGATTTCAGCTATGATTTGATTGAACAAAGTTTCTATCCCTTGATCTTTCTCCTCTTCTTCAGGAACCCCTATGAGGCAGATGTTATTTCTCTTCATGTTGTCACAGAGCTCCCTTAGAGTTTCCTCAGTCTTTTTGAGTCTCTTTTCTTTTTTCTGCTTTGCTTCTGTGCCTTTGTTTATTTTGTTATCTAACTCGCTGATTTGATCCTCAGCATCATCCATCCTACTTTTAATTTCTTCCATTGTGGTCTTCAGTTCTAATACTGTATTTGTCATTTCTGTCTGATTCTTTTTTATTATTTCAATTTCCTTTTTATACTTGTTATCTCTTTATTTAGGTGTTCGTAATGACTATTCATTGTTTTTCTAATCTCTTTGAACATCGTAACTATCATTATTTTAAACTCTGCATCTGGTAATTTGGTTATATCTGGGTCATTCAGGACCTTCTTTGGGGATTTATCTTGATTCTTTTGGGTTGCATTCCTTGCCTGCCCATTTTGTCTGTGTATAAGAAGGGTGTGGCCACTGGAGTCCAATGTGTGTTGCCTCTGTGTTCCCTAGGTGTGTTCTGTCTGCAGGCCCACCACCCGCTCTTCCCCTGCCCAGGGCAGTTGGGATGGGCATTGCTAGCACTGGGCCACTGCGGCTGGTGCTATCATTTCCGCCTCTCCTCCGCAGAAGGGGCTGTGTTCTCATGCCCGGCTCTATAAGCCTCAGCCTGTCTGGGCCTTAGCCCCGCCCCCACAGGTGGGGTTGTGCACCGCACTCAAGCCACAAGCCTTGACGCTAAGGGTACGGGGTGAGCATTTTACTCAGCTGTGGACCCTGCCTGTTCCTGGGCTTCTGCCTAGCCCTCACGGTCAGGGCCAGCTCGTTCAGTATCGCAAGCCATGGTTTCTCGGGCCAGGCGGGGCTGCTAGCATGCACTCAGCTGTGATCCTCCGCCTGTCCCAGGCTTTAGCCCTGTCCCTGCGGTCAGGGCTGGCTTGCACAGGGTCGCTAACCTCGGAGGCCAGCGTATGTTGTGTGCCTGTGGGCAGAAATCTCAGCAGCAGATCCTGCTTTTCCCCTGCAGGTGGGGCTGCAGGCGGGCTCGCAGCTTCCTGACCGCTTTCACACATCCTCTCTGCCTCTCCTGGGCAGACCGAGCTCACGTTGGCTGGACCTCCACCCCCACCGACAGAACCACGTTTCCCCATCTTGCCGCCCCTGTCCTTCCAGCAAGCCCTCAGCAGTGTGGGTAGGGGCACTGCAGCTCAGACCCTAACACTCCATACATTAGTCCTGGAAGCTCTCTCTGTCTAAGCAGCTCTGCTCTAAGTGCCATGGGAGAGCTTGTTTGGCTGGTGTCCTTTCTCCCTTTGCTGGTATTGCTAGTTCCAGGGGAAATATTCGTTTTCCATTTGGGAAGTGACTCAGCCCAGGAGATAGGGTGGCTGTCCCTCAGAGTGTTTCTCCCTGTGCCTTCCAGTCCACACTCTCTTCCCGTTGTTCTGGTCTTCTCCTCTGTCCCCATTTCCCGGCACCCCAGGTGATTGGTTTTGAGAGAGGTTTCCTGCGCTGTCTCTTTAAGAAGAATCCTGGGTCTGAGAAAACAGTTTCTTTTTCCCAAACAGTATCCTCACTTGTTTCACAGCTCAATACTGTCCAACTGCCTCTTCTAGGCTCTGGGGCTGCAGGCTGGGGCTTTGTTCCTAGGACCCAGGTCCCTCCCTCTTCGCTAAACTCTCTTCCCTCCTTGTGAGTCTGCCATTCGCTCCAGGGAGCTGGCCAGCCCTTTCCACGTTTTTGCTTTTCCTACCAGTCTCAATGTGGTTTCTTCAGTGTTCTTGGTTTGATGAGTCCACTTAGTTTAGTTCAAAGTTGGTTTATCCAGATGATGGTTCTTAAAATTAAGTTATAATCCACTTTGGTTCCAGGAGTTGGTACATCCGCCTACTCCATCCCCATCTTGCTGTCTCTGTTTTATTGATTTTAAAGAGAGAGGAAGGGAGAGGGGAGAGAGAGACAGGAACATCTATTCATTTCTGCATGTGCCCTGACTAAGAATTGAACTGGCAACGTTTGGGCTTAGGGAATATGTTCTAACCAACTGAGCTATTTTCGCAGGGCTCAGTTTTGATATCTTTCAATTAATGTTTCATAAGCACAGAAAATAATAAGATGTCTAAGTAAAGCCTCAACTGCAGCATACAAATTTACAACTTTTCTTGTAATGTGGATAACATTTTGTTCTAATAAAAAGTAAGGCTTTATTTCAAGGACACTCTCTGGGTGATGCAGATTCTTGGATTCCTCTGTGTTTTCTTGACACTCATTATGTGCCTGAATGACTAAAGGGAGAATAGATGTTTTTATGTTGCTCAGTGGATGTCAGTTGTAATCAAGTTCAAGTAGCAAACAAAGCTCAAAGTGAATGAACACAAGGGTGCCATCTATCAGTGGCATCTTCATTTTTGAGCTATTGTGCCATTCACAATAAAGGCAACAGACAGACTCTGTTGTAAGGGAACACTGAATATCTCAGTTTAGTTCATTCAGATTATTGTGGATGTGTCATTAACATAAAAGTGACCTAGAAGGGAGCCAGGTTCTTTGTTCTGTATCTAAAAATGGGTCACTGTATTGCTGAGAATACTGTAAAATCAACATAGAA
Source organism: Rhynchonycteris naso (assembly GCA_037038555.1). Classification (NCBI taxonomy): domain Eukaryota; kingdom Metazoa; phylum Chordata; class Mammalia; order Chiroptera; family Emballonuridae; genus Rhynchonycteris; species Rhynchonycteris naso. Next base: position 49,731,252 of record CM072997.1, on the reverse strand, counting down.
AGTAATTCATTATAGGAGGATACAGTCTAAAAGGCTGAAAATTCTCAGTCTATTTAGACAGAAAGTGACTGAGGACTTGTTTGTAAAGCCTCCTTTCTGCTTTCCTTAAACAAATGATAATTTGCTCATTTTTTTGGTGGACACATGATTATCACTAACATTAAAATTTTTCTTTAAAGACTATTGATTTTAGAGAGAGAAGACAGAGAGAGAGGAAGGATGGGAGTGGGGGACAGGAAGCATCACCCTGCTTCCCATATGTGCCTTGACCAAGCAAGCCTGAGGACTTGAACTGGCAACCTCAGCATTCCAGGTCTCAACACTTTATCCACTGTGCCACCACAGGTCAGTCCAATCACTGACATTGATAAAACCCAAACATTAACAAATTTAATACCAAATTATTCTAGAAGGTACTTGTATTCTAAGAAAATTAACATGTTCAAATAGCTCAAGTGAAAAGGGAGTTGGCATTCATTGATATATACTAAGATCTGTGGAATCTGAGAAGAGTAAGTAAAGCTGAGCTTCCTTTGCTGTTTCTTTCCCTGTGGGTGTATTTTCTTCATCCTTCTCTTTCTGGGTCAGCTTTCTGAGGTTATTCATCTTGACGAGACCTATATGACCGTTGTAACATTGACTTCTCATGCTCTTTTAACTCAAATGCCTACATCTGATGGGCTCAGACTTTCAGTACTTCAATTCTAAAACCCTTACTGAGAAATCTGATTAATTATTAGTAATACACTGGCTAAAGTTAGGGTCAGTGGTGGGATTTGGCTGGTTTGCACCAGTTTGGTAGAACTGATACCTATTTTTTGAGTTTGAGGAACTGGTTGTTAAAATGCCACTTGTGATCAGGATTCCCTCTAAGGTGGGTGCCTGGGCAGCTACCCAATGTGGAAATCACAAATTGACATTCCTTACTCTTTTCTAATGTCCATCTGTGCAACAGCAGATTTTAAGCACCTGTAGTAATGTTCATTCCATTCATAGGTAAAGGAATGGGATCCTATCCTACAATGAAAAGATGGTTAAGGATAAATCATACAGCTGATGATTCTTAGATAAAAGTGAAGAAAATTGTAAGTAAGGATACCAATCAAGAAGTAACATGGAAATATCTTAAATAATGGTTTTATTGTTTTTTGTCAGGTATTATTTAATATTATTTCATTAACATTTTAAAACTTTTTCTTATAACATAATCTAATCTTGTGTAACCTCTTTTTTTTTTGGTCTTAAGTATTAAATGTGTGAAATAATTAACTACCTTTCGATATATTGTTCTTTCATACTTAAAACTGTCATTAGGGCAGAGAACCAGCTGTTAAATTATTTGAAACCCACCACTGGTTAGGGTCCCATTCCTGACTAATCAAGCTTGTTCAAGAATTGTGGAGTAAGACTCTGTAGACTTGGGTGTGGTAGGCTCTAACAAAGTAGCTGTGGTTGGAACAGACAACATACGCAAATATAGTTTCTATAGTGTGTCTAAATCAATGGTATTAAAACTTTTTCTACCATGACTCACAAGAAGAAATAACATTTCCAAAAAATTCCATCCCTGCATTCATCTAGGTGTACGTTCTTGACGCAATACTTCCTCTGATTATGTGGTCTACTCTGGTATTTCCTTATTTATTTATTTATTTATTTATTTATTTATTTATTTATTCATTCATTTTAGAGAGAAGACTCAGAGAGAGAGAGAGAGAGAGAGAGAGAGAGAGAGAGAGAGAAAGGGAGAAAGGGGGGAGGAGCTGGAAGCATCAACTCCCATATGTACCTTGACCAGACCAGTGCAGGGTTTTGAACTGGCGACCTCAGTGTTCCCAGGTCGACGCTTTATCCACTGCGCCACCACAGGTCAGGCCTCTGGTATTTCCTTTTTGATTTCTTTCTATCCCAATTTATTCCATTAAATAGAAGCATGCTACTTTTATCTTTCTAAAATGATTTCATGTTCCACTAATGAGTTGCAACTTCAGTTTTAAAAGCACCGGTCTGTACTTTTCTTTATCTTGTTTTCCTTTGTAGCACGTATAATAAGCTCCCCTATTATATTTTGTAGTTTATGTTTTGCAGGAGATATCACAATTAAATTGCCTTCCTTGTTAAACTTTAATCTATATTAAAGCAGAGACTGTGTCTGTCTTGTTTACTACTGCCTTCCCAGAACCTAACAGAGTTCCTGGCACATAGTAGATGCTCAATTGAGTAAATACTGATGAGTGAGTAAATGAAGACCCAAACAGATGGCACCCTTCATGGGCTCACCTGGTTCTTTGCAAGGAAGAGATTCAGATACATATAAAACTGGCTAATCCAGTGTAGCTCTGCAGATAGAAAAAGCAGATGGAAAGGCCCAGCAGGAGACTCAGTGGAACAAGGAAGGCAGGCCAAAGAGAGAGTTTCCCACGTGGTCCAGACAGCTGCCAGAAATTCTTCTACCAGGGAAAATTTACTGTGATAGGGGAAGAATCAATGTCAGGCCTGATCTCAGATCTCTTGGTTCTTCATCTAACATTTATTCCACCAAAATACAATGTCATTTTGGTTGGCTTTTCAAAATTTTATTTCCAGCATTTTTATTATTTTTATAGCTGATAGTAAAGAAAGGTAGAAACTGAACCACATAATGGCTTGATAGAAGATACCATGGCACCTGCTCTTCAGTGAGACAGATATCTGGTTGGGAGATTAATAGCACATAGAGCTTGAGTCCCTGTCTTCTTGCTGGCCTCCTCCTGGTGAATCGCTGACTCTCATCCCATCCAGATTCATTTAACTGACTTCTGCAACTTAGGACTACTATTTGTCTCTAGCAGTTGTTTTTAAAAGCTACTTCTTATAAATGGCTATCTTTAATGACATTGCATACTGTACTTTCCTTTCCCATTTGCTAAGAGTTTGAATCTATAGAATGATGTAACAATTTCAGTGGCTTCATCTATAGACCTACTGAATGACCTAGGGGTACAAAACTGTATTCATATAAAAAGCAAATTGTACGTTGATAAGCTTTGTATCATAGTTCCCTGGCACCCACAATGCAGGGCTGTGAGGATTATTATTTTAACATTCAACCTGTTATATATGCTCCAAAATATTAATTTACAAAGTGAGAATGCTATATTTTTTCAAAATTGTTGACTTAATATCAAGTTAAAATTGTCAAATAACAAGTAAAATGCATATATATTTGAAGTACACATACTTCTGCCCTCCCCTCCACATTCATAGGGAAAGTTGATGGAAATGAAATGCAAATTTCATAATCATGAAATGCTGCTAATATCAATGTCATGCAATGTGCATGTGGGGACCCTCACGCCCCAACTTGTCAAACTTCCAATCACTCAGTGGCGCTAAAGCACGTGCATTTATTTCCAGGAGTGTTTAGACCATGTTTCTTATTCATTTCCTTATCATTAAATCTCAATTGCAATACACAGAATGCCACAAGCTGAGAATCAGGTGAAATTTTCTATGAAAATAAATGCAGAAATTCCCAATTGTCTATCCTAATAAAAACAAAAGGAACACCTAATTATCTATTTTATTTTAGGAAATAAAGTCATCTACAGGGTTTTAGCCCTGCTAGCTAGCCTGACTACAGATTACTTTGGGCACAAAACAAAGCTAGTTTTCCCCACTAACTCCACAAGAATTTGCCTTATACTGCTCTTTTTCTTTTTTACTCTTATGTTATCTTTATTATAACATCATAATGCCCCAGTAGGTACAATAAAAAATATATATAATAAAAATTATGGGGAACTCTTTTCACATTATTTATGGTCACTGGAAAACAGACTAGTGAAGGAATACCAATGCACTAACAAATAGTATACTGTGAACTGCGACCTTGGATAGAGTGAGATCGTAAGGACATTCAAATTCATTCAACCTTGTTAATGAAAATAATAAGTTCAAACATAGCCCAAATGAAGTTTAATAAACCCACTGCATGACTATTTGTCAAAATGCACATGACAAACATTCAAGAAGCATTTCTGTTCTGATATAATGATCTGACAGCAGTGCTTTTTGGTTCTTAGGATGGAGGCAAATTACTTAGTAAATATGAACGTACAATGATTTTATGCACTTAGGGATGAGTTGTCTATATTTCTCAGTTATATCTCCGAAGACTATACTTCTCTTTTTGATGCTGGTTTCATCACACAAAAATTTACTCCATGGAACCTAATTATTCTTTCATAGAGCCCATAGACTGAACATTTATAAAATGCAGTTGAATATATGTGTGTATCATTTTTAACATAAAAATCTTGTATCTGAAGAACATGCTTACTAAAAGGTATTCCATTTATAAAGGCTTAAATTTTACTTAGTTTATTGGGAGGCTGGTTTTATATTTAACATTATCAGAAAATCAGTTTTCATGTAGAACTTTTCACCAAAATATCATACTAACTGGAAATCCTAAAGAGGAAAGTATTTTTATTCTTTCACATCTTGAGTTTTCACAGACTTTCTCTTTGTCTGAAACCCATCCTCTCGTCCCCTTTGCCAGGAAGTGAGTTTCTGTCTGTCCTTCAAGAGCCAGTTTAGCTCAAGTTACCAGCTTTCTGATGTCTTTCCTGGGTGCTAAGGTTGCAACAATGGCCACTGCACTCAGGATGTGTCCAGTCCTGTTCTTATCTTATTGTGTTGTCATCGCTGTGCTTGTATTTTTCTCCTTTTAGGTTATAAACTCCAGGAAGGCAGATATTTAGAAACATTTTATTAAATTGTTGGTTGAATTGTGTGTTCAAAAAGCTGTCGAAATAATGGGAGGTGTTTTAAGTAATAAGCACAAAAATGTAAGAAATGTTAAATGAATAATGACCTACAGCCCTAAGTAATCGCTAAATATAACTTGCTTTTTGGGAAAGTCTAAATCACCTTGAAAGGAATTATAGACCATTTGTTCTCCATTGTCACATCCAGTTGGAAAATGGCATTTAATAGTTTACATTCAGTACAAACTTACACTCCTTCAAAAGGTAAGTTGGTTTTCTTCTTTGCATCAAGATACAAGTTACTTTAGTACTTCATAATAGAATAGAAAAATGATTCAGGTTCACAACATGAAAAATATACTAGAAGAGAAAAAAAAAAGATTTGACAGATAAACCACAATCCTACACTAAAGCCAAAGCCTCACAAGACGCTGGTAAGGAATAATGTGCTTCCCCATACTGAATTCAGTACAGCTGTGGAGTTCTAGTAGCCTCATAAACAACAAAACCCAAGTTTGAATCATTCACGTGAACTTGTAATCGGAAACTGTAAAACGTGCTTTAATGTAGGAAAGGTAACAAGGATAAAATATTTCAAATATAACAGCTATTGTACACGTTAAAAAATTAGTAGGAAGTGAGTATTAGTTCTGAGTAGTTTTTAAAATCTTGAGATAACCTTCTTCTCACTAGCCTAATTTGATAGTGAGAGAGAAAAGTATACCAGCCTCTGAGAGAGGACTAGTCAGCAAGGAGAATATGGGACAACTTTTGCATTTTAAATGTGAAAATGAATCATAGTGATGCAAGCTGTAAGTTTAGATCTATATTTTCTTACCTTCTTTTTTTTTTCCTGTGTGTGTGTGTGTGTGTGTGGGGGGGGGGAACAAAGATAAAAGCCCAGCCCATAGGTAGAGAACTAAATAAGTCTCCAATCCCAAAGCTAGAGACTCTTCTTTTTATTACAATGTATTCAATTTTTATTACACATTATTCAACATCAGGTAGCCTGGAGGATTTAGAAATTTGCTGACCCGCGGACTTCTTTTACCATATAGTATGAGTCAAGAATGCTGTGAGTCCAGTAAGTCTATTCATATAAATGACTTTTGGATTTTCCAATGTCAGTTTAGCATTTGTTTTGGGGTCCGGAAGAAAAGTACTTGGTAAGACAAAATGCAACTCTTTTAGTTCTAAAGTATCAAGTGCTTTCTGGTGGATCTTCAAGGCAGTGAATGGGGGTGTGCTGACATTTTTCAGTAAATGTAGGAAAGAGTTTTTTTTTTTTTTTTTTTGATGGAGGTAGGTTTCAATTCTTACCCACTTTCTTTGCAGCCGAGAATTAGAATCTGTTTCTAAATACAGCCAGCAGATGGAGCAATTTGCTTTGTTTATACCCTCCTTTTCATACTCAAAGTCATTCAAGACTTCATCTCTGTAGCTATCTTATCTATCCATAAGCGTATTTAACTGTATGTCTCAAAGCTTTTCATATATTAGGAAACAATATATTAAATAGTTTATTTCATTTTAGAAAAGCAACATTTATTTGTTAATGTTTTTATTTAGACTTGCATTTATCAGCTTTATAGACGTTCTAAAAGGAAGTCATGAGAGGAAAGCATTAATTGTGGCAAGAAGTAGACCACTTTGATCAGTTTCCTTCTGCAACTCATAATCACGTATCCTGCATGATGGGAGTGAAGCTGGTTTTAATGTGCCACAGAATTCAGCAACACTTTGCTATAATTTTGAAAGTACTGTAAAATTTTGATTTAGGTAACAGACTTCAATAGAACTTACAAGTCGAAATTTATGGAATTGTTACAGATATTAGACTATCTATCCTATCTCTGGTCAATCGAGGATGGTTTTCTGCAGGAGATAACTAATAGCTTTATAGAATTTTGAGACGCAATAGAATGATATTGTCCCCTGGAGGTCACACTTACCAACCAAAGGGTAATAACTTTTATTACAAGCCTGAAGTAGTCTATAAATGTTTCATTAAATTCTTAAAAATGTGCAGTTATCAATTCTCCACCCTCTTTTTGATTTCTGGCGACCACACTCAGCAGACGAAGTGTTTCTGGTTACCTGACAAAATGGGATTATGTTCAATTTATCACTTGTAATATTTCCTAGTGGGATTATCTGAATCCATGTGGATTTTAGTAAGATTCTTCTCAGAAAATTTCAATATTATTTTAAATGCTAGGCTCTACATCTAAATCCTGCCTTAATCTTTCCCTCTTCTAACATGGTTCCTGCTGATTAACTCCACTTTAGGCAGCAGGTGAAATGGGGACGGGGGACGGGAGACGTTGCATTATCTGGCCATCTCAGTCAATTCAAAAGCATTTATGAATTATGTGTCAGTGCAGGGCACTGGTGTGGTGCTGAGCTGACTGAGTTAAAAAAGACAGAGCAGTGTCCTTGAGGCAGAGAAGCTGCCTATCACTGACTCGAGGTAGGAGCATTTGTATTCCTCAATTTGGTCAGAGTTGCTGTGGGGCCGGTTCTGTGTATGTCTGAACAGGTCAGGGATGCCCACATTGTTCAGATCATCATAGAAAACAGACAAAAGCTTCACTCTATCAGACTGCAAGAGAACTCAGATTACATTTCTGAGAAATTAAAATTGTAGAATACTTAAAAATGAAATATAGTTCTGATGTACAGGTGCACATTCTAACAATATACTCTACTGCAAAATCAAAGCCCCTTCAGGGCTCAGTTTAGTGGCTAGAGAATAGAATTGAGATTCTCATGCAAAAGGTGCTTGGATTTTGTATCTGAATAACATTGTTCTGCTATCACCCAGAGCATCCTCTTTCTTCTGGAAGTGGGATAGAGGGGAGGAACCTTGACTTTTTACTTTTCTTTAGTATTATTACTGTGCATCATTCAAAGTATTAGTGCTGGTGCTGGTTCTCTTGCAAGCCAAAAGGTACATACGAGTCATAGGGGTGTAGAAATAATGAGTGAGCAGAAAAAGCACGCATGTGAAGAAGAGCATGGAACAGTTGTTCACGGCAGTATCTCTATTATCATGATTGAACAAGGCTTAGTATATAGCAGGTGCTTACTAAATACGTTGTGAATGATGAATAGATTCTTTCAGCAAGGGCTGTGAGTTTGACATACCTCTCGAGAAAGTTGAGTGTATTTTGCAGGAATCTCCTAAAAATTTATTTAATCTGTTTTTTGAAAAAATTAATTAAATTACATATATACTATACAAGTACATTGTTCTTTTAAAACAAGCTCTTCAGAGAAGGATAAAGATCTCTTGGATCACGTTTTCATCCTTGTGTCTTCCTTTCTGTTCCCCAGAGTTCATCCAGATTTCATTGATACATTTACATACATACAATGTGGGGCAAAAGCTGGCATGCGGGTGTTCATATGGAAAACAATACATTAATAAATAAAAATACCTGAATAAACGCTGTTTTGTGTACTCACACCTGTAAACCTACTTTTGCCCCAAATGCATATCAGATATATTGGAAAGATAAAATATTGCTCTGTGATTTAAAAATGTTTACATAAGTATCATAGTGTTTAAAGTTTCCCTTCCTCACTTTTAATGTCTCTGAAAGATCCAGTCATATTGTTATGACAGATTTTCAGATGAAGGAAGAGCTGGGCCCGATCTTGAAGAGGGCATGCCTTGTCTTAGGGAGCACCTACCTCAGATGAGGACTCTGCATGGTCCTCACCGGCACAGTAGGGTCTGTTGTCCTCTCATAAGGAGAAATGGGCTTCTACTGCAGGCCCAGAGGGTTCAGAGAGGTCTGAGAGTTCAGTGCTCTTGAGTACTCCAGCTGGATATTTGTGCCCTTAGATCCATCAGACGGGTCCCAGTCCTTCCCTGACTGTGCAGAAGACTTGCTGGGGGTTGAAGTCAGCCTCAGCTGAAGTTCTGTGCTCTTACAGTTAGGTTCCAGGTTTGTTTGTAGCATGGTCTATCCTGTGGCTGTAGAAGAGGAGCCTCTCCACCAAGGGAGGAAGACCTCTTACTTCCAATTGGCCTTATGTGGCAAACTGGCTGAAATGAGCCTGTCATTTTCTCTCTTTGATACATCAGTACCACTCAGCAACAACCAAATAAATCCCCTAGTCCTTATCACCATGATTTCTTCCATATCACATAAATGCCAATGACATTGCTGAGGCCATTCCATCCATCCCTTCAACATGTGATCCTTTCCAAGCCACCACAGGTGAAGTCCTTGGTAATGGTCATGTTACAGCATGCCAGAAGCCTTCAGCGCTCACTTACCCCTGAGATGGAGTCCTCATTGCCATCTGGCCGGGGAGTGATCCAACTTCAAAATCTCATCCTAGCACTGCTGGCTCCTCTTTCTCTGCCCAACCATTAATTTTTGGTGGCTGTGGCGTGAATACATGGTGAGAAATCAAAGCCAGCTTGGCCTCGAAAGGAAGATTAGAAGTAGGGTGGTAGATAGAAGGGAAATAAGAAGCAGAATTTGGAAGAAAACTAATTAGGTTTATAGCAGAGAGAGGAAACAGCCAGCAGAGAAAAGGGTAAAAACATAAGAGCTGAGTTGGTGAGAACAGTTTCAATGTGAAATCAAATGGAATATTTCCTTTTTTGAAGTGGAAGGGAGGAAAGAAATACATGCAGATGACGTTGTCAGTGGTAGTAATATAAAGAACCGAGCCATTACTATGTGCTTGGCATTGTTCTAAATGCATAGGCAGAAACTAGCTTTCATTTAATAACATCAGAAGACTGTTTTTTAAGTTTTTCATCAGATCTTTGACATCAATCAGAGGGCTAAAAGGGGAGAAAATAACTCAAGTATGAAAAACATCATTTTCTTGCTATTAAGCCCATTTCCTTCTGTACTTTTTCTTAGAAGGATTTATATTTTTTATTTAACCAAATATTATAAAAAGCCTTTCATTTTATAAAGTTTTTATTGTTTCAATTCCTTCCCTCTATCATTTTTTCTTTACTTTTAACTTAATGGGTAGGCCTTAAAATAAAAATTGTCTAGTACATGGCAGACTTCATATGAAGTATGAATAAGGAGTTGTGAACATTTCTTTTTCACAAGATGTCTTGCTTCGATGGCCCAGCTGGCAGCGATTTATCATAGTAGTTTCAGCAGAGATCTTAAAAAAGGTAAGGCTTTGCCCTGAGTGAAAAGGGCTAAGTTAACAAGAAGCTATACAGTGTCTCACCACTGCAAATAATGATGCAAGGGAGCAAGAGGCAGTGCACCAGGACATATGCACTTTGAGAGGTCTTTGTAGGATTCTGCTGCAGCAAAGGTGAAGCACTGTGTTGTCATTCCCTATGTCTCTATGGAACTCCTTTTAACAAAAATATATGAGAAACTATTATGCAGTCTACTGTGTTTTGGTGGACAAATAATTTTCTGGCCATTGCAATAAAATTACCTCAAGTATGAAACTTTCTTCACTAATAAAAACAAAGTTTATGAGTGAACTGCAAGAGCTTTGCTTTCAATCTTACCCAGCAATACTATTCAAATAATCTTGATTTTAAAATGATAGACGCTTATGAACTTTCACTGCACAAATAGCAATGGTAGCTATTTTTGGCCCATTGAGAAGAGCTAGGTCAGGCCTTAGGATAAGGCACTTAACCTAAGGATAATTGTTTCTCTTCTTCTTTGTCTTTTTTTAAAAGTATAATTGAGTTTATTTAAAATAACTTTTTTTTTTTTTTTTAAATGAGAGACAGACAAACAGGGTCAGACAGTCAGGAAGGTAGAGAAATGAGAAGCATCAACTTATAGTTGCGGCACTTTAGCTGTTCATTTATTGCTTCTCATATGTGCCTTGACTGGGGAGCTTCAGTTGATCTGGTGACCCCTTGCTCAAGCCAGTGACCTTGGCTCAAACCAGTAACCATGAGGGTATGTCTATGATACCACGCTCAAGCTGACGACCTTAGGGTTTCAAACCAGGGTCCTCAGGTCCCAAGTTGACACTCTATCTGCTATACCACCACCTGTTAGGCTCAAGTAACCTTAAATGATAATTTAATAAAATGTAACCAGTGAGCGGCACATTTGCTCATTAGTATACTGCTCACAAAAATTAGTGGATATTTCAATGCTTCGTATTCACTTTGAAATGTCCCCTAATTTTTGTGAGCAGTGTATTATTAACAATTTTCAAAATCAGTCTATACTTTGTACTAAAACCTTATAATATACCATAGCTTAATATAATTTTGAATCCCATTTGAGGAGATTAAGTTATTTTATTTTTTATTTATATTTATTTATTTTTTAGTTACTGAATACTTTTTTCTTTTCTTCTCTTTTTATTAGGTGAGAGGTAGGGAGTCAGAGAGACAAACTCCCACATGCACCCTGACTGGGATCCATTCAGCAACCCCTGTCCAGGGCTGCTGCTCTGTTACTTGGCACCTGAGCTATTTTAGTGCCTGAAGCAGAAGCCATGGAGCCATCCCCAGTGCCAGGGCCAACTTGCTCAAATCATTTGAGCCATGGTTGCAGGAAGGGAAAAGAGAAAGAGAGAGAGAGAAAGGGAGGGGGAGGAATGGAGAAGCAGATGGTCGCTTCTGTGTGCCTTGACCAGGAATCAAACCCAGGACTTCCCCACACTGGTCCATACTCTACCACTGAGCCAACCAGCCAGTGCCAGTTACTGAATACTTTTAAAGTTTTCAATACTGCAGCATTGACTCTGGGGATAGCATTAGAGAAAATTTCAGTTTAGTTTCTCTTGTTTAATCAACAGATGGAAAACTGCTGTAAACAATTTTATAAGGCAAATAATTTAACATTGTTTGAATTTGAGTTTTCCCCCTATCTATTGATTAACAGAACTATGGCATGGGTCTTATGTTAAAGAAACTTGCAAATCTGCAGCTAGAAATTTTCTTTCAAACAGGAAAACCCACCAAAAGATTAAAAGCCATAAAAAGAATTTGGCTAGCAAAACAATTTGTCATTCACTTTTAGGCAATCATTTAGAATCAATCAACTGGTGTGCTACCTAACTAGTCTCACTTAAAATTATTTTTATGCTATTTCTTTTAATTTAATGATTTGATGTTAGTGTACTTAAGTTGGCTCTTAATGAAATAAATAGCTGGGGAATGTATCAGTCAATACTCTCTTGGCTGCAAATGGCAAAATCTAAGTTAAAATAAGCAGTTCTGGGAACATGGCAGCAAGTAAAGGCATTGCTTTGTAAAGATCTCTAAATCCATTTAGAAATAGACAGAGGGTCTAGATAGCAAAACTAAAATCCTATTAAAAATATTCACCACAAAACTAGATGATTAACTCTCCCTAAAAGCACAAAAAACAGGGAGGAAAAGTCACTCGACCCAAAACCTATGCACAGTATCAGCAGCTATGTGGGAGAGAGCAGAAGGAAGCAGTAGAGAATCTGAACAGGAGAACCAAAACTCTCAGGAATCCACTAAAAATTGCAGCAGGCCAAACATACACAACAGATAGTACCTTAAGGTCAAGGGAATATAAAGGAGAAATAATTTTAAAATCTTGAGGAAATAAAAATACTAGTAAATCAAATACAATAATGCATTAAAAGGAGAATACAAAAATGGAGAAAGAGATAAAGTGACAGATACTGAAAATGGGGAAAGAAGATCTGTCCTACAGATAATAAGAGTCCCTAAAATTAGGAGTTCCTGAAATAAAAACAAAGCAAGGTTCCAGAATAATTAGTAAGAAGTATAGTTCTAAAAAACTGTCTTAAAATAAAAATAAGAATTTGACACTTCACATTAAAAGAGTGGCCCATGCACCTGAAAATACTGACCTCAAATGACCAATACCATGACATATTCTAGTAAAATTACTGGACCTTAAACAAAACAAAACAAAATCTTTGTGCTTTGAGGCAAAACCAGCAAATATTTAATAAAGGAAACAAATTATTATCACATTTTCAACTATAATAGTTTATGCCAGAGAAAATATGGTATTTAAGATATCCAAAAGGAAATAAAATAAACAAAGATTTTATATTCAGGGAAACAGACTTTTAAGTATAAAATGTATAAACTATAATTAACATGCAAGAACTCTGAGTTCTTTTATTCCACATAAATCCTTCTTGAGGAATCTACTAAAGATTTCTAGTTAGGAAGACTAAAGGAATAGAGGGACATTGAAATAAAGGTTGGTAATGAAGATTAAACATGTGATTTAATGTAGAACTAATACTAACTGAAGGTTAAAAGGAAAGACTGTAATATGTATTGGGTGTATGTTCTCACATTATAGATGTAATATGCCTGTAAATATGAGTGAGAGAAAAAATTTTAATGGTCTTTGCAATGGTGGTGGTATTAGTATCAGGACTAATATTTTGAGACTTGAGTAATTAGAGAATATTCTAATTCTATTATGCCCTGTGTCCTTGAGAACCAGAATACTCTATATGAAGGAGAGGGCATACAAATTTAATATAGAAAAGAGTAAGTAAAAAACAAAATAAAACTCTGTAGTTCTAAATTTGGATCAAAGGTATCAGTGTGAACTCATAAATATGGAGAGAAAGCAAGACTGAAACCTAATAAGGTTTAGAACAGTGGTTCTTAACCTGGGTTCTGTCGAACCCTAGGGGTTCGATGAGTCGGTCTCAGGGGTTCAGAGAAGTCTCTGCCGCAGAGGCCAGAATAAAGTAATACCGTAATTTGTTGGGAGTTCATGCACTTTGTTGGTTTTGTTCTTTGAGCAAGGTGATGTTCATGCATGGCTCATTTTGTGCACCAGTAAAAAAACATATACCTATGTCTTGAATTTGGAAAAAATATCATATTTTATTTATCACTAAAGAAGGGTTTGGTGAATGCGCATATGAAACTGGTGGGTTCGGTACCTCAAAAGAGGTTAAGAACCATTAGTTTAGAAACACTGAACAGCTCAGTAGTAATGCATATTCCTAATGCCAAAGATGTGGTCTTTATTTTTGCATTTTAAAATTAAAAGTGACATTCAATATTATATTAGTTTTAGGCCTACCACATTGTGGTTAGACATCTATATAATCTCTGAGTCATCTCCTTGATAAGTCTAGTACCCATCTGACACCACACATAATTATTACAATTTTTTTTTTCTTTTTACAGAGACAGAGATAGAGTCAGAGAGAGGGATAGATAGGGACAGACAGACAGGAATGGAGAGAGATGAGAAGCATCAATCATCAGTTTTTCATTGCGACACCTTAGTTGCTCATTGATTGCTTTCTCATATGTGCCTTGACCGTGGGCCTTGAGCAGACCAAGCAACCCCTTGCTGGAGCCAGAGACCTTGGGTCCAAGCTGGTGAGCTTTTCTGAAACCAGATTAGCTTGCGCTCAAGCTGGCGACCTCGGGGTCTCGAACCTGGGTCTTCTGCATCTCAGTCCAGTGCTCTATCCACTGCGCCACTGCCTGGTCAGGAAATTATTACAATATTACTGACCACTCCTATTCTGTATTTTACCTCCCCATGACCATTTTGTCACCGCCAGTTTGTACTTCTTAATCCCTTCACTTAATGAAGGGCCCAATTGGAAGTATGATCTGTTTCTCATTCAGCTAGGATGAGGGTCCATGTAAATAAGGTAGCAGCTCCCAAGGATGCTGTGTTCAGGAATTTTCAGGCAGTGGGAAAGTGAGCAGTAATTCATGACATAGGTGTCCACACGGGAGAGCACGTGACTGGGAAGACCAACTTCAGAGTGAACAACTCATGAGGGCTATAAAAACATTATCCTCTCTGGTCATTACCTTTTCAGGGTGGATTTTCAGGGTGAATAGCAAGGGGTAGGAAGCTTCACTTTTGAGACAGATAAACACAGATAGGCAGGAGACAGACACATGTGCTCACGCACACACACACACATGCTTTTATTGAAGTATGTGTCCTTGTTTTATCTCTTCCATTTGATAGTAAAATTCTTAATGTCAGAGCCTGTATCTTTTAAATATCATGCAATACAAATATTTTATACTGTTCTATATATTCTGAAGAACCTTTATAAATACTTGCTTACCAAGTAACTCTTCTTTATTGTATGTGAAGAGCTGCTTAGGTCATATCACTTCAGGACTTCCCCCTCCCTCTCTTCCTTTTGCTCTTCTTCCCCCTCTCTCTCCCTTCCTCTTTCCTCCCTCCCTCCCTCCCTCCCTCCCTCCCTCCCTCCCTCCCTTCCTTCCTTCCTTCCTTCCCTTCTTCCTTCCTTCTTTTTCCTTTCTTTTTCTTTCTTATTTCCTCTTCTCCCTCATTCTCTCTCTTTTTCTCTCTATCTCCTTTGTAACTTTTCTGCTTAGAAGAGTTCTAGTTGATTTAGGTCATGTTTTATAGAATTGACTTTTTATTTCTTTTTTGAGATCTATGTCCTAGTAAAGGATAGCATTTTGAAAATCTTTTTCCAGAGGTTTCAGTTATGTTATTTTTGAGTTTATCCCTGATTCAAGTAAGTAGAATTTCCTTTAAATAGTTTATTATTTGATATTTGCCAAAGGCATTAAAGAGTTTTAAAATTATAACCCTGTGCACTCTCTTGCCTGATATTGCACCAATGTTAATCCACAGAAAGTCCAAGGGTTTCCATGTGTAAATTTGATTTTAAATTAAATTTTATTAAACCCATTCCACTTAAAATTTCTTGGTTTATGAAATACCATATAAATCCGTCTTCCATGGGGTGGGGGAGATATTAAGTGCTCTGAACTGAAAAATATTTATTCTATTGCTCAGAATTTTATTTGTGCCTTATGTATTAAAGATCATGAGCTATAGTATCTGCTACTCATGTGGTTTGATATTTCTGTGGAGCAAAATCTTTTCAAGGTAAAATTTATAAATATTAAAAATTTCAATATAATAATATCTTAAGCATTACTTCCTTTATAATATATGTTTGGTGTGGGCACAAAGAAGAGTAGGAAAAATTGTAATCTCAGTGCTGGGTCAGTAACAGTGTGGGTTTAAGAAGGCAGTGGCACAATATCAAGTTCAGTGTTTTGCAACTTACTGAAATGTTGATCCCTGCTAAAGGGAGTTTCAGTCCAAGGGATTACTGCACAGCACCTATAGAGTGGGGAACTATGGCTTGGTTCATGGCCATGGATATGTAGTTTGAACATAGGAGTGGAGAAAAGCTTGATGGGAATGATCCTTCTATTGGCTGCCAGCAATGGGGAGTTTAGTGACCTCAGTTGGAGAGGAGTAAGAGGGACTCAATAGAAAGTAAATTCTCCTGTAATATAGATCTCAGTCTAATAAGTAAATCTTTGAAAACCAAATCTACTATTGAAATATTCATCCATCATGTTTGCATGAATTCATCCACATCATCCATCCATCCATCTATCCATCCATCCACCCACCCATCCATTTATCTATTTTCTTATTTAATCAATCATCCAAATGCTGGCAAATTGCATGCTGATTTTTTATTGTTAATCCCCAGATGAATTATCATCTAAGATTGGTTATTTCTGCTTTTCCCTTCTTGTAGGTCTCAGAGACTTGGTTTTCTTTCATTTTGATGTTTAAAAATACATATCTTTAAAATTATGAAAGAAATACAAGTTTAATACCAAAGAAATAGAAAATAATTTGTAGAGTATTGATGTAACTGGGAAGAAACTTCATTTCTTTAATATGATCTTTTCTCCTTTCTTTGATTCAAACTGTCTGCATCCAGCACCCTGACTCATCTGCCTCTTTGTCCCTTTCATGGCCACTCTTTCAGTCACCATGATTGACGATTTTTGTCCTATATAACCCATCTCCTGGAAGCCACCGGAGAGCCGGGTCTCTGAGCATTAGCTCACCTGTGACCTCTGACTCTGCATGGGCCACTTCCTAAAAATACAACATTATTCTTTTTGCTGTGAGCTCTTGTTCATGTCTTATTGAGCTTTGATGTAAGCAGGCAAACAGACCCCTTCAGTCTGGTAACACTAAGAAGAAACTAGGAAAAAAAACTTACCGCATTTCTATTACATAAATATAAAAACCACCTATTTATTCTTTTAGTCTCTTGTTTTGAATAAGCTGAGAAGTTGCAATTATATTAGCTTCATAAGAGCACAGATAATAAATTACTCGTACATAAGCTTTGCCTTTGGCTCTATATCCTTGAGGATCCCATGTAAGGACAAGGATACTTTCAGGAGAAAAATAATTCACTGAAGATATTAGGTAGCTCCCAGAACATCTTGGAGAGAAAGACTTGGATGCTACACAGTTGGGAACAGCATTCACATCATAACATAAGTCTGCTTCCTTAGAGACCCCGTGGCTGCCACAGATACTGCCAAGTCTATCATTGAACCTCTGACAGAGCTGCTTCTCCCAGCTGGCTGTGGCTGTTCTCACCTTACTGGAACAGATCCTATGAGATACCTGTTTCTTCCCATTGCATTTGAATGGAAGGTTTACAGTAGTGATTCTGAGTGTTAATAGCCAAATTCTGCCTGTACCCTGATGGCAGGAAAAACTAGAAAAATGGGTTACTGGCATGGACTCAGCATATAACAAATTCTCCAAACATAAGAAGAGCTTTAAAAAGTACTAATGACTCCAGAGCATTAAAAATGTCACTAAAGTTTCTCCCTGGCTGTGCAACTTCCATACATGATCACGCTAACAACAACCAAATGCTACAATCTTAGCTTAATGCAACTCTTGAACAAATGAAACCTGATGCATCCCTTCTCTAAGAACAAGATGGCATAAAATCTCACTGGTCTTTGAATCCACTTTCATGTCCAGTGTCTTTAGCGCATAGCATTTCTCTTCTAGTTTTATCATAACCCTGTCTTGATATTCTATAACATATGAACTAAATTATGAAGTAAAAACAAATAGTATGCCTTATACAAAAGAGCAAGAAAAAGGAAATGAAAAACTTAAAATTATAACTCTCACAAAAAAATAGAAAGAAAATTTTGATGTATATTACAGTCCCCATTTCTGCACAAGATTGAGGCAATAGTTGATATTTTTATGTCCCTCTTATCCACAGATTTGATTTCTTTATTAATCACCAATTGGAACAATACCTATTTTTTTTTTAAATATTATCATTAAGCGCCTGACCAGGCAGTGTTGCAGTGGATAGAGCGTCGGATGGGGACGCAGAGGACCCACGTTCAAGACGCCGAGCTCGCCAGCTTGAGCGCGGGCCCATCTGTCTTGAGCAAAAAGCTTGCCAGTTTGGACCCAAGGTCGCTGGCTCCAGCAAGGGGTGGCTCGGTCTGCTGAAGACCCGCGTTCAAGGCACATGTGAGAAAGCAATCAATGAACAACTATGGTGTCGCAATGGCAATGAAAAACTAATGATTGATGCTTCTCACCTCTCTCCGTTCCTGTCTGTCTGTCCCTATCTATCCCTCTCTCTGACTCTTTCTCTGTCCCTGTAAAAAAAAAATATATACCATTAAGCTTTTACATCTCCACAATCTAAAGATTGTTCTCAATTTTAGCATCCTGTGTCCTGGAAATGCACACAAACTTCTCCTGCTTTTCAATGTTCTATGATAAATTTCAGAAGAGTTGGGAAGAGCGTGTGACTATCTTCTACCTTAAAAAAAAACGCCAGCTTTTATTTTATTGCTGCATCCTGAGCAATACTTTAAAGGCAGTATAGCAACAATTTGGAATCCAACTATAATTTAAAATTAAAATTGTTTTAGTGCTAATAACAAAAATACTCCACACCTCAATTGAGGATGATGATCATAAAACAGATATATTGCATGCATGGCTTAGGATATGCATTGTACTATTTCAACTTATTTCTCTGAGTGATAATAGATAAATTTCCTTTGAGATTAGATGATTATATCTATGCCAATTTTAGGTAGCTTAAAGTGTGAAAAGCATGCATTTTATCATAACACAAACCAATCAACTAAGGAGCCATAGCTCTGAAATTAATACCTTACCCGTCCTTATCTCTACCAACACTTCCTTTAAGAACAAAAGGGCTGAAGCCTGACATGTGGTGGTACAGTGGATAAAGCATTGACCTGGAATGCTGAGGTTGCCAATTCGTAAACCCGGGCTTACCTGGCCAAAACACATATAGGAGTTGATGCTTCTTGCTCCTCCTCTTCTTCTCTCTCTCTAATAAAAATAAATAAATAAAATCTGAATAAAAAAGAATAAAAGGGCTGAAAGCCACAGGAAGTTTAATTTTAAGTAACCCCCCCCCCCAACTAATTTGCAAGAGAGAGAAAGAGGAAGGGAGAGAGAGAAAAAGAGAAAGGAAGAGAGAAAGAAGCATCAACTCCTTCCACTTAGTTGTTCCATTTAGTTGTATACTCAATTTTTCTTGTACGTGCCCTGACCAGCCATTGAACCCATTACCTTGGTGTGCCAGGACAATTCTTTATACACTGAGCCACACAACCAGGGCCCATGAAGCTTAATGTTTTTTATTGATTTAAATTTATGTGTTTACATAGATTCAAGTGTCTCACCGAATACATCCCCCCACCCTCATGTTCCCCTCAATATTCCTTTTGCCCCTCTGCCCCCAATGCCCTCCCCTCTTCCCTCCAGGATTTGCTTTCCTGCTCTCTATAATGCTGTGTTATGGATATATAATTTCACCAACATCTTCCCCTTCTCTGATCCCATCCCTCTCATCCCCTTTCCCTCTGTCTACTTTCCCTCTGGTCCCTTTGATCCCGCCTCTGTCTCTATTTCATTCCTCAGTTCACATTGTTCCTTGGATTCCTCAAATGAGTGAGGTCATATGATATTTTTCTTTCTCTGTTTGGCTTATTTCACTTAACATAATAGTTTCCAGGTCCATCTATGTTGTCGCAAAAGGTAAGATTTCCTTCCTTTTCATGCCCCATAGTATTCCACAGTATATATGTACCATGGCTTTTTAATCCACTCGTCCATTGACAGACACATGGGCTTTTTCCAGATCTTGGCTATTGTAAACAATGCTTCCATAAACATGGACATGCATTTCTTCTTTTGAATCAGTGATGTGGTGTTCTTGGATATATTTCTAAAAGTGGGATGGCTGGGTCAAAAGGCAGTTCTATTTTTAATTTTTTGAGGAATCTCCATACTGTTTTCCACAGTGGCTGCACCAGTCTGCATTCCCACCAGCAGTGCAGAAGGGTTCCCTTTTCTCCACATCCTTGCCAGTACTTATTATGTGTTGTTTTGTTAATGAGTGCCATTCTGACAGATGTGAGGTGGTATTTCATTGTGGTTTTAATTTGCATTTCTCTAATGATTAGTGATGTTGATCATTTTTTCATATGCCTATTGGCCATCTGTATGTCCTCTTTGGAGAAGTGTCTCTTCATTTCTTTTGCCCATATTTTGATTGGACTGTTTATCTTCCTGGTGTTGAGTTTTACAAGTTCTTCATAAATTTTGGTTATTAACCCCTTATCAGACGTATTGTCGAATATGTTCTCCCAACGTGTGGTTTGTCTTCTTATTTTGTTCATATTATCTTTAGCGTGCAAAAGCTTTTTAGTTTAATATAGTCCCATCTGTTTATCCTGTCTTTTATTCCCTTGCGCTTTGAGATAAATCAGCAAATACATTACTGCGAGTGATGTCGGAGAGCTTATTGCCTATGTTTTCTTCTAAGATGATTACGGTTTCATGACTTACATTTAAGTCTTTTATTCATTTTGAGTATTTTTGTGAATGGTGTAAGTTGGTGGTCTAGTTTCACTTTTTTGTAGTTAGCTGTCCAATTTCTCAATACCATTTGTTGAAGAGGCTCTCTTTACTCCATTGTATGCTCTTACCTCCTTTGTCAAATATCAATTGTCCATAAAGATGTGAATTTATTTCTGGGTTCTCTGTTCTGTTCCATTGATCTCTGTGCCTGTTCTTATGCCAGTACCAAGCTGTTTTGAGCACAATGGTCTTGTAGTAAAACTTGATATCAGGAAGTGTGATACCACCCACTTTATTCTTCTTTTTCAACATTGCTGAGGTTATTCATGTTTTTTTTCGGTTTCATATAAATTTTTGAAATATTCTATATCTTTGAAGTATGTCATTGGTATTTTAATAGAAATTGCATTGTATTTATAAATTGCTTTGGGTAATATAGACATTTTAGTGATGTTTATTCTTCCTATCCATGAACACGGTATTTGCTTCCACTTGTTTGTATTTTCCTTGATTTCTTTTATCAATGTTTTATAATTTTCCGAGTACAAGTCTTTAAATTTCTTGGTTAAATTTACTCCTAGGTACTTTATTTTTTTTGTTGCAATAGTGAAGAAGATTGTTTACTGAGCTTCTTTTTCTCACAGTTTATTGTTGCTGTATAAAAAATGCCTCTGATTTCTGAATATTAACTTTATATCCTGACACCTTGCTAATTCATTTATCAGGTCCAGTATTTTTTTGACTGAGACTTTAAGATTTTCTGTGTACAGTATCATATCATCAGCAAATAATGATAGTTTTACTTCTTCTTTTCTAATTTGGATGCCTCTTATTTCTTCTTCTTGTCTGATTGCTGTGACTAGGACTTCCAGAACTATGTTGAATAAGAGTGGTGAAAGGGGGCACCCTTGCCTTGTTTCTGATCTTAAGGGGATTAGTTTTAATTATTGCCTATTGAGTATGATTCTGGCTGTGGGTTTTCATTGATGGCCTTTATCATGTTGAGGTATGTTCCCTGTATTCCCACTTTGCTGAGAGTTTTGATCATAAATGGTTGCTGGATTTTATCAAATGCTTTTGTTGCATTTATTGACATTATCATGTGATTTTTATCCTTCCTTTTGTTTATGTGATGAATCACATTGATTTACTAGCAAATATTGTACCAGCCTTGCCTCCCCAGAATAAATCCCACCTGATCATGATTTATGATTTTTTTCATGTATTGCTAGATCTGGTTTGCTAATATTTGGTTTAGGATTTTAGCATTTAAATTCATCAGGAATATTGGCCTATAGTTTTTTTTTCTTTGTATTATCTTTCCCTGGTTTTGGAATCAGGATTGTGCTCGCCTCATAAAAGAAGCTTGAAAGTTTTCTCTCCTCTTGAATTTTTTGAAATAGCTTGATAAGCATACGAGTTAGTTCTTTGAATATTTTGTAGAATTTGCCTGTGAAGCTGTCTGGCCCAGGGCTTTTGTTTGTTGGGAGTTTTTGATAACTTTTCAATCTCATTTGTTGTAATCGGTCTGTTTAGGTTTTCTGATTCTTTCAAATTGATTTTTGAAGATTATATGTTTCAAGGAATTTGTTCATTTCATCTTGGTAAACTAATTTTTTTGACGTACAGTTTTTCATAGTATTTTCTTACAATCTTTTTTATTTCTGCTGTGTCAGTTGTTACTTTTCCACTCTCATTTCTAATTTTATTTATTCGCGTCCTCTCTCTTTTTTTCTTGGTGAGTCTAGTTAAAGGTTCATCAATCTTGTTTACCTTTTCAAATAACCAGCTCTTTGTTTCATTGATCCTCTGTATTTTTTTTTTAGCCTCTAAGTCATTTATTTTTTCTCTGATCTTCATTATTTCCTTCCTTCTACTTCCTCTGGGCTTTACTTGCTGTTCTTTTTTTGGTTCTTTTAGATTTAGGATTAAGTTGTTTATTTGAGCTTTTTCTAGCTTCTTAAGGTATGCCCATAATGCTATGAACTTCCTTCTCAGGACTGCTTTTGCTGTGTCCCATGGATTTTGAGTTGTTGTATATTCATTTTCATTCTTTTCAAGAAATTTTTTTATTTCTTTCTTGATTTCATTGTTAACCTATTCATTATTTAATAACATGCTATTTAGATTTTAAGTGTTTAAGTGTTTTTCAGTTTTTTTTATTGTAGTTGATTTCTAGTTTCATGCCATAAAGATTTGAGAAGATGCTTGATACGATTTTAATCGTCTTAAATTTATTGAGACTTGTTTTGTGTTCTAACATGTGGTTTATTCTGGAGAATGTACCATAAGCACTTGAAAAAAATGTATATTCTGCTGCTTTAGGGTGAAATGTTTTGAAGATATCTATTAAATCCAGTTGATCTAGTGTGTCCTTTAAGTCTGCTGTTTCTTTTTAAATTTTCTTTCTTGAGGATCTATCCAGTGATGTTAGTAGGGTATTGAAATCCCCTGCTTTTATATTATTGCTGTTGATCTCGCCTTTTGTGTCCATCAAAATCTGCTTTATATATTTAGGAGCTCCTATATTAGGTGCACAGATATTTATAATGGTTATATCTTCCTGTTGAATTGCTGTTGAATTTTACCATTATGTAGTGACCTTCTTTATCTCTTACTATAGCCTTTGTTTTAAAGTTTATTTTGTCAAATATAAGTATTGCTACCCCAGCTTTTTTTTCATTTCCTATTTCTTAAAATATTTTTCCATCCCTTTACTTTCAGTTTAGGTGTATCTTTTGAGGTGGGTCTTTTTTAGACAGCATATGTGTGGGTTCTGTTTTCTTATTGATGCAGCTAACCTATGTCTTCTAATTGTAACACTTAATCCATTTACATTTAAGGTTATTATTGATATGTAGTTATTATTGCCATTTTATTCTTTAAATCTACATTCCTCTTTTTACTATATTCTTTTCCCCCTTTGTTCTTTTTACAACAGGCCCCTTAACATTTCTTGAAGCTTTGGTTTGGTTGTAATGAATTCTTTGTGTTATTTTTTTTTCTGTGAAGCTTTTTATTTCTTATTCAATTTTAAATGATAGCTTTGCTGGATAAGGAAGTCTTGGTTCTAGGTTCTTGTTCTGAATTATTTTTAATATTTCCTGCCATTTCCTTCTGGCCTCAAGTGTTTCTGTTGAGAAGTCGGATGTCATCCTTATGTGGACTTCTTTGTAGGTGATTGACTGTTTTTCTCTTGTAGTTTTTAGTATTCTTTATTTATCTCTTAGCTTTGATATTTTGATTATGATGTGTCTTGGTGTATGTCTTTTTGGGTTCCATTATAATGGGATTCTCTCTGCTTCTTGAACTTGTGTGACTTTATACTATATCAATTTAGGGAAGTTTTCAGCTATAATTTCTTCATTCAGATTTTCTGTTCCTTCTTTTTCTTCTTCAGGAACCCCTATTATGCAGATGTTATTTCTCTTCATGTCATCACAGAACTCTCTTAGAGTTTCCTCAGACTTTTTTATCCTCTTTTCTTTTTGCTGTTCTGCTTCTGTGCTTTCACTTATCTTGTCCTCTAAATTGCTGATTCAATCCTCTGCTTCTTCCAACCTGCTTTCAATTCCTTCTAGTGTAGTCTTCATTTCTGATACAGTGGTACCTTGAGATATGAACAAACCAACATACAAATTTTTTAAGATATGAGCTGTGACTTAGTCTGTATTTTTGTTCGAGATCTGAGTGAAATTCTGAGATATGAGTCGTGATCTGGGAAGCTGCTACTAGTTGGTGTGTTGGTGTGCAGATCCAGTATTGGCAGTTTGATATACGAGTTGACTGACTTATGATCTCAGTTACAGAATGAATTATATTTCTATCTCAAGGTACCACTGTATTGTGTTTGTCAGTTCTTTCTGATTTTTTTTTTTATGATTTCACTTTCCTTTTTGATGCCAACTATTTCTTTGTTTAGGTGCTCACTTTGTCCACCTATTGTTGCTCTAAGATCCTTGAGCATCCTAACAATCATTATTCTAAACTTTGCATCTGGTATCTTATTTATTTCCATTTCATTCAGTTCTTTTTCTGGGGATTTCTCTTGTTGATTCATTTGAATTGCACTTTTCTGTCTTCCCATTTTGTATCTGTATAGATTAGATACCACTCTAACTATGGTTATTAGGTCCTGAGCTGCTGCTGATCTTCGTATCTGGCCTTGGATGTACCAGCCCTGGACCTCCCTGGCCAGAACCTGGCTCAGTCCAGTGGGGTGGGTCACTGCTTTTCTTTTTTTTTGCATGAATTTGTCTTTATTACTGGTACTGCTTTGTTATTAATATTGCCAAACAT
Source organism: Rhynchonycteris naso (assembly GCA_037038555.1). Lineage (NCBI taxonomy): Eukaryota > Metazoa > Chordata > Mammalia > Chiroptera > Emballonuridae > Rhynchonycteris > Rhynchonycteris naso. The sequence goes on along the minus strand of CM072997.1, from coordinate 49,706,528 downwards.
AAATAACTCACTTTAATATATAAGAGAAATTCACAATAAAGCAATGGAGCTAATGGCTTCAATGTAAAACATAGCACTTAAAGAAATGTATTTACTTTATCTTTACTCATTTGTTTATAAATTCAAACAGTGAGGCAGTTGGTAGATAAAGTTTATCCTGAAAATCCTGAAGGGAAAGATAAAAACATGTTAAGTGGTCCACCTCAGAGCAAACTCGCACCTCTGTGTCTGGTCTCCATTATTTTAATTAATTTATTTATTATTATTATTTTGTAATATATATTTTATTATTATTAATTCTAATGGGGTGACATCAATAAATCAGGGTACATATGTACAATGAAAACATCTCCAGGTTATCTTATCATTCAATTGTGTTGCATACCCATCACCAAAAGTCAAATTGTCCTCTGTCACCTTCAATCTGGTTTTCTCTGAGTCCCTCCCCTCCTCCCTATCCCACTTTTCCCTCCCTCCCCCCATCCCATAACCACCACTCTCTTGTCCATGTCTCATACCCTCACTTTCATGTCCCACCTATGTATGTAATCATGCTGTTCTCAGTTTTTCTTTTTTTCTGATTTACTTATTTCACTCCGTATAATGTTATCAAGGTACATCCATTTTGTTATAAATGATCTGATGTCATCGTTTCTTATGGCTGAGTAGTATTCCATAGTATATATGTACCATGGCTTTTTAATCCACTCGTCTTCTGACGGACACTTGGGCTGGTTCCAGATCTTCGCTATTGTGAACAATGCTGCCACAAACATGGGGGCACATTTCTTCTTTTCGAACAGTGCTATGGTGTTCTTAGGGTATATTCCTATAAGTGGGATAGCTGGGTCAAAAGGCAGTTCGATTTTTAATTTTCTGAGGAATCTCCAAACTGTTTTCCACAGTGGCTGCACCAGTCTGCATTCCCACCAGCAGTGCAGAAGGGTTCCCTTTTCTCCACATCCTCGCCAGCACTTATTCTGTGTTGTTTTGCTGATAAGTGCCATTCTGACTGGTGTGAGGTGATATCTCATTGTGGTTTTAATCTGCATTTCTCTAATGATTAGTGATGTTGAGCATATTTTCATATGCCTATTGGCCATCTGTATGTCCTCTTTGGAGAAATTTCTATTCATTTCTTTTGCCCATTTTTTGATTGGGTTGTTTGTCTTCCTGGTGTTGAGTTTTATAAGTTCTTTATAAATTTTAGTTATTAACCCCTTATCAGATGTGCTGTCGAATATGTTCTCCCATTGTGTGGTTTGTCTCTTTATTCTGTTCCTATTGTCTTTAGCTGTGCAAAAACTTTTTAGTTTGATATAGTCCCATTTGTTTATCTTGCCTTTTATTTCAGTTGCCCATGAAGATAAATCGGCAAATATACCGCTGCTACAGATGTCGGAGAGCTTGCTGCCTATGTTTTCTTCTAAGATGCTTATGGTTTCACGGCTTACATTTAAGTCTATTATCCATTTTGAGTTTGTTTTTGTGAATGGTGTAAGTTGATGGTCTAGTTTCATTTTTTTGCAGGTAGATGTCCAATTTTCCCAACACCATTTGTTAAAGAGGCTGTCTTTACTCCATTGTATGTTCTTTCCTCCTTTGTCAAATATCAGTTGTCCATAAAGCTGTGGGTTTATTTCTGGGTTCTCTGTTCTGTTCCATTGATCTATGTGCCTGTTCTTATGCCAGTACCAGGCTGTCTTGAGTATAATGGCCTTGTAGTAAACCTAGATATCAGGAAGAGTGATACCTCCTCCTTTATTTTTTCTTTTTAAGATAGCTGAGGCTATTCGTGTTCTTTTTTGGTTCCGTATAAATTTTTGGAATATGTGTTCTATATCTTTGAAGTATGTCATTGGTATTTTAATTGGTATTGCATTGAATTTATAAATTGCTTTGGGTAATATAGACATTTTAATGATGTTTATTCTTCCTAGCCATGAGCACGGTATGTGCTTCCACTTGTTTGTATCTTCCTTGATTTCTTTTATCAATGTTCTATAATTTTCCGAGTACAAGTCCTTAACCTCCTTGGTTAAATTTACTCCTAGGTACTTTATTTTTTTGGCTGCAATAGTGAAGGGGATTGTTTCCTTAATTTCTTTTGCTGATATTTCATTGTTGGTGTATAGAAATGCCTCTGATTTCTGAGTATTAATTTTATATCCTGCCACCTTGCTGAAATCATTTATAAGGTCCAGTAGTTTTTTGACTGAGACTTTAGGGTTTTCAATATACAATATCATATCATCTGCAAATAGTGACAGTTTTACTTCTTCTTTTCCAATTTGGATGCCTTTTATTTCTTCTTCTTGTCTGATTGCTGTAGCTAGGACTTCCAGAACTATGTTGAATAAGAGTGGTGAAAGTGGGCAACCCTGCCTGGTTCCTGATCTTAAGGGGATTGCTTTTAATCTTTGTCCATTTAATATGATGTTTGCTGTCGGTTTATCGTAGATGGCCTTTATCATGTTAAGGAATGATCCCTGTATTCCCACTTTACTGAGAGTTTTGAGCATGAATGGGTGCTGGATTTTATCAAATGCCTTTTCTGCATCTATTGAAATTATCATGTGATTTTTGTCCTTCCTTTTGTTTATGTGGTGAATCACATTGATTGATTTGCGAATATTGAACCAGCCTTGCCTCTCCAGAATAAATCCCACTTGATCGTGGTGTATGATTTTTTTCATATATTGCTGGATCCGGTTGGCTAATATTTTGTTGAGAATTTTAGCGTCTAAATTCATCAGGGATATAGGCCTATAATTTTCTTTCTTTGTGTTGTCTTTGCCCGGTTTTGGGATCAGAATTATGCTCGCCTCATAAAAGGAGTTTGGAAGTCTTCCTTCCTCTTGAATTTTTTGAAATAGCTTGAGGAGAATAGGAGTTAGTTCTTCTTTGAATTTTTGATAGAATTCACTTGTGAAGCCATCAGGCCCAGGACTTTTCTTTTTTGGGAGTTTTTTGATAACTGTTTCTATCTCATTTGCTGTAATTGGTCTGTTTAGGTGTTCTGATTCTTCCAGATTGATTTTTGGAAGGTTATATGATTCAAGAAATTTGTCCATTTCACCAAGATTGTCTAATTTTTTGGCATATAGTTCTTCATAGTATTTTCTTACAATGCTTTGTATTTCTGTTGTGTCAGTTGTTATTTCTCCACTGTCCTTTTTAATTTTATTTATTTGAGTCCTCTCTCTTTTTTTCTTGGTGAGTCTAGTTAAAGGTTCATCAATCTTGTTTACCTTTTTAAAGAACCAGCTTCTTGTTTCATTGATCCTCTGTATTGTTTCCTTAGCCTCTATGTCATTTATTTCTGCTCTGTCCTTTATTATTTCCTTCCTTCTACTTGTCTGGGGTTTTATTTGTTGTTGTTTTTCTAGTTCTTTTAGCTGCAGGGTCAGGTTGCTTATTTGAGCTTTTTCTAGCTTCTTATGATATGCCTGTAGTGCAATAAACTTCCCTCTCAGAACTGCTTTTGCTGTGTCCCATAAATTTTGAGTTGATGTATGCTCATTATCATTTGTTTCTAAAAACTTTTTTATTTCTTCTTTGATCTCATTGTTAATCCATTCATTATTTAATAACATGCTATTTAGTTTCCAAGTGTTTGAGTATTTTTCAGTTTTTCTTTTGTGGTCAATTTGTAGTTTCATGGCATTGTGATCAGAGAAAATGCTTGATATGATTTCAATCTTCTTAAATTTATTGAGACCATTTTTGTGTCCTAACATGTGGTCTATCCTAGAAAACGTACCATGAGCGCTTGAGAAGAATGTATATTCTACCGCTTTAGGTTGAAAAGTTCTGAAGATATCTATTAAATCAAGTTGATCTAGTGTATCCTTTAAGTCTGCTGTTTCTTTATTAATTTTCTTTCTTGAGGATCTATCCAGTGTTGTTAGAGGGGTATTGAAATTCCCTACTATAATAGTATTGCTGTTAATCTCACCCTTTATATCCATCAAAGTCCGCTTTATGTATGTCGGGGCTCCTATATTTGGTGCATAGATATTTACAATAGTTATATCTTCCTGTTGAATTGTTCCCTTTATCATTATGTAGTGTCCTCCTTTATCTCTTACTACAGCCTTTGTTTTAAAGTCCATTTTGTCTGATATAAGTATTGCTACCCCTGCTTTTTTTTCATTTCCATTTGCATGAAATATTTTTCTCCATCCTTTTACCTTCAGTCTATGAGCATCTTTTGTTTTAAGGTGTGTCTCTTGTAGACAGCATATGTATGGGTCCTGTTTCTTTATCCATGCAGCTACCCTATGTCTTTTGATTGGATCATTTAATCCATTTACATTTAAGGTTATTATTGATATGTAGTTGTTTATTGCCATTTTATTCTTTAAAGCTGTATTCTTCTTTTGCTCTATTCATTCCTCCCTTTAAACTGTTCACAAGAGGCCCCTTAGTATCTCTTGCAGAATTGGTTTGGTTTTTATGAATTCCTTCAGGCTTTCTTTTTCTGGGAAGCTCTTTATTTTTCCTTCAATTTTAAACGTTAGCCTTGCTGGATAAAGTAGTCTTGGTTGTAGGTTCTTGTTCTGCATTACTTTGATTATTTCTTGCCATTCCCTTCTGGCCTCAAGTGTTTCTGTTGAGAAGTCCGATGTCATCCTTATGGGGGCTCCTTTGTAGGTGATAGTCTTTTTTTCTCTAGCAGCTTTTAAAATTTTTTCTTTATCCATTAGCTTTGGTATTTTAACTATGATGTGTCTTGGTGTAGATTTTTTTGGGTTTCTCCTTAATGGAGTTCTGTGTGCTTCTTGAATGTGTGGAGTGTTTTCCAGCCTTAATTTAGGAAAGTTTTCTGCTATGATTTGATTGAACAAAGTTTCCATTTCCTGTCCTCTCTCCTCTTCTTCAGGCACCCCTATGATGCGAATGTTGTTTCTCTTCATGTTGTCACAAAGCTCCCTTAGAGTTTCCTCACATTTTTTAAGTCTCTTTTCCTTTTTCTTTTCTGCTTCTGTGCCTTTGTTTATTGTGTCCTCTAACTCGCTTATTCGATCCTCAGCGTCATCCATCCTGCTTTTAATTCCTTCCATTGTGGTCTTCAGTTCTGATACTGTATTTGTCATTTCTGTTTGATTCTTTTTTATTATTTCAATTTCATTTTTTATACTTGTTATCTCTTTATTTATGTGTTCATAATGACTATCCATTGTTGCTCTAATTTCTTTGAACATCCTAACTATCATTATTCTAAATTCTGCTTCTGGTAATTTGGTTATATCTGGTTCATTCAGGTCCTTCTCTGGGGATTTCTCTTGATTCATTTGGTTTGCATTCCTCTGCCTGCCCATTTTTTCTGTGTATAAGCAAGTTGTGGCCAATGGAGTCCAGTAGGTGTTGCCTTTGTGTTCTCTAGGTGTGGTCTATCTGTAGGCCCCCGACCCCCTCTGCCGGTGCCTAGGGTGGTTGGGTATGAGCGTTGCCAGCGCCGGCCCACTGTGGCTTTTGCTATGATTTCTGCCTCTCCTCCGTGGGAGGGGCTGTGACTGAAGCCACAAGATTAGCACCAAGGGTAGAGGTGAGCACCTTTCCTCAGCTGTGGACCCAGCCTATTTCCGGACTTCCGCCCAGAACCAGCAGTCGGAGCCTGCTCGCTACAGTTCCGCAGGTTAGGCGGGGCTTTTAACGTGCTCTCAGCTGTAAGCTTTTGCCCGTCCGGAGCTTTAGCCCCGCCCTCGAGGCCAGGGCCCTTCTGTGCAGGGTCGGAAACCAAGGTTTATTGGGGCGGGCGTGTTTGCTGGTTTCCGCCGAGCTGCGTACTTCCGCTCGTCCCGGACTCTACCCCGCCCCCGCTTTCGGAGCCCGCTCGTGCACGTATGAATGCTATCTGGGGTTTCTCCGGCCGGATGGGGATAGTAGCGTGGGCTCAGCTGCGAGCCTCCACTTGTCTCGGGGTCCACCCCGTTCCTGCGCTCGGAGCCCGCTCGCGCACGTATACTGGCCAACCGCGGTTTCTCCGGCCCAGTGGGGGGGGGACTGGTAGCGTCAGCTCAGCCACGAGCCTCTGCCCATCCCTGGTCCTAGCCCGGTCCCCGCGGTCAGGGCCGGCTTGCGCAGGGCCTGCCCGTTCCTGGCCTCCCGCTTTGTCCCCGTAAGTGGGATTAAAGGCGGGCCCGCAGCTTCCGGACCGCTTTCGCGGTCCCCTCTGACCCTCTGGGCTAGAACGATCTCCCACCGGCTTGGCCTCTGCCCATGCCGACAGAACCGCCTTTCAGCATCCTGCCGCCCCAAAACCTTAAGCAGCCCTCAGCAGAGTAGGAAGGGACCTAATACTCCACACTGTAGGCCTGGGAGCTCCCTCACTTGTTTCACAGCTCAAAACTGTCCAAACGCCTCTTCTAGGCTCTAGGACTGGAGGCTGCGGCTTGGTTCCTGGGACCCAGGTCCCTCCTTCTCCGCCAAACTCTCCTCCCGCCACACGGGTCTTTCCGGGCTGCCGTTTGCTCCGGGGAGCTGGGCAGCCTTCTTCGCGTTTTCGCTATTCCTACCAGGCTCAATGTGGCTTCTTCTGTGTTCCTTAGTTGAAGAGTCCACTTAGTTTTGTTCAAAGTTGGTTTATCTCGGTGATGGTTCTTAAAATTGCGTTGTAATCCACTTTGGTTCTGGGAGTTGGAAGTTGGTACGTCCGCCTACTCCGTCGCCATCTTGCTCCTCCAATAATCTCTAACTTTTAAAATTAGTGTCTCCTCTTACTGAGAATATGATCACCTGTGTGTTTCCCCAGGGAAAGGGCTCAGGTTGCAAGAAGGTTTTATGGTGAGAGAGGGCACTGTGTTTGGAAAAATCACCTACTGTTGTTTGATCGAAGTACAGTGTGTCCATAAAGTCATGGTGCATTTTTGACCGGTCAACCAGTCAAAAGTGCAACATGACTTTACGGACACACTGTATATTCTCTTTCTAATAATAAATGCCCTAGTGGAAGCTAGAGATTGTCACTATAAGCCACACAACACCACTTTTTCTAATTAAGTACATGGATAATTTCTTCATCAAAATGTCAGCCTGCCGAAGTTTTCCTGCAAGCCTTTGTCACTTTCCTAGAAAAAAATAGGAGCCTATGGAAACAGGCTAGAATCCCTGTAGACCAAATAGACCCAATTATGTATCAAACCTCAATGGTTATTCTCCAGACTAAGAGATCAGGGCCTATATGAGTGATATCTTGGTTATATTCTGCCTTCTACAACAAACAGTATTGCCTAACAGACCTCAATGGGTGACTCCTCCTAACTCTCTCCAGCCTGGCTCTCCTTCATATTTCCACTGCTCCTTCCTCAAATTTAATAGAGGGCAGGGCAAAGTAGGTTTGAGTATGTGAGACGGGGTGTATTTTAGTATTATTACTTCTTAATTATTTTATTATTTTCCATACAAGCAACTGTAAACCTACTTTGGCCCACCTGAATATTAACTTTCTAAATCTGTCAGGACCTCTACTTTGCCCTGCCCCTCCTTAGGTAATATGCTATTTTACACTAACTCTGATGATGTCAGTTTTTGCAGCACTAATGTACAATATATAATTAATCCCCAAGTTTATACAAAGAGAAATAGCATATTTTTTTCTTATCTAGAAGCTATCTGGAATATAACAATGCCAAGTAACTACCATTTACTAAAGACCAAATATGACATACATACCCTGTAGTATTTCTCTCTTGGCATTATGCCTATAAGATTGCCTCATATCATGTCTGCAACCCACCAACAAACAAGGTATGATGGTTCCATCTTATAAATAAGGAAACTGGGGATTAAAGCAATCAAATAATCAAATACCTCATCCAAAGTCATACAGCTATTAAGTAGTAGAGCCAGAATGAAAGATCAGGTCTCTCTTCCTCAGGAGCCCCTGCATTTTCCACTGCTCTGTGTTGCTACTCCATGAACTTTCAATTCAACTGCTACATGTCTCCTTCATACATTAAGTATGGATAGAGGTCTATGGGTCACAAATTCTTGACTTTTAATCTTTCTTTTAAGATATAGTAGTCTGTTTTCATGGGATGCAAAGGCTTTATTTTTAAAATTAAGTTTCATGGGAGAGAAGAAAATGGCGATGGAGTAGACAGACGTTACAACTCCCACCTCCCAGAACCAAACTGGATTACAACTTAACTTAGGAACAATCATCTTGTAAAACTAACTTTGGACTAAACTAAGAGGAATCTACAACCAAGAATCACCTAAGAAACCACACTCAACTGGTAGGAAAGATGGAGATGTGGAAAAGGGCTGCCCCACTCCTAGGAGTGAGCAGCGGTCCAGAGAGTCTCTCTCAGCAGAGGGGGCAGTTTCCAAGAGAGTTGTGAAACCCCAGCCCTAGAACCGGAGCCCCAGAGACTATAGGAGGCCTACGGACTGTAGTTAGCTGAAAGAAGAGCCAGCTTATTGTTTGTGAGAGGGGCACAGAACTCTCAGACCCAGGTTCCATCTTAAATGAACCTCGCAGAAAACCTCGTTCACAGCCACTTACCCGGTGCTCCGGAAGCAGTGGGGGAGTACAAGGGGGTGCCAAGAGGACTGAAGTTGCAAGAGAAGAGTGTAGGTTTGGGGGCACAGGGAGAGACTGTGGGGGACTGCCACCCTGACCCCTGTACTGAGTTACTCCCCAAACCTAAAGTGCCCATTCTTCTTGGGAGAACCAAGCCAGCAAAGGGGAGAGTTTACCCCACCCAACAGAGGTTCTCCTGCTCCAGTCAGTGCAGAGAGACACTCAGAAGCAGGGGACGCATCAGAGACACAGAATTTCAGTGTTGAGGTCTGGGCTACACCCCCCCCCCCAACCTGCTGAGTACCCTCCGAAGGGAGGGAGGGCCTGGCTGCGGCTGCATGGCGCTTGGCCCATGGGGTCAGGGGGTGAAGCCCAGTGAGGCAGCTGGCATGGCGAAGGCAGGAGCAGAGCCCAAAAGGGTCTGCCGCAGGCCACAAGGGCAGAACCCTGTGAGGTGAGGAGTTCCCTGCACCAACGTGAGGTGGATCCCAAAGGAATGAGGCATCCCACGCTCCCACAGGGGACGGAACCCCACAAGAGGTGCCAAGCACCCACGGGGGATAGAACCAAGTGGACTGCCTGGCGATGGTGAGGGGCAGAGCCAGAAGAGGTGTTCTGCATGCCAGTGGGGTGCAGATCCCAGGGAGGCAGCCTGTGCACCCACAAAGGGCAAATCCCAGTGACCTGTGCTGGGAAGGAAAGGGGAGGTATCCCAGACACCTGCAAGAGCAGAGCCTGAGTGCCTGAGGAGGTGGAGGCAGAGGAGGCCAATGGAAAGACCACATTTCAGGAATATAGAGGCCACACAAATGGGCCAAGAATAAATAGAAGTCAGCTTAGGAGTGCCGCTGATATTTACAATGGCATCAGGGCCCAGCAGAGGAAGCCACAAATTCTGGATCACCTGTAGCTCCAAGAAGATTCCTAAGGGCCAGTCAAAAGCAGTGACCCGGGGAGCAAGATGGCGACGGAGTAGGTGGACGTACCAACTTCCAACTCCCAGAACCAAAGTGGATTACAACTCAATTTTAAGAACCATCACTGAGATAAACCAACTTTGAACAAAACTAAGTGGACTCTTCAACCAAGGAACACAGAAGAAGCCACATTGAGACTGGTAGGAATAGCGAAAACGCGAAGAGGGCTGCCCAGCTCCCCGGAGCAAACGGCAGCCCGGAGAGACCCGTGTGGCGGGAGGAGAGTTTGGCGGAGAAGGAGGGAGCTGGGTCCCAGGAACCAAGCCCCAGCCTCCAGTCCTAGAGCCTAGAAGAGGCGTTTGGACAGTATTGAGCTGTGACACAAGTGAGGGAGCTCCCAGGCCTACAGTGTGGAGTATTAGGTCCCTTCCTACTCTGCTGAGGGCTGCTTGGGGTTTTGGGGCGGCAGGACGCTGAAAGGCGGTTCTGTCGGTGTGGGCAGAGGCCAAGCCGGTGGGAGATCGTTCTAGCCCAGAGGGTCAGAGGGGACCGCGAAAGCGGTCCGGAAGCTGCGGGCCCGCCTTTAATCCCACTTACGGGGACAAAGCGGGAGGCCAGGAACGGGCAGGCCCTGCGCAAGCCGGCCCTGACCGCGGGGACCAGGCTAGGATCAGGGACGGGCAGAGGCTCGTGGCGGAGCTGACGCTACCAGTCCCCCCCCCCCCCTGGGCCGGAGAAACCGCGGTTGGCCAGTATACGTGCGCGAGCGGGCTCCGAGCGCAGGAACGGGGTGGACCCCGAGACAAGTGGAGGCTCGCAGCTGAGCCCACGCTACTATCCCCATCCGGCCGGAGAAACCCCAGATAGCATTCATACGTGCACGAGCGGGCTCCGAACTCGGGGGCGGGGTAGAGTCCGGGATGAGAGGAAGTACACAGCTCGGCGGAAGCCAGCAAACACGCCCGCCCCAATAAACCTTGGTTTCCGACCCTGCACAGAAGGGCCCTGGCCTCGAGGGCGGGGCTAAAGCTCCGGACGGGCAAAAGCTTACAGCTGAGAGCACGTCAAAAGCCCCGTCTAACCTGTGGAACTGTAGCGAGCAGGCTCCGACTGCTGGTTCTGGGCGGAAGTCCGGAAATAAGGTGGGTCCACAGCTGAGGAAAGGTGCTCACCTCTACCCTTGGTGCTAATCTTGTGGCTTCAGTCACAGCCCCTCCCACGGAGGAGAGGCAGAAATCATAGCAAAAGCCACAGTGGGCCGGCGCTGGCAACGCTCATACCCAACCACCCTAGGCACCGGCAGAGGGGGTGGGGGGCCTACAGATAGACCACACCTAGAGAACACAAAGGCAACACCTACAGGACTCCAGTGGCAACAACTTGCTTATACACAGAAAAAATGGGCAGGCAGAGGAATGCAAACCAAATGAATCAAGAGAAATCCCCAGAGAAGGACCTGAATGAACCAGATATAACCAAATTTTCAGAAGCAGAATTTAGAATAATGATAGTTAGGATGTTCAAAGAAATTAGAGCAACAATGGATAGTCATTATGAACACATAAATAAAGAGATAACAAGTATAAAAAATGAAATTGAAATAATAAAAAAGAATCAAACAGAAATGACAAATACAGTATCAGAACTGAAGACCACAATGGAAGGAATTAAAAGCAGGATGGATGACGCTGAGGATCGAATAAGCGAGTTAGAGGACACAATAAACAAAGGCACAGAAGCAGAAAAGAAAAAGGAAAAGAGACTTAAAAAATGTGAGGAAACTCTAAGGGAGCTTTGTGACAACATGAAGAGAAACAACATTCGCATCATAGGGGTGCCTGAAGAAGAGGAGAGAGGTCAGGAAATGGAAACTTTGTTCAATCAAATCATAGCAGAAAACTTTCCTAAATTAAGGCTGGGAAACACTCCACACATTCAAGAAGCACACAGAACTCCATTAAGGAGAAACCCAAAAAAATCTACACCAAGACACATCATAGTTAAAATACCAAAGCTAATGGATAAAGAAAAAATTTTAAAAGCTGCTAGAGAAAAAAAGACTATCACCTACAAAGGAGCCCCCATAAGGATGACATCGGACTTCTCAACAGAAACACTTGAGGCCAGAAGGGAATGGCAAGAAATAATCAAAGTAATGCAGAACAAGAACCTACAACCAAGACTACTTTATCCAGCAAGGCTAACGTTTAAAATTGAAGGAAAAATAAAGAGCTTCCCAGAAAAAGAAAGCCTGAAGGAATTCATAAAAACCAAACCAATTCTGCAAGAGATACTAAGGGGCCTCTTGTGAACAGTTTAAAGGGAGGAATGAATAGAGCAAAAGAAGAATACAGCTTTAAAGAATAAAATGGCAATAAACAACTACATATCAATAATAACCTTAAATGTAAATGGATTAAATGATCCAATCAAAAGACATAGGGTAGCTGCATGGATAAAGAAACAGGACCCATACATATGCTGTCTACAAGAGACACACCTTAAAACAAAAGATGCTCATAGAATGAAGGTAAAAGGATGGAGAAAAATATTTCATGCAAATGGAAATGAAAAAAAAGCAGGGGTAGCAATACTTATATCAGACAAAATGGACTTTAAAACAAAGGCTGTAGATGGAGGAGCAAGATGGCGACGGAGTAGGCGGACGTACCAACTTCCAACTCCCAGAACCAAAGTGGATTACAACTCAATTTTAAGAACCATCACCTGGATAAACCAACTTTGAACAAAACTAAGTGGACTCTTCAACCAAGGAACACAGAAGAAGCCACATTGAGACTGGTAGGAATAGCGAAAACGCGAAGAGGGCTGCCCAGCTCCCCGGAGCAAACGGCAGCCCGGAGAGACCCGCGGGGCGGGAGGAGAGCTTGGCGGAGAGGGAGGGACCTGGGTCCCAGGAACCAAGCCCCAGCCTGCAGTCCCAGAGCCAAGAAGAGGCGTTTGGACAGTTTTGAGCTGTGAAACAAGTGAGGGAGCTCCCAGGCCTACAGTGTGGAGTATTAGGTCCCTTCCTACTCTGCTGAGGGCTGCTTAAGGTTTTGGGGCGGCAGGACGCTGAAAGGCGGTTCTGTCGGCGTGGGCAGAGGCCAAGCCGGTGGGAGATCGGTCTAGCCCAGAGGGTCGGAGGGTAGGCGCGAGAGCGGTCCGGAAGCTGCGGGCCCGCCTTTAATCCCACTTACGGGGACAAAGCGGGAGGCCAGGAACAGGCAGGCCCTGCGCAAGCCGGCCCTGACCGCGGGGACCGGGCTGGGGCCAGGGACGGGCAGGGGCTAGTGGCTGAGCTGACACTGCCAGTCCGCCCCCCCCCCCCCCCGCCGCCCGCCGGAGAGGCCGCCGTTGGCCAGTATACGTGCGCGAGCGGGCTCTGAGTGCGGGAGCGGGGTGGACCCCGAGACAGGCGGAGGCTCGCAGCTGAGCCCACGGCTGCTGTCCCCGTCCGGCCGGAGAAACCCCGGATAGCGTTAATACGTGCACGAGCGGGCTCCGAACGCGGGGGCGGGGTAGAGTCCGGGACGAGCGGAAGTACGCAGCTCGGCGGAAGCCAGCAAACACGCCCTCCCCAATAAATCTTGGTTTCCGACCCTGCGCAAAGGGCCCTGGCCTCGAGGGCGGGGCTAAAGCTCCTGACGGGCAAAAGCTTACAGCTGAGAGCACGTCAAAAGCCCCGCCTAACCCGCGGAACTGTAGCGAGCAGGCTCCGACTGCTGGTTCTGGGCGGAAGTCCGGAAATAGGCTGGGTCCGCAGCTGAGGAAAGGTGCTCGCCTCTACCCTTGGTGCTAATCTTGTGGCTTCAGTGACAGCCCCTCCCACGGAGGAGAGGCAGAAATCACAGCAAAAGCCACAGTGGGCCGGCGCTGGCAACGCTCATACCCAACCACCCTAGGCGCCGGCAGAGGGGGTGGGGGGCCTGCAGATAGACCACACCTAGAGAACACAAAGGCAACACCTACTGGACTCCAGTGGCCACAACTTGCTTATACACAGAAAAAATGGGCAGGCAGAGGAATGCAAACCAAATGAATCAAGAGAAATCCCCAGAGAAGGACCTGAATGAACCAGATATAACCAAATTACCAGAAGCAGAATTTAGAATAATGATAGTTAGGATGTTCAAAGAAATTAGAGCAACAATGGATAGTCATTATGAACACCTAAATAAAGAGATAACAAGTATAAAAAATGAAATTGAAATAATAAAAAAGAATCAGACAGAAATGACAAATACAGTATCAGAACTGAAGACCACAATGGAAGGAATTAAAAGCAGGATGGATGACGCTGAGGATCGAATAAGCGAGTTAGAGGACACAATAAACAAAGGCACAGAAGCAGAGAAGAAAAAGGAAAAGAGACTCAAAAAATGTGAGGAAACTCTAAGGGAGCTTTGTGACAACATGAAGAGAAACAACATTCGCATCATAGGGGTGCCTGAAGAAGAGGAGAGAGGACAGGAAATGGAAACTTTGTTCAATCAAATTATAGCAGAAAACTTTCCTAAATTAAGGCTGGGAAACACTCCACACATTCAAGAAGCACACAGAACTCCATTAAGGAGAAACCCAAAAAAATCTACACCAAGACACATCATAGTTAAAATACCAAAGCTAATGGATAAAGAAAAAATTTTAAAAGCTGCTAGAGAAAAAAAGACTATCACCTACAAAGGAGCCCCCATAAGGATGACATCGGACTTCTCAACAGAAACACTTGAGGCCAGAAGGGAATGGCAAGAAATAATCAAAGTAATGCAGAACAAGAACCTACAACCAAGACTACTTTATCCAACAAGGCTAACGTTTAAAATTGAAGGAGAAATAAAGAGCTTCCCAGAAAAAGAAAGCCTCAAGGAATTCATAAAAACCAAACCAATTCTGCAAGAGATACTAAGGGGCCTCTTGTGAACAGTTTAAAGGGAGGAAAGAATAGAGCAAAAGAAGAATACAGCTTTAAAGAATAAAATGGCAATAAACAACTACATATCAATAATAACCTTAAATGTAAATGGATTAAATGATCCAATCAAAAGACATAGGGTAGCTGCATGGATAAAGAAACAGGACCCATACATATGCTGTCTACAAGAGACACACCTTAAAATAAAAGATGTTCATAGACTGAAGGTAAAAGGATGGAAAAAAATATTTCATGCAAATGGAAATGAAAAAAAAGCAGGGGTAGCAATACTTAGACAAAATGGACTTTAAAACAAAGGCTGTAGTAAGAGATAAAAGAGGACACTACATAATGATAAAGGGAACAATTCAACAGGAAGATATAACTATTGTAAATATCTATGCACCAAATATAGGGGCCCCGACATACATAAAGCAGACTTTGATGGATATAAAGGGCGAGATTAACAGCAATACTATCATAGTAGGGGATTTCAATACCCCTCTAACAACACTGAATAGATCCTCAAGAAACAAAATTAATAAAGAAACAGCAGACTTAAAGGAGACACTAGATCAACTTGATTTAATAGATATCTTCAGAACTTTTCACCCTAAAGCAGTAGAATATACATTCTTCTCAAGCGCCCATGGTACGTTTTCTAGGATAGACCACATGTTAGGACACAAAAATGGTCTCAATAAATTTAAGAAGATTGAAATCATATCAAGCATTTTCTCTGATCACAATGCCATGAAACTAGAAATTAACCACAAAAGAAAAACTGAAAAATACTCAAACACTTGGAAACTAAATAGCATGTTATTAAATAATGAATGGATTAACAATGAGATCAAAGAAGAAATAAAAAAGTTTCTAGAAACAAATGATAATGAGCATACATCAACTCAAAATTTATGGGACACAGCAAAAGCAGTTCTGAGAGGGAAGTTTATTGCACTACAGGCATATCATAAGAAGCTAGAAAAAGCTCAAATAAGCAACTTGACCCTGCATCTAAAAGAACTAGAAAAACAACAACAAATAAAACCCAAGACAAGTAGAAGAAAGGAAATAATAAAGGTCAGAGCAGAAATAAATGACATAGAGGCTAAGGAAACAATACAGAGGATCAATGAAACAAGAAGCTGGTTCTTTGAAAAGGTAAACAAGATTGATGAACCTTTAACTAGACTCACCAAGAAAAAAAGAGAGAGGACTCAAATAAATAAAATTAGAAAGGACAGTGGAGAAATAACAACTGACACAACAGAAATACAAAGCATTGTAAGAAAATACTATGAAGAACTATATGCCAAAAAATTAGACAATCTTGGTGAAATGGACAAATTTCTTGAATCATATAACCTTCCAAAAATCAATCTGGAAGAATCAGAACACCTAAACAGACCAATTACAGCAAATGAGATCGAAACAGTTATCAAAAAACTCCCAAAAAAGAAAAGTCCTGGGCCTGATGGCTTCACAAGTGAATTCTATCAAAAATTCAAAGAAGAACTAACTCCTATTCTCCTGAAGCTATTTCAAAAAATTCAAGAGGAAGGAAGAATTCCAAACTCCTTTTATGAGGCGAGCATAATTCTGATCCCAAAACCGGGCAAAGACAACACAAAGAAAGAAAATTATAGGCCTATATCCCTGATGAATTTAGACGCTAAAATTCTCAACAAAATATTAGCCAACCGGATCCAGCAATATATGAAAAAAATCATACACCACGATCAAGTGGGATTTATTCTGGAGAGGCAAGGCTGGTTCAATATTCGCAAATCAATCAATGTGATTCACCACATAAACAAAAGGAAGGACAAAAATCACATGATAATTTCAATAGATGCAGAAAAGGCATTTGATAAAATCCAGCACCCATTCATGCTCAAAACTCTCAGTAAAGTGGGAATACAGGGATCATTCCTTAACATGATAAAGGCCATCTATGATAAACCGACAGCAAACATCATACTAAATGGACAAAGATTAAAAGCAATCCCCTTAAGATCAGGAACCAGGCAGGGTTGCCCACTTTCACCACTCTTATTCAACATAGTTCTGGAAGTCCTAGCTACAGCAATCAGACAAGAAGAAGAAATAAAAGGCATACAAATTGGAAAAGAAGAAGTAAAACTGTCATTATTTGCAGATGATATGATATTGTATATTGAAAACCCTAAAGTCTCAGTCAAAAAACTACTGGACCTGATAAATGAATTCAGCAAGGTGGCAGGATATAAAATTAATACTCAGAAATCAGAGGCATTTCTATACACCAACAATGAAATATCAGCAAAAGAAATTAAGGAAACAATCCCCTTCACTATTGCAGCCAAAAAAATAAAGTACCTAGGAGTAAATTTAACCAAGGAGGTTAAGGACTTGTACTCAGAAAATTATAGAACATTGATAAAAGAAATCAAGGAAGATACAAACAAGTGGAAGCACATACCGTGCTCATGGCTAGGAAGAATAAACATCATTAAAATGTCTATATTACCCAAAGCAATTTATAAATTCAATGCAATACCAATTAAAATACCAATGACATACTTCAAAGATATAGAACACATATTCCAAAAATTTATATGGAACCAAAAAAGAACACGAATAGCCTCAGCAATCTTAAAAAGAAAAAATAAAGCAGGAGGTATCACTCTTCCTGATATCAAGGTTTACTACAAGGCCATTATACTCAAGACAGCCTGGTACTGGCATAAGAACAGGCACATAGATCAATGGAACAGAACAGAGAACCCAGAAATAAACCCACAGCTTTATGGACAACTGATATTTGACAAAGGAGGAAAGAACATACAATGGAGTAAAGACAGCCTCTTTAACAAATGGTGTTGGGAAAATTGGACATCTACCTGCAAAAAAATGAAACTAGACCATCAACTTACACCATTCACAAAAACAAACTCAAAATGGATAAAAGACTTAAATGTAAGCCGTGAAACCATAAACATCTTAGAAGAAAACATAGGCAGCAAGCTCTCCGACATCTGTAGCAGCGGTATATTTGCCGATTTATCTTCATGGGCAACTGAAATAAAAGGCAAGATAAACAAATGGGACTATATCAAACTAAAAAGTTTTTGCACAGCTAAAGACAATAGGAACAGAATAAAAAGACAAACCACACAATGGGAGAACATATTTGACAGCACATCTGATAAGGGGTTAATAACTAAAATTTATAAAGAACTTATAAAAAGCAACACCAGGAAGACAAACAACCCAATCAAAAAATGGGCAAAAGAAATGAATAGAAATTTCTTTAAAGAGGACATACAGATGGCCAATAGGCATATGAAAAAGTGCTCAACATCACTAATCATTAGAGAAATGCAAATTAAAACCACAATGAGATATCACCTCACACCAGTCAGAATGGCACTTATCAGCAAAACAACACAGAATAAGTGCTGGCGAGGATGTGGGGAAAAGGGAACCCTTCTGCACTGCTGGTGGGAATGCAGACTGGTGCAGCCACTGTGGAAAACAGTTTGGAGATTCCTCAGAAAATTAAAAATCGAACTGCCTTTTGACCCAGCTATCCCACTTATAGGAATATACCCTAAGAACACCATAGCACTGTTCGAAAAGAAGAAATGCGCCCCCATGTTCGTGGCAGCATTGTTCACAATAGCGAAGATCTGGAACCAGCCCAAGTGTCCGTCAGAAGACGATTGGATGAAAAAGCTATGGTACATATATACTATGGAATACTACTCAGCCATAAGAAACGATGACATCGGATCATTTATAACAAAATGGATGTACCTTGATAACATTATACAGAGTAAATCAGAAAAAAAGAAAAACTGAGAACAGCACGATTACATACATAGGTGGGACATGAAAGTGAGGGTATGAGACATGGACAAGAGAGTGGTGGTTATGGGATGGGGGGAGGGAGGGAAGAATGGGATAGGGAGGAGGGGAGGGACGCAGGGAAAACCAGATTGAAGGTGACAGAGGACAATTTGACTTTTGGTGATGGGTATGCAACACAATTGAATGATAAGATAACCTGGAGATGTTTTCATTGTACATATGTACCCTGATTTATTGATGTCACCCCATTAGAATTAATAATAATAAAATATAAAAAAAAAAAAAAAAAAAAAAAAAAAAAAAACAAAGGCTGTAGTAAGAGATAAAGGAGGACACTACAAAATGATAAAGGGAACAATTCAACAGGAAGATATAACTATTGTAAATATCTATGCACCAAATATAGGAGCCCCGACATACATAAAGCAGACTTTGATGGATATAAAGGGTGAGATTAACAGCAATACTATCATAGTAGGGGATTTCAATACCCCTCTAACAACACTGGATAGATCCTCAAGAAAGAAAATTAATAAAGAAACAGCAGACTTAAAGGATACACTAGATCAACTTGATTTAATAGATATCTTCAGAACTTTTCAACCTAAAGCGGTAGAATATACATTCTTCTCAAGCGCTCATGGTACGTTTTCTAGGATAGACCACATGTTAGGACACAAAAATGGTCTCAATAAATTTAAGAAGATTGAAATCATATCAAGCATTTTCTCTGATCACAATGCCATGAAACTACAAATTGACCACAAAAGAAAAACTGAAAAATACTCAAACACTTGGAAACTAAATAGCATGTTATTAAATAATGAATGGATTAACAATGAGATCAAAGAAGAAATAAAAAAGTTTTTAGAAACAAATGATAATGAGCATACATCAACTCAAAATTTATGGGACACAGCAAAAGCAGTTCTGAGAGGGAAGTTTATTGCACTACAGGCATATCATAAGAAGCTAGAAAAAGCTCAAATAAGCAACCTGACCCTGCAGCTAAAAGAACTAGAAAAACAACAACAAATAAAACCCCAGACAAGTAGAAGGAAGGAAATAATAAAGGACAGAGCAGAAATAAATGACATAGAGGCTAAGGAAACAATACAGAGGATCAATGAAACAAGAAGCTGGTTCTTTAAAAAGGTAAACAAGATTGATGAACCTTTAACTAGACTCACCAAGAAAAAAAGAGAGAGGACTTAAATAAATAAAATTAGAAAGGACAGTGGAGAAATAACAACTGACACAACAGAAATACAAAGCATTGTAAGAAAATACTATGAAGAACTATATGCCAAAAAATTAGACAATCTTGGTGAAATGGACAAATTTCTTGAATCATATAACCTTCCAAAAATCAATCTGGAAGAATCAGAACACCTAAACAGACCAATTACAGCAAATGAGATAGAAACAGTTATCAAAAAACTCCCAAAAAAGAAAAGTCCTGGGCCTGATGGCTTCACAAGTGAATTCTATCAAAAATTCAAAGAAGAACTAACTCCTATTCTCCTCAAGCTATTTCAAAAAATTCAAGAGGAAGGAAGACTTCCAAACTCCTTTTATGAGGCGAGCATAATTCTGATCCCAAAACCGGGCAAAGACAACACAAAGAAAGAAAATTATAGGCCTATATCCCTGATGAATTTAGACGCTAAAATTCTCAACAAAATATTAGCCAACCGGATCCAGCAATATATGAAAAAAATCATACACCACGATCAAGTGGGATTTATTCTGGAGAGGCAAGGCTGGTTCAATATTCGCAAATCAATCAATGTGATTCACCACATAAACAAAAGGAAGGACAAAAATCACATGATAATTTCAATAGATGCAGAAAAGGCATTTGATAAAATCCAGCACCCATTCATGCTCAAAACTCTCAGTAAAGTGGGAATACAGGGATCATTCCTTAACATGATAAAGGCCATCTACGATAAACCGACAGCAAACATCATACTAAATGGACAAAGATTAAAAGCAATCCCCTTAAGATCAGGAACCAGGCAGGGTTGCCCACTTTCACCACTCTTATTCAACATAGTTCTGGAAGTCCTAGCTACAGCAATCAGACAAGAAGAAGAAATAAAAGGCATCCAAATTGGAAAAGAAGAAGTAAAACTGTCATTATTTGCAGATGATATGATATTGTATATTGAAAACCCTAAAGTCTCAGTCAAAAAACTACTGGACCTTATAAATGATTTCAGCAAGGTGGCAGGATATAAAATTAATACTCAGAAATCAGAGGCATTTCTATACACCAACAATGAAATATCAGCAAAAGAAATTAAGGAAACAATCCCCTTCACTATTGCAGCCAAAAAAATAAAGTACCTAGGAGTAAATTTAACCAAGGAGGTTAAGGACTTGTACTCGGAAAATTATAGAACATCGATAAAAGAAATCAAGGAAGATACAAACAAGTGGAAGCACATACCGTGCTCATGGCTAGGAAGAATAAACATCATTAAAATGTCTATATTACCCAAAGCAATTTATAAATTCAATGCAATACCAATTAAAATACCAATGACATACTTCAAAGATATAGAACACATATTCCAAAAATTTATATGGAACCAAAAAAGAACACGAATAGCCTCAGCAATCTTAAAAAGAAAAAATAAAGCAGGAGGTATCACTCTTCCTGATATCAAGGTTTACTACAAGGCCATTATACTCAAGACAGCCTGGTACTGGCATAAGAACAGGCACATAGATCAATGCAACAGAACAGAGAACCCAGAAATAAACCCACAGCTTTATGGACAACTGATATTTGACAAAGGAGGAAAGAACATACAATGGAGTAAAGACAGCCTCTTTAACAAATGGTGTTGGGAAAATTGGACATCTACCTGTAAAAAAATGAAACTAGACCATCAACTTACACCATTCACAAAAACAAACTCAAAATGGATAATAGACTTAAATGTAAGCCGTGAAACCATAAGCATCTTAGAAGAAAACATAGGCAGCAAGCTCTCCGACATCTGTAGCAGCGGTATATTTGCCGATTTATCTTCATGGGCAACTGAAATAAAAGGCAAGATAAACAAATGGGACTATATCAAACTAAAAAGGTTTTGCACAGCTAAAGACATTAGGAACAGAATAAAGAGACAAACCACACAATGGGAGAACATATTCGACAGCACATCTAATAAGGGGTTAATAAGTAAAATTTATAAAGAACTTATAAAACGCAACACCAGGAAGACAAACAACCCAATCAAAAAATGGGCAAAAGAAATGAATAGAAATTTCTCCAAAGAGGACATACAGATGGCCAATAGGCATATGAAAATATGCTCAACATCACTAATCATTAGAGAAATGCAGATTAAAACCACAATGAGATATCACCTCACACCAGTCAGAATGGCACTTATCAGCAAAACAACACAGAATAAGTGCTGGCTAGGATGTGGAGAAAAGGGAACCCTTCTGCACTGCTGGTGGGAATGCAGACTGGTGAAGCCACTGTTGGAAACAGTTTGGAGATTCCTCAGAAAATTAAAAATCGAACTGCCTTTTGACCCAGCTATCCCACTTATAGGAATATACCCTAAGAACACCATAGCACTGTTCGAAAAGAAGAAATGCGCCCCCATGTTTGTGGCGGCATTGTTCACAATAGCGAAGATCTGGAAACAGCCCAAGTGTCCGTCAGAAGACGAGTGGATTAAAAAGCCATGGTACATATATACTATGGAATACTACTCAGCCATAAGAAACGATGACATCGGATCATTTATAACAAAATGGATGTACCTTGATAACATTATACGGAGTGAAATAAGTAAATCAGAAAAAAAGAAAAACTGAGAACAGCACGATTACATACATAGGTGGGACATGAAAGTGAGGGTATGAGACATGGACAAGAGAGTGGTGGTTATGGGATGGGGGAGGGAGGGAAGAGTGGGATAGGGAGGAGGGGAGGGACGCAGGGAAAACCAGATTGAAGGTGACAGAGGACAATTTGACTTTTGGTGATGGGTATGCAACACAATTGAATGATAGGATAACCTGGAGATGTTTTCATTGTACATATGTACCCTGATTTATTGATGTCACCCCATTAGAATTAATAATAATAAAATATATATATATATATAAAAAAAGTTAGAGATTATTGAAGACAAGTGAAAGTATATCAGTTTGAATTAATTTGTCCAAGAAGTGAATGCATTGGTTCATAAAATTGTAAGGACAGGAGTGTAACTGAAATGTTCTTAACCAGAACATTCCCCTAACTTTCTCTCAATTTCTGTCTTTGTTTCTCTGTAGTTGTTGATTGTTGATTTTTTTTTTTTTACAGGGACAGAGAGAGAGAGAGTCAGAGAGAGGGATAGACAGACAGGAATGAAGAGAGGTGAGAAGCATCAATTATTAGTTTTTCATTGCCATTGCGACACCTTAGTTGTTCATTGATTGCTTTCTCACATGTGCCTTAACCATGGGTCTTCAGCAGACTGAGCAACCCTTTGCTGGAGCCAGCGACCTTGGTCCAAGCTGGTGAGTTTTTGCTCAAGCCAGATGGGCCTGCGCTCAAGCTGGCGACCTCTGGGTCTCGAACCTGGATCTTCTGCATCCCAGTTTGATGCTCTATCCACTGCGCCACCGCCTGGTCAGGCCTCTGTAGTTGTTGATTTTATTCTCTTTCACTAAGAAGAGGTGAAAGTCAGAAAAAGCTTATTCCTTCTTTTCTAATTTGTAAAGTCCTTGGGATGGATTCTGATTTCTGTTACAGAATTATCCTTTCACAAAGTACTGTGTGGCTATGGAGATGAGGTTAGGTCCCATGCAGTTTGGATGGTTCAAGGTGGGAAGATGGTGTTGTCCAAAAGAAGAGCATAAGTGACTGGTAGGCATTCCCCAGAAATGGCCCCTGGGAGGTTACCATGAGCTGGGTAATCTTCCCTCACAGTCTTTGGCTAGTTACCACCTTGTATCTAATACTTTTTACTTCACATGCCTGTACATTGTGGTAGAGTTCAGCCTTACTAAGAAGGTTTTTTGGTATACTTCTTGGGGCAAGTATTTGTTGAGTACTTATTGAGTGCCTAGCTTTGGGAGGGATTTGGAGATACAAAAATTGGTTTAGCATGGTCTTTATCCTCAAGGCACACAAGTACATGCACTTACAACTAGGAAGCACAGACATTATACAACCATTACTGCAAGGCTCTGATTAATATTTTTAAACTTAACTGTGTAATTAAACTACTGTAATTATAGCTTTAATTTAATTTCCTGTTCAGTGTTTATCTAGTACTCTATAGATCAAATTAGACTCAAATGAACTTAGAACTGTGGAAAATGAGTGGCCGAATTCTCTACTTCCTCTATGGCCTCAACAAGCTGTATGTACTAGTTGCCCTGGTAACACGTGCATTTTGCCAGAGCCTCAGAAAGATGTGATCTTTAATTAATCTTAAAATTAACAGGCTAATGGCAAAGATTTTCTAACAACTCAGAAGGAGAGGCAGAAAATATTCTGGAAAATGTATATTTGAGGTGATACTTGCATATCTGATGAGATAGTAAAATATTATAGGATTTCAAAAAGTTGAGAGACTGCAAAGTACCAATGCCAGAAGAGTAATTGAGTGTATTTTTTCTTCTGTCCAGTCCTCCCATCTAAATGCTTTGAAAAAAATCATAAAAAATGGTTTAAAATGTATTTAGCTCAACATCTTTTAGAGTAGATGTTAGGTACTAACATCTAATCTTTTTGAGTTAGATTAAAAATGGAATTTACTCTTAAAGAATTATCAATTGCACATTTTGACCTGCTTCTTTTTCTTGTCTTAGGAGATCTTTGATTAGGTATCCTAAACATACTCTGTTCTTTAAAGACAAAATGAATACTTTTCCATGCATTACTTGTCATTTTGAGTGTACAATTGGGTAGAAGAAACACCTCTCTGCCTAATTGGGATATAATTGATAGACAATTGATATTTCAAGGGGCATTATTGACATATGTAATTTTAAGGTAATGCTTTGACATATGTATATATTGCAAAATAATTATTACAATAATGTTAGTTAGCACACTTATCATCTGACAGTTATATATATATATATATATATATATATATATATATATATATATATATATATATATATATTTTTTTTTTTTATTATCTTTTTATCTGGTGAAAACTTTTTAAAAATTTACTACTCTCTTATAGAGGCCCTGAGTAGGATCATAGAACAGGGGTTGAGTTCAGTGCCCTGAGGCAAAGACCACAGTGGCTTTACTGACAGAATACTGAATGCAGTAATAATGTGCTGAATGCAGCACAGTAGGGATAGAATAGCAATTCTGATTAATCAATAGGTGGGGACATTTGAACAACTCCCTTTGTCTTTTATCTGCTCTAAAGAATTTTCCTTTCCTGACTTTCTCATTCTTGTCCCTGCTTCTATTTTGTGTGTATCAATAAATACTTATAAAGACTGGGAGTCAGGGCCATCTCATGAAACCTGTATAGGGATTGTGAGGTGGTCTCCCCTAGGTCACTTGGTGTATACCATGTGGTCTCTGAGTGGTTATTATCTCTGCAACACTCTCTCACTTATTTTAAACTGTACAACATAGTATTGTCAACTCTAGTCAACATGCCATCCATTACATCCCCAGGATGTAATCATCTTATAAATGGAAGTTTGTATCCTTTGACCACCTTAACCCATTATCTCTACTTCCACCCTTGTCCCTGGAAATCATCAAGCAGTCTGTTCTCCGTTTCTATGAGGTTTTTGTTTTTTCATATTCCACATGTAAGTAAGATCATACTTACATATTTGTCTTTGTCTGTCTAATTTCACTTAGCATAATACCTCCTTTCCCTCTGGCAACCACCATTCTGTTGTATCTATAAATTCATTTTTGTTTGCTTTGTTAGTTTGTTACTTTTTGTTTTATATTCCACACGTGAATGAAATCCATACACTTTTTGTCCTTTTCTATTTTATGTATTCCACTTAGCATAATACTCTCAAGATCCATGCATGTTGTTTGTTGCAAGTGGCAATATTTCTTTTTTTAATGACTGAGTAATATTCCATTGTGTGTGTGTGTGTGTGTGTGTGTGTGTGTGTGTGTGTGTGTGTATTACCATCTTTACCTAATCATGTCTTAGCTACTATAAATAATGTTGCAGTAAACATAGGGGTACATATATCTTTATGAATAGTGTTTTCATATTTTTATGTAAATAATCAGAATAGAAATTGCTGGATCATATAGTGGTTCTAGTCTTAATTTTTAAAAGGAACTTTCATACTGTTTTCCTTATCAGCTGCACTAATTTACATTCTCACCAATAAGATGTTTATTTTGCATCCTGCAACTTTATTGCATTCATTGATTAGTTTATTTTTTTTGATGGAGTCCTTAGGATTTTTTAATGTAAGATTGTGTCATTTACAAACACAGACAGTTTTACTTCTTTTTTTCCAATCTGGATGGCTTTTATTCTTTTCCTTGTGTAATCATTCTGGCTAGAACTTCCAGTACTAAGTTGTATAAGAATAAAGTGGGCACCCTTGCTTTATTCCTGATCTTAGAGAAAAATCTTTCAATTTTTCACCACTGAGTATGATATTAGCTGTGGGCTAATATTAGCTGTCACTTTTGCTGTTAGCTATCACTTTGGCAGGTACAGTACTTTGCAAGTGGGTTCAGCTTTGGGTTCTGGATGGGTCAGTTTGGTTTCCTATTGAAGACTTTATTTGTGCAAAGCCACTGCCCATGCTCTAAGGTCAGGGAGTGCCACTGGCTGGGCTCTGCATTGAAGCAGGGTCACTTGGTGGACTTCCTAATTGGGCAGGTTACTGGCTGGGCTCTGCAGTCACCTCTGGTTGGGCAAGTTTGCTGGATTTGTTCTCTGGTCGGGAGGTGCTACTTGTTGTATTCTTCAATTGGACAGGGCAACTGTCGTGGCTCTGCAATTGTTCTTGGTTAGGTAGAGTTTTAGGTTGTGATCCTTGAGCTGATAGTGCGGATGGTGCCTCTGTATGGACTCTGAGTTCAGATGGGGCCAGAGGCAGGGCTTTGAGGTCAGACAAGGCCTCAGGCTGGGGATATAGACTGTACTCTGAAATTGGGCAGGGCTGCCAGCTGGGCTTCATGATAAGGTAGACTGCTGCTTGTTGAGAAAGGTCACTGGCCAGGCTCTCTTGTTGGGCAGGAACTCCAGCTGTATTGTGCAGTTGAATGGGGCTAGCGACTTGGGCTCTGTGATCAGGTGGGGGTGCTGTCCTTGTCAGTGGAATTCCAGGCTACGTTCCACAATTGAATAGGGTCGCTGGCCAACCTTCCTGCCTGGGCTGTAGGCTGTGTTCAGTAGTTAGGGCAAGGCCTGGATGGGCTCTGCTGCTGGGTAGAGCTGTGGGCTGGGTTCTGTGACTTGGCAGTACTGAGGGCTAGGTTCTGAGGCTGCCCAGGGTCACTGTTCAGGCTGCTTCATTATGCAAAGTAAGAAATGTCTTGCCCCCAGTAAGACTGTAGGATTAGTTCTGTGGCCCACCACAATGATGTCTTATCTACAGATAGTTGCTATGTTGTCTTCTTGTGAGAGAGACTCAAGTTGGGAATGACCTACCTCACCATGTTGATGGTATCACTTTCTGGACAAAGCATCTTGATTATTGAGTTTGTTTTGGGTATGTTTTATGCAGAAACAGAAAAATAACTTATAATTTAAGGGGCCAGTGGTTCTAATACATAGAATTCTTATAAATAGATTTAACTACTTTATACTTTTGTGACAACATATAATAATAGCAATAAGCATTGGAACCCTCTGGAAAGGAAGGGAGAAAAGCTCTCCTGCTAAGGAGACCCAAGAAAAATTACAGAATTGACTAGGAAACATACTGTGAAGAGATGGATTAGTATACATAAATATTGACAAGGAAGACAAAAAATATTCAGGTACTTTCTTATAGCAAACAAACATTGTGGTGGAAATCAACCAGCATGGCATTTCCTGGACTTTCTTAGTGTCTTTTATCTAGGTGTCTTATTCCTTTGTTTTTTTTCTCAGTAACTCAGCATAAACGCTCAGGAAATAAAATCTCTGAAGGGCTTATTTGTATTAAAAGACAAAGTTAAAGTAGATTCTTTATGCTCTCAAATCAGTTGCTCTGTTTAATATGTTGCTAGTACAAAAAAAATTTTTATTCAGCCTTCAACAGAATTTTTTATGGCTTCCTCATTTGCACTTCTTCCAATGTAACTTCTATTTCATGGTAACTTCTGTTTCATGGCGAATGAAATCTTGCTTTCAGCAATTTCAAAGTAACTTCATCTTATCCACATGAGGTTAAGGATCAGAGAAGAGGCCAGATAAAATATTAACCTTTAGCTCTGTTCATGCTGACACTCAGGCAAATTCCGACTTTTCTGGACTGATGTTTGGCAGGGGGTTCTATTTTTTCTAGCTCCAGGCTAGAAATTATGGAATTTATGCAAAGTTAAGGTCTTCTTTGTGTGAAATTAAATGATAAAATGACCACTAGAAACTTGGCAAGGTGTTCTTTTTTATTAACCAAGTGAGGAAAACCTCCCGTCTTACAACCTTGGAAGCTTTTTGTTCTTTTGTTTTTTCTTTTCTTATACTTTTCTGCCAATCTGTCTTTTCTTTTTCTTATTTAGTAGTGAGAGGGAGAGGGGAGCAGGTGTTTCTAACTGTAAATCTTACATCCCTGATGGGGTGGCTTGGATCTCTATGGTTTTCTAAAATCTTCATGGATTGTTTCATAGCTGTAGGACATTTTTTCCCCTCTGTGACATATCGGTTGGGAAGTCACTGGGCCAACTCTATTCAATACCTGGAGTTATTGTGGGTGGTAGAGGAGCATGTTATGACTACTGGGAACAAGAAAGCAGTACTAACTCAGATTCCACTGACAGGTAGAATTGCATATTATGTTTGACCAATGTGTAAGTAAGTACAGTTAAGATCATGGTTAGAAGTTAAAGTATTTTTTAAATTTTTTTCCACTGTAATTCACATACATCTCCTTTTCTATAAAAATAACATTTTATTTTTCCTGGCTGAATCTGAAATAGCATTTTTTTTAACAGAGCTCAAAGTTAATGCCATATTATTATCATTTATCCTAAGCTAAAATAATGTTGTTTTTTTTTTTCTAAATTTTCCATGGATTTGAGAGAAAGAGAGTGAGAGAGAGGAGAGAGAGGGAGGTAGGGAGCCATTTAGCTGTGTACTCCTTGATTTATTCTCGTATGTGTTCTGACTGGGGTCAACCACTGCCATGCTGGGTGGATGCTCTATCCACTGAGCTATCTGGCCAGGGCCAGTAATGTTATCATTATTTTTATCATTTGGCAGAGTTGGGGGGTCAACATATTGTTTCAACATATCACTTGACTTTCTAGATAAATTTTTATCTCACTTAATTTTTTTCCTTTTTAATTAATATAATTTTTTTTAAGAAAAAAGATCCACTTACCTTTCTCATAGAAGAACGATAATGATAAAAATATTGAGTTTAATAAATGGGTGGATGGACAATTTTAAACTTCTATTAGGATCATATAATTCTTTATGCTGACTTTTTTATTTTTTAATTTTTCACTTTGCAAAAGAAGGATTATTACATTTCTAATTTCCTAGGATTTAGGCACTGTCACAATATTCATCAGGTTTTCAAAAGTTTGCTGATGACTTAACCCAATTGTTTAATCACCCTAAAATTTAAGGTAGAGCTGAACAAAAACAATTTAATAATATTTTACTAGATACATTCCAATTTTTTTAAAATTTTTTATTTTTTATTGAGAGAGAGGGACAGACAGGGACAGACAGGCAGGAAGAGAGATGAGAAACATCAACTCATAGTTGTGACACCTTAGTTGTACATTGATTGCTTTCTCATACGTGCCTTGACCAGAGTTCCAGCTGAGCAAGTGACCCCTTGCTCAAGCCAGTAACCTTGGGCTTCAAGCCAGCGACCTTGGGCTTCAAGCCAGCAACCCCATGCACAAGCTGGTGAGCCCATGTTCAAGCCTGTGACCTCAAGGTTTTGAACCTGAGTCTTCTGTGTCCCACGCCAATGCTCTGTCCACTGTTCCAACACCTAGTCAGGTGTTTTATTCCAATTTTTTAACAACAGTGTATGGCCAGTAGTTGCTGCCATCACAGCCATTCACATGCAGGTTCACATTGGTTTTAGTCAGATGGTAAAGAAAGAGTGGAGCCAAAATAATGGTGAGCCATTCCTTTATTAAAGTCTCACACCAGCCGACGAGCAAACACACAGAGCTCCCAAAGCCACTGACACATTCTCTGGTTCCACAACCAGGAGAATCTTCTCCAGTTTCTCCTAGAATCAAAGGCCTCACCAGTCTCAGCGAAGCTAGCAAAACCCCCTCACCTCTGGTTCCCCCATCTGCACACCTTCTCTCTCTCTGCACAAACTGGTTTCTTCCTCAGCACTCTGCATTCTCTCTGTTTTCTTTCTCCTCCTTCTCTCTCTTTTCAAAACTTTTTGGCACAAATACCTCTGCTCCAGCAAACATTAGCAAAACAATGGCCCTTCCCAAGCAGGAAGGTAATTTGCAATTTCATAGACCACATATACCTGTCACTGCCCAGCTCCAATGCAAACTATAAGCGAGCAAACATAAAAACCATATTTTACAAACTTATTTGACCAACAAACAGATCCTTAGTTCAGGTTATAGCTTCTTTTAGAGTGAAATAAATGACCTCATGATAAAAATCAAAGTTCATGAAATACTTAGCATTTAAAGAATTTTTATATTACCTCCTATTTAAAGCTTCTTTTCCTATAAGGGACAATATGTTTCTGAACTGTTTTTTATGCTTAATATTTAAAGATTTTTTAGTTTCCATAGAAGCCTCCTGCGGAACCTTCCTGTGATGTGCTGCAAGTAGTCTAGGATAAACACAGTCTCTAATTCCTTATTTGCATTCCTCTTGCCTTTCTTCTCACCTTTCCTTTTCTCTTAGACCCTGAATTCTTTCTTATCTGGCAGATCAGCTGGAATCCCTGCTGAGAAGTCTCAGCTAGAGACTTTGTTTCCTGAAGAAGGCAGGAAATGTTGCAGCTCTTCCTTGATTGATAAGAGATACAGAGCCCTGCTGAGCAGCGTCAATAAGCAAATTTCTTTTTCAGCACAAGAAGAGGTTTTCAAGGCATTGATCTTGACCTGAGAGTTTACTTTACTCAAGAGGTATCAGGAAGGATGATTTGGGGAGTATTGAAATGGTTGCTGGTCATGCTGTGGTCATATCTACTAGGGAATGATCATGCTAGGTTGAAAGGGGACCTCTAAGTGCTGAGATTATGATACTCAGCCAAGATTTATGTTGATAATAAGTATAGCTACATTGCCAGAATGGCCTTTATATTGTGTTGTTTTTGTTATGCCTATTGTTTAAGAATTGCATTTTCCAATTAATAGAAGTACTTTAGGTACATTATCTATCTATAATAATCATTTTTAATGATAACAATAAATATAGAAATTAGACCAGAGCATAAAAACTAAGAATATTTAAATAATTGCAGTGCAATCAGTTCAAAATTGCTGATGTCTTTATTTGATGTTGGATTATGTGAAAAACAGCACAAAAACATACATGCTTTGAAAGCTGAAAGTGCATCAATTTTGACAGCAATACTGCATAAATTACTGAGTAGTTTGGGTGATTATTATTATTATTTTTTTAGAGAGAGTTTTTATAAGAGCCAAACTGACAACACATGCCAGGAAGCAAAATCTTAAATGTCCCCTGGGTAATTTTTCTTCTCCATAAATCTTCAAGTAAAAATAATAATTGCAAGGATAAGTTTTGAACTAAATCAGAATGAATAAACCAATATTGCAAGTAATTTCTTAAACATGTTTGTCTTTGAAAGCAAAGTTATATAATCAGTGTTTGACATAGTGCCTAGGTATCAGTGAAATATCATTCTTTTTTTTTCAAAAAAAAAAATTAAATTAATTTTAATGGAGTGACATTAATAAATCAGGGTATATATGTTCAAAGAAAACATCTCCAGTTTATCTTGTTGTTCAATTATGTTGCATACTCATCACCCAAAGTCAAATTGTCCTCTGTCACCTTCTATCTGGTTTTCTTTATGCCCTTCCCCTCCCTCCTCTCCCGACCTCTCCTCCCTCCCCTCACCCCGCAACGACCACACTCTTGTCCATGTCTCATAGTCTCATTTTTATGTCCTACCTATGTATGAAATCATTCAGTTCTTGAAATATCACTCTTAATGTTTAAAGAAAGTGTACTTATCTGACCAGTGGAACTGACTAAAGGGAAATGTAGTGAATGAAGTCAATAACTAAAATGTATTTATTTGGTTGGAGAAGTTTGTAGACATAAAAATGTTGTTTTATATATGAGAAATATATTTTTATGCCATGTTCATGTTGAAATGTAGTAACTTAGTGGATTAGAAGCACATGTCTTGATCAATAATATATGTGAGACAAATGAAATAAGAAGGAGTAGGCTATGAATATTCTACTTTCTTCAGACCACAAACATGAAGGGAATCAAGGATATAATTGGAATAATATCAAATGGGGTAGAAGTCTAGGTTAAAATTGGGCTGCGCAGGCTTATTCTTAGCTTTTTCAGTAATGTGACCTGTCTTAATTATTGGTATAACTTTAGTTGTTCAAATAATGCCTTCCTCTCTAAAGATACCCACACTATAATCCCCTGATCCCATTTAATACGATATATTACCAGAGACGAATTTAACAGCGGGCATACTGGACACGTGCCCTGGGCCCCGCAAAACCCCAACTTTACACTTTTTTTCTAATGATACCAAGATTGGTTTCATATGTGCAATTTTAATATTAATACTACATAACATTTTTTATTTATTTAAAAATATGGTTAACATGTATTTTTATTTTCCTTGTCTCTCTCTCTTTTTTTAAGGGACCCTATAATTTCTTCTATGCCTGGGGCCTCAACCGACCTTAATCTGCCTCTGTATATTACTTGCCATAAGGCACCATACAGATGTACTTAGGTCTGTGATGGCAAACCTATGACACGTGTGTCAGCACTGACATGCGTAGTTATTTTCAATGACACGTGGCCGCATACCAGAGAAGTATGGGGTCGCATGCCGAGAAGGACATTTCATCCTCGGCTCCTGCATGGCCAGGTGCAGTAGTACCGAGGATAAAACATTTGCTGTAGTGTAGATACTCTGTGCTGGAGGTCTGTAGGCCAAAACAACAGAACTCCGGCACAGAGTGTCTAGTTCTGGGACTTCCGGTTAGGCCATTTTTCTCAAAGTTACACACAACCCGAGTTATGCTTGGTTTTTTGGCAAATTTTGACACACCAAGCTCAAAAGATTGCCCATCACTGACTTAGGTTATGGGACCTTAAAATAAGATAAGAAAATTATACTATACTGGATTATCCGGGTAAACTCTGTCAACGTAAAAGAGGTCTAAACCTGTAAGAATTTTTATGAGTTTATTTGAGCTGCACTGTTGACAATTGCCAGAAAGCAAAATCTAAATAAATTGAGAAAACGTTCTGGAAGTGGTGGTTTTACTACTTATTTTATATATCAGACTCAAAGGGAAAGACATAAGGGGGTGGGTTATATGAAATTGATTGGTGATAGATTAGGGAGTGGGGAGAAAGCAATGGAGGAAATCTCTGGGATTAGATAAAAGTAAAAATATATATACTGTATAAGTTCCTTTAACATAGGCAGGCATAAAATAGTTAACAAGTAACAAGGTAATAACAACAAGAGGGTTTGTTTTTTACTGCTCTGGTAGGATGCCTACCCTGAGTGGGAAAGGAAAAGAAGATTAATTACCCTTACATTTCAAAGACATACTATTAGGTATGTTACTGTAGATGCAAAAGACAACAGACAGGCTTGATTAAGGTAAGCATTAACTTTTGTTAGAGAAAAAACCTTCCTAGGACATGACTACTCACCATGAACTGCTCTCAGAAAGTTTTAATTTCAGACCATCCTGTGTGGTTACCCCATCTTTTCTTTCTTTCTCCCTTCCTTCCTTCCTTCCTTCCTTCCTTCCTTCCTTCCTTCCTTCCTTCCTTCCTTCCTTCCTTCCTTCCTTCCTTCCTTCCTTCCATCTAATCACACGAACACTTTCAAGCTAAATAGAAGGCAGAAGAGTCAGAGAGCTGGCAAAAGAATAAAACAGAGCAGATGCTGTGGTAGATGATGTCAGAGAGATTTCCGGCAGAAGAAAGATTAGATACACTGTTTCTGACTCTGAGATGCAAAATCCTGTGCAGTGATGGAAAAAAAGAGTAAAGAAGAAGGCCCCAAGCTAAGAGCTGCTCCTATTTTACAGCTAGCAAGGAAATGGGGACATTGGTTCCACAGCAGCAAGAAACTGAATTCTGCGAACAACTTGAATGAATTTGAAAGAGTGTTCTTTTCAGAGCTTCTGATAGGAGCTTGGCTTGCTAACATTTTGATTTTGCCCCTGTGAAACCTGGAACAGAGAAACTAGTTTTGCCAACCTGGACTTCTTATCTACGGAACTAGAGACAATATACTTGTGTTGTTTCAAGCTGATAAATTTGTGGTTGTTTGATAGTGATAGGGTAGTGATAGCAACTAATATAGTAACATACTGTAAAATGTGCAAATTTTAAACGGGCAGCTTGATGTTCTTTTCTCCCTCTGTTGTCCCATGTAACTAACCATCAAATCAAGATGTGTAATATTTTCAGGTCCTTGGAAAGTTCTGTCATGCTCCTTCCTTGTGAGTACCCCTTTACCTGCTCTAGAGGTAATCACTGTTCTGACTTACCACCACAGAATTTGTGATTTTGAACTTTATCTAAAGGAATCATGTACGTGCCCTGTGTCTGGCTTGTTTCACTCACATGTCCGTAGGTTTTTCAATATTGTTGTTCATAGTAAGGTGACAGAGTTAAATACTTGTCCTCTCTGACCTCATCTTGCTTAATCCTGTTGTGTTCTTGCATATACGTGTGTTAATCATTCAAGGAATTCTGCTAGCAGCTTCAGTTTTATTGTTATTTTTTTCTTTAAGAACACTCTCCTTAGTGGAAGGTGCCTCACTGGAGGAGGTGGGGAAATATATACAAAAATAATTATGGTTTATCAAAATTTTGTAGGAGCCTCAAGATTGGACTCAGGTCAGCAGGGGTCAATGGATTGGGAACCAAGAGAGTTAGAGATTTAGTGATCTTAGGATCTCTGTCGGTGCTCAGATGTCTGCTGTCCTTAATCATTCCTTACCCGGCCCATTTTCTCTTCCGTTGACATTACAGAATACTAAATTTTGAGCTCACTTATGATTGGAGAAACCTCTAAGGCTCCCATATTCTGAAGCTGGTGAATTCTTGTTTTTTGTTTTTTGTATTTTTCTGAAGTGAGAAATGGGGAGGCAGAAGACAGACTCCCACATGTGCCTGATGGGGATACACCTGGCAACTCCACCAAGGGGCTATGCTCTGCCCATCTGGGCCGTTGCTCCACTGCAACTGGAGCCATTCTAGTGCCTGAGGTGGAGGCCATGGAACCATCTTCAGTGCCAGGGCCAACTTTGCTCCAATGGAGCCTTGGATGTGGAAGGGGAAGAGAGAGACAGAGAGAAAGGAGAGGGGGGAGGGTGGAGAAGCAGATGGGTGCTTCTCCTGTGTGTCCTGGGCAGGAATTGAACCCAGGACTTCCACATGCTGGGCCAACACTCTACCACTGAGCCAACCAGCCAGGACCTTGAATTCTTGGTCAATAAACTTTTCTTTACTCCAAACTCTGATGTTTTGAATATTGGCCTTTTGACTTGTAGGGCACTTGGACTTTGGCAGGTGGCAACACTAGCTTGTTCTTTTTAATTGTTATATAGTAATATACTGCTGTACATGTTTTAAAAAGTGCTATTTATTGTATGACTATAGCATGGTTTATTTGTTCATTCTACCATTGATGAATATTTGGTTCTTTTTCTGATTTTGACCATTATGAATAAAGCTGTGATGAAAATTTTTGTGCATATTTTTGGTTGACATATATACTCATTTCTCTTTGGCATAAAGTAAGAAGGGAATAAAATTGCTAGATTATGTGATAGGTTTATCTGTAGCAAGTATTACCAAAAAGACTCTGCTCTTTATTCTACACCAATTTTGGACTCTGTTTTTGTACTAATTGAACAAAAGAGAGTTCGTGAAACAGATACCATACATATGGTTACCTAAGTTATGATGAAGAAGTCACTGAAATTAAGGAGGAAAAAGAAGGTCTTTTTAATAAATGCTGAATTAATTTAGATTCTATTACGGGGAAAACCTCATTTTCCCTAGCTCACAGTATATGCAAATTATGGTTCAAATCAGAGGATAAGACTAATTTAAAGGGAGAAAAAAGTATAGCTTCCAGAAGAAAATATAGAATAATATATTCATAAGCTTGAGATAAGCAAACATTTTAAAAATAGAATACAAAAAGCATGCTTTACAAAAGAAATAGTTGATAAATCTGACATTATCAATATTAAGAAAATGAAAAGACAAGTCTTAAGTTGACAGAAGATATTTGTAATGCATATATTTAACATAAGACTTATATCTAGAATATGTAAATAACTCCTAGAAATCTATAAGTAAAAGACAAGCAGTTCAATAAAAGTGGGCAAAGGCTTGAATGGGCATTTCACAAAAGTGGGTATCCAAAGGGCCAGTAAGCACATGAAAAAGTGCTTGGCATCATCCACAGCTAGTGAGAAGAGATAGCACAGTAAGATGCCACTACACAGACATCAGAATGGCTAAAATTATGAAGAATGACAATATTTTTAACAAAGATGTGGAGCAGCTGCAATTCTCATATATTGGTGAAAGTTAAATTGGTACAACCAATTTGGAAAACTGTCTAACACTATGTACCAAATTTAATTATATTAATATTTAGTATGTAAAATCTTCACCAGAGGGAGAAACATATCTTCCCAGGAAGAACTACATAGGATTTTGTGAACTCTTGCTTTTTTTTAGTGAGAGAGAGAGAGAGAGAGAGAGAGAGAGAGAGAGAGATAGACAAATAGACAGACATGGACTGACAGACAGGAAGGGAGAGATGAGAAGCATCAACTCATAGTTGCGGCACTCTAGTTGTTCATTGATTGCTTTCTCCTATGTGCCTTGGCAGGGGGACTCCAGCCAAGCCAGTAACCCCTTGCTCAATCCAGCGACTTTGAGCTCAAGCCAGTGACCATGAGGTCATGTCTATGATCCCAAACTCAAGCTGGTGAGCCTGTGCTCAAGCTGGTTACCTTGGTGTTTCAAATCTGGGTCCTCAGCATGAGAGAGCACCTGTGCCACTTCCTGGTCAGGTGTAAACTCTTTCATGTAAGGAAAATATTAGGGTGGTGGTTGGGAGGGGTATAAAAAAACACTTGAAAGGTAACGAAAGGGATTTATAGAACCTGTATGTTTGAGAGAAACTTGGACTCTGCACAAACTCGTTTCTTCTACTAACAGGACTAAAACTGTAATGAATAAGTCAAATGCATGTGAAGCTTTGTGGTCTTACTTGCCTGAGCTTACTCCTTTCTTGCATATCAGGATCCAGAATTGAGACATAGCCTGTATCTTTGTGAGTTAGCTTGGACTATCAGCTGTTCTGACAGCCTTGCCCTATTTGTACTTCTGCTCCTGCTGCTGCTAAAAACCTGGGAGGGGAAGGTGTCTGCATTATCATCAAGGTTGCTATAAGTTGTTGCAGCAATAATCAATTACTCAGAGTAGCAAACCTGTTGTTTGGTTCCCATTCCTCACATGGGACACCACTTGTTGCAGTGACAATGAACTACTTGGAGACCAGATGAAATGCTCCAAGGAGCTGAGGGGAGGCAACAGTCCTGGTCAGCAAATCCAAGGACTGAAGCCCTGTCCCCAGCCTTACTCAGATATTTATTAGTAAGTACAAATAACTCAAGGAAGCAGACAACAGAAGTTTTCAGAGGGTGAAATAAAGGATAAGAAACATGTTGACTTCTAATCTCTGTTCTGAAAACCTAAACATTTTCCGTTTCTAAATCTTATCCTGCTGTTTTGCTGTTTCCATCATGCACTGTTTCTAGTACAGGTCAGCAAGGCCCCTGGACTCTGGGTCACTCAGGGTTTTCTCTCTAGGGCACCTCTCTGTCTTTTATTGTTTACCTTAACTCTGCAAGTTTTCATAGCATATTCCTACAATAAGTGATGCTTTTCAATAAAAAGATGCAAAAGTTTTACCAGAACAATCTCACATTTCCTTAAAATTATCAGTGTATTTTAATAAAATACTACACAATAAAAATGTTACTGCTTGTAGAGTTAACTTTTTCTTGCAAACCCAAGCTTTAGGTGTTTTTAATTTTTTAAGAAGATTTCCCCAAAGCTAAGGTTATTTGAATAAAAGATTTCTCTCTCAGTGTCTTTTCTTTTTGTGCCCTGTCTTAAGAGGCAATTCTTTTTTTTTTTTTTTAGGACTGTTCTCTATTCTATGTTCATACACAAAAAAGTTCTTTCTGATGACTAAGGAACGTGAGGACAGCATTTTTAGCTGCTATTGGCACATATTTTGCTCTTTGTCTTGATGCTATTGACAGCGGAACCATTGTCCTAATTCCTTCTTGTTTATCATCACTTTGTTTTGTTATAGAAAACACTTTCAGGCATTTTAATATTGAAGACATTTTGTTTTCTCCCATGTCCATTTCTTCTATGATATAGATGAATATGGACTCTAATACTTATTTTGTTGTTCTTTATTGGCCAGAAGAAAGTAAACAACTTGATTGTGCTCAGAGTCTGTCTCATGCCTCATTAGTTACTGGGGGTAAACAGACAGCCGCAGCACTACATGGCTCTGCAGAAACATCTGATTTATTTTTATGAGCAAGTTACAGTCTTTAAGACAGGAGCACCAAAGTCACGGGTGGTGTCATATGCGTCATAAAAATGAAAGATGTTTTCTTATATGTCATAAAATAACCCATGCATGTAATTCCTTTGAGAGAAAAAAAAAAATCATTTAGAGCAAATTGATTTCTTTAACCATGTTATACAGTTCTCATTCCAAAATCAATGATTTGGTTGCTGTGGCAAAAATTAAAAAGCACAAACATATTAACTTTTACATCTTCGAAGAGTGCAAAAGTTCAAATTTCCCTGGCTTAAAGTATAATGATTTTTTTATCTTATTTTTGTAGAAAAGATTCTCCATTTGGAAGACTGCATCTGTTTTCCTCTCCTAATAGCAAAGTTCTTTCAATGATGTCACTGATGATGAATGAACACAGGCAAACATTATTTGGTAGCAGAAGGGCTGGGAGGATGAAGTTAGCCTTTGTAAAACTAAGATTAAGTGTAGAATGCCATTTGGATTTATTAGACAATAATAATGACCTTGAATTTTACAATAATTTACCACTTACAGATTGCTTTTCTTGATAAGCATCGCAGATAGTTTGTAGTTCCTATTTTTCAGGCAAGAATATCATGTCAGAAGTTAATTTGCATGGTTGGTAAGTGGCAGAAAACCAGGTTAAAATTCAGTCTTTCTACACTAAGGTCCTAGTGGTTAGGTCTTATTCTAATTTTGATTTTATTATTTATAATTGTTTTTCCTAAAGGCTACAAGGAGAATTGTTCCCTGATGGTTTAGCATGCTTAGAGCATCAAACTTAGAGCTGGGCAACAAAGGCTTGGGGTTCTAATTTGGGCTTTTTAAATTCAGGAAGCATGCTACCTTCAACAGGTTTCTTATTCAAGAATCAACAAAATATTTCTCAGAGGCCTACAAAATACAAAGTATGATATTAGGCACTGTGGCCCCCAAAGTAGGAAAAATTGTTTCTGTCTAAGAAACTTACAGTCAGTGTCTGGAGGCAGGGTTTATTGTAAAGGTTCAGTTCATACTGGCATTAAGAATATTACAAGACTGTTGGACATTTCTTTTAGTGCTTCCCTCTTATTTTCTTTCTTCTTCTTTTTTATTTTTGAGAACCAAAAGCATGGAGAAGAAAAGTGACTTATAAAGGGGGTCCTAAAGTAGACTAACAGCAAAGTTGTGTATTTTGTTTCTTTGGTGCCTAGTTGAGTGTTTTTCTGT
Organism: Rhynchonycteris naso; assembly: GCA_037038555.1. NCBI lineage: Eukaryota > Metazoa > Chordata > Mammalia > Chiroptera > Emballonuridae > Rhynchonycteris > Rhynchonycteris naso. The sequence continues at coordinate 49,667,116 of CM072997.1, read as the reverse complement.
TTGCCTTACTGAGCTGGGAAGACGGTTAATGCAATGTGTTCTGAGAAGGCAAAGTCACAGCATTCTGAGAAAAGGCCCAGAAGAAAGAAACATCTGAGCTGGTCCTTGAAAGATGTGAGGATTTAGGTGAGCGTGTGGAAAGGGCTTTCCAAGGGGATCAAATAAGGATTGGCATATCAGAAATTAGACAATATGAATGAGGTAGGTGTTAGGTTTAAATTGGCTCCTTTAAAACTCAAATTCTCCTCACCCAATTCCCATCAGGGCAACTTCTTCAGTATACACCTCCCTTGCCCAACCTCTCCCTCCTCTTAAGCAACTCCCCCACCCTGGAAAGGTTCAGAAAAACATCCTTGAGACAAGGCCATCAGGAGAGGCCTGAGGGTTGGGAAAGGGAGACAGTCTATAACCAAGGCAACAACCCCCCCCCCTCCCCGATAAGCTAATCTGAGCATGTTCAGGTGCAGGCAACCCCATGCCTGCAAATGCCTGAACCCCTTTATCTACCACTTCCTCCCGCAGTTCGCTGCTGACATCCTTTTGCTGGTCTCAGCCTACTTGCATCCAAGTGCTTTTAAAAGAAAGTTTCCTTTTGCAACATACTAGCCTTGTGTTTCCGGTTCATCCCCTGCGGTTTCTGCCTTTCAGTAGGTATTTTCTCCTGGAAAGTATTGCAAAAGGAAGTTTGGAAATCTAACTAAAGAGTGAAGTTATGGTGACATTTTATGGAGATTTGTTTTGCAGTGGAGAACAGGATTGTAGTGTGTGACTGTTGGGAAAATAAGTTTGAAAAGTTTGTGTTATTTAATTTTGCTCACTTTTATTGTTAAAAATGGCACTGCCCACATGGATGATGCTGCCAGGAGATATTGTTAATTAGCATTCTGCTTGGGAAGGGGCTTTGTTATGCTAATGTGTGCTGGAGAAGGGGTTTTGGCACAAAAAGTTTTAAGAAGAAGGAGAGAGTAGAAGGAGACCATGTGTTTTCCGGAATAAGAGGTCATTTTTTTTTAAATTTTATTATTATTAATTTTAATGGAGTGACACCAATAAATCAGGGTACATATGTACAATGAAAACATCACTGGGTTATCTTATCATTCAATTGTGTTGCATACCAGTCACTCAAAGTCAAATTGTCCTCTGTCACCTTCTATCTGGTTTCCCCTGTGTCCCTCCCCTCCTCCCTATCCCACCCTTCTCACCTTCCCCCCACCCCGTAACCACCACTCTCTTGTCCATGTTTCATAGTCTCACTTTTATGTCCCACCTGTGTATGAAATCATGCTGTTCTCAGTTTTTCTTTTTTTCTGATTTACTTATTTCACTCCGAATAATGTTATCTAGGTCCATCCATTTTGTTATAAATGATCCGATGTCATCATTTCTTATGGCTGAGTAGTATTCCATAGTATATATGTACAAAAGCTTTTTAATCCACTCGTCTTCTGACGTACACTTGGGCTGTTTCTAGATCTTCGCTATTGTGAACAATGCCGCCACAAACATGGGGGCGCATTTCTTCTTTTCAAACAGTGCTATGGAGTTCTTAGGATATATTCCTATAAGTGGAATAGCTGGGTCAAAAGGCAGTTCGATTTTTAATTTTTTGAGGAATCTCCAAAATGTTTTCCACAGTGGCTGCACCAGTCTGCATTCCCACCAGCAGTGCAGAAGGGTTCCCTTTTCTCCACATCCTCGCCAGCACTTATTCTGTGTTGTTTTGCTGATGAGTGCCATTCTGACTGGTGTGAGGTGATATCTCATTGTGGTTTTAATTTGCATTTCTCTAATGATTAGTGATGTTGAGCATTTTTTCATATGCCTATTGGCCATCTGTATGTCCTTTTTGGAGAAATTTCTATTCATTTCTTTTTCCCATTTTTTGATTGGATTGTTTATCTTCCTGTTGTTGAGTTTTATAAGTTCTTTATAAATTTTAGTTATTAACCCCTTATCAGATATGCTGTCGAATATGTTCTCCCATTGTGTGGTTTGTCTTTTTATTCTGTTCTTACTGCCTTTAGCTGTGCAAAAACTTTTTAGTTTGATATAGTCCCATTTGTTTATCTTGCCTTTTATTTCAGTTGCCCGTAGAGATAAATCGGCAAATATCTTGCTGCTACAGATGTCGGAGAGCTTGCTGCCTATGTTTTCTTCTAAGATGCTTATGATTTCACGGCTTACATTTAAGTCTATTATCCATTTTGAGTTTGTTTTTGTGAATGGTGTAAGCTGATGGTCTAGTTTCATTTTTTTGCAGGTAGATGTCCAATTTTCCCAACACCATTTGTTAAAGAGGCTGTCTTTACTCCATTGTATGTTCTTTCCTCCTTTGTCAAATATCAGTTGTCCATAAAGGTGTGGGTTTATTTCTGGGTCCTCTGTTCTGTTGCATTGATCTATGTGCCTGTTCTTATGCCAGTACCAGGCTGTCTTGAATATAATGGCCTTATAGTAAACCTTGATATCTGGAAGAGTAATACCTCCTGCTTTATTTTTTCTTTTCAAGATTGCTGAGGCTAATCGTGTTCTTTTTTGGTTCCGTATAAGTTTTTGGAATATGTGTTCTATATCTTTGAAGTATGTCATTGGTATTTTAATTGATATTGCATTGAATTTATAAATTGCTTTGGGTAATATAGACATTTTAATGATGTTTATTTTTCCTAGCCATGAGCACGGTATATGCTTCTACTTGTTTGTATCTTCCTTGATTTCTTTTATCAATGTTTTATAATTTTCTGAGTACAAGTCCTTAACCTCCTTGGTTAAATTTACTCCTAGGTACTTTATTTTTTTGGCTGCAATAGTGAAGGGGATTGTTTCCTTAATTTCTTTTGCTGACAGTTCATTGTTGGTATATAGAAATGCCTCTGATTTCTGCGTATTAATTTTATATCCTGTCACCTTGCTGAATTCATTTATAAGGTCCAGTAGTTTTTTGACTGAGACTTTAGGGTTTTCAATATACAATATCATATCATCTGCAAATAGTGACAGTTTTACTTCTTCTTTTCCAATTTGGATGCCTTTTATTTCTTCTTCTTGTCTGATTGCTGTAGCTAGGAATTCCAGAACTATGTTGAATAAGAGTGGTGAAAGTGGGCAACCCTGCCTGGTTCCTGATCTTAAGGGGATTGCTTTTAATCTTTGTCCATTTAGTATGATGTTTGCTGTCGGTTTATCGTAGATGGCCTTTATCATGTTAAGGAATGTTCCCTGTATTCCCACTTTACTGAGAGTTTAGAGCATGAATGGGTGCTGGATTTTATCAAATGCCTTTTCTGCATCTATTGAAATTATCATGTGATTTTTGTCCTTCCTTTTGTTTATGTGATGAATCACATTGATTGATTTGCGAATATTGAACCAGCCTTGCCTCTCCAGAATAAATCCCACTTGATCATGGTGTATGATTTTTTTAAATTATTGCTGGATCCGGTTGACTAATATTTTGTTGAGAATTGTAGCATCTAAATTCATCAGGGATATAGGCCTATAATTTTATTTCTTTGTCTTGTCTTTGCTCAGTTTTGGGGTCAGAATTATACTAGCCTCATAAAAGGAATTTGGAAGTCTTCCTTCCTCTTGAATTTTTTGAAATAGCTTGAGGAGGATAGGAGTTAGTTCTTCTTTGAATTTTTGATAGAATTCACTTGTGAAGCCATCAGGCCCAGGACTTTTCTTTTTTGGGAGTTTTTTGATAACTGTTTCTATCTCATTTGTTATAATTGGTCTGTTTACGTGTTTTGATTCTTCCAGATTGATTTTTGGAAGTTTATATGATTCAAGAAATTTGTCCATTTTACCGAGATTGTCTACTTTTTTTGCATATAGTTCTTCATAGTATTTTCTTACAATGCTTTGTATTTCTATTGTGTCAGTTGTTATTTCTACACTGTCCTTTCTAACTTTATTTATTTGCATCCTCTCTCTTTTTTTCTTTGTGAGTCTAGTTAAAGGTTCATCAATCTTGTTTACCTTTTCAAAGAACCAGCTCCTGGTTTCATTGTTCCTCTGTATTGTTTCCTTAACCTCTATGTCATTTATTTCTGCTGTGATCTTTATTATTTCCTTTCTTCTCCTTGTCCTGGGCTTTATTTGCTGTTGTTTTTCTAGTTCTTTTAGATGTAGGGTCAGGTTGCTTATTTGAGGTTTTTCTAGCTTCTTATGCTATGCCTGTAGTGCAATGAACTTCCCTCTCAGTACTGCTTTTCCTGCGTCCCATAAATTTTGAGTTGATGTATGCTCATTATCATTTGTTTGTAGAAACTTTTTATTTCTTCTTTGATCTCATTGTTAATCCATTCATAATTTAATATCATGCTATTTAGTTTCCAAGTGTTTGAGTTGTTTTCATTTTTACTTTTGTGGTTAATTTCTAGTTTCATGGCATTGTGATCAGAGAAAATGCTTGATATGATTTCAATCTTCTTAAATTTATTGAGACCATTTTTGTGTCCTTACATGTGGTCTATTCTAGAAAATGTACCATGAGCGCTTGCGAAGAATATATAGTCTACTGCTTTAGGGTGAAAAGTTCTGAAGATATCTATTAAATCAAGTTGATCTAGTGTCTCCTTTAAGTCTGCTGTTTCTTTATTAATTTTTTTCGTGAAGATCTATCCAGTGTTGTTAGAGGGGTATTGAAATCCCCTACTATGATAGTATTGCTGTTAATCTCACCCTGTATATCCATCAATGTGTGCTTTATGTATGTCGGGGCTCTTACATTTGGTGCATAGATATTTATCATAGTTATATCTTCCTGTTGAATTGTTCCCTTTATCATTATGTAATGTCCTTCTTTATCTCTTACTACAGCCTTTGTTTTAAAGTCCATTTTGTTAGATATAAGTATTGCTACCCCGGCTTTTTTTTCATTTCCATTTGCATGAAATATTTTTTTCCATCCTTTTACCTTCAGTCTATGTGCATCTTTTGTTTTAAGGTGTGTCTCTTGTAGACAGCATATGTATGGGTCCTGTTTCTTTATCCACGCAACTACCCTATGTCTTTTGATTGGATCATATAATCCATTTACATTTAAGGTTATTATTGATATGTAGTTGTTTATTGCCATTTTATTCTTTAAAGCTGTATTCTTCTTTTGCTATATTCTTTTCTCTCTTTGAACAGTTCACAACCGGCTCTTAGTGTCTCTTGCAGAATTGGTTTAGTTTTAATGAATTCCTTGAGTTTTTTTTTTTTTTTTTTTTTATGTCTGGGAAGCTCTTTATTTCCCCTTCAATTTTAAACGTTAGCCTTGCTGGATAAAGTAGTCTTGGTTGTAGGTTCTTGTTCTGCATTACTTTGATTATATCTTGCCATTCCCTTCTGGCCTCAAGTGTTTCTGTTGAGAAGTCCGATGTCATCCTTATGAGGGCTCCTTTGTATGTGATAGTCTTTTTTTCCCTAGCAGTTTTTAAGATTTTTTCTTTATCCATTAGCTTTGGTATTTTAACTATGATGTGTCTTGGTGTAGATCTTTTTGGGTTTCTCTTTAATGGAGTTCTGTGTGCTTCTTGAATGTGTGGAGTGTTTCCCAGCCTTAATTTAGGAAAGTTTTCTGCTATGATTTGATTGAACAAAGTTTCCATTTCCTGTCCTCTCTCCTCTTTTTCAGGTACCCCTATGATGCGAATGTTGTTTCTCATCAGGTTGTCACAGAGCTCCCTTAGAGTTTCCTCACATTTTTTGATTCTCTTTCTCTTTTTCTTCTCTGCTTCTGTGCCTTTGTTTATTGTGTCCTTTAACTCGCTGATTCGATCCTCAGCGTGATTCATCCTGCTTTTAATTCCTTCCATTGTGGTCTTTAGTTCTGATACTGTATTTGTCATTTCTGTCTGATTCTTTTTTATTATTTCAATTTCATTTTTTATACTTGTTATCTCTTTATTTAGATGTTCATAATGACTATCCATTGTTGCTCTAATTTCTTTGAACATCCTAACTATCATTATTCTAAATTCTGCTTCTGGTAATTTGGTTATATCTGGTTCATTCAGGTTCTTCTCTGGGGATTTCTCTTGATTCATTTCGTTTGCATTTCTCTTCCTGCCCATTTTGTCTGTGTATAAGGAAGTTGTGGCCACTGGAGTTCAGCAGGTGTTGTTTTTGTGTTCTCTAGGTGTGGTCTGTCTGCAGGCTCGTCACCCCCTCTGCCGCTGCCTAGGGTGGTTGGGTATGGGTGTTGCCAACTCTGGCCCAGTGTGGCTTTTACTGTGATTTCTGCCTCTCCTCTGCGGTAGGGTCTGTCACTAAGCCACAAGCCTCAGCACCAAGGATAGAGGTGAGCACCTTTGCTCAGCTGCGGACCCAGCCTGTTTCCGGACTTCCGCCCAGAACCTTCAGTCAGAGCCTGCTCGCCACAGTTTCTTGGTTTGGGCGGGGCTTTTGATGTGCTCTCAGCTGTGAGCCTTTGCCCGTCCAGAGCTTTAGCCTCACCCTCGAGGCCAGAGTCTTTCTGCACAGGGTCACAAACCAAGGTTTATTGGGACGGGCGTGTTTGTTGGCTTTCGCTCGTCCCAGACTCTAACCCGCCCTGCGTTTGGAGCCTGCTCGCGCACGTAGAATGGCAAACCGCGGTTTCTCCGGCCTAGCGGGGCTGGTAGCGTGAACTCAGCCGTGAGCCCCCACCCGTCCCTGGTCCTAGCCCTGTCCCCGTGGTCAGGCAGGTTTGCGCAGGGTCGCAGAGCAGACTTCTGCCAGTTCCTGGCCTCCCGCTTTGTCCCCGCAGGTGGGAATACAGGCGGGCCCACAGCTTCCAGACCACTTTCGCTCGTCCCCTCGCCCCTGCTGGGCTTGACCGAGGTCACACTGTCTTGGCCTCCGCCCACGCCGACAGAACCGCGTTTCAGCCTCCTGCCGCCACCATACCCTTCAGCAACCCTCAACAGAGTAGGAAGGGCTCTAATACTCCACACTGTAGGCCTGGGAGCTCCCTCACTTGTTTCACAGCTCAAAACTGTCCAAATGCCTCTTCTAGGCTCTGGGACTGTAGGCTGGAGCTTGGTTCCTGGGACCTAGGTCCGTCCTTCTCCACCAAACTCTCCTCCTGCCACGCGGGTCTCTCCGGGCTGCCGTTTGCTCCGGGGTGCTGGGTAGCCCTCTTCGCATTTTTGTTATTTCTACCAGTCTCACTGTGGCTTCTTCTATGTTCCTTGGTTGAAGAGTTCACTTAGTTTAGTTCAAAGTTGGTTTATCCAGATGATGGTTCTTAAAACTGAGTTATAATCCACTTTGGTTCTGGGAGTTGGAACTTGGTACATCCGCCTACTCCGTAGCCATCTTGCTCCTCCAGAGGCCATGTTTTTGCAGAGTGAAAGCAGGGAGAAGTATGCTGAGGAGAAGAAGCAGCCAAGATGGTGGGGTGCTGAAGGAGAAGCCACTTTGTGCAGAGATGAGAAGAGATAAGGAAATGGGGAGCCAGAGGGGGACTGAGCTGGTGGAGGGCCTTTGATTCTAGGAAAACTCAGATGTGTCAGTAGCTTTGTGAGCACTGAATGAGTGAGTTTTGGTGCCCTGTGTCTTTTTACTTGCCTGCTGGATGTGAGGCTAGAATCAAGAAATGGCCCACCAGTTTTTGGCTCCACTGTTTCTCTACTGTCTGTCCGAATCATATGTGAACCTGCATGTGCTTGGCGGCGAGTGTCATGACTACTGAACTTAGAGTGAGGAACTGAAATAATAGTAGTCATTTGGAGGTTAGTGAAACAGTTTTGGTATTAATGAGAAGAGCTCAATGGACATGGTAGTTGTGAAAATAAAAAGAATGGTATAGATGTAAGAACTCTTAAGAAAGGACTAAAAGAATTAATAGCAGCTTGAATTGAGGAGGTGGCAGGAAAGATGCAGGCAGAGGACAATAAAATTTGAGCACTGGGGGAAAACAAATGAGAGATTAACATGAGCAAAAAAAGAGAAGCCAGTTATTACGGGAAGGTGATAATTTTTTGGGCTTCAGGTGAGAGGATAGCATCAAAGTAGAAAACTTTAGAAGGTAGACAGAAAGGCACTTATGTTCAATAAAGAGATTAAAAAGTGGTTGCTGAGATATGACAATGAAATTCAACTCTGAGAATTGGGATGTAGTGGGAGAGCTTTGGGGAAACACCTAACTCCCAGGAGAAGAGTGGGAGGAGGAGTCAGTGTAGATAGTCTAGGCCCCAAGGGTGGGGGTGGCCCAGAAATAGAAAAATCTGAAGACTGTGAGAATAGAATTCAGTTTCAAAAAGAAGGTAACTAATCTTAGCAAGAGAGTAAAAGTGCTGTGTTTTAAAAGTTTTCTGTTGAAAGAATGTCAGTTTAATAATCCTTGTTTAATGGACCCAGGAAATCTACGAAAGCTTGTTTCCCAATCTTGGGAGAATGTGTGGGTAGGAGGAGATGTTTCTATAACCTGGTCAGGTGGTTTTTTGTATTTCCTAAAGAATAAAGAAACAAACCCAGGAAAATCAACAAACCTTAACCAATACAAGAAGAATCACTTCTTATTGGTAATCAATTTCTCCTTGTTTTGTTTCATGTTTATATTTTTATGCTGTTAAATTTTCACCATTATTATTAAAAACAGAATTCCTAATAAGAGTGTAAAAGAATTGAATGAATGTCTTGTAATTCCTCTGGGAAGTACCATCCGAAAGAAAAAAAAAAGATTTTGACAAGTAGATAGAAGAGGTTTATTTTCAGAGGAGACTGATTTAGTAATTCTAATTTAGATGATTTGAAGCACAGTGTCTTCAATTTCCAAAGAAGTTAGAAAAACATTTTTAAAACAATCATAGATTTTAAAAAATATTGGTGGCAGTAGAGAGAGGTGTGAATATATTTAAGCTTTAGGTGTGTGGAGAATTGAATAAGTTTAAGGTTTACTGCAAACTCTTGACATTCTAAATTAACAGAATTTTAATTTTTAAAAATATCTGTTATTAGAACGTACTTGAAATTAATTTCTAAAACTCTGCTTGCTTTCAAGCTTTCTACTGCTTTTTACATGTCTTTAACACTACTGTCAAATAATAGAAAAGTATTTTATACATGAATTGCCTTATACATCATAAGTCAACAGAAATGAAGTTAATTTTCTACATTTGTAAATAACTTCTTAAATTCTATGGAATGCTTGTCAAGACAGAAAAAATAAAGCTGTCAAGATTTTTTTTTTTTTTTTTTTTACAGGGACAGAGAGAGAGTCAGAGAAAGGGATAGATAGGGACAGACAGACAGGAACGAAGAGAGGTGAGAAGCATCAATCATCAGTTTCTCATTGCCATCGCAACACCCTAGTTGTTCACCGATTGCTTTCTCACATGTGCCTTGACCGTGGGCTTTCAGCAGACTGAACAACCCCTTGCTGGAGCCAGTGACCTTGGGTTCAAGCTGGCGAGCTTTTGCTCAAGCCAGATGGGCCCCGTGCTCAAGCTGGCGAGCTCGGGGTCTCGAACCTGGTTCTTCCGCATTCCAGTCCGACACTCTATCCACTGCGCCACCGCTGGTCAGTAGCTGTCAAGATTTTTAAAGCCCAGATATTTATCAAATATTTTGTTCCATTTTTTGTGACTTACATTAGAATTGTTTTACAATGTTGATTCATATTTTGGGTGATGAGGTTAAATGAGATCGCAATATAAAAATTTCAGACCGCATGAAATTACTTCAGAGATACTTTTGGCAACTAAGAGATTTTGGGTTTCATTGTATGTGATTTTGAGTGACAATTTTGGGGATAATTAGAATAAAGGCAACTGAGAGTTGGGATATTGAAAAGGGAAGTAATTTCCCTGGCAGGGAAAGCATGTCATCCTGGAGTTCTGAGGTCTTGGGCTAAATCCCAAGATTTCGGGCTCTTTCCCAGGGTTGCTGCTAGCTTTACTCCAAGGTCACCTGTTCAAGCTCTAGTCAGGGCCCATACGAGAAACAATCAGTGCCACACACAACTAAGAACAATGAGTTCGTATGTTCCCTCTCTCTCCTTAAAAATAATAATAAAAAAAGGGAAGTCAAGCTAATAGTAGAAAAGAATCAGAAATTTTTACAACTTGGAAAGAAAAGTGCAAGAAATACTGGGTTTTGGAAAGTTTCCCACTAGGTTTTAGGAGGAAGGGAGGCTATTTGGTTGAGGCCTTGTAAGCAGTTGGGCCCTGGGATGCTGGCGGTAAGGATGTGGGAGTTAATTTTTAATAAAATCAAAGAGATAAATTAATTTTTAAGCATGTCATTTAAGGCTGGTGAAAAGGGGTAGGGAGAGCTGGACATTCTGAAAATGTATAGCAGGCAATTTATAGCATCTATAACAATATTTTTGTTAATTTAAATGTGTAAAATGCAAGGTTAATGTCTTTATTTAGTATGCTGTTTTTATAATTTTGTTTTACAAATATAAAAATAGTTTTTAGGCTTCTCATAGATTTAGCTGTGATATTATCTCCCCAATCTTGTTCACCTAGGGCTTTAGTTTACTGAGTGTAAAAAATGCCACAGGGGTTTCTGAACCCAAACCCCTGTAGTTTGGGGGAAACTATTTTACGTTCAGGGAAAATAGAAACAAGTTTATATAAAAGGGTGTCAAAGAATAAATAAAGCTGGACATACCCAAAGCAATTTTGACTGATTTCTGATAGCCATTAAATTAATGCAATTTAAAAGGGACATGTCTAACCAACTAATAAACTTTCAAAATTAAAATTTTCAACCTATTAGACATTAAGACAGTCTTTGTCTTATCAAGATCCAAATATCATCTTGAAAATTGAGACCCTCTGCCAAGAGCTTGGAGTAACCTCCTTTAAGTCCTGTAATATGGCCCTGGCTGGTTGACTCAGTAGATAAAGTATTGGTCTGGGATGTGGATGTCCCAGGTTCAATCCCCAATCAAGGCACACATGAGAAGTGACCTTCCTTCTCCCTCTTCTCTTTCTCTTCCCCTCTCCCAGCCATTGGCTCGATTGATTCTAGCATTAGCCTCAGGTGCTTGGGATAGCTTGGTTCAAGCATCGGCCCCATATAGGGGTTGCCAGGTAGATCCAGGTCAGCGAACATGTGGGAGTCTTTTTCTCAATAGCCCCTCCTCTCACTTACAAAAAAAAAGGAAGTCCTGGAATGGTAAAGGTAGATATACCTTTATGTGACACTGGGTTTCAGGACTCACCAGCCCTTAAATATAATAGATCTCATATTAATAGCTAAATTAATAACCACATTTCCACCGCTCTGAGGCACAGCTCCAAACCGCCTCAAATAGCACTGACGGACTCCTCAGGGGGCGGTGCACTCAGATGCAAGTATGCTGGCATTTTCCTACTTTGGTATGCTCATCTGGAAGCCCTGGCATGGCTGCTGCTGCTGCTGCCCTGTGTGGCACTGTTGTTGACTCTGCTAAGGGTTCATCTTGCCATGGGTCTCAGGTTTCAGCTTCAATGTCACATTTACAGGGATGTCTTTCCTGTCTTTTGTCCAGGACTGGGTGAGGCCCTCTATTCTATACTCTTCTGGGTTTTTTGTACCTCTTCCTTGCAGATTACATATGGTAATTATTTAGTTGATTTCTGTATTTCTGCAATTTAAGAATGCCCCACCCCAACATTTTTAACATCTTAAAATTGGTGATGTCTTATAGTTGAAAACAATCATGTGATAATTTTCTGTTTATCCTGGAAAAGTTATGGGACAATGGTGTCTCTTACAATTGAGGGCATTTTGCAATTTGCTTGGAATCCTTTTGGGAATATGATTGGGAATGAATTTATGAATTACTTACTCTTTTAGGCTCAGCCTTATTTGGCATCCAGGAAATTTCTCCATTAATTTATGGATGATTTTGCTTATAAAAAGTACTGTACAATTGTTAAAGTAAAAATTTCTGAATCAAACCTGATTCTTGTTCTAGTCATGCCAATTGAGGGGATGTGGTATACAAAAATATATATGTGTAAATATATACATACGTAAAAGTTGTTATATGGTATAATATGGTGTATATATAATTATATAAATAATTGACTTTTTTCAATAATAAGATACATTACAAATTTTAAAATGTTAAAAATGTTGGGGCAGCCTAACTGGTGGGGGTACAGTGGATAAAGCGTCAACTCTGAATGCTGAGGTCACCAGTTTGAAACCCGAAGGTCACTGGCTCTAAGTGTGGGCTTGTCAGTGCAGGGTCGCTGGCTTGAGTCTGAGGGCAGGGAGTGTCCACACGATTCCAAAGTTCACCAGCTTGAGCTCAAAGTTCTCTGGCATGAAAAGCACAAGTTTGCTGGCTTGAGCAAGGAGTAACTGGCCCAGCCCCAGTTAAGGCAAGTATGAGAAGCAATCAATGCTCAACTAAAGTGAAAGCATCTACAAGTAGATGCAACTTACCCTCGGTCTCCCTTTCTGTCTCTCTCTTTCTCAAAAAAAAAAAAAAAAAAAAAAATGTAGGGGCAGGTCATATCTTAAAATTGAGGAAATACAGAAATCACTTAAATAATTACAATCTATAGATATATACCTATATATTATATAATATATATTATATGTATATTGTATATATCCTGTGTGTGCACGCATATGTGTATATATATCTCTCTATATAATTATTTTCTTTTTTTTCCCCTCTGGGCTCTAAACTCCAAGAGAGTTGGTGAAAACTCTTGTTCATGCCTCTCTAGCAACTAGCACAGGTATCAGGGTCTCAATATATATTGGACTGATGTGACCTTTGTCTCATTCACTCTTCTTTTGATTCTAATGATACTCAGGTAGACAAGTAGTTACCTAAGGACAGGAAAGATTCACTCATTCAACAATTATTCAGTGCATACCCACTAATCACTGATTTCCTGTAGGAGAATAGGAACACTTCACAGAGTGAGTAGCTTGAAGTTGGTCCTAAATGGTAGGGAATGCCCAATCATATTCCCAAAAAAGATTTGATTCAAATTGCAACACACATACAATGCAACAAAGTACGCAATAAAAGGAAATTAATATGACTAGAAAATAAAGTTTGAATAATAAAATGAAGCCAGAGAAAGACTCCGAGGCAAAACTACACGCCATAAATTCTTACACTAACCCATTCTATTTGTGTGTGTATGTGTGCTCACACATGCAAGTCTGTGTGTGTGTAGGAATTCAGGGAATGGGAAAATAGTAAGACAATCTGTTTAAATAATGAATCTAGTGGTTATATGCAGAATGGATTGGGAGTAGGGTGAGGGAACAAGCCTGGGTGTACAGAGTCAAGAAAACCAATTAGGAAGCACTTGGGGCAGGTCAAGGGTCAGCAACTGGATTGTGAACTAGGGGCAGTGGTGATGGAGGTACAGTGAGGGAGCAATTTCTGATACCAGGAGATCAAGACTACCTTTACTCCTGTTTTCTTTTTCTGCAATGACAGTATATATATTTTTATTGTTGTTCAATAGATATTGCTATGGGACAACAGTTCTGTTACAGGGGAAGTGACATGACCTTGATTCTTGCCTTCTTGAGAGAAAGAATTCAATCAAGAGACAAAATATAACAAGAAAAGAAGAATTTATTGGCTGCGCAGGAAGAAAGTTAGAAAAAGGAGGATCTTGGAGACAGGTTCAGGAGGTTAGCCTGGGATAAACTGCCTGGGATGAGCTGCCACTCACTACTCATTGTTCTCCTGGTTGCAAGTCTCGTGGGGTCTTTTAGAGTTTAGGAGAAAGACCGTGCAAAGAAAATGTATGGGTTGTGGGGAGAGGAGAAGGAGGAAAAGGAAAAGAAAGGCACAGACATGCTTCTGGAAGGGAGAAAGGGTCTCATTCCTAAGAGATTTAAGGGTGGGGGTTTTAGGTGGTGTCCCAGGGAAGTATCTCAATAAAATATTTATAAGCTTTCCAGTAATATCTTTTAGGGTCATGTTCTCCACTGATTGGTTGGAGCCAAGGCAGGGATTATTAGTCAATGTAGCTAATCCTGAGTTTAGCCATGGCTTTCCTTTGTCTGATTTTGCTGCTTTTCTGGGACTCCAGCTGAAACATTACAGAGGCCTAGATGTTATATCTCAAGGAGTTAATGCTTAAGTGCTATTCTTTGGCTTTATTGTTTGTTCTTCCTCTAAGGGGATCTAAAATCACATGATTAGTGATATGTCAGGGGAAGGTTCCAATTCTATGACCAGCAATATGAAATCCGAGGGTCTAAATCCACATGATTAGCTAAGGGAGAAAAAGTCACCCTGGGGGCGAGGTCCTTGTTTTTCCAGTTTTGTCCATTGTTAGGTGTGGAGACAAGCTCAGCAATGGGTGTGTATGAGAGGAAGGCACTGCAGGACTTAAGAAAAAATATACAACACACAACATAAAGAAAAGATGTATACAGGGGACTCCCAGCGTCTAGGACTGAGAGCTCAGATCTCTGCAACTTCATCATATTTATTTGTTTCTTTATTCAGCAAGCAAATTAGCAGAGCATAGACTAAAGAACAGAGAAGGATGATTAACTAAAACCTCAGGACTATGAGACATGAACAAGAGTGTGATGGTTACGGGGTGGGGGGAGGGAGGAGAAGGAGGGAGAGGGGGAGGGGAGGGGCACAAAGAAAACCAGATAGAAGGTGACAGAGGACAATTTGACTTTGGGTGATGGGTATGCAACATAATTGAATGATAAGATAACCCGGAGATGTTTTCGTTGAACATATGTACCCTGATTTATTAATGTCACCTCATTAAAATTAAAAAAAAGTTTACTGGAGAGAATAAACATATTAGACCCCCCCCCCCAAAAAAAAACCTTGCAGGTATGCAGGAAGTGGCTATAAGGTTCAGAAGCTTTCATTAAACAATCTTATCAGTGCTAGCCAGCATAGCATTCTACCCCCACAGGACTTCGCATTCCAAAGTCCCCAGGTAAGATTTATTTCAGGACAGCATTCTAATCTCTAGCCGTTTTCCTACAGCTAGATACCTGGGGCTCTCTGCCTTGGTGATCTTCCAGCCTGTGCATTATATAACTTATGCTAAAGCCTCAAAGACAGTTACCACACATCAGTCAAAATTGAGTATGGTATGCTGTGTTCACCTGGCGGCACTTCTCAAGGTAATGTTAACCTTGATTTCTACCAGAAATCATAGAATTGCTTTTGATCTCTTTAAGTAGATGAATAGTTTGGCTTAATCTCTGAAATTATGAGAGATCTGTACATGTTCTGCCGATAAAATATAATATGCTCACTTTGTTAAAGATGGCGCTGCTCACATGGAAGTCCGTCACCAGGTGATATTATTTGCCCTTATGCTTGGGATGGGTGTGGGGGAGAGGCTGTAATGTAAGCAGGCCAGGTCGTTATGGCCTAAGGCTTGGTTTTAAGAGTAAGTTCTTCTCCACACCCTTGACTGTTGACTGATTGGATGATGTAGGGTGGTGATGTAGGGAGGAATCCCATTATGCCTCAGATGGGTGGCTTTGTATCAGAGACTTTCTTGTATGTATAATTGGATTAAGGGTTTGGATTATCTATGCTATAAACTGGGGCAGTCCGGGAGCTTGATCTTTCTCTCTTGGTTCTTGGTTCCTGAGGTATTAGAGAGGAGAGCAGATTAAGGCCATGTGGAGGAGAAGTAGCCAAGATGGCAGAGTGCTGATGAAGAAGCCAGTTTGTTAAGAGTTTGTGCAGGAGGAGATGGGAAACAGAGGTGAATAAGTCTGGTGAGCTAGAAACCTTTGATTCTAGGAAACTCGGATAAGTCAGTAGCTTTGTGAGCACTGAATGTGTGGGTTTTGTAGCCCAGTGTGTGTTTTTGCTTGCCCGCCGGGTGCAAGCTAGAATTAAAGCTGATGGCTCACCAGTTCTTGGCTCCTGTGTTTCATTGCCATCTGTCCGAATCCAATGCGAACCTGCGTGGGTCAGGCTGCTGTGATAGCGGCCCCGACTACTGGCTTTACAGTACACCTTTAGTTGTAAAAGGTTAGAGTCTATAGCTTAGTGATATTGAAGTTTACAGTTATATATTCTTTTTAAATAACTTGTTGAGACCTAAGCCAACATCTTTCAAGAGAAAGGAAAATGTAGATACTGACAGTCAGGAATGAGTCACAAGCAACATAAAGTGACTTCAGATCAAGAGACTTGCCACAAAAATTGGTTAATGGCATCTCAAGTAGGACAGACCTAAACAGAGCTGGGCTAGAAGTCCAACATAGTTCCTTTGGGGGGGTGAATTTTCTAGTTAGCCCTGCTCTTTCCTCAGCATTCCGTGTCACACCTCACTTTGACACTTGCCTTTGTAAGTGTGGGTGTGCCTGTAGTTCACTGAAATTGTGAAAAAGTTACAATGAAGTTTAAAATGTTAATGACTAGTTGAGCCATTAGTTTGAAACAGCTACAACAAGGAGCATTATGAAAGAAAAATATGATGGCATAGTAATTTCATGAAGTAGGAAGCATTTTTAGTGCAAACTGCTAATTATTTTGGTTTTCCATAATAAAAACTTGTTGTAAAGTATTCGGCAGATAAAATATAATATGCTCACTTTGTTAAAGATGGCGCTGCCCACATGGAAGCCCATCATCCAGGTGATATTATTTGCCCTTATGCTTGAGATGGCTGTGGGGGAAAAGCTGTAATGTAGGCAGGCTAGGTCATTATAGCCTAAGGCTTAGTTTAAGAGTAAGCACTTCCCCACACCCTTGACTGATTGGATGATGTAGGGTGGTGCACTCTCTTGAGAAATCCCATTATGCCTCAGATGGGTGGCTTTGTATCAGAGACTTTCTTTATGTATAATTGGATTAAAGGTTTGGATTTTCTATGCTATAAACTGGGGCAGTCCGGGAGCTTGCTCTCTCTTGGTTCCTGAGTTCCAGAGGTTGGTATTAGAGAGGAGAGCAGATTAAGGCCATGTGGAGGAGAAGTAGCCAAGATGGCAGAGTGCTGAGGAAGAAGCCAGTTTGTTAAGAGTTTGTGCAGGAGGAGATGGGAAATAGGTGAATAAGCCTGGTGAGCTAGAAACCTTTGATTCTAGGAAACTCGGATAAGTCAGTAGCTTTGTGAGCACTGAATGTGTGGGTTTTGTAGCCCAGTGTGTGTTTTTGCTTGCCCGCCGGGTGCAAGCTAGAATTAAAGCTGATGACTCACCAGTTCTTGGCTCCTTTGTTTCATTACCGACTGTTCGAATCTAATGCGAACCAGCATGGGCCAGGCTGCTGTGATATTGGCTGTGACTACTGGCTTTACACAGCCTGTTCCAGAACACACATTAATATCAACGAACTTCCATGTGGGCAGCACCATCTTTAACAAAGTGAGCATAATATATTTTATCTGCCCAACACTTGTGATGTTTAAATATCTTGTCATTAGTTTACACTGTAACACTGCTGTTTTTTTCTTTATGTATTTTCTCACTTCTCTGCATTAAAATAGCAAAATTTTATAATTGATGAATTTAAAGATTTTTGGAAATTAACACCATAATCACTCTCTCTCTCTCTCTCTCTCTTTCTTTTTTTAACAGAGACAGAAAGAGAGAGTCAGAGAGAGGGACAGATAGAGACAGACAGAAAGGGAGAGAGATGAGAAGCATCAGTTCTTCGTTGCAGCACCTTAGTTGATCATTGATTGCTTTCTCATATGTGCCTTGACTAGGAGGGGGGGCTACAGCAGAGTGAGTGACTCCTTGCTCAAGCCAGCGACATTGAGCTCAAGCCAGTCACCTTGGGCTTCAAGCCAGTGACCTTGGGCTCAAGCCAGCTACCTTTGGGCACAAGCCAGCGACCATGGGGTCATGATCTGTGATCCCATGCTCAAGCTGGTGAACCCGTGCTCAAGCCTGCGACCTCAAGGTTTCTAACCTGGTTCCTCTGTGTCCCAGTCCAACACTCTATTCACTGCGCCACCACCTGGCCTGGTGGAAATTATCATCATAATCTCTTGACTGTGGGAATCGATGACTTAAATTGTGCTACTTCAGGATAAGAAGGAATAGTGAAATTATCCTACTGGCCTGTTGTTTCATTTATCATCACATATCTTGGAAGTTAGTTCTTTATTTTGCTGTCAGAGCATCCACAAATCAAATAATTACTGATATACACTTGGTGACTTATGTCTAGAAATAAATTTAAAGGTTACTAAAGAAATTAACCTTGGTAACAATTGTTTTGGCTATGCTAATGGCCCTTAAGGAATGATTTAATTGTGCATGTCTATGGCAGGCTGCTCAATGACACTGCTCTTCAAGCAGAAAAAAAGAGAGGGTTCTGAGGTCAATCGCTAGAAACAGTCTAAATTTATTGAGACTGCCACTCAAACAAGACAAGTTAAAAATTTTGGGAGCCCAGATTTTTTCTAGATTTCATCAGAATAGGGATAGTGACTTTGTGAATTTATGCCTCCCCCTGCCGCTCCTCCCCAGACTGCTGTCTGCTTTGCCTTTGCTTACCTCTGACTTACCTACTGCTGCTGCTTCTCTCCTTCCAAGCCCTCCAAGATGTGGTACAGGTATGCAGGAGAGTTTACAGTGGGGCTCATAAACACCTTTACCTGAGTCCCTGCTGCAGATTTAGGTGTGGTTAATTTCCTATCAGAGTTCAAGGCCTCTGTACCTGGTCCATGAGTTCTGTTTGCTATCCTTGGCCTTCTTTTCACCCTGTACCCAAATAATAATCAGCAGACGGTGCTGAGCTTCTGGGCGTGCAGACCCAGCTCTGTGTGGGAAGATATACTATCCAGGTAATGCTGTGTGATCCCAGGTTTCTGACCTCTGTCTTAGCTTGCTAAGCCACACTGACTCTTTGGCATTTACTCTAGAATTTATGGACAAAGAAAAGGCCTCCTGTTCCTTGGGTCCTTCAGCAATGGCAATAAAACGTTAGCAAGCAGGAAAAATAAATAAATTTAGATAGTAAATCTTCTGAAATTAGCAAAGTAAAATAGAGATAAAATTGGGAGTACCTATTTTGTGCTGCGTTCGGTGCTTTTTTGCAAAAGTATTTTTCAAGAATCCCTTTACTTCTGTCTTTTCACTTTGCCAGGCTCTCTGCTGGGATGTTCACCTGTCATTGTTTGCTAGACTGCTTCCTTTTTTTACACATTTTGGCATCATCCCAGTTGGACTGTCTCCAGGAAGGCCTAAAATTTTTCTAGGCACAATGGCAATGCAATTGATAAGGAAGCAAGGGGAATGACTGCGAGTTGGTTGTGATATAGCTTATGGATACAGAGAAAAAACTTTAAGTAGGAATTGTATTTCTTGGATGAGGCCTTTTCTTTCTCTGCCTAAGAAGGCATTTATTTTCCCCTCTTCTCATTACATATTTACATAATGTGGTATCTTCCAATTTTGAAACATATAAAATTGCATTCTAACAGGAGGAGAAAACTTTACAGATTTCCAAACACCGAAGTGGCACTTGCAAGATATTTGATAAAAAACTCTGTCTAGTTGACACCAATTCTCACTGACTTACTGTTGAACACAGACTACACCATGTCTCAGATCTGCATCTCTCTGTGTTGGCTTCATTTCTGGGTCTCTAGAAAGTGGGAAATAGCCTCGCAGCTCCAGTGACACGGTTCTTAAGTTATGATGTCAGAGAAACCCAGTGTTGCTTCCACAAAAAGGTTTAGTAAAAGCTCCATGGGCATTTTGGGTGGGTTGGATCAGCCTCACCTGAATTATATCAACCAGAAAAGATTACTATGGGGAAAGTAATTCCCCCAAAGAAAAACATACTGGGCAGACAAAGATCAATTTCAATAAATATGTAAAAATTTAGATAACCATATGAGGTTATTCAAGACTAAATGAAGTAGGAAAAATTTAAACCCGATTTAGCAGCTGACCTCAGGGTGATCTCGCACTAGGTTGTTTTTGGTTCCATTGTAATAAAAAGACTCTTGGGGGCTTACAGTTTTAGGGGACCCTAAATGAGACCATTAAAAAAAACTTGATATGAAACATATATATATAGAATTTCAACTTTACTTACTGAGTAGTTCCTTTTTTTTTTTTTCAAAAGCAATGATCTTCAGTATGGGAAAGTAATAGATTAATGCTTTCAAATTTATATTACATAGAATTGTTAAATTTGATCTCTGTAAGTTTGATACAAAATGAGAAAATGTGTCTTCACAATTTCCAATAGTAAATCAGTATGCCAGCCTTTATTAGCATTATAAAGGCAGCTAATTAATAGCTAGTTAATAGTTATTTGCATATATAGATGAGTGGTTTAAAAAGTTGTTCTCTTAGATGGTAACTATCCTTGTGGAGACAAGCAACTCTTGTTGCACACATGTGCGTGTGAGCAGGAACGTGTTCACACACATTTGTACAGTTCAGAGTGATTGCTTCCTAATGGAATGAAGAAAGGAATAGAAAAGAAAAAGCACTGCTATTCAGTACTCTGGAAAGGAGATGACTGGGACAGGAGGAAGAGGTCAATAATAGCTGAGTTGTTCTAGGAGGGGGTTGGGTGTGGGAGAAAGGCCGCTGAACTCTTCTACCCCTCAACAATGTCACCATAACTCCCAAGAGTCACAAGTATACAATTTGAAAAGCATGGAAATAAAAATCAATGATAGGATTCAAATCACTTCTTAGTATTACTCATAACTAATTCTGTGAGATAGATACTCATCTATATTTCTCGTATTGTGTCTATAGGGGTGATACTAAAACGTATTTGACAATGGATATGATACAGGCATTGGCACCTAACCTGCAATGACCAGTCAGAGCAGACTCCAGTTGTAAACATCTGAAACACCTTACAAGTGAGTTTTAGTTGGATATCACCCTGTATATGTACATGCAAAGTTATGAGGAATTACTATTAACAAATATTTTTATCTCTCAAAATATATACTCTAGCTCTGTTTTAGTCTATTTTATTTATATCAAAATGGTATTAGGTAAAAAAGTTTTAATGGGAATTTTATAGTTTCCTTATTATGGAAAACATACCTATATAATTTGTTGGTAAATATTCTACCTAAAGACTGTATTTTTTGAAACATTAATTAGCAAAGATGATTGATTAATTGGTTAATTAATTAATTATCATTGAGTGTGCAAGTATTTCTATGTTCCCTGTGATCCAAGTCACGTATTGGACTTTGAAAACACAATAAGAAGGTTGATACCTCATGCACTTTATAGCATCATTGGAGAGATGGGTAGCAGACAATTCCAAAGCAGAGTAATACATTTTGGCTTGAGGAAGTTCAGGGAGCTCTGAAAGAGTTGGGGAGTGGCAGATTATACACACCAGAGATCAAGAAAGACTTTATGAGAGGTGGTGACTAAACTGTGACCAAAGAATGTATCAAGAAATGGGAAGTAGAGGCTTTCTTTTCTCCTTTGCATATTTTTGTCTTTTGTCAAAAATTATTTGCCCATATATGTGTGAGTTTATTTCTGGACTCTCAATTCTGTTCCATTGGTCCGAGTGTCTGTTTTTCTGCCAATATCATGCTGTTTGGATTGATTATTGTTACTTTGTAGTATAATTAGAAGTCAGGGAGTATAATACCTTTTTGGCTTTGTTCTTTTTTCTCAGGATTGCTTTGGCTATTCAAGGTCTTTTGCGGTTCCATACAAATCTGATGATTTTTTGTTCTAATTTTTGAAAAATGCCAACTCCTCTTCTGGAAATATACCTAAAAAGTTTGAATATATTTATTTGTAAAGACATGTGTACCCCTATGTCCATTGTAGCATATTCACAGTGGTTAAGACATGAAGACAATTAAATGTCCCATGATAGATGGCTGGATAAGGAAATGGTACATATATACAATGAAATTCTACTCATCCATAAGAAATGAAATACTGCCATTTATAGCATCATGCTTAAATCTTGAAAATACCATTCTTAGTGAAATAAGTCGATGTAAAATGTCAAGAACTGTATTATTTTACTGATGTAGAATATAAATCTGAAAGAAATAAATGAACAAAAAAGATAAACAAACAAAAACTTATAGGCACAGACAATAGTATGGTGTTTGCCAGAGGGAAAGGGGGCTAAAGTGAAGTAGTTAATGGTAAAGGGGGTCAGATATATAGTGACAAAAGATTTGATGGTGAGTAGTAAATATACAATGTAATATACAGAGAATGTATCATAGAATTAAACACATGAAATCTATATAATTTTATTAACCAATGTCACCTTAATAAATTTAATAGAAAAGTGCAAAGTAGAGGTACAAAAGACAATGGGAAGAGAGTGGTTTACGCATGTGTAAAGTTCAGGAAATAAAGGGATCAAAAACACCATCAATAACCTGAAAATGGCTTAATAACTTGGAAGCCCTATCTAGTTACTCCTGATATAAAAAAAGGGGAAAATGATCACACTTAACTTTCTTCCTCTTATTACCCCACCCCCTGACAGTTGTTAATTACAGGGTGAGGTAAAATTAGGTTTACAGTAGTTAGTATGTGAAACAGAGTTTATTCTTATATTATTATTTATTAATTGTTATTTTCGGTACAACTATAAACCTACTTTTGCCCCACGGTGTATATTTTTCACTCTCAAGATGCCTAATTTAATAGTCTGTCCTATGAACAGAATTTCATCAGTTTGTCTTGGGTTTCTTATATGTGTGTGGTGTTCATTAACCCATGAAAAGGAACATTTGTATGCTTTTACTCATGCTTTCTCTTTGACATGGATTGAGCTTTATTTTTCTTCACTCACTTGGAGTATCTACATATCTTTTAGGATTTGGATGAAATGTTCTGTCTTATCAAAATTTCATGGATCCTCCTGGTAATGCTGACTGTGGTATCCAGGATACTGTTTTCTTATACCAGATGTAACTCTTTATATCTCATTTAGCCTGTACATTATTTGAAGGTAAAGGCATTATCATTCCATTATTGGTACCTTGGATAATATCTATCATGGCATGGATGTTAGGGGTTCTTGGTACCTCTCACTTCTTTTTTTTAAAATTTCTATGTGTACACATAAGACTTACTATAAAAACATGGAGAGTATTAGTTTTATTACTCTTTTCCAATATTCTAAACAAACTGCATTGGGGACAAAGATTGGAATGAGAAGTTTTTGAAAGACTTCCTACTCTCTATGCATTAAATTGGAAATGAGTTTTGTGGTATAGGCCTAATCTCACTTTATCACTCAGTCACAGACAGATAGACAATATACCACAGGGTTGGGCAAAGGCAGTGGGAGAAAGCCCTGAGCACAGGATGGGATGTGAGGGGGCCCACATTAGCCTTTAGGCATAGCAGCCATGCCCACCAGAAAAACATGAATGTTAGAAATGTCAGTAAATGTCAGACTTGACTTGTCTGATTAGTCATTCCATTTTTACATTCTAAAATGATCATTTGTAAACAAATTTTCTCAGCATATGTGATTATATGTATCCAGTAACTGAAAATCTGCAAGTTCCATTCAAGCAAAGGTTGGGGATGACTATCTCACTAAAATATTGTACACTGTTGGATGGATGATTGAATTTGATGATTTAAAAGGGCCTTTCAACCCTGAGAATCTATTTTCCTTTCACCTTTGACATCCATTTCACCTGAAATTATTCAGTGTCTTTGGGATTTGGTGGAACTAGACCAGGGAATATTCTAGTTCATGGAAAGGGACTGTGCCTACGAAGAAATACTATTGTTCTTAGTTTTGTTTTCTTTCACTAAATATTTGGCCTTGCTGCAGGATGGGGATAAACTGATGCAGATTTTAATCAAACACTATAGGCACCAAAGTCTATACCTGAATATCAAAGAAGTTTTTGCTAATGAGAAGCTGTGTGCCCTTTGGTGCATTGGCCATGATTTGGTGACTACCAAGCTATAGTACTGAAGCTTTAGTTAATTTTTTTTTATTAGGGGTGATCTCTCTAAACTATAACTGTTGGATAATACCTATCATGCTTTTGGAGAATAATCTAAAATAAAAATAATAAACTTGATATTTTGCATAAAATATACAGAAAAGTATATTAACTCTTAAACTATAAAATGTTTAATGAAGATTGAGGATAAATGATCTCATTAATTGGTGTATACTTAGCAAGTAATTTCAGATATGACAAGACATGAATACTGTAGAGAAAAGTGCCGAGTCTCTTGCTTTAAACTGTATAAAAACACACACATTTTTTCTTTTTTTGTTTGTTTACTTATCTGTAACTTTTCTTTTTGAGATAGAGTTATAGGTACTGAGGAAAATTATAGGGGTGTAATCAAGGGGCAAGCTGAGGTGCTCAATACAACCTGTGGTGTTTGCCATTGTTCTTTATCAAGAAGAATTATTTTCATTTTTGTGTTTCAAAGTTAGTTTTAATTTTATTTATTATAGAAACAGTTGATATTTATCTGATACCACTAATTTAGTATTTCATGGAAGCAATTCTGGATTTGTTGTTTAAAGTACTGTATAGAACAGTATAGAACACAGGGACAATGCTAAGAATATATTAGACATTGTGACTAAACCTATAAAACAGAATTTCATAGGAAGTATATACAATGTTACATATTTTTTAACATTAAGTTAACAAAAAATATTTTGTTTCATTGGCATTTTGGTCAAGAAATAGAAATTTAGCAATTTTGAGGCAATAAAATTAAACAGAGATTAACATGTTCATTGGAGAATTAGATAATCTTGTAAAGTTTTAGGCTCTTGCTTCCTATTTTATGAAAAATGTTCATGCAAGAAATATATTTTTATGCCCTGGCCAGTGGCTCAGTGAATATAGTGGCGACCCAGTGTATGGAAGTCTTGGGTTCAATTCTTAGGGCACACAAGAGAAGTGACCATCTGCTTCTCTCTCTCTCCCTCTCCCTCTTCTCTCCCTCTTCCCATCCTGCAGCCAGTGGCTTGATTGGTTTGAGCATGGCCCTGGCACTGAGGATAGCTCAGCTGATCCGAGCGCCAGCCTCAGGAACAACAAATAACTTGGTATTTGAATGTCAGCCTCAGATAGGGGGTTGCTGGGTGGATCCCAGTTAGGGTGCATGTGGGAATCTGCCTCACGTACTCCCCTCCTCTCACCTAAAAATAAAAAGAAATATTTTTTTTTAGAAAAGTGGAAGATTCTTTGGCTCCTTCTCCTTAGTTATAATTGTCCTTTATAACCTTATCTATTTTTTTTTTGAATGACTCTATTGAAATTGTTCTAGCAAAACTACCAGGTAAAAACTTTTCACATATTGATGATAATCTATGAAAAAAAATTCTTTAGTGCACTTAAACATGTTTTGTTTTTTATGTATTTTATTAAGAAAATATCTTTCTATTATACATTATAACAATTACAGAATACGTGCAAAGAAAGTCAAAGTGCAGTATAATGAATTGTTTGTTACAAAGCAAACATCTCTGTAACATGTCCTAGGTCAAAAATTAGTTTATTAACAACTATCGGCACTGGCTGGTGGCTCAGTGGGTAGAGTGTTGGCCCAGCATATGGATGTTCTGAGTTTGATTTTTGGTCAGGGCACACAGGAGAAACAGCCATCTGATTTTTATCCCCACTCTCTCCCCCTTCTCTCCCTATTCCTCTCCCACAGCCAGTGGCTTGATTGATTCAAGTGTGGCTCCTGGCACTGAGGCACTGAGGATAGCTCCCTCAGAGCACAATAGCTCCAGACACTAAAAATAGCTTGGTACTTGAGCATTGGCCCCAATGGGGTTGTGGGGATGGGGCACATGCGGTAGTCTGCCTCACTATCTCCCTTCTTCTCACCTAAAAATAATAAAAGGAATATTAACAGCTTTCAAAAAATTACTTTTCCCAGATATTTCCTGTGTCTTATCTAGAAGATATAATCAAAATGCTCTTGCTTTTCTTATTCTTTAAACACTTATGGATGCATTCCTAGGCAATATAGTTTTCAAAATGTAAATGGATTTTAAATATTATGTAATATTACATTGCATGTAATATTTTTGTGCCTTATTTTTTGTTCAATATCATGTTTAAAATCTAGTGATCTTTTACTTTATTTTGAGAAATTTTAGTTGTCTTTCATGTGACATAATTGTCATAATTGCTTGGGATTTAGTCGTATGTATTATTAGCAGGTCTCACCTCTTTTTAAGTTTTGTTCCTCTATTTGATTATTTTAATGCACCATTACACATGGAGTCTCATTTACTTGCCGTCAACCTGTTTTATTTGTAGAGGATTTTTGATTGCTGTAATTTTTTTCTAGCTCCTGGATTATCATATAAATTGATAGGGTGCTAAGATTTTGAGCAGAAGGGAAAGAAATAGATGTTGCCCTTTAGAATGATTGGATAAACTTACTAGAGAAGCATATGGTAGGATGTATGACATGAATTGATAACAAGAAGATTTAGGGAGTAGGTGTCAGTTTACAGTTTCAAGAGGAGAATCAACAAAGAAAGAAAAACAGTTGGCATCTTTATGTTTAGTAACCTTTTAGTTTTGTTGCTTGGAAAATGCAGCATTCTGACAAAAACTATTGCAAATTTATGACAATGTTAGAGAAATTAGGAATTTTGGTTGAAAGATTTTCTACCTGGAATGCTTTCAGAAAAGAAATATGATTATATTTAAAGTCTAAAACACATGTTATGAAAACAGAGAAAATTTAAGGGCAATTTTCTTTTCTTTTTAACTAGGACAACCTTATTGATGATAGCAACTTGATTCCACACATCCACAGATATTTCACTCTACATGTTTTGAGATGCTTCCTGTAGAGTCCCAGCATAAAGATTTAGCCAGCACTTTGTTTACTGAAGTCAATGATAAAAAGAAATGTTGGAAAATTTAGGGGAAATTAAGGTCAAAATAAAATGTGAGATTTCATTAAAATAAAGTTGCTGTTAATTAAATTCCAACTTCCCCTCTTTTGTCAGTTTTTATAAGTGTACCTACCACCCACCCAATCACTGAAGTCAGAAATAAGGAGTCATCCTAGATTTACTCACCTTCCTTAGTTCACACTACCAACTATCAAAATCTGTTGCTTCCTTCTCTTAAGCACTTCATCATTAGCATATCTCTTCTTTTATCTTCATTGCCACTACCTTAGTTTAGGGAAGCATTGATCTTCTAGTTGATTGGAATTTTTGTTTTGCTTCCTTGTATTTTATTTTTAAAAATATATTGCTCACAAAAATTAGGGGATATTTCAAAATGAACACGAAGCAATAAAATATCGCCTAATTTTTGCGAGCAGTATATTTTGTTTATTGATTTTAGAGAAAGGAGCAAGAGAAAGGGGGATAGATAGGAGTAGGAAGCATCAACTTGAGTATTAGTTGCTTCTCGTATGTGCCTTGACCAAGCAACCCTGGGGTTTCTAACCGGGGACTTCAGCATTCTCGGTTGAAACTTTATTGACCATTACAGGTCAGGCAGGTTTTGCTTCCTTTTAAAAGATGTATTATCTTGGATATTTCCAGAGGAAAAATTGTAAAACTAAAATTAATGTTTCCTGTTTAAATTCCCTCTTCACATTTGGGATAAAGACAAGTTTGTCCTCAACTCTACTAACAAGACTCATACCTTGTCACCACCCCCCACACACCTAAGTGTCTGCCATAAAGGACATGCACATGGTCTTTCTTGCCCTGTGCTAGTGTATATTCTCTTTAACTTGAACATCTTTGTCCTTCTTTTTCACTTGGCTAACTCTACTTGCTATTTAGGATTGAAATCAAGTGTCTTTAACCCCTCAGATTGCCTTAGGAGAGCCCTTTTTGCTTTCCGCATCCCCCCCCCCATCCTCAGGGACACAGAGAGAGAGTCAGAGAGAGGAATAGATAGGGACAGACAGACAGGAACGGAGAGAGGTGAGAAGCATCAATCATTAGTTTTTCTTTGCCTTTGTGACACCTTAGTTGTTCATTGATTGCTTTCTCACATGTGCCTTGACCGCGGGCCTTCAGCAGACTGAGCAACCCCCTCTGGAGCCAGCGACCTTGGGTCCAAGCTGGCAAGCTTTTGCTCAAGCCAGATGGGCCCGCACTCAAGCTGGCGACCTCGGGGTCTCGAACCTGGGTCTTCTGCATCCCAGTCCGATGCTCTATCCACTGCGCCACCACCTGGTCAGGCGCTTTCCGCATTTCTATACTTAGAATTATTATAGCACTTTCTGCAATATCGTTGTTAACTGTGTATTCCTCATATCTGTCTCTGCCACTTCTCTGCGAACTACTTGAGGTCAGCCTGTGTGCCCAGTGCTAGACTTCTATCTGGAGGACAGGTTCAGTACATGGATGTGGGAGTCTGGTGCATGCATGGAAGCAGAAACGTCCCAAGTATGAGGAACAGACTTTCTCAATCAAGAGAGCTGTGTGTCTTTGAGCCCTTTTATAGATCAACCCTACGTCTTATTGTCCCAATTCACAGAAAATATACTTATTGTTTTCTTTTTCTAACCATAGGTTTTTCCTTTCTGGTTCTACTTAATTTACCTAAATGAATCCCCTGCTCAGGCAATTGTAATTGAAATTGTTAAAATTGTTAAAGCACTTAGAAATGAACCATGTCTTATACATATATAGTATGATGAAGCATAGTAATGGTCCACTTGTGGTAAGTTATATTTATTGCAAAAAATATTTTAATATTATCATATAAATCACTACCACTTATATTGTAATTTTATCATCTCTTAAATCAATATCTAGAGTCATACAATATTTTAAGATCTTATTTTCCCCTAGTCAGGCAGTGGAGCAGTGAATAGAGTGTCAGCCTGGAATGCTGAGGACCCAGGCTCAAACCCTGAAGTCACCAGCTTGATCACGAGCTCATCCAGCTTGAGTGTAGGGTTGCTAGCTTGAGCTTGGGATCATAGATAATGACCCCACAGTCATTGGCTTGAGCCCAAAGATCACTGGCTTAGAGCCCAAGGTTGATGGCTTGAGCCAAGGTCTCTGGCTTAGCTAGTGCCCCTTGGTGAAGGCATATATGAGAAAGCAATCAGTGAACAACTAAGATGCCACAACGAAGAATTGATGCTTCTCATCTCTCTCCCTTCCTATCTGTCTGTCCCTCTTTCTCTCTCTTGCTAACCCCCTCTCCCCCCAAAAATCTTATTTTCATGTTTTTCAATGCTGGGATACTATAAAGAATGAAATGTATGCTTGGATTTACAAGAGTGAGAGAACAGTCACTAGAAATTGGTATTGGAATCTTTAACATAGTGATCTCCCCTTTCCTAGTCATACAAATGCTTTACTTCTACTTTATATTTTATTGGAATGTTGGTTTTTTTTTTTTTTTTTTTTATATATTTTATTATTATTAATTCTAATGGGGTGACATCAATAAATCAGGGTACATATGTACAATGAAAACATCTCCAGGTTATCTTATCATTCAATTGTGTTGCATACCCATCACCAAAAGTCAAATTGTCCTCTGTCACCTTCAATCTGGTTTTCCCTGCGTCCCTCCCCTCCTCCCTATCCCATTCTTCCCTCCCTCCCCCCATCCCATAACCACCACTCTCTTGTCCATGTCTCATACCCTCACTTTCATGTCCCACCTATGTATGTAATCGTGCTGTTCTCAGTTTTTCTTTTTTTCTGATTTACTTATTTCACTCCGTATAATGTTATCAAGGTACATCCATTTTGTTATAAATGATCCGATGTCATCGTTTCTTATGGCTGAGTAGTATTCCATAGTATATATGTACCATAGCTTTTTAATCCACTCGTCTTCTGACGGACACTTGGGCTGGTTCCAGATCTTCGCTATTGTGAACAATGCTGCCACGAACATGGGGGCGCATTTCTTCTTTTCGAACAGTGCTATGGTGTTCTTAGGGTATATTCCTAAAAGTGGGATAGCTGGG
This sequence comes from Rhynchonycteris naso, assembly GCA_037038555.1. Taxonomy (NCBI): domain Eukaryota; kingdom Metazoa; phylum Chordata; class Mammalia; order Chiroptera; family Emballonuridae; genus Rhynchonycteris; species Rhynchonycteris naso. Next base: position 49,637,308 of record CM072997.1, on the reverse strand, counting down.
TCAAAAGGCAGTTCGATTTTTAATTTTCTGAGGAATCTCCAAACTGTTTTCCACAGTGGCTGCACCAGTCTGCATTCCCACCAGCAGTGCAGAAGGGTTCCCTTTTCTCCACATCCTCGCCAGCACTTATTCTGTGTTGTTTTGCTGATAAGTGCCATTCTGACTGGTGTGAGGTGATATCTCATTGTGGTTTTAATTTGCATTTCTCTAATGATTAGTGAGGTTGAGCATTTTTTCATATGCCTATTGGCCATCTGTATGTCCTCTTTGGAGAAATTTCTATTCATTTCTTTTGCCCATTTTTTGATTGGGTTGTTTGTCTTCCTGGTGTTGCTTTTTATAAGTTCTTTATAAATTTTAGTTATTAACCCCTTATCAGATGTGCTGTCAAATATGTTCTCCCATTGTGTGGTTTGTCTTTTTATTCTGTTCCTATTGTCTTTAGCTGTGCAAAAACTTTTTAGTTTGATATAGTCCCATTTGTTTATCTTGCCTTTTATTTCAGTTGCCCATGAAGATAAATCGGCAAATATACCGCTGCTACAGATGTCGGAGAGCTTGCTGCCTATGTTTTCTTCTAAGATGTTTATGGTTTCACGGCTTACATTTAAGTCTTTTATCCATTTTGAGTTTGTTTTTGTGAATGGTGTAAGTTGATGGTCTAGTTTCATTTTTTTGCAGGTAGATGTCCAATTTTCCCAACACCATTTGTTAAAGAGGCTGTCTTTACTCCATTGTATGTTCTTTCCTCCTTTGTCAAATATCAGTTGTCCATAAAGCTGTGGGTTTATTTCTGGGTTCTCTGTTCTGTTCCATTGATCTATGTGCCTGTTCTTATGCCAGTACCAGGCTGTCTTGAGTATAATGGCCTTGTAGTAAACCTTGATATCAGGAAGAGTGATACCTCCTGCTTTATTTTTTCTTTTTAAGATTGCTGAGGCTATTCGTGTTCTTTTTTGGTTCCATATAAATTTTTGGAATATGTGTTCTATATCTTTGAAGTATGTCATTGGTATTTTAATTGGTATTGCATTGAATTTATAAATTGCTTTGGGTAATATAGACATTTTAATGATGTTTATTCTTCCTAGCCATGAGCACGGTATGTGCTTCCACTTGTTTGTATCTTCCTTGATTTCTTTTATCAATGTTCTATAATTTTCTGAGTACAAGTCCTTAACCTCCTTGGTTAAATTTACTCCTAGGTACTTTATTTTTTTGGCTGCAATAGTGAAGGGGATTGTTTCCTTAATTTCTTTTGCTGATATTTCATTGTTGGTGTATAGAAATGCCTCTGATTTCTGAGTATTAATTTTATATCCTGCCACCTTGCTGAATTGATTTATCAGGTCCAGTAGTTTTTTGACTGAGACTTTAGGGTTTTCAATATACAATATCATATCATCTGCAAATAATGACAGTTTTACTTCTTCTTTTCCAATTTGTATGCCTTTTATTTCTTCTTCTTGTCTGATTGCTGTAGCTAGGACTTCCAGAACTATGTTGAATAAGAGTGGTGAAAGTGGGCAACCCTGCCTGGTTCCTGATCTTAAGGGGATTGCTTTTAATCTTTGTCCATTTAGTATGATGTTTGCTGTCGGTTTATCATAGATGGCCTTTATCATGTTAAGGAATGATCCCTGTATTCCCACTTTACTGAGAGTTTTGAGCATGAATGGGTGCTGGATTTTATCAAATGCCTTTTCTGCATCTATTGAAATTATCATGTGATTTTTGTCCTTCCTTTTGTTTATGTGATGAATCACATTGATTGATTTGCGAATATTGAACCAGCCTTGCCTCTCCAGAATAAATCCCACTTGATCGTGGTGTATGATTTTTTTCATATATTGCTGGATCCGGTTGGCTAATATTTTGTTGAGAATTTTAGCGTCTAAATTCATCAGGGATATAGGCCTATAATTTTCTTTCTTTGTGTTGTCTTTGCCCAGTTTTGGGATCAGAATTATGCTCGCCTCATAAAAGGAGTTTGGAATTCTTCCTTCCTCTTGAATTTTTTGAAATAGCTTTAGGAGAATAGGAGTTAGTTCTTCTTTGAATTTTTGATAGAATTCACTTGTGAAGCCATCAGGCCCAGGACTTTTCTATTTTGGGAGTTTTTTGATAACTGTTTCTATCTCATTTGCTGTAATTGGTCTGTTTAGGTGTTCTGATTCTTCCAGATTGATTTTTGGAAGGTTATATGATTCAAGAAATTTGTCCATTTCACCAAGATTGTCTAATTTTTTGGCATATAGTTCTTCATAGTATTTTCTTACAATGCTTTGTATTTCTGTTGTGTCAGTTGTTATTTCTCCACTGTCCTTTCTAATTTTATTTATTTGAGTCCTCTCTCTTTTTTTCTTGGTGAGTCTAGTTAAAGGTTCATCAATCTTGTTTACCTTTTCAAAGAACCAGCTTCTTGTTTCATTGATCCTCTGTATTGTTTCCTTAGCCTCTATGTCATTTATTTCTGCTCTGACCTTTATTATTTCCTTTCTTCTACTTGTCTTGGGTTTTATTTGTTGTTGTTTTTCTAGTTCTTTTAGATGCAGGGTCAAGTTGCTTATTTGAGCTTTTTCTAGCTTCTTATGATATGCCTGTAGTGCAATAAACTTCCCTCTCAGAACTGCTTTTGCTGTGTCCCATAAATTTTGAGTTGATGTATGCTCATTATCATTTGTTTCTAGAAACTTTTTTATTTCTTCTTTGATCTCATTGTTAATCCATTCATTATTTAATAACAAGCTATTTAGTTTCCAAGTGTTTGAGTATTTTTCAGTTTTTCTTTTGTGGTTAATTTCTAGTTTCATGGCATTGTGATCAGAGAAAATGCTTGATATGATTTCAATCTTCTTAAATTTATTGAGACCATTTTTGTGTCCTAACATGTGGTCTATCCTAGAAAACGTACCATGAGCGCTTGAGAAGAATGTATATTCTACTGCTTTAGGGTGAAAAGTTCTGAAGATATCCATTAAATCAAGTTGATCTAGTGTCTCCTTTAAGTCTGCTGTTTCTTTATTAATTTTCTTTCTTGAGGATCTATCCAGTGTTGTTAGAGGGGTATTGAAATCCCCTACTATGATAGTATTGCTGTTAATCTCGCCCTTTATATCCATCAAAGTCTGCTTTATGTATGTCGGGGCTCCTATATTTGGTGCATAGATATTTACAATAGTTATATCTTCCTGTTGAATTGTTCCCTTTATCATTATGTAGTGTCCTCTTTTATCTCTTACTACAGCCTTTGTTTTAAAGTCCATTTTGTCTGATATAAGTATTGCTACCCCTGCTTTTGTTTCATTTCCATTTGCATGAAATATTTTTTTCCATCCTTTTACCTTCAGTCTATGAACATCTTTTATTTTAAGGTGTGTCTCTTGTAGACAGCATATGTATGGGTCCTGTTTCTTTATCCATGCAGCTACCCTATGTCTTTTGATTGGATCATTTAATCCATTTACATTTAAGGTTATTATTGATATGTAGTTGTTTATTGCCATTTTATTCTTTAAAGCTGTATTCTTCTTTTGCTCTATTCTTTCCTCCCTTTAAACTGTTCACAAGAGGCCCCTTAGTATGTCTTGCAGAATTGGTTTGGTTTTTATGAATTCCTTGAGGCTTTCTTTTTCTGGGAAGCTCTTTATTTCTCCTTCAATTTTAAACGTTAGCCTTGCTGGATAAAGTAGTCTTGGTTGTAGGTTCTTGTTCTGCATTACTTTGATTATTTCTTGCCATTCCCTTCTGGCCTCAAGTGTTTCTGTTGAGAAGTCCGATGTCATCCTTATGGGGGCTCCTTTGTAGGTGATAGTCTTTTTTTCTCTAGCAGCTTTTAAAATTTTTTCTTTATCCATTAGCTTTGGTATTTTAACTATGATGTGTCTTGGTGTAGATTTTTTTGGGTTTCTCCTTAGTGGAGTTCTGTGTGCTTCTTGAATGTGTGGAGTGTTTCCCAGCCTTAATTTAGGAAAGTTTTCTGCTATAATTTGATTGAACAAAGTTTCCATTTCCTGTCCTCTCTCCTCTTCTTCAGGCACCCCTATGATGCGAATGTTGTTTCTCTTCATGTTGTCACAAAGCTCCCTTAGAGTTTCCTCACATTTTTTAAGTCTCTTTTCCTTTTTCTTCTCTGCTTCTGTGCCTTTGTTTATTGTGTCCTCTAACTCGCTTATTCGATCCTCAGCGTCATCCATCCTGCTTTTAATTCCTTCCATTGTGGTCTTCAGTTCTGATACTGTATTTGTCATTTCTGTCTGATTCTTTTTTATTATTTCAATTTCATTTTTTATACTTGTTATCTCTTTATTTAGGTGTTCATAATGACTATCCATTGTTGCTCTAATTTCTTTGAACATCCTAACTATCATTATTCTAAATTCTGCTTCTGGTAATTTGGTTATATCTGGTTCATTCAGGTCCTTCTCTGGGGATTTCTCTTGATTCATTTGGTTTGCATTCCTCTGCCTGCCCATTTTTTCTGTGTATAAGCAAGTTGTGGCCACTGGAGTCCAGTAGGTGTTGCCTTTGTGTTCTCTAGGTGTGGTCTATCTGCATGCCCCCCACCCCCTCTGCCGGCGCCTAGGGTGGTTGGGTATGAGCGTTGCCAGCGCCGGCCCACTGTGGCTTTTGCTGTGATTTCTGCCTCTCCTCCGTGGGAGGGGCTGTCACTGAAGCCACAAGATTAGCACCAAGGGTAGAGGCGAGCACCTTTCCTCAGCTGCGGACCCAGCCTATTTCCGGACTTCCGCCCAGAACCAGCAGTTGGAGCCTGCTCGCTACAGTTCCGCGGGTTAGGCGAGGCTTTTGACGTGCTCTCAGCTGTAAGCTTTTGCCCGTCAGGAGCTTTAGCCCCGCCCTCGAGGCCAGGGCCCTTTGCGCAGGGTCGGAAACCAAGATTTATTGGGGCAGGCGTGTTTGCTGGCTTCCGCCGAGCTGCGTACTTCCGCTCGTCCCGGACTCTACCCCGCCCCCGCGTTCGGAGCCCGCTCGTGCACGTATTAACGCTATCCGGGGTTTCTCCGGCCGGATGGGGATAGCAGCCGTGGGCTCAGCTGCGAGCCTCCGCCTGTCTCGCGGTCCACCCCGTTCCCGCGCTCGGAGCCCGCTCGCGCACGTATACTGGCCAACCGCGGTTTCTCCGGCGGGCGGCGGGGGGGGGGGGGGCGGACTGGTAGTGTCAGCTCAGCCACGAGCCCCTGCCGGTCCCTGGTCCTAGCCCGGTCCCCGCGGTCAGGGCCGGCTTGCGCAGGGCCTGCCTGTTCCTGGCCTCCCGCTTTGTCCCCGTAAGTGGGATTAAAGGCGGGCCCGCAGCTTCCGGACCGCTCTCGCGCTTACCCTCCGACCCTCTGGGCTAGACGGATCTCCCACCGGCTTGGCCTCTGCCCACGCCGACAGAACCGCCTTTCAGCGTCCTGCCGCCCCAAAACCTTAAGCAGCCCTCAGCAGAGTAGGAAGGGACCTAATACTCCACACTGTAGGCCTGGGAGCTCCCTCACTTGTTTCACAGCTCAAAACTGTCCAAACGCCTCTTCTTGGCTCTGGGACTGCAGGCTGGGGCTTGGTTCCTGGGACCCAGGTACCTCCCTCTCCGCCAAAATCTCCTCCCGCCACACGGGTCTCTCCGGGCTGCCGTTTGCTCCGGGGAGCTGGGCAGCCCTATTCGCGTTTTCGCTATTCCTACCAGTCTCAATGTGGCTTCTTCTGTGTTCCTTGGTTGAAGAGTCCACTTAGTTTTGTTCAAAGTTGGTTTATCCAGGTGATGGTTCTTAAAATTGAGTTGTAATCCACTTTGGTTCTGGGAGTTGGAAGTTGGTACGTCCGCCTACTCCGTCGCCATCTTGCTCCTCTCGGAATGTTGGTTTTGTTGCATACTCACATGCTATTTGTTTAGATTTAGAAAAAAAATTCTCTAAAAACTGAAAACAAAAGTAAATCCTATTATAAGCTAAATTTAGATTTGCTTTGCTTTTCTAATCAGCTTTTCTTTTGAAACTATTATCAAGCAAAAATTCATACAATATACCTGGAGAGCTCAAATTAAAATTGTGTTTGTAAAGTACAGCATAGGTAATATAGTGAAAAATATTGTTATGATTCTGTATGGTGCTAGGTGGGTATGAGACTTATTAGGGAAAATAATTTCATAAATGATATAAATGTCTAATCCTTACATTGTATTCTTAAAACTATTATTAATAATATTTAATATCAACTACAATTGAAAAGAAATATGTTTATATTTTGTCAAAAACCATGGTCTGTTCCTTGAGAATCATATATTGTTTTACTTAACTTTTCTAGTATATTTTGCATCTTGCCTAAATTAAATTGTTTTTATTTATTTATTTATTTATTTATTTATTTAAATTAAGTGAGAGACAGGGAGGCAGAGAGACAGAGGGATAGACTCCTGCATGTCCCCCAACTGGGATCCACCCGGCAAGCTCCTTACAGGGTGATGCTCTGCCCATTTGGGGTGTTGTTCTGATGCTCAGCAACTGAGCTATTTTAGTGCCTGAGGTAGAGGCCACAGAGCCATCCTTAGTGCCTGGGGCCTATGTGCTTAAACCAATATAGCCATGACTGTAGGAGGGGAAGAGAGAGATAGAGAGAGAAGAAGGAGTGTGTGGAGTGGTGAAGTAGATGGTTCCTTCTCTATGTGCCCTGATCAGAATTGAACCCGGGACACCTACATGCCACATAATTTTCCTGGCTAGCTGGCTCTACCAGTAAGCCAACTGGCCAGGGAAATTAAATTGTTTTAACAACTATAGATTACACTGCCTTCAGACTGATTGTAAGGTTAGACTTATGTGTGTTTCAGCAAGATGTTTCTCCTCTTTGATTATATTAACAAAATATTTCATATAATCTCTAAAATATTTGTAAGAGTATTATTACTATGAGCACAATTATGGCCATGTCTTCTAGAAACAATTTCAAATTATGTGCTTTACATGGCCAATAGAATGCTCTTAAATTTTTGGTCCAATTTTTGCTTTATACACCATTTTTTTTTTTTAACCAAACATATTAGCTTCCCTTGACAATATTTTGAATAAAACACTAAAATGAAAGTCCACAACTTTCTTTACATAAGTTCACAACTTTCTTTACATAAGAATTTTTACTTTCTAAAACAGGCATAAAACTAATGAAAAACTTAAAAATTTTAACTTCAAGAATAGGGTTCCAGGAGTAGACAACACTGAATCTAGACTATAACGGAAAGTATTGTCTCTATAGAGAATTTAAAAATAACAAAACTGGCTAAAAGTTGGTAGACTTTTAATGGTCACTGTGCACTGCCAATTCTAATGTCACTGATAAAATCCTCTGAAAATAAACAGCTTGTTCATCTAAAGTCCTAAATAACTTCTGCCCTTACTATTGAGCTTTAATAACACTGGGGAACAATTTTTTTCATTCTCTGTTGCATGAAGTTTTATAACTGTTTCTATATATTTCTGCATCGCTGATTCCAAATATAAAATATGTTTTTTGGTGCATGATCTAATTTTTATGCAATTTTAATTTATTTTTGTTATAGTTAATGGCATGCATTGGTTTTTAAATTGGACTTAAAGGGCAATGACCCTTGGATTGAACATAACCACAAGGCAATTAATGTTTTACAAACATCACTTTTACATAATTGTAATTGTTTTTAAATGTAAAATATTATTATCTCATAAAAATACCCTCTTATTTTGTTTTAAGATTAAATCATGGCTTCTTCGAGTAGGCGTAAATGTAAGAATAGTCCTGATACCTTCTGTTATATATTTGGCTGTTACACACTTCAACGTCAAAGGCATAATATTTCATCATTTGTAAAATGTGCATATATTGCCTATTTTCAAGTTCCTCTTGGTGATCAAGACAAGAATTGGGCTTCTCATACAGTGTTTCATAATTGTGAGGAAATGTTTCATGGTTGGACAAAAGGAAAACGCAAAGGAATGCCTTTTGGTATTCCCATGGTTTGGTGTGAACCTAAGGACCACAGCAGTGACTGTTATTTCTGTCTGATCCATACAAAGGTCATCAGCAAGAAAAAATGGCATATGATCACATATCCTAATATTCCTTCAGCAATACGACCTATCCCACACTCTGAGACACTTCCGGTTCCAGTAATCAATGGTTTTATTTCTTCTAAGGACGAAGAAAGTGAACATGGTGATCAAATGTATTTTGATAAGATGCATGAGGAAATGGTTGTAGAATCTGAAGGGTCTTCTTCTGATGCCAAGCAGTCATTAACCCCTCAGCAGTTTAGCCAACCCAAATTGAATGACTTAGTAAGAGATTTGGACCTATCAAAGAAAGCAGCTGAGTTATTAGCCTCCAGGCTTCAAGAAAATAATATACTTCACCAGTAAGCTACAGTATCTCATTTCTGGAAGCGTGAACAAATATTTGTGGACTTTTTTCCCCCTAAGACAAACACTTTGTTTACTGTCATGATATCAGTAGTCTCCTCAGCCAGCTAGGCATTACCACTTTACAGTCCAACAGAATGGCAGCTATTTCTTGACAGCTGTAAATGGAGTCTGACATGTGTTCTCCTACACAACGGTAATGTTGATGCAGCAGTTCCAATTGGTTATTCAACTCATTTGTGAGAAGATTATAATGACATAAAAACTGTCCTTGACTTTCTGAAGTATTGAGGAGCATAACTGGATCATTTGTGTGAATCTTAAAGTGGCCAATTTCATGCTAGGACAACAGAAAGGTTTCACGAAGTATCCTTGCTTTCTGTGTTTGTGGGACAGCCGAGCTCCGGAGAAACACTAGACACAGAAGTAGTGACCGAAAGGTGAAGCTCTGGAAGTAGGGATGCAAAATATTGTGAATGAACCTGTAGTTAATTGAGACAGGATCATTTTCTCCCCACTTCACATCAAACTTGGCTTAGTGAAGCAGTTTGTTCAAGCTTTGAATAGAGAAAATGGATGCTTTTAACATATTATTTCTGCTTTTCCTGCCTTGTCTTTCTAGAAGATAAAAGCAGGTGTATTCGACAGACTTCAAATTCGAACCCTCATACATGATGAAGAATTTGGCAGGAAGATGAATAAGGAGGAAAAAGCAGCATGGCAGTTTTTTTTTGTGGCAGTTACAAAGAACTTCTTTGGCAACAAAAAAGCAGAAAACTATGAACTTCTGGTTCAAAAGATGCTGTTGGCTTTCCATGGCATTGGATGTAACATGAGCGTTAAGATTCACTTCCTGAACAATCACCTTGATAAGTTTCCCCAAAATCTTGGAGCTGTAAGTGATGAGCAGGGAGAATGCTTTCATCAAGATCTGAAGATGATGGAAGAGTGTTATTAGGAGCATGGGACAGAAATATGATGGTTTACTACTGCTGGAGCATCAAACGAGATTGTCCTCAACAAGTACATAAACACAAGAGCTGCAAATGCAAATTTTTTCCTGAATAGAATTTAAATAAGTTTTGTGCAAATTTTATGATTGCAATAAGTGTTTAAATATGTTTTATTTCGAAGTTGTAGGCAAATTCTGATACAATCATATCTTTTAGTGTATTAGTGTATTTACTGCATTATATAAATTATTATATTTTCACAAAAATGATGCCCAAGAAGACATTCTACTCATTATGTTAAACTAAATGTTGAAAATTTGACAATAAGATGAAAACCTAAAATCTTGAATTGCAAAAAAAAAAAAACCCCTGTAGCTTACAGAGAAAAACTAATGTCAGATTTGAGATCAGTACACTCAAATTAGGTAAGAACAAGTGTTTTTCTGGATTCAACATAAATTTTGTTCTCCAGTGATAATATATATTCAAATGAACATTCGTTATTACTTATCCTTTAGTAAACATTGTAGTTGGCATGGAAGTTAATTTTCAGAACTTTCAGTTATACTGTTCGTCCCTGACATACCATTGACTTGGCTGTGTGCTTTGAAAGAGATTCCTGTAATACAGTAGTTTGAAATTATTCAAGTTGCTTCAGACTCAGTAGTTTTGTTTAACTCCCTCTTACCTTTTCTTCTTTTTCTTCCTATTTTCTTATTAAAATTTAGTTGTAGAAATAACTCTGAGACTTATTCAAATTAAAGGTAAAAAGATTGATAAAATTTTGCAATATGCTCAGAGACATTGATATTTCATCAAGTGATACCAAAGTCATGAATGTTTTTTAGAATTCCAAATGTCTTTTAACTGTAAGAATAAGGTAGATATTTATAGAAAGGAACAGGCCGCTTCCTGAAGCAACCTTGAACTATAATGTATTTCATGCTACTACCACTATATTGAAAAATTTTTTATGATTATGGAGTTTTCTTTAGCTTTTGTGTGTCCTTCATAGAATTCACTTCATCTTTTTTTTTTTTTTTAAAAAAAACTATTCTGGTTTGAGTTTTAATACTACCGTCATAAGCAAAATCTGGGGAGTCTTGAGGATCCAAAGCCTGAGATAACAAAAATCTACTCTGGGGTTTTCAGTGAGAGTGCCCTGATGATTAAAAGGTATTTCTTTTTATTAAATAGAAGGCATTTATAGAATGTTATCAGAGACATCTAAAGCTCTATTAAGAATGACATTCATAGAAAATATTTCAGAAATAATTCCTCACTTACTGTAAATGAACTTTGCAAAATGTAGAAGTTCCATTAAACCCAAAGATGTGCTTCATGTAGAGAAATTGCAAAAGGCAATAGAAGACCATCCCTATTTATACCTCTCTTTCCTTGCTCATAGATTTCCATAGGGTATCCTGGAAAAGGAATTGGGGTCTGTTTATTTGATAATTTATGAAGGAAAAAATAAAGAAATCAATATTTCTTTTTGCTTAGGATTGACAAATTATTGTATTATATTATTTTTTGGTGACATAAACTGCTAGGTGATCATGTCATTCCTGTAATAATGTAAATTAGTTAATAGGAGGGTGCTTGAATTTTTAGATTTAAAATAAAGACATCGTGTATATTTCTTTTTTAAAAAAAATTATTGAGTTTAGTTTATTGTGTTTACATAGATTCAAGTGTCCCACCGAATACATCCTCCCACCCCCCGTGTTCCCCATAACATCCTCCTTGCCCCCCTCCACGCAATGTCCTCCTGCCTTCCCTCTAGGATTTGCTTTCCTGCTCTCTATAATGCTGTGTTATGTATATATAATTTCACCAATCTCTTTCCCTTCTCTGATGCCATCCTCTCATCCCCTTTCCCTCTGTCTGCTTTCCCTCTGGTCTCTTTGATCCCACCTCTGCCTCTATTCTGCTCCTTCGTTCACATTGTTCATTAGATTCCTCAAATGAGTGAGGTCATATGATATTTTTCTTTCTCTGCCTGGCTTATTCCACTTAACATAATAGTTTCTAGGTCCATCCATGTTGTCGCAAAAGGTAAGATTTTCTTCTTTTTCACAGCTGCTTAGTATTCCATTGTGTATATGTACCACTGCTTTTTAATCCACTCGTCCACGGACAGACACTTGGGCTGCTTCCAGATCTTGGCTATTGTAAACAATGCTGCAATAAACATGGGGGTACATTTCTTCTTTTGAATCAGTGATTTGGTATTCTTAGGATATATTTCTAAAAGTGAAATGGCTGGGTCAAAAGGCAGTTCCATTTTTAATTTTTTGAGGAATCTCCATACTGTTTTCCACAGTGGCTGCTTCAGTCTCTGTATATTTCTTAAGTAGGAACATTGTTTCTTCTTTTTGAGCTCATAGTCATCAAAGCTCTGTGTTCACTTTGAATAATTGGCTAATAACGAGAGAAATCAAACAGAATCTGGAATCCCAATGACAAAGGGAGATCAAGAACGAATACTTCAGAATAATGACATTGTTGATAAACCTATTACAATGGTATCTCGAAACTATGGGACATGTTCATGAGGAATTCAAGAATGACAGCTCATAAGAATTTAAATAAAGAACCTTCAAGGAAGAATCTTTTATGGTAGTTGGAGGCAGTAAAAGAGACCGAAAGCTAGTCTTTGTGGCAGGGCAAAATAATAAAGCTCAGAAACAGGACCAAAAGGCTAAGATGTGCTAGGCTCTGTGAGAAACATGGGGAGAGAGTCAAATTCAACAGGGAAAATATTTGCACTGTAAACTGTATAATACTGAAAAGTTAGATTTGGCATGCGTAATGAAGCATGCATATCAGAGGCTTTAAAAAATATCAGCAGAGAAGTAGGTGTAAACAGCAAGTATCCTCCTTAATTTTAAGTTTAAAGAACAAATTTGTTTTATAGTGTTTATTACAGACTTATAGTATTTTTCCATGTCAGATGTTATCAAAAATTTATACAGAAAAATACATTCTCAAATATTATTTACATATTCTGAAATATTAGAGTTCAAAGTATAATATTCTCAGATTATTATAATATATTAAAAAGTCTTCTAAAACATATTAGAAATATTTTATTATAGCAGTACATTGTTTTAGCGCTTACATGAATGTTGCTATAATAGAAGTGTGTTCAACTAAAAAACAATCCATTTTTATTTGTAAGAATGTTTTATAAATTAAGGACCTTATCTTTTGGGTATTATATATATATTACAATAGTTTCCATTAAAAGGTTTTTATAACAGAGAGTAATTATGGGTTCCTTTTTTTACTAAGTTTTAAGACCTCTGCTTAATAATGAAACTCTGAACAAGGAGCACATTTATTAATCTCACAGGTTCCTTCACTAGATTCTTTCTTATAAATATGCTTAGAAAGTTCTTCTCCATCCCACAATTTAATAAATATTTACCTATTATTCTAGTACCTGTAATAATTCCAATTTTTATACTTCAATCTTTGTCATATTGAGAATTAATTTTGATATATAGACCATTGAACTTTTAAACAATCTTAATAGCCTAGAGCTAAATAAAATGTTATACATTTATAAGTAAAGTATTTAGACATAATTAGAATATTTTGTGTTGATTATTTCTGAATAGAAATATATGCTAATACTTTTTATTCTTAACCCTCTTCCTCATTTTGTGGTAACAAATTGTTATGGGGTGGTTGGAGAACTAGTCAGTAGGAAATTGGAAAGCCTGACTCTGAGCTTAAGTGTACCACAACTGAAAAAGCCTAGCTAGAAAATGTTAATTCTCAATATGGAGTATCTTTAAAAAGCAAACACTCCTGCAAAGTTTAGCTAATGCAGAGGGTTTTGTTAGATATGACACATGAAAACTAAATTGGATTTCATTATTCAGCTTGATTTAATCTAATGTGCAAGTTTATGATGCCATCTTTTTGTGATTAAGTATCTAAATTAAACTTAAGTGTCTATTATTTAATAAGACCATTTTAACAGCTTATGTAGAGCTCTTTGCTGATGTCAGGATCATACAATTTAATTGTTGCCTTCCTAAGTGAATTTTTTCTTTTAAAATGAGGAGTAATTGATTGTACTCTACAATATGTATAAGTAATTGCACTTTTCGGAATATTATGTAACTCTCACTGATCTGGTTTAATGATGAGAGAAGAAAGACAGCACCAAGTTTTCACTAATTAAAAATCTGGCCTGATCAGGCGGTGGCGCAGTGGATGGAGCATCGGACTGGGATGCGGAAGACCCAGGTTCGAGACCCCGAGCTCGTCAGCTTGAGCGCGGGCCCATCTGGCTTGAGCTAAAGCTCGCCAACTTGGACCCAAGGTCGCTGACTCCAGCAAGGGGTTGCTCGGTCTGCTGAGGGCTCGCGGTCAAGGCACATGTGAGAAAGCAATCAATGAACAGCTAAAGTGTTGCCACGGCAACGAAAAACTAATGATTGATGCTTCTCACCTCTCCCCGTTCCTGTCTGTCTGTCCCTCTATCCCTCTCTCTGACTCTCTCTCTGTCCCTGTAAAAAAAAAAAAAAATCTGGACCATCAGTCCTTTGATGAATAAATAAGGTAACAAAATGTCTTTGGAAACTATAAGATACTGTATGCACATGCTATATTGTTATTATTAATTTAAATATGGATAATAACCAAAATGCTTGCTCTGGTTCTTGGTTTAAAAGAACAGATGGTTCACACCAGTCAGAATGGTGCTCATTAACAAAACAACATAGAACAAGTGCTGGCAAGGATGTGGAGAAAAGGAAACCCTCTTGCACTGCTGGTGGGAACACAGACTGGTGCAGCCACTGTGGAAAACCGTATGGAGACTCTTCAAAAAATTAAAAATGAAACTGCCTTTTGAACCAGCCATCCCATTTTTAGGAATATATCCTAAGAACACCACACCACTGACTCAAAAGAAGAAATGCATCTCCACGTTTATGGCAACATTGTTTACAATAGCCAAGATCTAGAAACAGCCCAAAAGTTCATCAATAGACAAGTGGATTAAAAAGCAATGGCACATATACAAAATGGAATACTATGGGGCCATGAAAAAGAAGGTAATCTTACCTTTTGTGACAACATGAATGGACCTAGAAACTATTATGTTAAGTGAAATAAGCCAGGTAGAGAAAGAAAAATATCATCTGACCTCACTCATTTGAGGAATCAAATAAACAATGTGAATTGAAGAACGTAATATGTAGAGACAGAGGTGGGATCAAAGGAACCATAGGGAAAGTGAACAGAGGGAAAGGGATGATAAAAATGGGATAATCCTGGAGGGAAGAGGGGGTTTTGCAGGGAAGGGGTCAAAAGGGATGTTGAGGGGAACATGATGGAGGGGAGATGCATTCGGGGGGTCACTAGAATCTATGTAAACAAAATAAATTAAAATCAATAAAAAACCAGATGATTGACTTACATGTAATGACAAATGCATTTGAATACAGTGAGTTAGAGTTTTACAAAGTTTGGCTTTCTAAACAAGCAAAATTCTTTTCTCTTTTTCTTTGAATTCTAAATGTTCTTAGCATGTCTTTGAAATGTCACCGACTTTATGAGAAATTTTATATGTGACAGTTTTAAATGCGATGTCAAGAGATATTAGTCCATGCTATTTCAGTCAGTATATGCAGAGTAATTAGCACAAAAATTCATTCCTCTCATTTATGTACTTGATTTTATTTGGTATCTTTGTTTCAATTCATTTTGTTATTGCTGACTTGTTTAAATGGGATAATAAGCAATCTTTAACCTTTCTATTGAATAATTTTCTCATAAAATCCTGATTCTACATATGTCCTATTCACTGAAACCAGAAAAAATAAACCCTATGCAACTCTTAGTCAATTTTGAGTACAGCTGTATCCTTTGCAACTTTTTTATTATTTTTTATATAGAACCTCTGTCATTTTAGGCAATATACTTAACTGCTTTGTGCTTTGGTTTCTTCATCTTAAAAAGTGATCATAGTAATAAGACTGGCAGCATTGGATTGTTGAGAGGAGGAGTAAATAATACATTAAAAACATAAACTGGTAAAGAGTAAGCATTCAATAATTTTATTCATTATACTTTATTCTTAAAACTATGTTAAAAGTTTCAGAACTTCATTAGTTGCTTTGTCTGTTGTCTGTGTAATTTTGAGTGCATAACAAAAGTATATGTTAATCTTTAGATGAAACTAATACAAAATTCCCATTTTTATGTACACCAACATAGATTAAAGTGTTTTTTTTTTTTTCCCCCCACAGGGACAGAGAGAGAGTCAGATAGGGACACACAGACAGGAACGGAGAGAGGGGAGAAGCATCAATCATTAGTTTCTCGTTGCCGTCGCAGCACCTTAGCTGTTCATTGATTGCTTTCTCACGTGTACCTTGACCATGGGCCTTCAGCAGACGGAGCAACCCCTTGCTGGAGCCAGCGACTTTGGGTCCAAGCTGAGGAGCTTTTGCTCAAGACAGATGGGCCCATGCTCAAGCTGGTGAGCTCGGGGTCTCGGACCTGGGTCTTCCACATCTCAGTCCGACGCTTTTTCCACTGCGCCACCGCCTGGTCAGGCAGATTAAAGTGGTTTTTAATGAATTATGTATTATTGTAAGTCAAACAAGTAAATAACTATAATGTCTGCTTATTTATTCACTTGGGAAAAAGGTTTATTTTGTTAGTTTACTCTTTTGTTTTATTAAAGTTATTTTCAATTATAGTTGACATACAAGTTTTAAGTGTATAACATAGTGATTAGACATATAATTTATGAAATGATCACCTGATAAATCTAGTACTCATCTAACATCATACATAGTTATATACAAATAGCCAGTTATAAAAACAGTCACATGGATTTAAAGTACAGCATAGGAAATATAGTCAATAATATTGTAATAATTACGTACGATGTCAGATGGATACTAGTTTATTCTTATTTATCCCAACTACCTCTCTGCTGGTATACATCTCAGCCAGTCAACAGGAACAGTATTTCCTAGTTTATATTGTGCTTGTAGTCTACTCTTAGGCCTTTGGATGAGGCTAGGGTGAGGCTGTTCACAAGGATATGTGTGTGATTCAAAAGAAGAAAACACTGTCCCTGAGCTATAAGTAGTGTCCAAGTTACCTGGAGAGACATTACTTATTCTTTCTTTTTTGACATTACTTATTCTTAAATTGCATACTGTAATGCCTTGGTCATTCAGACAAGGAAAAGATGGGTGTCATTGTATATGCAGACCCAGGAAAAAGCACCAAGACTAAAAATCTATCTCTGTAAACAGAGGTCAAGGTAAGACTGAAGAAAGAGGCTGGCCACTTTTATTAATAGAAACTTCCATATGAGACGTGGCTTGGGAGGCTGCAAAATGAAATGGATCCCTGTGCTAACTGCAGGTGCAAAGTAATTATACGGCAAAAGGAGTGGGAGGAAACAATAATTGAGTAATTATATTAACTTGTTTAGCTTTTTTATTATAACAAAAATATACCTCAGATATTCACTCGCTAAACATTTGGTCCTGTTCTAAACATCCATGAAATCATTTGGTCCTCCCCAAAATGTCCTCGAAAGTGATCTTGTTCAAAATGCCCACAGAAACATTTGGTCCATGCCAAAATGTCCTGGATATTTGGTCCTGTCCAAAATGTCCAAGCTTATAAAACATCCCTGGGATTGAATTGCCCATAATGTTTATCTACACTTTTGGTTTACAGCATTAATACATTAAAATACTATTATATTTTATTGGTTCAACAATTATGTAGTGGCTGTACTGCCAATAATAACCTCTCTTACCGTAGTAGGCTAGCTGGTAATGGCACATGGGGGTTAGGTAGCTGAATCTTTGTGGAGATTTTTGATAGAAATAAATGTTTCCTGATCCAGATAATCATATAGTTTGTAAGATTCTGCAATCATAGATATCCATATTTATATTCTTTAAGCAGTTTACACCTTTCTCATACCATTGAAAATTTCCAATCAATGTATTTAAGGCCATCTATAAATAATAATCTAATTAAGGAGGAAAATGAGCAGTTAATCAAGGCCAACGAAGCAATTAACTATTCAGTTTTGCTATTTAAGAAATAATATAGTTCATTACTATAGGATATGTAGCAAATCATAATAAAACATTAATTATTATCTAACAGTTAAAAAAATATACTCAGTCTCTGACAATTCAAGGGTGCCAATATGCTAATCAGAAGCTATTAACCAAAATAAAATATTAAGTTTAGACAAAAAATTAAAAAATAGATGTTGTTAGACTATTCACTTGGAAAGATATGATTTAAAAATGAAACCCCTTTATCTATGCAATGAAAAGATACTGTAACTTTCTGTTCCAAACAACACACTAAATTAATAGAAAACATCTGCATCCTATAGTAAGAATAGGTGCAATAGCTTCTCCAGCTTCACTTTATCTTACTCTCATCTATTCATAATTTACATGGAAAGCTCTTTGAAAAACAATCTGCAGAGAATGAGCTTCTCAGATGACTGTCTAGTCTCCCTGTGAAAAATGTAATCATCCATAGCAGAACCTCTTCTATCTACAAATCAGTCATTAGAGCCGGAAGGTCTTAAGCCAAGGGCGAGCAGATTTTTAAAATATTAACCTTCTAACTTATCACTTTTGATTAATATGAGATGTGCACATAGAAAGAAATCGGTAGGTATATTTAGCTAGACAGTGACCTAAACTCTATTATGGTTTGTCATTCTTACATAAGCCCAGGAATTGACTTAGAGGCATGCATTTGATGCATTGGCAAGCCTGGGTTATATCAGAGGATCTCTAATAATGAGAAACTCTTCAGCACAGAATCATCAATCCTTCACAGTCTTTTAAATGTCAGCACATGTTACCTAAATTTTTGTGCTGCTGTTGAATTTTTTGTTTCAGACAATAAAAAGGAAACTGAAATGAAGCCTGTTTCCAGTTTCTTTTATAAATGATCTTAAAACTGTCCCCCCACCTAAAAAAAGCTTTACTATTATGAGACAGTGCTAAAAACAGAAAGAGTAGCTAATTTGAATCTTACAATTTAACTGTTAACACTAACTTAAAAAAACAGAGAGGTAATATTAGGGGTGTTTGTATATACATGTGTGAGAGAGAGACTGGAAGAGAAATGGGCAGAGAGAAAGAGACAGTGAGTGAGTTGAGGGAGAGTTGTGATAATATGTTGGGATAGTGCACAAAATCTTGACAAATGCATCCATGTCCCCCCCCCCCTCCTCCTCCAACTTCCTCCTGCCTAGATGCACTATAGAATGGAGCATCTTGATCGACTTTTTACATTTTGCCTGGGGTCTGATTTTGCTATTGCTTATTCTTTCCACTCTTGTTTGTTCTCTAAATCACTCATTTGTATTCTCTATATATTTTTTTTCTCGTTTTCAAGTTGTCATTTACTAGTTGTCCCCATGTTTGACATTTATTCTATAGCCTCTTGATCATGTCAGATAAAGCACTAAATAAATCTGGCAAACAGCTCTTTGATATGTGCAAAAAATAGTAACACATTATTTTGGGTTATAATTTCATCTTTAAAGTTGAGTTTTTCTTTCTTTCTTTCTTTTTTTTTTGACAGAGACAGAGAGAGTCTGAGAGAGGAACAGACAGGTACAGACAGATAGGAAGGGAGAGAGAGGAGAAGCAACAATTATTCATTGCGGTTCTTTAGTTGTTCATTGATTGCTTTCTCTTATGTGCCTTGACGAGGGAGAGGGGCTATAGCAGAGCGAGTGACCCCTTGCTCAAGCCAGTGACCTTGGGCTCAAGCCAGCGACCTTTGGGCATAAGCCAGTGACCATGGGGTCATGTCTATGATCCCATGCTCAAGCCAGCAGCCCTGTGCTCAAGCTGGATGAGCCTGTGCTCAAGCTAAATGAGCCTGCACTCAAACTGGCGACCTCGGGTTTTCGAACCTGGGTCCTCCGCATTGCAGTCCAACACTCTGTCCACTGCGCCACTCTCTGGTCAGGCTAGAGTTGAGCTTTTTAAATCCAGGGCATATAAAATATTACACAAACATGTAATTGTTATTTATGTGACATACTCCTTGCACTTTGTATTTAACCAGGAAATTATTGCCAGTCATTTCACTTGTTACAGATGAATCTCTTTGCTCACTAATAAGTTTAATCAGTATTAAACAATAGTTTAATCAGTATTAACCAAGACTAGAGTCTCTTATTATTTCTTAGAATTATTATTTCTAGAAAAACTCAAATCATGATGTCTTGCTTCTTCCCAGTGTTTTCAACTGCTGGTCTGTGGACCTGTCTGCCAGAAATTTCATGCTGGTTAGGGAAACAGTTAACCAACCTGAAGTTGTATGAGGATTATAGACCCAATGATCGTAGCTGAATTTGTTTATGCTCACGGTGATTTCTGCGTTAACAGTCCCCAAAATAATTCTGTTTTTCCAGTCTCCAAGTGTAAAAGGGTGAAAACCACTGTTTTATATTGGACTCTTGGACAATGATTCAAAAAATGAGATAGAAAACAGGGAAAGCACTCATTCAAAAGGAAATATTTTGGTGGTTTAACCATAGAACTTCTGAAACCTCTGTTTTTTGCTGTGCTGTATCTGTACTAAAAGTGATACCCGGCCCATATGTGACTACCAAAACTAGATTATCATCGCTTACCTTCTGGACCTTAGATTCATAAATCCAATTCATATATTCTATTGCCTGTTTGAGATCTTTGTTCAGTTACTTGGGAAGATAGCAAACTGAGCAGGACAAAACCAAGTGCTCTTGATTTCCCTGCCCCCCTCAATCCATCCACCAGGACTGGTTTTCTTCCAGGCTTCCCATGAGTGAGTAAACAGTACCACCAACCATGTACTTGTTTAAGCTAAGAATCTGTGAGTTGTTTTAGAGTCTTCTGACTCCTTCCTTCACACTTATTCTTCAACAAGTCCTGTTTATTTTACCTGCAGAGTATACCCTGAATCAATCTAATGTTATCCACTTGTGCTAATCCCCAGCATAATCCCAATAACCACCATCTCCTGCCTGGATGACTGCAGCACCTTTCTCACTGGACTACCCTCTTCCACCCTGGACTCGTTATCAGCTATGGTGATGTTTAAAAAAACAAAACCCAAGACAACAAATTCTACCATATTTCTTCTGTGTTTAAACTCACCCAGTAGCTTCTCACTGCTAGAATAAAACCTCTGGAAACTACATACCTCACCAACTACAACTCACACCATTTTGCCTCTTATCCAGTACTTTTTAATCAAGTAGGATTTTCTATTTATTTTTACATACTAATTCTGGTCTTTCCTGAGGCCATGTGCACTAGCTAACCATTGGCCTATCTGCAGTGACCATCTCCCCAGTCTCTATGTCACACTGGCTCCATCTTACCATTCAGAATTTAGCATAAATATCACCTCCTGCGAAAAGCTCTCCCTGGACAACTTGTAATAGTCATCTAGTCACTAGTTGTATTAATTAGCTATTACCACTACTCCCAACCACCCCAAATATCAACAATTTACAACAACAATCATTTTTCTTGCTCACAGGCCAGTGGGTTAGCTGGATCAGCTCTACTTCAGGCTAAAGGTTAGTTGGGTTTGGCTCCAGGCTTCTGGTCAGATGCAAGGGTGACATGTCACATTCTACTACTCAATGGTTATCTGGGGCATGCTCTACTCATGGTGATTATAGGAATTCAAGAGGCCAAACCAAACTGTAAAAGCACATTTAAGGACTCTTGTTCTATCACAAATACTAGTATTCCATTGTCCGAAACAAGTTATATGACAAAGCACAACATTAACACTCTGAAGACTTTACCTCAAGTCTCATTGGCTCAGATGTTGTCATATACTCATACCTAAGAAAATTATTGGCAATGGCAGTGCTGTTACCATTAGACCAATCAACACTCTTTCAGGAAGTGATAAAGCTTATTCTACAGCAAGTGGTCAGTCACTTGGAGAATGACAAAAAAACTCAGTATTCTGTTAGAAAGGAGGTAGGGAATGGGTAAAAAGCTGTTGGTAAATCCATTGTAAATTAACAACAGCAAATGTAAATTTACACCAGAGCTTTGATGGACTGTAGTTGAAGTGGGTAGAATATAATTATGCTTATGTTGATGTAATTGACATGATATATTTTTTCCCCTCAGAGTAAGATTTATTGACTTTCACCCAATTCTATTATGCTGTTCCTGAGTTACCGGCAAGAAAGCTGGACTTTGCCCATCCTGAATTACTATGGTCTAAATTCTGGTTTGCAGAACAGAGAAAGTAAGCAACCTCTCCTCAGAAAGAATTTTCAAGAATTAATTTTGCCTGAGTATAATTACCTTATATCTTATTAAAGATTGATGATGTTCAAGTTAATTTTTTTTTTTTTTTTAGTATTAAGGCTTCTTGATAAAAATCTATATAGTAGATGTCTTAGTTTCTAATTCTGCTCTCCTGCTAACATCTAGAATGCAGCATGTTCCTTTTCCACATGCTGGTAGAATTGACTCTCAGGTACTGCTTATAACTCCACCATTTCACAGAAGATCAGTCAAGGTGTACCTTTTGGCTCATAGTCCTATTTCCCCAGGTGAAACTTCTACTGCATGCTTCAGAAACTAACAAGTGTGTAGTGGTTCCTACCCTCCATGACCTATCTGGTAAGGTCTTGCCTCATTTCAGCTGTGTGTGATCATAATAACTTTATGACAAATATATTGACTGATAATCATAGATAACATAATCACAAATTCAATATTCCCAGATTAGCAAATGATTGCAGATCTCTCCGTATCTAAAAAGTCTCATAATACTCATTCATTTGTTCTCCTTTCAAGAAGTAATGAGCACTTAGATTCACTTTTCATTCATTTATATATTGGATATAACTAACAATCTAAGTCAAGTAAAATTGAGATAATCTTTAAAAATGTGAGATTAAAGATTAATTAGTGAAATGAGTATTTAGCTGTGACCTTGAAGGAGAAAATTTACTAGCTAAGCCTCAGGGTTCCTGAAGGACATTCTTAGAAGTGTTCACAACTACTTCCCTTATCAGAAAAGAGAGATTCAAACTTGGGAAATGACTTTAGTTGTTTTGGTTAGTGTTTGAAATTTTAAAATCATGTTAATTTTCAAAGATCCTGTCAATTTAATGAATTTTTTTTAAGCAAAATAATTTGCCCTGGTCCTTTTTTTTCATAGTTAAACAATATGTTTTGTACCATTTTCTAACATGTAAATATGGTTCTCTACTAGTGTACAGGATATAAAATATTGTTAATAAGCATACAGACCCCAGTGGATGGCAGACCTTACCGGTAGAGACCATTACTTAAAGAAAAGCATGGCAAAGCTATACAAGTTCTACTTCTGGTATCCATTTTTTTTTTTTTTTAAATTCAAGGCCATACTATCA
Organism: Rhynchonycteris naso; assembly: GCA_037038555.1. Classification (NCBI taxonomy): domain Eukaryota; kingdom Metazoa; phylum Chordata; class Mammalia; order Chiroptera; family Emballonuridae; genus Rhynchonycteris; species Rhynchonycteris naso. The sequence goes on along the minus strand of CM072997.1, from coordinate 49,614,524 downwards.
GCATTACACATTTAAAGCCTGTTTACCCATTTAAAGTAAAACTGGGTTCTAGTTTCACTTCTGCAATACATTGTCTGTGTTGACATTGGCCAGTTTCAGTCTTCACATCAGTCAAATAGGAATGAATTCAATTGCTCTTTCTACATTGTTGATTTGTTAAGATGGTAAAATGAAATAGAAATGTATTAAATTTCCTTGAATACTCAAATGTGTTATATAAATGTAAGATTTACAAAATTATGGATATGATTTGAGTTTCAATAGTGATGTTCAAGTGTAGAATCTTTTCCACATTTGTTTTTATAGCTTAGGGCTGACCTCTGCAACTCTCCGCTCCCAAGCCATTTTCAATTTAAAGTAGTTTCATTTCTGTCAACTTGAGATACTGTATGTGAGCATCCATTTCAAAGCTCCTTCCCCCTTTCCCAGGATTCTGGCAGAGCTCCCACACAGCTGCGGAGTCCCACTGACCAAAGAAAGACAGACTGATGTCTGAATTCATTCCCATCTCTCCTCCCAGCTTACTGTGTCCACGCAGCTGCAGAAGCTTCACGTGTGTGTATGTCTGCGTGTGTTAATGTGTGCTCCCATGAATGACCATATTTGGCTGTTACAATTGTGATTCCCTCTTCTGTTTGTCATTATTGGTTCTCCATATAACACCTATCCACTGGCTCTCTGTGTGCTCCTGGCTCTCTCCTCAGCATAATTGTTAGTTCTGGGGAATTCACATTGGCTTCCTCTTAGCTAGTTCCCCAGGATGGGTGATTCTTTCCAGTCGTAGCTACTTTTTATCCTCTAGGTGGGAAGTCTTGTAATTGGAGGTCTCCCTACTTCAGTGGGCAGCCTCCTAGGATACTGACAGATGGCTTAAGCCTGACTTGCCTTTAGAGGTCTTTTAAAATTAAAATTAAAATTTTATTTTAATTTGGGGAATGCTCAGGCATACATGTAGGCCAGGCAGTGGGATTATAGACTTCCTTTGCAGACTACCCGGGCCTTCCAGCTCTTAGCCTCACATTTAGAATTTTCCCCATGTTTTGACACAATTGAGGTTCATCTTCAGACTTGCAGCTCTGTAGCTTGGGGAACAGGGACAAGAAAAACCAACCTGCAAGGGAAGGGGGGAAGAGGTGGGCAAGCGATCGTTAATAACTCACAAGCAGTCTATGCAGAGTTGGGCGAAGGGGCAGTCTTTTGCCATAACATTTCTTTGGAATGTTGTTACTTTGCAAATTTTATAATGGAGGTGCCCATGTGGCTTTTCTTTGAATTTAGAATGTGAATCATGCATCTCTTTCTGTTCTCAGCTCTGAACTCTCTCCAGTGTAGTCTCTACCCCGTGTGGAAACCCTGGGGGAGCAGAAATGTTCTCTATGTCTAACTGCAATTTACACTTTTATATACTTAATTGTCCTGTGCCCCATAACATTTGGTCCATGCCTGATATAAAGGTTTTGGTCACATAGGACTATCAGTCAGCTGTTTACAGATTCTCCTCAACTTATAATGGGGTTGTGTTCAGATAAATCCATTGCAATTAGAAAATCACATAAGTAAAAAATGAATTTAATACATTTAATCTAATAAAAATCATAATTTAGCTTACCCTACCTTAAATGTGCTCAGAACACAATATCCAAAAAATGCTGACATCACAGTACACTGTAGAACAGTGGTTCTTAACCTGGATTCTATTGAACCCTAGGGGTTGATGAGTTGGGTCTCAGGGGTTCCGAGAAGCCTCTGCCGCAGAGGTCAGAATAAAGTAATACCGTAAATTGTTGTGAGTTCATGCACTTTGTTGGTTTTGTTCTTTGAGCAAGGTGATGTTCATGCACGGCTCATTTTATGCACCAATAAAGAAACATATACCTATATCTTGAATTTGGAAAAAAACCCATATTTTATTTATCACTAAAGAAGAGTTCAGTGAATGCGCATATGAAACTGGTGGGTTCGGTACCTCAAAAAAGGTTAAGAACCACTGCTGTAGAGTATTGGTTGTTGACTCTCATGATCCCCTGACTGGGAGCTGCGACTTGCTGATGCTGCCCAGGATCGTGAGAGAGTATCGTGCTGTGTATCTCCAGCCGGGGGAAAGATCAAAATTCAAAATTTGAAGTAAGGTTTCTTCTAAATGCCTATTACTTTTGAACCATTGTAAAGTTAAAAATATCCTAAGATGAACCATCTTGTTGGGACCATCTGTATTCACCTGTTTCTCCTGCTTAATTGGAACTTTTTGAGTGTAACAGCTGTTCAGAGGCTGGCACATAGTAGGTGTACAGTAATTTTTGTCACATGAATGAATACAATAGATAAATGAGTGAATGAAAGAAACTCTGGAAATGCAAGGGTAGCACCTAATATTTAATTACTAAGAAACCAGGAACAACTGTCTTAATACTATCCTATCCCTATAGACATTTGCTATTATTTTAGTCAAATATGATTTTGTAAGTTCACATCAATGTACATCCAATTGTCATATACTGAGTATTAGGTAACTGAGTAGCCAGAAAAATAGTTTTCATTTTTTTTTTTTGAAAATGTTTTACTTCATTTCTTCCCAGAAGCCAACAGTAGGATAAAACTAGCGTATATTAAGTAATAAATTTAGTTGCTCCCCTGATATCTACTTACATGCCTGAATTAGTATAACTTTTTTTTTTTTAAACAGTGAATCTAAAGGTGGTTTATGGTTGTGAAGTTCCCTGTATGAAGGGTGAACATTCAGAAAACCCCTCTGTAAAGCCAGTAGCGGGGGCCACTATCACAGCCGCCTGGCCCATGCAGGTTTGCATTTGATTAGAACAGTCGGTAATCAAACAACGGAGCCAAGAACTGGTGAGCCATCACCTTTAATTCTAGCTTGCACCCGGCGGGCAAGCAAAAACACACACTGGGCTCCAAAACCCACTCATTCAGTGCTCACAAAGCTACTGACTTATCCGAGTTTCCTAGAATCAAAGGTTTCTAGCTCACCAGACTTATTCACCTGTTTCCCATCTCCTTCTCTCTACACAAACTCTGCACAAACTGGCTTCTCCCTCAGCACTCTGCCATCTTGGCTGCTTCTCCTGGCCTCCATGTGGCATTCATCTGCTCTCCTCTCTAATATCTCAGGAAGCAAGAGAGAGAGCAAGCTCCCGGCCTGCCCCACTTTATACTGTAGAAATCCAAACCCTTAATCCAATCTACAAACAAGAAAGTCTCTGATACAAAGTCCCTTATCTGAGACATACTGGGAGGATTCCTCAGGAGTGCACCACCCTACATCATCCAATCAGTCAACGGTGTGGGGAAAAGCTTACTCTTAAAACTAAGCCTTAGGCTATAACGACCCAGCCTGCTTACATTACAGCCTTTCCCCCACAGCCATCCCAAGCATAAGGGCAAATAATATCACCTGGGTAACTGGCTTCCATGTGGGCAGCGCCATCTTTAACAAAGTGAGCATATTATATTTTATCTGCCCAACACCCTCCCCTGAGGCAGTAGCAGAGCTTGTCTTATTAAGTAATCTCAGCATGACCTTTTATTAAGTCTCATATTTATAATTTCATCCTTTGAAGGAATCCTTTATTTTGCCCATTTTCCTCCTAATTTTGTGTATGTTTGTCTTTTTGAATTTTTAAACTAATATTAATATCTTTCTTTTCTGAATTTGAGCTTAAGAGAAACCATGGTAAGTTGTTCAATTATCTTTGACATTTTAGTAGCAGTGAAGTGTAAACTTTTTCACAACAAACACAGTGTGTCCTCACCTTACTAGTTTAGTTCATGACAATTAATTTGTTGGCACTCTGTGATTCTCAGCAGAGGCAAATACTTAGTTATTTGTATGGTTCACAATGAAGTCTGATTTAGAGAAATCCCTGAATTCATATTCGTGTTCTCTGTTATGTCCAGTGTTCTGTGCTTTTTCCTTTTCTCTGGAAAGTTTTCATCTGTGTTGCATTTGTATATATGATGAGACACTAATTTTCTCAAATCTTTGCCTTCAAATCTAGATTTTTTTTTTCACTCAACACACATCTAATGTGGGTCAGGTAGAAAACAGAATATCTTAAGGTGCTTAGACCTGAGAAAGATAGGCTAATATCCATAATTCATTATGATCACCACTGACAGATGAACAGGAAAGGTGTGGGTGAGAGAAATATGTAGTTGGGTGTTTTCAGATAAGATGGAACTGGAAAGGCATGGAATGGCAGGTGTAAAGCCAGTAGTCGGGGCCACTCTCATAGCAGCCTGACCCGTGCAGGTTCTCATTAGATTTGAACAGTCGGTAATGAAACAACGGAGCCAAGAACTGGTGAGCCATCAACTTTAATTTTAGCTTGTACCCAGCGGGCAAGCAAAAATACACACTGGGCTCCAAAACTCACACATTCAGTGCTCACAAAGCTACTGACTTATCCGAGTTTCCTAGCATCAAAGCTTTCTAGCTCACCAGAGTTATTCGCCTCTGTTCCTCATCTCCTTCTCCAGCACAAACTCTGCACAAACTGGCTTCTTCCTCAGCACTCTGCCATCTTGGCTGCTTCTCCTGGCCTCCATGTGGCCTTCATCTGCTCTCCTCTCTGATACTAATCTCAGGAACCCAGGAACCGAGAGCAATCAAGCTACTGGTCTGTCCCACTTTATATTGTAAAAATCCAAACCCTTAACCCAATTTACACAAACAAGGAAGTCTCCAATACAAAGCCACCCATCCGAGGCACAATGGGATTCCTCAGGAGAGTGCACCACCCTACATCATCCAATCAGTCAAGGGTGTGGAGAAGAGCTTACTCTTAAAACTAAGCCTTAGGCTATAATGAATCGGCCTGCCCACAGCCTGTTCCAGAACACACATTAATATCAACGAGCTTCCATGTGGGCAGCGCCATCTTTAACAAAGTGAGCATAATATATTTTATCTGCCCAACAGTAGGACAGAGCTAGATATTGGCAGGACAGCAGGTAGTTGGACCTATGTTGAAAGAGCGGCTAGGTGAAATGTAGACATGAAATTAAAATAGTATAGATCAGAATAAATGATCCAAATGATGGAATACAGAGTTGATATTGTGGATTAAAAAGGAGCCACATGTTGAACCTGACAAGTTCAGGGAAAGCCTGCATGATGGCCTTGCAAACCCAGAGACCTAAAGTAACTGCACAGGATGGTCTGAAATGAAAACTTTCTAACTAAAAGCAGTTCATGGTGGATAGTCATGTTCTAGTTACCTGTTTTTCTCTAACAAAGGTTAACGCCTACCTTAATCAAACCTGTCTGTTGTCTTTTGCTTCTACAATATTGTACCTGATAACATGCCTTTGAAATGTAAGGGTAATCTTCTTTTCCTGTCGCCGTCAGGGCAGGCATCCCACCAGCGCAGGACCAATAAACAACTCCCACATTCCTGCCTATGTAAAAGAAGTTTCAGTGTATTCATTTTTACTTCTTATCCAATCCCAGAGATTTCCTTGCTTTGCTTTCTCCTGCCTCCCCAATCTGTCACCAATGCATATCGTGTGACCCCCTATGTCTTCCCCTTCGATTCTGATGTATGAAATAAGTGGCAAAACTGTCATTTTCCGGAGCATTTTTTCCATTCGTTGAGATTCTGCTTCCTGGCAGTTGTCAACAGTTTTGTTCAAATAAACTCATAAAACATTCTTACAAGTTTGGAAGTTTCTTACGTTGATAATATAAATAATTCAAAATAGCATTTATTTTACTTAGTGCATTTGTTTCTTAGGGCTGTTATCACAAAATCCCATAAACTGGATGACTTAACAGAAATTTTCTCACATTTCTGGAGGCTAGAAGTCTGAGGTTAAGAAACTAGCATGACTGATTTTTTTCTGAGGCCTCTCTCCATGGCTTGCAGATCCTCTTTTTATAAGGACAAGAGTCAGATTGGATTAGGGGCCACCTTAACCCTGTTTTAACTTAATCACATCTTTAAAGGCCCTATGTTTAATATAGTCACATTCTGAAGACTGAGGTTAGGGCTTCAACTATGGATTTTGGGGGTTATTTCAGCTAATAATACTTAAGAAAAATATCTTTTGAAGATATGTCATCTATGAAGTTAGTTTGTAATCTTAGTGTAGTGGTTTCCAAACATTAATAGACAAATTGTTGGATCCCTCCCATCTCTATGAGTTTCTGACTCAGTAGGGCTTGGGAGGGGGCTGAGAATTTGCATTCCTAGCAGGTTCCCAAGTGATACTGATGTTGCTGGTCCTATGACCTATGATCACACATGAGTGGACAATTAGGGAAATACATTAGTCACAGGGAATAAGTAGAGAAAAAATATAGCACCTTAAGAATTCACTGCTGTCCCCTGCTGCCTGCCAGAAAAAAGGAAATGGGGACACCATGGAACTGAATTCTAACAACCTGAATGAGTCTGTAAGTGGATTTATGTCTAGAGACTCTAAAAAAGATTGAAGGCCTTGGCTTTGGTCTTATGAAACTCTAAGCAAAGATCTAGTTAAGCCCACAGTGTACCCTGAATTCTAACCCACGGAAGCTGTGAGATAAATAAATATTGTTTTAAGACACAGGTTTGTGGTAATTTGTTTCAGCAGCAATAGAGAACTAACATAGAAAAGACCATAGGTAATTCTTAAAAACCATGGACAGATCACTCTCTCAAAACAGGTAGTTATCCTATAGCATGGATTTGCTTCCATTTTATATTTGTCTTAAAAGGAAAAATAAAGATTGGTAAACTTTTTTTCAATGTGTGTTCCATGGAGAAAAGATAGGTAGTTTGTCTCTTGAGGGGTCCTAATTTACATTTTAATATAAAGGTTTTGCAAGAAAAAACAATTCATGGATTTGTCTAACTTCATATTTTCAAATTTATTTGACTACTGAGTCCTTTAGAAATGAAATGTTGAGGCTACCAACTAAAACTCATTAAAAGCACATTGAATGAGTGGTTCAAAGACCACTGATATTGGGACACTCATGCTCCAAATGTAAAAAATTATTCCAAATTCCATTTCCCTGGACTCAAGTCGTGAAATGTCTATTTTAAGTAACAACTTTTTTTTTTTTTTTTGGTGTGTGAGTTTAATTAAAAATAAATTTCTATCCTACCATTATCTAAACCTACATATTGCAAATACCTACAGGCCAGGCAGATAATATAAATGAATCTAGTGGGCTAATTATAAATAAATAGAAAGTCGTGTGTGTCATGTGTTCTTACGAAAGTTTTCTAGAGTAGATATTGCTTAATATGGCTATGTATGAAGATCTTGAACTTTGTTAGGTATGACCAAATTGTTCTCTAAAGTACTTATACAGTTTTGGCTCCCACCAACAATACTTAAAAATTCTATAACATTTATTTTCTTTTTAGATTAAAAGTGGTGATATCAAACAAGTATGATGAAGTATATTAAAAATGGTGTGTTGGGCCTGACCAGGCAGTGGTGCAGTGGATAGAGAGTTGGACTGGGATGTGGAAGACCCAGGTTCGAGATCCTGAGCTCGCCAGCTTGAGCACGGACCCATCTGGCTTGAGCAAAAGCTCGCCAGCTTGGACCCAAGGTCCCTGGCTCCAGCAAGGGGTGCTCCATCTGCTGAAGGCCCGCAGTCAAGGTACATGTGAGAAAGCAATCAATGAACAACTAAGGTGTCACAATGAAAAACTAATGATTGATGCTTCTCACCTCTCTCCGTTCCTGTCTGTCTGTCTCTATCCATCCCTCTCTCTGACTCTCTCTCTGTCCCTGTAAAAAAAAAAAAAAGTGGTGTGTTGGGTAGGTATGTGTCTTTCTTATTTTATGTGTATTTTGTATGTTTGAAATATTTTATAATAAATCATAAAAAAGTAAAAAAAGATAAAAGAAAGGATAAATAAAAACATATAAAGAGATTTAGGGACTGTGGCAAGCTGGAGAGCATGACCTGCCTAAGGCAGGCTTACTCTGCTTGTCTCCCAGTAACATTGCCATGTAATACGGTATCGTAAAATTGGCAGTTTTTATGAAAAGCTTGAAATTCAAATTTTTATGTGAAAATTTCTAACACATAGACAAGGAGTGGACCAAATAAAACACATTTGTGTCCAAGAATTGGCTAGCGGGATGCTGGTTTTGATCCTTTTTCCCAAGTCTTTGGAGGATCTCACTGGCCATATTCTTCCCCCACCACTGTGTGAAGTTTGTAGAAGGTTATTTCTCACACAGTCTACCTTTCTTGCACCTGGAAAAAGGAAGAATAAAGATATACATTTCTGAGATGTTAAACATCTATACTAAATGGCAATGAACATCCTTGGTATGAATGTTTTTTTTTTTCTTTTTACAGAGACAGAGAGTCAGAGAGAGGGATAGATAGGGACAAACAGAAATGGAGAGAGATGAGAAGCGTCAATCCTCAGTTTTCTGTTGCAACACCTTAGTTGTTCATTGATTGCTTTCTCACATGTACCTTGACCGCGGGCCTTCAGCAGACGGAGCAACCCCTTGCTGGAGCCAGCGACCTTGGGTCCAAGCTGGTGAGCTTTGCTCAAACTGGATGAGCCCATGCTCAAGCTGGTGACCTTGGGGTCTCGAATCTGGGTCCTCCACATCCCAGTCCAACACTCTATCCACTGCGCCACCACCTGGTCAGGTGGTATGAATGTTTTTTGAGGGCCAGAACCTGTAAATAGGCTTTATAATTTCCTTTTGTACATAGAATAAAACCTAAACATTACCAAACATTTAAGCCCTGGTTTACTTTCCTTACTTTAGTTTTGACTATTCTTTTTCTTATATCCTTTGCTCAGAGCAAACTAAACTTGATATTTTCTAGAGGGGTGAGTAAAGCAGAAATTTAAAGCAAAGGCTCTGGAACTAAACTGATCTGGCGTTGTAACCAGGCTTCATCATGATTTACTGCATGAACTCGGGCAAGATTTCATCTTTCTGATCTTTAGTTTCTTTTTTTTTTTCTTCCAGAGAGAAAGAGACAAGAGAGGAGAGAATTAGAGAGCGAGGGAGAGTGAGAAGCATCAACTCATCAACTTTAATGCTTCATTTTAGTTGTGCATTGATTGCTTCTCATAAGTGCCTTGACTGGGGATCGAACTTCAGGCTCAAGCTGAACTAGTGACCTCTTGCTCAAGCCGCTGACTGCGGGCTTAAACCAGAGACATTGGGCTTCAAGCCAGCAGTCTTTGGGCTCAAGTGAGGAATGACCCTGTGCTCAAGGTGGCAAGCCCACACTCAAGCTGGTGACTGTGGGGTTTGGAACTGGTGACTTCAGTGTTCTGGGTTTACTCTCTATCTACTTTACCACACAAGTCAGGCCAGGCTGACCTTGTTTTTTTTTTTTTTAGCAATAGAGGCAATCATATTATTTATATCACAAATTTAAGAAGATTGAGTGAGACCACACACACACACACACACACACACACACACACACACGTCTTAAGAACAATGCCTGGTACACAATAAGCATTCTATAAATGCTAGCACTTAGCATCTGTAAAATTAGGATAAAAACATCATTAGTGTGATGGTGAATTAGATAAAATTTGTAGACTTCTAAATGACGTGCGGGGGACAAACTGCACCAATAGTTCCTATCCTCCATGCTTTTCTACCTACTTGTACTAATGCTAGTTTCTCTGACTTAAGGTCTTTTTACCATCTTTGCATGGTCACATTCTACTCATTTTCAAATGTTATTTCACATGCCATCTTCTTCAGAGAGTGGTCACTCACTCATTCAAAACATTTGACTGAAATCATCTTTTGTACCCATATCACTTTATCTTGGCACTTTCACTTGTATTTGTAATACTTTGATTTTATAAAAAGAAATGTCAGTTTTCAGAAGACACCTTTTTTAAAAATATATATTTTTCTTTATTTTTTCAAGTGAGAGGAGGGGAGATAAAGAGACTTCTGCATATGCCCTGACCAGGATTAACCCGGCAAACCCTGTCTGGAGCCAATGCTCTGTCCAGTTGGAGCCATGCTCGCAACTCAGCTAATTTTTTGTGCCTGAGGTGGAGGCTCCATGGAGCCATCCTCAGCACCTGGGTTGATGTGCTCAATTCAACTGAACCATGGCTTGGGGAGAGGAAGAGAGAGAAAGAGAGAAAGAGAGTGGGTGGAAAAGCTGATGGTCACTTTACCTGTGTGCTCTGACTGGGAATCAAATTGGAGATATCCATATGCTGGCCAATGCTCTGCCACTGAGCTAGCCAGCCAGGGCCAACAAAATATATTTTTTATTTATTCTTATATTTATGACCTTACTTAACACAGGGCTAGACACCTAGTAGGCAGTAATTTCTTTTTTCCAAAAACGAAATAAATCTTTATGAACATCCTCCTTTTCTGACTAGGAACTCTAATAACAGTGGCAGATGTACTTCCATTAAAACACACAGGAACTCCAAGTCATAAGAATATCAGGCTCATTGAGATTTCTCAAATTATTATTATTATTATTTTTTTGCTACCTATCAACAAAGGTGAGTGACATGATCAAGCAACCTTCATGATTAGGAGGCTGGGTACTTCTCTTATCAGGATTTAGAGGTTAATTCACTGTAAACATCCTATTCATTCAAGAAACTCAAGTTACCATTTAAAAAAATGGCTTTTAAATCAGCAATAGATTATTATTTTCCAAATTATTTAAACTGTTTTCTAAATTCTTGACAAAGTATGACATAATTTATCTTATTCATTAGAAAATTTCTTGGTCCTAAGAAGGTTACATTGACACCTTGTCTTCAATTAGTTATGTGAACTTAAGTTATTTTAATACTCTAGATCTGATTCCTCATATGTAAAGAGACAATTCATTAACTTGACTGTTCACTGACTTCCTCATACTATCCTAGCCTATGAAGAGCAAATTCTATAATTGATAACTTATTTTTACCTCTTCTATTTCTTTCAAAATCTATTTTTAACTATTTTGAGAAAGGCTAAGAACAAGGTAAAGGAAGAGAAAGGAAAACCAGGTTTCTATCTAATGGGTAAAGAATTATTTTGGGGGGTATTTTGTAAAAGACATGATGCTGGAGTATCTGTGGCAAGTCAAAAAGTAGACAGTCACAAGAATTAAAATAAAACTGTGTGTTGGGTGTTCATGGTGGAAGAAAATGTCAATGCCGCATCTTGCCTGGGAGTTTCAGGAGAGGTCAGAAAACTTGACAGCATTGTTAAGGACACTCACATTGTAAAGTGAGTTGCTTGAGAACTTACATGGCACTTGTAAAGGGTGAGGTCCAAAATGGATTTTCTTAGCAATAATCTACCACACATTCATATATTACACCCATATATGAGGGTGAGGCTGAAGAGGCCGAGAGTAGGATTTATTAAAGAGCATTGTCAGTGTGTTGGATTTTTCTTCTTCACCAACCATGCCCCCAGTGAAGATTATTGGTAGGAGGATGATTTCTTTTTATTTGAAACCCAGTGTAAAATTTTTCTGTGTCCTTTGGTATATAAGGGACCCCCACGTTATATTTGACTCATGCCTAAAGGGTCTAGAGACTCGAAGCTGGAGCTGGTCCTACTCCTTTCTGATTGTAGAAAAATGAGGGTCCCAGTAAAAGCAAACTGTACTTCCACCAACAGTGGGGCAAAGGTGAGGTATCTTCGGAAAAATCTCAAGCCCACGTTTGGTGATAGTAAGAGACTTCTTAAAAACTAGCCTGCCCAAGACCATTGTGAACGAAAAAGAGAAGGTGAACATTGGTGTGAAGAAGAGATTTAATATTTTTTCCTAAAGGATAACTAATTTTTTTCAACTCTATCTATTGACTGGCTTCTAATTATCTGCAATGTCATCTTTCTCATATAACAAGTTTCCTGATTAATATAAAAGTAAAAGTAATCTAATATCTTATATTAATATAAGTTTTGAGCTCCTGGAAGGCAAGGCAGTGTCTCTAGCAAAGTGTCTGTGTTGAGATATAGGAAAAAAAATCAATAAAAGCTAATCTTTGTTAAGATGATTAAATAATGAATGACAACACAATATTTTGCTAAAGTTTTTTTTTGTAACTTGTTGCTTACCAAACTTTATAAATGTCTCCTTAAGGAAAATTATAAAGATTTGAAATGTCATAATTATTTGCTTGGACATATGGACTTTTAAGTTCTAAATCTTGGGAGAATTTAACTCAATCTATCTGAACACAGGTTACTAAAACAAAAAAGTTTGATATTTCTAGATGAAGAATAATTTGAATAAAATTCAAATTAATCACCCATGGATCTCATAACTACAAATAAACATGCATGGTTTTTAAAAATGAAAAGTAAAATTTTTAGGCACATTTCTACAGGGCAAATATCCCCTGGTACCTGACAGAAAGAACTGGGGAAGAAAAAATGCAGCTACTTAAGATTAAAACCTTGTGTGAGGTTTGTTCAAGAGAGATATCTCACCTGAGTACTCAGCCAGACGCCTGGCAGGCTTCAGAAAAGCACCAAACAATTTTTCCATTAGAAAGGATTTATTATTATAAAGTATGTTCAAAATTGATCATGTTTAGAGAAGTTGCAAATTCTGGGCAAAATGTCCTGAGTAGTGAGCAAATTAAGATTGTGCTCTATAATTTCTTTATAATTTTTATTTTATTTATTTATTTTACTAGGACTACAATAGTTAACATAATTATACAAATTTCTGAAACAAATGCTCTCTCATTTCTTTTTTTTTTAGCTCTTTATTTAAAGTTTTAAATTTTATTTAGAAAATTAACTTTAACAGGGTGACATTGATCAATAAGGTACATAGGTTTTAGGTAAACATTTCTATAGCATTTGAACTGTTGATTATATTGTATACCCATCACCCAAAGTCAGATTATTTTCTATCACCTTATATTTGTCCCTCTTTATATTCTTCCTTTCACCCTCCCCCCTTCCTTTTCCTCCACATTCTTTTCCCTCTGGTAACCACATCACTTTTTTCCATGTCCATGAGTCTCAGTTTTATAACCAACCTATGTGTGAAATCATACAGTTTTTAGCTTTTTCTAATTTACTTATTTCACTCAGTATATTGTTCTCAAGGTCCATCTATATCATCATAAATATCACTATGTCATCATTTCTTATGGCTGATTAGTATTGCACTGTATATATGTACTACATCTTCTTTATTCAATCCTCTATTGAGGGACACTTTGGTTGTTTCCAGGTCTTGGCACTCTGAATAATGCTACAATGAACATTGGGATGCATGTGTCTTTATGTACTAATATTTTTGAGTTTTGGGGGTAGATACCCAGTAGAGGGATTGCTAGGTCATATGGTAATTCTATTCTTGATATCTTGAGGAACCACCATACTTTCTTTCATAATGGTAGTACTAATTTGCATTCCCACCAGCAGTGAATAAGGGTTCCTTTTTCTCCACAGCTTCTCGGACACTTGTTATTACCTGACTTGTTGATAATAAACAGTCTAACAGGTGTGAGGTGGTATTTCATTGTAGTTTTGATTTGCATTTCTTGAATAGCTAGTGAAGATGAGCATCTTTTCATATATCTGTTGGCAATTTGTATGTCCTTTTGGGTCTGTTCAGGTCCTCTTCCCATTATTTATTTATTTATTTATTTATGGATTCAGGGAAGTCTTAGTTAATGGGTAACAGAAATGAAGACAAACATTTACAATAGAACTTGGTAATTTTTATAATTACGTTGCATACAAAGTTTATTTAAAATATGACAAAGCAACCTTTTTTCAATTACAGCTGACATTGAATATTATTTTATGTTAGCTTCATGTTACAGCATAGTGCTTAGACATTTATATAATTTACAAAGTGGTCTCCCAGGTAAGTCTAGTAAGCACCTAGCACCATATATTCTTATTTCAGTATCATTCACTATATTCCCTATGTTGTACCTTATGTTCTTTTTTTTAAATTGATTTTAATTTATTGTGTTTACATAGATTCTAGTGTTACCTCGAATGCATCACCCCTCCCCTGTATTCCCCTCAACATCTCCATTAACCCCTCCCTAGAGCACCCTCCACCCTTCCCTTCAGGTTTATCTCATTCTATCCTCCCCTTTCCCTCTGTTCTCTTTTCCTCTGGTCCCTTTGATCCATCCTCTGTCTCAATTCCGTTCCTAAGTTCATATTGTTCATTGGATTCCTCAAATGAGTGAGGTCATATGTTATTTTTCTTTTTCTGCCTGGCTTATTTCACTTAACTTAATAGTTTCCCTATCCTTCCATGTTGTCACAAAGTTTAAAATTTCTTTCTTTTTCATGGCCCCATAGTATTCCATTGTATATATGTACCACCACTTTGTAATCCACTTGTCCACTGACAAACACTTGGGCAGTTTCCAGTTCCTTGCTATTGTGAGCAATGCTGCCATGAACATGGGGGCACATTTCTTCTTTTCAAACAGTGATATGGTGTTCATAGGATATATTCCTATAAGTGGGATAGCTGGGTCAAAAGGCAGTTCAATTTTTAATTTTTTGAGGAATCTCTATACTGTTTTCCACAGTGGCTGCACCAGTCTGCATTCCCACCAGCAGTGCAGGAGGATTCCCTTTTCTCCACATCCTCACCAGCACTTATTCTGTGTTGTTTTGCTGATGAGAGCCATTCTGACTGGTGTGAGGTGATATCCCATTGTGGATTTAATTTGCATTTCTCTAATGATTAGTGATGTTGAGCATTTTTTCATATGTCTATTGGCCATCAGTATGTCCTCTTTGAAGAAGTGTCTATTCATTTCTTTTGCCCATTTTTTGATTGGATTTTTTATCTTCCTGGTGTTGAGTTTTACAAGTTCTATATAAATTTTGGTTATTAACTCCTTATCAGATGTATTGTCTAATATTTTATCCCATTGTGTGGTTTGTCTTTTCATTCTGTTCTTATTGTCTTTAGCTGTGCAAAAACTTTTTAGTTTAATATAGTCCCATTTGTTTATCCTGTCCTTTATTTCATTTGCCCATGGAGATAAATCAGAAAAATATTGCTGTGAGAGATATTGCAGAGCTTACTGCTCATGTTTTCTTCTAAGATGCTTATGGTTTCACGACTTACATTTAAGTCTTTTATTCATTTTAGTTTATTTTCATGAATGGTGTAAGTAGATGGTCTAGTTTCATTTTTTTGCAGGTAGATGTCCCAACACCATTTGTTGAAGAGGCTCTCTTTACTCCATTGTATGCTCTTACCTCCTTTGTCAAATATCAATTGTCCATAAAGGTTTCAGTTTATTTCTAGGTTCTCTGTTCTGTTCCATTGATCTATATACCTGTTCTTATGCCAGTACCAAGCTGTTTTGAGTACAATGGCCTTGTAGTATAACTTGATATCAGGAAATGTGATACCTCACACTTTATTCTTCCTTTTCAAGATTGCTGAGGCTATTTGAGTTCTTTTTTGGTTCCATATATTTTTGGAATATGTGTTCTATATCTTTGAAGTATGTCATTGGTATTTTAATTGGTATTGCATTGAATTTATAAATTTCTTTGGGTAATATAGACATTTTAATAATGTTTATTCTTCCTAACCATGAGTATGGTATATGCTTTCACTTGTTTGTATCTCCCTTGATTTCTTTTATCAATGTTTTATAATTTTCTGAGTACAAATTCTTAACCTCCTTGGTTAAATTTACTCCAAGGTACTTTATTGTTTTTGGTTGCAATAGTGAAGGGGATTGTTTCCTTAACTTCTTTTGCTGACAATTCATTGTTGGTATATAAAAATGACTCTGATTTCTGAGTATTAATTTTATATCTTGCTACCTTGCTGAATTCATTTATCAGGTCCAGTAGTGTTTTGACTGAGACTTTAGGGTTTTCTATATACAATATCATATCATCAGCAAATAGTGACAGTTTTACTTCTTCTTTTCCAATTTGGATGCCTTTTATTTCTTCTTATCTGATTGCTGTAGCTAGGACTTCCAGAACTATGTTGAATAAAAGTGGTGAAAGGGGGCACCCCTGCCAGGTTCCTGATTTTAAAGGGAATGCTTTTCATTTTTGCCCATTGAGTATGATGTTGGCTGTGGGTTTCTCATAGATGTCCTTTATCATGTAAAGGTATGTTCCCTATATTCCCACTTTACTGAGAGTTTTGATCAAGAATGGGTGCTGTATTTTATCAAATGTTTTTCTGCATCTATTGAAATTATCATGTGATTTTTGTCCTTCCTTTTGTTTATGTGATGAATCACATTGATTTGCAAATATTGAACCAGCCTTGCCTCTCCAAAATAAATCCCACTTGACCATGGTGTATGATTTTTTTCATATATTGCTAGATCCAGTTGGCTAATATTTTGTTGAGAAATTTAGCATCTAAATTGGCCTATAATTTTCTTTCTTTGTGTTGTCTTTGCCTGGTTTCGGGATCAGAATTGTGCTCGCCTCATAAAAGAAGTTTGGAAGTCTTCCTTCCTCTTGAATTTTTGGATTAGCTTGAGGAAGATAGGAGTTAGTTCCTCTTTGAATTTTTGGTAGAATTCCCTTGTGAAGCCATCAGGCCCAGGACTTTTCTTTGTTGGAAGTTTTTGATAACTGTTTTGATCTCATTTGTTGTAATTGGTCTGTCTAGGTGTTCTGATTCTTCCATATTGAATTTTGGAAGATTATATTATTCAAGAAATTTGTCCATTTCACCTAGGTTGTCTAATATTTTGGCATAGGGTTCTGTGTAGTATTTTCTTACAATACTTTGTATTTCTGTTGTGTCACTTATTTCTTCACTCTCCTTTCTAATTTTATTTATTTGAGTCCTCTCTCTTTATTTCTTGGTGAGTCTAAAAGGTTAATCGATCTTGTTTACCTTTTCAAAGAACCAGCTCCTGGTTTCATTGATTCTATGTATTGTTTCCTTAGCCTCTATGTCATTTATTTCTGCTTTGATCTTTATTATTTTCTTTCTTCTACCAGTCCTGGGCTTTATTTGCTGTTGTTTTTCTAGTTCTTTTAGATGCAGGGTCAGGTTGCTTATTTGAGCTTTTTTCTAGCTTCTTATGGTATGCCTGTAGTGCTATGAACTTCACTCTCACTACTACTTTTGCTGTATCCCATAAATTTTGAGTTGATGTATGCTCATTATCATTGGTTTCTAGAAACCTTTTTATTTCCTCTTTGATATCATTGTTAATTCATTCGTTATTTAATAACATGTTATTTAGTTTCTAAGTGTTTGAGTACTTTTCAGTTTTTCTTTTGTGGCTAATTTCTAGTTTCATGGCATTGTGATCAGAGAAAATGCTTGATATGATTTCAATCATCTTAAATTTGTTGAGACCATTTTTGTGTCCTAACATGTGGTCTATTCTAGAGAATGTACCATGAGCGCTTGAAAAGAATGTATATTCTGCGTTAGGGTGAAAAGTTCTGAAGATATCTATTAAATCAAGTTGATCTAGTGTATCCTTTAAGTCTGCTGTTTCTTTGTTAATTTTCTTTCTTGAGGATCTATCCAGTGATATTAGAGGGGTATTGAAATCCCCTAGTATTATATTATTGCTGTTAATCTCACCCTTTATATCCATCAAAGTCTGCTTTATGTATATTGGGGTTCCTATGTTTGGTGCGTCGATATTTATAATGGTTATATCTTCCTGTTGAATTGTTCCATTTATCATTAGGTAGTGTTCTTCTTTTTCTCTTACTACAGCCTTTGTTTTCAAGTCCATTTTTTCAGATATAAGTATTTCTACCCCAGCTTGTTTTTCATTTCCATTTGCATGATATATTTTTTTTCATCCTTGTTTTTAGGTGTGTCTCTTGTAGACAGCGTATGTATGGGTTCTGTTTCTTTATCCACGCAGCTACCCTATATCTTTTGATTGGATCATGTAATCCATTTTCATTTAAGGTTATTATTGATATGTAGTTGTTTATTGCCATTTTATTCTTTAAAGCTGTATTCTTCTTTTTGCTATATTCTTTTCCTCTTTGAACTGTTCACAACAGGCCCCTTAGCATGTCTTGCAGAACTGGTTTGATTTTAATGAATTCCTTGAGGTATTTTTTGACTGGGAAGCTCTTTATTTCCCTCTCCATTTTAAATGTTAGTCTTGCTGGATAGAGTAGTCTTGGTTGTAGGTTCTTGTTCTATATTACTTTGAATATATCTTGCCATTCCCATCTGGCCTCAAGTGTTTCTATTGAGAAGTCAGATGTCATTCTTATGGAGGCTCCTTTGTAGGTGATAGCCTTTTTTTCTTTAGCAGCTTTTAAAATTTTCTCTTTCTTTCTTTTTTTTTTTTTTAAATCTTTTTATTTATTTATTTATTTTTAGAGAGGAGACACACACACACACACACACACACACACAGAGAGAGAGAGAGAGAGAGAGAGGGAGGGAGAGAGAGAAAGGGGGGAGGAGCTAGAAGCATCAACTCCCATATGTGCTTTGACCAGACCAGTGCAGGGTTTTGAACTGGCGACCTCAGTGTTTCCAGGTCGACACTTTATCCACTGCGCCACCACAGGTCAGGCTCTTTATTTCTTAACTTTGGTATTTTAACTATGATGTGTCTTTGTGTAGATTTCTTTGGGTTTCTCTTTAATGGAGTTCTCTGTGCTTCTTGCATGTGTGAAACGTTTTCAAGTTTTAATTTAGGGAAGTTTTCAGCTATGATTTGATTGAACAAAGTTTTTATCTTTTGTTCTTTCTCCTCTTCTTCAGGAGCCCCTTTGATGTGGATGTTATTTTTCTTCATGTTGTCACAGAGCACCTTTAGAGTTTCCTTTGATTTTTTGAGTCTCTTTTCTTTTTTCTGCTCTGCTTCTGTGCCTTTGTTTATTTTGTCCTCTAACTCCCTTATTCGATCCTCAGCTTCATCCATCCTGCTTTTAATTCCTTCCATTGTGATCTTCATTTCTGATACTGTATTTGTCATATCTGATTCTTTTTTATTATTTCAATTTCCATTTTTATACTTGCTATCTCTTTATTTAGATGTTCGTAATGACTATCCATTGTTGCTCTAAGCTCTTTGAACGTCCTAACTATCATTATTTTAAACTCTGCATCAGGTAGTTTGGTTATATCTGATTCATTCAGGTCCTTCTCTGGGGATTTCTGATTCATTTGGGTTGCATTCCTCTGCCTGCCCATTTTGTCTGTGTGTAAGAAGGGTTTGGCTACTCAAGTCTAATGGGTGTTGCCTCTGTGTTCCCTAGGTGTGGTCAGTCTGCAGGCCCACAATCCCCTCTGCTGCTGCCTATGGCAGTTGAGTGTGGGTGTTGCTGGCCACTGTGGCTGCTGCTGTAATCTCTGCCTCGCCTTCACAGGAGGGGCTGTGCTGACGTGCCAGGCTTTATAAGTCTCAATCTTCGTCGTCCCTCTCCCATGGGTGAGACCGTGCACCACACTCAGGCCACAATCCTGGGCACCAAGTACAAGGTTGAGCACTTTTGCTCAGCTGTGGATCCCTGTCTGCCTGTTCCTCCGCCTGGGAGGGGATTCTGGTGTGCGCTCAGCTGCTAGCCCGGGCTTCCTCCCCGCCCCTGCCAACCTTGGCTCCTTGGGTGGGCGTGGCTGCTGTTATGTCTCAGCCGTGAGCTGGACTTCTGCCCCATCCCCGCCAACCTCAGCTCTTTGGCTTAGATGGGCTGCTGCTACACGCTCAGCCACATGCTGGGCTTCTGCCCCACCTCTGTGGGCAAAGCCAGATGGGCAAGGCTTCAAGCCTTGGAGGCCGGGTGTTGCTGTATGCCTGCTTACCCCTGCCCAGTGGCAGATCTCTGCCCATTCCGGGCTCCTGCTCTTCTCCTACAGGTGGGGTCTCAGGCGGGCCCACAGCCGCCGGACCACTTTCACGCATCCCCTTTGCCCTGGCTGGGCTAGACCTAGCTCACACCAGCCGGCTCGTCCTTGCCCCCCCCCCCCCGGCAGAACTTTCATGTCCCACCACCACCCTCCCTCCAGCAAGCCCTCAGCAGTGTGGGTGGGGGGCACTGCAGCTCAGACCCTAACACTCTATACTGTAGTCCTGAAAGCTCCCTCCTTCTAAGTGACTGTGCTCTAATTGTCACAAGAGAGCCTGTTTGGCTGGTGTCCTGCTTCCCCTTGCTGGTTCCAGGGGAAATACTGTTTCAGATTTGTGGAGTGACTCAGCCCAGGGTTTAGGGTGGCTGTCCCTCAAAGCTTTTCTCCCTGTGCCTTCCAGTCCGCACTCTCTTCCCACTGCTCCGGTCCTCTCCTCTCTCCCTGTCTCCCAGAGTCCTGGGTGAGTGGTTGTGAGAGAGGTTTTCTGTGCCATTCCTTTAAGAAGAATCCTGGGTCTGAGACAACTTTCTCTTTCTCACAAACAGTATCCTAACCTGTTTCCTGGCTAAATACTATCCAAACGCCTCTTCTAGGCTCTGGGGCTGCAGGCTGGGGCTTTGTTCTTGGGACCCAGGTCCCTACCCTTCTGCTGGCCTCTCTTCCTGCTACACGAGTCTCTCCGGGCTGCCTTTAGCTCTGGGGAGCTGGGCAGCCCTTTTTGCTTTTCCTACCAGTCTCAATGTTGCTTCTTCACTGTTTCCCGGTTGAAGAATCCTCTTAGTCCAGTTCAGCATTGGTTTATCCAGCTGATGGTTCTTTTTTTTTTTTTTTTTTAATTTTTTTTATTTTATTCATTTTAGAGAGGAGACACAGAGTGAGAGAGAGAGAGAGAGAGAGAGAGAAAGGGGGAGGAGCTGGAAGCATCAACTCCCATATGTGCCTTGACCAGAGCAGTGCAGGGTTTTGAACTGGCGACCTCAGTGTTCCCAGGTCGACACTTTATCCACTGCGCCACCACAGGTCAGGCTCCAGCTGATGGTTCTTAAAATCAAGTTATAATCCACTTTGGTTCTGGGAGTTGGAAGTTTGTATGTCTGCTTATTCCATCGCTATCTTGCCCCTCATCGGCATTTTACTTTTTTTTTTTGCAATTGTAAGAGAAATTGCTTTTCTGAGTTCATTTTCTGATGATTCTTTATTGGCATATAAAAAAGCAGTGGACTTTTGTATATTAACTATGTATCCTGTGACTTTATTGTATTGGTTTATTGTTTCTAATAATTTTTTTGGTGGAGCCTTTGGGGTTTTCTCTATACAAGATCATGTCATCTGCAAAAGAGTAATACCTTTACTTCTTCTTTTCCAATATGGATGCCTTTTATTTATTTTTCTTTCTGGATTGGTCTGGCTAAATCCTTCAGAACTCTGTTGAATAAGAGTGGAGAGAGTGGGCAGCCTTGTCTTGTTTTTGATTTTAGAAGGAAAACCTCATTTTTTCACCATTTAGTATTATATTAGCTGATGGTTTGTCATATATAGCCTTTATTGTGTTGAGGTACTTTCCTGTGGACAAGGCCCACCAGGGGTGAGGATGATGGAGATGCAAAGACCTGACTCTGGAGACCAGGTTTGGTGACACAGATCCGTTTTATTCAGGAAGCAAGGTAGCTTATATACTCAGGTTCAGCCTATAGGGTGTTACAGCATGTTCTTCAAGGCCAATGGCTAAAAAGGTCAGTGAGTCACTGAGTCACTTTCTTATAGTCGGCAAGCTCCCTACAAGGTGTGCCTAGGAGGGTTTCAGGTACTGGAGTATTCTCATAGTATCACATCAGCCACAGCTGCTAGGAATGTACTCTACACTCTACCTACATTTCCCCATTCTCTTTTAATTAGGGCCAGTTAGACTTGATGAATAATAGCTTGCTGTTGTTGTTTCTATGGGCAGGATAATGCCAGGGTGGGGAAAAGCAGCCCAGACATTGGAGTCCACCACATCTAGGAGTTAGTAGTTATTAAGCAGGAACAGAGTACCAGGGTCACAAGGTCTTCTTCTGGATCACTGAAGACCTCCTTCCCTCAGACGTAGTTGGTGTTGAGGAGGAGGCCAGGGCTGTGGCTTTGGATAGGTGAAGACTGAACCACTTAGTGGATGCCCAAGAAACCCTGTCAAGCAGGTTGGGGGGTTCCTGGGATTCAAATTTGCTGAGGGCTGTTTCCTGGAAAAGCACAAGCATAACCTCTCCCTTGCATTAGAAGAGGGTGTGGTCCCTGCCATAGTTGGGTCCTTCCAGCATCATTTCAGAGAGAGGGACAGGGGAAGAGAGAGAGTGAGAGATACAGAAAAATAGACAAGACAGACAGACAAATGAGGGGGGAAAAGAAAAGACACATGGGGGCATATAGGCTGACCCATGCGTCTACAGCAGGAATATGGATTAGGTTTATAGTTTGAGGAATTAGGGCTGGGCCTTGAACCCCAGCAAGCACTGTGGAAGCAGTGGCTTTTGCTTTTTCAGGCGGTGGAGCTGATGGTGCAATTAGCAATTCGGTTGGTTTTGTTTCTGCGCACTCAGTCACGATTTTGTCAAACTTGGAGGCTAAACTACTTTCCTCCTCAGTGAAGGGGGGCGAATAGGGAGGTAGGGGCTCCTCAGAGAGAGGCGTAGCCTGTAATATCTTTGGCACTGGCGGAGGGTCCCCAGCAGGAGCACCTATCAGGCAGGCATGTATCGCTAGCCGTGCAGGAATGAGGTCATGAGGGAAGGTTTGTCTTTCATGTACTTCGGCCAAACGGACGCATCTGAAAGCTCGGTCCCAAGTATTGGGGTCCCAAAGAGGCGTGCCCCGAAGCCAAGGGTTGAAACCTGAGAGGATTTCCCAGTAGGTACAAAGATCCTTTTCACTAACTTTAACTTGCCTACTCTGCAATAGGGAATAGAGGGCTTGAGCTTACGGGGCTTGGGAGTAAGGGAGAAAAGGTTTCCCATTGCAGAGGGTCACTCACCTGTCCCTTAGATGCTGGTTGGGTCCCTGTTTGGGCGCCAAAATGTGGACAAGGCCCACAAGGGGTGAGGACAACGAAGACGCAAAGACCCGACTCTGGAGACCAGGTTTGGTGACACAGATCCACTTTATTCAGGAAGCAAGGTAGCTTATATATAAAGGTTCAGCCTATAGGGTGTTACAGCGTGTTCTTCAAGGCTAATGGCTTTAAAGGTCAGCAAGCTGCCTGGTTCGGGCTGAGTCACTTCCTTACAGTGGACAAGCTCCCTCCCAGGTGTGCCTAGGAGGGTTTCAGGCGCTGGAGTGTTCTCACAGCATTGCATCAGCCATAGCTGCTAGGAATATACTCTGCGCTCTACCTACACTTTCCTTCTATTCTGATTTATTGAGTGTTTTAAACATAAAAGGATGTTTTATCTTATCGAATGCCTTCTCTGCATCTATTGATAAGATTATATGATTTTTGTTCTTTGTTTTGTTGATGTGGTGTATTACATTGATTGATTTTTCATATCTTGAACCATCCCTGTGTTCAATGAATGAATCCCACTTGATTGTGGTGTATTATTATTTTTTTAATGTGTTATTGTATTCGACTTGCTAGTATTTTGTTTAGGATTTTTGCATCTGTATTCATTAGAGATAATGGTCTATAGTTTTCTTTTTTTGTTATCCTTGCCAGGTTCAGTATGAAGGTTATGTTGGCCTCATAAAATATGTTGGGGAATATTACTTTTTCTTCTATTTTTTGGAAGACTTTGAGAAGGATAGGTATAAAATCTTTTTTTGATGTTTGGTAGAATTCACTAGTGTAGTCATCTGGTCCTGGACTTTTATTTTGGGGAGGTTGTGATAGTTGTTTCTATTTCCTCTCTGCTTATAGGTCTATTTAGGTTTTCCACTTTTTTGTGGCTCAGTCTATGAAGTTTGTACAGTTCTAGGAATTTATCCAATTCCTCTAGATTGTTGAATTTGGTGGCATATAACATTTCATAATATTCTACTATGATCCTTTGTATATCTATGATGTCTGTGTTAATTTCTCCTCCATTTAGGATTTTGTTTATATGAGTCTTTCCTCTTTTTTCCTTTGTGAGTCTAGTCAGTGGTTTGTCAATTTTATTGATCTTTTCAAAGAATCAGTTCTTTGTTGTCTTAATTTTTTTGTATAGCTTTTTTTTCCTCTATTTCATTTAGTTCTGCTCAGTTTTTACTATTTCCTTTCTTCTGCTGATTTTGGCTTGCCTTTGTTCTTTTTCTAGTTCCTTAAGTTGTGATGTTAGGTTGTTACTGCTTTTGCTGCACCTCAGAATTTTGATATGTCATGTCATTTTTATTTGTCTGTATATAACTTTTGATCTCTGCTTTTATTTCTTCTTTGATCAATTTTTTAGAAGTATGTTGTTCAATTTCCACATTTTTGTGGGTTTCTTTAATTCCTTTTTACAGTTAAATTCTAATTTTAAAATCTTATGATCAGAAAATGTCCTTGGTATAATTTCAATCTTCCTGAATTTGTTGATGTTAGTTTTGTGGCCCAACATATGGTCTATCTTTGAGAATGTTCCATGCACACTAGAGAAGAATGTTTAATCTGACATTTTGGTATGAAATGTCCTATAAATGTCTATTATGTCCATTTGGTCCAGAGTGTTATTTAAGCATGATGTTTCTTATTGATTTTCTGTTTGGATGATCTATCTAAAGCTGTCAATGGTTTATTGAAATTTCCCAGTATGATTGAGTTTTCGTTTGCTTTTATTTTTAGATTAGTTAGTAGATATTTTATATATTTTGATGATCCCTGTTTCAGTGCATATATATTAAGAAATGTTGTATCTTCTTGATATAATGTGCCCTTTATCATTATGTAATGTCCATCTTTGTCTCTGGTTACCTTTGTTGTCTTGAAGTCAGTATTGTCAGATATGAGTATAGCTACACCATCTTTTCTTGGATATTATTTGCCTGGAGAGAATCGTTTTCCAATTTTTTACTTTGATCTGCTTTTGTCCATGCTGCTTAGATGTGTCTCTTGAAAGCAGCATATGGTTGGGTATTGCTTTCTGATTCAATCTGCTACTCTGTGCTTCTTTACTGGTGAGTTTAGTACATTTACATTTAGGGTAATTATTGACACTTGAGGATTTTCTATAGCCATTTTATGTTTTATTTTCTGGTAGCTTTGTGTCTTGTTTGGTTCTTCTCTTTTTTGATTCTGTCAGTTGTTTCTTTTCTTTCTATTAATTTTAAATGAGTGACACCTATAAATCAGGATACATATGTTCAAAGAAAACATCTCCAGGTTATCTTATCATTCAATTATGTTGCATACCCATCACCCAAAGTCAAATTGTCCTCTGTCACCTTCTATCTGGTTTTCCCTGTGCCCCTCCCCTCCTCTCTATCCTACCTTCTCCTCCCTCCCCCCACCCCATAACCACCACTCTCTTGTCCATGTCTCATAGTCTCACTTTTATGTCCCACTTATGTATGAAATCATGCTGTTCTCAGTTTTTTTCTGATTAACTTATTTCACTCCGTATAATGTTATCAAGGACCATCCATTTTGTTGTAAATGATACGATGTCATCATTTTTTATGGCTGAGTAGTATTCGATAGTATATATGTACCATAGCTTTTTAATCCACTCGTCTTCTGACGGACACTTGGGCTGGTTCCAGATCTTTGCTATTGTGAACAATGCTGCCACGAACATGGGGGCACATTTCTTCTTTTCAAACAGTGCTAAGGTGTTCTTAGGGTATATTCCTATAAGTGGGATAGCTGAGTCAAAAGGCAGTTCGATTTTTAATTTCTTGA
This sequence comes from Rhynchonycteris naso, assembly GCA_037038555.1. NCBI lineage: Eukaryota > Metazoa > Chordata > Mammalia > Chiroptera > Emballonuridae > Rhynchonycteris > Rhynchonycteris naso. Next base: position 49,588,926 of record CM072997.1, on the reverse strand, counting down.
GGAATCTCCATACTGTTTTCCACAGTGGCTGCACCAGTCTGCATTCCCACCAGCAGTGCAGAAGGGTTCCTTTTCTGCACATCCTCGCCAGCACTTGTTCTGTGTTGTTTTGCAGATGAGTGCCATTCTGACTGGTGTGAGGTGATATCTCATTGTGGTTTCACTTTGCATTTCTCTAATGATTAGTGATGTTGAGCATTTTTTCATATGCCTATTGGCCATCTGTATGTCTTTTCTGGAGAAATTTCTATTCATTTCTTTTGCCCATTTTTTGATTGGATAGTTTGTCTTCCTGGTGTTGAGTTTTATAAGTTCTTTATAAATTTTGGTTATTAAACTCCTTATCAGACGTGCTGTCGAATATGTTCTCCCAATGTGTGGTTTGTCTTTTTATTCTGTTCTTATTGTCTTTAGCTGTGCAAAAACTTTTTAGTTTGATATAGTTCCATTTGTTTATCTTGCCATTTATTTCATTTGCCCGTGGAGATAAATCGGCAAATATATTGCTGCTACAGATGTCGGAGAGCTTGCTGCCTATGTTTTCTTCTAAGATGCTTATGGTTTCACGGCTTACGTTTAAGTCTTTTATCCATTTTGAGTTTGTTTTTGTGAATGGTGTAAGTTGATGGTCTAGTTTCATTTTTTTGCAGGTAGATGTCCAATATTCCCAACACCATTTGTTAAAGAGGCTGTCTTTACTCCATTGTATGTTCTTTCCTCCTTTGTCAAATATCAGTTGTCCATAAAGGAGTGGGTTTATTTCTGGGTCCTCTGTTCTGTTCCATTGATCTATGTGCCTGTTCTTATGCCAGTACCAGACTGTCTTGAGTATAATGGCCTTGTAGTGGTTTTTATTTGGTGGTGTTTCATACTTCTTCCCCCTGTTTCTCCTTTTCTTAAGCTGTGTGATTCAGTGGTGATTTTTTCATGGGTGGTTACCATTAGGTACAAGAGTCCTTTGTCTAATGAGTGCTTCTGCTTTCCATTCTTTTTTGCTACTGCAGATCTTTTTCCTCTCCCCTTTTATGTTATTGTTGCCATAAATTATCCTTGGTTTTGTTGTGACCTTGTTAGAGTTTTTACTTGTAGTTTTGACTTTTTTTTTATCTGGTCAAATAATCCCCTTTAGTATTTTTGCCATTGGGGTTTTCTGGTGAAAAACATCCTCAAATTCTGTATGTCTGCAAAAGTTTTATTTTTTTTATTAATGTTTTTATTTTCTTTCTTTTTTTAGGTTTAAAAAATAGCATTTATTCTTTTACTAATTCCTATATACTATAGGACATTAACTTATTTTTAAATTAAATTTATTGGGGTTACATTGGTTAATAAAATCATATTTTCACTTTGTTCTTTTCTTTTTTTTTATATTTTATTATTATTAATTCTAATGGGGTGACACCAATAAATCAGGGTACATATGTACAACGAAAACATCTCCAGGTTATCTTATCATTCAATTGTGTTGCATACCCATCACCAAAAGTCAAATTGTCCTCTGTCACCTTCAATCTGGTTTTCCCTGTGTCCCTCCCCTCCTCCCTATCCCACTCTTCCCTCCCTCCCCCCATCCCATAACCGACACTCTCTTGTCCATGTCTCATATTCTCACTTTTATGTCCCACCTATGTATGAAATCATGCTGTTCTCAGTTTTTCTTTTTTTCTGATTTACTAATTTCACTCCGTATAATGTTATCAAGGTACATCCATTTTGTTATGTCATCGTTTCTTATGGCTGAGTAGTTTTCCATAGTATATATGTACCATAGCTTTTTAATCCACTTGTCTTCTGACAGACACTTGGGCTGGTTCCAGATCTTCGCTATTGTGAACAATGCTGCCACGAACATGGGGGCACATTTCTTCTTTTCGAACGATGCTATGGTGTTCTTAGGGTATATTCCTAAAAGTGGGATAGCTGGGTCAAAAGGCAGTTCAATTTTTAATTTTCTGAGGAATCTCCAAACTGTTTTCCACAGTGGCTGCACCAGTCTGCATTCCCACCAGCAGTGCAGAAGGGTTCCCTTTTCTCCACATCCTCGCCAGCACTTATTCTGTGTTGTTTTGCTGATAAGTGCCATTCTGACTGGTGTGAGGTGATATCTCATTGTGGTTTTAATTTGCATTTCTCTAATGATTAGTGACGTTGAGCATTTTTTCATATGCCTATTGGCCATCTGTATGTCCTCTTTGGAAAAATTTCTATTCATTTCTTTTGCCCATTTTTTGATTGGGTTGTTTGTCTTCCTGGTGTTGAGTTTTATAAGTTCTTTATAAATTTTAGTTATTAACCCCTTATCATATGTGCTGTCGAATATATTCTCCCATTGAGTGGTTTGTCTTTTTATTCTGTTCCTATTGTCTTTAACTGTGCAAAAACTTGTTAGTTTGATATAGTCCCATTTGTGTATCTTGCCTTTTATTTCATTTGCCCTTGGAGATAAATCGGCAAATATACTGCTGCTACAGATGTCGGAGAGCTTGCTGCCTATGTTTTCTTCTAAGATGCTTATGGTTTCACGGCTTACGTTTAAGTCTTTTATCCATTTTGAGTTTGTTTTTGTGAATGGTGTAAGTTGATGGTCTAGTTTCATTTTTTTGCAGGTAGATGTCCAATTTTCCCAACACCATTTGTTAAAGAGGCTGTCTTTACTTCATTGTATGTTCTTTCCTCCTTTGTCAAATATCAGTTGTCCATAAAGCTGTGGGTTTATTTCTGGGTTCTCTGTTCTATTCCATTGATCTATGTGCCTGTTCTTATGCCAGTACCAGGCTGTCTTGAGTATAATGGCCTTATAGTAAACCTTGATATCTGGAAGAGTGATACCTCCTGCTTTATTTTTTCTTTTTAAGATTGCTGAGGCTATTCGTGTTCTTTTTTGGTTCCATATAAATTTTTGGAATATGTGTTCTATATCTTTGAAGTATGTCATTGGTATTTTAATTGGTATTGCATTGAATTTATAAATTGCTTTGGGTAATATAGACATTTTAATAATGTTTATTCTTCCTAGCCATGAGCACGGTATATGCTTCCACTTTTTTTTATCTTCCAGATTTCTTTTATCAATGTTCTATAATTTTCCGAGTACAAGTCCTTAACCTCCTTGGTTAAATTTACTCCTAGGTACTTTATTTTTTTGGCTGCAATAGTGAAGGGGATTGTTTCTTTAATTTCTTTTGCTGATATTTCATTGTTGGTGTATAGAAATGCCTCTGATTTCTGAGTATTGATTTTATATCCTGCCACCTTGCTGAATTCATATATAAGGTCCAGTAGTTTTTTGACTGAGACTTTAGGGTTTTCAATATACAATATCATATCATCTGCAAATAGTGACAGTTTTACTTCTTCTTTTCTAATTTGGATGCCTTTTATTTCTTCTTCTTGTCTGATTGCTGTAGCTAGGACTTCCAGAACTATGTTGAATAAGAGTGGTGAAAGTGGGCAACCCTGCCTGTTTCCTGATCTTAAGGGGATTGCTTTTAATCTTTGTCCATTTAGTATGATGTTTGCTGTCGGTTTATCATAGATGGCCTTTATCATGTTAAGGAATGACCCCTGTATTCCCACATTACTGAGAGTTTTGAGCATGAATGGGTGCTGAATTTTATCAAATGTCTTTTCTGCATCTATTGAAATTATCATGTGATTTTTGTCCTTCCTTTAGTTTATGTGATGAATCACATTGATTGATTTGCCAATATTGAAACAGCCTTGCCTCTCCAGAATAAATCCCACTTGATCGTTGTGTATGATTTTTTTCATATATTGCTGGATCCGGTTGGCTAATATTTTGTTGAGAATTTTAGCATCTAAATTCATCAGGGATATAGGCCTATAATTTTCTTTCTTTGTGTTTTCTTTGCCCGGTTTTGGGATCAGAATTATGCTCGCCTCATAAAAGGAGTTTGGAAGTCTTCCTTCCTCTTGAATTTTTTGAAATAGCTTGAGAGAAATAGGAGTTAGTTCTTCTTTGAATTTTTGATAGAATTCACTTGTGAAGCCATCAGGCCCAGGACTTTTGTTTTTTGGGAGTTTTTTGATAACTGTTTCGATCTCATTTGTTGTAATTGGTCTGTTTAGGTGTTCTGTTTCTTCCAGATTGATTTTTGGAAGGTTATATGATTCAAGAAATTTGTCCATTTCACCAAGATTGTCTAATTTTTTTGCATATAGTTCTTCATAGTATTTTCTTACAATGCTTTGTATTTCTGTTGTGTCAGTTGTTATTTCTCCACTGTCTTTTCTAATTTTATTTATTTGAGTCCTCTCTCTTTTTTTCCTGGTGAGTCTAGTTAAAGATTCATCAATCTTGTTTACCTTTTCAAAGAACCAGCTTCTTTTTTTTTTTTTTTTTTTTTTTTTTTTTTTTTTTAATATATATTTTATTATTATTAATTCTAATGGGGTGACATCAACAAATCAGGGTACATATGTACAATGAAATCATCTCCAGGTTATCTTATCATTCAATTGTGTTGCATACCCATCACCAAAAGTCAAATTGTCCTCTGTCACCTTCAATCTGGTTTTCCCTGCGTCCCTCCCCTCCTCCCTATCCCACTCTTCCCTCCCTCCCCCCATCCCATAACCACCACTCTCTTGTCCATGTCTCATACCCTCACTTTCATGTCCCACCTATGTATATAATCGTGCTGTTCTCAGTTTTTCTTTTTTTCTGATTTACTTATTTCACTCCGTATAATGTTATCAAGGTACATCCATTTTGTTATAAATGCTCCGATGTCATCGTTTCTTATGGCTGAGTAGTATTCCATAGTATATATGTACCATAGCTTTTTAATCCACTCGTCTTCTGACGGACACTTGGGCTGGTTCCAGATCTTCGCTATTGTGAACAATGCTGCCACGAACATGGGGGCGCATTTCTTCTTTTCGAACAGTGCTATGGTGTTCTTAGGGTATATTCCTAAAAGTGGGATAGCTGGGTCAAAAGGCAGTTCGATTTTTAGTTTTCTGAGGAATCTCCAAACTGTTTTCCACAGTGGCTGCACCAGTCTGCATTCCCACCAGCAGTGCAGAAGGGTTCCCTTTTCTCCACATCCTCGCCAGCACTTATTCTGTGTTGTTTTGCTGATAAGTGCCATTCTGACTGGTGTGAGGTGATATCTCATTGTGGTTTTAATTTGCATTTCTCTAATGATTAGTGATGTTGAGCATTTTTTCATATGCCTATTGGCCATCTGTATGTCCTCTTTGGAGAAATTTCTATTCATTTCTTTTGCCCATTTTTTGATTGGGTTGTTTGTCTTCCTGGTGTTGCGTTTTATAAGTTCTTTATAAATTTTAGTTATTAACCCCTTATCAGATGTGCTGTCGAATATGTTCTCCCATTGTGTGGTTTGTCTTTTTATTCTGTTCCTATTGTCTTTAGCTGTGCAAAAACTTTTTAGTTTGATATAGTCCCATTTGTTTATCTTGCCTTTTATTTCAGTTGCCCATGAAGATAAATCGGCAAATATACCGCTGCTACAGATGTCGGAGAGCTTGCTGCCTATGTTTTCTTCTAAGATACTTATGGTTTCACGGCTTACATTTAAGTCTTTTATCCATTTTGAGTTTGTTTTTGTGAATGGTGTAAGTTGATGGTCTAGTTTCATTTTTTTGCAGGTAGATGTCCAATTTTCCCAACACCATTTGTTAAAGAGGCTGTCTTTACTCCATTGTATGTTCTTTCCTCCTTTGTCAAATATCAGTTGTCCATAAAGCTGTGGGTTTATTTCTGTGTTCTCTGTTCTGTTCCATTGATCTATGTGCCTGTTCTTATGCCAGTACCAGGCTGTCTTGAGTATAATGGCCTTGTAGTAAACCTTGATATCAGGAAGAGTGATACCTCCTGCTTTATTTTTTCTTTTTAAGATTGCTGAGGCTATTCGTGTTCTTTTTTGGTTCCATATAAATTTTTGGAATATGTGTTCTATATCTTTGAAGTATGTCATTGGTATTTTAATTGGTATTGCATTGAATTTATAAATTGCTTTGGGTAATATAGACATTTTAATGATGTTTATTCTTCCTAGCCATGAGCACGGTATGTGCTTCCACTTGTTTGTATCTTCTTTGATTTCTTTTATCAATGTTCTATAATTTTCCGAGTACAAGTCCTTAACCTCCTTGGTTAAATTTACTCCTAGGTACTTTATTTTTTTGGCTGCAATAGTGAAGGGGATTGTTTCCTTAATTTCTTTTGCTGATATTTCATTGTTGGTGTATAGAAATGCCTCTGATTTCTGAGTATTAATTTTATATCCTGCCACCTTGCTGAAATCATTTATAAGGTCCAGTAGTTTTTTGACTGAGACTTTAGGGTTTTCAATATACAATATCATATCATCTGCAAATAATGACAGTTTTACTTCTTCTTTTCCAATTTGGATGCCTTTTATTTCTTCTTCTTGTCTGATTGCTGTAGCTAGGACTTCCAGAACTATGTTGAATAAGAGTGGTGAAAGTGGGCAACCCTGCCTGGTTCCTGATCTTAAGGGGATTGCTTTTAATCTTTGTCCATTTAGTATGATGTTTGCTGTCGGTTTATCGTAGATGGCCTTTATCATGTTAAAGAATGATCCCTGTATTCCCACTTTACTGAGAGTTTTGAGCATGAATGGGTGCTGGATTTTATCAAATGCCTTTTCTGCATCTATTGAAATTATCATGTGATTTTTGTCCTTCCTTTAGTTTATGTGATGAATCACATTGATTGATTTGCCAATATTGAACCAGCCTTGCCTCTCCAGAATAAATCCCACTTGATCGTTGTGTATGATTTTTTTCATATATTGCTGGATCCGGTTGGCTAATATTTTGTTGAGAATTTTAGCATCTAAATTCATCAGGGATATAGGCCTATAATTTTCTTTCTTTGTGTTGTCTTTGCCCGGTTTTGGGATCAGAATTATGCTCGCCTCATAAAAGGAGTTTGGAAGTCTTCCTTCCTCTTGAATTTTTTGAAATAGCTTGAGAGAAATAGGAGTTAGTTCTTCTTTGAATTTTTGATAGAATTCACTTGTGAAGCCATCAGGCCCAGGACTTTTGTTTTTTGGGAGTTTTTTGATAACTGTTTCGATCTCATTTGTTGTAATTGGTCTGTTTAGGTGTTCTGTTTCTTCCAGATTGATTTTTGGAAGGTTATATGATTCAAGAAATTTGTCCATTTCACCAAGATTGTCTAATTTTTTTGCATATAGTTCTTCATAGTATTTTCTTACAATGCTTTGTATTTCTGTTGTGTCAGTTGTTATTTCTCCACTGTCTTTTCTAATTTTATTTATTTGAGTCCTCTCTCTTTTTTTCCTGGTGAGTCTAGTTAAAGATTCATCAATCTTGTTTACCTTTTCAAAGAACCAGCTTCTTTTTTTTTTTTTTAATATATATTTTATTATTATTAATTCTAATGGGGTGACACCAATAAATCAGGGTACATATGTACAACGAAAACATCTCCAGGTTATCTTATCATTCAATTGTGTTGCATACCCATCACCAAAAGTCAAATTGTCCTCTGTCACCTTCAATCTGGTTTTCCCTGTGTCCCTCCCCTCCTCCCTATCCCACTCTTCCCTCCCTCCCCCCATCCCATAACCGACACTCTCTTGTCCATGTCTCATACCCTCACTTTCATGTCCCACCTATTTATGTAATCGTGCTGTTCTCAGTTTTTCTTTTTTTCTGATTTACTTATTTCACTCCGTATAATGTTATCAAGGTACATCCATTTTGTTATAAATGATCCGATGTCATCGTTCCTTATGGCTGAGTAGTTTTCCATAGTATATATGTACCATAGCTTTTTAATCCACTCGTCTTCTGACGGACACTTGGGCTGGTTCCAGATCTTCGCTATTCAAAACAATGCTGCCACGAACATGGGGGCACATTTCTTCTTTTCGAACGGTGCTATGGTGTTCTTAGGGTATATTCCTAAAAGTGGGATAGCTGGGTCAAAAGGCAGTTCAATTTTTAATTTTCTGAGGAATCTCCAAACTGTTTTCCACAGTGGCTGCACCAGTCTGCATTCCCACCAGCAGTGCAGAAGGGTTCCCTTTTCTCCACATCCTCGCCAGCACTTATTCTGTGTTGTTTTGCTGATGAGCGCCATTCTGACTGGTGTGAGGTGATATCTCATTGTGGTTTTAATTTGCATTTCTCTAATGATTAGTGACGTTGAGCATTTTTTCATATGCCTATTGGCCATCTGTATGTCCTCTTTGGAAAAATTTCTATTCATTTCTTTTGCCCATTTTTTGATTGGGTTGTTTGTCTTCCTGGTGTTGAGTTTTATAAATTCTTTATAAATTTTAGTTATTAACCCCTTATCATATGTGCTGTCGAATACGTTCTCCCATTGTGTTGTTTGTCTTTTTATTTTGTTCCTATTGTCTTTAGCTGTGCAAAAACTTGTAAGTTTGATATAGTCCCATTTGTGTATCTTGCCTTTTATTTCATTTGCCCGTGGAGATAAATCGGCAAATATACTGCTGCTACAGATGTCGGAGAGCTTGCTGCCTATGTTTTCTTCTAAGATGCTTATGGTTTCACGGCTTACATTTAAGTCTTTTATCCATTTTGAGTTTGTTTTTGTGAATGGTGTAAGTTGATGGTCTAGTTTCATTTTTTTGCAGGTAGATGTCCAATATTCCCAACACCATTTGTTAAAGAGGCTGTCTTTACTCCATTGTATGTTCTTTCCTCCTTTGTCAAATATCAGTTGTCCATAAAGCTGTGGGTTTATTTCTGGGTTCTCTGTTCTATTCCATTGATCTATGTGCCTGTTCTTATGCCAGTACCAGGCTGTCTTGAGTATAATGGCCTTATAGTAAACCTTGATATCTGGAAGAGTGATACCTCCTGCTTTATTTTTTCTTTTTAAGATTGCTGAGGCTATTCGTGTTCTTTTTTGGTTCCATATAAATTTTTGGAATATGTGTTCTATATCTTTGAAGTATGTCATTGGTATTTTAATTGGTATTGCATTGAATTTATAAATTTCTTTGGGTAATATAGACATTTTAATAATGTTTATTCTTCCTAGCCATGAGCACGGTATATGCTTCCACTTTTTTTTATCTTCCAGATTTCTTTTATCAATGTTCTATAATTTTTCAAGTACAAGTCCTTAACCTCCTTGGTTAAATTACTCCTAGGTACTTTATTTTTTTGGCTGCAATAGTGAAGGGGATTGTTTCCTTAATTTCTTTTGCTCTCGCACGTATACTGGCCAACTGCGGTTTCTCTGGCCCGGGAGGTGGGGTGGGCGGGGTGGGGCCTGGTAGCGTCAGCTCAGCCGCGAGCCCCTGCCCGTCCCTGGTCCTAGCCCGGTCCCCGCGGTTAGCGCCAGCTTGCGCAGGGCCTGCCTGTTCCTGGCCTCCCGCTTTGTCCCGGTAAGTGGGATTAAAGGCGGGCCTGCAGCTTCCGGACCGCTTTCGCGCGTCCCCTCTGACCTTCTGGGCTAGACCTATCTCCCACCGGCTTGGCCTCTGCCCATGCCGACAGAACCGCCTTTCAGCGTCCTGTCGCCCCACACCCCCAAGCAGCCCTCAGCAGAGTAGGAAGGGACCTAATACTCCACACTGTAGGCCTGGGAGATCCCTCACTTGTTTCACAGCTCAAAACTGTCCAAACGCCTCTTCTAGGCTCTGGGACTGCAGGCTGGGGCTTGGTTCCTGGGACTCAGGTTCCTCCCTCTCCGCCAAACTTTCCTCCCGCCCCGCGGGTCTCTCTGGGCTGCCGTTTGCTCCAGGGAGCTGGGCAGCCCTCTTCGCATTTTCGCTATTCCTACCTGTCTCAATGTGGCTTCTGCAGTGTTCCTTGGTTGAAGAGTCTGCTTAATTTAGTTCATAATTGGTTTATCCAGATGATGGTTCTTTAAATTGAGTTATAATCCACTTTGCTTCTGGGTGTTGGAAGTTGGTACGTCCGCCTACTCCGTCGCCATCTTGCTTTGCAAAAGTTTTATTTCTCATATTTGTTGGATACCTTTGGTGGATATAATATTCTTGGTTGGTAATTACTCTCTTTCAGTCCTTTGAATGTTTGGGTTCACTCTCTTCTGACCTGTAGAGTTTCTCCTGAGAAATACAATGATAACCTAATAGGCTTTCCTTTATATGCTATGTTCTTCTTTCCCCTCCCTGCCTTGAGGATTGTTTCTTTCTCATTGGTTTTTGATAATTTTATTATTATGTTCTTTAGAGTAGGTCTTATTGGTGTGTAGTAACTCAGCTTTTTTTTTTTGTTTTTTTGGATTCGAGGCTCTAACTCTTTCCATAGGCTTGGGAAGTTCTAATCAATTATTTGTTTGAATAGGCTATTCATTCCTTTCTCCATCTCTTCTTCTTCTGATGTACCCATCATTCATATATTATTCTTTCTGATGGAGTCAAACAATTCTTGTTGAGCTCCCTTAGTTATTATTTTTTTTAAATTTGTGAGTCTCTCTCCTCTTCTCTCTGTAGCATGTCTAATTGCTTGTCTTCGATGTCACTGATTCTTTCCTCTCTCTGGCTTGTTCTATTAGGTAAACTTGCTACTTCAGTCTCCAATTCATGTATTGAGTTCTTCATCTCTGTTTTTAAAACTTCAGTCTCCTTGGTGAGGTATTTATTTTGTTCATTAATTTGTTTACTGAGCTAATTAAGTTGCCTATTGGTGTCTTCTTGCATCTCATTGAGTATTTTCAGAACTTCAGTTTTGAATTCTCTATCATTTAACTCCAAAGTTTCAATATGATAAGGATTTCTTTTCTGGAGATTTTTAATTTTCTTTTTGAACTATATTTCTGTCTTATGTAGCCATGGTATTTGATTTCTTCTTTCTTCATCGCATTTGAGAGTGGTATTGTTAAGCACACTAGCAAAAAAACTAAATAAAAAGAAAAATTAAAATAAAAATACAATAAAAATAAAAATATAATGACAAGAACAGAAACCACAGGAAAAAGATTAAAAGCAAACAAAAAATTATTAAAAAATTACCTACAAAAAATAAGAATAAGAAATATAAAAATTAAAGAAAATAAAATTTCAAAGAGGAAAACGAAGAATAAGAATAATAAAAAGAAAAAAGAAAGGAAAAAAAAGAAAAAATAAATTCTGGTTTCAGAGGTTTCTTCCAGTAGGTGGAACTGTATTACAACTTTTATCTCTGTGAAGGTCCTGGGCTCTCCTCTGCTGAGACATTGCTATTGCAATGATGTCGGTGGGGACACAGTCACTTTGGTGGGTGGGGTGTGTTGTGAGGGCTTTACAGCTTGGCTCTTATAGCTTTGGCTGTATAGATTCAGCTTTCTGGCTTTATGGCTCTAGCAATGGTGATCTCAGGCTTCTGGGCACTACTCCCATGTCTCAATAGACCTGGGGACCAGACATAGAGCACCTCTGTTCTTCAGGGGAGAGAGTGGCTCTGTAGAGCTAGCTGTGGGGTTTGTCTCTGCCACTTTTCATACCACAATATGAGGGAGGCAGAATCTGGGAGGCTGAGGGACTGCAATTTATCTTTCTCTGTCTCTGCTCTGTGTGGGCTGCAGGTAGCCTGCAGGAACACTGGCCGTGACCTCACACTCTAGCCACTTTGGTTTATCTCCCCCTCTGTCCCTCTGTCTCACCACTCCTCCCAGCAGAAGGAGACCCAGTCACTCCAAGTTTTCCTCTCAGTACCCCTCAGATAAAATCCAGAGAGCCTGAGCTTTCAGCAGAGAAAAAAAACCCCCAATCACCCCAGGTTCATCTTCTCTCCTCTCCAAAGCCCACCATAAATGCATTTTATCTTCTGTACCCCTTTCACTCTGTCCCACCTTTAGTCCATTTCATGCATAGATCTTTCAGGTGTGCCTATGAGTTCAGCTGGAGTTCCTTTGCTGCATTATAGTTGTCCAATTTGTTGAAATTTCAAGTGGAGAGATCAGGAGTATCTCTCATGCTGCTATTACTCTAATGTCATCCTCTCTCATTTCTAATGTACTTCACCTCCACTGAATCAATCATTTTTCTCCCATACTTAACTCTCCTGCTGAGTGATTAGATGACAGGTTTCATCTTTCAGTTTTGATGAGATGGAATATACTTCCTAGAAGGTATTTTGTCTCATTGTTTTCTCTTTTCCTTGTCCAGTGACTCTTACTAGTACCTTTTTAGGTCTTTTTTTGTTTTTCCTTCACTACAAGGTTTCCTGCTGTCTTCCCTTCCAGAGACCAAAGGGGAGGCTTCAGCTCTCTCAGACCTGTAGTGACTCTTCCTCTAGAAATATGTATATAGGATGTGCAAATAGATTTGAATGGTAAATAAATGAAAACTATTTTAGCATGAGTATGTACCAAAGAGTGCATGGAACATACTTATAGTAAAAACGTTTATATTTTTTAAACAGAAATTCAAATTTAACTGGTGTTCTGTTTTGCTAAACTTGCTAATTCTCCTTGTTCCTTCAATCAGAATACCCTGAAAACATCGACTTGAATCACCTGACCTAACAGGTATGGGACACCATGTGCTACTTTTAGCTTTTCTCGTTTTAGAGTCCCTTTCCAACTCTGCAATAGTAGCTTGATGATGTCTGTTCATAAATGTGGAAATAGGAGAGAAGAACTATTTTTTCATCTTTTCCTGGCTGAACCAATTGAATCCTAGTGATGTTTAAGCCCTTTACCACTCTTTTGCCCTTAGATTTCTCTCACAGCCATCTGATTCTTTCCTTTTAATGGGTCCTTCATTACATGTCCTAGACACTTCTGGTCCATCAGGAACCCTTGTTAGGAAGAAGGCTGACATAACACATGGAGTGGGTCCCCTACCTGTGGGGCACTGGTCATATATTGTGAGTACAGTGGTTATTGCACCAATACCACCAATTCTTCCTAATACTCTGGCTGCTGCTATGATTTAGGAGATAGCTCAAAACTGAGAACTTTAGATAAAAAAATTCATCCTTCAGATTGTTTTAAATTTGATCACTTCTTGTGAAGTTATATTAGAATCAATAAATTATATATAAATGACTTTATTTTAGAGGTGGCCTGGGTTTAACATCACTTGCATTGCAAGAAGTGATAAAAAAGTAGCATACAAAGTAGATTAATCTGTGAAATAAAAGTAGTTAATTTGAATCTATGCTTAATGGTAAAAACAAAACAAGTAGGGCTAAAAAAGTATTTTCAGTGATTTAGAGTGGTTGTTTCTCTCTCAGAGTAGGGGAAATAAACTTGGAGAGTCTGAAAGTACTCAGCCTTAAATAAATAACCATAATAAAGACATACACAATGCAAAATCTTTTCAAAAACATTTATAAAGCAGGAACAAGTTGTTCTTAATAGAGTCTAATGAGAATTATATTTTAATACAGAGAAGTACTCTTCCTCTTTATTTTTTGAACATTCAAATGGAGGCTTAAAATAAAAATCCAGGAGGACTACTTAATAGGGCCATTTTAGCGTTATGTTCTGATAATATCTGGAGAAGTAATTTAAAGTATTTCATTAGTTAAATGCCTTGCTGAGATTACAAATACTGTAGTTTGAGAAAGCAATACATTACCGTAAAAATAATCACTGCAAGGTGAATGAGGTAGAATTACCATGACAATTCACGTTACTTTCAGTTGGAAAAACAAGAGCTCCTATTAATAAGATATAGTTCTAATTTTTTGCAATTACATTTGTAATAACTAAAATTATGTTATTAAAAAGGATAGCATTATATTTACTAGGCACCAATTAGTCAATTCTTTCAGCACTAAGTCAAGCAGAAAATGGAAATAATTGTTAAGGAATATTTAGCCCAAAAAGCAGGCTTTATTTGGTTTAATTAGTCAGATAAAATAAAAGAATCAAAGTCAGTCACCAGTAGACAGTTTTAGGAGAGAGGCTGTCTGTCCTTTGCAGAACTTCCAGAAAAGGGAATGGCTCAGTCTGATGCCTGATAAGCTTCAGATACTTATCTGAACTTCAGGGACTTATCTAAAGTGGCTTCATTTTATTTTAATTTTTGTAATTTGTCTATCAAGTATTAGCAATTGAACTTGAGTCAACTGAAGAGATACCAAAATAAATCATTTAGAAGTGATTTTGCACTCTCTGAAGTGGAGGACATTGTTTTATTGTCTCTGGCTCTAACTTGAGGCTTACAGCAGTGTTTTTAAACTAGAATGTGTTTAAGAATCTTTTGGATGACTGCAGATTTTCTCAGGAGATTTACGCTTAGTAGATACATGTTGGGGTTTAAAATTTTTAAATGTCAACAAGTACCTAGATGATTCTGATGCTTGTGGCCCAAAGACCATACTTTAAAAAACACTGACTTATGATTTTAGTTGTTTGCTACTTATGCCCTAAACAGCTTAGGAAAAGCAGGGTGTGGGATCAGAACACATCAAATTCCATTCCAATATGTCTCATTCTATTTATTTTCATAAACTTCAACAAATACCTATTTGGCAATAGAGTGGGGATAGGCAACAACCAAAGGGAGAGACTATGTACTGGAATAAAAAAATGCATTTTGCTATTACGGGAATTGTCTACTTTACAGTATCTTTACAATGAAGTAAAATAAATGGAATTAATTTTGTTCTCTACTGTGTTCCAGGCACTTAGAGAGATGCCTATCATTTCACATGTGCCCAATAAATATTTGTGTAATGTTTAAGAAATCAGTGACAAAGCAAAGTGAAATGAAATGATGTAAGTAAATAAGCAACATTCTGGAGGTGGCTGGAGTCGGGTGGAAGGCTAGTTGTGCAGTTATTAATGTTTCTTAAGTAGCTTCATTCTTATAATTTGCATCCCTCCAAACACTCGCCTCTTGTAGATAAGACATTTTACCAGCTCAAAGCCTTTCACTGAGGATTTTCTGATCTAGGTGTGCAGAGTGGGCACTGTAGAAGAATGGGTTGGCAATTAGAAGAGCTGTGGCCTGATCTCAGATCCACCAGTGACTACCCATACGGCAGACTGTCCTAGTTCCTCCATTTTGGTGAGTTGGAAGGGACAACACAACCTGCCTGCCTCACAGAGATGGAGACCGATTATTGAGACTGTGACACCTGAGAGAAAAAATAAAGACATATAAAATTATGAGTTCTTTAGTTAACTTCATTACTCAGTGCACACATTTTTTTCAGAGCAGACTTTATAGACAATCAGTGTGCAGGTGGCCCCTCCAGTCATTTCCCTCCGTGATGTACTCAAGCTACTCAAGACTTTCGCATTATGTTATTCTCTCTTTCTGGGAGTAACTTCCAAATATCACACTTTTCCCTCATCTTACAATCCATTCTGTTGAAGCCATTTTTTAAAAAAAACTAGGGTTAATAACAAACTAATTATATGAAGATTTTTAATGAATAACTGTACTTTAGTAGGTTATTTTATTCATATATATATATATTTTAATAGAAATGATTCTAATTGTAGAAATTTCTGGTACTGTGGAAGATGATAGGAATACATATATATTATTAATTCTAATGGGGTGACACCAATAAATCAGGGTACATAAGGAATACATTTTTATAGGTAGCCAGCCTCCTTTAGTGCTCTGAAATTATTTAACTTATTTAGTCATTTAAAAATGTATGTAAATAACTCTGTGCTAGGCTCCCTTTTCAGAGCCAGGGATATAGGTATAATGAAGTGTAAGGCTAGTGGTTGAGGCCAGCCAGGTTCTCACTGAATTTGGGCAGATGGTAGAGGAACTGTGGAGCTGGAAAGTGAAGGGCCATACCCATAAATTGGAGGCTCGCAAAGACAGGGGAGCGAATAAGCAAAAAAGAAAAAGACCCAATAAACAAAGAAAAAGCTGCTTTTTGCAGTGAAGGACAAGGAAGCAGGAAAACCATACCTCCCAGTGGTGGTAGAGCTATCCGGGAGAATCGCCTCCAAGGGAAAGCACCTGTAGCCTTACATAGACCACACATATGTGGCACTGCCATGTGCTCATGCACTAATTAGGCAAATTGCTTGCAGCTGGTAAACCAGTGAGCAAGCCTAACACAGCTGTTTTTCTCACACTAAGACATACCAGTCCTGGCTCCCATGGAGCTTACAGTCAATAAATAAGGAAGTAAGTAAACAAAATATCAGTCAGCAACAAATACTCTGCAGAATTAAAGCAGTCTGATGTGCTAGATAATGACAGGGTTCTTATTTTAGGCTGTGTGGTCAGAAGAACCTCTCTGAAAAGTCACATTTAAACTGAGATCTGAATGACAAAGAAGTCAGCCAGGTGAGGATCAAAGTGAAGAGGATCTAGAGAAGGGTGAACTGTCGCCATCTTCTGAAGGCAGGGATGGGATGGATGGACAAATGGGGGAAATAGCAAAGGTGAAGGGGGAAGGATGGGACCAGACTGGGGAGTTACTGAGGGCCCAAGTTGTTCAGGGTGAGAAGTTTGGATTTTATTTTTAGTATGATGGAAAACCATTGGAGATTTTTAAGCTGGCTAGTATGTTACATTTTAAAAAGGCCACTTTGGCTACTACTGTGAAGTGTTCGGCCCAGAGATGAAGCTGGGAGACATGTTGTAAGGCTACTGCACCATCTGGGTGAAAGATTATAGTGGCTTTAGTAAACTGAAAAAAACTGGTTGGATTTATTAAATGATTATTTAGTGATTGTAATTATAGTGGCTGAGGCCAGGCAGTTTCTCATTGAATTTGGGCAGACAATAGAGAAACTGTGGAGCCAGGAAGCATTAGGGCCATTTTATTTAATAAAATCTCCCAACGGTGGGCAAGCACACAGGCAGGGGAAAACCTCTTCTCCTGCACACAAAGAGCAAGAACAGCCCCTCACAGTGGTGGGCAGGCAACCCGCCATCCATAGTCCCCCATCTCTCTTGAGTGCAAACACCCATAGCCTTTTATAGGCTATGCACACATGCCTCTGCCAGGTGCTTACACACTAACCAAGCAAAGCGCTTGCAACTAGTACACCAGCCAGCAAGTCTAACACAGCTGCCCCACAGTGATAGAATTAGCGGGTGCTTGTTGATGAATTAAATGTTGCAGTCAAAGAAAAGAGATATCCTATAATGCGTCTTCATATGACACTGTTTTTATCTAGGCATAATTAAGATAATTTTGGTGATTTTGATTACTCCTTTGTTAAGCAAGCTTTTTTTTTCCACTTGGGCACTGAATTAGTCTGCTCAGGTTGCTATAACAAAATATCACACACTGGATAGCTTAAACAGCAGACATTGATTTCTTACAGGTTTTAAGTTTGGGCAATTCAAAATCAAGGTGCTGGCTATTTTGGTTTTGGTGAGAGCCCTCTCTTTGGCTTACAGATGCTCACCTTCTCTTTCTTTCTCTTCTTATAAAGCTACTAATCTATCATCAGGGTCTCACACAATGACTTTATCTAACTCTAATAACCTCTCAAAGGCACTGTCTCCAAATACCATCACATTGGAGAATTAGAGCTTCAATATATGAATTTTTGGGGAATACAATTCAGTCCACAGCTGGCACCATAAAGATAATGTAATTCTGGTGGCTGGGGCCAGGCAGGCCCACATTAGATTTGGGCAGAAGGTAAGGGAACCGCAGAGCTGAAAAACATTGGGTCATTACCATTTAATAGAGTCTTGCAGTGGCAGACCAGCAAACAGGCAGGGGGATACCTCTTCTAATGGCAGCAAATGAATGAACTGCAAAAACAGACCCTCAAAGTGGTGGCCCGGCAATCTGCAATCTGCCCTGAGGGCAAGCACTGGTATCCTTACATAGACTATAAACACGTGGTGCTGCCATATGTGCTTATGCATTAATCAGGCAAAGTACAAGCGAGCAAGCCTAACAAAGCTGTTTTCCCAACAGATAATAAACACTAGGTATGCCCTAGTCAAATCAGAACTCCTGGCTAATTATTCTTGGTAAATTACTGACAAAGATTATACATGCACATGCACAAAATTGTTCTGCTTATTATTTTGTATTATATATCTTTTTATCCATTTTTATTTACATTGGATGGATTACCTCTGGGAACTCTCCAATCTGAGATTCATGATTTCATGATGTTTCTTCTCTCAGCACTAGAAATATGTTATATTTATAGATTATTGACATTCAAATTTAACACGGAAAATTTTGGACAATTAGGGCAGGAGGAGAAAATGGCCACAGGATATTATCTGAACCCCATTGTTTATGAAGTCTGCCTTTGTTGTTTTACATAAATCTCCCAGAATTTATGACATGCTGCATGAAATGGCCCTGACTTCTAAAACCTTTTCTAACCTAAAATAGATAGAAGCAATGAAGGTCAGATGAAGACCCTGCAGCCTGATTATGCCTTCTGTGTCTGCCACATCTTCAGTTGATAATAGATGCAGGGGTATAGGCTTCTATGCTTTCCTCTCCTCTGCCAGCCGGAGAAAAATCAGCTGAGATCAGTTAACCAGAAAGAGCAGAGTCTGAAAAAGACAGTCAAAAAGAATGAACCAAATTTCAATTGATAGATTTGAAAAGCAGTCAGCCGACAAGCACCCTTTTAAATTTGAGGAGCTTTGCAGAAACTGGTAAATGATGCCATTAGCAAGTTTTAGACAATCTTAACTTCAATGTAGTATTTATTTGTTGAGCTAGATGATTAAGATTAATATTTTTGGAGGGTAGGAAAAAATTCACACATTAGTCACAAATTGTCAGTTTCCTACTTGTCTGTATCTTCAATACTCAGCTGTTTTCCAGACATCTTCCTTCTCTTGCTCCATCAGGCTTGGCATCCTGCCTCTGAACCTTGCACCAGCTCTGCCTGCAGTGGCAGCAAATGGTGCAGAAAAGCTTGTGGCAATGATCCAACTTAACCTTTGACCTTATGTTTAAGGAGAAAATGAATTTTTTTTTGTCCTGGCACCTGGAATTACAGTGTACAAATATTTCATTGTACAAAGTGTAATGGGAAGACTGGTTGAAAAGAACTTTTCATATAACTGGATAGAAAGGTAGAAAAAAAATAGGTAAAAAACACTGAATGTGACTCTCTGGCCTAAAAAACAAAAAAGAGGAGGAAATGTTGATGAAACCCAGATGGAGAGAAAACAGCTGTGTTCGGCTTGCTCTCTGGATTATAGGCTGCAAGCACTTTGCTTGATTAGTGCATAAATCTAATGTATATAGTCTATGTAATGCTATGGGTAGTTGGCCTCAGGGCATAGGTCAGATTGTGGATTGCCTGTCTCCCAAAGTGAGGAGTCATTTTGCTGTTTGTTTGCTACCATGAGAAGAGGTTTTCCCCTGCCTGTTAGCTCGTCTATTGCTGTGAGACTTTATTAAACGGTAATGGCCCAAACTTTCTGGCTCTGCACTTCCTCTACCATTTGCCTGAATCTAATGCCTGGCCTAAGCCTCCGGCTTTACACCAGAAAAGCAAGAAAGTATTTGTCTTTCGCTGTCTGGCTTTTTTTATTTAGCATAATGCCTTTCAGTTTCATTCATGTTGCAAATGACAAGATTTTCTTTTTTATTCCTGAACAATATTTCATTGTGCATATATATCACTTTTTTTTTCTGATCCTTTTATTCATTGATAGATACATGGGTTATTTTTATTCCTTGGATATTGTTAAAATGTTTCAGTGAACAGAAGAAAGCAGATACCTCTTCAAGATTCTGATTTTATTTCGTTTTTATATATACCAGAACTGGAATGCTGGATTATATGGTTGTTCTATTTTTAACTTCTTAAGGTACCTACATACTGTTTTCCATATTGGTTGTACCAGTTTACATTGCCAGCAGGAGTGTACAAAGTTTCTCTTTTTCCACACTTTGCCAGTATGTAATCTCTTGGCTTTTTCATAATGGACATTTAACAGATGTGAGATGATATCTCATTGAGGTTGTGGTTTGCATTTCTATAATAATTAATAATGTCTAGCATCTTTTTATGCCTATTGGCCATTTGTATGTTTTCTTTGAAAAATCTCTATCAGGTCTTTTGCACATTTTAAATTGGGTTATTTATTTACTTATTTTTGCTCTTAAATTGCATGAGTTACTTGTATGGTTTGAATATTCATCCCTTATCAGATATGTGGTTTGCAAGTATATTCTTTCATTCCAAATGTTGTCTTTTATTTGGTTAATGGTTGCCTTTGGTGTGAAAAAATTTGTTAGTTTGATGTAGTACTGCTTGTTTATCTTTGTGTTTGTTGCCTTTGCTTTTTGGTGTCCAATTCAAAAATTAATTGCCAAAAACTTTTGTCAAAGAACTTATCACCTGTGTTTTCTTATAGGAGTTTTATGGTTTCTGGTCTGATGTTGAAATCTTTGACTTCTTTTTTGAGTTGATTTTTGTTCACGGTGTATGAGAGTGGTGCAGCTTCATTCTTTTGCATGTGACCCTTTAGTTTTCCCAGGAAGACTATTCTTTCCCAATTATATATTCTTGGCTCCTTTTTCAAAAGTTAATTGACCATATATTTATGGGATTACTTCTGGGCTCTCTGTTCTGTTCTATTTATCATGTTTGTTTTTATGCCAGTACCATACTGTTTTTTATTACTATAACTTTGTGATATAGTTTGAAATCAGGAGTGTGATGCTGAGACATGGGAAGCAGTGAGAGTGAAGTAAGGTTATTTATTCACCTGGTTCCTCCTTGTGAGGTTTCCTTTGATCAAAGAATACTGATCCTCTGCAGGCTGCATACTCTACATCACTCTCCTGGGTTCTGATAAATGCTTCTTCCTCTCATCTCTTTGGGTCACAGGTCTGTCACAACCCTGTGTTACTAATCTGTACTATCTCCAGTGGTTCCTAAATTTACCCATATGTTTGTTAACAAAAGAGATCATTTTCAAATTGTCCTTGAATTATCCTAAATTCAATGTTCTATTCATTTTTTTATGGAGACTACTGGCTTACATGATCTACTATTCTTGGATCTTCAGACACAAGGAAATATATTAACCAATGCATGATTGTTTTAGCTCTTAGTGATTGGTTCAGTAAGAAATCACTTCTAATGCTTGACTAAAATCTCAATAACGTGTATGGTGTTAAAAAGAGAACAATAATAAAAAATGACTAGTAGGCACACCAGAAACCACAGGTCTAAAGCAGAGACAAGAATTTCAACAAAGATTCAATTTTCCCCTCTGCACTTCCCAGACTTTTTGAAGTTAGACAGGGTCTTGTGACTAGTTCCAGCCAGTAAAATGCAAACCCAAGTGTTTTGCAGTGAAAAGCCCAGGCATGATTCTCTAGTCCCTCTTTGTTTTAATGACAATTGAGGGAGCTTTGTGATTCAATTGCTGTCTCTACAACATGTGGAACCTCTATCATCCTGGGTCTCTGAGGGACTGTGTGAAGCATGGCCCCCTTGGTAACTGGTGCTGAACATGTAGGTTGAGTGAAACTACTGAGATTCTGTGGATGTTATTACCTTAGCATAATATATCCTATCCTAATACGAGGGCCATAGAGAACCCTTGAGAAGCCTTTCCTTCATGCTTGTTTCTCTTCAGGCTTTTCCCTGCCAATAAATAACACCATATCCTATTAATAAATTAAAAAGTTTTATTTATTCCTCTTTTTAAATCAGCTTTAGATACACAAACCATTGGCAAGTCTTATGTACTCTATCACCAAGATATATCCCCAATTTACTTAAGATGATGTTTTCAACCCTACACTAGATTGGGGCACCATTTTTGCTGTTCTTGTTGCTGCAATAACTTTGTAACTGGTTGCCTGCTTTTTGCTTTTGCACCATAATAATCTAATATCCACACAGCAGCCTAAATTGGATGTTTCCTACTTAAAACTGTCTAGTAACTTTCCATTTTACTTAGAAATAGCTGTCCAATCTAAAACAGCATCCCTATTAAGACCAGTCATTCTCTAGGGACTACCAGTCTCTCTGTAGTTTGTGCATAGCACAAAACCCAACTGGAGTTGTTTTCAATGTATTTGTTTACTAGCTTATCTTTTGCCCTCTAGGACAATGTGAGTTTCATTAGAACAAATACTTTTTTCTGTTTGGTTCACTTCTGTATTCCCAATAACTGAAACAGGACTCAATAATTATTTGTAGGAAGAATCATAAATTATAAGGGAAAATGGTCTAGGCCATGTTTACTAACCTTACAGCTCTATTTCTTTTCTTTCTACTTTATTTTTCAAATTATAACTAGAAAATTAATGTCTATCACAGTCAGACTCCAGGCCTTAAGGAAGATTTAATGTAACACCACATTAGCCAGGAAGGGAGAATAAATTCAGTAAAAACATTTTGTTGTATCATTTTTCCCAGAAATCTTGTAAGAATATAGTTACTGAAGGAAGTTATTCTTGTGTCAATTATTGCAAGAAAAATAAAAAGTTCTGTCTGCGAATATCCTTAAATAGCCAACAACTCCAAATTTATTAAGGACCTGTTTTACACAGTCAGCTTAAACACACACACTATTTTCAATAAACTTTCTGTGGTATGGAGACAGTCTTACAGGTGGTTATTATCACCATGTTGGTGCTGAGAGCTGGGGTGTGAAAGCCTTGCACTAGTGCTGGTGTGTAATAGAGATGCCCTGGACACTGCATTTTAGGGCTTTTTGGTGTAATAGCTCACTTGTGTTCAAGTAATAGCACAAATTCTTTCCTAGAATGCCACTCATTTGCTAAAGAATTACTTCATTTCTTTACTTAGTTGAGAAAATTTCAGGTACATAGCAGGATAGCTAGCTAGATTATTTACACCCTTGTGGACATGTTCCATTTTATTTCTTTTCCGAGTTGGTATATATTCTTCTCAGAGTCATTCCTACTAGATACATTAAGGAATTATTTTCATCCTGATTTGTTATGATACACTTTTATTATATACTTAAATTACCAAGATTACCTAAAAATAAAATGTTTTCTCTCAAAATTTTCTAATTGAGATGTGAAACGTGATTGCTTTATTCTCCTGTGCCCCAGTATAACAGGAGACTTCTGGCTTTCCTTGTTAAATACTGCACATGTCATGTAGATATGGTACATTTTAAGGACAAATATTACTCAGTGGGTCCAATTATGCATGTTTTATTTCCAGTAGAATATGAAAACAACTTTTTCATGAGGAATGAACCAGTAGGGAAATGAATGACTTAGAAGGCAAAAATGCTTGTATTACCCAAACAACCCACATTTAGAAGCTCTTTAGGGCTCTTTAGTTTTGACCTGTTTTAGTTTATAGATTAAAACTGAGAATTGTTTATAAAAATTTATATATAAAAAAAGAAGTACAAATTGTTAGTTACAGAATAGTTAAGGTGACAAAGTACAACATAGGGAATAAAGTCAATAATATTGTAATAACTATGTATGGAGTCAGATGGGTACTGGATTTGTTGGGGTGATCACTTCATAAATTATATAAATGTATAATCATGATGTTGTATACCTAAAGTCAATATAATATGGTATGTCAATGTAATTGAAAAATAAAAAAATATTTATAAAAAGAAGAAAACCAGAAGTGTTTTTGCCATATCCTTAATCAGTCACTTACAATTAATTTAGTAACCACTAGGTATAGAAGTTTATTAATGGTTGGAATAAGATGCTAACAATTTAGAAAGAAAGCCAATTACGCACACATGCCCCCTATACAGTATTTGAATGTATACAAATGTCAAGGAGATGGCTAAAGAGATAATAGTTACAGAAGCATCTGTTACATTTGTAGATTACATATACTCAAGTTTATTTGTCCCTTAAACTTTGGCCTACCCCAGAAATGAAGTCATACCTAACATTAGGTGTAAGTTTACCTTAGAAATGAAACTTACAGAAAAATTACTCTGAACCTGACCAGGCAGTGGCACAGTGGATGGAGCATCGGACTGGGATGCAGAGGACCCAGGTTTGAAACCTCAAGGTCACCAGCTTGAGCATGGGCTCATCTGGCTTCAGCACAGACTCACCAGTTTGAGCATGGGATCATAGACATGACCTCATGATTGCTGGCTTGAACTCAAAGGTTGCTGACTTGAGCCCAAGGTCGCTGGCTAGAGCAAGGGCTCACTGGCTTGGCTGTAGTCCCCCCATCAAGGCACATATGAGAAAGTAATCGATGAACAATTAAGGTGCCACAATAAAGAATTGATGCTTCTCATCCCTCTCCCTTCCTGTCTGTCTGTCCCTATCTGTCATAAAAAAATAAGAAAAAAAATAAGAAAAAAATAAGAAAAATTACTCTGAATATTCTCTAATACCTTGTTTTTGTGGGTAAACTATACATAAATCATTTGACCTCTCTTTCCTAGAAAGAAATTAGTGCCAAATATTTTAAAAGAAGATTAAATGCAGACACTTTCCAACGCTTTTATTTTTTTCAAAAGATATATACAAAACTAGAACAATATTAACATCTCATTTGCTTTAAACAATTAAAAATTTTAAAATTTGTCATATCTTTTGTGTCCATCAACTTTATCAAGCTTGATTATAGTTACTTAGGAAAAAGTCAATTTTGGCGACATAATTTTTTAAAAAGATTATTAATTTTAATTTATTGTGTTAACGTGGATTCAAGTGTCCCACTCAATATAACACCGTCAATCCCTACCTCTGTGCCCCCCATCACACTCCCTTTACCCCCTTCTCCTAATTATATGAAGATTTTTAATGAATAACTGTACTTTAGTAGGTTATTTTATTCATATATATATATTTTTTAATAGAAATGATTCTAATTGTAGAAATTTCTGGTACTGTGGAAGATGATAGGAATACATTTTTATAGGTAGCCAGCCTCCTTTAGTGCTCTGAAATTATTTAACTTATTTAGTCATTTAAAAATGTATGTAAATAACTCTGTGCTAGGCTCCCTTTTCAGAGCCAGGGATAAGGCTAGTGGTTGAGGCCAGCCAGGTTCTCACTGAATTTAGGCAGATGGTAGAGGAACTGTGGAGCTGAAAAGTGAAGGACCATACCTATTTATTGGAGGCTCGCAAAGACAGGGGAGCGAATAAGCGAAAAAGGAAAAGACCCAATAAACAAAGAAAAAGCTGCTTTTTGCAGTGAAGGACAAGGAAGCAGGAAAACCATACCTCCTAGCGGTGGTAGAGCTATCTGGGAGAATCGCCTCCGAGGGAAAGCACCTGTAGCCTTATATAGACCACACATATGTGGCACTGCCATGTGCTCATGCACTAATTAGGGGGAGAAAATTAGGAGAAGGGGGTAAAGGGAGTGAGATGGGGGACACAGAGGTAGGGATTGAGGATGTGTTATGCATATATAATTTCACTAATCCCTTTACCTTCTTTGATCCCATCCGCCCATCCCCCTTCCCTCTGACAGCTGTTCCCCTGCTACCAGCAACCCTATTTCTGCCTCTTTTACGTTCCATAGTTCACTTTGTTCATTAGATTCCACATATAAGTGAGATCATATGATATTTGTCTTTCTCTGCCTGCTTATTTCACTTAACATAATAATCTCCAGGTCCATTCATGCCATCAAAGAAGGTAAGATTTCCTTCTTTTTCATGGCCCCATAGTATTCCATTGTGTATATGTACCATTGCTTTTTAATCCACTCACCCACTGGCAGACACTTGTGCTGTTTCCAGATCTTGGCTATTGTAAACAATACTGCAATAAATATGGGGGTGCATATCTTCTTTAGAATCAGTGATTTGTTATTCTTAGGATATATTCCTAAAAGTGGGATAGCTGGTTCAAAAGGCAATTGAATTTTTAATTTTTTCAGGAAATGCCATACTGTTTTTCCATAGAGGCTGAAGAAGTCTGCATTCCCACCAGCAGTGCAGGAGGGTTTCCTTTTCTATGCCCCATCGCCAGTACTTGTTATGTGTTCATTTGTTAATGTGAGCAAGTCTGACAGGTGTGAGGTGTATCACATTGTGGTTTTAATTTGCATTTCTTTGATGATTGGTGATGTTGAACATTTTTTCCAATGCCCATTGGCCATCTATGTTCTTTTTGGAGAAGTGTCTATTCATTTCTTTTTTTGTATTATTTTTAATGGGGTGACACCAATAAATCAGGGTACATATGTACAATGAAAACATCTCCAGATTATCCCATCATTCAATTGTGTTGCATACCCATCACCCAAAGTCAAATTGTCCTCTGTCACCTTCTATCTGGTTTTCCCTGTGCCCCTTCCCTCCTCCCTATCCCACCCTCCCCTCCCGCCCTCCACCCCGTAACCACCACTCTCTGGTCCATGTCTCATAGTCTCACTTTTATGTCCCACCTATGTATGAAATCATGCTGTCCTCAGTTCTTTTTTCTGATTTACTTATTTCACTCCGTATAATGTTATCAAAGTCTATCCATTTTGTTGTAAATGATCTGATGTCATCATTTCTTATGGCTGGGTAGTATTCCATAGTATATATGTACTAAAGCTTTTTAATCCACTTGTCTTCTGATGGACACTTGGGTTGTTTCCAGATCTTCGCTATTGTGAACAATGCTGCCACGAACATGGGGGCGCATTTATTCTTTTCAAACAGTGCTATGGTGTTCTTAGGGTATATTCCTATAAGTGGGATAGCTGAGTCAAAAGGCAGTATGACTTTTAATTTTTTGAGGAATCTCCATACTGTTTTCCACAGTGGCTGCACCAGTCTGCATTCCCACCAGCAGTGCAGAAGGGTTCCCTTTTCTCCACAACCTCGCCAGCACTTATTCTGTGTTGTTTTGCTGATGAGTGCCATTCTGACTGGTGTGAGGTGATATCTCATTGTGGTTTTAATTTGCATTTCTTTAATGATTAGTGATGTTGAGCATTTTTTCATATGCCTATTGGCCATCTGTATGTCTTTTCTGGAGAAATTTCTATTCATTTCTTTTGCCCATTTTTTGATTGGATAGTTTGTCTTCCTGGTGTTGAGTTTTATAAGTTCTTTATAAATTTTGGTTATTAACCCCTTTTCAGACGTGCTGTCGAATATGTTCTCCCATGGTGTGTTTGTCTTTTTATTCTGTTCTTATTGTCTTTAGCTGTGCAAAAACTTTTAAGTTTGATATAGTCCCATTTGTTTATCTTGCCTCATAAAAGGAGTTTGGAAGTTTTCCTTCATCTTGAATTTTTTGAAATAGTTTAAGGAGGATAAGAGTTAGTTCTTCTTTGAGTTTTTGATAGAATTCACTTGTGAAGCCATCAGGCCCAGGACTTTTCTTTTTGGGAGTTTTTTGATAACTGTTTCGATCTCACTTGTTGCAATTGGTCTGTTTAGGTGCTCTGCTTCTTCTAGATTGATTTTTGGAAGATTATATGATTCAAGAAATTTGTCCATTTCATCTTGGTTGTCTAATTTTTTGGCATAGAGTTCTTCATAGTATTTTCTTACAATACTTTGTATTTCTGCTGTGTCAGTTGTTATTTCTCCACTGTCCTTTCTAATTTATTTATTTGAGTCCTCTCTCTTTTTTTCTTGGTGAGTCTAGTTAAAGGTTCATCAATCTTGTTTACCTTTTCAAAGAACCAGCTTCTGGTTTCATTGATCCTCTGTGTTGTTTCCTTAGCCTCTATGTCATTTATTTCTGCTCTGATCTTTATTATTTCCTTCCTTCTACTTGACTTGGGTTTTAATTGCTGTTGTTTTTCTAGTTCTTTTAGATGCAGGGTCAGGTTGCTTATTTGAGCTTTTTCTAGCTTCTTATGATATGCCTGTAGTGCAATGAACTTCCCTCTCAGAACTGCTTTTGCTGTGTCCCATAAATTTTGAGTTGATGTATACTCATTATCATTTGTTTCTAGAAACTTTTTTATTTCTTCTTTGATCTCATTGTTAATCCATTCATTATTTAATATCAGGTTATTGAGTTTCCAAGTGTTTGAGTATTTTTCAGTTTTTCTTTTGTGGTTAATTTCTAGTTTCATGGCATTGTGAACAGAGAAAATGCTTGATATGATTTCAATCTTCTTAAATTTATTGAGACCATTATTGTGTCCTAACATGTGGTCTATCCTAGAAAATGTACCATGAGCGCTTGAGAAGAATGTATATTCTACTGCTTTAGGGTGAAAAGTTCTGAAGATATCTATTAAATCAAGATGATCTAGTGTATCCTTTAAGTCTGCTGTTTCTTTATTAATTTTCTTTCTTGAGGATCTATCCAGTGTTGTTAGTGGGGTATTGAAATCCCCTACTATGATAGTATTGCTGTTAATCTCGCCCTTTATATCCATCAAAGTCTGCTTTATGTATGTCGGGGCTCCTATATTTGCTGCGTATATATTTATAATAGTTATATCTTCCTGTTGAATTGTTCCCTTTATCATTATGTAGTGCCCTCCTTTATCTCTTACTACAGCCTTTGTTTTAAAGTCCATTTTGTCAGATATAAGTACTGCTAACCCAGCTTTTTTTTTCATTTCCATTTGTATGAAATATTTTTTTTATCCTTTTATGTTCAGTCTCTGTGCATCTTTTGTTTTAAGGTGTGTCTCTTGTAGACAGCATATGTATGGGTCCTGTTCCTTTATCCATGCAGCTACCCTATGTCTTTTGATTGGATCATTTATTCCATTTACATTTAAGGTTATTAATGATATGAAGTTGTTTATTGCCATTTTATTCTTTAAAGCTGTATTCTTCTTTTGCTATATTCTTTTCTCTCTTGAAGAGTTCACAACCGGCCCCTTATTGTCTCTTGCAGAATTGGTTTGGTTTTAATGAATTCCTTGAGGCTTTCTTTGTGTGGGAAGCTCTTTATTACTCCTTTAATTTTAAACGTTAGCCTTGCTGGATAGAGTAGTCTTGGTTGTAGGTTCTTGTTCTGCATGACTTTGATTATATCTTGCCTTTCCCTTCTGGCCTCAAGTGTTTGTGTTGAGACGTCGGATGTCATCCTTATGGGGGCTCCTTTGTAGGTGATAGCCTTTTTTTTGTCTAGCAGCTTTAAAAAAATATTTTATCCCTTAGTTTTGGTATTTTAACTATGATGTGTCTTGGTGTAGATTTTTTTTTTTTTTTTTTTGTGTGTGTGCTTTTTTTTTTTTTTTAATATATACTTTATTATTATTAATTCTAATGGGGTGACACGAATAAATCAGGGTACATATGTACAATGAAAACATCTCCAGGTTATCTTATCATTGAATTGTGTTGCATACCCATCACCAAAAGTCAAATTGTCCTCTGTCACCTTCAATCTGGTTTTCCCTGTGTCCCTCCCCTCCTCCCTATCCCACTCTTCCCTCCCTCCCCCCATCCCATAACCAACACTCTCTTGTCCATGTCTCATACCCTCACTTTCATGTCCCACCTATGTATGTAATCGTGCTGTTCTCAGTTTTTCTTTTTTTCTGATTTACTTATTTCACTCCGTATAATGTTATCAAGGTACATTCATTTTGTTATAAATGATCCGATGTCATCATTTCTTATGGCTGAGTAGTATTCCATAGTATATATGTACCATAGCTTTTTAATCCACTCGTCTTCTGACGGACACTTGGGCTGTTTCCAGATATTCGCTATTGTGAACAATTTTGCCACGAACATGGGGGCGCATTTCTTCTTTTCGAACAGTGCTATGGTGTTCTTAGGGTATATTCCTAAAAGTGGGATAGCTGGGTCAAAAGGCAGTTCAATTTTTAATTTTCTGAGGAATCTCCAAACTGTTTTCCACAGTGGCTGCACCAGTCTGCATTCCCACCAGCAGTGCAGAAGGGTTCCCTTTTCTCCACATCCTCGCCAGCACTTATTCTGTGTTGTTTTGCTGATAAGTGCCATTCTGACTGGTGTGAGGTGATATCTCACTGTGGTTTTAATTTGCATTTCTCTAATGATTAGTGATGTTGAGCATTTTTTCATATGCCTATTGGCCATCTGTATGTCTTTTCTGGAGAAATTTCTATTCATTTCTTTTGCCCATTTTTTGATTGGGTTGTTTGTCTTCCTGGTGTTGCTTTTTATAAGTTCTTTATAAATTTTAGTTATTAACCCCTTATCAGATGTGCTGTCGAATATGTTCTCCCATTGTGTGGTTTGTCTTTTTATTCTGTTCCTATTGTCTTTAACTGTGCAAAAACTTTTTAGTTTGATATAGTCCCATTTGTTTATCTTGCCTTTTATTTCAGTTGCCCGTGGAGATAAATCGGCAAATATACCGCTGCTACAGATGTCGGAGAGCTTGCTGCCCCTGTTTTCTTCTAAGATGCTTATGGTTTCACGGCTTACATTTAAGTCTTTTATCCATTTTGAGTTTGTTTTTGTGAATGGTGTAAGTTGGTGGTCTAGTTTCATTTTTTGGCAGGTAGATGTCCAATTTTCCCAACACCATTTGTTAAAGAGGCTGTCTTTACTCCATTGTATGTTCTTTCCTCCTTTGTCAAATATCAGTTGTCCATAAAGCTGTGGGTTTATTTCTGGGTTCTCTGTTCTGTTCCATTGATCTATGTGCCTGTTCTTATGCCAGTACCAGGCTGTCTTGAGTATAATGGCCTTATAGTAAACCTTGATATCAGGAAGCGTGATACCTCCTGCTTTATTTTTTCTTTTTAAGATTGCTGAGGCTATTCGTGTTCTTTTTGGGTTCCATATAAATTTTTGGAATATGTGTTCTATATCTTTGAAGTATGTCATTGGTATTTTAATTGGTATTGCATTGAATTTATAAATTGCTTTTGGTAATATAGACATTTTAATGATGTTTATTCTTCCTAGCCATGAGCACGGTATATGCTTCCACCTGTTTGTATCTTCCTTGATTTCTTTTATCAATGTTCTATAATTTTCCGAGTACAAGTCCTTAACCTCCTTGGTTAAATTTACTCCTAGGTACTTTATTTTTTTGGCTGCAATAGTGAAGGGGATTGTTTCCTTAATTTCTTTTGCTGATATTTCATTGTTGGTGTATAGAAATGCCTCTGATTTCTGAGTATTAATTTTATATCCTGCCACCTTGCTGAAATCATTTATAAGGTCCAGTAGTTTTTTGACTGAGACTTTAGGGTTTTCAATATACAATATCATATCATCTGCAAATAATGACAGTTTTACTTCTTCTTTTCCAATTTGTATGCCTTTTATTTCTTCTTCTTGTCTGATTGCTGTAGCTAGGACTTCCAGAACTATGTTGAATAAGAGTGGTGAAAGTGGGCAACCCTGCCTGGTTCCTGATCTTAAGGGGATTGCTTTTAATCTTTGTCCATTTAGTATGATGTTTGCTGTCGGTTTATCGTAGATGGCCTATATCATGTTAAGGAACGATCCCTGTATTCCCACTTTACTGAGAGTTTTGAGCATGAATGGGTGCTGGATTTTATCAAATGCCTTTTCTGCATCTATTGAAATTATCATGTGATTTTTGTCCTTCCGTTTGTTTATGTGGTGAATCACATTGATTGATTTGCGAATATTGAACCAGCCTTGCCTCTCCAGAATAAATCCCACTTGATCGTGGTGTATGATTTTTTTCATATATTGCTGGATCCGGTTGGCTAATATTTTGTTGAGAATTGTAGCATCTAAATTCATCAGGGATATAGGCCTATAATTTTCTTTCTTTGTGTTGTCCTTTCCCGGTTTTGGGATCAGAATTATGCTCGCCTCATAAAAGGAGTTTGGAAGTCTTCCTTCCTCTTGAATTTTTTGAAATAGCTTGAGGAGAATAGGAGTTATTTCTTCTTTGAATTTTTGGTAGAATTCACTTGTGAAGCCATCAGGCCCAGGACTTTTCTTTTTTGGGAGTTTTTTGATAACTGTTTCGATCTCATTTGCTGTAATTGGTCTGTTTAGGTGTTCTGATTCTTCCAGATTGATTTTTGGAAGGTTATATGATTCAAGAAATTTGTCCATTTCACCAAGATTGTCTAATTTTTTGGCATATAGTTCTTCATAGTATTTTCTTACAATGCTTTGTATTTCTGTTGTGTCAGTTGTTATTTCTCCACTGTCCTTTCTAATTTTATTTATTTGAGTCTTCTCTCTTTTTTTCTTGGTGAGTCTAGTTAAAGGTTCATCAATCTTGTTTACCTTTTCAAAGAACCAGCTTCTTGTTTCATTGATCCTCTGTATTGTTTCCTTAGCCTCTATGTCATTTATTTCTGCTCTGACCTTTATTATTTCCTTCCTTCTACTTGACTTGGGTTTTATTTGTTGTTGTTTTTCTAGTTCTTTTAGATGCAGGGTCAGGTTGCTTATTTGAGCTTTTTCTAGCTTCTTATGATATGCCTGTAGTGCAATAAACTTCCCTCTCAGAACTGCTTGTGCTGTGTCCCATAAATTTTGAGTTGATGTATGCTCATTATCATTTGTTTCTAGAAACTTTTTTATTTCTTCTTTGATCTCATTGTTAATCCATTCATTATTTAATAACATGCTATTTAGTTTCCAAGTGTTTGAGTATTTTTCAGTTTTTCTTTTGTGGTTAATTTCTAGTTTCATGGCATTGTGATCAGAGAAAATACTTGATATGATTTCAATCTTCTTAAATTTATTGAGACCATTTTTGTGTCCTAACATGTGGTCTATCCTAGAAAATGTACCATGAGCGCTTGAGAAGAATGTATATTCTACTGCTTTAGGGTGAAAAGTTCTGAAGATATCTATTAAATCAAGTTGATCTAGTGTATCCTTTAAGTCTGCTGTTTCTTTATTAATTTTCTTTCTTGAGGATCTATCCAGTGTTGTTAGAGGGGTATTGAAATCCCCTACTATGATAGTATTGCTGTTAATCTCGCCCTTTATATCCATCAAAGTCTGCTTTATGTATGTCGGGGCTCCTATATTTGGTGCATAGATATTTACAATAGTTATATCTTCCTGTTGTATTGTTCCCTTTATCATTATGTAGTGTCCTCCTTTATCTCTTACTACAGCCTTTGTTTTAAAGTCCATTTTGTCTGATATAAGTATTGCTACCCCTGCTTTTTTTTATTTCCATTTGCATGAAATATTTTTCTCCATCCTTTTACCTTCAGTCTATGAGCATCTTTTGTTTTCAGGTGTGTCTCTTGTAGACAGCATATGTATGGGTCCTGTTTCTTTATCCATGCAGCTACCCTATGTCTTTTGATTGGATCATTTAATCCATTTACATTTAAGGTTATTATTGATATGTAGTTGTTTATTGCCATTTTATTCTTTAAAGCTGTATTCTTCTTTTGCTCTATTCATTCCTCCCTTTATATTGTTCACAACAGGCCCCTTAGTATCTCTTGCAGAATTGGTTTGGTTTTTATGAATTCCTTGAGGCTTTCTTTTTCTGGGAAGCTCTTTATTTCTCCTTCAATTTTAAACGTTAGCCTTGCTGGATAAAGTAGTCTAGGTTGTAGGTTCTTTTTCTGCATTACTTTGATTATATCTTTCCATTCCCTTCTGGCCTCAAGTGTTTCTGTTGTGAAGTTCGATGTCATTTTTATGGGGGCTCCTTTGTAGGTGATAGCCTTTTTTTCTCTAGCAGCTTTAAAAATTTTTTCTTTATCCATTAGCTTTGGCATTTTAACTATGATGTGTCTTGGTGTAGATCTTTTTGGGTTTCTCTTTAATGGAGTTCTGTGTGCTTCTTGAATGTGTGGAGTGTTTCCCAGCTTTAATTAGGAAAGTTTTCTGCTATGATTTTATTGAACAAAGTTTCCATTTCCTGTCCTCTCTCCTCTTCTTCAGGCACCCCTATGATGCGAATGTTGTTTCTCTTCATGTTGTCACAAAGCTCCCTTAGAGTTTCCCTCATTTTTTAAGTCTCTTTTCCTTTTTCTTCTCTGCTTCTGTTTCTTTGTTTATTGTGTCCACTAACTCACTTATTCGATCCTCAGTGTGATTCATCCTGCTTTTAATTCCTTCCATTGTGGTCTTCAGTTCTGATACTGTATTTGTCATTTTTGTCTGATTCTTTCTTATTATTTCAATTTCGTTTTTTATACTTGTTATCTCTTTATTTAGGTGTTCATAATGACTATCCATTGTTGCTCTAATTTCTTTGAACATCCTAACTATCATTATTCTAAATTCTGCTTCTGGTAATTTGGTTATATCTGGTTCATTCAGGTCCTTTTCTGGGGATTTCTCTTGATTCATTTGGTTTGCATTCCTCTGCCTGTCCATTTTTTCTGTGTATAAGCAAGTTGTGACCACTAGAGTCCAGTAGGTGTTGCCTTTGTGTTCTCTAGGTGTGGTCTGTCTGCAGGCCCCTCACCCCCTCTGCCGGTGCCTAGGGTGGTTGGGTATGAGCGTTACCATCGCCGGCGCACTGTGGCTTTTTCTATGATTTCTGCCTCTTTTTTGCGGGAGGGACTGTCACTGAAGCCACAAGTCTTAGCACCAAGGGTAGAGGTGAGCATCTTTGCTCAGCTGCGGACCCAGCCTATTTCTGGACTTCCGCCCAGAGCCCTCAGTCAGAGCCTGCTCGCCACAGTTTCGCGGGTTGGGCGGGGCTTTTGACGTGCTCTCAGCTGTGAGCGTTTGCCCGTCTGGAGATTTAGCCCCGCCCTCGAGGCCAGGGCCCTTCTGCGCCGGGTCGGAAACCAAGGTTTATTGGGCCGGGCATGTTTGCTGGCTTCTGATCAGGTGCGTACTTCTGCTCGTCCCAGACTCTACCCCGCCCCTGCGTTCGGAGCCCGCTCGTGCACGTATGAATGTAATCCGCGGTTTCTCCGGCCGGGCGGGGATAGTAGCGTGAGCTCAACTGCGAGCTTCCACTTGTCTCGGGGTCTAGCCCATTCCCGCGCTCGGAGCCCGCTTGCGCACATATACTGGCCAACTGCAGTTTCTCCGGCCTGGGTGTGGGGGGGCTGGTAGCGTGAGCTCAGCTGCGAGTACCTGCCCGTCCTTGGTCCTAGCCCGGTCCCCCCGGTCAGGGCCGGCCTGCGCAGTGTCATAGAGCAGGTTTCTGCCCATTCCTGGCCTCCCTCTTTGTCCCCGTAAGTGGGGTTAAAGGCGGGCCCGCAGCTGTCGGTCTGCCCTCGCGTGTCCCCTCTGACTCTCTGGGCTAGACCGAGCTCCCACCGACTTGGCCTCTGCCCACGCCGACAGAACAGCGTTTTAGTGTTCTGTCGCCCCAAACCCTTAAGCAGCCCTCAGCAGAGTAGGAAGGGACCTAATACTCCACACTGTAGGCCTGGGAGCTCCCTCACTTGTTTCACAGCTCAAAACTGTCCAAACGACTCTTCTAGGCTCTGAGACTGCAGGCTGGGGCTTGGTTCCTGGGACCCAGGTCCCTCCCTCTCCGCCAAACTTTCCTCCCGCCACGCGGGTCTCTCCGGGCTGCCGTTCGCTCTGGGGAGCTGGGCAGCCCTCTTCGCATTTTCGCTATTCCTACCAGTCTCAATGTGGCTTCTTCTGTGTTCCTTGGTTGAAGAGTCCACTTAGTTTAGTTCATAGTTGGTTTATCCAGATGATGGTTCTTTAAATTGAGTTATAATCCACCTTCCTTCTGGGAGTTGGAAGTTGGTACATCCGCCTACTCTGTCGCCATCTTGCTTCCCTCCTTAATTTCTTTTTTTGACAGTTCATTGTCAGTGTATAAAAATGCCTCTGATTTCTGAGTATTAATTTTATATCCTGCCACCTTGCTGAATTCATTTATCAGGTTCAATAGTTCTTTGACTGAGACTTTAGGGTTTTCTATATACAATATCATATCATCTGCAAATAATGATAGTTTTACTTCTCCTTTTCCAATTTGGATGCCTTTAATTTCTTCTTCTTGTCTGATTGCTGTAGCTACTACTTCCAGAACTATGTTGAATAAGAGTGGTGAAAGTGGGCAACCCTGCCTTGTTCCTGATCTTAAGGGGATTGCTTTTAATATTCCCCATTTAGTATGATTTTGGCTGTGGGTTTGTCATAGATGGCCTTTATCATGTTAACGTATGTTCCCTGTATTCCCACTTTGCTTAGAGTTTTGATCATGAATGGATGCTGTATTTTATCAAATGCTTTTCTGCATCTATTGAAATTATCATGTCGGTTTTGTCCTTTCTTTTGTTTATGTGATGAATCACATTGATTGATTTGCAAATATTGAACCAGTCTTGCCTCCCCAGAATAATTTCCACCTGATCATGGTGCATGACTTTTTTCATATGTTGCTGAATCTGGTTGGCTAATGTTTTGTTGAGGATTTTAGCATCTAAATTCATCAGGGATATTGGTCTATAATTTTCTTTCTTTGTGTTGTCTTTGCCTTATTTCAGAATCAGAATTATGCTCGCCTCATAAAAGCAAGTTGGATGTCTTCTTTCCTGTTGAGTTTTTTGAAATAACTTGAGGAGGATAGGAGTTAGTTCTTCTTTGAATTTTTGGTAGAATTCACTTGTGAAGGCCTCAGGTCCAGTACTTTTCTTTGTTGGGAGTTCTTTGATAACTGTTTCGATCTCCTTTGTTGTAATCGGTATGTTTAGGGTTTCTGATTCTTCCAGATTGATTTTTGGAAGATTTTATGTTTCAAGGAATTAGTCCATTTCATATAGGTTGACTAGTTTTGGCATACAATTCTTCATAGTATTTTCTTACAATATTTTGTATCTCTTGTTGCAGTTGTTATTTCTCCACTATCCTTTCTAATTTTATTTATTTGAGTCCTCTCTCTTTTTTGCTTGGTGAGTCTAGTTAAAGGTTCATCAATCTTGTTTACCTTTTCAAAGAACCAGTTCCTGGTTTCATTGATCCTCTGCATTGTTTCTTTAGTCTCTGTCATTTATTTCCATTGTAATCTTTATTATTTCCTTCCTTCAAGACCCCAGGGCTTTACGTGTTGTTTTCTAATTTGTTTAGATGCAGGGTCAGGTTGTTTATTTGAGCTTTTTCTAGATTCTCATGGTATGCATGTAGTGCATTTAACTTCACTCTCAGTATTGCTTTTGCTGTGTCCCATAAATTTTGAGTTGATGTAAGCTCATTTTTATTCATTTTTAGGTATTTTTTAATTTCTTCTTTGATTTCATTGTTAATCTATTCGTTATTTAATAACATGCTATTTAATTTCCAAATGTTTGAGTATTTTTTGTTAAATTCTAGTTTTATGCCATTGTGATCAGAGAAAATGCTTGATATGATTTCAATCTTCTTAAATTTGTTGAGACTGCTTTTGTGTGCTGCTTTAAGGTGAAAGGTTTGGAAGATATCTATTAAATCTAATTGATCTAGTGTATCCTTTAATTCTGCTGTTTCTTTCTTAATTTTCTTTTTTGAGGATGTATCTAGTGATGTTAATTGGGGTATTGAAATCTCCTACTATTATAGTATTGCCGTTAATCTCACCCTTTATATCCATCAAAGTCTGCTTTATGGATGTCAGTTCTCCTATGTTTGGTGCCTGGATATTTATAATGGTTATATCTTCCTGTTGAATTGCTCCCTTTATCATTATGTAGTGTCCTTCTTTTTCTTTTATTACACTCTTAGTTTTAAAGTCCATTTTGTCACATATAGGTATTGCTACCCTGGCTTCTTTTTCATTTCCATTTGCATGAAATATTTATTTCCATCCTTTTACCTTCAGTCTATGTGCATCTTTTGTTTTAAGGTGTGTCTCTTGTAGACAGCATATGCATGGGTCCTCTTTTTTTATCCATGCAGCTACCCTATGTCTTTTGATTGGTTCACTTAATCCATTTACATTTAAGGTTATTATTTATATGTAGTTGTTTATTGCCATTTTATTCTTTAAAGCTGTATTTTTCTTTTGCTATATTCGTTTTCCCCTTTGAACTGTTCACAACAGGCCCCTTAGCATCCTTTGCAGAATTGGTTTGGTTTTAATAAATTCCTTGAGTTTTTTTTGTCTGGGATGCTCTTTATTTCTCCTTCAATTTTAAATGTTAGCCTTGCTGGATAAAGTAGTCTTGGTTGTAGGTTCTTGTTCTGCATTTCCTTGAATATGTTTTGCCATTCCCTTCTGGCCTCAAGTGTTTCTGTTGAGAATTCCGATGTCATCCTTATGGGGGCTCCTTTGTAGGTGATAGCCTTATTTTCTCTAGCAGCTTTTAAAATTTTCTCTTTATCACTTAGCCTTGGTATTTTAATTATGATGTGTCTTGGTATAGATTTATTTGGGTTTTCCTTTAATGGAGTTCTCTGTGCTTCTTGAACATGTGAGTCATTATACAGCCTTAATTTAGGAAAGTTTTCAGCTATGATTTGGTTGAGCAAAGTTTCTATCCCTTGTTCTTTTTCTTCTTCTTCAGGAACCCCTATGATGCGGATGTTATTTCTCTTTATATTGTCACAGTGCTTTCTTGGAGTTTCCTCAGTCTTTCTGAGTCCTTTTTTTTTTCTGCTTTGCTTCTGTGCCTTTTCTTATTTTGTCTTCTAACTCGCTGATTCAATCCTCAGCTTCATCCATCTTGCTTTTAATTTCTTCCATTGTGTTCTTCAATTCTGATACTGTATTTGTCATTTCTGTCTGATTCTTTTTTATTATTTCAATTTCCTTTTTTATACTTGTTATATCTTTATTTAGGTGTTCATAATGTCTATCCATTGTTGTTCTAAGCTCTTTGAACATCCTATCATTATTTTAAACTCTGCATCTGGTAATTTGGTTATATCTGGTTCATTCAAGTCCTTCTCTGGGGATTTCTCTTGATTCATTTGGGTTGCATTTCTCTTCTTGCCCATTTTGTCTGTGTATAAGAAGGGCATGGCCACTGGAGTCCAATAGGTGTTGCTTCTGTGTTCCTTAGGTGTGGTCTGTCTGCAGGCCCACCACCTCCTCTGCCAGTGCCTAGAGCGTTCGGGTATAAGCGTGCTGGCACTGGTCTGCTGCGGCTGTCACTGCAGTTTCAGCCTCTCCTCCACGAGAGGTGCTGTGTTCTCGTGCCTGGCTCTACAAGCCTCAGTCTGTCTGGGCCTTTTCCTCTTCCCTACAGGTGGGGTTGTGCACAGCACTCAAGCCACAAGCCTCGGCACCAAGGGCTGGTGTGAGTACCTTTGCTCAGCTGCGGTCCCCGCCTGTTATCAAGCTTCTGCCCAGCCCCTGCTCTCAGAGCTGGCTTGCGCAGGACCACAAATCTTGGCTCCTGGGGCCAGGGCGGGCTGCTGGTGCACACTCAGCTGCGAGACGTCTGCCTGTTCCAGACTTTCACCCCGCCATATGGTCAGGTCCAGCTTGCACTGGGTTGCAAACCTTGGAGGCCAGGTGATGCTGTGCGCCTGCGTGCTTCTGCTCAGCAGCAGATCTCTTTCCATTTCTGGGCTCCCGCTTTTCTCCCGCAGGTGGGGCTGCAGGCAGGCCCGCAGCTGCTGGACCTCTTTTGCGCCTCCCCTCCACCCTACTGGGCTAGACTGAGCTTAAGCCGACTGCCTGGATCTCTGCCCACCGACAGAATCGTGTTTTTGCGTCCCGCTGCCACCGTCCCTCCAGCTAGCCCTCAGCAGTGTTCTAGAGCCTTTTTTTATAAAGTCAATTTTGTCTGATATAAGTATTGTTACCTCTGCCTTTCTTCATTTCCATTTGCATGAAATATTTTTTCCATTCTTTTACCTTTACTCTATGTGTATCTTTTTTTTTTTGAGATGTGTCTCTTGTAGACAGCATATGTATGGGTCCTGTTTGCTTAACCAAGCAGCTACCCT
The DNA here is from genome assembly GCA_037038555.1 of Rhynchonycteris naso. Lineage (NCBI taxonomy): Eukaryota > Metazoa > Chordata > Mammalia > Chiroptera > Emballonuridae > Rhynchonycteris > Rhynchonycteris naso. The sequence goes on along the minus strand of CM072997.1, from coordinate 49,549,409 downwards.
GTATCTTTTGATTGAATCATATAATCCATTTACATTTAGGTTATTATTGATATGTATTTGTTTATTGCCATTTTATTCGTTAAAGCTATATTCTTCTTCTACTATATTCTTTACCCCCTTTGTTCTGTTTACAACAGACTCCTTAACATTTCTTGCAGCATTGGTTTGGTTGTAATGAATTCCTTGAGTTTTTTTTTTTTTTTGTCTGAGACGCTTTTTATTTCTCCTTCAATTTTAAATGGTAGTCTTGCTGGATAACATAGTCTTGGTTGTAGGTTCTTGTTCTGCAGTACTTTAAATATTTATTGCTGTTCCCTTCTGGCTTCAAGTGTTTCTGTTGAGAAGTCAGATGTAATTGTTATGGAGGGTCTTTTTAGGTGATAGCCTTTCTTTTACTTGAAGCTTTTAATATTTTCTCTTTATCTCTAAGCTTTGGTATTTTACTTATGATGTGTCTTGGTGTAGATTTTCTGGGTTTCTCTTTAATGGAATTCTCAGTGCTTCTTGAACTTGTGTGACTTTTTTCCTGCATCAATTTAGGGAAGTTTCAACTATGATTCGATTGAACAAGGTTTCTATCCTTTATTCATTTTCTTTTTCTTCAGAAACTTCTATGATGTGGATATTGTTTTTCTTTATGTTGTCACAGAGCTCTTTTAAAGTTTCCTCAGACTTTTTGAGTCTTTTTTCTTTACGCTCCTCTGCTTCTGTGCCTTTGTTTATCTTGTCCTCTAACTCGCTGATTTGATCCTCAGCTTCATTCATCCTGTTTTTAATTCCTTCCATTGTGGTCTTTATTTCTGATATTGTATTTGGCATTTCTGACTGATTTTTTTTTTTATTATTTCAATGTTTTCTTTTTTTTTACTATTTGCTATGCTATTTTTTTATTTAGGTGCTCATTATGTCCATTAATTGTTTTTTTATTTTATTTGCCCATGGCGATAAATTGGCTAAAATGTTACAACGAGAGATATCTGAGAGTTTACTGCCTATGTTTTCTTCCAGGATGTTTGTGGTCTCACAACTTACATTTAAGTCTTTTTTACATTTTGAGTTTATTTTTGTGAAGAGTGTAAGTTGATGTTCTAGTTTCATTTTTTGCATGTACCTGTCCAATTTTCCCAACACCATTTATTAAAGAGTCTGTCTTTACTTCACTGTATGCTCTTACCTTCTTTGTCAAATATCGACTGACCATAACGGTATGGGTTTATTTCTGGTTTTCTCTTCTGTTTCATTGATTTCTATAACTGTTCTTATGCCAGTACTAAGCTGTTTTGATTACAATGGCCTTGTAGTATAAGTAGCTATCAGGAAATGTGATACCTCCCACATTATTCTTTATTTTCAAAATTGGTGAGGCTATTCTTGTTCTTTTTTGGTTCCATATAAATTTTTGGAATATCTGTTCTATATATTTGAAGTATGCCATTGGTATTTTAATAGGAATTGTACTGAATTTTTAGATTGCTTTGGGTAATATAGACATTGTAATGATGATTATTCTTCCTATCTATAAACATGGTATATGCTTCCACTTGTTTGTATCTTCCTTGATTTTGTTTTTCAATGTTTTATTATTTTCCAAGTACCGTTCTTTTACCTCCTTGGTTAAATTTACTCCTAGGTACTTTATTTTTGTTGTTGTTGTTGCAGTAGTAAATGGGTTGTTTAGTTAATTTCTCTTTCTTACAGTTTATTGTAGGTGTATAAAAATTCTACTGATTTGATATTAATTTTATATCCTACCATTAATTGACAAATTAATTTATCTTGTCTAGTAGTTTTTTAACTGAGACTTTAGTGTTTTTTATACCATATCATGTCATCAGCAAAAATGACAATTATACTTCTTCTTTTCCAATTTGGATGCCTTTAATTCCTTTTTTCTTGTCTGATTGCTGTGGTGAAGACTCACAGAACTATGTTGAATAAGAGTGGTGAAAGGGCGAATTCCTCCCTTATTTCTAATCTTAAGGGGATTGCTTTTAATTTTTGCCCATTGAGTATGATGCTGGCTGTGGGTTTGTCTTAGATGGCCTTTATCATGTTGAGGTATGTTCCCTGTATTACCACTTTGTTGAGAGTTTTGATCATAAATGGGTGCTGCGCCACTGCCTGGTCAGGCCAGATTGAGTTTTGAAAGAGTGTATGTTTCTAGGAATTTTTCTATTTTACCTAGGTTGTCCTATTTTTTTGGCATACAAATCTTTATAGTATTTTCTTACAATCCTTTGTATTTTGTGTTGTTAGTTGTTACTTCTCTGCTTTCATTTCTAATTTTATTTATTTGAGTCATCTCTGTTTTATTCTTGATGGGTCTGGTTAAAGATTTGTCAATCTTATTTACTCTTTTTGAAGAACCAGCTCTTGGTTTCATTGATTTTTTTGTATTGTTTTTTTAAGTCTCTATTTCATTTATTTCTATCCTGATCTTTATTATTTCCTTCCTTCTACTTTCTCTGAGCTTTATTTGTTGTTATTTTCCTAGTTCTTTTAGGTGCAGAGTGAGATTATTTATTTGAGCTTTTTCTTGCTTCTTAAGAAATGCCTGTCATGCTGTGAACTTTCCTCTCAGGACTGCTTTTACTGTGTCCCATTAATTTTGAGTTGTTGTATGTTCATTTTCATTTGTTTCAAGGAAATTTTTATATCTTCCTTGATCTAATTGTTAACCTATTCATTAATTGATAACATGTTATTTATCCTCCAAGTGTTTTAAGGTTTTTCAGTTTTTCTATTGTAGTTGATTTTTAGTTTCATGCGATTGTGATTAGAGAAGATGCTTGATGTCATTTCAATCTTCTTAAATTTGTTGAGACCTCTTTTGTGCCCTAACGTGTGGTCTATCCTAGAGAATGTACCATGAGCACTTGAAAAGAATTTATATTCTGCTGCTTTGGGGTAAATAGTTCTTAAAATATCAGTTAAATCCCATTGATCAAGTGTGTCATTTAAGGCCACTGTTACTTCGTTAATTTTCTGTCTGGATGATGTATCCAGTGATGTTAGTGGGATATTAAAATCCCCTACTTTTAATAGTATTGCTATTGATCTTGCCCTTTATATCTCTCAAAATCTGCTTTATATATTTAGGTGCTCCTATATGAGGTGCATAAATATTTACAAAGGTTATATCCTCCTTTTGGATTGCTCCCTTTATTATTTTCTAGTGACCTTTCTTATCTCTTACTCTAGCCTTTGTTTTAAAGACTATTTTGTCAGATATAAGTGTTGCTACTGCAGCTCTTTTTTCATTTCCGTTTGCATGAAACATTTTTTTCATTTCTCTACTTTCAGTTTATGTATAACTTTTGTTCTGAGGTAGGTTTCTTTTAGACAGATGATTGTTCTGAAATGTAGTTGTAATCCAATTTGGTCCTGGGAGGTGGCAATTGGAATGTCTGCCTACTCTGTTGCCATCTTGAAATCTTGAGTCAGTCTGGTGACCTATTCTTTAGAAGGTTTATTTCATTGTAATTTTCAGCTTGGAACAAGAAAAGGCAAAACGTGTCTCTCAAACAATTCTCTTTAATATGGAAGACATAAATTATTTTTCAAAAGCACACATTGCTACTTGGAGGCTAAAAAGAATTTATGATGTGACACATGATTGCATCCTGCCACACTAATATTCTGGATAATAGAGAGATCATTAAGATGCTTTATTGACTCCACCAAATTAAAAGCACATTTTATTTTTTATTTTAGGTTTTGGGCAGTGTCACAAAATCTTTTAAAAATTTATTTATTTAAAAATAAAATTTAATAGGGTGACATTGATCAATAAGAGTACATAGGTTTCAGGTAAACATTTCTATAGCATTTGATCTATTGATTGTGTTGTGTGCCCATCACCCAAAGTCAAATTATTTTCCATCACCATATATTTGTCCCTCTTTACCTCCCTCCCACCACCTTCCTCTCCACTACCTTCCTACCCTTGGTAACCACTTCATTTTTATCTGTGTCCACGAATCTCATTTTTATATCCTACCTATATGTGAAATCATATAGTTCTTAGCTTTTTCTGATTTACTTATTTCACTTAGCATAATAGTCTCAAGATCCATCCATGTTGTTGTAAATAGTAATTATGTCATTCCTTATGGCTAAATAGTATTCCATTGTGTGTGTGTGTGTGTGTGTGTGTGTGTGTGTGTGTGTGTATATATATAATATCTTCTTTATTTAATCCTTTATCAAGGAACTTCTTGGTTGTTTCTATGTCTTGCCACCTTGAATAATGGTGCAATGAACATGGGGGTACTCGTGTTTTTATGTACCAATGTTTTTGAGTTTTTTGGGTAGATACTCTATACAAGGATTTCTGGTCATATGGTAGTTTTATTCTTAATTTTTTGAGGAACCATTATATTTTCTTCCGTAATGGTAAAAGTACAATTTAAATTAGCTTCTAGTACTCTCAATTTGAATATGTCTTATATCTTCAACAGTATTTTTAAAATTTTATATGAACCTTCACTTAGTATGTGCTCAGAATATTAAATGAACAAATGAATGTGCTATCAGAGCCCATCTCCTGAATTTCTTATTATTTATTATTGCCTTTAAAGTCCCAAAGTCTTAATCACCTTCACTTTTTTTTCCATTGTTAATCAATTTTATAGGACTGCCAGAATTATTTCTGAAGTGTCTCTTAACTCTACTGCATACAACATGTCTTTATTGAGTGACACTATGTTTTGTGCCACTATGGACCCTGGTGTCTTTGGGGAAACCTGCAGTCTCACATCAGTTCTTTTGACACTAATTTAGACTTGCTGTTCCTCTCATATGGGCTATTGTAATGGTGTCTTAGCTCATCTCTTGGCATCTGGTGTCTTTCCATTCATCTTATTCAATTAATCTTCAATGAATAATGCTTATTACCTTTTTGTACCATATCTTAAGCTACTCCCATTGTCACCAACTAATTTGAGAATCCGTTAGTTTGCTGCACCACAGCCTGGCCCAGTCCACTGTGTTCATGAACTTTCTTCTTGAACTGGAATTTGCAGACCAGCTAGGCTTACACTAGTCTCCCAATATTACCACTTTTGTACCACTTACTTTATTCTCTCCTTGGAATGATCTTCTCTCCCATGTCTGTTCTTTAAAAACCCTATCTATCATTCAAAGTCAGTTCTGCTACTTTTTTCTATTTCTTTCAAACATAAATATTTTCTTTCTTCTCTAAACTCCCATAGAAACACAACATTCTTTGTGTTTCCCTTGTGCTTATCAATTTTGACACAATTATAGTTTTGGTGTTTAACCTGCTTGAGGACATCCTACACATTGCTCTATTCTTCACAACCACTAAGATAATATCTTGTACACAACAAAATGAATAAATGAAGGACTGTCTTGTCTAATAGACAGTATTGCATATATTGTATAGGGGGGTGTGCTATGTGGTCTAAAGTAGTCTAATCATATCTTATATATTAAATTTGATTGAACCATTTTAACTTGCCTAACTATTTGTTTTATAAAATTATGTTTAAACAACGCAGAGATTCTTAGCAAATAATTAAACTAAGGGCAAGTCAGTTTATTTGTGCACTAAGGTAATGTAGTAAAACTTTTAAGGCATACTAAAATCAACTAAACTAAAATAAATGTTAAAAATTTGATGTAAATCAAAGGATCAAGTTGGAATGTTTTCTTTTAATTGGATTTTCCTAGATAAGATGTAACTATTTATAAATATGCCTCTGAACTTACAGAACTTACAATGTTCAGACTGAAAGTACCTGCTGTTAGTCTGATAATTCATTCAAAAGCTTCTCTTAAGTTTGATTTTTCCACCTTTTCAGTTGCACTTAATTATACTTTGCAGAAAGCATCTAAGGGGATCATGTTGAAGGATATTGAGTAAAATGATTTCCATTTGTCTAGAATTCATATGATTTTGAAGGATGGGATGATAATGGCTCTGGCTGTAGAAAGGTCTAGAACAAGGAAAGTGCTGCAGAAGAAAAATGAACTGCTCGGCAGGTCTACCCTTGAGAGCAGGCATAGTGCATGCCATGGGACATAATCTATAATTGTAACTGCATTCCCACAAAACTCGATCAATTCTATCATTTGGTGAACTCTTCCCTGTGGAAACACATATATAGTTTTTATAACAGATATTTACAACATATGGTTCACTTTGCCTTTGTAAACTCTTTGGCCTAACATGGCTATTCTATAAAGTGAGAAATACCACATGCTTGATGAGATATATTTCTTACTACATTCATTTCATAGAATGATCCCTTGATTCTCTTAAAAACAATACTGAAACTAATGCTTATGTCATTGCTGGAATGCTTTCCTGGCCCTTGAGACTGAATAACTCGTTTCTATGAATTTGCTTCCAGACACTGAAGGAGGGTATGATTCAAGCTAACTCCCCTAGCAGATTTCCGCCCAGATGCACAGCACGTGATGCCAAAGCCATGTGGTCATCCACAGGTAAGCACATTTGTATTTGAAACATCACATTGCTTTAATGTTTATTAATTTATTCATTGCTATGTTTCCTTACCAAGGCAACCAAAGGGAGCATTAGCAAAGAAGCAAAGGGATTAAAATTCATAGATGCAGGTATTTGCATTTAGTTTAAAAACATTAAACTAAGCTGGTTAAATGAATGGTTTTTGAAGAATTTTCGTCTGGAAAAATGACTAGACAAAGGCTTCTGCCTTGAAGGAATCCTGGAGAATACAAAAAATCTTTAGAGCTGATGTCTGGGCTTCTGCAAGGCAAGGGACCATTCCTGAGCTCTCTGGGTTTCTTAGACACTCCCAGGAACATGTTTCAGTTATTCTAATGGCCAGGAAGTAAGCACTCATAGTATTTCTAAGTGCTTCTCCTGGCTGTTACAAATTGCTCTTTGGATGGATCAAGCAGGGATTCAAGGAACATTTTAATAATGCTAGAGTCCTAGAGATATAGATAGATAATATTCCAAGAAAATTAAGCCCAAAGACCCAGGATCGGAAGAAGAATTTATAAAGATAATTAATAAAATATATGATAACATTTCAAGTCTTGTTGGCTAAGTAAACATTTAAAAACAAAGTTGATAAATAATGCTGTTTTCAGTCTCCTTTGTCTGAGTGTCTGCCCAGAGTGCTATTCTGTGAAAGGTGTGAGGAGTGCCTTCATCAATTAGTGATGTTTGTCACAGGCAAGAGATACAGGAATAGGAGTGATTCACATTTAATGACTTGGTATAGGTCTTTTAAATATCTTGTTCTTCATAAAAAAGGCAGAAATATGATTTACATACTTTGTTCTTATTTTCATGCAATACCTAAATGAAGCTCTGAAAAACCACTCAAAATCTTTGTTCAGACCAATGAAAATCTTTGTTCAGTGTAAAACAAGTCAGTAGTTAACTAGGATAAAATACTGGAGGTCCCATCTTCTTTAACATTTATACAGCCAATTTGGGGGACCCAAAGAGAGTTTAGATGCATGTTTTTCAAAGTAGTGGTCTATTCCAAGGTGGCATTTAAAAACTTTCTTTTTTATAGTTACTTTTATTTTTTAAGGCTTTATTTATTCATTCTAGAGAGAAGTGGAAGAGAAGGGGGGAAGAGCAGGAAGCATCAAATCCCATATGTGCCTTGACTAGGCAAATCCAGGGTTTCAAACCAGTGACCTCAGCATTCCAGGTCGATGCTTCATTCACTGTGCCACCATGGGTCAGCTTAAAATCTTTCTGCAACATGGAAAATAGTGATACATTAGGTCTTTTCTAATTTTAAACTCCTAACATCTATAATCATGAATCAATTACACAGAACATGCAGAATATACTTCTTCCTTTACGCCTGTCTCAAACTTGAATTTATGATAAATACATGTTTCCATCAAGTTGGAGCAATCAAAAGAGACAGTTTAAATGGCAGTGCAAAGTTGAAGAGGAGGGGAAAGAATCCCTGCATGGATGAATGCATATGATAATTACTCTCTCAGTAATTTTAAATGTTGTGAAATTGGATTTCTTATATTCAGAGAAAAAATATTGAAATATGAATATATGCAAGTGTTTTATTATCAGGTCCAGAGAGTCTACTAAATAAAACTTCTCCATTATAGAGAAAATTTCAGAACAAAGTAAAATAGATATTTGTTGGGCTTTTATCTTATCCAACCTCATTCTGTTCCTGTTAATGGTGCCCTGACCTTTCAAAGGGCACCATTCTACTAATATTCTCAATCCATGTGGTCCAAGGATGGGTTCATTACCAAGGTCCAAATAATCAGTTACAGAGATTTTTTAGACTTATGTGTATGATTTTATCTGGGTCTGTAAAGACCATCCATGGGGCTTTAGTTATAAGTCTTGGGAAAGGGACAATCTCATTGTATTGTGGTTTCTGAGTCTAATTTGCTTATGACCGTCTTATGAGAAGAGAAGGAAAAAGAGGAACTGAGAATTGGAGACAGATTCTAATGTCATTCTTTGAGGACCTGGCTTGCAAAATTCTCAAGTCAGTTTTATCCTTGTACTTATCATCTCTGTGCCAACAAATTCCTTTTTAATGTAAGCTAGCTTGAGTTGGCTGTCATTTACAACCGAAAAAAGACCTGATTAATAAATTTCTGAAACTCTATAATTCTATACAAGATTGCTATAGAACTCACTTTAAACTTTGATTAATAAGTCAAACTCACAGAGCTCCTAGACTTCCAGGTATTCTTCCTATCATACTCATATAAGTGGAGGATATAGTATATTTTTGCACACATATTATCTATTTGTTTAAAATTAAGACTTCCACTTATATCTAGATTGATTTGATATATTAAAATATTACAGTATTTAGAATGAATTTCAGTTATGGCTAGAATGATCACATGACTGAAGCTGAAAGACTGTGTGACAGAAGTTAAATTTTGATGCTATTATAATTGTATTATGGCAAGAAATTTTGTAGTATCCCAAATCTGCCCCACTGATCATCTATCCTCTCCTCAAGTTTTTTAGAAATGGGAATTATGGCCTGACCAGGTGGTGGTGCAGTGGATAGAGCATCGGACTGGAATGCAGAAGACCCAAGTTTGAGACCCCAAGCTCACCAACTTGGACCCAGGGTCACTGGCTCCCAGCAAGGGGTTGCTCGGTCTGCTAAAGGCCCGCGGTCAAGGCACATGTGAGAAAGCAATCAATGAACAACTATGTTGTCGCAACAGCAAGGAAAAACTAATGATTGATGCTTCTCACCTCTCTCCGTTCCTGTCTGTCCCTATCTATCCCTCTCTCTGTCCCTGTAAAAAAAAAAAAAAAAAAAAAGAAATGGGAATTATGCATTAGAAACCACAAAACTGGCAATCAAAATGAAAGTTTACTGCTATTATTAAGAACTCCCAATAACCTGCAATTGCAAGAGCCTCTGGTACACTGAGAGGAGCACACCCTCCAAAAGTAATTTGGTACACTAAGACACTTCTGTGAAGAAAAAGGAAAAACATGCCTGGATATTCAGAGGTGGTCCACACTCCAGAGTGCTGACTAGGAGGCATAATTACCTCAACTATTAGCACAACATAGCCAATAAATGTATGGGCTCTGATCATCACATCATGTTTCTACTATCCTTGGGAGAGACTGTAATGATCAGGAAAGTGGGCAAAGGTAGGTTTGATGTAAGAACAGGTAATAACAAGGAAGGGATATTTCTTTTTCTAATATATGTTGAGTCAAAATATTTTGTACACTAGATAAGGGAAATTAATTATTTGAAAATTCAGTTGTTTATAGATTTCTACTAGAGTTTGGCTTCTGGCTTTGCTCCAAGAATTATCCTTTTCTGATTGCTACACATGTGCTGGACTCCCTGCTATTACTATTTCCCAGAGAGGTGTGCCTTACACTCTTTTTTTTTTTTTTACAATGAGATGAGAAGCATCAATCATTAGTTTTTTGTTGCCTTTGCGACACCATGGTTGTTCATTGATTGCTTTCTCATATGTGCCTTGACCGCGGGCCTTCAGCAGACCAAGCCACCCCTTGCTGAATCCAGCGACCTTGGGTCCAAGCTGGTGAGCTTTTGCTCAAGCAGATGGGCCTGCACTCAAGCTGGCGAGCTCGGGGTATTGACTTCCACATCCCAGTCTGATGCTCTATCCACTATGCCACTGCCTGGTCAGGCTGCCTTACACTCTTTAACATTAATTACTCTCTAAGCTTGTGACCATACCACATCAGGTCATCATTCGGCAGCTGCTTGAAAGTCATTTTACCATTTAGTTTTCAAATGTTTCTAAAACAAGAAAGTTGCAGCTAACTCAATAGAGTTGTGTCACTAGGAAGTTATAGAATATCACCTGTTTTTCATGGTGGTTTGTGACTTGAATCTATCAGCTAACCATCAATAAAGTTTGTGATTGATGGTGATAATGAAGTCATATAAGAAATGTATAATTTCAATAGCTGTAATATCACATTTAGTTGATGAAACTTATTATGAGTCTCTATTCTCCCTACCCCTATGTTACCCTTAGATCTTATACTCTATTGGGAGAAATGAGCATTTTGAAGAATTTCCATCTTAGCCTATTTAGAGCAGATAGCTCATGGGATAAATAACATTGTGTGAGATGGCTAGTCACACCTCTAAGAACTAAAATGCCTTTCTTCTTTTTTTTTAGATTTTATTTATTCATTTTTAGAGAGACAGGAGAGAGAGTGAGAGAGAGAGAGAGAAAGGGGGAGGAGCAGGAAGCATCAACTCCCATATGTGCCTTGACCAGACAAGCCCAGGGTTTTGAACCGGTGACCTCAGCATTCCAGGTCGACGCTTTATCCACTGTGCCATCACAGGTCAGGCCTGAAATGCCTTTCTTGAGGCTTAAAATTGTAGTTTAAGGTAATTTTGTTCATACAACTATTGCCTTATTAGGTAGCATAGACTGTGGTTAAAATTATTAATTATTTATAAGACCTGTACATATATTATTATATTTTTAGTCTATTGATAACTGCTATTGATACATTCTTTCACTATCTTTTTACTGGTCCTGACATGAAAGATTATAACATGCATCCTTCACTTATTATGGTCTAAAACCAGTGATTAATTTTACTACTTTCCTGATAATCCTGGGATTCTATGATGCTACACAGAGGTGTATTAAGGTCAATTGCAGCCCCAGGCGCAGGTAAAAATATTGGTCTCCATAAAAAAAAGAGAGAGACAGGGAAAATAAAAATACATGTTAACCATCTCTTTTTTTCTTTCTTTTAGATTTTATTTATTCATTTTTAGAGAGAAAGGAGTGAGAGAGGGCAAGAGAGACAGAGATAAAGAGGGGAGGTGCAGGAAACATCAACTCCCATATCACCCATATGTGCCTTGATGGGCAAGCCCAGGGTTTCAAACCAGCAACCTCAGCATTCCAGGTTGACGCTTTATCCACTACACCACCACACATCAGGCTTTGTTAACCATATTTTTAAATAGATAAAAAATATTATGTACCATTAATGTTAAAATTGCACATATGAAACCAAACTTGGTGTCATTAGAAAAAAGTGTAAAGTTGAGGTTTTGTGGGGTCCTTCAGAAGTCGGGGCCCAGGGCACATGCCTGGTGCGCTCACTGTTAAATCTACCTCTGATGCTACATTTATGCATTCCCTCCATTTATGCTATTGTTGTTATGCATTTATTTTGTATTTATTTATTTGTTTTAAGTGAGAAGAGGGGAGGCAGAGACAGACTTCTGCATGTGTCCTGACTGGAATCCATCGGCAAGCTGCCTACCAGGTGATGCTCTGCCTGTTGGGACTGCTGCTCTATTGCTTGGCAATTGATAGCCTGAGGCAAGGCCATGAAGCCATCCTCAGCTCCCATGGGCCAACTTTGCTGGAACTGTTGGAGCCATGGATAGAGGCAGATGGTTGCTTCCCCTGTGTGTCCTGACCGGGAATAGAGCCCTGGACTTCCACACTCTGGGCTAATGCTCTAACTCTGAGCCAACCAGCCAGGGTGTTGTTATGCATTTAAATCACACATGTACTTTCAACCCCCAAAGGCATTATTATTGTTGTCAAATTAATGTTCATTTATACTAACACAAATATTTACTCATTTATATTTCACTCCATCTCTTTAGCATTTTGCTAATAATTTTTCTTCTGCCTAAAGATATCTCTGTATAATTTCTTTTTTTGTGTGTGTTCGTGGGTGACAGAGACAGAGAGAGGGACAGATAGGGACAGACAGACAGGAAGGGAGAGAGATGAGAAGCATCAATTTTTAGTTGTTCATTGATTGCTTTCTCATGTGTGCCTTTACCAGGGGGGCTACAGCAGACCGAGGGACCCCTTGCTCAAGTCAGCGATCTTGGAATCAAGCTGGTGAGCCTTGCTCAAACCAGATGAACCTGTGCTCAAGCTGGCAAACTCAAGGTTTCGAATCTGGGTCCTCTGTGTCTCAGTCTGCTACTCTATCACCTATGCCACTGCCTGGTCAGGCTGTATAATTTCTTTTAGTGAATGTCTTATGGATATATAGTCTCTTAGTTTTTATTTATTTCAATAATGTCTTTATTTCACCTTCATTTCTGTAGGATATTTTCTTTTTTTCTTCCTCCTTCTTTTCTTCCTTCCCTCCCTTCCTTCTTTCCTTCCTTCCTTCCTTCCTTCCTTCCTTCCTTCCTTCCTTCCTTCCTTCCTTCCTTCCTTCCTTCTTTTTTCCCTTCCTTCCATTCTTTTTTGAGAGAGACAGGACAGAAATAGAGAGAGAGAGAGAGAGAGAGAGAGGAAGAAGAGAGATGAGAAGCATCAACTCATAGTTGCTTCACTTTAGTTATTCATTGATTCCTTCTCAAATGTGCCTTGACCAGGGTGCTCAAACTGAGCTAGTAACCCAAGCCAGCAACACTGGGCTTAAGCTAGAGACCTTAGGCTTCTAGCCAGCAACCTTGGGATCATGTCTATGATCTCATCCTCAAGCCAGCAATCCTGAACTCGGTGTTCAAGTCAGTGACCTTGGGGTTTTGAACTGGAGACCTCAGCATTCTGCACTGATGCTCTAACCACTTTGCCACCACCAGTCAAGCTCTGGAGGGTATTTTCACTGAGAATTAGAGATTGGCAGTTGTTTCCTTTCAGTAATTAAAACATATCTTTTCATTGTCTTTGACTTCTATTATGTTTGCTGAAAAGTTTTCTTTCAGTATTATTTGTGCTTCTTTGATTTGCTGTCACTTGTTTAGTGACTTTATTTCTTGAAAATCCTGACATTAGGTGGTGAGCTATTACATTTTAAAAAATATTATTAACTGTAATGAGATGTTATAAGAAAGTCTATTTCAATTTAAGATACCCAAATAATTTTAATTGAACACAGAAAAAAGGATTTATAAAATAATAAATCAAAAGCTGAAAGAAAATAAATGCAATACATGGAATTTTATTGTATTCACTAAAAGGTAAGGGAAGAGATGATAGGAGATAGTGGTTGGCGAAGGAGGGATGTAACAGAATAATTCTTTGGAAGGGACATTTATTTTACACCATTTTATCATCAATTTTTCCAAATTTTTGAGGCTTTTGTTTGACATTCAAAATGTACTTATCAGAAATTTATAGCTATGAGGATATCTTTAGTGGGTAATAAATGCTGAACATGGGAGAGATTTAAAACACAGAAACAGCACATAAATGCACCATAGTGAAGAATGGTAGAAGATACAACTTTGGAAGAATTGTTGATAATGCTACTTTTCCAACCTTTTCACTTGTATTTTTGGAATTGTCTAAACATGGTGTGCAATACTTATTTTTCCATGTTATTCTCAGAACAGAAACTGTTGTGTTGGGTAAGTTGGTGAGTATGTATTTGCATGAAATCATATTAAAATAGTTATCATAGTATAATTACTTAGTATGAATTGCCTCCTCAAAAAAGATACATTGAAACTCTGGAACCTCAGGATATGACCTTATTTGAAAATAGGGTAGTTACAGATGTAGTTAATTACGATGAAGTCATACTGGAGTAGGAAGGACCCCTAATTCAATATAGCTGGTATCCTCGTAAGAAGAGGGGAATGAGACACAGAGAAAAGGTGGGCATGTGATGACAGTGACCAAGATTGGACTGATGCATCTATATTCCAAGAAATGTCAAGGATTGCAGACAAACACTGGAAATAGCAAAGAAGAATTCTCCCCTATAGGTTTCAGAGGGAGTATGGCCTGCTGATAACTTGATTTCAGCCTTCATTGACTTTATTTTACTATGAATATACTTTTGTATAGATTCTTTTACACTTTTTCTTTTTGCTTATAAAGATCCTGGTGATTTATTAATACTTAAAGAATAATAAAAAGCAGAGAGTTAGTTGAATCATCTTAATGACTAGAAGCAGAAATTTATGATAGTTTGACAGATTAATCTCCATGTCTGTGACAGGCTTGTCAATGAGACACTTACCAGCTGGTGAGAAGAGGAGACAAGTAAAAAAAGGGATGTCTAGAAGTCTAGAAGTTTTGGTTTAATGCTGGCCAAACCTAAAGTCATCTATCATTCAGTACAAAATCAAGTGCTTTAAGATCAATTACTATTCTGTCATATCATTTTTATGTTTAAAAATATTTACTAGCCACATTTGAGGTTTTTGGTATTAAAAATGATGACTTGCTTCTGGGTTCAGTTGAAAGTACCAAACATTTAGATGGAGAAGACTGTGATACAACTGAGAGCTGCCTTAAATATCATGGCATCTTTTCTTTGACAGCAGACTTGACAAGAGGCGTGATTAGGACTTTGTGGAGAAATTTACAGAATGAGAGATTTCATTCTATGAAAAATGAATTATTAAAAATTAATTGTGTAGAACTACTTACAGAGATTAACTGTATCTTGTTTATGCTTAAACAAATGAAAAATATTTCCCCTCCCTTCTTCCAAAGAAGTAACCAGAACTTTCTTTGAAATACAAGTTTTTCTTACTCTTAGGAAAAATGAACAAGTGAAGGATTTGAAAGAGAAATAGAGTCAATTGTGTAAGAGGTAAATGGTTACAGGATGTGAGCTTAGACCCAAGGGTTGACCTAGAGACATTGTAGAATCCCAGTCTACTGTAATAAGAGAAGATAGTACATTACCTGGTGGACTTGGAGACTGGAGCTTACATAAATATGTCAGCTGAAATGGCAGAACCTCAAATTTGTGGCTGGTGAGAGGTAGCAGAGAACTTGTCAAATGTCTGGGATTCAGAGAGAATCTGCCATGGCCAGTTGAGCTGCCAACCAGCAATGAATCATAAATGCCTAGATTCACTTTGCAAAGAACCATTGCACTGGGCAGAGAATGGAAGAGAAATGGGAATATGACTGAGAGATCATGTTTGATTTTCATTTCAAAATAAGTTGTGTGTGTGTGTGTGTAAAAGTGAATGTGTATTGTCTATCTATGTACTGGTGTTTGGGTGAGAGTATGGGTATTTTTCCATGGAATGACTGATGGTGACTTTCCTGCAATCTTAGTGAATTGGTTTTAATTTGGTTTTCCTTATTTCAGATATATAACATTATTTGTGCCCTCAATATTTAAAAACAGTTCATACCTACCTCAAACAGAAATTTTAAATAATTTTATCTGTCCAAAAATGAAATTAGATGCCTTGGAAATTACTAAGTTTTTTTTTGTGGCTGAATCTAGTATAACAGACTAGCTTCCAGGAATATCATAAGAAAGAATCTTAAACTGGTTGGAAGGTTAAAACATTTTAAAATTTATAGTTGTATCTTAGTATCTAAGAAAGTAGCAGGAACATGACAAGAGTGGCATATGTGTGTGTGTGTGTGTGTGTGTGTGTGTGTGTGTGTGTGTGTGTATACACACACACACACGTTGAGTAAGTGGATGAATGGATAGATAGATGCATTAAAATGACCCCCAGTGTGCTTACTAGATGAATATATGGATGAACTAAAAAGTTATTAGAATATAATTTATATGGATGCTGTATCAAGCAAGTTATATATTTCTAGGGAAGATTTAAAGAAATCAATGCTTAGACCTATTTATTTTACTTGCAATAACAGTCCTTGATGCTACAAAACTTAATCTAATTGCTAGTGCACACTTGGATAGGAGCCTGCTTACTCAGAACTCATTTGGAATTTGTGGCTCCTCCAATTTTGTCCCTTGTTTCAGCACTAAGTTGCCGACTGCTTGCCTTTTTTGTTGACTCCCCACTGCACCATTGTCATCTGGATTAAATGGTTCTTTTTCTCATGCCTCATGCAAATAGTTAGATGTGTGGCCATGACCAGGTAGATCAATTGGTTAGAGTGTTTTCCCGATATACCAAGTTTGCTGGTTTGATCCTTGATCAGAGCACATACAAAAATCAACCAATGAATGCTTAAATAAGTGGAACACCAAATTGATGTTTCTCTCTACCCCTTCCTCTCTCTTTTTTAAAATCAATGAATAAAGAAATTAAAAGAAAATTATATGTGGGTTTTCAATTCCAGGGTGACCCTCTTCCTAAAGCCTAAGGTAGAAACAGTTTCTTGTTTTGTTCTTTTTGTGTCCTTTAAAAACTAAAACAAAAACTCAAATGTGATAAAAAGATAAACTTTTCCAATCATTGTTCCTTTAGAGATAATATTCAGGGATGGCTGATCATACCATTAATGCATGTTCCTTGTCTGACTTGATGTTTCTAGCTATTCTGGCTACTGACAACAGTGTGGGTTGTCTTTATGCTCTTTTCAGCATAACTGTTTTCAGTGTTATTCTATTTAAATTGAGCAAGGCAGAGCAGAAAAGATCCTGATTTGAAATTCTGGCTGGAGTGAAAACTTGTCCTTCAGTTTAACGAGGTGGACTCAAAGGTCCATTCTATCTTCAACATACATTTACACATTGTGTCTGCAGTTTTAGACAATTTTAAAACAAACTTGGACATAATCTATTTTGAACTAAAAATA
This sequence comes from Rhynchonycteris naso, assembly GCA_037038555.1. Lineage (NCBI taxonomy): Eukaryota > Metazoa > Chordata > Mammalia > Chiroptera > Emballonuridae > Rhynchonycteris > Rhynchonycteris naso. The sequence continues at coordinate 49,532,444 of CM072997.1, read as the reverse complement.
GTTTTCTAATATCAGAGGATTTTTTTTAATACTGCATATATTTAGATTTTGAAAATCTGGTTTAAATTTCCAGATTAGAAGTTGTACATTGTAGTATATTCATGTTTCCTGTTTTGAGTCAACAGCTCTGTTTTAGAAAATAGTTTGCTAAGTATTTTCCATCTGTTTTAACATATAAGTGTGTTACCCTTTGAATTTCTCTGGGTAATGTGGAAAAATAACATTTGTTCCATTATAGTCATTATTATATTTTCTTTCCTTTTTACAACTGGGGTCTGGGCTGGTCAATATAAGGTGTGTGAAGTCTGCATATACTAATGCTTATTTCTAAAGAAGAAGATAATTGTGAGGAATTTTTCTTTTTGGTAAAACACTTTAGAAAAGTACATCTTCTTACCTATTCTGAAGTTGCTCCAGTAACGCTCTTGCAAATTAGTCATTCAAGTTTGATTGAACATATTTACTCAGTGAAAGTTTACTGTGTTTTAAGGCTCCATTTTTATTTTAGAAGGCTTTGTTAGGAAACCTTCCCTACCCTTACATTTAGCTAAAGTCTGCCTCTATTGAGCTTCTATACTTTGTACTTAGTTCTAAAATTTGTAGCTCTCCAAAATAAATTTGATCTCAGTTTTATATGCTAGTCATTCAATAATAAAGCCTTTAATGCCTCTTCTTTCTACTTCTTCAATACTAAATATCTTCAGCTCCTTACCATTTTGGTTATCCTCTTGGGGCACTTCAATTTGTACTTATCTTTTAAAAACAGAAGTAATTAAGAACTATTTTTTAATCATAAGACCATAAAGGCAGTTCCTGACATAAATATTTGACTTACTTACATGATTGCAACCTTGTATGAATAGTACTGAGTCAAAAACTCTTATTTTCTTAGAAGAAAATGCTATTTTCAGGTTAAAAGTAATAGGAAATGACTTTTTTATGCTCTTGGCAAAATCAAGGCTCACTCTTTTCTCTAGACTGAACCTATGCTTCTTAATACTTCAAAAACAAATCAAAGAAAACCAACAAAAAACAATAAGGCAGAAATTTCAGGCAGGACTCCAAAGACAAAGAGGTTTATTAATCCCTGCTTGTAAAATCTTTTAAAATTTTCTATGTCTGAGCCACTCTGAGCCTCTTAAACTTTTGGGAGTTGAACAGAGCTATATTCACCTATAGCGAAGTGGTACCTGCTCCACTGGTGTTCTGGGCCTTTGATAACCTTTCTGGAGCAGATAGCATCATGTGCTGATATAAAATTAGAACTCTAGCCTGGCCTGTGGTGGCACAGTGGATAGAGCATCAACCTGGAATGCTGAGGTCGCCAGTTTGAAAACATGACCTTGCCTGTTTCAGGCACATAGAACAAGCAAACAATGAACAAGTAAAGTGAAGCAACTATGTGTTTGGTACTTCTTGCTCCTCCCCTCTTCTCTTTCTGCAAAATCAATAAATAAAATCCCAGGAAAGTTAGAACTCTGTGACTTCATTTAAGTAAAATTAGCAGTAATGGATAGAATGCTGGCAAAATTTTGGAGAAAGTTTTCTCATAAACTTTTAATCATTGAATATTTATGTTTTTGTTGACTAAGACAGCCTTAACTTCCTCTCAGCTTGACTTTACACAGATTTCTTCCTGACTATAGTCTCTATCTCTCTTTTCTTAGAGCATTTACAGTAGTAGGTTCTTCTTGGGCAAATAAGTTTGTAAAATTTGTGTTATTTGATTTTGCTCACTTTTATTGTTAAAAATGGCTGCTGCCCACGTGAATGGCCGCTGCCAGGTGAAACTACTAATTACTTTCCTGCTTGGGAATGGGCTTTGTTATGCTAATGTGTGCTGGAGGAGGAGTTTTCACGCCAAAAAGTTTTAAGAAGAAAGAGAAAGGGAAAGAAGAAAGCCATGTTTTGCAGAGTTTGTGCAGAGAGAAGGAGATGGGGAACCAGAGGTGACTTAGACTTGTGGGGGGCCTTTGATTCTAGGAAAAACTGGAAAAGATTCTCCTGGTTGTGGAACCAGAGAATGTGTGAGTGGGTTTTGCACCCTGTGTGTTTATTTACTCACCTGCTGGTGGGAGGCTAGAATAAAGGAATGGCCCACCAGTTTTGGCTTCATTGTTTCTTTACCGTCTGCCCGAATATATTGAGAACCTGCACCTGCACATGTCTGGCTGTGATGGTTGTGACTACTGACCCTATAGTCCTCAAATAACATCATTATTTTCAAGGCTGTTTCATTAAAACATTGAAGAGATAATAGTTAATAGCATACTCAGCCATAATCTGTTATTTCTATTTTTTTTTTCTGGAAAAGTAGAAAATTATTAAATGCATGGTGATAGCAGAAGGATTTAGGATCGTAAAAGGGGATTTAATCAATAGACTCCAAGAACACAAATCCAGGGAGAAGTTATATAGACAATTTATTTCTAATATGCAATATAGTTAATATGTTCATTGGTAGCCGGAACTGGGAATGTTTTACCTTTGAGTGGCTGACATGCTCTTGGCATGCCTTCTGGGATTCAGGCTTGATTTTTCTTTTCCTTTTTTTTAATTTTTTTAAATTTTATTCATTTTAGAGAGGAGACATAGAGTGAGAGAGAGAGAGAGAGAGAGAGAGAGAGAGAGAGAAAGAGAGAAAGGGGGGAGGAGCTGGAAGCATCAACTCCCATATGTGCCTTGACCGAACCAGTGCAGGGTTTTGAACCGGCGACCTCAGTGTTCCCAGGTCGATGGCTTTATCCACTGCGCCACCACAGGTCAGGCCAGGCTTGATTTTTCTGTTGAAATTATTTATAATTCGTCCTGACTGAATAGGTTGATTGCTTAGAGCCTCATTCTGATAATTAGAGGTGGCCAGCGTCCCTGATTGGGGCACATACATAAACAGATTGATGTTTTGTTTCCCTCTTTCCCCTTCCTCTCTCTAAAATCAATAAAAAAACAAAAGCAAAAACAAGATAAGGCAATAAAATTATTTGTAACTGTAGCTGGTTTTGGTCTCAGATGAAATCAAATGGGATGAAGACATGCTTGGGCATGTCTAGTATACTTGAAGAGTAGACCTAGGAGGGGCCTCTTCATCTGAGGACTGAGGGTAACTGTGAGAGAATGTTTAGTGAGGGAGTGAGTAGGCCAACACGATGAAGGACTTTTTCCTTTTGATATAGTTCTTCATTCCTCTGATCACTTACCATCATGTCCTCTACTTCTGTCACACTGAAGTCTGTATGGACTATAGAAATGGCCTCTAACTGACCTCTATACTTTCTCCCTTCCAAGTACTTGCAGTTTATTTTTTGTTTGCATCTATAGTGATCATTTAGAAATGTCCTTTCAAAATGCTATTTTCCCACTCTCAGCTCTCCAATGATATATCAATATGTTCCAAATAAAATCCAAAGTTATTTCCAGGGCTGCAAGGCTTCAGTGATCAGGCTCTTCTTGGACATGCTTTTCTACACTTAGCCTGTTCTTTATGGCTCTCTAGCTGCCAGGCCTTCTTGCATTACCTTCCCAGACCAGTCTGTTTAAAGGCCTTTGTACCATTGTTCCCTCTGATTAAAATTTGGATGGGAGCCAGGTATTTGCCTTGCTCCCATCCCCACTCTACAGTGTGTCCGTAAAGTTATGGTGCACTTTTGACCGTGTGACCAGTCAAAAGTGCACCATGACTTTACGGACATACTGTATTTAAGTCTTTGCTCAAGTATCATCTCTTTAGACCGTCTATAAAAGTACACCCAATTATTCTTTCTTTTTCTTTGAGAGAGAGAGAGAAAGAGAGAGAGAAGCATCAATTCATTGTCCTATTTATTGCACCTCATATATGTTCTGACTGGGACTTGAATCAGCAACTTCAGGGGTTGAGCCGGTGACCTTGGTGCTCCCAGGCAGTGCTCTATCCACTGTGCTACTGGCTAGGGCCCCCCTTTTCGTGCTTTTTATCCTTCATACCACTTCACCATATTTGAAGTTATAAAATAATTATCTGTTTATTTACCCCCAACCATTAGTCTGTACATATGATGGGGTGAAGAACTTTGTGTTATCACTGCATCGGAAGTACCTAGAACGGTATGTGATGGTAGTAGGTAATGCCTACCATAGTCATGTGCTGAACAAATGAACGAATTTAAAATTGCAGGCTGATGAGGCCTCCATGAAAACTTGAGTTACACAAATCGAGGCTAACTGCGCACATCTTTATGTCTGGTATGCTACCTCAGGTAGATTACATCATTGATTATAGTGGGGTATGTGTGATAGACAGACATGCTAAATAAATGTACAACATTTTATGGAAAAATGCATTTTGAGTTCCAAATAGCTGGCTTACACATGCCTTTTTGGAACATGATATATTTAAGCCAGGCATAGTGTGGTCTTCCATAAAGGCAGCCAAAAATTTCAATAGTATATTTTGCTAATGCTACTAAGATTATGCTGTTTCTAAAGAAATGTTATTTTCTCTTGTAACCGTGGAACCCAATCGGTGAGTAAGATAGGAGTTTCTTGATAGCAATATTACTCAGTTATTTTTTACAAATTTGTTTATTTAGAATAGTAACTCTAGCAGTCCTTTAAGGATGTGATGGTGAAGGCTGAATTTCTCTGCCGCCTTGGAAAGTAATTGGCAAGAGGAAGGACGACTATCAGTCCTAGGATAGCAACGATGCTCTATTTTCATCTGAAAAAGCATGTGCATTGGAAACAGAAAGTCCAATGTTGATAACTGGTATTAGGTGAAAGCTACAATGTGGTGGGTATACAGGAGCACAGGATTTACTTAGCCACGCTTGACACTAAGACCACAGCAATCGTAATTAATTACAAATCTTTTCCACATGCAAGATTCTGTCACCGATTATGTAGTTTTGCTGTGGTCAGCAACAACTTAGGCATTCCAGAAGAGATATGGAGGAAAGAAGGAACATTTACTGAGCACTCCCTGTGCCAGACCCTGCTACTACGCATGCATTGTCTCATTAAAGCTCCCAGCAACCCTACAAAGTGGGTACTTGTATTATCTTTATTTCGTAGATGAGGTGGCTGAGGCTCAGAGTGGACAGGCATCACAGTAAGAATAGAATGCTGGAACATAAATCTAGGGTTGTCTGACTCAGAGAAGCCAATTCTTTCTTTGGTGGCATTCTGTGATTATAGCTGCATAAGGCTGGGGAATAAACGATCGATGGCATAGACTCTGAGGGCAGCATTTCAGAAAGTTGTCAATATTCTTGTATATTTCTTGAAAGCTTTTAAAATTATTGTTAGGGATTTAGGGCCAAGTTGGAAGGAATTGCAAGACAAGAATAAAATGCACATTAACTCTTAGGTCTTAGAGTTTCCATGTAGTAATATTATTTATTTATTTTTGCCAGTGGGTATCCTTCCACAAGAGCATATACACTGAAGAGAACAATTGAAATTACTAGTCCTTATGAATATCTATTTGCATGAATTTACATAGCCAGCCACTAAAGCTTGAGTTTGAAAGTTCTTATCAGTTTTATTATTTGTTTTATTAAATAATGGATACCCTACAGCAATGAATCCAACACAGAAAGATGGGAGCAAGAAAATGGGTGAATGAATGCTATATATAAATGCCATGAGAATTAAAAAGTTTTCCATATTTCAGAGGCCAGAGAGGTCTTTGGGTCCTTTAGAAAACAGCAGCGAGGAAGTTCTGTTTTGGTGTATGAAGTTATATGTGAAATAGCTTCTCCTTCATTCTTATTTCCATGAGAAACCTGATTTGAGGCTTTTAGTCTACGGTATGGAGGCTTCAGATGGCGTACTATGCTCTTCTCCTGGAGCCTTTAATAATCTACTTTAAATCATTTAAGTTTTAAAAACCTATCTGCTTAAAGAGAGATTTGCCTTTCTGCCTGCAGAGAAGACTTTACATAGAAGTATGCTGTGATTTGCCCAGACCAGACTTCTAGTCCCCCATAGCAATAGCCTTACTCATGAGTCCCACACAAGCCTACTTTCTACATAAAGCTCCCAGAGAGAGTCTTGGCCATGAAAGTAATGTGCAGTGAAGGAGTTCTAATGCTGAGAGTTTGTACTCTCAGGGGGCAAGCAGGTCTTGTTTTTTTCTTTCTTTCTTCTTTCATGTGCTTACCTGTATTTCTAAATCAACTAAATCATACTATAATTTGTAAGTCATTAATGTGCTAAAAATGCATCAATATATTTTATCCATAAAATTAGAAAAAGAAGCCATAACTGCTATCCTTTATATAGCTTAATAAGCATTTCCCACTTGTGTGGTTGATAGTCTTTGTTTTGCTTTTTAATGATTTGGTCCTATAGACATACAATTGGGTTCATAATTACAAAAAGTGAGAGATAAAACCAAGCAGGGTTGATTGCTTTTTCATCAGGCTTAACATATACATATATATGTATATATATTTACATATATATTTGAATTTATATATTTATATAAATTTGTATTTATATATGTACATATACAAAATTTGTAGTTTTAGATGTAAAATGCAATATGATCTCCATGCTATGGATACTTATGAAAAGAAAGCAAATATTATTTACCATTTCAAAATGGTAAAGAATGTTTAACAGGTAATATGTATTTATTCCATAAATCCAATTTTAGAGAAAGATATCTGCCAAGCATTCAAATAATGTAAATGTAAAATTTAATGCAACAAGAATGACATATTTTAGTACAAATTAATTAAGTTAGTAAAGTGAATTGTCCTGAGTCAGGAAAAATAAAAGCAGTTGCATAATATTGGGTACTTTGTAGCAATTCTCAGCCAATCAATTCTATTACTTTACAGTTGAATTCTATTTAAATAATAAGAAAGATACAAATCTAATTCTTGTTTCATTTTCTGGTTGATTACATAAAAATATAACAATAAATTCCATTTATTTGAAAAATAAATAAAACATAACTTCTGATTTGTAAAATACTTTTAATTATTTCTTCAATTTTTCTTGCTTGTGTTTGTTTCATAGGCCTTAAGGGAAAGTTCCACTTAGTTTGTGTTAATTCATTTTATTTTACTTTATTAATTTATTTATAGTTCAGTTTATTCTGCAAATAATGTGGTGATTTATAATAAAAATTCAAAAGAAAAATGTAATATATATTTGTCATGACCAGAAGAAAACAGAAGAACAGGTGAGAAACTGGGCCTTGATAAAATAAGACTAAAAATGCAGGCCAGAAGGCTTATGTAATTTTTGCGACTGAATTTCAAATTTGGTTCTAAATTCCTGGCAGCAAAAAATAAAATAGGATTAGTTATATAGCTGTCTTAATTCCAAAAAGGAATTAAAAACTATAACTTAAAATACTGTATTTTAAGTTATAAGTAATGGAAAACCCAACTCAAACTGATCCTCAAGACAATAAAATATCCACAGGTGTGTGGCAACCAGGCCTAGTTTAACCAGAATTTGATCTGATTGGGTAAAATAGTGTTGGCATTTCCTTTTTGTGTTATTTCATCTTAGTCTTGTTACATGATCTTACAGCAGTGCTGAGCTCACATCTTCATACAAATACATGCAGAGGCTGCCTTACCCTTTCCTTAATACAGGGGCTTTGTTTCCATGTTGTCCAGTAAACTTCCTCTCACATCTCACTAATCTAATCATTTGATCAATAACCTACCACCAAAGGAATGCTGTGGGTTAATTGGCTTAGTCCTAGTATCCCCTAGGAAACTAGGTTACGTGGGAACATTCAGGGCCTCCCTGAAACTGTGAGTATGATCAATTTCCCTTCAAGTCATGAGCTATATGGTTTAAGGATGAATACCTGAACAGATGTTAGAAATTAGGGGAAATAGGTACTACCAACATTGTTTTCTATAAAAATAAATCATAAAATGACCCTATAATAATTATATTCCCTTTCCGTAGTTGCTAAAGATACTTGACTTCATAAACATTTTACATGACAGATAGGCTGGTGGGGTTAAATGTTTTCAATTTAGGTTGTACTGTTTTGCCCAAGTCTCTTCCTACTTTCTGCTATGTACTCCTAATATTTGTCTAAACAGAAGTACAAATCATTACCTGTCAATCAATATATTTATTTGGAAAAATTTTAAAGTATAGAATATACAATTTTGGGGGGAGTATGTAGGGAAACAAACTTGAACAACATAGTAATTACTGAGGTGCTAAGGCTAAAAGTTTTGGATTTAAAGATGTGTCCCAAAGTCAAGGGTGCTGTTACTTTGATGGTTAATTTTCGATAATGATGTGCTTTGACTCTTCTCTTTACACACACACACACACACACACACACACACACACACACACACACACACACACTTTCAGTAATTTGAACCATGATCTTGAGACTTATTTCTAAATGTTACTTTTTTTCCCCTCTGAGAATCTTTAGGATTTTAAATAATTTGAATGCTATTGCTTAGATATGAAGGACAAAATCAGCAATTGAAAAATATTTCAAAATATAAATACAACTTAAGTATGAATTGGTGATAATAATTATTCAGTCATCCTTCTCTGAATTCGATACTACCTTGTTGTCCCTCCCAGTCTTTGAGGACAGTGTCTACATTTAAACAATGGTTTCTAATTTTCTGGCTCTGCTGTGCTTCAAGATAATTTTTTTCTTTATAGACAATGGTCTTGGCAGGTAAATCAATTCCCGTAAGTACAGTCTCCTGAAATGAAGGCAGGTTCAGTGTCCTGCCTAGAGGCGAACCAGGCAGTATTTTATTATCTCTTCTAAATCACAACACTCAGTGAAGTGTGGAACTGATAAAAGATGAATTTACTTTAAGGTTCAAGAGAAAAAGCATAACAGAAAATAAGTTTCATCATAAATGCATCAATGAAGTTGCTCAGGGAGACTTGCTGATGATGTAACTATCTCATAGCCACAAAAATTGCATTGCACCTTATTCATGGCTGATACTCTACTGGAATCTCAGACTGGTGCTGCATACTGTCTGTATCAGTTTCATTTCCTCTTTCAGGTGCAAAGCAGTGTTTCCCGTTTGACTTATTGTCCCAAGCTAGGCAAAGAGTTTCTTTGGCATTGGCCCAAAGGACAATAGGAAAGCAAAGCAATCTAGCTAAAATTACATATTGATCTCCCGTTCAACCATCATCTTTTCCAGTTAAATTACACTGCTTTTTCCTGAGGGATGATGGTGAGTTTTCAAAACCTTCTCAACCTAGCTTCTTAGGTGATAATTTTCCTCCTACAGTCTTCTGGTTTAGATTCTGATATATTTTAATAGCTATTATTTTTACAAAAAGAATACCAGTTTTAGAGCATTGTAAGCATAAACATTAGGTAAAAAAACAATTTTAGAAGTAGGATAAATTAAATATTTGGTAACAAAAACCTTTAGAAAAAAAAATTCCTAATAGGGAAAACTTAAATACTCTTTCTTATTCATTTTACCTAGCATGGTTTCCCAACAATCTTTCATATTGCTCAGAAATTCTCCTTCTTGACTAACGTTTACTAATTTTCAAGCCTTCTGAGGTAGGAAGCAATATTTATGCTTTTTTAAAAACTTTATATGCATGGGTTTGAATTAACCATACTCCTTGATTTATGGCATACTTTCATTGTCTATGGGAGGTCCTTCCCTGGTTGATACAGTAGGTGTTCAGTAGAAAGTGTTTACCAGTTAAGTCTTACCACTTAACTGAATATGGATACAAGTGTTGAAAATTGACCAGAACTATTTTTTTTTTTAGCACACACATTAGAGGTTATTGACAGGTTCTTAGTCAAAACTGGTGTATATTTTTATATTTTATTTTATATAAATATGAATGTTAAAGGGTATATCACTGAATATGATTCACTTTTTCAGTTTTATGATATATTTACTAACTACTTTATGTATTATTTTAGATAAGTGCCTGATCCGGTGAATCCTGTCAACATTCAGATATCTGGAATATGTACAGTCAGGGAGTTTCACCTTTTATTCAGTCTTAACAAGGTTTAGTTTTGTCTAGATTCTACAAGTTGAATAGACACTTACGAAATCTTGTTTGATTGTGTGCTTGATGTTTTATAATTCACTGAGTGGCTGGGCTTGTGCAGTCAAGGTTAAAAGACAGTTAAGTGCCACTCACGAAAGAAACCAGGGTATGATTTGAGTTTGCTAAGAAGAGACAACATGCATATCAAGCTCAAGTGGCATAGTGTTTATTTATAGCAAGAAGAGAGAAAAAGCTAATACGACCCAGCCCCTTGCAATGTGTAGGTCCTCCGTGGCCAGTGAGTCCACTTTGCAGCCCACCAACGCTGGCAAGGAGCTGTACATATTTCTCTTTCTGCTGCAGTAGAGTACCTTCACTCTTCCACTGTGGGGTTGAAATATAGAAAACAGGAGGACCTGAGGACCATTGACACATATGATTAAGTAGAACAAAAAAATGCACATTGGGTCTGAAACAGGGAAAGATATTTTCACAGGAGGACTCTATGTCTTGATAAGGAAATGTACTAGGCCACGCATGGCCAACATATGGCCCACGGGCTGGATCCAGCTCACATAATGAGTTTATGTGGTCTGTGATTAAATTTTTAATATTCTCCGCTACTTTAAAATCTCAGCTACTCAGCCTGACCAGGCAGTGGTGTAGTGGATAGAGCATTGGACTGGGATTCGGAAGACCCGGGTTCGAGATCCCGAGGTCGCCAGCTTGAGCGCGGGCCCATCTGGCTTGAGCTAAAGCTCGCCAGCTTGGACCCAAGATCGCTGGCTCCAGCAAAGGGTTACTTGGTCTGCTGAAGACCCGCGGTCAAGGCACATGTGAGAAAGCAATCAATAAACAACTAAGGTGTTGCAATGGCAACGCAAAACTAATGATTGATGCTTCTCACCTCTCTCGGTTCGTGTCTGTCTGTCCCTATCTATCCCTCTCTCTGACTCTCTCTCTGTCTCTGGGAAAAAAATAAAATAAAATTTAAAATCTCAGCTACTCAGAAGCAGAAGCATCTTTGATTATTGGAAATAGAGATATTTAAGAAGATAGTGATACGTGGAAAAGAATTCCACGTGTGACTAATCTAGGGTTAACTTCTAATAATTGGTCAAATGGATTCACGATACTTCTTTATTTTTTAAAAAATTCCATTATAAAGATTTACAACTTTTATACTCGTCTGTACTTGATATGAACTATTTGATGTTTACCGGTGATGTGAAACCCACATTCTTTTAGGTGGAGTTTGCCAGTGCACACCCAAGGTCAAACAATTTATTTTTGTGGTCAAGTGTGCCGAATCAAGTGGCATTGTAGCATAGACAATAGCTGCAGTTGATAACTGAAAACGTGTCCAGGCTGTTTGTAAAACAAAATAATTGTTTTATTTGTGATATAACCCTTTCAAGCTCATTCTATTAATTAAATATTGTTTTTATTGATTGCAATACAGTTTGGATATTTATATGGTATATAATTATATTTTTATTAAAATATATATATATATATATATATATATATATATATATATATATATATTTCCACAAAATAACATTTTACTGAAGACTGCTATGTTTCAGGCTCTACAAATCCCCTGAAAAGCTATTGGGAAAAGCATGTAAGATTGCTGTTTATATGGACGAATAATGGTGGAATAATGGTGACTTCACATAGGTTATCCCAATGGTATAAGCCTTAGAGTGTGACTTGTGTAGTCCTCCATTTGTTTACTAGCTGTGTGACTTTGGGCAATGTTTTTACCCTTTAAAAGTGGGGACTCAGTTTCCCCACTTTTTTTATATATATTTTATTATTATTAATTCTAATGGGGTGACACCAATAAATCAGGGTACATATGTACAACGAAAACATCTCCAGGTTATCTTATCATTCAATTGTGTTGCATACCCGTCACCAAAAGTCAAATTGTCCTCTGTCACCTTCTATCTGGTTTTCCCTGTGTCCGTCCCCTCCTCCCTATCCCACTCTTCCCTCCCTCCCCCCATCCCATAACCACCAATTTCTTGTCCATGTCTCATATTCTCACTTTTATGTCCCACGTAAGTATGAAATCATGCTGTTCTCAGTTTTTCTTTTTTTCTGATTTACTTATTTCACTCCGTATAATGTTATCAAGGTACATCCATTTTGTTATAAATGATCTGATGTCATCGTTTCTTATGGCTGAGTAGTATTCCATAGTATATATGTACCAAAGCTTTTTAATCCACTCGTCTTCTGACGGACACTTGGGCTGGTTCCAGATCTTCGCTATTGTGAACAATGCTGCCACCAACATGGGGGCACATTTCTTCTTTTCCAACAGTGCTATGGTGTTCTTAGGGTATATTCCTAAAAGTGGGATAGCTGGGTCAAAAGGCAGTTCGATTTTTAATTTTCTGAGGAATCTCCAAACTGTTTTCCACAGTGGCTGCACCAGTCTGCATTCCCACCAGCAATGCAGAAGGGTTCCCTTTTCTCCACATCCTCGCCAGCACATATTCTGTGTTGTTTTGCTGACGAGTGCCATTCTGACTGGTGTGAGGTGAAATCTCATTGTGGTTTTAATTTGCATTTCTCTAATGATTAGTGACGTTGAGCATTTTTTCATATGCCTACTGGCCATCTGTATGTCCTCTTTGGAGAAATTTCTATTCATTTCTTTTGCCCATTTTTTGATTGGGTTGTTTGTCTTCCTGGTGTTGAGTTTTATAAGTTCTTTATAAATTTTAGTTATTAACCCCTTATCAGATGTGCTGTCGAATATGTTCTCCCATTGTGTGGTTTGTCTTTTTATTCTGTTCCTATTGTCTTTAGCTGTGCAAAAACTTTTTAGTTTGATATAGTCCCATTTGTTTATCTTGCCTTTTATTTCAGTTGCCCCTGGAGATAAATCGGCAAATATACTGCTGCTACAGATGTCGGAGAGCTTGCTGCCTATGTTTTCTTCTAAGATGCTTATGGTTTCACGGCTTACATTTAAGTCTTTTATCCATTTTGAGTTTGTTTTTGTGAATGGTGTAAGTTGATGGTCTAGTTTCATTTTTTTGCAGGTAGATGTCCAATTTTCCCAACACCATTTGTTAAAGAGGCTGTCTTTACTCCATTGTATGTTCTTTCCTCCTTTGTCAAATATCAGTTGTCCATAAAGCTGTGGGTTTATTTCTGGGTCCTCTGTTCTGTTCCATTGATCTATGTGCCTGTTCTTCTGCCAGTACCAGGCTGTCTTGAGTATAATGGCCTTATAGTAAACCTTGATATCTGGAAGAGTGATACCTCCTGCTTTATTTTTTCTTTTTAAGATTGCTGAGGCTATATGTGTTCTTTTTTGGTTCCATATCAATTTTTGGAATATGTGTTCTATATCTCTGAAGTATGTCGTTGGTATTTTAATTGGTATTGCATTGAATTTATAAATTGCTTTGGGTAATATAGACATTTTAATGATGTTTATTCTTCCTAGCCATGAGCACGGTATATGCTTCCACTTGTTTGTATCTTCCTTGATTTCTTTTATCAATGTTCTAAAATTTTCTGAGAACAAGTCCTTAACCTCCTTGGTTAAATTTACTCCTAGGTACTTTATTTTTTTGGCTGCAATAGTGAAGGGGATTGTTTCCTTAATTTCTTTTGCTGACAGTTCATTGTTGGTATATAGAAATGCCTCTGATTTCTGCGTATTAATTTTATATCCTGTCACCTTGCTGAATTCATTTATCAGGTCCAGTAGTTTTTTGACTGAGACTTTAGGGTTTTCAATATACAATATCATATCATCTGCAAATAGTGACAGTTTTACTTCTTCTTTTCCAATTTGGATGCCTTTTATTTCTTCTTCTTGTCTGATTGCTGTAGCTAGGACTTCCAGAGCTATGTTGAATAAGAGTGGTGAAAGTGGGCAACCCTGCCTGGTTCCTGATCTTAAAGGGATTGCTTTTAATTTTTGTCCATTTAGTATGATGTTTGCTGTGGGTTTATCGTAGATGGCCTTTATCATGTTAAGGAATGATTCCTGTATTCCCACTTTACTGAGAGTTTTCAACATGAATGGGTGCTGGATTTTATCAAATGCCTTTTCTGCATCTATTGAAATTATCATGTGATTTTTGTCCTTCCTTTTGTTTATGTGATGAATCATATTGATTGATTTGCGAATATTGAACCAGCCTTGCCTCTCCAGAATAAATCCCACTTGATCGTGGTGTATGATTTTTTTCATATATTGCTGGATCCGGTTGGCTAATATTTTGTTGAGAATTTTAGCGTCTAAATTCATCAGGTATATAGGCCTATAATTTTCTTTCTTTGTGTTGTCTTTTCCCGGTTTTGGGATCAGAATTATGCTCGCCTCATAAAAGGAGTTTGGAAGTCTTCCTTCCTCTTGAATTTTTTGAAATAGCTTGAGGAGGATAGGAGTTAGTTCTTTGAATTTTTGATAGAATTCACTTGTGAAGCCATCAGGCCCAGGACTTTTCTTTTTTGGGAGCTTTTTGATAACTGTTTCGATCTCATTTGCTGTAATTGTTCCGTTTAGGTGTTCTGATTCTTCCAGATTGATTTTTGGAAGGTTATATGATTCAAGAAATTTGTTCATTTCACCAAGATTGTCTAATTTTTTGGCATATAGTTCTTCATAGTATTTTCTTTCAATGCTTTATATTTCTGTTGTGTCAGTTGTTATTTCTCCACTATCCTTTCTAATTTTATTTATTTGAGTCCTCTCTCTTTTTTTCTTGGTGAGTCTAGTTAAAGGTTCATCAATCTTGTTTACCTTTTCAAAGAACCAGCTTCTGGTTTCGTTGATCCTCTGTATTGTGTCCTTAGCCTCCATGTCATTTATTTCTGCTCTGACCTTTATTATTTCCTTCCTTCTACTCGTCTTGGGTTTTATTTGTTGTTGTTTTTCTAGTTCTTTTAGATGCAGGGTCAGGTTGCTTATTTGAGCTTTTTCTAGCTTATGATATGCCTGTAGTGCAATAAACTTCCCTCTCAGAACTGCTTTTGCTGTGTCCCATAAATTTTGAGTTGATGTATGCTCATTATCATTTGTTTCTAGAAACTTTTTTATTTCTTCTTTGATCTCATTGTTAATCCATTCATTATTTAATAACATGCTATTTAGTTTCCAAGTGTTTGAGTATTTTTCAGTTTTTCTTTTGTGGTTAATTTCTAGTTTCATGGCATTGTGATCAGAGAATGCTTGATATGATTTCAATCTTCTTAAATTTATTGAGACCATTTTTGTGTCCTAACATGTGGTCTATCCTAAAAAACTTACCATGAGCGCTTGAGAAGAATGTATATTCTACTTCTTTAGGGTGAAAAGTTCTGAAGATATCTATTAAATCAAGTTGATCTAGTGTCTCCTTTAAGTCTGCTGTTTCTTTATTAATTTTCTTTCTTGAGGATCTATCCAGTGTTGTTAGAGGGGTATTGAAATCCCCTACTATAATAGTATTGCTGTTAATCTCGCCCTTTATATCCATCAAAGTTTGCTTTATGTATGTCGGGGCTCCTATATTTGGTGCATAGATATTTACAATAGTTATATCTTCCTGTTGAATTGTTCCCTTTATCATTATGTAGTGTCCTCCTTTATCTCTTACTATAGCCTTTGTTTTAAAGTCCATTTTGTCTGATATAAGTATTGCTACCCCTGCTTTTTTTTCATTTCCATTTGCATGAAATATTATTTTCCATCCTTTTACCTTCAGTCTATGAGCATCTTTTGTTTTAAGGTGTGTCTCTTGTAGACAGCATATGTATGGGTCCTGTTTCTTTATCCATGCAGCTACCCTATGTCTTTTGATTGGATCATTTAATCCATTTACATTTAAGGTTATTATTGATATGTAGTTGTTTATTGCCATTTTATTCTTTAAAGCTGTATTCTTCTTTTGCTCTATTCATTCCTCCCTTTAAACTGTTAACAAGAGGCCCCTTATTATATCTTGCAGAATTGGTTTGGTTTTTATGAATTCCTTGAGGCTTTCTTTTTCTGGGAAGCTTTTTATTTCTCCTTCAATTTTAAACGTTAGCCTTGCTGGATAAAGTAGTCTTGGTTGTAGGTTCTTGTTCTGCATTACTTTGATTATATCTTGCCATTCCCTTCTGGCCTCAAGTGTTTCTGTTGAGAAGTCTGATGTCATCCTTATGGGGGCTCCTTTGTAGGTGATAGCCTTTTTTTCTCTAGCAGCTTTTAAAATTTTTTCTTTATCCATTAGCTTTGGTATTTTAACTATGATGTGTCTTGGTGTAGATCTTTTTGGGTTTCTCTTAAATGAAGTTCTGTATGCTTCTTGAATGTGTGGAGTGTTTCCGAGCACTAATTTAGGGAAGTTTTCTGCTATGATTTGATTGAACAAAGTTTCCATTTCCTGTCCTCTCTCCTCTTCTTCAGGCACCCCTATGATGCGAATGTTGTTTCTCTTCATGTTGTCACAAAGCTCCCTTAGAGTTTCCTCACATTTTTTGAGTCTCTTTTCCTTTTTCTTCTCTGCTTCTGTGCCTTTGTTTATTGTGTCCTCTAACTCGCTCATTCGATCCTCAGCGTCATCCATCCTGCTTTTAATTCCTTCCATTGTGGTCTTCAGTCCTGATACTGTATTTGTCATTTCTGTCTGATTCTTTTTTATTATTTCCATTTCATTTTTTATACTTGTTATCTCTTTATTTAGGTTTTCATAATGACTATCCATTGTTCCTCTAATTTCTTTGAACATCCTAATTATCATTATTCTAAATTCTGCTTCTGGTAATTTGGTTATATCTGGTTCATTCAGGTCCTTCTCTGGGGATTTCTCTTGATTCATTTGGTTTGCATTTCTCTGCCTGCCCATTTTTTCTGTGTATAAGCAAGTTGTGGCCACTGGAGTCCAGTAGGTGTTGCCTTTGTGTTCTCTAGGTGTGGTCTGTCTGCAGGCCTCCCACCCCCTCTGCCGGTGCCTAGGGTGATTGGGTATGAGCGTTGCCAGCGCTGGCCCACTGTGGCTTTTACTGTGATTTCTGCCTCTCCTTTGTGGGAGGGGCTGTCACTGAAGCTACAAGACTTAGCACCAAGGGTAGAGGTGAGCACCTTTTCTCAGCTGCGGACCAGCCTATTTCCGGACTTCCGCCCAGAACCAGCAGTCGGAGCCTGCTCGCTACAGTTCCACGGGTTAGGCGAGGCTTTTGATGTGCTCTCAGCTGTAAGCTTTTTCCCTTTCCGGAGTTTTATCCCCGCCCTCGAGGCCAGGGCCCTTCTGCGCAGGGTCAGAAACCAAGGTTTATTAGGGCGGGCATGTTTGCTGGCTTCCGCTCAGCTACGTACTTTCGCTCGTACCGGACTCTACCCCGCCTCCGTGTTCGGAGCCCGCTCGTGCACATGAATGCAATCCGTGGTTTCTCCAGCCGGGTGGGGATAGTAGCATGAGCTCAGCTGTGAGCTTCCACTTGTCTCTGGGTCTACACCGTTCCCGCGCTCGCGCATGTATACTGGCCAACCGCGGTTTCTCCAGCGGGGTGGTGGGGGCCTGGTAGCGTGAGCTCAGCCGCAAGCCCCTGCCCGTCCCTGGTCCTAGCCCGGTCCCCGCGGTCAGGGCCGGCTTGCGCTGGGCCTGCCCGTTCCTGGCCTCCCGCTTTGTCCCCGTAAGTGGGATTAAAGGCGGGCCTGCAGCTTCCGGACCGCTCTCGCGCGTCCCCTCTGA
This sequence comes from Rhynchonycteris naso, assembly GCA_037038555.1. Lineage (NCBI taxonomy): Eukaryota > Metazoa > Chordata > Mammalia > Chiroptera > Emballonuridae > Rhynchonycteris > Rhynchonycteris naso. The sequence continues at coordinate 49,514,775 of CM072997.1, read as the reverse complement.
CCCTCTGGGCTAGACCGATCTTCCACCGGCTTGGCCTCTGCCCACGCCGACAGAACCGCGTTTCAGCGTCCCGTCGCTCCAAAACCTTAAGCAGCCCTCAGCAGAGTAGGAAGGGACCTAATACTCCACACTGTAGGCCTGGGAGCTCCCTCACTTGTTTCACAGCTCAAAACTGTCCAAACGCCTCTTCTAGGCTCTAGGACTGCCCGCTGGGGCTTGGTTCCTGGGACCCAGGTCCCTCCCTCTCCACCAAACTTTCCGCCTGCCACGCGGGTCTCTCCGGGCTGCCGTTTGCTCCGGGGAGCTGGGCAGCCCTCTTTGCGTTTTTGCTATTCCTACCAGTCTCAATGTGGCTTCTTCTGTGTTCCTTGGTTGAAGAGTCCACTTAGTTTAGTTCATAGTTAGTTTATCCAGATGATGGTTCTTTAAATTGAGTTATAATCCACTTTGCTTCTGGGAGTTGGAAGTTGGTATGTCCGCCTACTCCGTTGCCATCTTGCTTCTCTAAAATATAATTTTATTAAAATAATGTATATTAAAATTTTTTCACTCACATTTATTCATAAACATAAAATTACATAATAAAATTTTGTTTACTTAAACAAATCATTTTTGTATTTAACATTTTTTAATTTTAATATTTTTTCCGGCTCGGGAAAAAACTTTTCTTTCTAATCTAGCCCGGGGGCAAAAACTGTTGGCCATGCCTGTTCTAGGTCCAAGGCCTGTTCTTATGTGGCTGAGTATAGGCTGTATGCATGAGACTGCATTTCCCAACACTTGATGATGATTAAGTGTTTTTATTGCAAACAGATTCACTCATATATACTTTGGGGAAAAAACTCCTTTGGCAGACTTTTCTGGCATGTAAGTCTCTAGAACAGTGCTTCTCTTGTGTTTTTTTCTATGATAAGTAAGTAATGCAATAACAAAAGCTTTGGAAACAACACTTTCCCTTATTAAATACAATGCACTTTCACTCTAACATTTTTTGATTCACTTCTATTCTATCACATTAAAAAAATTAATGTATTTAATTGATTTCATCGAGTACAAATTACTGTTAAAAGAAATGCTATTCTAGAAAATGAGCCATACAGAAAACATAAGTGTCCAAGAGCTTTCAAGATTTGGAAAACAATGGGGAGGAAAACCCCACATATTTTCCCATGTGCTCTGGGTTCCACACTTTTTTTTTTCTTTCTGTTTATCGAATGGGCACAAGTAAGGTCTTTGGGCACGTTGTTTGTTCTGCTCAGAATACAATCTTTCGTGCCATTCTCCTGCTGTTTGTTCTCTCTACATAGTTTAATTATGATTTTCTTTAAATTTCATCAGAATTGTCACATTCCCAAGTTTGTCTTGACTTTTCCAAGACTACATTGTGTTCAATTCTACCATGATTTTATAACATACCTTTCCCAATGATTTTAATAGCACCATGTTCATTTTGGTTCGCTGATCACAACGTACTGAATACTTTCCAGATCTTATAACTTTCTACTTAGATCATAATTGTTTTTGTACAAGAATACATATATTTCTCTTTCATATCTTTATTTGTTAGATTTGGTACTGACTTGCATATAAATGACTTGTTGGTAGTGACTTGTCAACAAATGTTTGTTGACTTGATTTTTTTAGGATATATATATATATATATATATATATATATATATATATATATACATACACACACACACACATACAGATACACACACATAAATATATTTCAATAATGTAATGGGACCTGTGGAGAGAAAAACAAATTCACATAGTCATTATAGTTGTGTTTATTGATTTTTGTATTTTAGAATCAATCTAATAAAAGTATAAAATATTTCAGTGTTAATATACATATGTCACAAGTGTGTTCAAGAGTTCCTGTGGAAAGTAACTGTAATAAAAAGTATGTGTTTAGTATGTAGTTTATACTTAGTACGTAACCAATCAAAAGGTAATAATAACAATATTAATATCCGACACTGGGAAGAGGTAAAGAGGAGAAGGGAGCAAGGTAAATGAACTAATTTCTTACACATTATAGTGATGGCAGTCAGTAGTTGTTAAGTCAAAATAGTAATAAGAAACAAACTTTTTATTTAAATTTATAGAGATAACCACTAAAATCTTTAGCAACAGAAAAAGAGAATATCCTTGGAGAATGTATCTGCGGAAGGGGATGAATTGCATGAGAGAGTGCTGCTTTCCATCATGGCTCATTGGTACTAACAAGGCAAAAACGCAGGAGAGAAGTTATAAAGAATTTTACTTTATGATTAACTTCTTTAAAGCTATTTTTGAGGCCTAAGCATTTTCCCTCACCTCTGGCTCTTCCTCTATATTTTACTATGAAATGATTATAATGATTTCTTTTAAAGCATATATTAAATTGCCATGATGGGACATATTTAGGCCTTCACACTAGAACATTGTTATGGGTAGAAATCTGGTTTCCTATAATATCGGCATCCCTGTACTAATATTAGCATTTAGATTTTCTAAACAGAAAAGTCTCAATACTTCCCAAAGTTTCTTATAAGCAGCAACATTATGAAACCTAGTTAGTAGTTCATTATGGTTCCTTCCAAGTTAATAGCATATATCCTTCATCAATACTGCTCTGTTCAGAGGCAAACATGTACTTAAGATGCTTTACAGTGGTTACATTTGAGAATCGATATTTATAAGAATGTTGATTATTTATTAAAATAAAGAGTTCTGGAGGCTCAGTTAAATGGTGGTCAGTTGATGCTGTCAGTTCCCAGAAGCTTCAGAGGAGTTAGTGGTCTCTTTTTTGAAAAATATATTTATCAGTAATCTTTATTTCTTAGAACAGTTTTAGATTCACAGCAGAATTGAGCAGAAGTGACTTCCGGTTTCCAGTTCCAGATGTAAAGAGCTTAGAATTTGCTACTCCTCCCTAATAGCAAGTAAAATTCTGAACAGACTGAAAAATCAACAGCTCTCTCCTGAGAATCATAAGAGAGGTGAAACGGGGTAAACCACTGTTCCAAGATCAGAGAGACAGGCAGGCAAATCCAAGCAGTCGTGCCTGACCTAGGCAGAGACTCACAAGGGGAAGTTGTTGGTTTAAGTACCAGTCTGGGGCAGGAAAATCTAAATAGTAATTGATGAACTGCTGAAAGCTCAGTGTTGAAAACTCTTAAGAGTTAAAAACTCTTGACTCTAAGGGAATCCAGTCATAGGGGAGGCCTATTGTTTGCTACATTTTTGTTTACTTAAAGGAGTTCCACCAGGTCTCACAGCAAATAGTGGGAGAAAAAGAATCTTCTTTTTCTTCCGGCAAGGGGAGGGGAAAGGAACCAGTTTTGAAACATTCCAGCATACTTTTTTATTTTTTTTTTAAGGCAGAGGAGGGAATATAGATTCCAGCATGCGCCCCAACTGGGCTCCACCTGGCAATCCCCATCGAGAGCAGATGGTGGACCAACCAAGCTATCCTCAGCACCCAGGACCAAAGCTCTGACCAATAGAACCACTAGCTGCAGGAGGGAAAGAGGTAGAGAAGGGACAAGGAGAGAGAGGGAGGGGAAGGGAAGCAGAAAGTTACTTGTTATGTGTGCCCTGATTTGGGACTGAACCTAGGACATCCACAGGCCAGGTTGATGCTCTATCCACTGAGCCAGCTGGTCAGGCCTCTTATTGCTGTTTTAATTTGCATTTCCCTTATGACAGATGAAGCGGAGCATCTTTTTATATGCTTATTTATCATCTGTATATCTTTAGTGAGGTGTTTGTTAATGTTTTTGGTCCATTTTTTAATTGGATTGTTTGTTTTCTTATTATTTTTTTTAAATGTTCTTTGTATATTTTGGATAACAGTCCTTTACTAGATATGTGTTTCTGAAAATATTTTCTCAGAGTCTGAGGCTTGCATTTTCCTTCTTCTGATAGTGTCTTTAGCACAGCAAAATGTTTTAATATTAATAAAGCCCAGCTTAGCAATTATTTTTTCCATGGATGGTGTCTTTGTGTATCTAAAAAGGCATCACCTTACCGAAGGTCATCTAGGTTTTCTTTTATGTTATCTTCTAAGAGTTTTATAGTTGTGCTTTACATTTAGGTCTGTGACCCATTTTTACTTAATTTTTGTGAAGGTTGTAAGGCCTGTATACAGATTCAATTTCTTTTTCTTTTTTTTTTTTTTTTTGCTTGTGTCTATCCAATTGTTCCAACACCATTTAGCGTTACATTCTGACTGATTTTAAAGAAACTTCACTTAGATAATTAGAAAAAGAAACATTAGGTCAGAAATAAAGAATCACTTTTGGCTTGCATAACAAGTTAAGAATTCATTTTTAAAGAATTTCAGAGGTAGGCAGTTTAGGATTCATATAACACCCTCTCACCTCAGCCTCCTTCAATCTTTCTGCTCCCCACCCCTTTCATTTATAGTGTCAATTCCTGGGTTCTCCTTGATTTCTATCCTTGGTTTCTGACTTCATTGATTTCTCCTCTTATGAAGTAGCACATAATTGCTATTTTATTTCAGGCAGAAAGAAGGAGAAAGAGAATAAGGACTTCTGCCAGATAAATAATCCCCCTAAGAGAACTTGCCCAGTAATTATACTTTAAGACTTTAGCTTATATCTCATTTGGTACCCTTTTTGCAAGGGCAACACAAAATTTAGGTCTTTTGCTTGAAAACATCAGACAACAATCCTGTAAGAGTATGGAAGAAGGGGAAACAGAATTTTGGCAGGCAACTTGCCATTGCTGCCTGAACCTTTGTCTATGCCAAGTTTCTGTTTTCAGTTATTGGCTCTCTGAAGGAGAGGAGCAAGATGTGGGTCTGCAAAATGCCACAGATATGGGGAAATAACTTTTCTAAGCGATACCCGTAACATTATATGCTTTAAAAAGTTATTTCAGGGTCATAAAATGGGACTGGTGGAGAGGAAAATGTATCCCTAAAGTGTCTTGCTAATTTCATTATCTCTAGCATCCAGCAGAGCTCTTGCCATAGAGGCAATAGTATTAGTTTTCTCTTGCTGCTGTAACAAATAACCTCAAATTTAGTGGCTTAAACCAACTCAAATTCATTATCTTACAGATCTTTAGGTTTGAATTCTGATGCAGTTATCACTGGGTAAAGTCAATTGGTTGGCAGGGCTGCATTTCTGTCCGGAGGGTTAAGGGTAGAATCTCTGCCCTTGTCTTTTCCACTTTCAAGATGTTGTCCACATTTCTTGGCTCAAGAGGTCCTCCTTCATTTTCAAAGCCAGCAACACTGAATTTTTACAGCTGTTACTTCATAGTCACATCTCCCTCTACTCAGACTCTCATTTCCCTCCTTACTGTTAAGGATCCAGTGATTACATTGAAGGAAAATTCAGGATATCCTTTATATTTTAAGGTTTGTTGAACATCAACCTTAATTCTTTTTTGACCATAAGATGACAACTTTATAGATCCAGAGAATAAAGATCTGGACATTTTTGGGCAGGTCATTACTTTGTCGACTAGAATAATTTTTTTTTTTTTTCCAGGGACAGAGAGAGAGTCAGAGAGAGGGATAGATAGGGACAGACAGATGGGAACAAAGAGAGATGAGAAGGTGTTTTTTGATTTAGAATTATTCTCATTATGTGCCCCAAACTTGAATAGGACCTGCTATAAAGAATTATTGGCCTTTTCATCTGTCCTTAGTCACACCATACAGACCTGGTAGTTATATGTTAATTAACAAAATTTTTCCCATGCTTTTTCTTTTGCAAGCATTGTTACTATTATGAACTAGAGGAAGCTCAGATATTTTCAGCATTAAACTGTATCTGAATACATTTTGTACCATAAAGAAACCATCCTAACTAGGAATGGTATGGGGGTTTCTGAATATATTTTCACTCACCTCATCCTCATTTAATTTAGCATTCACATAAGGTAAATCATTATGCTCAATGTAGGTTAAAATATTTTGAATTGTAAAAACCTGTGCAGTTGATTATTGTAAGTGAATATTAGAATACAATGTTGGGGAAGTTTATATTATTTTCAGTCTCTTTCATCACACATTATATTTTGAGCTGCTGAAATGTACATGAAAAAAATTAGTATTCAATGGAAATTTATATTATATTTGATTGTGAAAGTCAAGTGAAACTGTTGAGTATACTTGAGTTAAGCAATATTGAGAAGTAAATTTCTCACAGGATAGATATGACCTGTAGCAACAAAACTTTGTATGTGTTGGGTTCTGATGCTTTATTGATATAGGAACTCATTTTATTCAATAATTGAAATGGTCATTTATGAAAAAGTATATCCAGTATTTGTGAGGTTCAAGTAATGGTCTGTTTGGGTTATATTGAAATAATTCTTTTAGGTACTGGTTTCATTTCAGCTCTAAATCCTCTCTTATAAAACGTTTAGAATGCTTCATGATCTCATAAATTCTGTAAAGAAGAAATGAATTAGGAGGATTGTCTAATGAAAATAATATAATGGTCATCTTTCTATGTAATGACATTCTATGAATAAATAGTGAAGATTCATTTATGTGGTTATGGGGGCTCATTTGTTTTACAGATAGAAGAGAAAGACTAGCATAATTGTTAGATTTTTTTTTTTCAGGATTCTGAAAGATCCAGAAATGTATCTTTTGAACTTCAATATTTATATCTAGACAAGAAAATTATAGGCTTCAGTTTGATTCTCTTTGCCTTGTATGCAGTGATGCATAAATGCAAGGTAAACAGGAATAGAAAAATGAGAAAAATGAAAGAGGTTTTATTTATTAAACATTTTTCACTGCAAGAATTCTCAGCAAAGTTACCATGTAGCGGCAGTGTTTACCAACATTCTCCCTTGTAAGTATCATTTTCTTTTTGCCACTTGACTAGATTTTTAAGTGGTATTAACAGAATAGTCTCATGGTATATTCAATAATCAATTTTTGAAATATTATTATTAGTGCACTTAAACTGTAAATATATAGATCCTCATAGGCATGACTGTGTCTTTTTTATTTTTTTATCCATCAGAGCTTATCTTAGTGTCTGACACATTGGAGTACTCAATAAATGTTTTTGAATAAAGAAACAAGTAAGCTATAAATATATATATATATATTTCTTTTTTTAAAAGATTTTATTTATTCATCTTTAGAGAGAGAAGAGAGAGAGAGAGAAGGAGGGAGGAGCAGGCAGCATCAACTCCCATATGTGCCTTAACCAGACAAGCCCAAGGTTCTGAACTGGCGACCTCAGCATTCCAGGTCGACACCCTATCCACTGCGCCACCACAGGTTAGGCTAAATTGTATATTTTTGTCTTCTAGTTACATGAAATGTTTTATTTATTCTTTTTTTGTGACTTTAATTTTATATTTATTTATTTTTACTTTTTTATTGAATATATTGGGGTGACATTGGTTAATAAAATTATATAGGTTTCAGGTGTACAATTCTATAATACATCATCTATATATTGTATTGTGTGTTCACCAACCCAAATCAAGTCTCCTTCCATCACCATTCATTCCCAGTAGTGAGATTCAAATAATTTAATAATTTCTCTGCCCTAATGACTATTTTAAGTATATAAAAAATAATATACTAAAAGGTAGTTTAATATTTCATGCATTTAATAATTAAGAACAATAAAAGAGGTACACAAAACTAGATTATGTTATGAGTTTAAAAATACTAATAAAAATATTAAATAATAGCTAAGAAAAAATAATAAAACTGTTATTTAAGATATTTCCATATTGCTTCTTGATTGGTATCCTCACTTGCAATTTTTTTTCACCTATGGACAGTGAAAATTACTATGGGCGCTTAGGATACAGTGTTGCACAGATGAACATTAAAAAAGAGTACGGAGAGGGGAGCAAGATGGCGACGGAGTAGGCGGACGTACCAACTTCCAACTCCCAGAACCAAAGTGGATTACAACTCAATTTTAAGAACCACCACCTGGATAAACCAACTTTGAACAAAACTAAGTGGACTCTTCAACCAAGGAACACAGAAGAAGCTACATTGAGACTGGTAGGAATAGTGAAAACGCGAAGGGGGCTGCCCAGCTCTCCGGAGCAAACGGCAGCCCGGAGAGACCCGTGTGGCGGGAGGAGAGTTTGGTGGAGAGGGAGGGACCTGGGTTCCAGGAACCAAGCCCCAGCCTCCAGTCCTAGAGCCTAAAAGAGGCGTTTGGACAGTATTGAGCTGTGAAACAAGTGAGGGAGCTCCCAGGCCTACAGTGTGGAGTATTAGGTCCCTTCCTACTCTGCTGAGGGCTGCTTGGGGTTTTGGGGCGGCAGGACGCTGAAAGGCGGTTCTGTCGGCGTGGGCAGAGGCCAAGCCGGTGGGAGATCGGTCTAGCCCAGGGGGTCAGAGGGGACCGCGAAAGTGGTCCGGAAGCTGCGGGCCCGCCTTTAATCCCACTTACGGGGACAAAGCGGGAGGCCAGGAACGGGCAGGCCCTGCGCAAGCCGGCCCTGACCGCGGGGACCGGGATAGAACCAGAGACGGGCAAGGGCTGTGGCTGAGCTGACACTACCAGTCCCCCACCCCCCCACCCCACCCCCGGGCCGGAGAAACCGCGGTTGGCCAGTATTCGTGCGCGAGCGGGCTCCGAGCGCCGGAACGGGGTAGACCCCGAGACGGGTGGAGGCTCGCAGCTGGGCCCACGCTATTATCCCCATCCGGCCGGAGAAACCCCGGATAGCATTCATACGTGAACGAGCGAGCTCCGAACGTGGGGGCAGGGTAGAGTCCGGGACGAGCGGAAGTACGCAGCTCAGCGGAAGACAGCAAACACGCCCGCCCCAATTAACCTTGGTTTCCGACCCTGCGCAGAAGGGCCCTGGCCTCGAGGGCGGGGCTAAAGCTCCGACGGGCAAAAGCTTACAGCTGAGAGCACGTCAAAAGCCCCGCCTAACCCGCAGAACTGTAGCGAGCAGGCTCCTACTGCTGGTTCTGGGCAGAAGTCCGGAAATAGGCTGGGTCCGCAGCTGAGGAAAGGTGCTCACCTCTACCCTTTGTGCTAATCTTGTGGCTTCAGTCACAGCCCCTCCCACGAAGGAGAGGCAGAAATCATAGCAAAAGCCACAGTGGGCCGGCGCTGGCAACGCTCATACCCAACCACCCTAGGCACCGGCAGAGGGGGTGGGGGGCCTGCAGATAGACCACACCTAGAGAACACAAAGGCAACACCTACTGGACTCCATTGGCCACAACTTGCTTATACACAGAAAAAATGGGCAGGCAGAGGAATGCAAACCAAATGAATCAAGAGAAATCCCCAGAGAAGGACCTCAATGAACCAGATATAACCAAATTACCAGAAGCAGAATTTAGAATAATGATAGTTAGGATGTTCAAAGAAATTAGAGCAACAATGGATAGTCATTATGAACATCTAAATAAAGAGATAACAAGTATAAAAAATGAAATGGAAATAATAAAAAAGAATCAGACAGAAATGACAAATACAGTATCAGAACTGAAGACCACAATGGAAGGAATTAAAAGCAGGATGGATGACGCTGAGGATCGAATAAGCGAGTTAGAGGACACAATAAACAAAGGCACAGAAGCAGAGAAGAAAAAGGAAAAGAGACTTAAAAAATGTGAGGAAACTCTAAGGGAGCTTTGTGACAACATGAAGAGAAACAACATTCGCATCATAGGGGTGCCTGAAGAAGAGGAGAGAGGACAGGAAATGGAAACTTTGTTCAATCAAATCATAGCAGAAAACTTTCCTAAATTAAGGCTGGGAAACACTCCACACATTCAAGAAGCACACAGAACTATATTAAGAAGAAACCCAAAAAGATCTACACCAAGACACATCATAGTTAAATTACCAAAGCTAATGGATAAAGAAAAAATTTTAAAAGCTGCTAGAGAAAAAAAGGCTATCAACTACAAAGGAGCCCCCATAAGGATGACATCGGACTTCTCAACAGAAACACTTGAGGCCAGAAGGGAATGGCAAGAAATAATCAAAGTAATGCAGAACAAGAACCTACAACCAAGACTACTTTATCCAGCAAGGCTAACATTTAAAATTGAAGGAGAAATAAAGAGCTTCCCAGAAAAAGAAAGCCTGAAGGAATTCATAAAATCCAAACAAATTCTGCAAGAGATACTAAGGGGCCTCTTGTGAACAGTTTAAAGGGAGGAATGAATAGAGCAAAAGAAGAATACAGCTTTAAAGAATAAAATGGCAATAAACAACTACATATCAATAATAACCTTAAATGTAAATGGATTAAATGATCCAATCAAAAGACATAGGGTAGCTGCATGGATAAAGAAACAGGACCCATACATATGCTGTCTACAAGAGACACACCTTAAAACAAAAGATGCTCATAGACTGAAGGTAAAAGGATGGAGAAAAATATTTTATGCAAATGGAAATGAAAAAAAAGCAGGGGTAGCAATACTTATATCAGACAAAATGGACTTTAAAACAAAGGCTGTAGTAAGAGATAAAGGAGGGCACTATATAATATAAAGGGATAATTCAACAGGAAGATATAACTATTATAAATATCTATGCACCAAATATAGGAGCCCCGACATACATAAAGCAGACTTTGATGGATATAAAGGGCGAGATTAACAGCAATACTATCATAGTAGGGGATTTCAATACCCCTCTAACAACACTGGATAGATCCTCAAGAAAGAAAATTAATAAAGAAACAGAAGACTTAAAGGATACACTAGATCAACTTGATTTAATAGATATCTTCAGAACTTTTCACCCTAAAGCAGTAGAATATACATTCTTCTCAAGCGCTCATGGTACGTTTTCTAGGATAGACCACATGTTAGGACACAAAAATGGTCTCAATAAATTTAAGAAGATTGAAATCATATCAAACATTTTCTCTGATCACAATGCCATGAAACTAGAAATTAACCACAAAAGAAAAACTGAAAAATACTCAAACACTTGGAAACTAAATAGCATGTTATTAAATAATGAATGGATTAACAATGAGATCAAAGAATAAATAAAAATGTTTCTAGAAACAAATGATAATGAGCATACATCAACTCAAAATTTATGGGACACAGGAAAAGCAGTTCTGAGAGGGAAGTTTATTGCACTACAGGCATACCATAAGAAGCTAGCAAAAGCTCAAATAAGCAACCTGACCCTGCATCTAAAAGAACTAGAAAAACAACAACAAATAAACCCAAGACAAGTAGAAGGAAGGAATAATAAAGGTCAGAGCAGAAATAAATGACATGGAGGCTAAGGAAACAATACAGAGGATCAACGAAACCAGAAGCTGGTTCTTTGAAAAGGTAAACAAGATTGATGAACCTTTAACTAGACTCACCAAGAAAAAAAGAGAGAGGACTCAAATAAATAAAATTAGAAAGGACAGTGGAGAAATAACAACTGACACAACAGAAATACAAAGCATTGTAAGAAAATACTATGAAGAACTATATGCAAAAAAATTAGACAATCTTGGTGAAATGGACAAAATTCTTGAATCATATAACCTTCCAAAAATCAATCTGGAAGAATCAGAACACCTAAACGGAACAATTACAGCAAATGAGATCGAAACAGTTATCAAAAAACTCCCAAAAAAGAAAAGTCCTGGGCCTGATGGCTTCACAAGTGAATTCTATCAAAAATTCAAAGAACTAACTCCTATCCTCCTCAAGCTATTTCAAAAAATTCAAGAGGAAGGAAGACTTCCAAACTCCTTTTATGAGGCGAGCATAATTCTGATCCCAAAACCGGGCAAAGACAACACAAAGAAAGAAAATTATAGGCCTATATCCCTGATGAATTTAGACGCTAAAATTCTCAACAAAATATTAGCCAACCGGATCCAGCAATATATGAAAAAAATCATACACCACGATCAAGTGGGATTTATTCTGGAGAGGCAAGGCTGGTTCAATATTCGCAAATCAATCAATGTGATTCACCACATAAACAAAAGGAAGGACAAAAATCACATGATAATTTCAATAGATGCAGAAAAGGCATTTGATAGAATCCAGCACCCATTCATGCTCAAAACTCTCAGTAAAGTGGGAATACAGGGATCATTGCTTAACATGGTAAAGGCAATCTACGATAAACCCACAGCAAACATCATACTAAATGGACAAAGATTAAAAGCAATCCCCTTAAGATCAGGAACCAGGCAGGGTTGCCCACTTTCACCACTCTTATTCAACATAGTTCTGGAAGTCCTAGCTACAGCAATCAGACAAGAAGAAGAAATAAAAGGCATCCAAATTGGAAAAGAAGAAGTAAAACTGTCATTATTTGCAGATGATATGATATTGTATATTGAAAACCGTAAAGTCTCAGTCAAAAAACTACTGGACCTTATAAATGATTTCAGCAAGGTGGCAGGATATAAAATTAATACTCAGAAATCAGAGGCATTTCTATACACCAACAATGAAATATCAGCAAAAGAAATTAAGGAAACAATCCCCTTCACTATTGCAGCCAAAAAAATAAAGTACCTAGAGTAAATTTAACCAAGGAGGTTAAGGACTTGTACTCGGAAAATTATAGAACATTGATAAAAGAAATCAAGGAAGATACAAACAAGTGGAAGCATATACCGTGCTCATGGCTAGGAAGAAGAAACATCATTAAAATGTCTATATTACCCAAAGCAATTTATAAATTCAATGCAATACCAATTAAAATACCAATGACATACTTCAAAGATATAGAACACATATATCAAAAATTGATATGGAACCAAAAAAGAACACGAATATCCTCAGCAATCTTAAAAAGAAAAAATAAAGCAGGAGGTATCACTCTTTCTGATATCAAGGTTTACTACAAGGCCATTATACTCAAGACAGCCTGGTACTGGCATAAGAACAGGCACATAGATCAATGGAACAGAACAGAGGACCCAGAAATAAACCCACAGCTTTATGGACAACTGATATTTGACAAAGGAGGAAAGAACATACAATGGAGTAAAGACAGCCTCTTTAACAAATGGTGTTGGGAAAATTGGACATCTACCTGCAAAAAAATGAAACTAGACCATCAACTTACACCATTCACAAAAACAAACTCAAAATGGATAAAAGACTTAAATGTAAGCCGTGAAACCATAAGCATCTTAGAAGAAAACATAGGCAGCAAGCTCTCCGACATCTGTAGCAGCAGTGTATTTGCCGATTTATCTTCATGGGCAACTGAAATAAAAGGCAAGATAAACAAATGGGACTATATCAAACTAAAAAGTTTTTGCACAGCTAAAGAGAATAGGAACAGAATAAAAAGACAAACCACACAATGGGAGAACATATTCGACAGCACATCTGATAAGGGGTTAATAACTAAAATTTATAAAGAACTTATAAAACTCAACACCAGGAAGACAAACAACCCAATCAAAAAATGGGCAAAAGAAATGAATAGAAATTTCTCCAAAGAGGACATACAGATGGCCAATAGGCATATGAAAAAATGCTCAACATCACTAATCATTAGAGAAATGCAAATTAAAACCACAATGAGATATCACCTCACACCAGTCAGAATGGCACTTATCAGCAAAACAACACAGAATATGTGCTGGCGAGGATGTGGAGAAAAGGGAACCCTTCTGCACTGCTGGTGGGAATGCAGACTGGTGCAGCCACTGTGGAAAACAGTTTGGAGATTCCTCAGAAAATTAAAAATCGAACTGCCTTTTGACCCAGCTATCCCACTTTTAGGAATATACCCTAAGAACACCATAGCACTGTTCAAAAAGAAGAAATGCGCCCCCATGTTCGTGGCAGCATTGTTCACAATAGCGAAGATCTGGAACCAGCCCAAGTGTCCGTCAGAAGACGAGTGGATTAAAAAGCTTTGGTACATATATACTATGGAATACTACTCAGCCATAAGAAACGATGACATCGGATCATTTATAACAAAATGGATGTACCTTGATAACATTATACGGAGTGAAATAAGTAAATCAGAAAAAAAGAAAAACTGAGAACAGCACGATTACATATATAGGTGGGACATGAAAGTGAGGATATGAGACATGGACAAGAGAGTGGTGGTTATGGGATGGGGGGAGGGAGGGGAGGGTGGGATAGGGAGGAGGGGAGGGACGCAGGGAAAACCAGATTGAAGGTGACAGAGGACAATTTGACTTTTGGTGACGGGTATGCAACACAATTGAATGATAAGATAACCTGGAGATGTTTTCGTTGTACATATGTACCCTGATTTATTGGTGTCACCCCATTAGAATTAATAATAATAAAATATATATATAAAAATAAAAGAGCAAGGAATATAAATTTGTGATTTCCACATTGGGTTGTTGCCCAGGTGCCCACCTTAGAGAGGACTCTGATTACATGTGTCATTTTAACAACCGGTTCGCCAAACTGAATAAAAATTAGGTAGTGGTTCTCCTGAGCTGGTATGAACTGGATGAATCTCATCACTGTGTATCCCCTATTTACACATTCTACTTCCTTCACCCCCTTTCTCTCTGGTTATCACCATAATGTCATTTGTGTTTATGAGTTTCTTTTTTTCTTAATCTCTTCACCTTTTCAACCAGCTCTGTGATCCCCCTTCAACACCTGTCTGTTCTCTATGAATATTTTTCTATTTTATTTGTTACTTTATTTTGTTCATTAGACTACACATATGAGTGAAATTTTATCTTTTTCTCTGATTGGCTTATTTCACTGAGCATAATGCTCTCTGTATCCATCCATGCTGTTGCAAAGAATAAGATTTCCTTCTTTTTTATGACCAAGTAGATTCCATTGTGTAAACCTACAATGGCTATTTTTGGCACTATGGCTTTTTTATCAACTCATCTACTGATAGACACATGGGCTGCTTCTAAATCTTGGCTATTTTAAATTATGCTGCAGTGAACATAGGGGCACATATGTTCTTTTAAACTGTTGCTTTAGGTATATTTCCAGAAATGAAATTGCTGGGTCATAAGGTAGTTGCATTTTTATTTTTTGAGGAAACTCCATATTGTTTTCCACAGTGGCTGCACCAATCTAAATTCCCACGAATAGTACACGAGGGTTCCCTTTTCTCTACATTCTTGCCAAACACTTGTTTTTTGTTGATTTATTGATGATAGCCATTCTGACAGGTATGAGGGGATAGCTCATTGTGGTTTTAATTTCTCTGATTATAGTGACACTGAGCATTTTTTTACATGTCTCTTGGCCATCTGTATGGCCTCTTTGGAGAAATGTCTATTTATGTAATTTGGCCATTTTTTAATTGGATTGTTTGTTTTGTTGGTGTTGAGTTTTATAAGTTCTTTATAAATTTTGAGTATTAACCCCTTATCAAATGTATCATTGGCAAATATATATTCTTCTATTCAGAGGCTTTTTTCATTTTGTTGATGGTTTTCTTTGCTGTGCAAAAGCTTTTTAGTTTGATGTAGTCACATATGTTTAGTTTTTCTTCTACTTCCCTTGCCCAAGGATATAAATATAAAAAAAATATTGCTACAATAAATATCTGGGATTTTATTGCTTATGTTTTCTTCCAAGAATTTTTATGGTTTGGTTTAAGATTTTTAAGTATTTAATACATTCTGAGTTTATTCTTCTGTATGGTTTAAGATGGTGTTGTAGTTTCATTCTTTTACAAAAATCTGTCCATTTTTCCCAACACCATTAATTGAATAGAATGTCTTTATTCCATTGCATATTCTTGCTTTCTTTATTAAATATTAATTGACCATAATAGTGTGGGTTTATTTCAGGGCTTTTTATTCTATTTTATTTAGTTATATGTCTGTTTATATGCCAGAACCACGATGTTACAATTACATTGGCCTTGTAGTATAGTTTGATATTAGGTAGTAAGATTACCTCAAACTTTATTCTTCTTTCTCAAGACTGCTATGGGTATTCAGGGTATTTTGAGGTTCCATACAAATTTGTGGAATATTTGTTCTAGGTCTATGAAAAACACCATTGATTTATGAAAGGAATAATGTTGAATTTATAGATTTCTTTGAGTAATATGAATATTTTAATGATGTGAAGTTTTCCTATCCATGAACATGGTATATGATTGCAGTTATTTGGATCTTTTTAAATTTCTTCAGTGTTTTATAATTTTCTGAGTACAGATCTTTTACATCTTTGATTAAATTTATTCCTAGGCATTTTATTCTTTTTGAAACAATTTGAATGAGATTGTTTCCATAGTTTTCATTTCTGGTAGTTCATTATTGGTATATAAAAATGCAACTGATTTCTGGACATTTACTTTGTATCCTGCTACTTTACTAAATTCATTTATCAGTTCTAGTAGGTTTTTCATGGAATTTTTAGGATTCTCCATTTACAATATTATGTTATCTGCAAATAATGACAGTTTTATTTTCCAGTTTGGATGCCTTTTATTTCTTTTTCTTTTATGATTACTGTGGTATTTCCAGTACTATGTTGAATGAGTGATGAAAGAGGGCATTCCTGTCTTATGCAAGGTTGATTGTGGGTGTGTCATATAGGCCTTTACTGTGTTGAGGTTATGTTTCTTTTAGTCTCACTTTGCTGAGAATTTTGATCATAAATGGGTGCTGAATTTTATCAAATGCCTTTTTTACATCTATTGATATGATCATGTGATTTTTATCCTTCATTTTCTTTATGTTGTGTATCACATTTATTGATTTGAAAATACTATACTAATGTTGCAATCCTGGAACAAATCTGAATCATGAATCTTTTCAATGGATTGTTAGATCCAGTTGGCTAATATTTTGTTGAGGATTTTAGCATCTGTGTTCATTAAAGATATTGGCCTATAATTTTCTCTCTTTATAGTATTTTAATCTGATTTTGGATTTAAGATAATGCTGGCCTCATAAAATGATGTTGGTTGTCTTCTCTCCTCTTGATTTTTTTGTAATAGTTTGAGAAGGATAGGTGTTAGTTCTTCTCTGAATGTTTAGTAAAATTTGCCTGTGAAGTCATCCAGACTAGGACTTTTGTTTGTTAAGAGTTTTTTGATTTACTCCTTGAATTTCACTAGTTATAATCTGTCTATTCAGATTTTCTGATACTTCTTGATTCAGTTTTGGAAGATTGTATGTTTCTACAAATTGCTACATTTTGTACAGATTGTCCATTTTGTTGTCATATAATGGTTTATAACATTTTCTTATAATCCTTTGTATTTCTTTGTTACTTCTCCTATTTTATTTATTTGGCTCCTCTCTCGTTTTTGCTTGATGAATTTGGTTAAAGGTTTGTCAATCTTGTTTATTTTTTAAAGAACCATCTCTTGCTATCAATGATATTTTGTAATTCTTTTTGACTCTATATCACTTATTTATCCTCTGACTTTATTATTTCTTTTCTTCTACTTTGGACTTTGTCTGTTGTTCTTTTCCTAGTTTCTTGAAGTGTAAACTTAGGTTGTTTGAGATCTTTCTTGCTTCTTGAGGTAGGCTTGTAATGCTATGAGCTTCCCTCTCAAGATTGCTTTTGCTATGTCCCACAGATTTTGCATTGTTGTGTTGTTTTGTTTGTTTTAAGATATCTTTGATTTTTTTCCTTGATCTCATTGTTAACCCATTCATTGTTTGGTAACATGTTATTTAGTCTCCATATATTTGTGTGTTTATTTATTTATTTATTTATTTATTTTTTTGTGATTGATTTCTAGTTTTATACCACTATGGTCAGAGAAGATGCTTGATAAGATTTATGCCTTATTAAATTTATTGAGATTTGTGTCCTAATATGTGGTATATCCTAGAAAATGTTCCATGTTCACTTGAAAAGAATGTATATTCTGATTTGGGGTGAAATGCTCTGAAAATATCAATACAATCCAGCTGATCTAGTGTGTTTCTTTCAGGCCACCATTTCCTTAATTTTCTGTTTCAAGTATTTATCCATTGATACCAATAGGATGTTATAATCCCATACTATGACTGTATTACTATCAGTCTCTCCCTTTATGTCCATAAAGATTTTCTTTACATATTTAGGTGATCCTATGTTGGATGCATAAATGTTTAAAAGCATTATATCTTCTTGTTGGATTGTTCCTGTTACATTATTTAGTGTCCTTCTTTGTCTCTTGCTATATATAGCCTTTGTTTTAAAGTTTACTTTTTCAGCTGTAAGTATTGTTATTCCAGCTCTTTTTAAAGTTTACTTTCAATTTGCATCAAGTATTTTATTCCATTCCTTTTAGTATGTATGTATCTTTCCTTCTGAGATTTAGTCTCTTGTAGACAGCATATAGATGGACCTTTTTTATTTTTTAAACATTCAGCTACTGCATGTCTTCAGTATTGGAACATTTAAGCAATTTACATTTAAAGTGATTATTGAGAGGTATATATTTATTGCCATTTTATTCTTTTAATTATATTCCTATTTTTATTTTTCTTCCTTTTCTTTTTCCTTTTTCTTTTCCTCCTCTTTCTCTCTTTCTTCTTTATTCTTAAGAAGGCCTCATAATGTTTCTTGTAAAACTGGTTTGATGGTAACAAACTCCTTTAGCTTTTCTTTGTTCTGGAAGCTCTTGATTTCTCCTTCAATTTTAAATGATTGCCTTCCTGGGTAAAGTTGTGTTGGTTGAAGGTCCTGGCTTATCAGCATTTTGCATATTTTTAGGCCAATCCCTTCTGGCCTAAAATGTTTCTGTTGGAAAATCTATTGACTGTCTTGTGCAGTGGTAGTCAGCTTGGTCCCTACCGCCCACTAGTGGGTGTTCCAGCTTTCATGGTGGGTGGTAGTGGAGCAAGCAAAGTATAAATAAAAAAAAGATTTAACTATAATAAGTGGTTTTATAAAGATTTATTCTGCCAAACTTAGCGAAAATCCAACATAAAGTACTTGGTAAGTAATTATTATTATATGCTTTAACTTGCTGTAACTCTGCTTTATAAATTTTATAAAGTAAAGTTACTTCCCTACTTTATAAATCACCATTACTGTGGAACCAGTTGGGTGGTTAGAAAATTTTACTACTAACAGAGATACAAAAGTGGGTGGTAGGTATAAAAAGGTTGACTACCCCTGGTCTTATGGGTGCTCTTTTCTAGGTAACTGTCTTTCTCTTGCAGGTTTTCAGAATATTTTTGTCTTTTACTTTTTCCATTTTAATTATTATATGCCTTGGCATGGGCTTCTTTGGGTTCATCTTGTTTAGAACTCTCTGTGCTTCTTAGACTTGTGTGTCATTTTCTTTTCTTTTTTTTATTATGTTATGAAATAATTTCAATAATTATTTCTTCAAATTGGTTCTCATTCCCTTGCTTGCTGTCTTTTTTTTCTGGTACCCTTATGTTGTGGATGTTGTTACACTTCATGTTGTCCCAAAGGTCCTTTAAATGAGTGTATTTCAAACACCAGTCTGCATACTCATCTGCCAGAAGTTTTATGCTGGTCTACAATAGAATTAACCACCCTGATGTTTTATGAAGATCATAGACTCAATAATATGGTCGTTCACTTATGCTGAAGTTCATTTTTACCTTAGTGGTCCCCAAAATAATTTTCCTATTTTCACTGGTCTTCAAGTGTAAAAAGGTTGAAAACCACTGCCTTAAACTATCATTATTTTTAAAATTCTCATTTGATTTTGCTGCTCTAATTGGGTGTTCTTATTTCTACTTTGTTTTTCAAACCGCTGATCTAGTCCTCTGCTTTATCTACTGTTTATTTCTTCTAGATTATTCTTCATTTTAGATATTTTATTCTTCATTTATGTTTCTATGGCTTCTATGTTCTTTTTTATATGCTACTGAGCATCCTTTTTTTGCATGTGTGTGTGACAGAGACAGAGAGAGAGGAACAGATAGGAACAGACAGACAGGAAGGGAGAGAGATGAGAAGCATCAGTTCTTCATTGTGGCACCTTAGTTGTTCATTGATTGCTTTTTTATATATGCCTTGACCATGGGGCTCCAGCAGACTGAGTGACCCCTTGCACAAACCAGCAACCTTGGGTTCAAGATGGTAAGCTGTGCTCAGACTAGATGAGCCCGTGCTTAAGCTGGCGACCTTGGGGTTTTGAACCTGGGTCCTCAATGTCCCAGTCTGATGCTCTATCTATTGTGCCACGACCTGGTCAGGCTACTGAGCATCCTTATAACCATTATTTTGAACTCTATATCTGATAAGTTGTTTGCCTCCATTTCACTTAGCTTTTTTTTTCTGGAAATTTCTCCTTATCTTTGACATGGGACATGTTTCTTTGTCACCCATTTTGGCTGCCTTTTTATGTTTGTTTCTATTAGATAGATCTCCTATGACTCCCAGTCTTGGTGGGGTGGCCTTATATAGTCGATGTCCTGTGAGGTCCAGTGGTCTGTAGGCTCTTTGACCACTGGAGCTGGGTGCTCCAGGAATGTCCCTTGTCTGTGTTATGTGGGCTCTCCTGTTGTAATTGAGTCTTGATTACTATTGGTATGTTTGTGCATGGAATTAACCTTAAGGCTGGCTGAATGTGAGGCTCCATCTTGTCCATAGTATGTAAGCTGCTGTATATGTGCTGAGCACATTCTGGTGCCTGCTGACATCATCTTTTGAATATGCCACTTGTCAATGTAATCAGATTCTTTTCTGATGTTGTCTGAGGCTGGCCACTGAATGTGTTGGATCTGGCCTTTTGTAGTAAGTTTGGTGCAGGCCAGTGTCAGCTGCTGCCTGTGACTGATCCTGGGAAATTCGTTTGGAGCTACAAAGTGATCCACAGTTTGTGGTGGCCTCTGCTGGGCCTGAGTGCATGCAAGAACCAAGATATGCACCAAGGCCAGCTTTTGCCAGCACTGGGCCCATGGTTATGTTAGCAAAAAGTTCTCAAGTACCCCAAGATCTGCCTGTCCCTACCTCTGGCTATAAGCTTCCTGTAAGGTTTAGTCATTGAAAGAGTTGAGTTGCAAGAGGTAGCATCTCAATGAGTCATCAGGTGATGGCGAGTAGTATTCACCAGAACTGACATAGATTTAAACTGGGTGTCAGTGCTGTGTCTGAGGTCACTCAGCAAATGTTCTTGGGTACCCAAAGTCTAGCTGCAACCTTCTGGGTGCTTTCACACTTTTGAGATTTGGCAAAATCTCAGGGAATCATCAGTGAGGCCAGCAGAATTTATGAGACCAAAACTGATCCAGATTTAGATATGAGAAGAGAGGGCTCTGCTCTGGTCAGGTGTGAGAGAAAAAAATGGCCCCTGCTATAGAGCCACAGAGCTTAACTGTCCCAGATTCTACTGGGAGAAGATGGAGCTCAACAAGTTATTCAGCCAAGAGTAGAGAGGGTTGGGGGAGTGGATATCCCATGAGGGGAATATTTCACTTAGGGTTTGAGTAAGGTGGGTGCCTTTTGGCCCCCTTCAGAGTCCACACAAATCAGTCTGTTATGGATTTTGCCCCACCCTTGGCAGGGTGGAGCCACTAGGAGTTGGGCAAGTGGGGCTGCTGGTGCCACTAAGATGTGTCTACTGAAAGCCATGAAAATGGGCCTGGTGGCTTTCCAGTGAAGGGGAAGTGCTAGTCAGTTTCACAGAAAAATGGGGATATGGCCCTGTCCCAAAGCCATACAGCTCAGTCACTGACAACCCCCGAGTCTTCCCAGATGTCTCTACCCTAGTCAAGGCAGCTTACTCCTCAGCAGGGTGGGGAGAGGAAGAATCTAGAAGATGGAGATATGGCTTTCTCCCAGACTGATGCCACATGGAGGGGAGTGCTCCATCGAAGAAAGATGGCCTATGTAGTTTAGAAGAATGACTTAACACAGGTATCCTGGCAGGTGTCCTTTTAGCTCTCTCACCAGAGTTATAATCCCTATACAGTTTTCATGCGACTCTTTTTTTTTTTTTTTTTTTTTGACAGAGACAGAGAGTCAGAGAAAGGAACAGATAGGGACAGACAGGAAGGGAGAGAGATGAGAAGCATCAATTCTTCATTGTGGTATCTCAGTTGTTCACTGATTCCTTTCTCATATATGCCTTGACTGGGGTTCTACATTAGTTATCCCCAGTCAGTTAGTGACCCCTTGCTCAATCCAGGGACCTTGGGCTTCAAGCCAGCAACCTTTGGGCTCAAGCCAGCGACCATGGGGTCATGTCTATGATCTCATGCTCAAGCCAGCGACCCTGTGCTCAAACTGGCGACCTCATGGTTTCAAACGTGGGTCCTCTGCATCCCAGTCCGATGCTCTATCCACTGCACCACCACCTGGTCAGGCTCATGTGACTCTTTTCTGCTCCACCTTTTCTCCACTGGAGCCCAGAGTGAGTGGATATGAATTTAGTGTGTTGGCCCTTTAAAAGGGTACCTCTGTTTCTAGCAAATTTTTATCTCTTCCTGGGGGACAGAAATCCCACTGTTTTTCACAGCTATGTGGGTGCCTCTTCTCAGCTTTGATGTGCAGAGCTGGGGAACCCAGGTTTGGGGTTAAGACCCCTTGCTTCTCAGGGAGAATCCCCCCACAACTGTGATATCCCTCTGGAACCCAAGCTCTACTACCCATGGGAGTGGGACCAGTCCTTTTTATGTTTCCACCCTCCCTACAAGTCTCAATTTTGCATGTTCTGTAAATCCTTAATTATAAGATTGCTCTCCAGGTAGTTCTCAGTAGGTTACTCAGGATGATTGTTCTATAATTAGCTGTAATTCCAGTTTGGTCTGAGGAGGAATGAGTGTAGCTTCCAACTCTGCCTCCATCTTGTATTCCTCCCATTTTATTAATTCTTGCTGAGCTATGTTATCTAATTTATAAATTGTGAACCTAGATTAGATTTTATCTAAGGCCCTTTGTAGTGTCAACATTTTGTATCTCTTTGATTTTTTTCTTCATTGGTTATGGTAGATAATGAGGCCTTACTTTTCCCTCAGTCATTACCTCTGCCTGTTGGTAGAGAAGATAGACACTCCAGAGTAATAAGGTTTCTTAAATTGGCAGATTACTGCTGATTCTAATGGTTGATAACAACTGTAGGAGGTAGATTTTGATGGATGGCAAAGGCTTCTAGAAGCTCCTACTTTTTTAACTCCATGGTGTTTTGGGTGCTCAACCTAACATTCTTAGCACTTTATCTTTTCCTGCTTAGCTTTCTAGAGGGGGGGAGGGTAAATGTTGAATGGCTCTTTCAATAGGCAACTTTGTCATGTAACTTATTCTAAGCCACATAGAACAGCTTAAAACTACAATGGTCTCTCTCCTGCTGTGTCCTGAGTCTTAAGGTTCACTGACTTTTTGTAGGTCTGCCATAGATTCCAGTTTGCCTGGAATAGTTTTGGTCAATGCCTGATGTAATGGTGCCTCTTTTACTCTCAGAAGTGCCTTGGTTTGGACAATAAATTATAGTGTTAGCTATTAACTTGAATCTTTTACTCCTGAAAGGTTCTTCTCTTTCTACTGAGGTGTACTCATTTGTGAAAGTATGGTGTCTTAGCTATTGGCAATAGTCCTATGCTCCTCCCTGACAACTTTTGTGAGACCTCTGGCATAGAGGAAAACTGAGTTTACTCACTTTCCTCAGTTTCTTGGGAAAAAAACAACAACCCACTTGCATTTTTCTGGGTTAAAAATTTGACCTTTTTCTTCCAAGAGCTACTAAGATAGAGCAAAATAATAATAATATAATAATAACAACAACAACAGAGACAACTATTACATCCTCTAGCACCCTCTAGGCCAAATGTTTATGATAGATAGATTGCTCCCATATCTTGGCTATTATAAATAATGCTTCAATGAACACAGACATACATATGTCTTTTTAAATTAGTGTTTTGGATTTCTTTTTTTTTTTAAAGAAATGTTTTTTAGCTTTTTAAAAATTTCCTTTTATTTTATTCATTTTAGAGAGGAGACACACACACACACACACACACACAGAGAGAGAGAGAGAGAGAGAGAGAGAGAGAGAGAGAGAGAGAGAGGGAGAGAGAGAGAGAAAGAGAGAAAGGGGAGAGGAGCTGGAAGCGTCAACTCCCATATGTGCCTTGACCACACCAGTGCAGGGTTTTGAACTGGCGACCTCAGTGTTCCCAGGTCAACGCTTTATCCACTGCGCCACCACAGGTCAGGCAGTGTTTTGGATTCCTTTAAATAAATACTCAGATATGGGATTTCTGGGTCATATAGCTGTTCTGTTTTTATTTTTTTGAGGCATCTCCATATTGTTTTCCACAGTGGCTACACCAATTTTCAATCCCACCAACAGTGAACAAGGGTTCACTTTTCTACAAATCCTCACCAACACCTATTTTTTGTTGACTTATTGATGATTATTCTAGGTGAAATAAGTCAGACAGAGGAAGGCATATACTGTATGATTTTACACATGTCTAAAATCTAAAAAACAGAATAAACAAACAAAACAGAAACAAACTTCTAGATACAGAAAACAAACTAATGATTGCCAAATAGGAAGGGAATTGGAGGACTGAATGAAAAAGGTAAAGGGATTAAGAAGTACAAATTAACAGTCACAAAACAGTTGGTGGATATAAAGCATAGTATAGTATAAGGAATATAGTCAATAATATTGTAATAATTATGTATGGTGCCAGGTGGGTAGTAGACTTATTGGGGGAATCACTTTGTAAGTTATATAAATGTATAACTGCTGTTCTGTATAACTGAAACTAATATAATATTGAATGTCAACTCTAATTGAAAAAGAAAAAAATGTTAAAAATACCAACAATCATGTGGTGGATGCATTTAAAATTTTTTTTGAAAAAATTTTACTAGGCTCTAAATATGAAAAGGTGTCAGTGTGACAGAAATGAAGGAATTATAAAATAATTCAGATCATTTTATCTTTCTGGAACCCTCATTTTTTATGCATTTCCAAGCATATTCTCTTCATAGTGTGGCCTCTATAGCCCTCCAGTCAGGGCTATTATGTTCATTGTGCTTCTGGGATGCAGAGATAAGGAAGAAACTCAAGTCTGTTATGAAAAATTATATCAAGTGCACACATAATGCATTTGAAAAGAAATGAGGACAAGGGACATGTTGGAAGAAAAGAACAAGGAAATGCTTCAGTCTTCCCAAAGGATTTGGAATTGAAGCTCAGCTTTGAAGCTGGGTGTGATTTCTGCAGATAGAAATGGGGCCAAAATATTGAGAGAAAGAGTGTTGTCTTATATTGGGCCTGCCCAGCTGTCACCTAAGTGTGGAGAGAGAAAAGTGAGAGATAAGAAACCTGGCTCAGAAAGAAAGTTTGAGATCCTGGAGGTGAACTAGTTTGAACCTTCAGATATTCGGCTTTCTGTGACATGTACTTTTATTGTATTTTTAATATTATTCAAAACCTTTATTTCTGTAGAGGGGTTTTTAATCTTAAAAACAGGCATGGATAGAACTGAAAGTAAAAAGCAGTTTAATGTTTCTCCTAAGTAGCTTTATTTCTGTCTCTTCTTTCACTCCTGCTGTGTATGGAACATAAAGGGGGTGAGGAGGGAGAGAAAGTAGAGTGTGTGATTTGATTATTGCTGGCTTGTTTATGCTGTCTGTGTGTTCATAGCAAACTATAGGTTTCATTTTGACAGAAGTGAGAGATATCAACTTTGGATATACAGCTCTGGGTTCTATTCTGAAAGATTAGCATTTTGCTGGGACATTCCTTTTAGCCCATAGTAGGGGGAGGAGGGTTTAGGCTGGGGAGTAAGGGGCTAGGAGATGCCCCTGACTTTGCTCATTTATAAAGAAAGGACCTTGTTGGAAGTTTTATCCATTTATCTAGGTGTGGCCTGGAGGAATTAATGGCAGAAACTTGAGCCTTCGATGTCAGCAGGCCTGCAGATCTTCTTTTCCCTGATCTTCCCTTCCAACTGCCTTTTCTGTAAACTTAATGCCTTAGGTTCCACAGGTCATTTGTTCTGGATACTCTCTCAGGATATAATTTACTTTTGACTTCAGAAGATTTTTAGCTGTGTCCAGTCTGCCCATCCTACATGGTTTTCAGACATGCATTTACATTCACATGAATATTTGAAGTAGCAAAAAATCACTCACTTATCCATTCAGTAAATTTTTATTGAGCTTCTACTTATTTGCACATGACTATTGGAAGTGCTTGAATGCAGCAGTGGGAAATAGAAGATAGCCTTCCTGGAACATTCAGCAGAGGGATGAGCAGCAAGCAGTAAGGGTTGGAAGCAGAAACATGCCTGGTGTGCTCAAAAAGCAGCAAGGAGGCCAAGAAGCTGAAGTGCAGTAGCTGATAGAATAATAGAGGTTAGAGAAGTACATGGGGCCAGTCATTTAGTGCCTTGATGCATTGCAGGGACTTTGGCTGTTATTTTGAGTGAAGTTATAGGCAGGCCATTTCAGGATATGTAGCATAAGAGTGTCATAATGTATATTATGCTTAAAAGGATCACTTTGGCTTTGTGCTGAAAATAGACCATAGTTGGGAACTGGGTGAGTCAGGACAGAAGGAGAAAGACCTGTATGGTCTTCAGGCAAGAAATGATGGTGGGTTAGATTAAAGTGCTAGCAGAACGGTCAGATTCTTTGGATATATTTTGAAGCTAAAGGTTTTCTGATGGATTGGATGTGGATGTGAGAGATAGAGTCAGAGATAACTCTAAGGTTTCTGGCTTAAATATTTGGAGTACTGGGGTTTTCAAGGCAGTTAAATACTTTATAATCAGTAAATTTATTAACTTATAATCTGCAAGTATTCTCATTAATGTTTTTCCTATAATACTCCTGAAATAAAGATTTGGTCAGAATTCAAAGAGTGTGCAATAGGTGAAATAAAGTTTCTGCCTCAGTGAAGGTTGTCTTGATAACGTCTTCCTCTACACGCCATTAAAAATGCACACTTCAAATACAGGAACCATAAATTATTTCCCTTGTATTTTTCGTACCTAACACAGTGCCTGTCCTATAACTTATTTCATCAAATCATTGATTTTAAGACAAAACATTATATACTACTAATAAATGCTACCATTTATTTAAGTGACTTATTACATTAATTGGGATAAAATTTAATTTAACTCTTTGAGTATTACAAATATTCATCTACCTCCTCCTGCCTCCTGACCATCCAGAGTACGATCATACAAAATATTTTATTTTAAAAATGAGTAAGGGAACATTTAAAAAAGGAAAATGTATGTTCATCTTGTTTCCATAAACTGGTTATCAAACATGATTTTAAGTTAATAAAACAGTAACTGTAACTAATTTTATTTTTTGAAAAAAAACCTCACTTCTGCAGGGTCAGCAAGCATAAAAGAAACTCATTACTCAAAGGGTTAATTGATATGATTTTGGACTATTTACAAATATTGTTTTAGGGACATTTCTTGTAAACGGTAATGCTTTTTATATAAATACCAGTAAAAAAGATAATGCAGCTTCATCTACTTGTGGTTGTCACCCTTTCATAGGTGTTAAAATATACTTAGTGTTACTTTGCAAAAAAAAAAAAGAACATAGGAACTGTATTCATTTTTTCTACAATGAACTTGTGCATCATTAATATTAAATGTATACCCTGTCACACAGATTTTTTTCTGCATATATAATAACATTAATTTTAATGGTGGATTATAGCTTAATCTTTTTGAAGATATTTTAAGCAATGAACTCTATAAATACAGTGTTAACAGTGCACAGAACTCAACTGAAGAGATGAAAATATTAGGAATTATGGCTGAGTTCTGTGTAGACTCTGAAAACTATTGTCACAGCTGACCCCTGGCCAACAGAATGTCATTCATTGGAAGAAGCATTTTAATGTCAAGAGTTGTTAAAATGTGAAAAATGCATACCTTAGAATCAATGAATTATAGTCATAAATATTCAACAAATGTTTAACTGCTTGAATGTGATTCCTTACCTCCTGATTCCCTACATGCGAGCCTCTGGCTCCAGGCTGCACTGAAAGTCCTGCTGCAATCTTTGACACATTACTTCTATTTTTCTTCTTTCTTTTTTTGTATGCCCAGTGTCTCTTCCTGTGGGGAACTACTTCTGTCACTTATACTTTGTCCCTGTGGTTGGGTGGGCTTGATTTAGTCATTGACCAGTAAGTAAATGGCAACTTCTTGCTCCGAGATACTTTTGACAAACTTGGACTCCTGTTTTCTATAGAATCCAACTTTCACTGTCTTTTTCAAAGCCTAAATGAGTCTTTGTGCCTCCCACAAAGCCCTGGCCACTTGTGATAACAAATACCTCAAACTCACAGTACACATGTACAGTTCAAATGATGCCCCTGAGCTTATTTGAAGATTAAAACTGCTCCAGATAAGGTTATTTAATTTAACTCCACCTACTTTCCAAAATTTTCTTTGGTGACTCAGATATTCCCAGTGCAGAAGTTCATATCCTTCCAACATTTTCTAATTAGACTACTATGCCATATATGGCAGTATTATAGTGTGGGCAGAAAGATAAATTTTGGTACTAGAGAAACCAGGGTTCAAATCTTTGCTCTGTCATTTTCAGTTCTATAGCTCTGGATAAATTATTTTAACTCTTCAAGACTTAATTTGTCAAATGAAATAAAAAATTATTCCTAGGCTGAATAACTATAGTAAAGTTAAATGTATTTGTATATTGATCTATATTCTATCTATCTATCTATCTATCTATCTATCTATCTATCTATCTATCTATCTATCATCTATCATCTATCTATCAGAATCCATCATATGTGACACTTAGTAAGGTCTCAGAAATAGAAGTTCTCATTAGAAAACTGCATATCAGTAAACTAAGATGTCAGTAGGGTAGGTAGAAACTACACTCACCTCCTTCTAGGACCAACCTAGAATTACAGCTAAAATATAGAGCAATCAACCTGAATAAACAAATGAAGACTAGCTGAATAGAAGTCTTATTATCAAGAATTTATAGAAGAAACCATATCTAGACTGGTAGAAACTGCAGAGGAGAAAAGGCTGCTGAGATCCAGAAGGAATATCTCAGCTGCAAACATACTCTCTGAGGAATGTGAGGTTTGAACCCCACACTACACTCCCCAATCCAGAACACCAGAGCTGAGAAGAGGTATCCACATAACATATGGTTATGAGAATCAGTGGGGATTTTGTCTGCAAGGGAGAGATGGAAGTCTGCTAGAGACACAGGTGCCCTCTTACAAAGCCAATGCACAAAATCTCATGCACAGCCATTATCCTGGGCTCCAGTAGAGGTAGGGCACAGTGGACTAGAGTTGAGTGAAGAGAATCTGGGATCTGTGGCTCTGGGGAGAAAGCTGAGGGGACAGCCACTAGATTCCTTGTGTTGAGTCACTCTACCACACTCTGGACTTCACCTTTCTTGGGTGGAGCTCACCCCTCCTTATGGGGAATACAGTGACCTTATCCTTATCCTCTGGATTCCCTGTTGCTCCACCCTGAGGGCATTGTGTCTTCCTTAGGAGTCAGCTACCTGGACCAAGGTCTAGAAGTCTAGGCAGACTCGGGGCATCAGTGACTGAGTTATGTGGCTTTGGTTTTGGGGCAATTTCCTCCACTTTCCCATGAACCTGACTGGTGCTCTCCCTCATGGGAGATCTGTTAGCCCCACCCTCTGGGCTCTTGATATCCCAACCCCCTTGACTCTTAGTGGCTTCTCCCTGTAGAGATCTAGGTAGAATCTGAGACAGACTGAGTTGTGTTGTCCAGGAGTGGGAGGGTCACACCCACTAGTAGTGCAGTGAATGGAGGGTCAGACTGGGATGTGGAGGACCCAGGTTCAAAACCCCAAGGTTGCTGGCTTGAACACAGGCTCACAAGCTTGAGTGCAGGGTTGCTGGCTTGATTTCAGAGATCACTGGCTTGAAACCCAAGGTTGCTAACTTGAGCCCAAGGTTGTTGGCTTGAGCAGGAGGTCACTTGCTCTTCTGTAGCCCCCTGGTCAAGGTACATATGAGAAAACAGTCAATGAACATCTAAGGTGCCACAACAAAGAATTGATGCTTTTTATCTCTTCCTTCCTTTCTGTTTGTTTCTATCTGTCTCTCTCATTATCACACACACACCCCAAAAACAAAACCCCCCACAACAACCAAAAAAAGAAATGAAAAGAAAAGAAAAGCTGGAGTAGCATACTTATATCTGAAAAAAATATAAACTTTAAAACAAGGGTTGTAATAAGAAACAAAGAAGGACAATATGTAACAATAAAGGGACCAATCCAATAAGAGAGGTATAACTCTTGTAAACATTAAGAACCCAAAATATGAGCACCTAAATATAGAAAACAAATCTTGATGGACATAAAGGGAGAGATTGACAGTAATACAGTCAATAAACAAGTGTTGTGAAGATGTGGAGAAAAGGGAATCCTTGTACACTATTGGTGGAAATGCAGATTGGTGCAGCCACTGTGGAAAGAAGTATAGAGTTCTTCAAGAAATAAAAATGAGCCTGACTGGGTGGTGGCACAGTGGATAGAGCGTTGGACTGGGACATGAAGACCCAGGTTCAAAACCCCAAGGTCACCAACTTGAGTGTGCGCTCATCTGATTTGAGCAAGGCTCACCAGCTTGAGCCCAAGTTCGCTGGCTTGAGCAAGGGGTCATTCGGTCTGCTGTAGTCCCCCGGTCCAGGTACATATAAGAAGGCAATCAATGAACTACTAAAGTGCTGCAACGAACAACTGATGCTTCTCATTTTTCTTTCCTGTCTGTCTGTCCCTATCTGTCCCTCTCTCTGTCTCTCTCTGTCACAAAAAGAAAAAAAGAAACTATGACCCAATGAGTACACTTCTGGGTATATATAACCTGAAACACCAATTCGAAAGAATATATGCACTCCTATGTTTATTGCAGCATTATTTAGAATAGATTTAGGAGCAACCTAAGTGTCAATCAATAGAAGAGTGGATCAAAAAGCATAGGTACATTTACACAATGGAATACTACTTGGCTTTAAAAAAGAAGAAAATCTTACTTTTTGGGACAGCATAGATTGACATAAGTGAAATAAACCAGCTGGGGAAAGATAAATACCCATGATTTCACTAATATGTAGAATTTAATGAACTAAATAAACTAACAGACAAAATAGAAATAGCCTGATATGTACAAAGAACAGACTGACTGCTGTCCGAGGGCAGGGGAGTTGGATGGCTGGGTGAAAAAGGTGAGAAAATTAAACAAAGCAACAACAACAATAACAACAAAAACAACTTCCCATAAAACCAACTCATAGAAACAGACAACAGTATGGTGGTTATTAGAGGGAAAGGGGGTAGGGGAGAAGCAGAATAGGGTAAATGGGGGATAAATAGAGATAAAAGGAAAATCGACTTGGGGTGTGTTCACCACAATGTAATATACAGGTAATGTACTATAGAATTATACCCCAGAAACCTATATAATTTTATTGTATTAGCCAGTGTAACCCCAGGAAATTCAGTACAAATATTTATATAAAATCAATCAGGCAATAAATAAAAATAATTAAAAAATAAAATAGTACTTGAGAAATAGTTGGGGAAAAATTACATATCATATTATTTCTGAGTGGTTTAATGTCTGGCTTTTCTTTTAAATTAGATTTTATATTGCACGTATTTAATTGTTCTTATTATTTTTCTTATTCTTTCACATATGCACAGTTCCACAATATTCCTACTTAATCTAAGGCAACAACTTTGGATCCTCATAAAACAAAAATCCTTTTAATATTGTAGATAAATCCAAATACCTTGCCCTAAAAGGAAAATACATAAAACTCTACAAACAGAGTCAGAATGTAGTAGAATTTATTACATAAAAGACAGAACTTGGCCAGGTTCTGCTATCTCTTATAGGTTCAATATGTCTTTACAGAATTCTTAGCTGCAGATAAAGTAATCCTGTATGATTTATATGGTCCCAGCTTAAGAAATCTACAGGAGAATAGATCTATACCAATTCTTTATCTTAGGTTCTTTGTTGGCAATGGCTTATGTCCAAAAAGATGTGAACTAAGGAATAAAGAACTTTTCTCTCCATGTGATTTCTTTGGCTCAGTTACTTCCTCAATATGTAGTGATATTTACTGAGCTCTACTAATTAAAGATTTAAAAAATAGTCTTCTTAGTACTTGAGAAAAGTTCCAGATTGATTGCCAGGAAGCTTGTGTCCTCTTAATATATCATAATTAATTTAATTTAGTCTCTTCTTTGCCTACTTCTTATACCTATCAAAATCACACATTCTTAAGAAGACCTGCTGTCAGACAATAAAAGTCAATCCTTGCATTTCTTAATACTGTACTATGGAGGAAAAAAGGTGATTAAAATTTTAGACCTATGGTAAAATTATTAAGAATTATTTATTATAGAACTTGGTTTTTAACCTTTTTGAAACACAGGCCCCTTAGAGAAATTTATGAAAGCTGTGGACACTCTCTAACAAAATACAAAAATAGACATAAATAAAATATTCTGTATTTAATTTCCAAGATATTTTGAATCCTTTGAAACTCATTCAGGTTAAATATCTCTTAAAATCATAGAATCTTAGAATTGAACAAGATGTTAGAGTCTTGTAGATCAATTTCCAGTTTTAATTTGAAGGGTTTCAAACTCAGCACTATGAATATTTGAACTGGATAAATTCTTGTTGTGTCAGACTGTTCCATGTATTGTGAGATGTTTAGCAGAATCACTTGCCTCTACTCCTAGATGCTGGAGTAGGGGTGGTGGCAGCTAGGATAATTAAAAATGTCCCATAGGAGACACAATAAGTTGAGATCCACTAGTAGTCTAACTTAAAAATTACTTCCATTTTCATAACAGGTGACCACCTAGTTTCTAAGGACATATTCATTAAGTCTAAATTGACACATCTATTTTAATTTGAATCTGCAGAAACTAGACCCTGAGATTATTTCTTGAGGGCAGGTAGTTTATTTGGGGAATGATCCCTAGAATTACAAGTGAGAGTGGATAAAAAGTGAGATATAGACAGGGGAAAGCCAACGTAGTTTGAATTAATGAGGCAAGTAAGGCTCAGTTATAATGAAGATTTCCTGAGGGAAGCAGAGATCCTAATTTAGAATCATTCCACCAAAGGAAGGAAGCTGAGATATTTAGTCCCTGTCTTTTAGATTATATTGGTTGAAATTGTTCTAGGTCTCCCACAGTGCCCTGTTGGTGGTCTGTGCTAGCTCCTCTTATACTGGAGAAAAGCCTCAGGTAGAGTAGCAGAGTAGAGGGCATTTAAAATGGACAACTATAAGTTTGCAGAAGAATTGTCTATGTAATTCAGAGATTGGGCATATAGAACAGGTTATCATTAGCATCCGCACAACACTTTACGTTTCAATTACAATGTGTTTTTAAACTGACATTTCTTCTTTTATCACTAGCACCCAACCTCTTACATTGTTATAGCAAAGTTTGGCATACTTGGCCTATGGGTAGTGAATTAAGAATATTTTTTTTAAATTTTAAATTGTTGAAAAAAATGGAAAAAAGAATAGTATTTATGACATGTGGAAATTATATTAACTTTAAATTAGAGTTCCATAAATAACTTTTTATTGAACATATCTACGTAATTAATTTTTGTGTCATCTATGACTGCTTTTCTGATACAACAGTAAAGTTGAATGCTTGCAAGAGACTTTAAGACCCTCAATATTTTCTAGCTGTAGAAAAAATATTTTTTTTCTACAAAAAATTTGCCTTACCCTTTACGCTTTGTATGGCTAACTTCTGATCTATAGTTTCAATGATCAATGAAACTATTTCCTCTTCCAAAGATAGCCTGAAAACATTTCAAGATATTTCACGTTTCTATCCTTTTCTTGTATTTTTCTTTTCCAAGATGAATTTTCTTAATTCCTTTACATGTTTATCATATAGTATTATTGAAGATCTTCATTATCTTGATCACTTTACTCTAGAAGCATTTCTTTTTATCAATGCTTTTCTTAAAATGAAACATATTTTTACAATATTGTGACTTAAACAATCAAAAGAATAGTGACAGTATTGCTTGTGTGGAGTATTCTAGTTATTAAACACAGCCTGACTTTATTAGATTTTTGAAAGGCTTATTACAATGTTTGCTCATAATGAGTGTTGAATCAACTAAAATTTATTTTCACATAAATTGATGTTCAGTATAGGTACATTATTTCTTTTTTTTTTTTTTTTTTTTTTGAATGGCTTTCTTTTTTTTTTTTTTTTAATTTTATTTTATTCACTTTAGAGAGGAGACACAGAGTGAGAGAGAGATAGAGAGAAAGAGAGAAAGGGGGGAGGAGCTGGAAGCTCAACTCCGATATGTGCCTTGACCAGACCAGTGCAGGGTTTTGAACTGGCGACCTCAGCGTTCCCAGGTCGAAGCTTTATCCACTGCGCCACCACAGGTCAGGCAAGGTACATTATTTCTTACCATTAGGGTTCCTCCCGTTGGACTATTAGACTTTTTTTTTGTATAATTATTATCAATAATTTTAAAGATCTATTTATTTATTTTAAATATTAAAATTTGATATTTATTGTTATAAACAGAAATCTTTGTGTTTATATTCAGGTGACCCTGTTTTGGGATCTAATTTATTCCTGGAAAACAATCTCAATATGAAATGACTAGAGTTAAACTTAAATTTCTACACCATTATATCATAAAGTGGGGCTCTTTTGGCAGACTAAATAATTGACCCTAATGTTTCACTCTTTGTAGTAGTACTATGCAACCACACTGTTGTCATGGCCTCATGGTGGGTGTACAGTAATGTACTTCTATTTTTTGACTTGGAACTTGGTCATGTGACTTGCTTTGCCAAATGAAATAGTAGCACTCAAGACATAGGCTTATATGGCTAGATTTGTCCTCAGAGAGATTCTGATACTATAAATAAAAGAATATGCTCCAGGAAATATTGAACTACTTTCAGAACCAGGGTCTAATAAAAAAATATTCCTTTACTTCAAGAGAGAAAGCTACAGTTCAGTATAATTTCAAATATTCCAGTGATTCCTGTAATATAGTCTGGCATTCTTACCTTTTTGGAATGGAAGTGCTCTTTTTGTTGTTATCCTGTCTTTCTTCGACCACTGTGGAATTTGTCCTTTTGATTCCTAGATCTACAGAGCAAGGGTAGCTATATTGTGATCTGATGTAGAATCAGAACTTTAGCGTGATGCTTTGAGTGAATTTTTGGGTGTTTTGGGACAGGGGTGAAAATATTTTGCTTATGATAGGGATATGAATAATTAAAACCAATAAGATAAATTGTGTCATATTATTTTTCCAATATTTTATAAATTTACCCTATAGTAATTCTATCATGGCCTAATGTGCTGTTGGGCAAATTATGGCAGGCAGAACAATGTAGCTGCAGCATGTTTTTTTGTAAGGTCCTCAGCTAATAAGAGCTTTTTATATTTTTAGAGTATTTTTCTCTTTCATGAGCTAATAAGAGCTTTTATATTTTTAGAGTATTTTTTCTTTCCTCAGCTAATAAGAGCTTTTATATTTTTAGAGTATTTTTCTCTTTTGCTTTTTTGAAAAGAAGAAAAACCTAAAATATTTCTATCTGGCTTCTTACAAAAAAACGTTAGCTTAGTAGAAAGTGAAGTCCACCTCCCCACACTGAACTTGAGGCTATACCATATGACTTGCTTTGACCAATAGGATGTTAGCATATGTGATATGAACAAAGCCTTAAAAACTGTTTAGGAGTTCAGGTTTGATCCTTGGAAGTCTCCCACCATCTCCATATCTTTAAAACTTTCAAGTGCGAAATATAACACAAATGCACACAAATGCATAAAATAAAAATGTATACATAAATGATTTATTAGAAAGCAGTTATGTAGCTTATCATTCAGATTAAGATATAAATATTGGTACTGCATTAGAATTTAATTGTGCCTTCTCTCTACCCATAAGGTGGCCCCTATCCAATATGTATCCTTGACTTTTCAAATAATACTAAAATATTAATATTTTCCCCTTCTTTATGGGTAATAAAAAGACCTTAGAACTCTTTTACTCAATTTAGTGACTCTGGACTTATAAGCCATTTTGGTCTTTGTTATATATATATATAATTTCAATTTTTCTTAAGTGAGAAGTGGGGTGACAGATTCTCACAGGCAGCCACTGGGATTGACCCAGCAAGCGCCCTATCCAGGATGATCTCTGTCCATCTGTGGCTGTTGCTCCATTTCTTGGCAACCAAGCTATTTTAGCACCTGAGATGAGGCCATGAAGCCACTCTCAATGCCCAGGGCCAACTTGCTCCAACAAGCAATGGCTGTGGGGGGAGAAGAGAAAAAAAAGGGTGAGGGGTAGAGACGCAAATGGTCATTTCTCTTGTGTGCCCTGACAGGAACTCAATCTCAGGATGTCCATACGCTGGGCCAATACTCTACTATAATTATTAAAACTTTAATTTATTGTGTTAGTATGGATTCAAGTGTCCCACTCAATGTAACACCCTCACTCTCCAGCAGTGCCCCTCATTACATCTCATTTGCTCCCCTCACCCTGATTCCCTCCCTTCCTTTCCTTTGGGAATTACAGTCCTGTTATCTGTATCTATGTGTTATGTATATATAAATTCACTAATCTCTTCACCTTCTCTGATCCCATCCCTCTCATCCCTCTTCCCTATGACAGCTGTCCCTCTGCTCTCCATGATCCCACCTCTGCCTCTATTCCTTTCCTCAGTTCACCATGTTCATTGGGTTCCACATATAAGTGAGATCATATGATATTTGTCTTTTTCTGCCTGGCTTATTTCATTCAGCATAATAATCTCCAGATCCATCCATGCCATCACAAAATGCAACATTTCCCTTTTTTTTATGAGTGCATAAAAATTTGACAAGTATTTCATTGTGTATATGTAGTAAAGCTTTTTTTTTATCCACTCATCCACTGTCAAACACTTGGGCTGTTTACAGATCTTGGCTATTGTAAACAATGCTACAATAAACATGGGGGTGCATATCTTCTTTTGAATCAAATTTTGGGATTCTTATGAAATGTTCCTAAAAGTGGAATAGCTGGGTCAAAGGCAATTGGATTTTTAATTTTTTGAGAAAACGCCATACTGTTGTCCACAGTGGCTGCACCAGTCTGCATTCCCACCAGCAGTGCAGAAGGGTTCCCTTTACTTCACACCCTCACCAGCACTTGTTATGTGTTGTTTTGTTAATAAACGCCATTCTGACAGGTGTAAGGTGGTATCACATTGTGGTTTTAATTTGCTTTTCTCTGATAATTAGTGATGTTGAACATTTTTTCATATGCCTATTGGCCATCTGTATATCCTCTTTGGAGAAGTGTCTATTCAATTTCTTTGCCCATTTCTTAATGAGATTGTTTGCCTTCCTGGTGTTGAATTTTAATTCTTTATAAATTTTGGTTATTAACCCCTGAGCAGATGTATTGGTGAATACATTCTCTCATTGTGTGGGTTGTCTTTTTATTTTGTTAATGGTGTCTTTTGCTGTGTCAAAAATTTTTAGTTTAATATAGTCCCATTTGTTTATTTTGTCCTTTATTTTACTTGCCCGTGGAGATATATTGGCAAAAATATTTCTATGAGAGATATCAGTGAGTTTACTGCCTATGTTTTTTACTGCCTATGTTTTCTTCCAAGATTATTGTGGTTTCTTAACTTATATTTAAGTCTTATTCATTTTGAATTTTTTTTGTGTGTGTGAGTGCTGTGAGTTGTTGGTCTAGTTTCATTTATTTGCATGTACCAGTTCAATTTTCCCAACACTGTTTGTTAAAGAGACTATTTTTACTCCATTGTATACCTTGCCTCCTTTGTCAAATATCAATTGACCATAAAGGTGTGGGTTTATTCTGGGTTCTCTGTTCTGTTCTATTGATCTGTATACGTGTTTTTATGCCAATACCAAGCTGTTTAAATTACAATGGCCTTGTAGTATCAGGACTTTAGAAAGTGTGATACCTCCCACTTTGTTCTTCATTTTCAAGATTGTTGTGGCTATTCGTGTTCTTTTATTGTTCCATATAAATTTTTGAAATATTTGTTCTAGATCTGTGACTTATGCTATTGGTAATTTAATAGGATTGCTTTGAATCTATAGACTGCTTTGGGAAGTATAGACATTTTAATGATTTTAATTTTTCCTTTCCATGAACACAGTATGTGCTTCCACTTGTTTGTATCTTCCTTGATTTTTTTTCAATGTCTTATAATTTTCTGAGTATAAGTCTTTTATCTCCTTGGTTAAATTTATTCCTAAGTACTTTTATATTTTGTTGCAGTAGTGAAGGTGATTGTTTCCTTAATTTTTCTTTCTGACAGTTCACTGTTGGTGTATAAAAATGGCAATGATTTCTGAATATTAATATTATATCTTGCAACCTGGTTGAATTTATTATCAGGTTTAGTAGTTTTTTTAACTGAGACTTTATGGTTTTCTATGTACAATATCATGTCATCACCAAATAAGAAGTAGTTTTACTTCTTTTCCAATTTGGATACCTTTTATTTCTTTTTCTTGTCTGGTTGCTGTGGCTAGGACTTCCAGAATTATGTTGAATAAGAGTGGTGAGAGGGGGAACTCCTGTCATGTTTTTGATCTTAAGGGGATTGCTTTAAAATCTTTTCCATTGAGTATGATGTTGGCTGTTGGTTTTTCATAGATGGCCTTTGTAATTTTGAGGTATGTTTCCTGTATTCCCACTTTGCTGAGAGTATAGATCATAAATGGATGCTAGATTTTATCAAATGCTTTTACTGCATCTATTAATATAATCATGGGATTTTTATCCTTCATTTTGTTTATGATGAGTCATATTTATTGATTTGCAAATATTGTACTAGCCTTGCCTCCTCAGAATAAATCCCACTTGATCATGATGTATGATCTTTTTAATGTATTGCTAGATTCAGTTTGCTAATATTTTGTTGAGAATTTTAGCTATGTTCATTAGGGATATTGGTCTGTAGTTTTCTTTCTTTATAGTGTCTTTACCTGGTTTTAGAATGATGATAATGCTTTCCTCATGAAAGGAGCTTGGAAGTTTTTTCTTCTCTAAAATTTTTTGAAATAGCTTGAGAAGAATAGGTGTTAGTTCTTTGAATGTTTGATATAATTCGCCTGTGAAACCATCCTTTTCAGGACTTCAGTTTGCTGGGAGTTTTTTGATAACTGTTTCAATTTCATTTGTTGTAATGGGTCTGTTTAGGTGTTCTGATTCTTCCAGATTTAGTTTTAGAAGATTGTAAGTTACTAGAATTTTTTTGTATTTTGTATAGGCACTCCCATTTTTTGACATATAGATCTTTATAGTATTTTCTTACAATCCTTTGTATTTCCATGGTGTTAGTTGTTAGTTCATTTTCATTTCTAGTTTTATTTTTCTTGGTCCTCTCTCTTTTTTTCTTGATGAATCTGGTTAAAGTTTCATCAACCCTATTTACCTTTTCCAAGAATTAGCCCTTGGTTTCATTGATCTTCTCTTTTTTTTCTCTTTTGATTTCATTTATTTTACAGAGGAGACAGAGATAGAGGGAGAGAGAGAAGGTAGGAGGAGCTTAAAGCATCAACACCTATACGTGCCTTGACAAGGCAAGCCCAGGGCTTCAAACTGGCGACCTCAGCTTTCCAGGTCTATGCTTTATCCACTGCACCACCACAGGTCATACTTCATTGATTTTTTGTATTGTTTTTATAGCCTCTATGTCATTTATTTCCACTCTGACATTTATTATTTTCTTCCTTCTACTTCCTCTGGGCTTTTTTTTCTCTAGTTATTTTAGGTGCAGAGTGAGATTATTTATTTGAACTTTTTCTTGCTTCTTAAGGCATGCCTTTAATGCTATAAACTTTCCTTTCAGGACTGCTTTTGCTGTGTCCCATAGATTTTGGGTTGTTGTATGTTCATTTTCATTTGTTTCAAGAAAATTTTTGATTTCTTCCTTAATCTCATTGTTAACACATTCATTATTAAATAACATGCCATATAGCCTCCAAGTGTTTTCCAGTTTTTCTATTGTTGTTGGTTTCTAGTTTCATGCCATTGTGATCAGAGAAGATGCTTGATATGATTTCAGTCTTCTTAAATTTATTGAGACTTGTTCTCTGTCCTAACATGTGGTCTACCCTAGAAAATGTGCCCTGAGCACTTGAAAAGATTATATATTTTGCTGCTTTGGGGTAAAATGTCCTGAAGATATCAATTTAATCCAGTTGATCTAGTGTATCATTTAAGGTCCCTGTTTCTCTGTTAATTTCTTGTCTGGAGGAGCTATCCATTAATGTTAGTGGGGTATTAAAATCCCATACTATAATAGTGTTGCTATCAATTTCACCACTTTGTCCATCAAATTCTGCTTTATATAGTTAGGTGCTCCTATCTTAGGCACATAAGTATTTACAATGGATATAAACTCCTGTTGGGTTGCTCCCTTTATCATTATGTAGTGGCTGGCCTTCTTTGTCCCTTACTATAGGCTTGTTTTTTTCTTTTTTTCTTTTTTTTTTTTTTACAAAGACAGAGAGTCAGAGAAAGGGATAGATAAGGACAGGCAAACAGGAACAGAGAGAGATGAGAAGCATCAATGATCAGTTTTTCGTTTTGACATCTTAGTTGTTCATTGATTGCTCTCTCATATGTGCCTTGACCGCGGACCTTCAGCAGACCTAGTAACCCCTTGCTGGAGCCAGCGATCTTGGACTCAAGCTGGTGAGCTTTTGAATGCGCCAGATGAACCCGCATTCAAGCTGGCGACCTTGGGGTCTCGAACCTGGGTCCTTCCGTATACCAGTCTGACAGTCTATCCACTGTGCCACCACCTGGTCAGGCACTATAGGCTTTATTAAAGGCTGTTTTGTCAGATATAAGTTTTTTTTTTCCATTTTCATGATATACTTTTTCCTATTTCTCCACTTTCAGTCTATATATATCTTTTGTTCTGAGGTGAGTCTCTTGTAAACAGTATATATATGGGTTCTGTTTTATTACTCATGCAGCTACCCTATATCTTTTGATTGGTACATTTAAACTATTTACATTTAAGGTTATTATTGACATGTACTTATTTATTGCCATTTTATTGTTTATACTTCAATCCTCTTTCTCTCGATTTCTTTTTTTCTTCACTCTTTTTATAGCAGGCCCCCTAACATTTCTTGGAGTACTGGTTTGGTTGTAATAAATTCCTCAGTCTTTGTTTGTCTGGGAAGCTTTTTATTTCTTCTCCAAATATTTTTTGTTTTTTTCTTTTTTTTATTGAAATAAAATTCAATTAACATTTACCATTTTTTAAAGAGTATAACTTAGTGGTATTCAGTTCATTCACAAGGTTATGCAACCTCTATCTCAATGGTTCTTAACTTTTATTTATTTATTTATTTTTTAATATATATTTTATTATTATTAATTCTAATGGGGTGACACCAATAAATCAGGGTACATATGTACAATGAAAACATCTCTAGGTTATCTTGTCATTCAATTGTGTTGCATACCTGTCACCAAAAGTCAAAAAGTCCTCTGTCACCTTCTATCTGGTTTTCCCTATGTCCCTCCCTTCCCTCATCCCGTAACCACCACTCTCTTGTCCATGTCTCATATTCTCACTTTTATGTCCCACCTATGTATGAAATTATGCTGTTCTCAGTTTTTCTTTTTTTATGATTTACTTATTTCACTCCGTATAATGTTATCAAGGTACATCCATTTTGTTATAAATGATCCGATGTCATCATTTCTTATGACTGAGTAGTATTCCATAGTATATATGTACCATCGCTTTTTAATCCACTCGTCTTCTGACGGACACTTGTGCTGGTTCCAGATCTTCGCTATTATGAACAATGCTGCCATGAACATGGAGGCGCATTTCTTCTTTTCGAACAGTGCTATGGTGTTCTTAGGGTATATTCCTATAAGTGGGATAGCTGGGTCAAAAGGCAGTTCGATTTTTAATTTTCTGAGGAATCTCCAAACTGTTTTCCACAGTGGCTGCACCAGTCTGCATTCCCACCAGCAACGCAGAAGGGTTCCCTTTTCTCCACATCCTCGCCAGCACTTATTCTGTGTTGTTTTGCTGACGAGTGCCATTCTGACTGGTGTGAGGTGATATCTCATTGTGGTTTTAATTTGCATTTCTCTAATGATTAGTGACGTTGAGCATTTTTTCATATGCCTATTGGCCATCTGTATGTCCTCTTTGGAGAAATTTCTATTCATTTCTTTTGCCCATTTTTGATTGGGTTGTTTGTCTTCCTGGTGTTGAGTTTTATAAGTTCTTTATAAATTTTAGTTATTAACCCCTTATCACATGTGCTGTCGAATATGTTCTCCCATTGTGTGGTTTGTCTTTTTATTCTGTTCTTATTGTCTTTAGCTGTGCAAAAACTTTTTAGTTTGATATAGTCCCATATGTTTATCTTGCCTTTTATTTCATTTGCCCGTGGAGATAAATCGGCAAATATACTGCTGCTACAGATGTCGGAGAGCTTGCTGCCTATGTTTTCTTCTAAGATGCTTATGGTTTCACGGCTTACATTTAAGTCTTTTATCCATTTTGAGTTTGTTTTTGTGAATGGTGTAAGTTGATAGTATAGTTTCATTTTTTTGCAGGTAGATGTCCAATTTTCCCAACACCATTTGTTAAAAAGGCTGTCTTTACTCCATTGTATGTTCTTTCCTCTTTTGTCAAATATCAGTTGTCCATAAAGCTGTGGGTTTATTGCTGGGTCTTCTGTTCTGTTCCATTGATCTATGTGCCTGTTCTTATGCCAGTACCAGGCTGTCTTGAGTATAATGGCCTTATAGTAAACCTTGATATCTGGAAGAGTGATACCTCCTGCTTTATTTTTTCTTTTTAAGATTGCTGAGGCTATTTGTGTTCTTTTTTGGTTCCATATAAATTTTTGAAATATATGTTCTATATCTTTGAAGTATGTCATTGGTATTTTAATTGGTATTGCATTGAATTTATAAATTACTTTGGGTAATATAGACATTTTAATGATGTTTATTCTTCCTAGCCATGAGAATGGTATATGCTTCCACTTGTTTGTATCTTCCTTGATTTGTTTTATCAATGTTTTATAATTTTCCGAGTACAAGTCCTTAACCTCCTTGGTTAAATTTACTCCTAGGTACTTTATTTTTTTGGCTGCAATAGTGAAGGGGATTGTTTTCATAATTTCTTTTACAGTTCATTGTTGGTATATCGAAATGCCTCTGATTTCTGAGTATTAATTTCATATCCTGCCACCTTGCTGAATTCATTTATAAGGTCCAGTAGTTTTTTGACTGAGACTTTAGGGTTTTCAATATACAATATCATATCATCTGCAAATAGTGACAGTTTTACTTCTTTTTTTCCAATTTGGATGCCTTTTATTTCTTCTTCTTGTCTGATTGCTGTAGCTAGGACTTCCAGAACTATGGTGAATAAGATTGGTGAAAGGGGACACCTCTGCCTGGTTTCAGATCTTAAGGGGATTCCTTTTAATTTTTGTCCATTTAGTATGATGTTTGCTGTGGGTTTATCGTAGATGGCCTTTATCATGTTAAGGAATGATCCCTGTATTCCCACTTTACTGAGAGTTTTGAGCATGAATGGGTGCTGAATTCTATCAAATGCCTTCTCTTTCGAAATTATTGTGTGATTTTTGTCCTTCCTTTAGTTTATGTGATGAATCACATTGATTGATTTGTGAATATTGAACCAGCCTTGCCTCTCCAGAATAAATCCCACTTGATCATGGTGTATGATTTTTTTCATATATTGCTGGATCCGGTTGGCTAATATTTTGTTGAGAATTTTAGCGTTTAAATTCATCAGGGATATAGGCCTATTATTTTCTTTCTTTGTGTTGTCTTTGCCCGGTTTTGGGATCAGAATTATGCTCGCCTCATAAAAGGAGTTTGGAAGTCTTCTTTTCTCTTGAATTTCTTGAAATAGCTTGAGGAGGATAGGAGTTAGTTCTTCTTTGAATTTTTGATGGAATTCACTTGTAAAGCCATCAGGCACC
Source organism: Rhynchonycteris naso (assembly GCA_037038555.1). Lineage (NCBI taxonomy): Eukaryota > Metazoa > Chordata > Mammalia > Chiroptera > Emballonuridae > Rhynchonycteris > Rhynchonycteris naso. Next base: position 49,470,842 of record CM072997.1, on the reverse strand, counting down.
GGACTTTTCATTTTTGGGAGTTTTTTGATAACTGTTTTGATCTCATTTGTTGTAATTGGTCTGTTTAGGTGTTCTGATACTTCCAGATTGATTTTTGGAAGGTTATATGATTCAAGAAATTTGTCCATTTCACCAAGATTGTCTAATTTTTTTGCATATAGTTCTTCATAGTATTTTCTTACAATGCTTTGTATTTCTCTTGTGTCAGTTGTTATTTCTCCACTGTCCTCTCTAATTTTATTTATTTGAGTCCTCTCTCTTTTTTTCTTGGTGAGTCTAGTTAAAGGTTCATCAATCTTGTTTACCTTTTCAAAGAACCAGCTTCTGGTTTCATTGATCCTCTGTATTGTTTCCTTAGCCTTTATGTCATTTATTTCTGCTCTGATCTTTATTATTTCTTTTCTTCTACTTGTCTTGGGTTTTATTTGTTGTTGTTTTTCTAATTCTTTTAGCTGCAGTGTCAGGTTGCTTATTTGAGCTTTTTCTAGCTTCTTATGATATGCCTGTAGTGCAATAAACTTCCCTCTCAGAACTGCTTTTGAGGTTCTTTATATTCATCAAAGTTTGCTTTATGTATGTCGGGGCTCCTATATTTGGTCCATAGATATTTATAATAGTTATATCTTCCTGTTGAATTGTTCCCTTTATCATTATGTAGTTTCCTTCTTTATTTCTTACTACAGCCTTTGTTTTAAAGTCCATTTTGTCAGATATAAGTATTGCTACCCCTGCTTTTTTTTCATTTCCATTTGCATAAAATATTTTTTTCCATCCTTTTACCTTCAGTCTATGTGCTTCTTTTGTTTTAAGGTGTGTCTCTTGTAGACAGCATATGTATGGGTCTTGTTTCTTTATCCATGCAGCTACCCTATGTCTTTTGATTGGATCATTTAATCTATTTACATTTAAGGTTATTACTGATATGTAGTTTTTTATTGCCATTTTATTCTTTAAAGCTGTATTCTTCTTTTGCTTTATTCTTTCCTCCCTTTAAACTGTTCACAAGAGGCCCCTAAGTATCTCTTGCAGAATTGGTTTGGTTTTTATGAATTCCTTGAGGCTTTCTTTTTCTGGGAAGCTCTTTATTTCCCCTCAATTTTAAACGTTAGCCTTGCTCGATAGAGTAGTCTTGGTTGTAGGTTCTTGTTCTGCATTACTTTGATTATATCTTGCCATTCCCTTCTGGCCTCAAGTGTTTCTGTTGAGAAGTTCGATGTCATCCTTATGGGGGCTCCTTTGTAGGTGATAGCCTTTTTTTCCCTAGCAGCTTTTAAAATTTTTTCTTCATCCATTAGCTTTGGTATTTTAACTATGATGTGTCTTGGTGTAGATTTCTTTGGGTTTCTCTTTAATGGAGTTCTGTGTGCTTCTTAAACGTGTGGAGTGTTTCCCAGCCTTAATTTAGGGAAGTTTTCTGCTATGATTTGATTGAACAAAGTTTCCATTTCCTGTCCTCTCTCCTCTTCTTCAGGCACCCCTACGATGCGAATGTTGTTTGTCTTCATGTTGTCACAGAGCTCCCTTAGAGTTTTCTCACATTTTTTGAGTCTCTTTTCCTTTTCCTTCTCTGCTTCTCTGCCTTTGTTTATTGTGTCATCTAACTCGCTTATTTGATCCTCAGTGTGATTCATCCTGCTTTTAATTCCTTTCATTGTGGTCTTCAGGTCGATACTGTATTTGTCATTTCTGTCTTAATCTTTTTTTATTATTTCAATTTCATTTTTTATACTTGTTATCTCTTTATTTAGGTGTTCATAATGACTATCTATTGTTGCTCTAATTTCTTTGAACATCCTAACTTTCATTATTCTCAATTCTGCTTTTGGTAATTTTGTTATATCTGGTTCATTCAGGTCCTTTTCTGGGGATTTCTCTTGATTCGTTTGGTTTGCATTCCTCTGCCTGCCCATTTTGTCTGTGTATAAGCAAGTTGTGGCCACTGGAGTCCATTAGGTGTTTTCTTTGTGTTCTCTAGGTGTGGTCTGTCTGCAGGCCCACCACCCCGTCTGCCGCTACTTAGGGTGGTTGGGTATGGGCGTTGCCAGCGCTGGCCCACTGTGGCTTTTGCTGAGATTTCTGCCTTTCCTCCATGGGAGGGGCTGTCACTCAAGCCACATTGGGTACAGGTGAACACCTTTGCTCAGCTGCGGACCCAGCCTGTTTCCGGAATTCCACCCAGAACCCGCAGTCAGAGCTTGCTCGCCACAGTTTTCCGGGTTAGGCAGGGCTTTACGTGCTCTCAGCTGTGAATGTTTGTCCGTTCGGAGTTTTATCCCCACCCTCAAGGCCAAGGCCATTCTGTACAGGCTCGCAATCCAAAATTTATTGGGCCGGGTGTGTTTGCTGGCTTCCGCTCAGCTGCGAACTTCCGCTTGTCCCGGACTCTACCACGCCCCGGTGTTCGAAGCCCCCTCTTGCATGTAGGATGTCAATCTGCGGTTTCTCTGGCTGGGCAGGGATAGTAGCGTGGGCTCAGCTGCAAGCTTCCACTTTTCTCGGGGTCTAACCTGTTCCCGCGCTCGGAGCCCACTCGCGCACGTATAATGGCAAACCGCGGTTTCTCTGGCCGGGCGGGGCTGGTAGCGTGAGCTCAGCCACAAGCCCCCGCCCGTCCCTGGTCCTAGCCCAGTCCCCGCGGTCAGGGCCGGCTTGCGCAGGGTCGCAGAGCAGATTTCTGTCCGTTCCTGGCCTCCCGCTTTGTCCCCATAGGTGGCATTACAGGCGGGCCCGCAGCTTCCGGACCGCTTTCACGCGTCCCCTCCGACCCTGCTGGGCTAGACCGAGCTCACACCGGCTTGGCCTCTGCCCACGCCGACAGAACCGCGTTTCAGCGTCCTGCCGCCCCAAACCCTTCAGCCACCCTCAGCAGAGTAGGAAGGGACCTAATACTCCACACTGTAGGCCTGGGAGCTCCCTCACTTGTTTCACAGCTCAAAACTGTCCAAATGCCTCTTCTAGGCTCTGGGACTGCAGGCTGGGGCTTGGTTCCTGGGACCCAGGTCCCTCCCTCTTTGCCAAACTTTCCTCCCGCCACGCGGGTCTCTCCGGGCTGCCGTTTGCTCCGGGGAGCTGGGCAGCCCTCTTTGCGTTTTCGTTATTCCTACCAGTCTCAATGTGGCTTCTTCTGTGTTCCTTGGTTGAAGAGTCCACTTAGTTTAGTTCAACGTTGGTGTAAAGCCAGTAGTCGAGGCCACCATCACAGCAGCCTGACCCACGCAGGTTCGCATTGGATTCGGACAGATGGCAATGAAACACAGGAGCCAAGAACTGGTGAGCCATCACCTTTAATTCTAGCTTGCACCCGGCGGGCAAGCAAAAACACACACTGGGCTCCAAAACCCACACATTCAGTGCCTACAAAGCTACTGACTTATCCAAGTTTCCTAGCATCAAAGCTTTCCAGCTCACCAGACTTATTCACCTCTGTTTCCCATCTCCTCCTGCTCAAACTCTTAACAAACTGGCTTCTCACTCAGCACTCCACCATCTTGGCTTCTTCCCCTCCTCCACGTGGCCTTACTCTGCTCTCTTCTCTAATACTAATCTCAGGAACCCAGGAACCGAGAGAGAGAGATCAAGCTCCCAGACTGCCCCAGTTTATAGCATAGAAAATCCAAATCTTTAATCCAATTATACATAAAGAAAGTCTCTGATACAAAGCCAGCCATCTGAGGCATAATGGGATTCCTCAAGAGAGTGCACCACCCTACATCATCCAATCAGTCAAGGGTGTGGGGAAGAGTTTACTCTTAAACTAAGCCTTAGGCTATAATGACCGGCCTGCTTACATTACAGCTTTTCCCCCACAGCCATCTCAAGCATAAGGGCAAATAATATCACCTGGATGACGGGCTTCCATGTGGGCAGCGCCATCTTTAACAAAGTGAGCATATTATATTTTATCTGCCGAACAGTTGGTTTATCCAGATGATGGTTCTTAAAATTGAGTTATAATTTACTTTGGTTCTGGGAGTTGGAAGTTGGTACGTCTGCCTATTCCGTCACCATCTTGCTTCTCCTAGGTGTGTTTTTTATAGAGTTGGTTGAGTCTAGGCTTGGTGTTTTCTGCCTCCAATTTTGAGTTGTGTTATTTCTAGGTCTTCTTGGGTTGGCTTCAGCTGTTGTTTGTAATCTACTGTGGAATTTGACTTTTCTAATAGAGACTCTTTGAATTCTTGATTTGTTTGTTTTCTCTTCAGTTTTCTGAACTTGGTGGTAGTCTTGTTTACTGATCTCAGCAGGGGGCTTATTTGAAACTGTATTCAGGAATGCGGTGGGTGTAACCTGAGACTCTGAAGACCTGAACTGCCAGTTACTCTCTGGGGCTGAGGTGCTTTCTCTGCTTCAGTAAGGGGAGGTTTATCTCAGATCTCCATGGAGACCTGAGTTACTGCCCGTCCTCCCCACTTCTTGTTTTCAGCTTTGTCTTTTTTGTGCTGATTGGAGCTGGAGAGATATCTTAAGAAGGTTGACCGGGAACCACTTTAGCCTTGTGTTCTGTAGAAGGATCAATCCATCTCCTTGCAATAGCCGCCTCCAACACCTCTGCCAGGTATGGCTGCTTCCCGCACTGAATTAGTCCTGCTGTTCATAATCTCCCATGCATTCCACTGTTTGTCACTGGCTTTCTTTCTCTCTCCCCTTTCTTTTTGGAAAACAAGCCAGCTCTTTCAACACACCTCATTTCCAGGTCCCCAGGCTGATGGCTGTGAGTGATATTTTCTACTGTTTTCCTTAAATTGAGAGCCTTTCTGGGCTCTCAGCCTCACCTCCACCCCTTTGTTCCTGTAAGCAGGGGAGGCTCACCACTCCTCGGCGCTCCCACCAGGCTCAGTGTGGCTTTTTCTTTGCTCCTTGGATTTTGAGAGCAGTTCTTGTAGTCCAGAGTTGGTTTTTTCATGCTGGATGTTCCTAAATTAATTTGTAATCCAGTTTGGTGGTGTGAGCTGGGAATCTGTGCATCTGCCTACTCCGCTGCCATGTTGTGTCTCTACACTGTGTTTTGAACACAGCAAGTGTTCAATCAGCCATGCCAATTATATCGTTATTTATTATGACATAGTCTTTACATTAGTAGAATAGGTGAAGTGGGAAGAAGAAATTGTTCCTCAACAAATAGATACATGTAGACTTTAGTTCTTATCTCTTACACTTATTCAGCAAGACATTTAGAGTTTTGAGAAATATCTGACATGCATAATGCCTCCCAACATATCCACTTGATAGGTAATAAAGTTAAATGGGCCCTTGTGTTAAAAATAAAGAATCAGATGTCCTAAATGCATAGTTACATAAACATAAATTTAATTTTTTTTCATTTCTTTGCCCAGCATGAAGCAGTTAGAATAACATTGTTTTATACATCATTAAATAATAATATTTATCCTGCAGAGTTAAACCATATTAATAGCATTTCTCATTGTTTCATTTTGCTCCAAAATGAAACAACACAAATAATTATAATCATTTTAGAGTTGAATATTATGTCCAAAATTCAATTTTACTACTCAAGTCATATTAACCATACATTTTCAGTTCTTGAACAATAAAGTTTTAGACACATATACGTTTAATTCAATTCCTTATAGTTCCCTATGTTTTGGATAAAAATATTTTTTTATTTTAACTGTGTTTTCATAGATTCTAGTGTCCCCCTAAATGCATCCCACCCCCCATGTTCTCCTCAACATCCCCCTTGGCCTCCTCCCCAGAACACCCTCCCTCCTTTCCTCCAGAATTTTCTTTTCTGCTCTCTATAACGCTGTGTTATGTGTATATAATTTCACAAATCTCTTTTCTTTCTGTGATCCCATCCTATCATACCCTTTCCCTCTGTTCACTTTCCCTCTGATCCCTTTGATCCCACCTCTGTCTCTATTCCGTTCCTCAGTTCATATTGTTCATTGGATTCCTCAAATGAGTGAGGTCATATGATATTTTTCTTTCTCTGCCTGGCTTATTTCACTTAACATAATAGTTTCCAGGTCCATTCATGTTGTCTCAAAAGATAAGATTTTCTTCTTTTTCATGGCCCCATAGTATTCCATTGTATATATGTGCCATTGCTTCTTAATCCACTCATCCAATGATGGATACTTGGGGTGTTTCCAGATCTTGACTATTGTAAACAGTACTGCCATAAATATGAAGGTGTATTTTTTCTTTTGAATCATTGATGTGGTGTTCTTGAAATATATTCCTAAGAGTGGGATGGCTGCGTCAAAAGCCAGTTCCATTTTTAATTTTTTGAGAAATCTCCATACTGTTTTCCATAGTGGCTGTACCAGTCTGCATTTCCACCAGCATTGCAGGATGGTTCCCTTTTCTCCACATCCTTGCCAGCACTTACTATGTGTTGTTTTGTTAATGAACGCCATTCTGACTGGTATGAGGTGATATCTCATTGTGGTTTTAATTTATATTTCTCTAATGATTACTGATGTTGAACATTTTTCCATATGCCTATTGGCCATCTGTATGTCCTCTTTGGAGAAGTGTCTATGCATTTCTTTTGCCCAATTTTTGATTGGATTGTTTATCTTCCTGGTGTTCAGTTTTATAAGTTCTTTATAAATTTCGGTTATTAACCCCTTATCAGATGTGTTGTCGAATATGTTCTCCCATTGTGTGGTTCGTCGTTTTATTCTGTTCATCTTGTCTTTAGCTGTGCAAAAGCTGTTCAGTTTGATATAATCCTATTTTTTTTATTCTGTCCTTTATTTTACTTGCCCATGGAGATAAATCAGCAAATATATTTCTGCGAGAGATGTCGGAGAACATACTGCCTATGTTTTCTTCTAAGGTGCTTATGGTTTCATGACTTACATTTAAATTTTTTATTCATTTTGACTTTATTTTTGTGACTGGTGTAGGTTAGTGGTTTAGTTTCATTTTTTGCAGGTAGCTGTTCAATTTTCCCAACACCATTTGTTAAAAAGACTGTCTTTTCTCCATTGTATGCTCTTATCTTCTTTGTCAAACATCAATTGTTCATAAAGGTGAGGGTTTATTTCTGTATTCTCTGTTCTGTTCTATTGATATATAAGCCTGTTGTTATGCCAGTACGAAGCTGTTTTGAGTATAATGGCCTTGTAGTATAACTTGATATCAGGAAGTGTGATAATCGCCACTATATTTCATTTTCTTTAATGATTGCTGAGGCTATTTGTGTTTTTTTTTGTTTCATATAAATTTTTGAAATATTTGTTCTATATCTTTGAAGCTTGTCATTGGTATTTTAATAGGAATTGCATTGAATTTATAAATTGCTTCAGGTAATATAGACATTTAATGATGTTTATTCTTCCTATCCATGGACACGGTATATGCTTCCACTTGTTTGTATCTTCCTTGATTTCTTTTATCAATGTTTTATAATTTTCTGAGTACAAGTCTTTAACCTTCTTTGTTAAATTTACTTTTAGGTACTTCATTTTATTTTGTTGCAATAGGAAAGAAATTGTTTTCTTAATTATTCTTTCTGTCAGTTAATTGTTGGTGTATAAAAATGCCTCTAATTTCTGAATATTAATTTTATATTCTGTTACCTTGCTGAATTAATTTATCATGTCCAGTAGTTTTTTGGCTGACTCTTTAGGATTTTCTATGTACAGTATCATATTATCAGTAAATAATAATAGTTTTACTTCTTCTTTTCCAATTTGGATGCCTTTTATTTCTTCTTCTTGTCTGATTGCTGTGGCTAGGACTTCCAGAACTATGTTGAAAAAGGTTGGTGAAAGGGGACACCCCTGCCTTGTTCCTGATTTTAGAGGAATTGTTTTTAATTTTTGTCCATTGATTATGATGTTGGCTGTGGGTTTGTCATAAATGGCCTTCATCATGTTGAGGTATGTTTCCTGTATTCTCACTTTACTGAGAGTTTTGATCATAAATAGGTGCTGAATTATATCAAATGTTTCTTCTGCATCTATTTATATTATCATGTCATTTTTCTTCCTTTTGTTTATGTGATGAATCACATTGATTGATTTGCAAATATTGTACCAGCCTTGCCTCCCCAGAATAAATTCCATTTGATCATGATGTATGATTTTTTCATGTATTGCTGGATCTGGTTTGCTAATATTTTGTTGAGAATTCTAGAATCTATATTAATCAGGAATTGACCTATTGTTTTATTTTTTTGTATTGACTTTATCTTGTTTTGGAATCAGAATTATGCTTGCCACATAAAAGAAGCTTGAAAGTCTTCCCTCCTATTGAATTTTTTGAAATAGCTTGAAAAGGATAGGAGTTAGTTCTTCTTTGAATATTTGGTAGAATTCGCCTATGAAGCCATCTGGCCCTGGGCTTTTGTTTGTTGGGAGGTTTTTGATAACTGTTTTGATCTCATTTGTTGTAATTGGTCTGTTTAGGTTTTCTGATTCTTCAAGATTGATTTTTGAAAGATTACGTGTTTCAATGAATTTGTTCATTTCACCTAGGTTGTCTAATTTTTTGGCATACAGTTCTTCATATTTTTTACTTACAATGCTTTGTATTTCTGCTGTGTCAGTTATTTCACTGTCACTTTTAATTTTATTTATTTGATTCCTCTCTCTTTTTTTCGAGGTGATTCTGGTTAAAGGTCATCGACCTTGTGTACCTTTTCAAAGAACCAGCTCTTGGTTTTATTGATCCTTTATATTGTTTCTTTATTCTCTATGTCATTTATTTCTTCTCTGATCTTTATTATTTTCTTCCTTCTACTTTTCTGGGCATTACTTGCTGTTCTTTTTCTAGTTCTTTTAGTTGTAAGGTTAAGTTGTTTCTTTGAGCTTTTCCTACCTTTTTAAAGGTATTTCTGGCTATGAACTTCTCTCTCAATACTGCTTTTGCTGAGTTTCATAAATTTTGAGTTGTTGTATGCTCATTTTCATTTGTTTCAAGGAAATTTTTGATTTCTTCCTTAATCTCATTGTTGAGTCATTCATTATTTAATAACATGCTATTTTGTTTCCAAGTGTTCGAGTGTTTTTCACTTTTTCTATTGTAGTTAGTTCCTAGTTTCATGCCTTTGTGATAAGAGAAGATGCTTGATATGATTTCAGTCTTCTTTAATTTGTTGAGAGTCATTTTTTGCCCTAAGATGTGGTCTATTCTAGAGAATGTACCATGAGCACTTGAAAAGAATGTATATTCTGCTGTTTTAGGGTGAAATGTTCTGAAGATATCTATTCAATCCAGTTGATCTAGTGTATTTCTTAAGTCTGCTGTTTCTTTTTTCTTGAGGATCTATTTTGTGATGTTAGTGGGGTATTGAAATGCCCTACTATTATAGTATTGCTGTTGATCTCGTCCTTTATGTCCATCAATGTCTGCTTTATATATTTAGTTGCTCCTTTATTAGGTGCATAGATATTTATAATGGTTATCTCTTCCTGTTGGATTGCTCCCTTTATCATTATGTAGTGACCTCCTTTATTTCGTAGTACAGTCTTTGTTTTAAAGTCTATATTTTTAGATATAAGTATTGCTACTCCAGCTTTTTTTTCATTTCCATTTGCATGAATATTTTTTCATCCTTTTTCTTTCAGTCTATGTGTATTTTTGTTTTGAGGTAGTCTCTTGTAGACAGCATAGGTATGGGTCCTGTTTTTTTTATCTATGCAGCTACCCTATGTCATTTGATTGGAGCATTTAATCCATTTATATTTAAGGTTATTTTTGATATGTAGTTGTTTATTGCCAACTTATTTTTTAAATCTACATTCCTCTTTTACTAGATTCCCCCCGCCCCCTTGTTTTGTTCTGTTTACAGCAGGCCCCTTAACATTTCTGGCACCATTGGTTTGGTTGTAATGAATTCCTTTAGATTTTTCTGTGTCTGAGAAGCTTTTTATTTCTCCTTTCATTATAAATGATGGCCTTGCTGGATAAAGAAGTTTTGGTTGTAAGCTCTTGTTATGCATTACTTTGAATATTTCTTGCCATTCCCTTCTGGCCTCACGTGTTTCTGTTGAAAGTCAGATGTCATCCTTATTGAGTCTCCTTTGTAGTTGATTGACTGCTTTTTCTCTTGCAGCTTTTAGTATTCTCTATTTATCTGTTAGCTTTGTTATTTTGATTATGATGTGTCTTGGTGTAGGTCTGCTTGGGTTCTTTTTTTAATGGGGTTCTATGTGCTTTTTTAACCTGTGTGACTCTTTCCTACATCAAGTTTTAGAAAATTTCAGCTATTATTTTTTCTATCTGGTTATCTATTTCTTGTCCTTTCTCTTCTCTCTCTCTCTCTTCATTCTTAAAATTTTATTTATTTATTTTAAAGAAGGGAGAGAGATAGAGAGAAGGGAGAAGGAGCAGGAAGCATCAAGTCCTATAAGTGCCTTGATGAGGGAAGCCCAGGTTTTGTACCAGCAACTTCAGTGTTCCAGATTAACGCTCTATCTCTTACACCACCACAGGACTGGGTGTTCTGTTTCTTCTTCAGGAACCCCTATTATGCAGATGTTGTTTCTCTTCATGTTGTCACAGGCTTTTTTATTTTCTTTTCTTTTTGCTGTTCTGCCTTTGTTTTTGCTTATCTTGTCCTGTACATCACTGATTCAATCCTCTGCTTCATCCAGCCTCCTTTTAATTCCTTCTAGTGTAGTCTTCATTTCTGATATTGTATTTGTCATTTATGTCTGGTTCTTTTTTTAATTTCAAATGTCCTTTTTGATGCTTATAATTTCTTTATTTAGATGCTCATTAAGTCTATTGTAGCTTTGAGATCCTTAAGCTTCCTAACAATCATTATTTTAAACTCTGCATCTGGTAATTTGATTACTTTCATTTCATCCAGTTCTTTTTCTGAGGATTTTTCTTGTTCATTCATATAGCTTATGTTCCTCTGTCTTCTTATTTTTTTCTATGTGTGGTTTGCAGGCTTGTTAGAGTTGTGGGTGTGAGGTTGGTTTATTTAATTCGGCTTCTTCTTTAGGCCTTTATCCCTCTGTCTCTGCTGGTTGCTAGGATTTAATTCTCCTTAACTGATAGAGCCCCTTTAAAGTCTTGATTTGCCTGCTGTTTGTTTGCTTAACCCAGCAGGAGCTTCTGTTTGCTGATCTCAGCAGCAGGCTTAGTTGAAACTGTATCCAGGAATGAGGTTGGTGTGACTTCTGAGAATCTAAAGGTCTGTTCTACCAGTTACTCTCTGGCACCAGCCACTTTCTACATACAGAACTTTTGCTCTTCTCCCCACTCAATGCTGTCTGGCTGTCTTCTCCAGTCCCTGGGTTTCTAGGCTGGGTTTCCAGTTCTGAGATTGAGGATACCCAGCTCTCAAGGCCTTTCTTCTTCTAATGAGAAGCCTTCTGGACCCTCAGACTCCTGCGCTCCTGGGAGCAAGGGAGCCCCCACCACACTCCTGCACTCCCTACCAGGATCAGTGTGAATTCTTCTTTGCTCCTTGGTTTTTGCGTCCTGTTCTTTTAGTCCAAAGCTGGTTTTTCAAGATTATTGTCCCTAAATTAATTTGTAATCCAGTTTGGTGGTGGAAGGTGGCAGACTGTGCATCTGCCTACTCTGCTGCTATCTTGGACCCACTGGATAAAGATGTTTTTAATAACCATTTAAATTATGTAAACAATTAATTTTAGAAATTACTTCTATTTTCCTAATGTGTGTCTTCTACTCAATGTTTATCCTTGAGAGAATAATTGTCCAGGTAAGAAGATACACCCAGAAAAAAATGCTCATCATTTGCCATTTAGGCAAACGGTTGAACATACATTATATGTGCTTCTATTAAAATATTTCTCTTGGGTAAACTCTAAGTTTGGTAATCTGTCACATACTATACACACACACACTTGCCTGCATGTGTTCATGCACACCACACACACACACACTTGATCCTTGAACAACATAGGCTTTAACTGCATGGGACTACTTACATGTGGATTTTTTTAAAACAAATACAGAAAATATGTTTGTTTTTTTATGATTTTCTTAATAACATTTTCTTTTCTCTAGCTTATTTTATTACAATAAAACTATATACTATATATTACATATGAAATATGTGTTAATTGACTGTTTATGTTATTGGTAAGGCTTCCTGTCAACAGTAGGCTATTAGTAGTTAAATTTTGGAAGAATCAAAAGTTATACATGGATTTTTTTAAATGCACAGAGGGTCAGTGTTCCTTGACCCTGCATTGTTCAAGGGTCAACTAACTATCTGCAGGTCCATAGAAAGAAAAAAAGATTAAAAACCTTTCTATACTACTTACTCTAAATGAATTGGTTCTAGCTTAAAAGTTGAATTCAAGTTCAAGTTCAAATTTAGACATAGAAGATGACTTTTTATTGTAATTAGAAGGACAGAGCTCCACAGCCATTTTTAAGAGAAACATGGTGGTTTCCTATAAGAGAAACATGGTGGTTTCCATCATCCTGCTCCAGCTTTTGGTAAAACTATGCTAATGACAACCCACACATTATGAACGCAGAAGCAGAACATCAAACACAGTGTTTATAGCAGAGTTAGTTGAATTACCTTGAATCTGGAGACAGCTTTGCCTGTGAGTCACCAGAATTGGGCTTTGTCCCAAAAAGTAAAATATCTTCTCTAACCTGGTCCTTATCAGTTAAATGGCATTGATTCTAAAACAGGCCTACCTCTGGCCATGGTGTTATAATAACAGAAATAAAGTACTTACATATATGGTATGTTTCCATATGTACTGCCTAAAATAATAATCACCATAAACTTGTGGGAAGGCATAGGAGAAATGTGGAAAGCAAGAGGCTCGGAGCAAATTACTAATTTCAAAAGATGTCTCCAAGGAAGACTAACAAGATGTTTTCCTGTCACGGCTTTACAAAAATTGCCATGACCTGGAGTCTGACCTTTCACTTTACAGGCTCCAAAATCCTCGTAACTAAAGCAATTATAACTAACCATCATAGCTACACAAATAAAAAATCTTTGGCTGGAGAAGTCACATTTTAGTTCACGATCTAAATGAAAATGGGTAAAAAGAAAAAAAGAGTCTGCTATTGACAATAATGAGCAGAGCAATGAAAATGTGGCAGGACAAATTAAATTTGGTTGTATAATAAAAACACTTTACAAGCCTGGTAAAGAAGTTTCAGTTGTTTGTGTATGCAATGTCACTCTCATTAGTAAAGGTTATCTTGCAGCTCCAGTCTGTAGTTTCTTATTAACAAAATGGAAAGTGAATATACATACTAAATTAAACATTTCACCTCTTCAGGGCCATATGTGACAACTGTGTTTATCCATGCGTTCACTCAGTTCAACAGTCATTCATTAAGCCTTGCTATGTAGAAGGCAGTTTTGTTTCAGGGAGCATAGGAAAAAAATTAATATATTCAGAAATAATTATATTTTTTATTAAATCATAAAAATGTAGATTATAAAGAAGATATGTAATGACATTGCTATCTTTGGCTGAGGCAAAATGTTTATGTATTATGTATTTTAAACCTAGACCCTGCATTTCTCTGATATTGGTTCTGCAGAACCAGGGTTTGGAAGCACTCCTCCCCAGAGGTCTGCTGGAGCTGCACCTCTCTCTTGCATTTCAGAAAATGATGCCTTCACTGGTTACCAAAAACTTACATTTCTAGCTGCTGTTAGAAGGATCCTTTCTGAATATTATATTCAGGTTCTTAATCAATATGTTAAAAATTGTTAATGATGATTATTTTCATAAAATAATATATGGAATGAGTGATTCTACATAATTGATCAAGACTGCCAAATAGTTACTTCCCTTTAGTTTCACTTATTTTTATTCTACCAATTATTTAAGCCCAACCTAACATGCCACTTATTCCACAAATATTTCTCTGTTCTTTTCAGCTAAATTAACTTCATCTTTTTTCCCAAGATTTCTCATCCTAAAGAAGCTTTCCTTTTATAAAAGGAGTGAGAAGATACACTATTGTTCCCAATGTTTTAAGTTTAATTTTAAAACTAAAATATATTCTATGGAACCCTAACAGTAATCTCCAAATGAATTAAAAATAAGATCAAAGTATAATAGTAAAACTTATAAATTAAAAAAAAGCCGGACTACATAAAAACTAGAAAGTAAGCAACAAAATTATAACAATAAAGCTAAGTATATCTGTTAATCACAAATATAAGAAGCTTAAACTTTCTAATATATTTTTAGAAATTAAGTCTCAGATTATAAAAAACAAATGTCAACTATTATTACTTACAAAATAAACAGCTAAACCAAGTAATACAAAAAAACTATATGGGAGTGAAAGGGTAAACTGCAGATTCATAACTCAGTTCTTCCCTTTTCAGGGATACTGACGTGGTTTGACTTCAACCAGAAATCATATCATGCTGATAGAATTTATTAGCTAGAAAGAAATAAGGTTCTTGCTGTGGCTTCTGCTGTATTTCTCCATGTGTAAGATACACCTTAGTTTTGGGGCCCGAAATTTGAAAAAAAAAAAAGTACATAAAGTTATTGAACTCAAGTTTTATTCATCATAAAATTCATACAATTCTTCATCACTGTCAAAACTCCCATCCATTAGCTTATCCTTATCTGTGTCTGATGACAAATCACTGTCTTCATATATTGCCTCATCCTCAGTTCCATCTATGGCATTTGAAATGCCACACTTCTTAAATGACTTGACAACGATCTCAATCTTGATATTATCCCAGGATCTTTTCACTCAGGTACAACCTTCTCCTATAGTTGATGTCTTCACTCTTCCTGCTAGTGTCAAATTGTCTACAATAATGAGCACAAAAACAAGCGTGAAAAAGTGGGAAATACAAGTAAAAAGAACTACAACCACTGTATAAGATGAATCCAGTTTTTAGACCCCCAATTTTTCAAAAATGGTGCATCTTATACATGGGGAAATATGACTGTACTTATTTCTTATCTACAGAATCATTCTAGTAGGATATACATGATCTGACTAGATTTATTTTTAAATTATTTAAGCCTAAATTTTTACATTGAAGACTCTAAGCTCTGCTAAAGACTGGCAGTTAGTGACATATTATTCCTAGTTACATGACTAAGAGATCTCTAAACAAAGAAGCTTCCTTCTGCTAATTCATCTGGCATAGAATTAGCCTTTGCAATCCAATCCTAAAACCATCCCAAATCTTTGCCTAGCAAGGAGCATCTGACAGATTGAGGCATTCTCAATGAGTAGTTTATTGTTGGATGTGGCTCCTTTCTTCAAGCCTTTTATCAAGCCATAGTACAAGTTTGTGCAGTGTAACACTTTTGTTTTGTTCAAGTTCAATGGGCCTTGAGGCTTTTGTGATAGTGCAAGACAGATGATAGCATAAGAAACTGCTATGATTTGTTAAAGGGTCAAAAGGAAACAAACAACATTGTCACAGTGTGAAATTATTAGTTTTTGAAAAGGTAGACTTTGAATCAAAGGGCACTAAATGGAATCCAAACAAAAGTAACAAAGAAAAGAAAACTATACGGTCCAAGATAGTGGTGTATAGAGACCATGAACTCACCTTAATTTACATCTACATAAAGAGCAATTCCACCTGAGGATAAACTGAGGGCTGATCAAACAGCTTAGGAACAACAAGTGGTAATGGGACCACACTGAGAGGGTAGGAGAGACAGAGACATGGTAACAACTGGGCATCACCTCAGATGTAGCAACCTGCAGTACTGAGTGCTATCATTGAGGGTCTCAAACTCAGACTCTTCCATCCTAAGGCACAGCAAAAATAAAGCAGTTTAAAGGACAACTAGAGTATACATGAAGAAAATCTATATATTTACTATAACACTAGAGTATCTTCCAGTAGGTTGAGAAATGCTGCTGAAACTCTCTTGGGAATAAGTGGCACAAGTGAGCACCATTATTTACATTCCCTCACCACCTTGATTGCATAGGTTGAGGCATGGTACAGGCACTTGAGCCAGCCTACCAACCTGCCCTGCCCTGCATGCCCCAGGCTCCTGGACCATAGCATGTCCAGCTATCGCCCAAAGGTCCCGCCAGCCCATACCTACTCTAATTTCAGCCATCCGGTTAGGGAAGCCCAACAAAGAGTATACCAGGATTCTGCCCACCTGTGCCCATTTCAACTCCAGCTCTCCTGATAAAGGAGCCCCAGTGTGGCATGCTCCAGAACTATTTTGGCCAATTCAAAGAAGCACAAATTCAAACAAAATGAGGAAAAAGAATATGTTCCAAACAAAAAACAAAATAAAAACTTATAAAAACTTTAATAAACTTAGGTAATTAACCTGATAAAGAGTAAAAAATAATGGACATAGCCACAGCAACCAAACAAACAAGAAAGAAAAAGAAAGCATCCAAATTGGAAAGAAAGAAGTAAAACTGTCTTATTTGCAGGTGACATAATACTGTAAAAAGCAAACTCTAAAGACTCCATTAAAAAACTACTAGAACTGATAAATGACTTTATTATTTTCAGAAATTAGTGGCATTTTTATATACCAATAATAAACTATGAGAAAGAGAAACTAAGAATGTCCCACTTACAAGAAGAAAAAAATAATATCTAAAAATAAATTTAATCAAGAAGTAAATGACCTGTACTCAGAAGATTAAAGATATTGAAGAAAAAAATTAAGGAGGATACAAATAAGTGGAAGCATGTACAGTGCTCATGGAGAGAAAGAATTAACATTATTTTTATTTATTTATTTATTTTAGAGAAGAGAGAGAGAGACGGAGAGAGAGAGAGAAGGGGGGAGGAGCAGGAAGCATAAACTTCCATATGTGCCTTGACCGGGTAAGCCCAGGGTTTTGAACTGGCTACCTCAGCATTCCAGGTCGACGCTTGATCCACTGCACCACCACAGGTCAGGCAAAAATTAACATTATTAAAACATTCATACTACCCAAAGCAATTTATAGATTTAAGACAATTCCTATCAAGATACCAGTATTTTACAAAACTAGAACAAATATTCCAAATATTTATATTAAACCACAAAACACCCTAAATAGCCTCAGCAATCTTAAAAAGAGGAGGTATCATGTTACTTGATATCAAACAACATTACAAGGCACATATGAGAAAGCAATCAATGAACAACCAAGGTGTCACAATGGCAACGAAAAACTAATGATTGATGCTTCTCACCTCTCTCCGTTCCTGTCTGTCTCTCCCTATCTATCCCTCTCTCTGACTCTCTCTCTGTTCCTGTTAAAAAAAAAAAAGAACAAAAAAAGAATAGTGGAAATCACCCATTCACAACATACATTATATGAACCTTAGGAGAAGACAGAGAAAAAAGGGCAGAAAACCTAACTAGAGGAAATACAGGTTGGGCAAAAGGAAGTTTATACTGTGAGTATGAGAAACACAAAATTTATTCTTGTATTATTATTTATGATTGTACTATTTATGTGTATTACAACTGTAAACCTACTTTAAAAAACCTACTGTAAAACTACTCCTGAACCTCAGTTTCCTCCTGTGGGAAATGGGACTGCTAGTTCCTGATAGGACGATGCCACAAGAAAACAGAAGGTCAAGTGCTTGGGACAGAGTGGTGTCTGGAAAGCATGAGATACCTCCACTTTGTCAGTCATGCAACAACTGGGTCGTGGGTTCCCACCTGTGCCAAGCACAGGCTGGGTGTTAGGGATCCAGCAGGAAACAGAGATGGAGTCTCACCCCCATGGAGCACACAGCCCAGTGGTGAAAACAGCTACATGAATCATGACACACAACTGACAGGCTGGTTTTGAGTGTGCCCTGTGCTGCTAGAGAGAAGTAGGGGGTTGGGGAGACCGCAAGTGGGTTAGTCCTGGCCTGGGGGATGAGGTCAGGAAGCCTCTGTACCCCGATGCACAAGGGAGGGCTCCTGTCTAGGGCAGGGGGAGAGGTGATCAGGGCTGATGAAAGAGGATACATATGTCCCAAAATAAGTCTCAATTATTTAAGAAGATTGAACTTACATGGAGCACTTTTTTGCCACAAGCTATGAAACTAGAAATAATTACAGAAAGAAAAATAAAACAAAACAAAACCCAACCATACAAAGTCTAAACAATATGCTACTGAACAACCAGTGAGTCAGTGAAAAAAAAGGTAAATAAAAAAGTGCCTGTAGACAAATGAAAATGCAAAGTTGAAAAATAAAAACAAAGCTGGAGGTATCGTGCTCCCCAATTTCAAACTTCACTACAAAGGTCGTGAGCTATGAACTTACCCTCATGCCAATACCACATTGTTTGTATTACCGTAACTCATAGTAACTGTTGAAGTCAAGTAATGTAAGCCTAACACATTTTTTCCAAATTGTTTCTGCTGTTCTACTATATATCTTCTACATTTCTATACAAGGCAAACCTATAGAAGTGGACTGCAGATTAGTGGTTATCTAGAGCTGTGGATCAGAACAAGGATTGAATATAAACTGGTAGGAAAAAAATTTAGGTTGATGGAAGTACACTGAAATATTGTGCTGTAAAATTATTCTTAATTTCACTACTAAGCAATGCAGCATTCTGTTAATGAGATAATAATTCAGCATCCCATTTTATGAGATAATAAACATACATCTAATTCTATTATTTTACATATTACTGTTTTTATTATTAAGCCAGAAGGATATTATGGTCACGAGACTATGGAACCACACAAAGTATTTCTCTGTCCTTCCATCTGACATTATTCTAAGCCCAGGGCAATTCACAAGAGGCCAGTCTGTTATTTAAGTTGAAAAACTGTCATCTTTTCTTATTATGTACAAAATATTTGGCCTTGAAAATAACTGTTTCAAAGAGAGATTTCCTCCTTGAGTTATAACATTGCTTGACATTTGATAACACTTTCTAGTTTCAGTCCATTTTCATGTATAATCTTTGTCAATGCAGAAGAAATGGAAGGCATTCTATTTCCAAGTTAAATGATGGAACTGAAGCCTGGGAATATTTAAGTGTCTGCCTAAACTCATAGAGATATTGTGAACGGGTGCCAACACGTGAATCTGAGTCTTTCTGTTCTCAGTTATCTGCATCCTCCACTGCAATGCCAAGTTATCATAAAAAAGTTCTCTTTTTTTTTTTTTCTGAAGAAACAAAATATTATTTATAATAAGTAATGAAAGGAGACTTGGCTTAGGATGGTGAACACACAATACAATGTACAGATGATATATTATAAATTGTACCCCTGAAACTAATATAATTTTATTAACCAAAGTCACCTCAAGAAATTAATTTATTCAATTAAAAATTGATAAATATATAAATCTTTTAAAAATATAAGTCAAGTCAGATAATAACTTAAAAGCATATCTTATATTGGAATAATGCTATCTTTTTTCTCAGTTTTATAGAGGGACAATTGACAAAAACTTTTAAGATATTTAAAGTATACAGTATGATGATTTGCTATATGTCCAAATGAGTTCTTATGGTTTATTATATTATGCTTTATGGTCTGAGTCATTGGAAGGATTGGCTTTGCCTGAAGTTTAAATTAAGAACCTAAAGTTCTTAGTTTAAAAAAAGTAAACAGTGACATCAGAGAAATGGTGCTGTGAGGGGTGTTCCCAATATCTTCCCCTGGAATTTCAACAAATTCAACAAGAGACAGAGAAACAACCTCAGGAGCATCTGAAATATATATTCACTAAACAAAGGTATGATTGGGTGAAAAGATGGCTGAATATATAATCCACTCTGAAGGAAATAAGACAGAGAATAGAATATTCAGCTTTCCTCACTGATCTGAGGAAGGGCTGTTTTTGCTTGGAACCCAAAGAAAGGAAGATTAGGGGCGAGGAAAGAAGCTGAGCTAGGACAGATGATCAAGCTGAGGAGAGAGAGTGCTGGCGGCTCAGCCTGAGATCGCAGATGCAGAGCTAGCATTAGCGGCAGACTTTAGAGAGGTGGCCGGAGTGGATTGCCTGTGGAGGCTGGCACCAGATTGGCCTTTGAGCTTTGTTCACTCCTGGTCTGCGATTGTGGGCAGTGTATGAGTGGCTCCATCTGGCACCTCTGGCATGGGTGTGCGCATTTGTGGATGGAGGGGTTAGGCTGGAGACTGTCTGCAGTGAACTTTTGCGTGGGCTGTAGCCAGAATTTCTGTGTGATCCTGGTCCCTGGCAAACAGCACAGGAAGTGTGCAAGGGCCAGGATCCCTAGGCCTAGACCTGTCTGGACAGGGCACCTCCACCAGCCGATATAGGTTACAGAGCACATTCTCACAGAACAGACCCTAGAGTACTGTGGAAGTTGTGGAGGCTGGGCTGTGGTCTTCCAAATAGGGCACAAGGGAGAAAAGTCTGTGGAGATTAGACCCTCAAAGTGCTGTGGCAGCCTGACCTGTGGTGGCACAGTGGATAAAGCATCGACCTGGGAACACTGAGGTCGCCAGTTCAAAACCCTGCACTGGTCTGGTCAAGGCACATATGGGAGTTGATCCTTCCAGCTCCTCCCCCCTTTCTCTCTTTCTCTCTCTCTCTCTCACTCTGTGTCTCCTCTCTAAAATGAATAAAATAAAAATAAAATAAATTAAAAAAAAACCCCACATTACTTAAAAAAAAAAAAGTGCTGTGGCAAACTAGATGTGCCTGAGGACCCTTAGAAAGGCACCTGAACAGCAATTGGCTCCTTGCCCTGCCTGCTTATGCTGGCAGCTCTGGTTGATAAAGCCTTACCCAGAACTGTGCTTTGAGTGGACCTGCAGGAATGAGTTGGCAACTCTTAGGACCTCTTGCTCTGCAAGCAGTGGCTGGGGCAACTTCCCACCAGAAAAACAGGTTACAAAGCACATTCCTGTGGAACAGACCTCCGAGAGCACTGCATAAGGTGTGGGGGCTGGGCTGTGGGCTTCCAAACAGGGCACAAGGGAGATAAGCCTGTGGAGATTAGACCCGTGGAGTGCTGAGGCATACTAGACATGCCCCAGGGGAAATCAGAAAGGCACGTGAACAGCAATCGGCTCCCCACCCTGCCTGCTTATGCTGGTGGCTCTGGCTGGCAAAGCCTTACCCAGAACTATGCTTTGAGCAGTGCTGGAGGGGGGACTTGGCAGCTCTTAAAACCTCTTGCAAGCAGTGACTGGGGAAACTTCACAGCAAGTCCTCAGGCTACTGGCTCAGGAAGAAGAAACATGGGGAGAGGCACCTAGAAAACTGACTCTCCCATTGTTGGAGCCTGCAAACCTTAACAAGCTCCACCTGCTAACGGGACTGAGGCCTAGCTTATGTTATCACCATAGCAACACATCAATTGCAAGTCTCTACTCAAGAGTGCCACAAGGGCAAAACCTGTGGTACAGCACTACCTGCTGAAGAGAAAAAGAAAAAAACAAAAAAACTACCTCTCAAAACCAGGAAAAAAATACATTTTTTATAACTTTTTCCAATTTTTTTCTTGATTTTTTATCTTTCTTTTTCCACTTTGGTCATTTTATCTTCTTTCCATCTTATTCTTTCCTTTTCAGTTTGAACTTCATTACCCATAGGTGTTACATTTTCCATTCTTGTATATTTTTTTATGAGGGTTACATTTCAAAAACCTTAATCTTTTTTTTTCCTTTTATCCTCTTTTTTATCTTTTACTTTTTCTCTCATTTGATCATCATTTATAAACAAATTATTTTATTCTGAATTCATATTTTTTCCTTGTGGCATTTTGTGTTTTTTTTTTAAATTTTATTTTATTTTTATTTTATTCATTTTAGAGAGGAGACACAGAGAGAGAGAGAGAGAGAGAGAGAGAGAGAGAGAGAGAAAGGGGGGGGAGGAGCTGGAAGCATCAAACTCCCATATGTGCCTTGACCGAACCAGTGCAGGGTTTTGAACTGGGGACCTCAGTGTTCCCAGGTTGACACTTTATCCACTGCGCCACCACAGGTCAGGCTTGTGTGTTTTTAACTTTGTTTTTTATCTCTTTGTCATTTCCCCCAACTCTGGCTCTCCATTCTATTTAGTTTTTGTTTCACTTAGAATAATAGAATTTTCATTTTTCCACTTTTTAAAAATCATCCTATTAGTGTTATTAACAATACCACTTTCAAATGTCATTAAGGAAAAAGAAATAAAATATCATGGATACAAAAGACAGAGATGTAACTCAGATAGATGAGGAAAAATCTCTAGAAAAAAAATTCAATTGCTTGGAAATCTTGGAGTTAATGACAGAGAATTAAAAATTGAAGTCCTAAAAATAGTCTGGGAAATACAAGAAAGCACAGAAAGGCAATTTAGAGAGCTCAAAAACAATCCAATGAACAAAAAAATGCATTATCAAGAAAATTGAAACTATAAAAATGAATCAAACAGAGATGAAAAACTCAGTACATGAACTACAAAATGAGGTAACAAGCTTAGCTAATAGACCAATATCTCTAATGAATACTGATGCTAAAATACTAAACAAAATACTAGCAAATCAAATACAACAACACATTAAAAAAATAATTCATCATGATCAAGTGGGATTCATCCCAGAATCACAAGGATGTTTAACATACTTGAAACAGTTAACGTAATACACCATATCAACAAAACAAAGAACAAAAAGCATGTGATCCTATCAATAGATGCAGAAAAGACATTCGATAAAATACAACATCATTTTATGTTTAAAACACTCAACAAAATGGGTTTAGAAGGAAAATATCTCAACATAATAAAGGTCATTTATAACAGATCATCAGCTAACATCATATTAAATGGCATAAAACTGAGGACTTTTTCTCCAAAATCAGGAAAAGACAAGGCTGACCACTCTCTCCACTCTTATTTAATCTAGTGCTGGAAGTTCTAGCCAGAGCAATCAGAAAAGAAAATAAAGGCATTTATATTGGGAAAGAAGAAGTAAAGATTTCACTTTTGCATATGATGTGATCCTATACATCAAAAATCCCAAAGACTCCACAAAAAAAACCTATTTGAAACAATAAACCAATACAGTAAGGTCACAGTATACAAAATTAATATACAGAATTCTATTGCCTTTCTATATGCCAACAGTGAAACATCAGAAAACAAACTCAAAAAAACAATCCCCTTCATGGTTGCAACAAAAAAATAAATAAAATACCTAGGAATAAACATAAAAAAGAATGTAAAGGACCTATATAATGAAAACTACAAAGCATTGTTAAGGGAAATCATAAAAGATACAATGAATTTGAAATCAAAACAGCATGATATTGGCAGAAAAATAGACACTCAGACCAATGGAACAGAATAGAGAGCCCAGAAACAAAACCACATATATATGGTCAAATCATCTTTGGTAAAGGGGCCAACAACACACAATGGAGAAAAGAAAGCCTCTTCAATAAATGGTGCTGAGAAAACTGGAAAGCCACATGCAAAAGAATGAAACTCGACTACAGTTTGTTCCCTTGTACTAAATTAATTAAAAATGGATCAAAGACCTAAATATAATATCTGAAACAATAAATTACATAGAAGAAAACATAGGTACTAAACTCATGGACCTTGGTCATAAAGAACATTTTATGAATTTTACTCTAAAGGCAAGGGAAGTAAAGGCAAATATAAATGAATGGGACTACTTCAGACTAAGAAGCTTTTGCACAGCAAGAGAAACTGACAACAAAACAGACAGTCAACTGAATGGGTGATGATATTTTCAAACAACAGCATAGATAAGGGCCTAATATCCAAAATATACACAGAACTCACAAAACTCAACAACAAACAAGCAAACAATCCAATAAAAAAATGGGAAGAGGACATGAATAGACACTTCTTCCAGGAAGAAATACAAATGGCCAACAGATATATGAAAAGATGCTCATCTTCACTAGCTATTAGAGAAATGCAAATCAAAACTACAATGAGATAGCACCTCACACCTGATAGATTAGTTATTATCAACAAGACAGGTAATAACAAGTGTTGGGAAGGCTGTGGAGAAAAAGGAACTCTTATTCACTGTTGATGGGAATGTAAAGTAGTACAACCATTATGGAAGAAAGTATGGTGGTTCCTCACAAAATTAAGAATAGAACTGCCTTATGACCCAGCAATCCCTCTACTGGGTATATAGCCCCCAAACTCAAAAACATTGGTACGTAAAGACACATGCAGCCCCATGTTCATTGCAGCATTGTTCACAGTGGCCCAGACATGAAAACAACCACAAAGCCCTTCAATAGATGATTAGATAAAGAAGATGTGGTACATATATACTATGGAATACTACTAGCCATAAGAAATGATGACATCAGATCATTTACAACAACATGGATTATACTGAGTGAAATAAGTAAATGAGAAAAATCTAAGAACTGTATGATTCCATACATAGGTGGAACATAAAATGGAGACACTTGGACATGGACAAGAGTGTGGTGGTTATCAGGGGGAGGGGAAGGGAAGAGAGAATGGGGGTGGGGGGAGCGGAGAGGCACAAAGAAAACCAGATAGAAGGTTACGGAGGACAATTTGACTTTGGGTGATGGGTATGCAATATAATTAAACGTCAAAATGACCTGGAGATGTTTTCTCTGAATCTTTGTACTTTAATTGGTTAATGTCACCCCATTAAAATTAATTGTCTAAATAAAAAAAATATATATATATAAAATAAAATAAACTTTTAAATACAGAAAACAGAAATTAATAAAAGCTAAACAATACTACAAGAAGTTTGAAACCACTATATATTCATAAATCAAGTAAGCATAATGTGATTTAAGATAAATAAAACAATGTAAACAAATAAAAATTGTAATATTTTAGAATTTTACTAGGTAGTGTATCAGTGGACTTGAAGAGGCTAATATTTTCTCTGAATACCTGAGTCTTCAAAGAAAGTTTATGTTCTGAGAGAATATTGCACATCACATTTTAATCTCAATAATTAAATTTCATGAGAGCATAAATATAGTAGACATCAAAGCATATTTTATTTAGTTGATACATATACATGTTATACATTTACATATTTATATGTCAATAGAAATATCTTTTATTATTTAAAGTTATAGACTTTATATATATATGCTTAAGAATTATAAAAATTTTGTGCAGTCAAAATTCCAGTTAGATTGTGAACAGTGAATCATTCAACTAATTCTAGGAAGAGATAATATTAAGGTCAGATGACAATCTCTTATTCCTATCATACTTTTTTTCTTCAAGCACAGGCAGGCATAACTTGAACTTCCCATTCTCTTTCAGAGTTATCTCCTTTCTCAATTCAGCCTATTTCCTTTTTTTCCTTGAAATATCCAGCCTTTTCTCTTCCAAAATGCTGCTCAGACATTCAGAAAGGGATCAGACATACATATTTATACCACGGTGTTAACTGTCTATTGAAGATCAAAAGCCTAAGTCTCTGACAGTCTCCTGATGGCACATGTGAGAGCAGTGGAAAGGTTTCACATGGAGATACACAAGCAGACATCAATAACATTCTCTGTCTTCTCTAATAACCAATCCTTATCATTATTATTTTTTTAATTAATAAATATTTATTGAGTATAAGTAAGATCAAGTCATAATAAACTACCATATGATATCATATGTGGAATCTAATGAACAAAACAATTTAACAAACAAAATAGAAACAGAAACATAGATACAGAAAACACTGATAGCTGTCAGAGGGAAGGGTTTGGGGTTAGGTAAAAAAGTGAAGGGATTAAACAAAAAAAAATATATGCATAAAATATATAAATACATAGCCATGGACAACAGTATGGTGACAGCCCGAGGGAAAGCGGGTGGAGGAAAGTAGAAGTGGGAAAAAGAGGAATAAATGGGATGAAAAGAGACTTGATTTTGGGTGATCAAATGCATAATGCAGTGAGCAGATGATGTCATATTTAATTGTGCACTTGAAACTTGTATCATTTTATTAACCAATGTCATCACAATAAATACAATTTTAAAAAAGGAAACCAGATACAGTCAAATTTGGCTTTGGCTTTTGATAGTTGTATCTAACTGGCAAAACAACTGCTTTAGAATACAGAGAATGTAGCTTTGTTATTTATTTTTTATATAACCTTAAAAATTAAAATGGCATATATACTTCTTTCTGATTTAGATAATATGCCTGTGTACATTTTTCTTTCAAGGTAAAGCAATAGACATAGTATAGTTAGAAAAGCATATATATTCTAGTATAGTTTTATTAACATTATAAAATGCACATATCCACTTAACATATATATTAAATGTTTAATATGATACTTAAAAAAAATCAAGTCATGGGCTAAAGGCCACCATGCTGAAAGAATTGAAATACATCTATTCTTTAAGATCTGAAAAGAAGTTGACAAGATTAGACAATCAGGGTAGTATGGATATAGATGAGTTCTGATAATAAGTTGAAAAGTCTTGCAGGATTTTTATTTCATTTAAGAAAAATTAAGAGAGAAATTCTATGTCATCTCTCTTATGCTTAGTCCGTTGCATAAGAATTCCAAGAAGAGAAAAAAGATCTGGGTCTTTAAATATTAATATTTATAAGATAAAATCCTACTAATAATTTAAACCTATGGTAAACTTCTGAGATTTTTATGTATTGAATGAATATGTTGTATGCATAATTAAGTAGATACAATCAGAGATGGACAGCCCTATTTATGCATATCATTACCATCATTATCTGAACAGAGAGAAGATAGAATAACTTAAATGATTACATTATTTTTAAATCATTTAAATCAAATAATTCCAAATCCAAAAGCTTTGATCATATATAATACTGCTGACAGACCAAATTATAATTGGCCTGTGATATATTATATTGCAAAACTATTGCATCAGTGCATAACAGAATCTTCCTTTCCATTAATTCATTCTTCTCTGAAAATGCAAACACTCCAGATGCTTAATAGCTCTCCAAAATAACATTGTCACATTTTAAGATTACCCATTAGTGAATATTTTATTTAAACACACACACACACAGAAAACAATGATTCTCAAAAGCCATTTTTGAAAACTTACTTTACTCTTGTGCTAATTCAAGCATAGTAAGCTATAGGGGACGGGGGTGAAATCAATTCAACTGTGTATTTTATCAAAATTCCATAAGGTGGTGTTTATTGTGACTTTTGAATTCATTTAATGTGATACTTCCTCCATAAGCTGGATTCAGAAACAGGATGCCAAAGAAAGCTTTAGTAGAAGTAGAATTAGAGTACTTAAGAGGACCTCTGGCAACCATAGCAACCCCCAAAGGAAGGAAGTTCCAGTGTAATGAATCCCTTTCTGTAAGTATTAATCTAAGAATGGAAACAAGATACCTGGGATGATAAAACTGCCAAAGAGCTGTACTGTCCAAAAAGGTAGTCACTAGCCACATGAGATTCTTTAAATTTAAAATTTTTAGTGAATTAAAATTAAACACATTTTAAAATAAAGTCATACTAGTTACGTTTCAAATGCGCAAAAGTCATATGTGGTTAGTGGCTATAGTGCAGAACAGCACCAATAAACTTTCTCATCATAAAAAAGTTCTATTGAGCAGTACTCAACTCCATTTGGGCAAAGACCAACTGTATTTGCATTAGTAATGTAAGTGCTTAGCACAGTACCTTGCACATAGTAGATGTTCAGTGAACACTGGTCTAATTAATTAACAACCAAATGAATGATCATCATTTTTTATCCATTTCTAACCTCACTGTTCTACCTAAGAATGAACAAATCACCATTTGTTGGATGATTCACATCCTTGAAGACCCAGTACTCCATCTAAATTCCCACTTCCTACACCAGAATAATTGGCACTAGAAAGTGATTTGTGAGAGGCCTAGATGAGTGCACTTGAACTTGTCATATTTAAACCGTTTTGATAAATAATTATTGTTTACTCTGGACATTAGAATATTTATTGCAAAAGTCAAGTGTTATACTTGTAACTCCACACATTAATTATTAAACACCCAAAGGGGTCCTTTAACTCAGATCTTTATAAAAACAACCAAAACAAGCAAACAAAAAAGAAGTTGGAAATGACTGAATTCACATGATGAAATGAAAATAATAAGCAGTATATATAATATATATTAAGTTTGGGATGTCTAACACATTGTACATAATACACTGTACAGTTTTGATATCAGTATTTAATTCCCTTCCATAGGAAATTCTGGAACTCTTAAACAAGTGTGGTTAAGATAACTGTTCCTTGTTTTGTTCTGGATTTCTCCTTTCGAGTGTTTCATATTCTTGTGTTCTTCTGTGCGACTTAAACAAAATAAAGATGTTCATGTACTGAAACAAAATTACTGCTACTATTTGCAGACTTTCTCAGCTTCTGCAAGCAATTGCTCCATGTGGACTTTATTATTTTTTTAGCATGTACGTGTGTGAGAGAGAGGGAGGGGGGAGAGAAGGACAGATAGGGGTAGACAGACAGGAAGGGAGAGAGATGAGAGCATCAATTCTTTGTCACTGTTTCTTAGTTGTTCATTGATTTCTTTCTCATATGTGCCTTGACAAGGAGTGTGGGGCTCCAGCAGTGTGAGTGACCCCTTGCCCAAGCCAGCAACCTTGTACTCAAGCCAGCGACCTTTGAGCTCAAGCCAGCAATCATGGGGTCATGTCTATGATCCCATGCTCAAGCTGGATGAGCCCGTGCTCAAGCCAGTGACTTCAGGGTTCCAAACCTGAATCCTCAGCATCCCAGGCCAGTGCTCTATCCACTGTGCCACTGACTGGTCAGGCACTCCTTGTGGACTTTAAAAGCATAATACTTTTCAACAGATTCTCATGGAAGTTTTCTCCCTCCATATACTCTACAAACTATGTGCCGTTAATTATGTTTTGATTGGTGCTCTGTCTTCTTCACTGAATGCTTTCAGCTTTATAATGACAGGAAGAGATATGGGCTGCTGCTGACCAAGGTCCAGTACATAGAATCATGCAAGACAGAATGATAGTTTCTTCATAACACCTTTTCTGCAGCTTTTTACTGACAAATGCCATGAGTGATGCAGGAGACATACCAGCGGCAAGATACTCTTGCAAAGGGGAAGGCAGGTGTTGGGCAGCTGCTGGGCAGTTGAGGAGACAAGGAATTCACAAATAAACTGTCAGCCAGTACCTGGATGTCACACAAAGGAATCTATATTTAAGAATCTCTGCTGCACTCCTACGTACACTGAAGCATTATTCACAAATGCCAACATATGGAAACAACCCAAGTGTCTGCTGATGGATGAATGAATAAAGAAAATGTGGTGTGAATATATATAATGGAGCATTTGGCCATAGAAGAGAAGGAAATCCTGCCATTTACAAGAACACAGAGGACATTATGCTAAGTGAAATAAGTGAGACAAAGGCAAATACAGCATGGTATCACTTATACAAGGAATGTAAAAAAAATAAAAGTCAAACATAGAAATAGAGTAGAAAGGTTACATTGCCAGGGCCCTTGGAGTAGGGGATATCAGAATGGGTTTGTAAAAGTGTATTAACTCAGCTATAAAATGAAGAAAGTCTGAGAATCTAATATAAATTATGGTGACTATAGTTAACAGTACTGTTTATATGATTAAAATTTGCTAAGAGAGTAAGCTTAAATGTTTTCATATGCACAAAAAATAAATATGTGTTAATAGATGTGGCAATGAATGGGTTAACTGACTAGACAGGGGAATGTATTAACTAACTAGATGCAAGAAACTTTGTTTACAATGTATATGTATAGTAAATCATCAAAATGTACACTTTAAATATCTTATACTTTTATGCCAACTATACTTCAATAAAGCTAAAAACATTTTTTAAAAAGTGTCTTTGAACCAGTTGATTCTTCTTGACTTCCTGTACCACACTAAAAGGAATTACATACAACGGATTTTAAAAATATAAAGATGATACTCTCACCTCATTCGTTATTTAAATATTTGTAAAAATATATAGGAAGGACTAGACATTTTCTGAACCTTTAAAAGTTTATAAGATTACAATGTTTATATCTGATTCCATTATCTATTGCAATTCTGACTTCTCAAGTGCTGAATATAATTTGGCTAGTAGTAATTTTTAATATTTATATAAGCACACACACACACACACACACAAACATTCAGTTACTAGAAACTCTTTTAAATAATGTTTCAGGCCAAAGTGTCATATAGCTGGGCTATAAAGTATGTATATGGACAATAATTAAAAAAAAGGTTGAAATTTAGGGACAGAAGGAATATCAATAACTAAAAAAAAAAAAATCTTATTATTTCCAACAAGTACCCAAATAGAGTAGAAGTATTTAAAGGCAAGAATTTGCTGAATGGCTTGATATTATTTTCAGTTGGGAATCAGCAGCTCGTATCAACTAGAATATTGGCAACACATGATTATAAGACTAGATTGATACTTCCATTCTTCAGTGGTGGGAAGTCCCAGCTTATCTTCGTAGTTAGCTCCAAGTAGAAATCATTACAACAACCTTATCGCCCTCGGACATCTTCACCCGCGGCCTCAGTCAGAGCTCTTCAGTTTTAACAGCATCATTTGTTTCTCCAGCATCTCAATTTTCCTCTCCATAGACCCATGAGATCAAATCACACGTGCAGCAGAAGCCTTATGGTCTATTTTGTCTTTTTCAAGGGCTACAGTTTTGTATCTGTGCAGCCTGCCCACACTGTCACAGATTCAATTTACTTGTCTAACTCATCGGAATTTCAGACTTATTTCATGCCTTCTCTCTCTATGATCTTCTCACTTCCTTCTCTCCTTCCAAACAAACAAAGCTCACCATGGGCCTGGGCCTCCAGCCATACAGTGGTCACTGTTGTGGGAAGTTTCTCTTCATTTCTTCTGGTTTGGAAAACATTGTTTCTTTACATATACTAAATTTTAATGGAGATTACAAAACAAAACAAAACCAAAAATAAAATCAAGCATTTCAAAGGATGATTCTCTTTCTCTTTAAGAAACAGTGTTGTGTTTCAGTTGGTCCCAGTGGAGAAGCATTCAGCTGAGTTCGTATATATATATATGTTCAGGAGTCAGGCCCGGGATTGTCAGAGGCATAGTGCTGCCCCCTTTTCTTTCATCATATTCTCCCTAGGAAAACTTCATCAGAGGAATGTTTTATATTACCAATGGAAAAGAAGGTCAGGTTAATTTTTTTTTCTGGAAGTTTTTCCAAAGTGAGAAGCTAGGGGAGGCAGACAGACAGACTCCCGCATGCGCCCGACCAGGATCCATGAGGCATGCCCCCCCAGCAGGCAATGCTCTGCCCATCCAGGGCATTGCTCCACTGCAACCAGATCCATTCTAGTCCCTGAGGCGGAGGCCATGGAGCCATCCTCAGCGCCTTAGCCTACTTCTTGCTCCAGTGGAGCCTTGGCTGTGGGAGGCGAAAAGAGAGACAGAGAGAAAGGAGAGGGGGTGTAAGGCCAGTGGCTGTAGCCACTATCACAGCTGCCTGGCCCATGCAGGTTTGCAGTTGATTCAGACAGACGGTAATGAAACAATGGAGCCAAGAACTGGTGGGCCATTAGCTTTAATCCTAGCTTGCACCTGGCGGGCAACTAAAAACACACACTGGGCTCCAAAACCCACTCATTCAGTGCTCACAAAGCTACTGACTTCTCCAAGTTTCCTAGAATCAATGGTTTCTAGCTCACCAGCCTTATTCACCTCTGTTTTTCATCTCCTTCTCTCTGCACGAACTGGCTTCTCCCTCAGCACTCCATCTTGGCTGCTTCTCCTGTCCTCCTCCACATGGTCTTTCTCTGCTCTTTTCTCTAATGCTAATCTCAGGAACCAAGAGAGAGCAAGCTCCCGGTCTGCCCCATTTTATAGTGTAGAAATCAAAACCTTTAATCCAATATACAAACAAGGAAGTCTCTGATACAAAGTCAGTTATCTGAAGCATAATGGGATTCCTCATGAGCGTGCACCACCCCACATCAAAAATGTTGGGAATAGCTTACTCTTAAAACTAAGCCTTAGACTATAAGGACACTGCCTGCTTACAGTCTGTTCCTCACATCTAATGTAAACTATAAGCAAGAAAACATATATATTATATTTACAAACTTATTTGACCAACAGGGGGAAGGGTGGAGAATCAGATGGATACTTCTCTTGTGTGCCCTGGCAGGAATTGAACACGAGACTTCCACATGCTGACGTGGGTTGACGCTCTACTGCTGAGCCAACCAGCCAGGGCCAGGTTAAATTTTTTTTTGGAACATTATTTAAAATTTGCCAGAACTGAAACTGGTTATTTTATCTAACACTTTGTGCTCACAATTTAATGAAGCCTGAAATGTCCTTTCTGTATAACCTGGGCCTAAGTTTACTGAGTCCAGGATCACATCTACAGCACATTTCTCTCAGCATTCAAGGAAGCAAGGATACTATATAAAGTCATCCTCACCAGAGGTGGGTTTAACGGTGGGTGCACTGGGCACACGCCCTGGGCCTCCACTTCTGAAGGGCCCCACAAAACCCCAACTTTATACTTTTTTCTAATAACACCAAGTTTGGTTTCATATATGCAATTTTAACATTAATAGTTGGTCAAATAAGTTTATAAGTATGATTTTTGTTTGCTCGCTATAGTTTGCATTGGGGGCTGGGCAGCCAGATATAGTGGTCTGTGAGGTTGCAGGTCCCCTTGCTGCTTGGGAGGGGCTATTGTCTTGCTATCATTTACTGGAAGAGAGATTCTGCTCACACCACTGAGAGTTGCGGGAGGATTTCTTTTCTCTCCTCTCCTGGATTCCTTGTCCTCCATGGAAAAGGCAGGTTTTCTGCTTTTCCCTTGGCTTTTCTTGTGGCTTGCCTGTCTTGGTGAGACACCAATAAACAGAATGGCCCACCATCCTTCGACTCTGCCATTTCCATCAGCCTGAATTTAATGAGAACCTGCATGTCAATGGCCATGATGGCAGTGGCAAACCCTGGCCTTACAATAGTACATAATATTTTTTATTTATCTAAAAATATGATTAGCATGTATTTTTATTTTCCCTATCTCTCTCTGTCTTTTTTAAGAGGCCCAATATTTTCTTCTGCACCTGGCATCTCAACCAACCTTAATCCACCTCTGATCTTCACCCGTCCATACTCTGCTTTTATAAGTCTTCCTGGATAAGAGAGTCTGATGAGTAATGAAAAATGGTACCTCTACCAAGCAGTGCCAGTGGCACCATCCCTCTCTTTGTTTCATGGAGGAATCACTTTAGCACTATTTAAAAAATATCTAAAAACACATGGATATGTGTACCCATTCTCTCATGATGGGTTGAGACCCTATGTTAGATTACATTTAATAGAAACTAAAGCTTCTATCAAATGATAGTTGTGACAGATGTTGCCATGTGCATAGAAAGAGTGATATGACTGAAAAGTCCAAGAATAAAACAGAGAAAGTTACTTTTCCCCATTCAATATTTAATTCACCCAGTCTTGCAATGGATCTGTGTAAAGCCAGTAGCCAGGGCCCCATCACAGCAGCCTGGCTCATGCAGGTTCACATTAGATTCAGACAGTCGGTAATGAAACAATGGAGCCAAAAACTGGTGAGCCATCAGCTTTAATTCTAGCTTGCACCCGGCAGGCAAGCAAAAACACACACTGGGCTCCCAAACCGACTCATTCAGTGCTCACAAAGCTACTGACTTATCCGAGTTTCCTAGAATCAAAGGTTTCTAGCTCACCAGTCTTATTCACCTCTGTTTCCCATCTCCTTCTCTCTGCACAAACTCTACACAAACTGACTTCTTCCTCAGCACTCCGCCATCTTGGCTGCTTCTCCTGGCCTCTACAAGGCCTTAATCTGCTCTCCTCTCTAATACCTCAGGAACCAAGAGAGAGTAAGCTACTGGTCTGTCCCACTTTATAATGTAGAAATCCAAACCCTTAATCCAATCTACAAACAAGAAAATCTGATACAAAGTCACCCATCTGAGGCATAATGGGATTCCTCAGGAGAGCGCACCACCTCACATCATCCAATCAGTCAAGGGTGTGGGGAAAAGCTTATTCTTAAAACTAAGCCTTAGGCTATAATGACCCGGCCTGCATACATTACAGCCTTTCTTTCCCCCAAACCCATCCCAAGCATAAGGGCAAATAACATCACCTGGGTGACGTCCTTCCATGTGGGCAGTGCCATCTTTAACAAAGTGAGCATAATATATTATATCTGCCCAACACTCTGTTTTAAAAATAAATAAAAAATAAAGTAAAATAAAATAGAACCAGTGATATTTTGAAGTACATTAAGAATTTACAAAGATTATTCTTCATATTTGAGCTATTCTCCTTCATGTAAGATACTTTGAATTTTCTTAGAGATTAAAAGGAAGGCAGTACTGTTTTGATTCCTCCACAATAGCCTCATTGATCCATTAACTTTCAGTCTACATGTCTAGCCAATCCATTCCCTGTCGCGAAGACAATGACTTCTCAGTGACCATGTGGCATGCACCCAGGGACCTAGGGGAGACCGCCTCACAATCCTCTATACAGGTTTCTTGAGAAAGCCTTGACCCCAATCCTTATGGTTATTTATTGATACACACAAAATAGAAGCAGGGACAAGAACGAGGAAGTCAGGAAGGGCAAGCAAAGTAGCTCAAATGTCCCCACCTATTGATTAATCAGAATTGCTAAATCTATCCCTATTGTGCTGTGTTCAGCACTTTTGTCAGTAAAGTCTCTTTGGCCTTTGCCTCAGGGCACTAAACTTGGTGTTTTATTTTCCTATTTAGGGCCTCTCAGTTACCAAACAACTGGAATGATGAAACAAATTGTTAGAGCTTGTGAAAGGAATATTGAAACTTACAAGCTGCCTAATATTTGTAAATTGTATATGTTGTTCATTGGGAAGTTGAGTAAAGAAAAAGAATCTCTTTATTTTTAAATTAATTTGAGAGAGAGAAAAAGAAAGGGAGAGAGAGAGGTAGGAAGAAAAGAATCACATTCATTGTAAGGGTGTTTCACAGTTCTTTAAAAACAGGCTAATTATCTCAAAGACTTGTTAAATTTCTGCAATAAGCATTTTATCAAAAACTGAATATGAATAGGGACCTTTTAGAACTCAGGCATTTTTTTAGTGACCATAGTTAAGTCCTTATAAGGTGAAAAAACTCAGGTTTCAATTTCAGACTATCTCCCAAAACACATTCTTCACAAAGTTGAGAGCCAAAATCTTATCAGAAATATGTCCAGATTTCAAAATTTCTCATGAATTAGAATCGATAATTTTTAGCAAATCTATTTGCCAACTTATGAGAAGACTGGTTATGCTAAAAAATGCATTTGTATATTTGAATGTTAAAGTTTCTCAGGGACAGTCATGTCCTGAGGTTTGAATTCACTTTAAAATGTTTTTTCAAATACTCAGACCTTGACTTTTGCTGCTAATTTATTTTTCCTGTGTTCTTTTTGTAAAACTAAATATATATTTTTACTTTCTCTTCTTTATTACACAAAAAATTATGACACCTTCAGAATAGCATTATTGTTGTTCTTCTGTTAGTTATCTATTGCTGCATAACATGTTACTGCAAAACTTAACAATTTAGCACAATACAAATTAATATCTCACAGTTTCTGTGGTTTGGAAATGCAAGCCCACCTGAGCTAGTGGGTTTTCTCATGGGACTGCAATCACAGCATTAGCCTAGGGACCTTCACTGGGCCTGCAAATTTAGGTAGCAACCCAGGCTGTAGTCATCTTAAGATTCAACTGATGCAGGATCTATAAGCTCACTCAATGTTTGCTGACATGATTTGATTTTTTAAAAATTGCTGAACTGAGTGCCTCACTTCCTTTCAGGTTGTTTCCAGGAAGCTGCCCAGGTGGTCCTCTCCATCAGAGCAAACACATGAGAAGTTTCAGGAAGAAAGCATAGCAGGAAGACCGAAGTCATAGTCTTTTGTAACCTACCCATGGAAATGATATCTTATCACTTTTGCTATGAAGTGAAGAAGTACAGCTAAACTCAAGTGAAGGGCATGAATACCAGAAAGTGAAGATCATTAGAAACTGAATCAGATTCTGCCTACCAAAATTATATATATTCATTTGCATTTTTTTTTTTACAAAAAAACCAATGGTAGAGATTACTTGCTCTCAGTTTATAAAGACTTTTTGATGACCACATAGTACCCTACTGGGTATTGTAATATATTCAACTAACATTTTTTTATAGTTGGGCATTTAGGCTATTTCCCATATTTTACTTTTACAATGAGTGACACAATCAAGAACACTCACATTTGTTATTTCATATTTGTGGAGAAGATTTTGTTGATGTTCTCTTCTGGTGTTTGAATAGTTTAAGTATTTATTTATTTATTTATTTACATATAATCTCTGATCCACTTGCAGTTTATTTTAGTGTTTTATGTAAAGGCTGGACCAAATTTTATTCTTTTTGCAATGACCAGTATTCGCAGCACCATTTACTATATTAAAAGTCCATCCTTTACACAGAGAATTTAGATACCATCTTTATTAGATGCTGAATTTCACCATACACTTCCATCTATTCCTGTAATTTTTATTCTATTTCATTAGACTATCTAATCAAGCACTACTACTACACTAGTCTAATTACAGAGGCTTTATAGTATGTTTCAATATCCCCTCATTGATATTCTTTCTGAGGGCTTTCTTAGTTCCTCTTTTTATGATTTTTTCACATCTTAACTAAAAAAAAACAATCATTGATGTCATAGTTTTTATTTAAAAAATATTTTTTTAAATTTAGTAAGAGGAGGGAGGCAGAGACAGACTCCCGCATGTGCCCTGACCAGGATCCACCTGGCAAGCCCACAATGGGTGATGCTCTGCCCATCTGGGACCCTTCCTCCATTATAACCAAAGCCACTTTTTTTAGCACCTGAGGTGGAGGCCACAGAGCCATCCTCAGCACCCAGGGCTAACTCACTTCAATTGAACCATGGCTGCAGGAGAGGAAAAGAAGAGAGAGAGAAATGGCGAGGGGGGGGGAGTGGTGGAGAAGTAAATGGGTGCTTCTCCTGTGTGCCCTGACAGGGAATCAAACCTGGGACATCCATACTTCGGGATGACACTCTACCATTGAGCCAACCAGCCAGGGCCTATTGCCATAGTTTTTAATATCATGTTAAATTTCTAACAAGAGAATTGACATCTCCCTAATATGAAGTTCTCCTATCTAAGAACAAAGAATGTCATTTTACTTGTTCAAGTGTTCAAAGATTTTCTCATATATTTCTTTCACATTTCTTAAGATTATTTCTATTTTATCTTTTATGCTGCCATTATTCATAGGCTTTTCTTTTTCTTCAAATCTTCTAACCAAAACACATAAAGTATTGACTTTGTACCTTAATTTTACATCTTAGTACGTGTGTCATCTTTTCCAAACCACAGAAGCATCTCATGCCTATTCATAATCTCACTAAGTGGGAATGTCAAGATCATTTAAAGTATACCTAACCTAAATTCTTAAAATTCTATTAGATTTTAAAATCCTGGTTAAAAAATTTATTAGGCTAGCTTCAGAGGTGAAGAAAATTTAATGATTAGAGTGTATTTTGAAATGTTCCAGTTCAATCATAAACAGAAAGAAAAATACTGGCTTTATTTTAGAGCATAAACCAGTTTTTATTAAAACAGCCTTAATTTTATATAAAACAAATATTATTTTTAAAACATGATGACTTGAATAAATTTCATATGCATCAGATAGTGCAATGCCAGGTTTGCTACAACCTCAGATATCATATTGAAGGAAATAAAGTTCACACATACTGAGTGAGCAAACAGATGAATAATACAAATAGGCACTAGGCCATTTATCCATTAGAGTAATGAATGCTACCTCATATTCATTTGGTCAGAAAGAAAAATCTAAGCAGTTTTTGTCCACAAACATCAATATTTCTTGCTGATAGATGAAATCAAATCATGAAAGCAAGCAACTGTTATTGATGGCTTTCCCTTAAGCTACTAAATCTTCTTTCTGACATGCAACAAAATAATAACACATAATATCAGAATCAAATTCTGTAATCAATGACAGGAACTCCATGAAACCTAAATGAACAGAAAGATCCATGCATGCAATATACTTGAAATCCTAAATAGTTAAAATGAGATTACTTAAAAGAGTTATCTTTAACCCAAACACATAAGCCAAAGTACACTAAATAGACATCAATTAAGTTGTCAGAAAATTTCTTCAACTCTGACTCTATAAAGTAGAAACTATGCTATGCAAAAGTGCTGAAGTTAAAATTTTAACCCCATTTTAGAAAGAAGGTAATTTTTTAATGTACAGTGAAAGAAAAGCTTTGTTTGAAGTAAATGTCCCTGAGTTCTTCATGTAAACAGGTTTGAATATAGTAATGAGAAAAAAAGAGCCTAGTGGATTTGTATGGCTAGAACTGTAGATCATTTTAACATTAAAAAATCAAATTGTAAAGTTGTCTTTCCCTTCACCAAATTCCACATTCACCTTCTACTTTTATATTGACAGTCAACCTCAAGACATCACATCTCACCTCCCTGTAAAGCACATAAACCCCGACATGCAGGGTGGGACATAGTAGGTTTACAATTGTTCGTATGGAAAATGGTACAATCATTAATAAGTAGTAAGACAAAAATAAACTGTTTTGCATAGTCCCAACTGTAAACCTACTTTTGCCCCATCCTGAATTCATTTTCCTCTATAGTAATAACCTAATAGTAGTATATAATTTTGCATCATTCTTTTTTCTTTGAGAGCATTTAGGGAATAACAATGAATAAAGCTTTTGCATTGGTAGAATTTGGCCACAGCTTTATTAAACTTCACTGAACTCTATCAAGTTCATTGTTACATAGGGATGAATATCTTCACACAATTCAAAAACAAATTCATACAATTTCTAATGTTGTATAGGTCGGCTGAGTTCAAGTGTTGCTTTTAGAACAGGCCAAAATCAGAAAACAGTAGTTATCTGAAAGTTTTGAAAGATTCTATAAAAACAGAAAAAAGAAATTGTACTTTGAAAACTATTAAGAACACATGATATTTAAAAGATAAGTAGAAATGGACTGATACCATTCTAGTTCAAGATATAGCATTCCATCTTCCCTTTTTGCAGCCAAACCACCCTATCCCCATTATGGAAGACCAGTCATTACAAAATTGCAATACCCCCTTCCCCCATCAGAAAGCTGTACAACGGTCAAAAACATATCTGACAAAACAGGCCTCTTGTCATTTTTTGGTGTTTACTCTTAAATGCGTTTCACAGCTTGAATAAGTCTTTGTTTTAACAACTCTAGCCCACAAGAAAAGCGCAGTTGCCAACCCACATAGAAAATAGCTCAAATTGCTTCTTTACAACTCAAAAGCATAGAGTGGTGGCAACCTTTTCATTCAGAGTACCTTAGCAATGCCAATTTATTTATGACTTTTACATTTTAAAGCATCCAAATTAGATGGTTCAGTAACTCTCAAATAACATTTTCTAGTAAGCATTAAAAAAAAAACAAACTCGTTCTTTATCACCAAGGTCAAGCAGAAAAATGTATGAGTAATCAACTGCTCATTGAGTAAGAGAATTAACATGAAAGGTTAATATATTCAGTCTTGCATTTCAAGGATAAACCATCTGGTTTCAAATGCAGAGCTGAAATGAATCTATAAAAAGGTAAGAATTCTTGAAATCAGATAGCTCAGAAATATACATTCAGTAATTTTAAATATATCACTATTTACTTTTTAGAAAAAGAAAAACTATAATTTATTTCCAAACTTACCAAGTGAACACCTGCCATCAACACATCTATCACTGACACGAAGTAAATAAGGTGTTGCTATCTCTAGATTTTAATCTACCAAGACTCTGTCATTTTAATGCAGTGGTTCTTAACATTTTTTGAGGTACCGAACCCTTCTTTAGTGATAAATAAAATATGATTTTTTTTTCCAAATTCAAGACATAGGTATATGTTTATTTACTGGCGCACAAAATGAGTCGTGCATGAACATCACCTTGCTCAAAGAACAAAACCAACAAAGTTCATGAACTCACAACAAATTACAGTATTACTTTATTCTGTCCCCCCAAAATATTTTGGCCCCATAAAAGAATTTCAGCCCCCAAAATACTTTTTTACTATGTTACTAATTAAAAATAAATTTGGATTTTTAAAAGAATCTAACATTTTTTTAATAACCTAATTTTTAAAATTTTAAATTTAATTTGTTGTTTTTTTTTTGTTTTGAATCCACAAAATACTTTTTTTGGGGACAAAATAAAGCATTGCCCAAATTACATACCTGCAAATCAGTGTGACTTCTGCTGTTGTTTTTGGGAGACCAGTTCAGTTATGCGTGGTTTCACCTTGGCAAGTGCTATTCTTATGTCATCTTCACAGCAAAGTCTGTTCCTTTTCTTCATTTTTATGTCCAGCATCCTCGAAAAAGATTGCTCACAAAGATATGTTGTAACAAATGGTATAAAAAATTCCAGGGCTTTCTTAGCAATAACTGGGTACTTTTCCATTTGTCGACACCAAAAAGTTGAGAGTGTTGTCTGAAGAGCTGCAGTTGAACCTCGCTCTGCTGAATTTCAATGACTTCATCGAGGTATTTATCATTGACATCCACTGTCTCAACAGTAAATGCAAATGGCTGTCTCATCCATGCTGGATATGACTCTCTTATAGGGAAATATCTGTCGAGAGACTTTGCAAGCTCATCTAAGTGTGTGGCAATTGTTCGCTTCAGTTTCATGGGTACAGAACTGTCTCTGATTCCAGACACATCTTCGATCTTACTTATACAGTCGTCCAGAAGAGGAAAGTTTGTGAAGTTATTGTTCTCTATTCGTCGTTTCCTTAACAGTAGTTTTTTTTGAAAAGCCTTTAGGTTTTCTTCCACTTCCATGATGTTGACTCCACCACCCTGCATCTGCTGATTGAGATGATTTGAGAGCTGTGAATACATCAGCCATGCATGCTAAAATCACAATGAATTCAGGATTTTTGAAGCAGTCTGCATGACAATGTTGCTGCTTTTGCAAAAACATGGCTAATTCCACACGCATGGCAAAAACACGATTCAGCACCTGTCCCCGGGATAACCACCGAACATTAGAATGGTACAGGAGTACCTCAAATTCAGAGCCCATTTCTTTCCACAGCTCACTGAAGATGCGATGCCTCAGAGCACTATTTTGCACATAGTTCATACATTCCACCACAGTTTTTAATACATCTGCCATTTTTGGAGGCAAGGTTTTAGTTGCCAACGCATGCCTGTGCAGAATACAATGTGTAACAATGATGTGTGTTACATCGGCTTTTACTAGCGCACCAAAACCAGACTTTCTTCCTAGCATGACTGGAGCCCTGTCTGTACAAACTGCAGAAACCATATCCCATGAAAGATTGTTGTCTCTGAAGATGTCATCTACAAGCTTCTTCACATCTGCAGCCTTAGTTGTTGTTGTAAGAGGCTTACAAAATAAAAAATCTTCTTTTATCATGTCTTCTTTCACATAGCGCACAAAAACAGCAAGCTGGCTTAGATTAGAAATGTCTGTGGTCTTGTCAAGTTGAAGACTGAATTTTGCCAGACTTGAAATTAGATCTGCAACTATTTGAGCCAAGATGTCTTTACTCATGTTCTCTATTCTGTCGCTGATGGTGTCATTTGAAAGGGGAATTTGGGATAATTTACCTTCGGCCGCTCTTCCGAGTATCAGATTCGCCATCTTTAACGCAGCTGGTTTTATGAGTGTTTCACCGATGGTGTGTGGCTTACCCTGCTTTGCGATCAAGTAAGCAACTTTGTACGATGCTGTGAGGATCAGTTTGTTAACAGGTACAAATCCAAGAGCAGGCAGAGTGGCCCTTTCATCGAATCTGGCTCTTTTCACCTTGAATTCAACAGGCGTTGTGTTCTTGTATTCTCCATCTCCATACAGCTTCAAGAAGTGTTCCTTTAGTTTTGCCGGTGCGAGACTAGAGTTGCTCAACTTGGCATTGCATATCATGCAGATAGGACGCTGACTCCCATCCCGTTCCATGATACATGTGAATCCATGTTGTACATATTCATCCGACCACTTTCTTTTTTTGCTCGACATATTTAGTATGGATTAAAATATTAAGAAAGAAACCACACGACATACAACTGCGACAGCCGTTGACTACTGTGCACACTAAATTCCCTGCAGCACTGGTTGGTCAAGCAATGTAATGTGATCCTCTGCAGCAAGTGATGGCCAAGCGGCGTGTGTCATCACTACTTCACACAAGTGTGTCTTTACCTCCGTGGCAGAGGCTTCTCCGAACCCCTGAGACCGACTCGTCGAACCCCTAGGGTTTTAATGTGTCAGGAAAGCAGTCAGAGCTATACCTGCCCTCGGAAAAGAATTACATTTTTAGTCCCTCTTCCTCCCTCTACCCACAGGTGTCTCCTTCTACAGGCCATATTGTGGGCACAGGTAGACTCCACCTCTTGATGTGTAATGAACATACAGGAAATGGAAGAGTTATTGGGCAGCTATCTTGGAAAATTATCTACCACAT
This sequence comes from Rhynchonycteris naso, assembly GCA_037038555.1. Taxonomy (NCBI): domain Eukaryota; kingdom Metazoa; phylum Chordata; class Mammalia; order Chiroptera; family Emballonuridae; genus Rhynchonycteris; species Rhynchonycteris naso. Next base: position 49,428,377 of record CM072997.1, on the reverse strand, counting down.
CCTAAGCACAATTTCTAAAGAAATAGATATAACAAGGTAACAAGTGTTTACTTGTTAACTCTTTGCTAGCTTAAGAAATGGACATTAAATGATAGTAGGAAGAAATGGCGAGATGTCTACTTTTATTTAATGCTACAATATTTAGACATTAAGACAGCATTATATACTTCCTTTATTCTTTATTATTATTATTATTTTTTAATTAACTTTAATGAGGTGACACCAATAAATCAGGGTACATATGTACAATGAAAACATCTCCAGATTATCTTATCATTCAATTGTGTTGCATACCCATCACCCAAAGTCAAATTGTCCTCTGTCACCTTCTATCTGGTTTTCCCTGTGCCCCTCCCCTTCTCCCTCTCTCACCCTCCCCTCCCTCCCCTTACCCCGTAACCACCACACTCTTGTCTATGTCTCATAGTCTCACTTTTATGTCCCACCTATGTATGAAATCATGCTGTTCTCAGTTTTTTTTTTCTGATTTACTTATTTCACTCCGTATAATGTTATCAAGGTACATCCATTTTGTTGTAAATGATCCGATGTCATCATTTCTTATGGCTGAGTAGTATTCCATAGTATATATGTACCAAAGCTTTTTAATCCACTCGTCTTCTGACGGACACTTGGGCTGTTTCCAGATTTTCGCTATGGTGAACAATGCTGCCACGAACATGGGGGTGCATTTCTTCTTTTTGAACAGTGTTATGGTGTTCTTAGGGTATATTCCTAAAAGTGTGATAGCCGGGTCAAAAGGCAGTTCGACTTTTAATTTTTTGAGGAATCTCCGAACTGTTTTCCACAGTGGCTGCACCAGTCTGCATTCCTACCAGCAGTGTAGAAGGCTTCCCTTTTCTCCACATCTTTATGCTTCCTTTATTCTTAATATTACTCAGTACCATGATTACTAAAAGTTACTGAAAATACCATTGCTGTAACTAGTGAGAGTTATACTGCCACACCAGACCTTTACCAGCTTTTCTTACTTTCTATACAATCAGCCATATCTTATTACAGTAAGCTAGAGGTCCAGAAATAGAACAGATGCTATGTAAATGAGTCAGAATACCTTTTCAAAAGCTACAAATCAGGTAAGAGCGTATAGTACTACTGTATTGGTAATGATCTTAATACTTAATTATTACTTACACTGTTTTGTCCCATAGGCATGTTTGAGAAGAAAGTGATATTATCAGTGGTGAGATTCAAATAATTTAACAACCATTTCTCTGCCCTAATGACAGTTTGAAGTATAAAAAAAGCAATATACTGGAAGGTAGTTTATTATTTCATGCATTCAGTACTTAAATAAGAACAATAAAAAAGGTAGACAAAACTAGATTATAAGAGTTTTAGAATATTAATGAAAAAATATTGAATAATACCTACAAAAAACAATAAAACTGTTATTTAAGGTATTTCCATATTGCTTCTTGATTGGTGTCCTCATTTGCAATTTTTTTTTCTCCTACGAATGAAATAAACATTACTATGGACACTTAGAAAATGTTGTTGTGCAGATAAAGATTAAAAAAGAGTAAGGAATGTAAATTTGTGATTTCCACTTGGGTGGCTGCCCAGGCGCCCACTTTAGAGAGAACCTTGATTACAAGTGTCATTTTAACAACTAGTTTACCAAATTCAACAAAAATTAGTTATCAGTTCTGTTGAAGCAGTGCAAAATAGCTGAAACTCACTACTAGATATTATCTTTTCAATTCCTAATTTTGACCACCACTTAATTTTTTTTTTCTTTTCCAAGGGAGAGGAGGCGGGATAGAGAGAGAGATTTCTGCATATGCCCTGACCAGGATCTACCTGCAACCCCCGTCTGGGGCCAATGCTCTGCCTGTCTGAGGCCATGCTTGCAACTAAGCTATTTTTAGTGTCTGAGATGGAGGCTCCATGGAACCATCCTTAGTGCCTGAGACCAATGTTCTCAAAGTAATTGAGCCATGGCTGAGGGAGGGGAAGAGATAGATGATAGGTAGATAGATATAGAGAAAGGGTGGGGAGAGAGATGGAGAAGCAGATGATTGCTTCTCCTGTGTACCCTCACCAGGAATCCAGCTTGGAACATTCACATGCCAGGCTGAAACTCTACCACTTAGCCAACCAGTAGGGCCATCCAGCACTTCAGATTTATAAGCAAAGTATGAGATTATCCTCCTTTCTGATGGCAGGAAGATTAAAGGAAAACAAGACTGAAATATAGTCATGTCTTACACAACAATGTTTCAGTCAAAAGGCCATATATACAATGGTGGTCTCACATGATTATGATGGAGCTAAAATAGTTTCTCCTAGTGACATCACAGCTATTATAACATTGTAGTGCAAAGGTTGCAAAAATCAACAAGGCTGTGATTGAGATGGCATACCACTTTAACCTGGGTGTAGATGAAGCAGCTCCTAGAGGTGGTTCCTGGAGCACTGGTTGAGGATGAGTTGTTGGAACTGGAAGATGAATGCATAGCTGAAGAAGAGGCAAGAGAAAAGGAAACTTCAAGGGAAAAAAAATGACCTTCAAGAAAATTCATTGGAAGGGTTTAGCAAAGGCTTTTGCAGACATCAGCAAGCCCCATTTAAAAAAGAAGAAGAAAATAAGTAAAAAAGCAAATCACCACCAAGGATATATTTCTAAAAAGAATGATGCCTCCTGAAGAAGAGCTGCTGGCAGGTCAGTTAGGAGGTGTTCAAGTAGAAGACACTGTTCTCATAGAAATGGCGCTCCATACACGTTACTGCACCTGAAGGTCTTTCAGTGGAACAAGATATGGACAGGGATATTGATAACTGTGACCCTGTGTAGACCTAGCCTAATGTAAGTATTTGTGTCTCAATTTTTTTTATTTTATATATATATTTTATTATTATTAATTCTAATGGGGTGACACCAATAAATCAGGGTACATATGTACAATGAAAACATCTCCAGGTTATCTTATCATTCAATTGTGTTGCATACCCGTCACCAAAAGTCAAATTGTCCTCTGTCACCTTCTATCCGGCCCTCCCTGTGTCCCTCCCCTCCTCCCTATCCCTGTGTCTCAATTTTTAACAAAGAAGTTTAAAATATTAAAAAGAAATTAATTAAACATAGAAAAATTTTTATAGAATAAGACACAAAGAAAAGAATATTTTTGTACAATGTGTTTGTGTTTTAAGCTACATTTTACAGCAATAGTCGGAGTTATTAAAAATTAAAAAGTTTATAAAGTAAAAAAATTATGGTAAGCTAAGATTTATTTATTACTAAAGAGAGAAAAAAGAAATCTTAGAAAAGCCTAGGTGTACAGTGTTTATAAAACAGTATATAGCAATGTCCTAGGCATTCACATTTACTCACAACTGACTCACCCAGAGCAAGTTCCAACTCTGCAAGCTCCATTCTTGGTAACTGCCCTATACAGGTGCACCACTTTTTATCTTTTATATTATATTTTTACTTCATCTTTTCTATGTACAGATATGCAAATAGTTACCGTGGCATGAATTGCCTACAGTATTCAGTATAGTCACATGCTATATCAGTGTATCGCCTAAGATCAATAGCCTACACCATATAGCCAAGTGTGTAATAGGCTATACCATCAAAGGTGGGGTAAGGACATGCTGTAATGTTCAGACAACAACAAAATTGTGCAATGATTGATGCATTTCTCAGAACATGTCCTTGTGTTTCAGTGACACATGACTAAGAGAGCTCCAACTCCCAGAGGGATAAGAATAAAAAGAGCTACATGCCTAAAATACTCTTTCTGTACATACAGATTTCAACTAGCCCAGTAGCCATTCTCTTTAAAATAATGAACAGTATTTAGACCAAAGTGGGATAATCTCTTCAAACTGAACAAGCCCAATATCAAACAATAAAGAAGCTGTCAGGTCCCTATTGCTCCACTACCCATTTACCCATACATTCATTACCCAAATATTTATTAGTATCTACCAGATGTCAGAATATACCAATTAAAGAAATGGACAAGGGCCCCCTGCACACATGAAGCTTATAATTCAACAGTTAGAGACAATCAATAATAACCATGATAAATAAGTAAATTACATTGTTAGAGGGTGATAAGTGCAACTTTAAAAAATAATAGAGCAGGATAAAGGGAATCTGTACAGCTGGACAGTTGGATGGGGGTGGAAGGAGGGCTTCCTGTTTTAAATAGGGTGGTTTGGAAACAGAGGCCTCATTGAGAGCGTGTGATTTGGGAAAAGACTCAAAAAGAGTAAGGGAGTTAGCAAAGAAGGTACCTAGAGGAAGAGTGTTGTAGAAAGAGGAAAGAACGGGAACACTCATGGAGAGCAGAAGTAAGGAGAAGAGTGGCTGAACATTAAGTCAGAGAAATAACAGAGGGTGAAATCATGCAGAGGCCTAAAGCCACTGAACTACTTTGGCTTACTTTTACAAGAAAGGGAAAATATTGCAGGGTTTGGGGCAAGGAGCACATGACCTGACCTACTTTTTTAAAAAGATTACTCTGGCTAGTGTATTGGGATTAGACCATTGAAAGGGGCAGGATGTAGGAGGACAATGGCAGGAAAAGAGAGACAAGTTAAGTGAGGATGCTACTACAGTCATCCAGACAAGAGTTGATAACAATTTGTCCTGAATTTGCAGAATGGAGATGGTAAAAAAATGACTCAAATTCAGATGTATTTTAAAATTACTGTCAACAGGATTTCTTAATGAAGTAGATGTGGGACTTGAGTGACATGGAGAAGTAAAGTATGAACTCACCATTTCTTGTTTACCACTTAGAATGATAAAAGTGCTATTAAATGAGATAGAGAAGACTGACTAGAGCAGGTTTGGAAGGGACACGTTTTGGACAGGTCCAATTTGAGATATCTGGTAAGCACCCTTAAAAAAAATAAGTCAAGTCAGCATTTAAATATGGTTGTAGTTCAGGCTATGAACTGGAGATAACTATGTGGGATTCACTAGCATAAACTTAGCATATAAGCTATGATGTCTGATAAAATGACCATAAGAATGAGTGTGCTGGGATTTTCCAACAATCAGAGCCCAGGGAGAAGAGGGAGCATTAGTTACTGACACCAAGAACTGTCTTATGTAGGAGACTAAAAATCACAGAAGGAGGAAGTGCCAGAGCTACAGTCTCAGGACAGAAGGTATGTGTAACTGTGCTACATGCTCTGGGGGGGTCAAGTAAGACAAAGACTGAGAATTGGTCATTGAAAAAAAAAAGCTTATTTCACAAGCACAGTGCCAAACTGCCCTGTGAGACAATGTCTAATCCAGTGGTTCTTAACCTGGGTTCTATCAAACTCTAGGGGTTCGATGAGTCGGTCTCAGGGGTTCAGAGAAGCCTCTGCCGCGGAGACCAGAATAAAGTAATATCGTAATTTGTTGTGAGTTCATGCACTTTGTTGGTTTTGTTCTTTGAGCAAGGTGATGTTTATGCATGGCTCATTTTGTGCACCAGTAAAAAAACATATACCCTATGTCTTGAATTTTGGGAAAAAATCATATTTTATTTATCACTAAAGAAGGGTTCGGTGAATATACATATGAAACTGGTGGGTTCGGTACCTCAAAAAAAGGTTAAGAACCACTGGTCTAATCATACCCACATAACCATATAAATTTCAATTTTCTACTCTCATATTCTCCTACTTAAGGTTAAAGGAAAAACTGTTAACTGGTTTTCTGTCAGACACAAGTGAAAATGTTATTTTTTGATTTCCTAAATCAATATGGCATGACCATATGCCTTATTCTTAGTTACCTCATAATAGCATTTCCTACAGTGCAGGACACTGTCTGATTGTTAAAATCAGACCCAAGGTGCCAGTGCCCATCTGTTTGAAGTCCCCTTTTGCCTGGTCTTTCTTATTTGCAGAAAATGATCTGAGTAAGAGAAGAAGAAAAGAAATCTAAAAACACAGAGATAAGTCAAAAGATAACCATAAGCCATAAGTGCAATATGGCAACATCCCAAATATTAAAAACAAAAGTTTACTGAGAAAAAAAGCGCTTAAATGGTGCCTCATTTCTTATCTTTAAGTATCTTTTCCTCCAAATCCTATAACACAGAGCTGCAATTCAATGTGAAGGACTTGCATAGAAATAACAAACTGTCAAAAGACAATTTTACCTGCTGTCTGCCACCTAAGTGTTACATGTAGTAAGTACATAGCACCTGCTTAAGAATGTTACTGTTACATTAACAAGATTGTAAGGAAAGACTCTTAAAATGCAATAGTACCTTATTTTTCCCAGGATAGAAAAAACAGAAAGAAAAGAGAAGAGATCACAGTGATAAACTCTCCTGCATTTTATCACATTTCCCTTGATGCCATGATTTTCTACAAACACATGACACTATTATCTTGTCATCCATCTTCCAGCTACAAGAATAAAAACATTTTCACTACTCAACACATTAGACATATTTCTAAAAAGCAGCGCAAATAGAACCATATTTTCCTTGTGATTGAGATGATTTCAGAGTTCTGTCACATCAAAGCAAGACATCCTTTAAAATTATCTTTCTAAATGCAACACAATCAATAATGAGATATGTATTGAATGCTAGTTCATGTCAGACAGGGAGTGCTGTAGGCACTGTGAGTTCAAACCATAGCTTCTGCGTACAAGGAGGTATGACCTCTGTGCAGTGATAAAATTATATGGGCCTAAAAGGTAACAATAAAAAGCTGGGTAATATTAGCACCAAGTAAATGATACAGAAAAACATTGTTAGGGTCTCCAGGCTATAAAAGATGACTCCCAAGAGATGTGATCTAGATAAGGTAGCCTTAAAAAAGCAGCGAGTCTTCCCCAGGGCCTTTCAGAAGGAGTAAGAATTGAATCTAGAAGGAAGAAACAGGACATGGCATGGACAAAGGCACAGAGGTGAAGTTGTTCAGGGTCAATGACTGCACAAGACTAGCTTCAATTAAAAATTCAAATTGGAACAAACATAATAATTGAAAAGAGAAGAAAACTAATGGCTATGTATGAAAGACTATGCGAGGGCTGCTCCTTCCCTCTCATTTCTCTCTTCTTCTCCCCCACCACGATCCAATCTTCTCTACAGCCTCAAATTAACTATGGCAAATGGAGCCAGAAAGACTTGAACCCCAATCATACTTCTCTCTAATTGTTTAACTTCAGAAACTAATTTAATTATCAGGGCTCAGTGTTCTTACATGTAAATGGTGACAATTATATATGTATAAAAAAGTCTTGTTTTTTTAATAGCAATATCTATTATTGTGATAAGCAGCATGCTCAGTTTATTTACATTGTTTCATTTAATCCTTACCACTATCCTTAGGTTACATATGACTCTCTTTGTGCCAATGATAAAATTGATAAGCAGGTACAATTAGTTTTCCCAAATCATACAGAAAAAAAATTTGCGAAAGCCAGAGGTCTTGCTGACTTTGAAGTTCTCACCCTTTGTCATTCTGATACATTAGCAGTAATAAATGCCTACAGCAATGCCTACAGACATAGTTGCTACTGATCATTACTTTCCCAAATTCCATAAGATGGTCTTGTTTGTTAGTCTTCTTATTCATGTTTTTGTTATTATTATAGATGAGAAAACTAAAACTCAGAGATTTTTAACTGACTCCATGTGACTTTGCCGATAACTGATAGAACAAAAATAGACTGGGGTCGAGTTAACAAGGTTCTTAAATTTTGACTTGAAAAGTCTGTTCATTTTTCTATATTAATAGAGCACCATTGCATTTTGTAGAGTAAGAGTGGAATAATGAAGGCATTACTTTAGAAGAGTTCATTGAAATTTCTTGAAACTTTCACTTCATGTTCATAAAACAGAATTAGACCTTTCTGTCTTTGGACTAGTTCTGTCACCCACAAATGCCTGTAACACTTTATTTCATATGTTAGACATATTTCTTTCCTCTAGTCTGGACTAGGAGCTCCTTAAGAGAAAAACTCATATTCTATTTATGTTTTTTTTTTTTCTGAATTTATTAGGGTAAAATTGGTTAATAAAATCATACAGGCTTCAGGTGTACAACTCTATAATACGCCATCTGTATGTGGCATCGTGTGTTCACCTCCCCAAGTTAAGTTTGCCTCCATTTCCATCTATCCCTCCCTCTACCCTCTTCTACTTCCTCCCACCCCCTTCCCTCCCACAATCCCCACACTGTTGTCTGTGTCTATAAATTTTTTTTTCCTTTACTTAATCCCTTCACTTTTTTGGCCAGCCATTTCCAGAGCTTATCAGAAATGCACCAAATTTATTGCAGATGTGAATATATTTAGTGGATAAATGAATGGAAGTATGAGATAGATAAGATAAATTCAAATGGAAGCACTTTTAGGAATCCACATGGTTGCTTCAGGGATTTATGAATCTCACTGCAGTTTATGTAAAAGGTGGACTGTATATACTTAAGTGCATTTTGAAGAAAGATGTTCCATAGTTCTCACCAGATTCTCAGAAAGGTACAGGACCTCACAAACATTAAGTACCATTAGACTCAAGGTAAGGAGACTAGTTAAAATAATTATTTTTGTATAGAAAAGAAGTTGTAAAGGACTAAACTAGAGCTATGAGAATGCATGTGGAAAGAAAAATACAGTAGATGACATGCCCTAAATAAATTCACAAGATATGACACCAGAAATCAGTAGTCATTAGGTCTAGTATTAGATTGAATACTAGCTGTACCTGGCCACACGTTGCTGTGGCTCAGTCTGGTTAAATGGAAAAGAAAGAAAAGAGAAACCACATGTTTCTAATATGTTTAATTTCACAATGCTTGTGGGTATACAATATTTTTGTAGTCCCATTGTCTGTGCAACTATAGAGATTGTCTGGTTTGTTGACTCTAGAACACGCAACATATAATTGTCCATGTGAGAAGCAATTCATGTCTAGATCTAAACTGCACAATTCTAAAGATTGGCCCTGAACTTTGTTGATGGTGATTGCAAATGCCAATCAAATTGGGAATTGCAATCTCTTAAATTGAAATGGCATATTTGTTGGAATCATAGGAATGTGAGGAATGAGGACATCTTCACCTTTGAAAGGTCCTGTCAAGTTTGTTGCTTCTATGATCATTCTCATTAATATTTTACTGCAAGCCACATGCTGTTGCAAAGCTTTGGCTGGTGATAGTTTGTAGACGTCTTTGTTCTTGGCTGCAAAAATAGCTCGTTCACTCAGCCAATCATGTTTCTTATATTGGTTTGAATATTGAAAAATACTTTTTCAACCAATTCTTCTTTTGATGTCACTAAATTGCAGAAGTTATTAGGCAATAAAATTTGTCCTGAGGTCAGATCAACCAGCACCTTTCTGTTCCCAATTTCCAGCAATTGATGTAAAAAAACTGAGAACAGCATGATTTCATACATAGGTGGGACATAAAAGTGAGACTATGAGACATGGACAAGAGTGTGGTGGTTACGGGGTGGGGGGAGGGAGGGGAGTGTGGGATAGGGAGAAGGGGAGGGGCACAGGGAAAACCAGATAGAAGGTGACAGAGGACAATTTGACTTTGGGTAATAGGTATGCAACACAATTGAATGATAAGATAATCTGGAGATGTTTTCATTGTACATATGTACCCTGATTTATTGGTGTCACCCCATTAAAGTTAATTAAAAAAAATGTCCAAAAGGTAAAAAAAAAAAAAAGAAAAAAGAAAAAAAAGAATATCTCAGCTGACTGATCGTTATGCAGCTGGACATGCATATTTGTAGTTAATTTTAACGTCTTTATGTGTTGCCACAAAATAGAGTATTGAAAATTTGGGAATTTAGAAATTGTAATGGATCATAAATCAGAAACATTGAATGGAATCGTAAAATATTTAGTATAGTGTGTATTGCTTTTACATCCAACAGATGCTGCTGTTTTTCAAAAAAAGCATGTTTTTACCTGTCACAGGTGTGACATGTATATAATAGTATGCATATAAAAACATGCAAGAATTTGAATGCAACGTTGTGTCAAAATTTCAAAACAATCAGTGAAGAGCTTTCAGAGATTTAAGATTTTGAACAAACAAACATTTACATTTTATTTATATAGATATAATACTATGGGGTATCATTGTTTGTAGTTTGTTTCAGAAGATCTGGTAGAGATATAACTTGTCCAGCTACCTGACTTTTTGCATGAAATGCTTGCTAAGTGTTTAGAAATTAAAAATGTATGCATTGCATTTTAAAAACCCTACAAAGAAAGAATGCAATCATTTTGCAATTTATATGTAATAAATGTTTATTCATTTTTGATATATGTGAAGAACTAGAAATTAGAGATACAAAGATAAGGAGTCAAGATTTTCTCCCTTTTTGCTGGAAAACAGGTAAAATTTTACTTTAATGAAAAGGAAAAAGCCAGAGATTTTTATTTTTTTAGATTTTTATTTATTCATTTTTAGGGAGAGAGAGAGAGAGAGAGAGAGAGAGAGAGAGAGAGGGGAAAGATAGAGAGAATAGGGGGAGGAGCAGGAAGCATCAACTCCCATATGTGCCTTGACCAGGCAAGCCCAGGGTTTTGAACCGGTGACCTCAGCATTCCAGGTCGGCAGTTTATCCACTGCACCACCACAGGTCAGGCAGCCAGAGATTTTTAAAGAATACTTTATGAATGACCAACATGGCATGGACTGAATAAATACTGTGGCCTCTCTAGTAAGACTGAGGGTACAGATTCATTTATAAACATCATGAGGTTCAGATAAACCAGCCTGTGCTCTTGCTCTTATTTCACTCCCTTCTCTCAGAATTTTTATATAAATTACATAAACTTTAAAAGAGTATTTAATGAAAACTCAGAGAGGGCCCCAAAGAGGAAGCCAGAGAAAGATGTTTGGAATAATTAAAGGTCAATCAACCTTGCTCTGGTTAGAAGTTACAGTGATAAGTACATCGGAATTTCAAGCTACTGATTTCTCTCTTGGTGACTGCCAATACACACAACTCTTTTCTCCTTAGCACAGTCCTGGTTTTAAATGAACCAATTTAAGCCTTCAGAAAGTGATCATGAATATTGAATGTGTGTAAAAGAAATTATTCAAACTAAAGACAGAAAAAAGATGACAAAAATATTTCACATCTCTGTGGTCTACAGAGTATAAAAACTGAAGATCATGTATTTGGGTCAGTCAGAGGCCTGATCCACTATCTACCCAGAAGCAGGCAGTGGTGACTTGGAGTGTTGCTCCTGTAGAAAAATAGGGACTAAATGTTCCCCTGGTGAGATGATGTGACCAAGAGTTATTGCTTGAAGTCAGGGGCTGAGTATTGTAATTCCTGTAACTTCTTCTTGAAGCAAGTCTAGCTTTATAATATGCTCTGGTCCTAGGGAGGGAGTTAGAGAGAGCACAGCCTCACCAAAGTGAAACCAAGCCTCTGTAGGACCAGTCGCTGCATATGCATTATTGCTTCTGGACAGTGACACTCAGGACCATAATGAAACCTGGATTAGTGCTGTTAGGAAACTGCAAAAATAACAGACTGTGAGGGATAATTCATAAGTAAAGGAAAAAAAGAAAATAAATGAAAAATCTCCCCCCCACACAAAAAATTAATCTTGATCTTATCAAACTGAATATTATAAAGCTAGCTAATAAAAAAAAAAGTGAAAAATCAGTCTTAACTGTGGTTGTACAGTCAAGGCACATATGAGAAGCAACTATGAGTTGATGCTTCCTGCTCCCTTCCTTTTTCTCTCTCCCTCTAAGGTCCATAAATAAAATCTGTGAGAAATTTTTTTAAGACATAAAAAATTAGGTAATATATTCATTCAAAGAAAATTAATTTTCAGAGATTGCATGGCAAAAACTTTTTTGTAATTGTATATATTTAAGGTATACTATAGCAAAGACTTTCAAATAAGTGTTTTGATTGCCCACAGAGATGTATTAAAGAAAAGCTTGCTTTAAAAAATAAAGAAAGGAAAAAAAAAATAAATAAAATAAAGAAAGGCCCTGGCTGGTTGGCTCAGTGGTATAGTGTTGGCCTGGCATGTGGATGTCCTGGGTTCAATTCCCAGTCAGGGAACACAGGAGAAGTGCCATCTGCTTCTCCACTCCTCCCCCTCTCGCTTCTCTTTCTCTCTTCCTCTCCTGCAGCCATGGCTCGATTGGAACAAGTTGTCTCCTGGTGCTGAAGGTGGTTCCCTGGCCTCTGCCTTAGGTGCTAATAAGAGTGTAGTTGCTGTGCAATGGAGCAACACCCCAGATGGGTAAAGCTTTGCCCCCTATTGGGTGGGCTTGCTGGGTGGATTACCGTTGGGGCACATGTAGGTGTCTGTCTCTGCTTCTCCTCCTCTCACTGAATAAAACAAAAACAAGAACAAAAACAAAAACAAAATAAAGAAATTATGAATAAAAAAGGACAAAAGGAATTATAATAGCCAGATATATAAAAATATAAATTAGAAACATTAAAAATAAAAAATAGAGTTGTCAAAAAATTTTTTAAACCACTAGATTAGATCAATTAGACTAGACATCATTGAAAACAGACTTTATGTTTTAGACACAAATACTGAGGAATTGCCTTGAATGCTAAACAAAGAGACAAAGACATTATAACAAACAGACAAAAGAATAGTCAAGAAGTGTGGAAGATAGAATGAGAACTTCTAACACACATAAGAGGAGTTCCAGAAGAAAAAAAAATTAGGCTAAAGGAAGAGAATTATTTGAAGAAGTAAAAGCTAAGAAATTTTCAAATATAAAGAAGTACCATTAAGTCCCAAAGTTACAAACATCCGACTTATGTATATAATTCATGAATAGAATATAATATTATGTATATAATTTATGAACAGAATGCCAAAAGGGCTATAGGTAATCAACTGCATTTGGATATCAGTGAAAATGGTGTCATAGGGTTGACTCCCATGGCAAAGAACTAACCAATGAAGACCTTATGGAACTAGAGCCACAGATGATAGCATTTACGGAAGAAAACAGGGGCCTAGAAACTCCAGAATCAAAAACGTTTTCTACAAAAGCGTTAGCTGATGCTACTTATCTCACTGAAGCAAGAATGATGAAGTTAGAGGAGCAAGATCCTAATACAGAGAGGTTCACCAAAGTTAACCCTGTACAGTTACCAAAGGCCTGAGATGCTACAGGGCCATTTGTGATGAGGAAAAGAAAAGCTCTGTACAACCCTCCCTTGAGGCCTATTTTAAGAAACTGATGCCAGCAGCAAAATCAGACCCTGACTCTAACACCAGTTCCATCCTTTTCAACAAGTCCATCATCCAAGATTGTTTAAGGTTGTAGTTGAAAATTTTTAAGTATTTATATGCACAGAAAGGTAAAAATAAACATTATGTTAAGACAACCATCTGTCTAAGTTGCATTTAATAGGCAAATGTACCTGTTCCAACTTACATACAAAATATATATTTTTTAAAGGGATAGAGAGAGAGTCAGAGAGAGGAATAGATAGGGACAGAGAGATGAGAAGCATCAATCATTAGTTTTTTGTTGCCATTGTGATGCCATAGTTGTTCATTGATTGCTTTCTCATGTGCCTTGACCTCGGGCCTTCAGCAGACCGAGCCACCCCTTGCTGTAGCCAGCGACCTGGGGTCCAAGCTGGCGAGCTTTTTGCTCAAGCCAGATGGGCTCGCGCTCAAGCTGGCAATCTCGGGGTCTCGAACCTGGGTCTTCCGCATCCCAGTCCGACGCTCTATCCACTGCGCCACTGCCTGGTCAGGCTACATACAAATTTAACTAGAGAACAACCCTACAGAACTTATCTTGTTCGTAACCCAGGGGCTGTCTGCACATGTATACTCAGATAAAAAGTGCACTCCTTGTACCAAGCATGATAAATGAATTCACATCTTTATTCAGCACAGTGAAAATGAAATATCAAGACTAAAAAACATGAAAAACACATCTAGGTAATACATTAGAAAATTTTTAGCGGGATTTTTATATTCTTAAAGCTCTCATATTTCTCTATTCCTCTCCTCTTTATTCTCTTGTTCTCTGATGTAATCTTCAGACTGTAACTTTTTGAGATGAATATTATTATTTTACTATAATGTGGAACAGATATTATTATTTCACTAATGTTTTAGTCCCTAAGGACAGAGATGAGGTACTCTTTCACAGTTGTAAGTTCAGTGCTTAGAAATGTCTGGAAGGTACATAGTTCCAGTGCTCAATATTATTGAATAGATGAAAGAGTAAATATTCTAAGAAATTAAATTACTTCCCCATACTTGACTGCTAATAAACGGTAGAGCTGAACAACTTTATTGACTCTTGATTCATTTATATTTCCACACAAAGTCAAATCCTTTTTACATAGGTTCCTGTCCAACCATTTTCCCTCCATTCGTTTCTTAGACAATGATTTCTTTTAGATCAATATTATAATTAATCTTGATATTTTTCTTTTTAACCCAGCTTGCTTTTTTGGCTCCTTATTTTGTCATTTAACATGTTGTTATCAATCACAAGTTTACATAATCATAAAATTTATTGGTTTTTTATATCTATATTTAATTTAGTGAGACAAATATAATGAGTAAATACCATCAGAAATTGTCAAGTCAAGAAAAGATGATGGGCCTTGGCCATTGGCTCACTGGATAAAGCATCGGCTTGGTACACCAGAGGCTGCATGTTTGACCCCAGTCAGGGCACTTAAGAGAAGTAATCGATGAGTAAACAACTAAATGGAACAACTTAGTTACTAAGTGAAACAACAAGTTGACACGTTTTTCTCTCTCTTCTCTCTCTCTCTCAAATCAATGGAAAAAAGTTTTTAAATGATGATGATGATGATTTGAGGAGGTAAATGAAACTCAACAGATTTTTTAAGCTGTATGTGCAAATCAATATGCTATTTATTGCCCTCAAAGATATTATGTAGTATATTAGAAAAGCATATTACACATGTATAAAAATGATAGAGGGTGAGGATGGGTAAAAATAACACTACAGCACTCTAAAAAGAAAAGGTGATATTACATTGAGTGCATAGAATAGCTTCATAGAGCAAGTGACTATTGTGAGGGCCTTGAAAAAGCAGTAGCATTTTGACAGAGGGTATAGACGTACATAGGATTCCAGCCCAAGAAGCAAGCATGAGCACATAAATGGGAGCAGATAAATATGGGAATATTTAAAATGCAGCAATCTCTTAACTTAGTCTTCAGGATAAGGTGTGTTGAAAAGTAATGAAAATGAAATAGCTGTAAATATAACTTGAGGATATATTGTGTAGGGCATTGAATGTCATATAAGAGACCTTGTATATAATTTAGTAGGCAACAACAAACCATAACGTTTTTAAAAGAGAAACTGTATTATGCCAAAGATATGCTTTTTGAAGTTTGACTATTATGAGTTAGTATTTTTATCCATGAATTTAAGATCTGTCAGAATATTTGGGGGGAAATGCACAGTTGAAAATGAAAGATGGCTCTCAGAAGAGGAGTTGGAGCTGGAGATAATGACTAACATCTTGGGTATGAATGGGGACAAAGACAAATGTAAAACACTAGGTAGCTGTTCAAGGATTCAGTCTATGAACTTGGGGAGGGGGATCAGCAATGATGAGTGTTTCTATAAGTCAAGAAGAAACAAGGTTAAGAAAAAGACCCTGGATTTGGCTTTTAGAAGATGTTCTTCAATAATAACCATCAGTAGTAACACAGGATAGTGAGGGCAGCAGCCTGAATGGTAAAGATAATAAATTAAACTGTGAAACAGGAGAAAGGCCAACGTTCTGTGGAAAAGTCTGATAGTAAAGGGTGAATAGTAACAGAACTGAATCAGAGTTATTTAAGATAGAAGAATCTTGAGCATTCTTTCGACATATCAAAAAGAAGTAGGGCTCTTCTTTTGATACTAATGCCACAAACTCTCAAAGTACTCAGTCTTTGTCTTGTGATGCCTATTGATGTCTCATTCCTCTAATTAGACTGTAAGTTTATTAAGGGAAAATGCTGTGTCTTGTTCAGCATGGTTTTCCCAGCATATAACTCATCTATTGCCTAACACACAGAAGACACTCAAAATAAATATTTTACTATTCACAAAAAGGTTTAAAGATGGTATGAGGGAAAATGAAATGGATATAGCAAGGTCCTGAGGACATGTGAAGGAGCAGAATCAGAAACAGTGTGAGAATTTAACCCTGGATGGTAACAGTGGCTTATTATCTAAATATACAAGAAACACCCATGTTCTGTTTTCAGCTATGTGTGATCTTAAATAATACTATCAATTATAAATAGATAAGCTTAAAAGTTAAATCTAGAAAAATTAATCTGGCTCAAAGAGAAAAGAGCTGGGAAATATGAATCGCTGATGAACAGGAAGGGGAAGGAAAGCCAAGTGGCACAGAAGCTGTAGATAAAACTCAAGTGAGTATTCACTATTGCTATACCAATTCTGCTGTACTCTATGATATTTCCCCCAATTATTTCTGTCCATGTAAGAATAAAGAAACCAGGATATATGGCTGTCCCTATCTCAACTCCACATGCATTTCCTGGTTGTTCTATGGTTGGAATCCTAACAATTCAATCGGAAGCTGAACTGTTAGAATTTGAGGAAAAAAAAAAGAATAAAGGCATGACTATGTCTGCCAAGAGTTGCCTTGGTGCCCAAAGTAGCCACCTGATGAGAACCTGTCTCTCAGCAATGATGAGTGCTTCATAAAATCAAGAAGAAATAAAGGTTAAGAAAACGCGACCCTGGATTTAGTTGCCTGGAGGATCTAGAGATAAAGTCTATCTTGTCCGGTAGTCATGTATGAGGGCAAAAGGATTGAAGTCAGCATTTTTCTATTCCAAATTATCCAAGTGAATATATTTCAGCAAAATGATTTTTATCTGGATGTCCCCATAATTTCCAACGTGCATGGGGTTGGGCGAGGTGGTAACAATGAACAGAGAAAGCTACAAGGAAGTAATGATGTTTCTCCCAATTCCCCAATTAAGAGAGGCTCCACAAAGAGAAAAGCAGAATGTGCCCACGCTCAATAGGTATGCTATCACCTTCTGAACTTACTCAGCAGCACGCTGGAGACTCACATGGGGAGTGATTTGCCTGCGCAGGCACACATGGTGAGCTAATCACACAGTGCCAGGATCAGAGGGTATCGTCCTTGAATTATTTTGTCTGTTGAGTCTTCAGCCATTAGACCGTTATTATTTTACTTTCCACTTTATTTTAGAGATATTTTGATTGGACTTACATTGTGTTTCTTTTTAATGTTTCTCTTTCCACCCAAGCAGTCCGTCTCTGTCTTCTAAAACTTTGCTGACCCTCGCAATTATCCCTGCTTCTCAGCGTGATGCCGTGCTCTCTTCACAGCCCTCCCAGTGTGCTAGGTTGGTCAGACCTCGATGGGGATTTTTAGGTTTTGAAGAAGGAGGTGATTTCTCACGCAAAGGCAAACCATTCCACTGGTTTCATACAGCCCTGGAGCACTAATCACATTCAATTCTGGTCCTAGAAGAACAGATACGTTTCTTCAATCTTAATACCAAAATTAGTCTTTGGTAACCTTTAATGAATGGTGTTAAAGAAATGAAGTTTTGCAATAGAAGGAACGATGACAAAATAATATGCCAATACAACCACAGAAAGTTTCAACAGCATGAAAATTACTTTTCTTATTTCTTTTCATTTTGTGACATACTCTGCAAACATTAATAATTGTCCCCCATTCTTTCTCTGATAATAGAATTCCTTTTTATAAGATAGAAAAATACTGAAATGGGGGAATGCTTCGATGTGATTTATTCAAGCCAGATCATTTGTACATCAACATACCATACTGCTTTTGCACATCAGAACACAGAATAAAAAATCAAATGGCGGGGCAAAGCACTGAGGAGTTATCTAGTCTGACCAGTACCTTCAGGCAACAGGAGGACTCTGAAATCACCTCAGATAGAAGAGTTTTAATTACCTTTAAAGAAAGAAATACCTCTCTTCTAATAGTTAACAGTGCTGGGATTTTATAAATAAATAAATAAACAAACAAAAAAACCTGTTTTATATCTAACCAAAAAGCCTTAAGGCACAATGGTGCAATAACAAGAGTTTTATCTTATTTTGTAACATATCACTGATTTTTTAAATGACATACTTGATGACTAAGATGGAAAAAGTAGAAATGCATATGTAATATTTATGTAATTCACAACTTATGTAGCTTTATGTTTCCAAATATTTAATACTCTTTCTTAAAAATAACAGACAATTGGTTAAGGTCCTATAAACAAACAGCATAAACTAATCTTCCCACACAACATATTATTACATGAAACTTAGAAGAAATAATTCTAAAGGCAGCTTTGTTTCTTAGAAATATTTATATTTATTGGTAGAAGTGAAATGAATTAATGTAAGTAAAAGACTAAACTGAGCAATGACTAAAGAATAATTTTTTCTGCATCATGTAAGACTTGGGTAGTTTTCCCTTTTAAAGGGATTATATAAGTCAATGTTTCTAACAGGAGTATTGTATTTTCACAAATGTTTTCTAAACTTTCTGTGCTCTTTGTTTTTAAAAATTCCCTCTTGGGGCTCAATAGTAGATTTGAACTGGACAGGAAAAAAACCAGTGAACCTAAAGATAGATTGGTAGAGATTATGCAAGACAAAGAACAGAGAGAAAAAAGACTGAAGAAAAATGAAAGGGTCTTCAAAGAACTGTGGGCACCATTAAATGCACCAACACACACATAGATGTAAGTACCAGAAGAAAGAGAAGACAGAGGAGAAAAAAAAATTCAAATAAATAATTACTCAACACTTCTCAAATTTATTAAAATAAATAATAACCTGTACATCCAGGAAGCTCAATAAACTCTAAGCAGGAAAATACAAACAGACCCACAAATCAATACATTATAACAAAATGCTGAAAGTCAAAGACAAGCAGAAAATCTTAAAATCAGCAAAAGAAAATTTTATTTTTGGACAGAGTTTAGGCACCAGACTTCTGCAGGAGTCAGTGACTCAGAACAAGTTGAAGAACCTCAGGCATAGTCATCTAGAATCAAATAACCAGCCACGGGAGATATGGGGGGGGGATACCAGTTTTCAATATACTTTTATCAAAATGCTGCAGAATAAAATATGTCTATAATAAAAAAGTGGGGTGATGGGGAGAATCCTGTGTTAAACAAAATGAAGTAGGTTATGTCACTCGGTACTTTTTATAAGTTTTAAAATGTCACCGTTAACTCCCAAGACATGGGTAAAAATCATTCCATTTTCCAAGTTACTATGAGCATGAATACCTTTTTTTTTTTTCTATTTTTTTGAGTAACTCTCAAGGCTTAAGGTTTTAAAAGCACTCTGGGAAACACTGACCTGAAGTGAATAAAAGTGAGGGGTATTGTTAATTTCTGGAATCAATTGGCATATTTGTTATATGTCTATACCAAGCACTATTTTCTCTTGAGGGCATGCAGAATAGATAACTATTCCTATTTTCAAGGACCTTCCAAGTCAAAGGCTGTCTGATGTTCCTGGTAATGCTATTAGCAAGGCCCTCAAATCTGAGTCACCCTGAAGGTGACTATGCCCTCGCCTGTCTTTTGTAATTTGGGGATCACATTCTGTTAAAAAAAAATCTTTAGACTCTACACTAATGAGTGCCTTAAAGGACAACCACTGCTAATGGGGCTCTACGCATGGAAAATTCCTTCTCTTTCCAGCTTCTGGTCTTTGGTCTTAGGTTTATAATAACAGCCTATCAAAATGTTGCAGGCAGCTTCAAAAAGCGTAGTCATCATCTGAGCATACTTTATATCAAACGCCAAGGTGGATTTCTCAGCAGCTGATAAAGGCTGCACTGCAGCGCTGCTCACTGCAGCTCACCATCAGAGGCTGGGTATTAGAGGAGGATAGACTTGTGCCAGATAGCAAGAAGCTATGGCTCAGCAACTTGAATCAGGGTGACAGCAAACAAGGACTGGAGGAGTAAAGATACATGGAGACAACTTTAAGAGACAATATTACTGCTGCCTGTCAGAAAACAGAAATAACAGTAGACAAGCCAGCCTTAATGTGCTTTGAGAGATGAAGTGTCATTTTTTTTTTACAGAAATGCTACAACTTCTAAGAGAAAATGGTAACTCATGAAAAAAATTAAACATTACCTCAGATGCAAACTGACAGATAAATAGATGAAAAGTCAGTATGGAAATGACAGTCTAACCAAGTGTATCATCAAATATAAATACTCTAGATAAAAAACAGGGCTGCTATATACTCCATATGGCCATTGACCTTTGCTCCTCAAATGTTTGTAACAGTTATGCAAGGTTGTATGTCCCCGAATGAAATCCCATCCCACCTGAAATACTTAGAATGGTTTTTTTACTGGTTAAAATAATTATATTGCATTTTTTTTCTATGCAGAAAGCTGTGGACTGAATGATTGTAGGGACAGTATTTTACTTTTCTAAAAGTTACACAAATTAGTGAACATTGAATGATGGTTTTTCAATAAATTAATGAAAAGGTAGACTAGAGGTCTATCCTACCTTTGGAGGCCTTCCTATAACCAGTCCTCTTTCGGGGTAGAAAAAGAAGCATGTGACAGAAAATGGTGTTGCATAGATAAGACAAAACCAACAGGCAAACAACAACCAACAGAAAAAACAAGTAAATCTCAAAGAGCTAGACCAGGTTTGCATAAGTGAAGGGGTTTTGAGCAGAAAGAGAAGTTTCACAGATAAAGAATATCTTGGGCTAAAAGAGAACCAGAGGGCAATCAATTATTAAACCAAATATTAAACCAAAAATCTGTAAAAACTGAAAGAGCACACCTAACACATTGATATAATTTTTAAAATGATAATATATGGTTTTAGCAAATTCAGAAATACAACCATTTAAACACAGTGCTGGTGGGAACACACATTGCTACACTGATTCAGCAGAGCAATTTGGTAAAATGTTTTAAAATGTTCAGGTTGTTTGATCATACATTGCTACTTCTAGAATTCTTTTTTACCAAAATCCCAATTTTGTTTAAAGAAAAATGTGCATTTGTGCATTAGAGTTTTAATGATTCCTGGAAGAACACTCTACAAAATATTAACTAATTGTTTCTGGGTGTTGAGGTAGCACATAAATTTTTGTTTTTCTTTTCTCTATTTTTTTTGAATCTTAAGACACTAATTCTATAATACATAAAATAGACATATAGCAATAGAGTGAAAATTCACACAAATGCAAGAAGACTTGATCATAGTTTTATGTCTTTTCTTATTCTCTGGTTCTCAGAAGGCAAGAGTTAATTTTATTTTTATTTGATTTTATTTTTTACAGGGACAGAGAGTCAGAGAGAGGGATAGATAGGGACAGACAGACAGGAATGGAGAGAGGTGAGAAGCATCAATCATTAGTTTTTCATTGCCGTCACAACCTTAGTTGTTCATTGATTGCTTTCTCACATATGCCTTGACCGCGGGCCTTCAGCAGACTGTACAATCCCTTGTTGGAGCCAGTGACCTGGGGTCCAAGCTAATGAGCTTTTGCTCAAGCCAGATGGGCCCGCGCTCAAGCTGGCAAGCTTGGGGTCTCGAACCTGGGTCTTCCGCATCCCAGTCTGACGCTCTATCCACTGTGCCACCGCCTGGTCAGGCAAGAGTTAACTTGAGATGCATAGCTTTAGACCCTACAGTTAGAAACCGATAGAGGGAGACTCCTAATCAAAGTGGGAAATCAGAAACCTAGGAACAACAATTTCTACTGGAAAATTATTCCAAAGCCAACAAACCTCATCCTAACACAAATAGAGCCTCCAATCTCTGACTCACTAAAATATATAGTTGGAATTTCCTATCCACAATTCTGCATCAGCAGATTTAACCAATAGCAGTTTGAAAATATTCAGGAAAAAATATTACATTGTTGCTGATTTATTTAGTGTAGACTGGCCTATGATTGTTGTACCTGTACTGAACGTGTACAGACTTTTTTCTTGTCATTAATTTCTAAACAATGCAGCATAACAATTATTTACATAGCATTTACATCGTATTAGGTATGATAAGTAATCCACAGATGATATAAGTATACAGGAGGATATACATAAGTTATATGCAAATACTGTACTATTTTACATAAGGTATTTGGGCATTCAAATATCCCTGAGTATTCCGGAAACAATTCTTCTCAGGTGTTGAAGGACAACTGTTTAGGGGAACTTAGATAGAGATAGGGCAACAGTTTGATACAGACAAGAATAGAATAGAAGAGAATAAACATTGTTCTTGCTTTTCTGCTCTTGCATGCCTTCCAAGTACTCTACATTTAATCTGTTATACCACTTGAGCAAGACCAGGAAAGTTGACTTAAAGGATAAAGTAAAAGAAAAATTTGGAAAACAAAATAATGCTAATTTTTGTCAATTCAGTGAAATTTCTTTTCCTAATAGTCAGTGAGACCCATGAGGATAGGAGCCAAGTCTCATTTGTCTTTGTATCATCAGTGCTTAGCTCAACACCTGGCAAAAAGAAAGTTTGATGAATGAATGAATGAATGAAGAATAACACCGGGGAACAAAATTTTTGTTGCATCCACAAAAACACTTTTTCGTACCTAATTCGAGTGTGCTGATCTCAAATATGACATTAGTTTTTCTCTGTAAGCTACAGTTTTTTTGCAATTCAAGATTTTAGGTTTTCATCTTATTGTAAAATTTTCAACATTTAGTTTAACATAATGAAGGAGAATGTCTTCTTGGACATCATCTTTGTGAAAATATAATAATGTATATAATGCAGTAAATACACTAAAAGATATGATTACATCAGAATTTGTCTACAATTTTAAAATAGAACATATTAAAACACTTATTTTAATCATAAAATTTGCACAAAACATTTAAATTCTATTCAGGCAAAAATTTGCGTTTGTAGCTCTTGCATTTGTGTACTTGTTGAAGACAATCTCTAACAGCTCCAAGATTTTTTGGAAACTTATCAGGGTGACTGTTCAGGAAGTGAATCTTAATGCTCATGTTACATCCAATGTCGTGGAAAGCCAACAGCATCCTTTAAACTGGAAGTTCATAGTTTTCTGATTTTTGTTGCCAAGGAAGTTCTTTGTAACTGCCACAAAAGACCGCCATGCTGTTTTCTCCTTCTTATTCATCTTCCTGACAAATTCTTTGTCACATATGAGCGTTCGAATTTGAGGTTCATTGAATACACCTGCTTTTGTCATCTCGAAAGACAAGGCAGGAAAAGCAGAAATAATATGTTGAAAGCATTCACTTTCTCTATTCAAAGTCTGAACAAACTGCTTCATTAAGCCAAGTTTGATGTGAAGTAGGGGAAAAATGATCCTGACTCAATTAACTACAGGTTCATTCACAATATTTTGCATCTCTACTTTCAGAGCTTCACATTTCAGCCACTCATTCTGTGTCCAGTGTTTCTCCCGAGCTCGGCTGTTCCTCAAACACAGAAAGCAAGAATACTTCCTGAAACCTCTCTGTTGTCCTAGCAGGAAATTTACCATTTTAAGATCCACACAAATGATCCAGTTATGCTCCTCATACTTCAGAAAGTTGAGGACAATTTTTATGTCATTATAATCTTTTTGCAGATGAGTTGAATAACTAGTTGAAAATGCTGCATAAACATTACCACTGTGTAGTAAAACAAATTTCAGACTCCATTTAGAGCTGTCAAGAAATAGCCACCATTCTGTTAGATTGTAAGTGGTAACACCTAGCTGGCTAAGAAGACTACTGATATAATGACAGTAAACATAGTGTTTGTATTCAGAAAAAAAGTCCACAAAAATTTGTTACGCTTCCTGAAATGGGATACTTTAGTTGACTGATAAAGTACATTCTTTTCTTGAAGCCTGGAGGCTAATAACTCAGCTTCTTTCTTTGATAGGCCCAAATTTCTTACTAAGTCATTCAATTCGGGTTGGCTTAACTGCTGAGGGGTTAATGACTGCTTGGCATCAGCAGAAAACCCTTCAGATTCTACAACCATTTCCTCATGCATTTTATCAAAATACACTTGATCACCATGTTCACTTTCTTAATCCTTAGAAGAAATAAAGCCATTGAAAACTGGAACCAGGAGTGTCTCAGAGTGTGGGATAGATCATATTGCTGAAGGAATATTAAAGTATGCGATCATATGCTATTTTTTCTTGCTGATGCTCTTTATATGGATCAGACAGAAATAACAGTCACTGCTGTGGTCCTTAGGTTCATGCCAAACCATTGGAATACCAAAAGGCATTCCTTTGTGTTTTCCTTTTGTCCATTCATGAAGCATTTCCTCAGAATTATGACACACAAAATGAGGAGCCCAATTCTTGTCTTGATCACCAAGGGGAATTTGAAAATAGGCAATATATGCACATGTCACAAATGATGAAATATTGCTTCTCTGATGCTGAAGTGTGTAACAGCCACATATAGAACAGACGTTGTCAGGATTATTTTTACATTTATGCCTACTCAAAGAAGCTATGATTCAATCTTAAAAACAAAATAAAAGGGGTTTTTTATGTATTTTTAGAACTACAATTATATTAAAGTGATGTTTGTAAAACATTAATTGCCTCTTCAATCTAAGAGTCGTTGTCTTTTAACTCCAATTTTAAAATCAATATATGCCATTAACTGTAACAAAAAGAAATTAAAATTGCAAAGAAACTAGAGCATACACCAAAAGAAAAAGAAGGATTTTAAATTTGGAATCAGTGATGCAGCAATATATAGATAAAGTTCTAAAACCTCATGCAACAGAAAATGAAAAAAAAAATGTTCCCCAGTGAATTTGAATCCTTTCAATAAGACTCTAAAACCATTCCATTTTATTCAGAACAAAGCTGGTAAGTAATCAAACCAAATGTCTTTGGAATAATATACAAATATACAAAATAAATTTATAGGAATTTTCTTTGTGTATGTGTGAAAGAGACAGACAGAGTTAGAGAGAGGGACAGATAGGGAAAGACAAACCAAAAGGAAGAGAGATGAGAAGCATCAATTCTTCATTGTGGCACTCAGTTGTTCATTGATTGCCTTCTCATATGTGCCTTGACTGGGAGGCTACAGCAGACCGAGTGACCCCTTACTCAAGCCAGAGACCTTAAGCTCAAGCTGGTGAATCTTGCTCAAACTAGATGAGCTTGTGCTCAAACTGGCAACCTCAGGGGTTTCTAACTTGGGTTCTCCGCATCCCAGTCTGACGCTGTATGCACTTCGTCACCACCTGGTCAGGCTATAAGAATTTTCACTATTTTATTTTTATTTGCACCTATGTTAAATTCAGCTTTTATCTTGCTTATCAATTGCCTAACATTTCTATCATAAAGAATGCTGGTTGTCACATTTCTCTAGCTATTTCAGGGCCTTGTACTTTATGATTAAATCATTTAGAAGAAACATTTAGGTAGGTGACCCACAATAAATTTAACTAGAGCTAGACATGCATCAGCAGTATTGCAGCCAACTTTTACAGGAAAGAAATTGGTGCTGACTGGTTGACAGCTTTTTTTGAGGGACAGTGAGGACCTTAAGGATCTTTATTATGAATGAGAATGACAGCTCCTTAGAAAGGCCTGATGCAAATTCTTTGACAGGTTATATAGTCACATACAACAGTACTCTTGCTGCTGTCACACATCATCACTTTTTAATGTCAGACCTGTATTATAACACAGTAAAAATATAAAGAAAATTCTATTTCTGATTGCATATGAAATGATAAATTAAACATTATTTCAATGCCAATACTAGATCATGATTTAAAAAACTGACCTCTGTTGTTCTCAGGTTAGTGGTTTAAAAATAATTGAATTATTTTATTAGCAAATATAATCTTTTAAGTTTAATTATTTCAGTTATTTAACAATAAAACACTTGAAAAATACCAAAGAAATTAAAATTATAGGGGTGTGTTTCATTGTCCCCCTCCAAAAAAAATTATTCAAGGTCAAATTAATTTTGGATTGAATAAAAGTCATCTTCTTTCTAGGTTTATGCCTTCATTTTCTGCAAAACGAGGACATTAGCTTATTTGTTCTCAATCTAGCCCTTTCATGAGTTCAGTGCTCCTACTATAGTCTAAATAAAAACTATTTCCAACCTTGACCTCTATTTAGTGTGGCCTACTAGACTTCCTTGACACTGTGCTCTGTCCACCTACCTGTTGGGACATGTGTCTGTTATCTGCTTAATAATAGTAAAAGTGAGCATAACTATGAGCTAGTCACTGCACTGGAAACTTTACATTGGTTATCTCTAATCCTCACCACAGTTCATCAGGTCAGGTAACAGGATCACTGATTTTGCTGATAGAGAAGCTGAGGCTTAGATGGTGATGTGTTTTGTCCTGGAAGATCATGTACTGAAAAAGCACATGCTTTGGAGTCACAGAAATCTGAGGAACCCTACCACTAATTAGCTGTGCCATGCTAAGCTAATTCACTTGACCATTTTAAGCCTCAATTTTCTCATGAGTAAAACAGGAATAAAAAAGTATAACAAAGATAAGAAATGTGGAAGTAAGGGGGAGAGATGCGTCCTGTGGGGCTAACTCTTTTTTTGGCCATGTCATATAATTTGTCTCTTAATTAATGGAAAAGAAAATATCTGTAAATTTGTGATTGCTATCCTCAGGTTGGGTTACCTCAAATCACTGCATTCCTTCATGGAAGATTCCTACATGTTTTACCTGGGGAGAATGAATGACATGCATAAATCCCCCACCCTGGTTTAGGCATATGTACCCTATAACTAATCAATAACGAGTCTGTTACCCTAATCTATTTATGCAGGTCTTTGTTCTTTTATTTTTTTTAAGGAATTACATTTTGCCCTTGTTTGAGCTGAAAAAAAGCCAGTAGGATTAAGACCTAGAGATGCTCAATAAAATTTCTTCATCAGCCATGCTCTCTGCCATCTCTGGAAGTTGAAAAGATCATCTAAGTTGCTGGAGAAGGATGGTCCAGAAATTCTTCACAATAGTCCAGCAGCAAATTTCTGTATTGCTCTCTGATTTTCCACTGCAGACATTAGCATTTAAGACAGGCTGACACAGGACCCTCAGACAGTTGAAATCTTTCACTTTCTAGCAGAGTGCTAAAGGTAAGCTTGAAATACTACATTAAAATTGACAATAAAAGGTCACATGTATTCTTTTAACCCATTTTTGTCTGTTGCTATCCTGATATTTACTTCTCTTTGCAATTATAAGAACCTGAGTCTGGGCCACTCATAAACTTTTAGGAGACCCTAAACATAATGGCACACTAATAAAAAGGCTTCTCTTTGAAGTAAAAAAAATAAACAATCAGAAATATGATGCTATCATTAAGAAATAAATCAGCTTTAATGAAAGTAGACTCTGAAGTAGCCACCTAAAGCTAGAGGCAGTGGAGGTCTGAAGAGTGTCAATCTTTTGGCTCAGAAATTGGCAATACCATTTTGGGTCATCAAACTCATTGGCAAACTTGGCCCTGGCTGCTTGTCTCAGTGGTAGAGTGTTGGCCCAGTGTGTGGAAGTCCCAGGTTTGATTTCTGACCAGGGCACACAGGAGAGGTGCTCACCTGCCTCTCCACCCTTTTCCCTTTCCTTTCTCTCTATCTCTCTCTCCCCTTCCCACAGCAAAGGCTCCATTGGAGCAAAGGTGGCCCGGTCACTGAGGATGGCTCCATGGCCTTCACCTCAGGCTCTAGAATGGCTCTGGTTGCAATAGAGCAATGACCCTGATGGGCAGAGTATCTTCCCCTAGTGGGTAGAGTATCTTCCTCTGATGGGTATGCTGGTGGATACTAGTCAGGTGCATTCAGGAGTCTGTCTCTCTACTTCTCTGCTTCTCACTTCAGAAAAATACACACACACACACACACGCAAACTCATTGGTGAACTCAGTTACCATCAGTGGAGCTAGCCTCAACTCTACCATATTTCCTTACTCATGGGTGTTCAACACCAGCACCAAGCAGTCAAGAAGATAAGAGCACTCTCATGGTTTGTACAGAGCTATCTTTATACTAGCATATATACACATATAGATATAAAATACATATTAAATACTATATAAAAAGTTATAAATATGTATATATGTATGCACATGTATGTATTTATATAAACAGCAGTGTTGTGTAAACTTTATGCTTTGTAAAATATGGAATAAAACATGACTAGTTGGAAATAGTTATAAATTTGTACCTGATACAAATTTAGAAACAGTTAAGACATAAACAAGTTTGCTTTGGTTTTTCTTTCTCTTTTTTCCATTTCTCTAAAAGTACAAAACTTGATGTAACTCTTGTTATTTGAAAAGTCATAAACAGATAATCCCCAACTGACAATGTTTCGGCTTACCACTTTTTGACTTTATGATGGTGCAAAAGCAATACTTACACAATAGAAACCTTTGAATTGTGAATTCTGATCTTTTCCTAGGCTTGTGATATTCAGTATGATGCTCTCCCATGATGCTGGGCAGCAGCAGGGAGCCGCAGCTTCCAGTTAGCCATGCAATCTCGACAGTGAACAGTTTATTCTCCATGGTATACTCATTGTGTTAGATGATTTTGCCCAACTACAGGCTAATGGATCTGTTTTAAGCATGTTTAAGGTAGGATAAGCTAAGATATGATGCTCAGTAGTTTAGGTGTATTAAATACATTTTTGAATTATAATATTTCCATCTGACATGGGTTTATTAGGACATAACCCCATCATAAGTTAAGGAGCATCTATCTGTATTCTGAGCTTCTCTCAACTCCTGTAATTTGTAAGGAGCTTGTATTGGTAAAAATATTTCTAACAATTTCTACCCCTAAAAACAACACTCAGATATTTTTTAAATCTTTGACAATAATATCTGCTTTGTGAGGTTACCTCTTTTATGAGGGTATTAATTTTATTTATGAAGGCTCTACCTTTATGACCTATTCACCTCTCAAAGACCTCACATCCTAATGCCATCACATTGGGGATTTAGGCTTTCAACCTATGAACTTTTGGGGGATATATTTAGACCAGATTATATACCCTAAATATTGCATGGAACATACTTATACTAAAATGTATTTGTCATTTATCTGAAATTCAAATAACCGAGCATCTGTATTTTTATTTGCTAAATATTAGCATCCTACCCTGTTCTATATCCAGTTCTAACATTCTAAATACTATAGTAGGATGCACTTTTACTTCAACATCGTACTACTATGGATTTTGGTTTTCTTTGGCTTCATTCATTGGGGATTCAGGGAAGGGGGATGAGGAAGACAAATCCCTGTTGTATTCCTAAACTAACAGCAGCTAATTTTTTATAACAAAGGTTGTTTTGGATTCTTCTCATATGTTCCAAACCTTTCTTAATACATAAATCTCTGACAGCAAACAATGCTACCAAATTTCATAATTTTAACATTGCTATTTTCTATTTTCTTCATGACAATAACTCTTTCCTTCTATATTCTATATGGCTTCAAAAAACCTCTGAGATCTTAATAATGGAACCAGTGGTGGGATTCAGCTGGTTTGCATGGGTTCAGCAGAACTGATACCTAATTTTTTTGCTGAGTTTGGTTAACCAGTTGTTGAAACGGCACTTGTAATCAGGGTTTTCTCTAAGGTGGGCACCTGGGCAGCCGCCCAATGTGGAAATCACAAATTTACATTCCTTACTTTTTTAACGTCCATCTGTGCAACAGTGTATTCTAAGTGCCTGTAGTAATGTACATTCCGTTCATAGGTGAAAAAAATTGTGAGGATGCCAATCTAGAAGCAATATGAAAATATCTTAAATAAGAGTTTTAAGTCAGGTATTATTTAATATTTTTTCATTAATACTTTAAAACTTTTCTTTGTAACATAGTCTAATATTGTGTACTTTTTTATTGTTCTTATTTATGTATTAGATGCGTGAAATAATAAATTACCTTTCAGTATATCATTTTTTTATACTTAAAATGGTCATTAGGGAAGAGATCTGGTTGTTAAGTTATTTGAATCCCACCACTGAATGGAACCAAATTGCAAGAATCATCATCATTATCATCATCATCTCAAAAGATAAGAATCATGTATGACCACATGGTCTGGGCCTTAGCAGCAAGCAGACCTTATAATAAAGATTGAAATTCAAATGCCAGCACAGCTAGTGAGGTAAGTTTAAATGAATTAAATGCTGTGGAGAAAAAATTTGCATACACATTACAGTTAAGGGAGTAAGAACTGGAAAGCATATACCTCAACCAAAAGAAACAATAGGTTCTGTGCTGCCATGTCTTTTGATTTTGTTTTTTCAAAAGAAACCAAAAATTCTACTGTTTATGTAAAATTCTCTTGTTGAGTTTTAATTTATAAAACATTGTACAGGCCTAACACAATATACTTATGAGAGGAAAATTTACTGTAGCCTTTCAAGTACCCAGCTTCCAAAATTCAAGTTTCTTTAGAACTCCAGTCAATTTGGTCCCAATGGATGCTTTAGGCTACAATTTAACTGAATGTTTCATTGCTTTTGGTTAATGTTGTAATTTATTTTGGATCTTCAAAAATAGTTTCCCCTTCAAAATCAACCTGCCTCCTAACATTTTGGTCAAAGGCAATTCTGTTTTTTTAGTTTGGGTTACTCGATGCCATTGGTCTGTTATTGTTTCCTACCAATTTGCAGACAGCTAAAGAAAATAGCCAATATGCTGATTCTGAGTCAGGTAAAAGTGCACATTTTTAAACAAAGTGTTTTCATGGAAGCTTTCTTATTACAGAATAGAATATTATACCCAATGAGACTGAAAAACAATTTTTAGGCTTAGTGGTATCCTTCTAGACATATAAACGAGTGACTACTTTTCAGTTCAAAAATATATTAACTGTAATCATTTCTATTTATATTTCTTGCAAAGTCATCTGAAATGCATTCTCCAGGATGGGTAAATCATCCTTTGTGTAGCTAGTACTTGGTCATATGATTCATCTGGTTTTATACTGCTTAGGCAAGAAATCATTTAAAGTGCTGAGAATTGGTAAATGTAACATAAAGTCCAACATGGGAATTTGGCTGCTACTTTGACTACTTGTGTCGCTGATTAATTGCTCAGATAAACAGATAAATATGCAATTACTTTGAGCCAAGGCAATAGAAAAAGTCCTCACTACCACCTGATTAAGAACAATAAGTTATATCCTCAGAAGTCCACTGTTACTCATATCATGGCCAATGCCTCCAAGTGCAGGAGGTTTTTAAATTTTTTTTAAAGATATGAAATGTTGTGAGTGAAAATGAAATTTTAAGTTTGTAATCAATTTTACTAAAAAAAAGGGAGAAAGAAATTAAATAGAAGTTTCAAAGGCACTTCAAATTAATGCTAGGATAATTCATTTGTATTCCAATACCTTTATGGCAAGTTGGAAAGATTATGGGCTTTGGAATAAATCACATGTGGTTTCAAATACGTCTTTGACCAGACCTTTGGAAATGTCCATTAATGAGTCTAAGCCTCAATTTATTCATCACAAAATATGGATTAGAATACCAATACCTAACTGGTAGTATTCTTATAAGAATTAAATGAGGTAAAGTCGATGTCTACTTAAGGGCATTATTTTATATTCCTATACATATTTACCAAGTGCACCTAAAATATGGGATTTTCCTAAGTAAGAAAAATAAAGTTCACATGTTGAATAAAGATCCTAAATTTAATAAAAATGCTCATTATATAATTGCCTCCTCATTTGTTCTTCATATTTAGTACTGTTTCTATGTACTTAGAATCACTGGTATATAATAAATAGTCCCTGTTAAAGGAGAACTGTTTTTTCCCCCACATCAATTACTTTTTCAATTCTCTTGACACCAATTAGTTTTCAGATAACTGTCACACATACTTCTGTCTAACTTGGCTACAAAATAAAGAGTTTCCATAAATCCCCTCCCCTTGCCAGTTTCAGTAATTGGCTAGTATGGCTCACAGAACTCAGGCAAGCATTTACTTACATTTACCAGTTTATTATAAGGGAGGCAGCCAGATGAAGTACATAGAGTGAGATCCAAAAAGGTCTTCAGGAAAGGTTAATAGGAATTTCTGTCCCCAGAGTTATGGAGCACCCCTAGCCCCAGCATGTGGATATGTTCACCAACCCAGAAGTTCTCCAAACCCTGTGGTTTAGGGTTTCTATGGAGCTCCCATTTTACAGGCATAATTAATAAAATCATTGACCATTGAAAATTAGCCTGACCAGGTGGTGGCACAGTGGATAAAGCATCAGCCTAGGATGCTGAGGACCCAGGTTTGAAACCCCAAGGATGCTGGCTTGAGTGTGGGTCACTGGCTTGAGCGTAGGATCATAGACATGACCCCGTTTTTGCTGGCTTGAGCCCAAAGGTCTCTGGCTTGAAGCCCAAAGTCACTGGTCACTGGCTTGAGCCCAAGGTTGCTGCTGGCTTGGCTGAAGAACCCCCCACCCCCACCCCATCACAGCACATGTAAGAAAACGATCAGTAAACAACTAAGGAGCTGCAACGAAGAACTGATGCTTCTCATCTCTTGCCTTTCTTGTCTGTCCTCCCCCACCCCCACCCCACCTCTCTTGCTTAAAAAGAAAAACAGAAAGAAAATTAACTCAATCTCTAGCCCCTTTCCCTCCCTGAAGGTCAGGAATGGGGCTGAAAGTTTCAATCCTTTAAACATGACTTGATCATTTTGATAAACAACTCCTATCCTGAAGCTATCTAGGGGTTGCCATCTACCAGCCATCTCATTAGAATGCAAAAAGACACTCATATTGCTACCATAAAGAGACAGGGAGTACCAGACTGTCTCCTGTCTCCTCTGTTGGCCAAGATGAAACAGGGGTAGGTTCTTACACTGAGCATGCTAAAGGCTAAAACAGTGAATGAATAGGGCCCATGAAAGGCTAGCAGATAATAGTACAGGAAAAAACAAAAACAAAAAAACTCCTCTCCTGTCTCTAGAACCTGGGTCTTTAGCAGGAAGGGATGGTGGTCTTTGAGATAGAGGTCCACTATTCTGTCAGGTGGCAGTACCTAAATAAACCTCTTTCCTTTTGCACCAGTATTCATCTCATGAGTTTGTTTTTCATTGCGGCAGGCAGCTGAACCCACTTGTTCAGTTATAATACCACTTAGAAAATTACAGAGGTTTTATGAGCTCTGCGCTAGGAACCAGGGGCAAAGATCAAATATATTTATTTTATTATGTCACAATAGCACAGCGCCAGCCTTGAGAAACAGCCCAGGAGATAGAAAAGAGGGATCAGCAACCCCCCATCCTGGATAGTAGTTTATTTAGGAGACAATACATTCCTTCAAACAATTTTAAGTCCGTTGTCCTCTAAGGACATATACTTTTCAAGCAAGTAAGGTCCAAGCCTGGAGGCTAGAGGTAGGATGCGAACAAAGTAGGGTCTTGGCTCCTGAACTGCTTCAAAGTAAACTTACCTGGTAGTGTTTTCCTGACACAGAGAAAACCATGGGTG
Source organism: Rhynchonycteris naso (assembly GCA_037038555.1). Taxonomy (NCBI): domain Eukaryota; kingdom Metazoa; phylum Chordata; class Mammalia; order Chiroptera; family Emballonuridae; genus Rhynchonycteris; species Rhynchonycteris naso. Next base: position 49,394,868 of record CM072997.1, on the reverse strand, counting down.
AAGTATACGTGCAATTCAAATGAATTCCAGAAGTACTTAGATCGCCTGTTAAGTGCAAGACACTGCATGTTTCTCACATAAGAACTTTTAGGGAAAGCTTTGTAAATTTTAATAGTGCTACTATTCTTTAGAGACCAACTGTCTAGGGAAAGCTCAAGAGCATGACACCGCCTGAATGGATAAGGGCCACCTGTCAGCTCAAGTTCACAGGCACATTGACTACATGCACAGCGCAGGAGCGTAAGAGGGAGCAATTCAACAGCCTGTTCAGGGAGGAAGGGAAAATGACAAGAATTTCATTTGTTTCTGGTCTGTTCTTTGACTATAAGGATCTCATGTTCCTTGGGAGAAAACAATGAGTGGGGAGAGAGCACTGTAAAGCTATATAAACTGGAATCAGAATTGGACTGTATTCAAGCATGGAGACAACTCTCATTTCATCTCTCAGAAAATGAGCTGGATTATAGTTTTGTTTTGTTTTGTTTTTTTATAAATCCTCATGGTCCCAAACCTGCCATGCAGTTTCCCTGTGCCTCCTTTGTCTCTGTTTCATGCTCATATTTTGCATTGCAAGAATCACCATGTTTTCTACTGAGAAGTACGAAGGGAGAATCTCGTGTTCTAAACTCTTTTCTTACGGTCAGTGCCCTGCAGACTGGCTGACCTTGGGTCAGGGTGACCACTCTTGATCAGCTGGCAGAATGACAGTGACTAGGAAGGGAAGGATCAGTTGTCTACACCAGACTGGGACCATGGGTCTGTGTGCTGCTAGGTTTGCTGACTGGTTACCCATACACTCTTGAAGGTTCAACATCAAAGAAAGAGCAGTATCTTTGTCTCTCCTGGTTTAAATGATATTGTGAATAACAGCAGTTTTCAAAAGGTAGATAGACAGGTTTGACTGCTAATGTTTGGAATTTTCTTCTCTAAATTTCACCAGAAACTTTAGAATCATATTTAAGTACAAAGTCCAAAATTCAGAATATAAAATTACTTAGAGCAAAAATAAATAAAATCCGTATCTAATAAAGGTCTATCAGACTTATAAAAAACTGACCATGTTTTGCTTTAGAATTAGATATCAATTTGGAAAATGTATGACCAAAATATTCAGTAAAATGAGTTTTACACAGACTTGCAAGTATTATATATATATTATTATTTTTTCCTAAATGAGACCAAAAGTTTTCAAGTCAAATAAATAAAACAGACAGCCACATAATTGCTGGTTGGCCTCAACTCACACAAGGAGAGTGAGACATCTATTTTGATGTTCTTTAAATAATAATGAAAAGTAAGTCTTACTAAAAATGGCAATATGGATTACTTTTGACTTCCTGGATGATAAATAGCTAAATGAGATAGCTGAATTTTCAAGGAGATTAAGGTGAATGAAATTTGACACTTTGTTACTATTTTACTTGCCCACAGAAGGAGTGAGTTTGATGCCAAATGTTGAAATAAGTATTTTCTATGAGAAAATGATCACAAAAGAAATTCAGGTGAAGTCAGAATAAAAGATAACGGCATTACATTGACGAAACGACAGCTCTGCTAGAAAGCTCTGAGATGGGAAAATATGGAAGTGGAGTTTTAATCACAGAGTCCTTAAAGGTCAAGGGAAAGCAGGTGATGAACAGCAACTGCTCTTGAACAGCTTCAAATTATAAGAATGTTCCCAAGATAAGATTTAAAAATGGAAAATAATATATAGGTTACTTGCTGTTGTATCTTATGATTTCTAAACCATCATTAGAAGTTTGCTATTGTTTACCTTATGGTTCTCCTCCTATTTGCCCCTTTTATCAAGATTTCACAATAGAAAATTATATCACTTTTTTTTTTCAGGATTAGTGCTGAATTACCATACCTTTATTGTAACCTAACACATATGCCAATATTCCTAGTTGCATTGTAGCCTCTATTTATCATAGCTGATAAGCTACTGAACAAATCTATCCTTACATTTTTCCTTTTGGTTTAGAAAAAAAACCTGTTTATTATTCATATTTATACCCAAATGCATTAAATTCCCTTTATTATTGTGTATACTATAAGGATGACTATGACAAGTTTCTCAGTGTAGCCTTAGTAACACCAATGACTTTAAAATGGCCAATTGTGGCTAGTGATCTTAATTCTTTTTCATAACAAGCATACTATTTGATAGATAATATGGCTACTCAGCTGCCATCAGGAGAACAGTACAGGCCAGAAGGAGGACAAAGGGCTCAAAACAGAACATTCCCATCCCCCTCTGTGAGGTTTTAGTTAATTTACTATTCTCTCTCTTAATGGTTTCCTAGCCTTTACTTTGAAATGTGGCAAAAAGTTTACCTTTGTAGAAATGTCAGGAAAAGCTTACATTGGGGGTGGGTGGGACCGGACAATTAGGGGAGTATAAATCACAATAGTTGTTTGTAAAAACCTAGACACAGGATTTACTGTGAAAAGTCAAGACCTATAAATTAATTAAAAACTTAACCCAACAATTATTTTTTAATTTAGACAATTAGTTTTAACTGGGTTACATTGATCAGTTAGAGTATATAGATTCAGAGAAAACATCTCCAGGTCATTTTGACATTTGATTATGTTGTATACCAATCACCCAAAGTGAAATTGTGTTTCATCACCTTCTATTTGGTTTTCTTGGTGCCTCTCTCCTCCTCCCAACCCCTTCTTTTCCTCTCCTCCCTCTCCCCCTGGTAGCCACCACACTCTTGTCCATGTTCATGAGTCGCAATTTTGTGTCCCACCTATGTATGGAATTATATAATTCTTAGTTTTTTTTTTGATTTACTTATTTCACTCAGTATAATGTTATCAAGGTCCACCCATGTTGTTGTAAATGATCTGATGTCATCATTTCTTATGGCTGAGTAGTATTCCATAGTATATATGTACCACATCTTCTTTATCAAATCATCTATTGAAGGGCTTTGGGGTTGTTTCCATGTCTTGGCCACTGTGAACAATGCTGCAATGAACATGGCGCTGCATGTGTCTTTACATACCAATGTTTTTGAGTTTTGGGGTATATACCCCATAAAGGGATTGCTGGGTCATATGATAGTTCTGTTCTTAATTTTGTGAGGAACCACCATACTTTCTTTCATAATAGTTGGACTACTTTACATTCCCACCATCAGTGAATGATGGGTTCCTTTTTCTCCACAGCCTCTCCAACACTTGTTATTACCTGTCTTGTTGATAATAGCTAATCTATCAGGTGTGAGGTGCTATCTCATTGTAGTTTTGATTTGCATTTCTCTAATAGCTAAGTGAATATGAGCATCTTTTCATATATCTGTTGGCCATTTGTATTTCTTCTCGGAAGAAGTGTCTGTTCATGTCCTCTTCCCATTTTTTTATATGGGATTGTTTGATTGTTTGTTATTGAGTTTTGTGAGTTCTTTGTATGTTTTGGAAATTAGGCCCTTATCTGTTCTAGCCAGAACAATCAGACAAGAGAAAGAAATAACAGGCATTTATATTGGGAAAGAAGAAGTAAAGGTTTCACTTTTTTCAGATATATTCCTATACATCGAAAACCCCAAAGACTCCATAAAAACGCTATTAGAAACAATAAACCAATACAGTAAGGTCACAGGATACAAAATTAATACACAGAAGTTTATTGCCTTCCTATATGTTAACAATAAGGCATCAGAAAACAAACTCAAAAAAATAATCTCTTTTACTGTTGCAACAACAACAACAAAATAAAATACCTAGGAATAAACATAACAAAGAATATAAAGAACCTATATAATGAAAACTATAAAGCATTGTTAAGGAAAAAATATTCCTTGTTCTTGGATAGGAAGAATAAATATAGTCAAAATGACCATATTACCTAAAGCAATATGCAAATTTATTGCAATTTCCATCTAAATTCCAATGTTATTTTATAAAAAAATGGCACAAAAAATCATCAGGTTTAAATGAAACTATAAAAAACCCTGAATAGCCAAAGTAATCCTAAGGAAAAATAACAAAGCTGGGGGCATTACAATACCTGACTTCAAATTATATTATAGAGCCATGATAATCAAAACAGCATGGTATTGGCAGAAAAATAGACACTCAGACTGATGGAACACAATAGAAAACCCAGAAATAAAACAGCAATTTTTAATCACTACTTGGTATCCTAAGAAACAGGGAGGTTTTTTGTCACAGATAATTCTCAGAGGTAGATTGTCCCAAAGGCACCAGGTCACAGCTGTTCTTTTTTTTTTTCATTTTAATTTTAATTTATTGTGTTTACATAGATTCTAGTGTCCCCCTGAATGCATCACCCCTCCCCCATGTTCCCCACAACATCCTTCTTTCCCCCCTCCTCACAACTCTCTCCCCCTTTCCCTCAGGATTTGCTTTTCTGCTCTCTATAATGCTGTTATGTGTGTATAATTTCACCAATCTCTTTTCCTTTTCTGATCTCTTCCTATCATCCCCTTTTCCTCTGTTCCCTTTCCCTCTGGACCTTTTGATTCCTCCTCTGTATCTATTTTGTTCCTCAGTTCATATTATTCTTTAGATTCCTCTAATAAGTGAGGTCATATGATATTTTTTTTTTCTCTGTCTGGCCTATTTCACTTAACATAATAGTTTCCAGGTCCATCCATGTCGCAAAAGGTAAGATTTTATTATTTTTCATGGCCCCCATTGTATTCCATTATGTATATGTACCACTGCTTTTTAGTCAACTTGTACACTGAAGGACACATGGGCTGTTTTCATATCATGGCTATGGTAAACAACGCTGCCATAAACATGAGGGTGCATTTCTACTTTTGAATCATTGATGTGGTGTTCTGGGTATATATTCTTAAAAGTGTGATGGCTGGGTCAAAAGGCAGTTCTATTTTTAATTTTTTGAGGAATCTCCATACTGTTTTTCAATGTGGCTGTACTATTCTGCATTCCAATCAGCAATGCAAAAGGGTTCCCTTTTCTCCACATCCTAGCTAGCATTTATTATGTGTTGTTTTGTTAATGAGTGCTACTCTGACTGGTGTGAGGTGATATCTTATTGTGGTTTTAATTTGCATTTGTCTAGTGCAGTGGTTCTTAACCTGGGTTCTGTCGAACCCTAGGGGTTTGATGAGTCAGTCTCAGGGGTTCGGAGAAGCCTCTGCTGTGGAGGCCAGAATAAAGTAATACCGTAATTTGTTGTGAGTTCATGCACTTTGTTGGTTTTGTTCTTTGAGCAAGGTGATGTTCATGCATGGCTCATTTTGTGCACCAGAAAAAAAAACGTATACCTATGTCTTGAATTTGGAAAAAAAGTCATATTTTATTTATCACTAAAGAAGGGTTCGGTGAATGTGCATATGAAACTGGTGGGTTCGGTACCTCAAAAAAGGTTAAGAACTACTGGTCTAGTGATTAGTGATGTTGAGCATTTTTTCATATGCCTATTGGCCATCTGTATGTCCTCTGGAGAAGTGTCTACTCATTTCTTTTACCCACTTTTTTGATTAGATTGTTTATCTTCCTGGTGTTGAGTGTCTTTTTTGATGCTTGCCTGGTGTTGAGTTCTTTGTAAATTTTGGTTATTAATCCCTTATTAGATGTATTGTCACATGTGCACTCCCATTGTGTTGTCTTTTTATTTTGTTCATATTGTCTTTAGCTGTGCAAAAGCTTTTTAGTTTGATATAGTCTCATTTATTTATCCTGTCCTTTATTTCCCTTGCCTGTGGAGATAAATCAGCAAATATATTGCTGCGAGTGATGGGGAGAGCTATTGCCTATGTTTTCTTCTAGGATGCTTATGGTTTCACAACTTACATTTAAGTTTTATATTCATTTTGAGTTAGTTTTGTGAATGGTGTAAGTTGGTGATATAGTTATATTTTTTTGCAGGTAGCTGTCCAATTTTCCCAACACCATTTGTTAAAAAGACTGTCTTTACTTCATTGTATGCTATTACCTTCTTTGTCAAATATCAGTTGTCCATAAAAAAGCAGGTTTATTTCTGGGTTCTCTGTTCTGTTCCATTGATCTATATGTCTGTTCTTATGCCAGTACCAAGCTGTTTTGAGTACAATGGCCTTGTAGTATAACTTGATATCAGGAAGTGTGATACTGCACACTTTATTCTTCCTTTTCAAGATTGCTGAGGTTATTTGGGTTCTTTTTTGGTTCCATATAAATTTTTGGAATATTTGTTCTATATCTTTGAAGTATACCCTTGGTATTTTAATAGGAATTGCATTGAATTTATATGTTGCTTTGGGTAATATAGACATTTTAATGATGTTTTTTCTTTCTATTCATGAACACAGTATATGCTTCCACTTGTTTTTATCTTTCCTAATTTCTTTTATCAATGTTTTATAATTTTCTAAGTACAAGTCTTTAGCCTCCTTGGTTAAATTTACTTCTAGGTACTTTATTTTTAGTGAAGGGGATTGTTTGCTTAATTTATCTTTTTGACAATTCATTGTTGGTGTATAAAAATGCCTCTGATTTTTGAATATTAATTTTATATCCTGCCACCTTGCTAAATTCATTTAAGTTCAGTAGTTTTTTGACTGCAACTTTAGAATTTCCTATGTACAGTATCATGTCATCAGCAAATAATGATAGTTTTACTATTGTTTTTTAAATTTGGATGCCTTTAATTTCTTCTTGTCTGATTGCTGTGGCTAAGACTTTCAGAACTATGTTGAATAAGGGTGGTGTAATTGGCACCCCTGCCTTGTTCCTAATCTTAAGGGGATTGCTTTTAATTTTTGCCCATTGAGTATGATGTTGGCTTTGGATCTGTTTTAGATGGTCTTTATCATGTTGAGGTATGTTGCCTGTATTCCCACTTTGCTGAGAGTTTTGATTATAAATAGGCACTGGATTTTATCAAATTGTTTTTTTCTGCATCTATTAATATTATCCTGTGGTTTTTCTCCTTCCTTTTGTTTATGTGATGAATCACATTGATTTATTAGCAAATATTGTACCAGCCTTGCCTCCCTAGAATAAATCCCACTTGATCATGGTGTATGATTTTTTTCATGTATTGCTGGATCCAGTTTGCTAATATTTTGTTGAGAATTTTAGCATCTAAATTTATCAAGGATATTGGCCTATTGATTTCTTCGTGTTTTCTTTGCCTGGTTTTGGAATCAGAATTATGCTCACCTCATAAAAGGAGCTTGAAAATCTTCCCTCCTCTTGCATTTTTTGAGGTAGCTTGAGAAGGATAGCAGTTAGTTCTTTGAATGTACAGTAGTATTCGCCTGTGAAGCCATCTGGCTCAGGACTTCTTTTGCTGGGAGTTTTTTGATAACTCTTTTGATCTCATTTGTTGTAATCACTCTATTTAGGTTTTCTGATTCTTCTCGATTATTTTTTGAGAGAGTATATTTTTCAAGGAATTTTTCCATTTTACCTAGGTTGTCTAATTTTTTAGCATACAGTTCTTCAAAGTATTTTCTTACAATCCTTTGTATTTCTGCTGTGTCAGTTGTTACTTTTCCACTTTCATTTCTAATTTAATGTATTTGAGTCCTCTCTCCTTTTTCTTGGTGAGTCTGTTTAAAGTTTATCTAACTTGTTTACTTTTTCAAAGAACCAGCTCTTGGTTTCATTGATCCTCTGTATTGTTTATTTAGCCTCTATGTCATTTATTTGTGTTCTGATTTTTATTATTTCCTTACTTTTACTTCCTCTGGGCTTTACTTGGTGTTCTTTTTCTAGTTCTTTAAGTTGCAGCGTTAAGTTGTTTATTTGAGGTTTTTCTAGCTTCTTAAGGTATACCTGTAATGCTATGAACTTCCCTCATAGGATAGCTTTTGTTGTGATTTATAATTTTTGAGTTGTGGTATGTTCATTTTCATGTGTTTCAGGATATTTTTTACTTCTTCCTTGATCTCATTGTTGACCCATTTTTTACTTAATAACATGCTGTTTAGTTTCCAAGTGTTTGAGTGTTTTTCAGTTTTCCTATTGTAGTTGATTTTTAGTTTCATGCCTTTGTGGTCAGAGAAGATGCTTGGTATGATTTCAATCTTCCTAAATTTTTTGAGGCTTGTTTTATGCCCTAACATGTGGTTTGTCCTGGAGAATGTACCATTATGCCCTAACATGTGGTTTGTCCTAGAGAATGTACCATGAGTACTTGAAAAAAATGTATATTCTGCTGCTTTAGGGTGAAAAGTTCTGAAGATATCTATTAAATCCAGTTGATCTAGTGTGTCTTTATTTCTGCTGTTTTTTTTTGTTAATTTTCTTTCTTGTGGATCTATCCAGTGATGTTAGTGGGGTATTGAAATCTGATACTGTTATAGTATTGCTTTTGATCTCGCCCTTTATGTCCATCAAAGTCTGCTTTATATATTTAGGTGCTCCTATATTAGGTGCATAGATATTTATAATGATTATTTCTTCCTGTTTGATTGCTTCCTTTACCCTTATATGGTGACTTTCTTTATTTCTTACTCTAGTCTTTGTTTTAAAGTCTATTTTGTAAGATATAGTATTGCTATTCCTGCTATTTTTTATTTCTATTTGCATAAAATGTCTTTTTCCATCATTTTACTTTTAGTCTATGTATATTTTTGTTTTGAGGTGGGTCTCTTGTAGACAGTATATGTAAGTGTTCTGTTTTATCTTCCACTAAGTTACCCTATGTCTTTTGATTGGAGCATTTAATCCATTTACATTTAAGATTATTATTGATATGTAGTTGTTTATTGCCATATTTTCCTTTAAACTACATTCCTGTTTTATTAGATTTTTTTCCTGCTTCGTTCTGTCTACAGCAGGCCTCTTAACATTTCTTGCAGCATTGGTTTAGTTGTGATGAATTTCTCTAGGTTTTTTTAATTTGTCTGGGAAGCTTTTTATTTCTCCTTCAATTTGAAAGCATAGTCTTGCTGGATAAAGAAGTCTTTGTTGTAGGCTCTCGTTCTGCATTACTTTGGATATTACTTACCATTCCCTTCTGTCTTCAAGTGTTTCTGTTGAAAAGTCAGATATCATCCGTATTGGGGCTTCTTTGTAGGTGATTTACTCTTTTTCTTTTGCAGCTTTTAGTATTTTTTCTTTATCTCTTACCTTTGGTATTTTTGTTATGATATGTCTTGGTGTAGATATCTTTTGGTTCTTTTTTAATGGGGTTATTTCTGGTTCTTGAACCTGTATGACTTTTTCCTGCATCAATTTAGAAAAACTTTCAGCTGTAATTTCTTTAAACAGGATCCCTTCTCTTATTCTTTCTCTTCTCCTTCAGGTACCCCTATTATGCAGATATTATTTTTCTTCATGTTGTCACAGAGCTCTCTTAGAGTTTCCTCAGACTTTTTGATCCTCTTTTTTTTTTTGTTTTGTTTTGCATCCGTGCTTTTGCTTATCTTGTACACTAAGTTGCTGATTCAATCCTCTGCTTCATACATCCTACTTTTATTTCTTTCTAGTATAGTTTTCATTTCTGATATTGTGTTTGTTATTTCTGGCTTTTTTAAATGATTTCAGTGTCTTTTTTGATGCTTGCAATTTTATTATTTAGGTGCTCATTAAGTCCATTCATTGTAGCTTTGAGATCCTTAAGCATCCTAACAATCATTATTTTAAACACTGCACCCGGTAATTTGATTACTTCTATTCTATGCAGATCTTTTTCTGAGGATTTTTCTTGTTGATTCATATGGCTTGTACTCCTCTGTCTTCCCATTATTTCTGTTTGTGTTTGCAGGCTTGTTTGAGTTGTCGTCTCCTTAACTAGTAGAGTCATTTTTCTGTTTTATATATCTTAACTGGGTCAGGTGTGAGGAGTCTTTCCTTACAATGCCAGTCTAACAAGGGCTGTCAGGTCCAGAACTGATGCTCTCCATATCTGGCCTCTGATGTGCCCTCCATGGACCTTCTTGGCTAGAGCCTGAAGCGGACCAGTGGGGGTCGCTGCCTATGACTGGCCCTTCTCTATCTTTTTGGAGCAACAGAAAATTCAGATCCTGTGGCTGCTTCTGCTGAACCTAGATGCTGATTTTAATATTGACTTTGGCTGGCTTTTATCTACTTTTGGCCTGGAGTATGTTTGTTTAAATGTTCAAGTTCACCTGAGATCTACTTCCTGCCATCTCTTATTGGTGGCTACTTGTTGGGCTCAGTAGTATAAATCAGGGTTGGGTAAGGTATTGGATGTGGCTTGCCCCTTAGCCTCAGGAGTCATTGTACCCAACTTTCTTTTTTCTTTTATTATTATTTTTTCACTTCAGCCCTCAGAAGGGTGTGGCCACAGGAGTCCAATGGGTGTGACCTTTGTGTTCCTGAGGTGCAGTCTATTTGCAGGCCTGCCCTCACCATTGCTGCCACCTTTGGCATTCAGGCACCAGCATTGCTGATACTGGCCCCCCTGTTGTGGTTGCTGCAGCTTCTGACTTGCCCCCATGGGTGGAACTGTTTGCACATGCCTGGTCTGCAAGGCTTGGCCTTCCTCTAACCTCTGCTCCACCCTTGTGGACTGGCTTGCTTTTGCGTGCTGGGGTCACAAGCCTGGTCTAGTTCCCTGGCCTCTTCCTTGTCCCTGTGGTCTGTTTTGGCCTAAGCAGATTCTCCAGCTTCCACCGTGCCTCTGCGGGCAGGACTGTGTTCATGCGCTTTGGCCACAGCCATTGCTGGCTCCTGGCTTCTGCCCCTGCAGATGGGACCACGTTCCTGCTTTCCGCCACCTCCTGCCCTCTGATGAGCACTTAGCAGTTTAGTAGCTCAGACCTCAGCACACAATACTGTATCCCTGAAGGGCTCCTGCTTCTAAGTGACTCTGCTGTGAGTGTAGCAGGAGAGCTTCTGTTTGGGATCCCTTTGCTGGTATTACAGATTCCAGGAAAAATATTCACTTTAGTTTTGGGTAGTGACTCATCCCAGAGGTTAGGGTGGCTGTCCCTCAAAGTGTTTCTCCCTCTGCCTCCTACATTATACTCTCTTCCTATTACTCCAGCATTCTCAGCTCTCTTTGTCCCCATAGTCCCGTGTGAGTGGTTGTGAAAGAGGTTTTCTGTGCGGTCCCTTTAAGATGAATCCTGGTTCTGAGAAATCTGTCTTTCTCTCAGAAACAGTATCCTTACTTGTTTCGTAGCTAAATACTGTCTGTATGCCTCTTCTAGGTTCCGGGATACTGGGGCACAAGACTCTCCCCTCTCCGGTAAAACCCCATCACCACACGAGTCCCTTCGGGCTGCTGCTCACTCCCAGGAGCTGGGAAGACCCCTCCTAGTTTCCGCTTTTCCTACCAGTCTCAATGTGGGTTCTTTGGTTACTGACTCCTCTTGGTTTAGCCCAAAGTTGGTTTTTCCAGATGATTATTCTTAAAATTAAGTTTTAATCCACTTTGGTTCTGGGAAGTGGAAGTTGGAACGTCCGCCTACTCCGTCGCCATCTTGCCACCCTCTACAACTGTTCTTGATAGACACCTGAACTCAGCTGTCTTGAAGATTTACCAGGAACACCAGATAGGACCATGCTGATTAGGCCTGTGTTACTTCAGAAGAACTTGAGAGGAGGTGTTTCTGAGGCTGTATCCCCTTCCTTCTACTCATCATCAAGTCAGTGGCCAAGGCCTAAAACAAGATATGCTAATCTACCCCTACCCCCTATAATGCTCTCTCATGCAGCTCGGAGCTGACACCCTTTGATGGTCTTAGCCCACCTGCATCTAGGTGCTTTTAAAGTAAATTATCCTTTTGGTACACACTAGACTCGTGTTTTCAGTTCTGCTCTTTGGTTCTGCCTTTCATTATCTGATACTTATTTCTTTGCAAAATCACTTGCTGTTATAAGTTGCTTTTTCTCTCCTGAAATGTTTTCTTCATTCCTACTATTGCTTAGAGCACTGGACCATTAATCTTCAAGATCTGTGTATGGAAAAAAATGTATCAACAAAACACAAATGAGAAAAGATAAAATATAAACACTGTATTATTTATACTGATAGTAAATAACCAAGGTTCTCTGAGAACAGAGCTGTCAACAGCAGCAACATAGCCAATAACAGTAGGAACCACAGATTTTTCACTGGCTTTTCATCTAATATCTATAATTTTCTCTCTGGCTAGATATTATTTATTTGATAAGATTTATTTAATTATTAGATAATAGTGATTGCATATCAGTATTGTACACATTGCTGTTTTCAAAAAAGTGAAAATAAAATAGATAAATTGAACAACAGGTAGAGATAAAGGGTAAAGTGGAGAACATTCCAGAAAGATGAAAAAGCATGTGCAAAGAAACAGAGGTATGGGGGAGAGAAGTGCAGCCTTACAGAAGCTGAAGAACATTTACTATAGCTATAGAGGTCAATTTGTGCAGGAGAAGTGGTAAGAGGAGGCTGTGAAGGAAAGCAGGAATGGTAAGCTAAGTCATTTGAATTTTATTCTGCAGTGCAGGGGTTGGCAAATTTTTCTATCAAATGCTAGGGTAGAGTATATTCTATGCACATAAATGCTCTCTATCAGCATATTCTGTTTTTTCTTTTTCTACAATTGCTTTCAACGTTTAAAACCATTCTTAGCTTGCAGACAGTGCAAAAATAGGCCCGAGGCTAGATTTGGCCTGCAGGCCTCAGTTTGCCAACACCTACTGTCCTCAATTTTTTTATCTTGTCATATTGCCCCAAACTCCAGGCACTAGAGGAAGAGAAACCTGTAGAGTTACCTCCAAGGAGATAGGAGATCGCAAGGCAATAAAGGCAAAGTTTGGGAACCTTCAAAACAATCCACCAGGTTGCCCAGAATGGGTTATAATGATATCACCATCCTCTGATCCTATGGTTCAATTTAGTTTTTGAACACTGAGGTGACAGAGAATATGTAACTAAACATTTTGAAAAATAATACATACAGTCATGGATTTGGGTTTCTTATTGTGATAAGTATTTTGATCTTCAGAATTAGTTATTCTCTATCAGAGAAAATCTTTGCTTTTAAAGCCAGATCACCATGCGGTGAATGCACTGTGGTTTTGCATTATAATTTACAGATTTCTTTGAACAAGCTTCTGACTAGAAATCTCACCCAAACCAACGATGTTATTCTTCCTGTTTACTGTATCTATCACTCAAAGTAAAACGGCTCAGACATTGAAAAGAGGGGCTTAGCTATTGAGATTTCCAGGTTTGTTTAGCAAACCTAATTTAGCTCACAACACATGCTGACAGACATCAGGGGCATATCCCCCTGTGAAGAGCAAGCACCATACCTGTTGGAAGATTGGTATGCATAGAAGATGGTATGCATTTGGCATTCATAGCTCAGTTTTTGTGGCCTCTGGGCTGAGTCAGCGCTCACTCTCTGGCACCAGCACCCTTCCTACTGTGAGTCCAGCTGAGTGATAAAGCCCAAAGCCTTCTTGTGTCTGAGAAACATCCCTTGCTACTCCTCTGCTTAAATAAATTAAGTTTAGTACTCCTCAAGCATTAGACATCCCAATCTCAATGTGTCAGTTCTACCCGAAGTGTCAATTAATAGTTTCCCCAGTCCATTTTCTGGTTCAGCACAGGATATAGATCTGATTTTTCCTAAAATTGATCTTTCAGTGTGCATTTAACTGAATACCCAATGGCAATTCTTCTTGTTATAATAAATTTATTCAACTTTTTGACAACAATTTAAACTTAAACACAATAGAAAAACCTTTCCTCTGACCTTTCACCAGTTGTCAGTTCCCTTACTGACCCTGCTAATTATAGCTGACAAACACAATGAAAATCTTAAAATATATAAATATCTCATCATTTTCAGTAACTCAATGTGGTCTTATTTTCCTGATATTTGCAGTATTTCTTTTTATATTTATTCATTTCACATATAAATTAAATTTCAAGTAACTGAAATTTCCAGTAAACCTATAACATAACTATCAAAGTCTGTATATTTGAGAATAAACAAGAGTTAATTAGGTTACATTCTTAATAAAAATAAAAAGAATGAAAAATTTAGAAGAATAAATAGAAAAAAATTCTATAACTCAGACATAAACACAAAATAAGTTACCCATATAATTCAAAATATGAAAGAACTGTTCTTAAAACATGTCATTGTTATATTTTGATTTCCCAACTAACAATCATTACATACAATAATATTCAGAAATATAAAGATTAATATTTAAGTGTTCAAGTGGTCCAGTGAAATACAACCCTGTCTATTGCAAAGCTTATGCTTTTTAAAAAGCATTTTTATATTTTCTATGTTGTATTTAAAAAAAGTTGTAAGGTACCACTGTATCAAGTACCAAACTATATATGGAGATGCAAAAATGAATAAAATATGTCCTATGCTTGTTTATTATAGCCTAGTGGAGAAGATACTTATCAATACAGTAAAATGGAAAATGTGCCGTAAGAATGGTGTGTATAAATTATTGGAGTAACCTAAAAGAAAAGATAAAGCCTTCATGGAGGTGACATTGAACTCGTTCATTTGAAAGAGTTTTATAAACTGTGATTTACTACACAAGAGAAATGTCTTATCCCTCTTTTTGCAGTGAGAAACTTACATTCTTAGCCAGGTAGTTACACATGTGCTGCCTAAGCCACCTCTCAGGAATCGGGCCCTATGGGAAGATGCCTTTGTCAAACCTCTTGAACCCCTGAGTTTCCCAGAGCAAACAGGGTCTAAGATAGCAGAAGAGTAGCTGGGCCTAGGCGATAGGCAGTGGTGGGATTCAAATAATTTCACAACTGGTTCTCTGCTCTCATGACCATTTTAATATTAAAAAGATTTACCAAAAGGTAGTTTATTATTTCATGCATTTAAAACTTAAATAAGAACAATAGAAAAGGTATACAAAACTAGGCTATAAGAAAGTTTTAAAATATTAATGAAAAAATGTTAAATAATATCTGACAAAAAACAATAAAACTGTTTTTTAAGATATTTTCATATTGCTTCTCGATTGGCATCCTCACTTGTTATTTTCTTTGCTTTTATCCAAGCATCATCGCTGTGTGATTTATTCTTAACCATCTTTTCACTGTAGGAGTAGGATCCCATTCCTTTACCTATGGACAAAATGAACATTACTGCGTGCTTAGAATACGCTGCCGTGCTGATGCACGTTAAAAAAGAGTAAGAAATGTAAATTAGTGATTTCCACATTGGGTGGCTGTCCATGTGCCCACCTTAGAGAGAACCCTGATTACAAGTGCTATTTTAACAACTGGTATGCCGAACTCAACAAAATATTATGTATTGTTTCTGCCGAAATGGTGTGAGCCAGCTGAATCCCACCACTGGTGATAGGTCATGAAATAACCATTTAATGATTTTTAAAAGTGCTGAATGTTTTGGGAGTCAGGTAAAAGAAATTTATAGGAGATAAGCTCTCCAAAACAGTTATTAAACCTGTAAGAAAATTCTTGAGAGACCTTAATGGCCTTCAAAACAGAGAATTTGACAAATGAAATCACTGATTCAAAAGAATAAATCTCAGAAGCTTTGCAAACATTATTTTTCTAAAATTCTTACTTTTGAAAACTCAAACTTTTCTCTGTAATAATAATCTTTCAAGTTTATTAATTTCATCAATGTTGTCTATTATTTTCATCTTTTTCTTCCTTTCTCCATGAGAAACTGGTTTGTATTTCTAATCCTCATAATATTATTTCAAATATTTTTGAAAACTTTTTATTTTTGATAAATTATTAATCCAAATCAATAGTGCTAGTTTAAGAGCAGGAAGGTACAAATTCATGGTAGATCTTAATGTTTACTTGATTTGACTTGTTGCATGTTTAAAATTTTGGCAACAATTATTTGATTGACAAAATAATTTAATTTAAAAATAGAACAGTCATTTTGCCTGAATTCTGGTTTATTTCATGGATATCAGTAATGATATGTTGAGACCTATTCCATCAAGATCATGTTATGTTAAATTTCTAGAATGTATTCTCATCAAGTATTTATATTTTCCAATCTGTACCTTAATTATTTTTTTAAATATAAGAGATTGATATAAGAAATTTTGTTTAGTTATTCAAAGTTTCATAAAGCTTCTTGACAGTTCCAAATTTTAATATTGTTTTCAAAGAATGCAATTTGTTATTCTATACATCATAGCTAAATTTTTCTTGTATTCATTAAAATAATAGAATAGCTCTAAGCTCTGCCTGTAATTTAAATGAAGAACTAAATTGTTTGGATTATAGCTACCATCATCTACAAATGCTGAGACTCGATCAATTTGGCATTTTTGCATTATATTTATGGAAGTAAGAAAAATGGTAATGACTCACTTAATTTTTCTGTGGTTGTCAGATATTTCTATAGAAAAAAATATTGCTCTCACTTTATTAGACACTGTCATCTGCAAATTCTACTAGTTTTAGCAATTGACAGTGTAATGAAAGAAAATAAGTTTTTATCACAAATTGTACTATTGTTCTGAAAAAAAAAACTCTATCAAAATAATGGCAAAATTTAATAATGACTCTGTTATTGGCAGAGGAGTCTTTAGATCTTTACATACAAACTAATATGTCATCAACAGCAGCCCCTCTTCAGAGCTTTCCACATTTAAAATAAAATGGGTATAAATGACAAGATTTGAAAATTATTATGGTTGTACTTAACTGCTGTTTCATTTTGGCTGACATGGGAACTAAAAAATTTAGCAAAAACTAATACTTTCTTCCAGTAGTAAACTTATAACAGATTTAAAGTTCCTGAGCCATATGACTTAAATCCTGTTTTGAGAAAAATACCATGAGGAACTCAGAGAAAATGCTAAACATGAACTTGAAGGCCTCATTAATGACCCTTTAATGGAATTTTATATATTGTAGCATTTGTGTTGACAGATTTTGACAGCTTAATAATATCCTTGATGAATCAGAATGAATTTATGCTGAAGACCTATCACTCTCTTATGTAACTCATAATTATTGCTCCTTTCTTTGCAGGAGAGTTTTTATGTGGTACTGTGTGATAATATAAAGTTTTATGCCATGACTTACAATAGAAACCTGAAAACATTCCCTTCTAAAATATCATTGTTGAGCCTTAGGTAAGGACATTTAAGAAGGCATTTTCTGCCAAAAGCAAAGATAATAATTGCTAGTATATGCACAATTGTGCTATTCTAGAAATGTTAGCTTCCAGTATGCATACGGGCAGCTTCACCTGAAGCAGTGGTTCTTAACCTGGGTTCTATCGAACCTAGGGGTTTGATGAGTCGGTCTCAGGGGTTCGGAGAAGCCTCTGCTGCAGAGGCCAGAATAAAGTAATACTGTAATTTGTTGTGAGTTCATGCACTTTGTTGGTTTTGTTCTTTGAACAAGGTGATGTTCATGCATGGCTCATTTTGTGCACCAGTAAAAAAACATATACCTATGTCTTGAATTTGGAAAAAAAAATCATATTTTATTTATCACTAAAGAAGGGTTCGGTGAATGCGCATATGAAACTGGTGGGTTCGGTACCTCAAAAAAGGTTAAGAACCACTGACCTGAAGG
Organism: Rhynchonycteris naso; assembly: GCA_037038555.1. NCBI lineage: Eukaryota > Metazoa > Chordata > Mammalia > Chiroptera > Emballonuridae > Rhynchonycteris > Rhynchonycteris naso. The sequence continues at coordinate 49,377,404 of CM072997.1, read as the reverse complement.
AAAAAGACTGAAACATTTTTTATTGATATAAAGTTCTTTTCATGAAAGTTCAAGAACATTGATCTCATATCTTCTCCTCTAAAAGTTAATTTAGCAAGTAACTTAATTTTCTGGAAACTTACTCAAACTCATGTACACCCACAATATCCAATTAGAAATGATCGCACAATTCAGCATTCAGGTTTCTTTAAAAAAAAAAAAATTCTTTCCACAGTAAACTGAAATGGCCAGGTCTTAACACCCAACTTCAATAATGTGGGCTGTCCTAGGAGGGGTATAATCATGGATGAGGTGGCTCTCTACAACCAAGTCAATTCCTGAAAGGCTGCCAGCTGCCACCTGTCTCCAAGCAACACTATTACAGCTGGGGCAATAAGTCCTTTCCTTGAAGGGAGATTTGCACAGTGCATTCAAGATGTCACAACAGAAAATTTCTTTTTCTTCACCGCCCAGTATCCATTTTACCTTTCAAAATTGCACACCAAATTCTTTCTGAGCAATTACTTCCTTTACAGGGGCTTCTTTATGAGACAGTAAGTGACATTCTCTGCCCTCCTTCTGAAGTTAATGATCAACTGGAGGCTCTTTCCACGAACTTTAAATTTTGAACAGAGTGGAAGAAGGAAAAAAAAGGTTTACACTTTCTGGACTACAGGGTGGAGTCATCCTTGTTGCCCTGGTTCCAGCCCTGTTTTCTCCAGCTATGTATGCATTTTGTGAGCTGTACAATATTTTTCTAATTAACATCCCCCTTCTTTGATGAACTTAGCCAATTTCTTTTGTTTGCAACCAAATAATTAATGCTGGCTGTGCCACACTGAAGTGTTTAATCTTGAGTAAGTCTTTTTGAGTCTTGGTTTTCTCACTAGCAAATTTAGTATAATAAAATCTACCTTGCAGGGTAGAGCCAGGATAAGAGAAAGTATATTGGACCAGAATTGTAATTAATAGTCTATGGGTTAAAAAACTAATGAGGACAGTCTCTGACCCTCCAGTTTACACTGTCAATTTCTCTACTAGAAGGGCAAATGCCATATATGGAAATGTGGAAATAATGAGGATTTCTTGTTTGCAAATTTTTTTTTTTTTGAATTGGGTTTCACGTTGGCTCCTCTATATTGCTCTTCTCTAAAGTGCTGAGGAGTGACACTATTCATGAGAGTGCAGCATAAATTAATGGAATGAGGGAAGGAGCCAGTAATCTGTCTTCTAAGGAAATTTGTACCAATAGATAATCAGATGGAAAGTTAAAAAAAAATGTCCAAGGGGTTTTATAGAAAAAAGCCTTTTAAAAAAGCTAATATTAAAGAAGATGATAATAACTACCATGGGATTTAGTTTTATTAAATAAAATTTGTTTTGATGGGCATTTTTCATGTGTAGAGACACTGCAATTCAGTTCACGCTATATGTAATTTGGTGTGTGTATTTTAACATGTAGAATTTATTTGGGTTCCATTGTACTTTATCAAAAAATGAAGGATGAGTGGAAATGGAAAGATTGTTTAGTAAAGTTCTTCAGATGCTGTAGCTTTCAGACATCCCTCCTTTGCCCTACCGATCAGTCCTCACTGCCTATATCAGAATAATTGAATATTTTTAGTTGAATTAAAAAAATATATTCTTTCCAAATCTACTTAGACCAGCTTTGATCTCAACCACTTTTATATCTACTACATTAAAATAATATTATAAACTACCTCACATTTATATTTATTCACAGGAAAAAATAATTTCTTTTACCAATTTTAATCAAAATCAAATAGCCAAACTAGCTTATGCTACAGTGTTACAATCAGAATTCACAGGGGAAAGTAATTCTAATCTTGCCCTTTCTAGAAACGAACCTTAACTGAACTGTAAATGTTATGGCTGGAACCCTACTAAGGTGAATGAACTATTCTGAGTATTACCCCCCAAAGGGACTAGTTTAAAGAAGGTCTATGTTGACCTGGAGGATAAATCAGTTGGTTAGAGCATCATCCCAAAGTGTAGATGTTGTCAGTTTTATCCCCAGCCGGGGAAAACACAGGAACAGATCGATGTTCCTGTCTCTCACTCACTCTCTTCCTCTCTTTCTCTAAAGTCAATAAATAAAATTAAAAAAAAAAATTTTAAATAAAAAAATAAAGAAGATCTATGTTATCATGTTCTACCATTTAATGGGCTATTTGTTATAAGAGTTCTATCATACTTGAAAAAAGTCCTTTGGAACTTTGAATGTGATATTCAGAGGGGGAAAAAGGCCAACTATTATAATCACTGTCATAACTAATCACATAAATAATACTCTTTGGGTCAAAAACAGAACAAGTTATAGAAACACTGAAAAAATATAGCCAACCTCAGAGTTCTTCTCAATGTCACTAAGAACCTGAACTCAAATATAACTGCAAGAGAACTTGACAACTGACAGCCAACACATGGAGACGAGAGAGGGACTTGGATTGAGGAAATCCTCACATACTAAAGCTAGAAGGGAAATGAAGAAGAAAACTCTCATTTATTTAGCAAATACTATATGTCAAGTCTATACTAAAACTGTCTTAATTCATAAAAGGTTGTCTTAATCAACGTTTAAAATGTCCTTGTGAGAAAGCTAAGATTCCTTATTTTATAGATGAGAAAAGAAAATCACTTACCCTGGGGAGTAGCTATGAAGGCCAGAAATGAAACAGTAATCCAAAGCTATTCACCCCAATGCCCTCCATCTTTTACCAGACCTTCCTAGGGAAATTTTCTCTGTACAGGAAGAGGGGTATGATCTAGTGTTATCACACTATAGCTCTAAAACCCACTCAAAGTTGCCATGAATTCATTGTTTATTTAGTGGTCCCCCTGAACCATGAATTACTAGAAATAAAAATTAATAACTTACCTTTTAGTTACTTAATAATCTCTGATGCCATTGTTGAACAATTTATTAGAGATTTTTTCCCCTACAGCACCCGAGATCACTTTCTACACCCATGTGTGACATAATATATATGATATTATAAAATCAAGTACAAATGGAAAGGCTTTTTCTCTTATCATAATGAACTTACACTGTACTAAAACCTCTCAGTGTTTGCTATTAACATAAAAAATAAAAAGATCTACTTACATATTGCAATGGTTTCCTCATAATGAAAGGTCTGTGAATGTGCCATTAGTTAGAAATAAGTCTTATAGTTCAAAAATGACTTTAATGGACATATATAACACTTGAAGTATTGAGAGACTAACTAGCAATATCAGTTTAATTGTCAACCTACCCAAAATGCTAAAACATTCCACTCAATTTTAATAGAGAAGTGTCATTTTAAATTTCTTATACATTAAGCTAAATATACTAACAACAGTAATAACAATAACTTCCTGACCAGGCAGTAGCACAGTGGATAGAGGGTTGGTCTGGGATGCTGAGGATGCAGACTCAAAACCTGGAGGTTGCCAGGTTGAGCACAGAATCGCTGGCTTGAGAGTAGCATCATAGTCATAACCCCATGGTTTTTGGCTTGAGCCCAAAGGTCACTTGTGTGAAGCCCAAGGTTGCTGGCTTGACCCCAAGGTTGCTGGTTTGAGCAAGGGGTCACTGGCTCAGCTGGAGCCCCCTGGTAAAGGCATATATGAGAACCAATCAATGAACAACTGAAGTGCCACAACTATAAGTTAATGCTGCTCATCTGTCTCCTTTCCTGTCTGTCTCCCCTGCCTTCCTTTGAAAAAACAATAAATAAAATAAAATAAAATAAAAGAATATCCTAGTAACCCTTATTTGTTAAAGTTTTTCTCTTAAGTCAGCCATGAAAAAAAGTAGTTAAACTTTATAGATGTATCTGTCCAATTTTCCCAACACCATTTATTGAGTGGAGTAGATTTACACCTTCCTACACCACACACAGGAATAAACTCAAAATGGGTTAAAAACCTAATGTAAGACTCAAAACCATAAAAATCCTAGAAGAAAACATAGGCAGTAAAATCTTGGATGTTTCTCATAACAATATATATATATTTAAAAATCTCCTCAAGGAGAAACAAAAGAAAAAACATACAAATGGGACTACATCAAACTGAAAGGTTTCGAACAGCAAAGGAAACCATCAACAAAATGAAAAGACAACCCACTGATTTGGAGAATGTATTTACAGATACATCTGATAAGGGCTTAATATCCAAAATTTATAAGGAACTTATAAAACTCAACTTCACAAAACAAATAATCCAGTTAAGAATTGGCAAAGTTCCTGAATAGACATTTCTCCAAAGAAGACTTACCGATGGCCGATAGACATATGAAAAGATGTTCAACATCACTAATCATCAGAGAAATGCAAATTAAAACCACAATGAGATATCACCTCACACCTGTCAATAAATCAACAAATAACAAGTGTTGACAAGTGGATAAAAAAGCTGTGTTACTTAACGCTTACACAATGGAATACTACTCAGCCATAAAAAAGGTAATCTTACCTTTTTGACAGCATGGTGAACCTGTCGATTGTTATGCTAAGTGAAATAAGCCAGTCAGAGAAAGACAAGTACCACATGATTTTACTTATATGTGGAATCTAATGAATAAAATAAAGTAACAAATAAAAGAGAACAGATTTATAGATAGAGAACAGACTAACAGATGTCAGAGGAAAAGGGGGTTAGGGCTGGGTGAAGGGAGTAAGCAAAGGAGAAAATAGACACAGGTCACAGTATGGTAATTATAAGAGGGAAAGGGCAGTGGGAGGAAGAGGAGAGTAGAGGGAGATAAGTGGTTATGAATGGAGACAATTTGGAATGGTGAACACACTATACAATATACATTTTATATAGTATAAAATTGTACACCTGAAACTAACATAATTTTATTAAACAATGTTACCCCAATAAATTCAATTAAAAGAAAATAAATAAGTAAAGTTGATATTGTTTGTAGACCATGGCTAAAACTATTAAGCCTTAAAGTGTCTTTTTAATGTCACATCCTGAATGTTAGACCACAGATCTTGTCAGCATGTCTCTTTTAAGATAAGACTGAGCTGACCAACAACCTTGGATTTCTATTTCCCCTTAAAATCTAATCCCAATCACATCTCAAAATCACTGGCCTTACAACTGGCGTAGTTTGTGGCAGGATTTGGAGATCGGTATGGGGCCACCACCCCTGAGGGGTGGGGTAGAGGACTGGTTGCAGTTCTGACTTCCCATGGCTATCCTTTTAGGAGCTGTGGGCTGTGTGTTTTTTACTCAAGAGGACACCAAGAGTTCTGTTGCAGAAGCTGCTCGAGGTCGAAAGCTTCAGTATGAATTGCAAATCAAACGGCAGAAAAGGCTGGAATTGGAGCGAGCACTGGAGAAGGAATTACGGGTTCGCGAGTTGCAGTTTGCCCTGGAAGCTGAACATTTGCACCGGCAGTTGTTGGAGAAACAACTGCGGATTCAAGAGCTCAAGTCTCAGCTTCGGGCCAAAAGCCAGCAGCCACAGGAGCCTAAACGGTCGCCAAAGGAGCAGCAGCACCCGTGCCGGTGGACTGGTTTTGAGTCAGCGGGAGCAGGCGCTTGCAACTCCGTTTCTGAGGATGAGAAGGCTCAGGCTGAAGCTGCCATACGCACACTGAGAGCCCGACCAGTGGTCGCCAAGAAGGTAAAAACCCAGCAGCGTAGAGTCCCTCAGGGGCAGCCACAGCCTCCTGCCCAGGTAATGGAGCACTCTGTGGTCTGGCCCTATACCCAGGCAGAGCTGATGGAGTTGAGGGCACAATTTAGGCAGAAACCTACTGAATCCCTGGTAGCCTGGTTACTACAATTATGGGACATAGGGGTGGATGGCATCATGCTCTCCAGAACAGAGATGGAGAAATTGGCCGCCATTACCACACACTCCTCCTTGAGGCAGCGTCTTCAGAACTGCCATGGCAACCCAGGAGACCATACCCTATTAGAATGGGTGATGGCTGCCATTCGTATGGTCTGGCAGAATGCTGGAGAATTGCCAGGGGCAATGAGTCGGTGGCAGTGCTACAGCGAGTTAGTAAAGGTCCTTCGGGAACTAGGTATGAAGAATGCTGTTTTCAACCCTGGGTCCCGTGGGCCAGATGAGGAAGTGTTTACGGCAAAAATGAGGGAATTTATTCTTGCTAGCGCCCTGTCAGCCCTTTTTGGGTCACTTGTGGCTATCTTGGGCCCCTATGTGGGGCATCCCATCAATGCAGTTACACAGATGGTAGCAGATTTGGGAGAGTTGGAAGCCGCTAGGGATCATAAAGCAGTGAGGGCTGCTGCCCATGTTGCCCCCCCAACTAACGAGGGAAATGGGCCTATAAAGGTTACCCAAACACAGATGTGGGTAGATTTGATTGCGGCTGGAGCAGATAAGGGGAAATTGGATGGCCAGTCTAATAAAATTCTTTTGGAGCTTTGACAGCAGCTTAAACCAGAACAGAAGTTCCAGCCATTGAGACGAAGGGCCCCAGCAGCTACCAATAAAACATTTGGTGCGCGGGCAGCTCGGTTACAAGATTATATGATAGAGACGGCCGAGGGAGAGGAGAACTCCCAAGACCCATTGTACCAGTTTGAATAGGAAAAGGGCCGAGGGACCCGTCTAACAGGGATGGGCGGGGACCGGAGGCCACACGTGAAACTGGCTATCCACTGGTCCCCTTCCAATGTACAACGGGTGTTGGCCTTGGTGGATACAGGTGCAGAATGTTCCCTCCTCTATGGGAACCCAGAGTGGTTTGCTGGGACCCCAGCGGCCATTGATGGCTATGGGGGCCAAACTGTTCAAGTGAAGCCAATAACTATTCCATTGGGGATAGGAAGACTGCCTCCTAAGCCATATAAGTTGTATGTATCTCCTATTCCTGAATATATTTGGGGGATAGATGTCTTGCAAGGACTATGGTTGGAAACTACAGCAGGGGAGTTCCGGCTACGGATCAGGGTTGTGAAGGCAGTGTTGCGGGGACATGCATCACATTCTCCTTTGCAATTGCCCATGCCTTGGCATGTGACTAACACCAAACAGTACCGCCTGCCAGGTGGTTATGAAGAAGTCACAGCAACAATCCTCAAACTAGAAAAGGTGGGGATCATTAGGCCAGCACACAGTCCTTACAACTCCCCGGTATGGCCTGTGTGCAAACCAGACGGAACCTGGAGAATGACAGTAGATTACAGAGAACTTAACAAAGTTGTTCCCCCTTTGCACACTGCTGTTCCCTCGATAGCTAACATGATGGATTGGCTAAGCCATGAGTTGGGGACATACCACTTTGTGGCAGACTTGGCCAATGCTTTCTTCTCCATTGATATGGCTGCAGAGAGTCAAGACCAATTTGCCTTCAGTTGGGAAGGGAGACAATGGACCTTTACAGTATTACCCCAGGGCTATTTGCATAGCCCCACTTTGTGCCATGGGCTGGTGGCTGCTGACCTGGCTAAATGGAAACAGCCAGGGGCAGTTCGCATGTATCATTATATTGATGATATTATGTTAACTAGTGATTCTCTTCCAGAATTGGAGCAAGCAGTCCCTACCCTGCTATCCCATTTGAAAGCATTAGGCTGGGCAGTCAATGAGGACAAATTACAAGGACCTGGGTTATCTGTTAAATTCTTGGGAGTTGTCTGGTCGGGTAAGACAAAAGTTATCCCTAACGCAGTTATAGATAAGATCCAAGCATACCCCATGCCTTCTACGGTAAAACAGTTACAGGAATTCTTAGGTTTGTTGGGCTATTGGCGAGCATTTATACCCCATTTGGCTCAGTTACTATGCCCCTTGTACAACCTTATTCGGAAGGGGGTTCGTTGGGATTGGATTGAGCAGGCGTAAGGTTCATTTGCAGCAGCTAAGAGAGCTGTCAAGGTGGCACAGGCCTTGAATGTGTTTGATCCTGCCAGGCCCTGTGAGCTAGATGTTCATGTAACCTCGGAGGGGTTTGGATGGGGCTTGTGGCAACGAACAGAGCGCTTACGGCAACCTATTGGGTTTTGGTCCCAATTGTGGAAAGGTGCTGAAGTTCGTTACTCATTAGTAGAGAAGCAGCTGGCAGCTGTGTATGCTGCCCTCCTGGCCACTGAGAGTATTACAACCACAACACCAGTTACAGTCAAGACAACATACCCTATTGCAGGATGGGTGAGAGATTGGGCGACAAAACCACGTAGTGGTATGGCCCAAATGTCCACCCTGGCCAAGTGGGGTGCCTACCTGCAACAACGCTGTGCTCTTAGCACCAGCCCGTTGAGGGCAGAACTGCAGGAAGTCTTGGGTCCAGTCACCTATGCAACCTTAGAGTCAGGGGCAGCTGGGGCTCAGGAGGCAGAACCAGAAGTCAGTCCCTACCAGGAGGGGCGGGTGCCCACCCCTGAGGATGCCTGGTATACTGATGGTTCCAGCAGGGGCCAACCTGCCAAGTGGATGGCCATAGCCTTCCATCCGGCCACTGAGACTATTTGGATGGACACGGGTACAGGCCAAAGCAGCCAATGGGCAGAATTAAGAGCTGTTTGGCTAGTTGCCCACAATGAACCTTCACCTCTGGTGATCTGTACTGACAGCTGGGCTGTATATCGTGGACTGACCCTTTGGATTGCTACTTGGCACATTAACCAGTGGATGGTAATGCACCACCCACTATGGGGTCAGGCCATGTGGCAGGACTTATGGGAAATAGGACACCAGAAGCAGGTGACAGTATATCATGTCATGGGGCATGCCCCTCGAGCCCATCCTGGGAATGATGAGGCAGATACATTGGCAAAGGTGTGATGGTTGGAGACTGCACCTGCAGGTGATGTGGCACAATGGCTCCACCGGCGCCTGCTCCATGCAGGACAGAAAACTATGTGGGCTACGGTTAAGGTGTGGAACTTGCCTGTGTCCTATGCAGAGGTACTTGCAGCTTGTGAGCAATGTGCAGTGTGTTCCAAGGAGCACCCTCGGAGACCACTGGTGCCACCTGGACAGATCCAGAGGGGTCATTCATGTTCCACTGACACGATGGCGGATAGACATCATTGGACCCTTACCAAAGTCAGAAGGGTACCAGTGGGCGGTCACTTGTGTAGATACTGGTGAGGCAATGGGCTCAAGAGCTGGGGATGGACTGGAAATACCATGTTCCCTACCACCCCCAAGCTGCTGGTATCATTGAGCGGTATAATGGACTCTTAAAGCAGGGACTGCGACAGGAGGGGGGCACCAGCTCCCTTACTGGATGGACACGCCGCTTATGGACAGTACTCCGGATTTTGAATGAGAGACCTCGACGTGGGAGCCCAGCTCCAGTGGACGCCCTCCTGCATCGGGCAGCTGCCCCCATTCAGTTGCAGATATGCACCAAGGACATTTTACTCAAGCCAGGCTTTGGACAGCAGGGCAACGTGCTCTTGCCTGCCCCAACAGCCCTTCTTAAAGGCCAACGGCTTCAATGGACTTGGCCCTGGACTGTCCAGGCCCCCCATCTGAGATGGGTGGCCTTGTTGGCACAATGGGGAAAGGGACTAGAGGTGGACCTCCAGTTAACTCCTTGGGCAACCAGCACCTGGCCACCTAAGGTAGAAGTGTATTATCCTTTGAGTGCTCAGGGGGACAGCATAATGAAGGGCATCTTTGTAATTTCTTTATGGCCGATAATGAGTTCTCCTATTTTAGTACACGTAGAACCAGCAGATGCTGGTGTATTGGCCAATAAGGTTTGGTATGCCCGCTCAGGGCAGCCTCTGGTACCAGCTACGGTGCTGTCTGCAGATAAAACTCTGGCCTGTATTCTGCCAGAGGGAAAAGATTTGCCTCTCTTGGTGCCGTTGACAGTATATCAACTAAGGCTTGGCTTTAAGAGTAAGCTTTTCTCCACACCCTTGACTGATTGGATAATGTAGGGTGGTGTACTCTCCTGAGGAATCCCATTATACAGAGATTTCCTTGTTTGTATAATTGGATTAAAGGTTTTGATTCTACAGTATAAAGTGGCAGAGACCAGTAGCTTGAGGTCTCTCGGTTCCTGCTATTGCCATTGCAGGGGCCTCCCTGATCCCTTGACCTCCATGGGAAAAGCTGGTTTTCTGCTTCTCCCTTGTCTTCTCTTGTGGCTTGCCTGTATTGGTGAGACACCAATAAAAAGAATGACCTACCATCCTCCGACTCTGCCATTTCTTCACTGTCAGCCCGAATCCAATGGGAACCTGCATGTGAATGGCCACGATGGCGGCTCCTGGCCTTACAATGTGCTAAAGTTACATTGTATCAAACAGTATGAAATTAGGGCATTTAGGAACAAGGCAGCAGCATTATTCCTTAATGGTTACAAAGAGATTGTCTTTCACAGCATTTTTTAGATATGATAACATCTGTCTGTGCAACCTTTTCAAGAGGGATGCCAGTGAGAAGACATTATCCAGGTTTTATGTCAGTAACAGCAAACAAAGCCCAGGGCAAAATTTTATATTTCTTGTCCCTGGAGAGCTGGGGAAATAGTTCAGGTTATTGGAGTCTCAAGAAATCTGCTTTCTGGTAGTAGTGAGTTAGCTCTGTAACTCATTACAGAGCTTGTTTAAGGGGGATACTCCTTTAAAAGTCTTTTAAATGTTTTTTATATCAGTTTGAAGGATTTGAATCAAGAACAAAAGAAGGCTATTAGAAAGTACATGCTGTGACTACAGCACAAGGGAAAAAATTGCAGTTACCATGTCAGAGCCAAAATTTGCTTAACTCTCACATTCTCTAAGACTAGGGTTCTCTGCAGACATGGAATCTACAAATTGAGTCATTTTGCTCTCCCTGTTATTTCAAATTGGAGTCATGATTTTTAAGTCTTCCATGGACAGGAATACAGTAGTCAAGCATTCATAGAATCTCTCAGAACTACTTTAGGTTTTATGCGATGTTTAAAATACAATAAATCATCTACTAAGTTTTTGATGCTGAGATTAACATGATGTTCTAATATAAATACATATGCCAAAGTAAAAAAAATACACCACTGCCATTTATCCTACCATGGCCTCTCAGCCTTTTATGCTACTTAGCATATCACCTTACACTGCAGTTATTTTCTATAATTTATTAATTCTCTTCAGAGAATTTATAGTCAGAGACGATTATAGCCAGAAACATTGACTATATCTCTCATTAAGTATTCTTCCCTGATAAAGGAAAAGTGCTGGTAAAATTAAAAGGTCAAAGTAAAATTTATTGTTAGCGCTCTCTTCCCAATTAAAAAACCTTCCTTGCCTATATTTTGTGACTTTTCTTATATGCCTCAAAGCCACATGAAAATAAAGAAAAAAAGGTGATGAGTATTTATAGAATATAAAAGGATCCCAGTGAAGCATCCCATCCCTCCCCTGCTCAGCTTTATCCAACACCTACCCATTGTCCTTTTGGGCTAAACCCAGCCAGAATGCCCCAGCAAAAGTGCATATCTGTCCACATATGTCTCCCCATCTCCATCCCAGCAGCCACCACCTTCTGTAGATGTGCTTGTAAAATATTACTAATTTATCTTCTTTTCTCTAGTTCCACTTCATGTCTTTAGTTAATGCTATTTTCATCTCTGGCCTGGAAGATTGAAATATATTTCTAACTGCGGTCCCTTAAACTTCAGTCTCATTCCTTCAATCACATGAATTTTCTGAAGTCAAAGTGTGATTTTATTGGCTCTGCTTAAAATCCTTCAATAATTCATCATAATCTTTTGTAAGAAGAGACAAAACTTCTTAAAATAAAAGCAAGCACAATGCCTTTATTGGGTGACCTGTGGGCCACGCTAGCCTCAGTCCTCCATGTATCAACCAATTACTTCCCCTCTTCTCTGTCACACATTGTTGGTTAAATAGGTTTGTAAGTATGATATATAGGTTTGCTCGCTTATAGTTTGCATTGGGTGTGGGGCTGTAAGCAGGCAGGGTCATTATAGCCTAAGGCTTAGTTTTAAAACTAAGATTTCCCCACACCCTTGACTGTTGCATGATGATGTGGGGTGTTTCACTCTCATGAGGAATCCCATTATCCCTCAGATAAGTGACTTTGTATCAGAGACTTCCTTGTTTGTATATTGGATTAAAGGTTTTGATTTCTACATTATAAAATGGAGAAGACCCAGAGCTTGCTCTCTCTCAGCTCCTGAGATTAGCATTAGAGAGGAGAGCAGAAAAAGGCCATTTGAAGGAGAGGAGAAGCAGCCAAGATTGCAGAGTGTAGAGGAGAAGCCAGTTTGTGCAGAGAGAGGGAGATGGGGAACAGAGGTGAATAAGTCTGGTGAGCTAGAAACCTTTGATTCTAGGAAACTTGGATAAGTCAGTGGCTTTGGGAGCCCTGAATGGAAATGGAAGTGTTTTCCCACTGTTGGGCAGATAAAATATATTATGCTCACTTTGTTAAAGATGGTGCTGCCTACATGGAAGCCCATCACCCAGGTAATATTAGTTGCCCTTATGCTTGGGATGGGCATAATTATATTATTGGGTGTGGGGAACAGGCTGTAAGTAGGCAGAGTTCTTGTAGCCCCAGGCTGAGTTTTAAGAGTAAGCTTTTCCCCACACCCTTGACTGATTGGATGATGTGGGGTGGTACACTCTCATGAGGAATCCTCCCATTATGCCTCAGATAAGTGACTTTGTATCAAAGACTTCCTTGTTTGTAGATTGGATTAAAAATTTAGATTCTACACTATAAAGTGGGACAGGCTGGGAGCTTGCTCTCTCTTAGTTCCTGAGGTTAGTATTAGAAAGAAGAGCAGATTAAGGCCATGTGGAGGAGAGGAGAAGCAGCCAAGATGGCGGAGTGCTAAGGGAGAAGCCAGTTTGTGCAGAGTTTGTGTAGAGAGAAGGAGATGGGGAACAGAGGTGAATAAGACTGGTTAGCTAGAAACCTTTTGATTCTAGGAAATTCGGGTAAGTCAGTAGCTTTGTGAGCACTGAATGAGTGAGTTTTGGAGCCCAGTGTGTGTTTTTGCTTGCCTTTCAGGTACAAGCTAGAATTAAAGCTGATGGTTCTCTAGTTCTTGGCTCTGTTGTTTCATTACCGACTGTCCGAATCTAATGAGAACCTGCACGTGCCAGGTGGCTGTGATGGTGGCCCTGACTACTGGCTTTACACCCACTATGTGTATTTCTTGCCTGCTGGGTGCAATCTAGAATTAAAGCTAATGGCCCACCAGTTCTTGGCTCCATTGTTTCATTACCGTCTGTCTGAATCAAACACTAACCTTCACTGGCCATACACACATCCTTATCTCTACCAACATTCACCTCTCAATGTACAGAATGTTCCTCCCTTCTCTCCCACAATGAGCTTGTACTCATCCTTGAAAATAGTACAAATTTTCTTGTGAAGGTTTTCCTCTCATTGGTACAATTTGTGTTTTCCCTTCTCTCACTATATTAAAATTATCAATTTTACTCATTCAACAGATATTTATTGAGTTCCTTCTCTATTCCAGCTACATAGATTTACCTGAGTTCTGAAGAGAGTAAAAGCAAAATAAACATAAACTCAGTCTCATGGTGTTTACTTCTTGTGTAAAAGTATACACCCTAACCAAATAACCACAAAAGTATATAGGTACTAACTACAGTAATTGTTATGAAAGGATAGTAAATAAAGCTAAATAGACATGAAAACCTGAGCAGAAGGACCTGATCTAATCTTTATGGTAAAGGAAGGTGTCCCCGAGGAAGTCACATTTGAATAATTGTGAAAACTAAGAAAGGATGGAGGAAAGAGCAAAAGAAAGGGAGGGAGAAAGGGAGGGAGAAATCTAGTGGTGGGATTCAAATAATTTAACAACCAGTTCTCTGCTCTAATGACCATTTTAAGTATAAAAATATGACATGCGAAAAGGTAGTTTATTATTTCACGCATTTAATATTTAAATAAGGACAATAAAAGCGGTACACAAAACTAGATATGTTATAAGAAAGTTTTAAATTATTGTAGTGATCCCCTTGTTGGGAACTGCCAGTGTCACATGGAGGAACCTGCTCAAGACACAAACTGATGTCAAGAGGAAGAGGGAGAGCCTGCCAAGGGAGACAAAGAGAGACCTCCTGAATCTCCTTCTCCCTTAACTTTTATTGATCAGAAACAGAACAGAGGTAACATGATTACAAGGGAGGGAGATAAGGGGAAACCTGGTCCATACCATGATGGGCAGTAGTGGAGCAACCAAACGGCACCGTGACTGGCCCACCATGAAAACTGGAACGCCCACTAGTGGGCGGTAGGGACCAGGTAGACCAGCACTGCAAAAGTGGGTCGTTTTTATAAAAAGTTTGAAGATGTCTGCCTAGGGTCTAGGATAATTTTCTAAAACCTGTTCACATGCATTTCTTTGTGTCCACACAAAGGTCACTCATTCATACAGTCTCTTGGTGTTTGCATTCAAGAGACATTTACTCAGAGTTTTTAAACTAAAGTTTCCCAATCCAAGTGCAAGGCCAGTAGCCATGGTCACCAACACAGCCTCCTGACCCATGCAGGTTCAAATTTGGTTTGAACAGATGGTAATGAAACAATAGAGCCAATAAGTGGTGGGTCATTAACTTTAATTCTAGCTTGCACTCAGTGGGCTAGAAAAACACACAGTGGGAAAACACTTCCTTTTCCATTCAGGGCTCCCAAAGCCACTGACTTCTCTGAGTTTCTTAGAATCAAAGGTTTCTAGCTTACCAGACTTATTCACCTCTGTTCCCCATCTCCTTCTCTCTGCATAAACTCTGCACAAACTGGCTTCTCCCTCTGCACTCTGCCATCTTGGCGGCTTCTCCTCTCCTCCATGTGGCCCTTTTCTGCTCTCCCCTCTAGTACTAATCTTAGAAACTGAGAGAGAGCAAGCTCCCGGTCTGCCCCATTTTATAGTGTAGAAATCAAAACCTTTAATCCAATATACAAACAAGGAAGTCTCTGATACAAAGTCAGTTATCTGAGGCATAATGGGATTCCTCATGAGAGTGCACCATTCCACATCAAAAAGCATGGGAAAGGCTGAGTACTAAAACCAAGCGCCAGGCTACAAGAATCCTGCCTGCCCACAGCCCATCCCAAGCAAGAAGGGCAACTAATATTATCACCTGGGCAAGGGGCTTCCATGTGGGCAGTGCCATCTTTAACAAAGTGAGCATAATATATTTTATGTACCCAACATCAAGTCAAAAAAGGTTCAAGGTAAGACGGGTGATGTATAGCTAGTAGCCACGGCCACCAACATAGCCGCCTGGGCCATGCAGGTTCGGATTTGATTTGGACAGTTGGTAATGAAACAATGGAGCAAGAACTGGTGAGCCATTAGCTTTAATCCTAGCTTGCACCCAGTGGGCAAGCAAAAACACACACTGGGCTCCAAAACCCACTCATTCAGTGCTCACAAAGCTACTGACTTATCCGAGTTTCTTAGAATCAAAGGTTTCTAGCTCACCAGTCTTATTCACCTCTGTTCCCCATCTCTTTCTCTCTGTACAAACTCTGCACAAACTGGCTTCTCCTTAGTACTCCGCCATATTGGCTGTCTTTTCTCTCCTCCATGTGGTCTTACTCTGCTCTCTTTCCTCCTTCTAGAACGCAATCACTCTTCTCTTAAACAACATGATCTCTCTTCCTTTTAAAACCTTTTGGTGGGAAAGCCCTCCCCCAACACACATTAATACAGTCACGCCCATCCCAAGCAGGAAGGACAACTAATGATATCACTTGGGCAATGGGCTTCCCTGTGGGCAGCGCCATCTTTAAAAAAGTGAGCATAATATATTTTATCTTCCCAACAGGTGATTACCTACAAAACATTAATGAAAAAATATTAAATAATATCTACAAAAACAATAAATCTGTTCTTCAAGATAGTTCCATATTTCATCTTGATTAGTGTCCTTGTTTGCAATGTTTTTCACCTATGGAGTAAATGAACATTTTTACAGGTGCTTAGAGTATGCTGGTGTGCAGATGAATGTTAAAAAAGAGTAAGGAATGTAAATTTGTAATTTCTACATTGGATAGCTGCACAGACGCCCACCTTAGAGAGAACCCTGATTACAAGTGCCATTTTAACAACTGGTTTGCCGAACTCAACAAAAAATTAGGTATTGGTTCTGCTGAACTGGTGCAAACCTGCTGTGGGTCAAATAAGTTTGCAAATATGATGTACATGTTTGCTCGCTTATAGTTTGCATTGAATGTGGGGGACAGGCTGTAAGCAGGCAGGATAGTTATAGCCTAAGGCTTAGTTTAAAGACTAAGCATTTCCCACCCTTTTAATACTAAGATCTTCTCAACACTAAGCTTTTCCCCACACCCTTGACTGTTGTTGTATGATGTGGGTTGGTGCACTTTTATGAGGAATCCCATTTATGCCTTAGATAAGTGGTTTTGTATCAGAAACTTCCTTATTTGTATACTGGCTTAAAGGTTTTAATTTCTACACTATAAAATAAGGGAGACCAGGGTCTCTCTCTCTCTCTTCCTCTCTCTCCATTGCTGAAATTAGCATTGCAGAGGAGTGCTAAAGAAGAAGCAAGATGGTGGAGTGCTGAAGAAGAAGCCAGTTGG
The DNA here is from genome assembly GCA_037038555.1 of Rhynchonycteris naso. NCBI lineage: Eukaryota > Metazoa > Chordata > Mammalia > Chiroptera > Emballonuridae > Rhynchonycteris > Rhynchonycteris naso. The sequence continues at coordinate 49,360,873 of CM072997.1, read as the reverse complement.
TGCAGAGTGAAGGAGATGGGGAACAGAGGTGAATAAGGCTGGTGAAGTAGAAACCTTTGATTCTCGGAATACTCAGATGAGTCAGTGGCTTTGGAAGCTCTGAATAGAAAGGGAAGTGTTTTTCCACTGTGTGTATTTCTCACCGGCAGGTCCAAGCTAGAAGTAAAGGTAATGGCCCACCAGTTCTTGGCTCTGTTGTTTCATTACCATCTGTTCAAATCAAATGCAAACCTGCATGGGCCAGGCTGCTGTGATGGTAGCCGTGGTGTGGTAAGGTGCCAGAGAACTGTAAAACTTAGTATTGGCAATGCCATTTTAAAGAGGAAAAGTTACTCTTTCTGCCCAATCTTTTCTTTAGAAAATGGAGGGAAAAGGATATAGAAATCTCCTGATTTTCCAGGACAACTGGGTCATTTACTTTTAGTTCTCTGAAAGGATTAAGTTTATCTGAAGAACTTCCTTTCCTTTTCAATAAGAGACAAAATTTACATACCACCCTACACTGATTTTAGCTCTCCCTTCCTCCTGGAATCCTGAGATTAACATGTACCTCTAGGTAAAATAAAAGAGATAGACACTAAAAGGTTTATGAATGTATTTTGATATGCAAAATGAAATCATCATTGTGTTACATAGAAAGTTTTAATGTTTTTTAAATCCCCTAGACAAATGTTATAATCTTGTTAATGATTGTGTCATGCTGTCATGCTCTCCCCAATCTGTGTGTGGTCAAAGGACATATAACCAGCTTCTGAGATTCATTTGGAGCTGCATGATTTGGGTCAGATATGCCCTGTGTCAGCACTATGCGGCCGGCATATTAATTAATAAATCTTCTTTTAATAAAACCCTTCAAAATTTATCTGGATTTGTTGTCTCTACATATACCCATAGACGTGAGGTATGGTGCTTTACAGCATTAGTGAGGTACGATACTTTACAATATTTGAGGGCTCGTCTGGTGTAAAGCCAGTGACCAAGGCCACCATCAGAGCCACCTGACTAGTGCAGGTTCTCATTAGATTCAGACAGTCGGTAATGAAACAATGGAGCCAAGAACTAGAGAGCCATCAGCTTTAATCCTAGCTTGCACCCAGCGGGCAAGCAAAAACACACACTGGGCTCCAAAACTCACTCATTCAGTGCTCACAAAGCTACTGATTTATCCGAGTTTCCTAGCATCAAAGGTTTCTAGCTCACCAGTCTTATTCACCTCTGTTCCCCATCTCCTCTCTGCACAAACTGGCTTCTCCCTCAGCACTCCACCATCTTGGCTGCTTCTCCTCTCCTCCATGTGCCCTTAATCTGCTCTCCTCTCTAATACTAATCTCAGGAACTGAGAGAGAGCAGGCTCCCGGTCTGCCCCCTTTATAGTGTAGAAATCCAAACCTTTAATTCAATCTACAAACAAGAAAGTCTTTGATACAAAGTCACTTATCTGAGGCATAATGGGAGGATTCCTCATGAGAGTGCACCACCCCACATCATCTAATCAGTCAAGGTTGTGGGGGAAAGCTTACTCTTAAAACTTGCATGTGGGCAGCACCATCTTTAACAAAGTGAGCATAATATATTTTATCTGCCCAATAGTCCACCCCTATGTTCACTTTACTACCCACAATCTACACCACTGGCATCACTGTACAAGGAAATTAGGCACATTACACAAATTACAGCAATAGTACAAATCATACAGTTTGAACAATTACAAAGATACACACATTTCACCAGTCTCTGAATACTTTGCCAAAAGTGAAAAATGTCCTCAGCCTTCTCTCTTGCCATGGGAAAAGCTTCCCAGGGCAGAAGGGCCTCCAGCAAACCCACCCCCACCACCATCAGGGTATCTCACATTGTCCAAAATCCATAAGTTCATTCAATAAAGGAGTCAGTGCTCACTCCGGTTGTAATCCAGGAAATCAGTCCACGCACATGGGGTGTTAGCCTCCTCCCTCATTCCTGCCATCATGGCAGGTCTCACACTGTCCTAAAGAGAAGTATGTGGCAACAGCAATCAGCATTTCCATCTTTGCTCTGGGGAGCATGATGGCATCCACCCCTATGTCCCAAAATCGCAGGCCTACCAGCAGCTAAGCAGGCACTCCCTGCTGTCCCAGTGGCCACTTGGCGATGCATGCCTGGCTCTCGGGATGTCTGTTCATCCTCCTGCCGCAGCTGCCGCCGTTTACCTTCTGAAGTCTGTGAACTGCAACTTCGGCCCAATTCTCCTAATCTTCCAGATCAGAGCTGGAAATGCCAGCTCCCGCTGCTGGCTTTGAACCCCGGTCCACCACTGCTGCGGGCCTTGCTGCCTTGGCCCCAGCCTCATCCTCAGCCCTGGCCTCCTGCCGCAGCTGGCTCTCAGAAATCTCCACAACGTCCAGGGAAATCTGCAACTCACGAACCTGTGATTCCTTCTCCAGCAGCTGCTCCATTTCCAAGCAAATCTCACGAACCTGGTTGGTCTCTTCCTCTGGTGCTTGCTCCAGCTCCAGGGTTGGCATCTCTTTTCCCATGTTTGCTCCAGCTCCTTCTGCTGCTTGGCCTGCAGGTCCCGGGCAGCCTCTTCCATAGAGCTCTCGGTTTCCTCACACATGGCTGTAAAAGTCAGCCATCCTAGAGTCCCCCAAAGGACAGCTATGGGAAACCATAACAGCAGCCAGTCCTCTACTCCACCACTCAGAGGTGGTGGTGGTTCCATATTGATCTGTATCAAATCCTGCCAGAGACTATGCCAAATGTAAAGCCAGTAGCCAAGGGTAAGGATCACAGCAGCCTGGCCAGTGCAGGTTCTCATTAGGTTAGGACAGTTGGTAATGAAACAATGAAGCCAAGAACTGGTGAGCCATCAGCTTTAATTCTAGCTTGCACCTGGTGGGCAAGCAAAAACACACACTGGGCTTCCAAACTTACTCATTCAGTGCTCACAAAGCTACTGATTTATCCGAGTTTCCTAGCATCAAAGGTTTCTAGCTCACCAGTCTTATTCACCTCTGTTCCCCATCTCCTTCTCTCTACACAAACTCTGCACAAACTGGCTTCTCCCTCAGCACTCTGCCATCTTGGCTGCTTCTCCTCTCCTCCATGTGCCCTTAATCTGCTCTCCTCTCTAATACTAATCTCAGGAACCGAGATAGAGCAAGCTCTCGGTCTGCCCCACTTTATAGTGTAGAAATCCAAACCTTTAATCCAACCTACAAACAAGAAAGTCTCTGATACAAAGTCACTTATCTGAGGCATAATGGGAGGATTCCTCATGAGAGTGCACCACCCCACATCATCTAATCAGTCAAGGTTGTGGGGGAAAGTTTACTCTTAAAACTTGCATGTGGGCAGCGCCATCTTTAACAAAGTGAGCATAATATATTTTATCTGCCCAACATCTGGGATCCGGTGTTTTGTGTCACTGGATAGAGACACCTGAATCGGCTGATCTTTCCTGGGGACTGCCTGAGCCCACTGGAATCTCGAGAGGCGCCACTTGAGGCATTTTTAGGGCTCCCCGTTTTCTTGTAGGGAAACAGACAGTTCTTTGGTAGACACCCCCTGATTCCCAAGTTTGACGATTTGGACAATTCGGCAGAGAAATCAAGGAGGTAGGTAAAGCAACTCTTCTGCTTTACTGAATTTTAGATTTTTCTCTGTTCTGAATTCTTGCTTTGCTCTTTGTAACTCCGGAGATATGTAGATAAGGCAAATCTTTTGCTTTGCTGTTTGTGACTATAGAGGTGTGTAGGTAAAGCAACTCTTTTTCTTTCTGAGTTTTTCCTTTGCTGTTTGTGACTCTGGAGATATGTAGGTAAAACAGTCCTTCTGCTTTACTGTTTGGGACTCTGGAGGTGTGTAGGTAGAGCCAATCTTCTGTTTTGCTGTTTGGGACTAGTCTGCCTGTCTGGATCTGCTGTACGGGGATAGCACACAATCTTACTCATGCAGTGGGCTCTTCAAGACTGAGACATTGGTGGAGAGTTTAGGGTCCTGCCTTAGAATTATCTGGGATGCATCTGGTTGTACTCTGGAAGAGAAGTCTATTTGTGTTTGCTCATTTATTTGTACTCTAGGAAGACAATTGGTGGGAACTGAGTCAACCAGGTTGATTAGTTCTGCTTTGGGCTTCCAGAGGCATCTGTTTGTGTTTGCACAATTGTTCGTGCACTATGAAGACCATTAGTGGGGACTAAATTAAACCCCAACTTCCAGAAACATTTGGTTGTACTCTCAGAGAAATACCTGAATGGGCACATTTGGTGGTGCCATATTTGGGGGTGCTTTCAGGAAGAGACCTTAGTTAGGACTGAGTTAATACTGAGCTGATCAGTTTTGTCTCAAGAACTCCAGGGACACCTTTGTGTTTGTTGAGATCTCAGTCTTTGTTTTTAATGTTTCTGTCTAACACCCCTGAGTAATTAGTGTGTAAGTGGAAATCTCTGGTGCCTGAACCTAAGCCCTGCCAGGGACATGGCCTGAAAGCACCTGAGAGGAAACTAAGGGGAACCCCTTCTGTTGGGCAGATGAAATATATTATGCTCACTTTGTTAAAGATGACGCTGCCCACATGGAGGCCCATTGCCCAGGTGATGATATTGGTTGCCCTTCTTGCTTGGCATGGGTGTGATTATATTAATGTGTGTTGGAAACAGGATATAAGCAGGCAGGATAATTATAGGCTAAGACTTAGTTTTAAGACTAAGCCTTTTCCACCCTTTTGATGGAAGGTGGTGCACTCTCATGAGGAATCCCATTATGTCTCAGGTAAGTGACTTTGTATCAGAGATTTCCTTGTTTGTATATTGGATTAAAGGTTTAGATTTCTACACTATAAAGTGGGGCAGACCAGGAGCTTGCTCTCTCAGTTCCTCAGATTAGCATTAGAGAGGAGAACAGAGAAAGAACACGTGGAGGAGGCCAGAAGCAGCCAAGATGGTGGAGTGCTGAGGGAGAAGCCAGTTTGTGCAGAGTTTATGCAGAGAGAAGGAGACGAGGAACAGAGGTAAATAAGTCTGGTGAGCTAGAAACCTTTGATTCTAGGAAACTCAGATAAGTCAGTAGCTTTGTGAGTACTGAATGAGTGGGTTTGGAGCCTAGTGTGTGTGTTTTTACTTACCTGTTGGGTATAAGCTAGGATTAAAGCTAACGGCCCACCAGTTCTTGGCTTCATTGTTTTATCACCATCTGTCCAAATCTGATGTGAACCTGCGCTGGCCGGGTGGCTGTGATGGTGGCCATGGCCACTGGCTTTACACTTTTCTTTGTGTATTGAGCTGAGTGTGTAAATAGTAAGGGATCTGTCTTGTCTCTTTGTCAGGAAAATCTCTAATATAATTTTAATTGAAATAAGTAAAGTGTGCTCATTTAAATTTCTTAATTTTGATTTGTGTATGTAAAGTCTTTGTTTAATGTTTAAATGTGTCTGATTTTAAGGCCTGGCTTAAGTTTTTATGTCAAAAATTGGAAATTACTGGCTTAAAATCAGAGCGCAAAGGTTAAAGGAAATTTATAAACTACATATTGGGTTAGTGGCTATCTGCCAAAGCCCACAATTATAAAATCTCTTTTCTTGGATCCAAGACCTCTGGCTTCAGGGCACTCTGTCTGATTTTTCCCCTGAAGAAATTACTCTCTTCTGTTGGCTTCTTCCTCTTGTCTTTTGTAATAATTAATACCTTTATAGTCAAACATCCTTTATCTGAGTACTAATTATTGTCTGTCTTATCTTTCTTGCTTTTATTGGTGTACTAATTCCTGCATTCTCCCAAGCAGTTTCAATTTTCTGAATTGGTGCCCCAAACATTAAATATAGGAGGAGAAGGCTGAGGAATGCACTCTGGAAAGTGTTTCTCTAGCCTCTGGGAGTGAAGGGCTGGCAAGTAAGCAGTTTGAGTGAGAGAAGAGTGAAAAGTAAGGCTGGGATGTGCTATGTGCAGAATGGTGGGGGAAGGGTGCTACAGTAAGGTGGCAGGGACAACTAAGGGTAAAGTGACTGGAGGAAGTATAAAATAGAAACTGGTTTCAGATATCCAGATATCCACCTACTGACCAGAAGAGGTTTTGCCCCTTTGGAAATACAGAATAGGAATAGTATTAAAATTAAAACTTTGCTTTAAAAAGTCTTAAAAAAAGAACAGGAAACAGGGCCAGGTAGAAAGGTTTAGATTTTAGCAAACCATGGATGTGGACCTTGCTGGTTCTCAGTTCCTTTAAATGAATTGCATTTCCAAAATGAGTAATAGGATTATAGGAGATGGATTATCAGGGACCCTCTGGCTGCTCTCCCTCTTCCCTCCCTAGGACATGGGGTTTGCGTGGGCCCTCCATGGTTGGGGGTGGTGGCTTGTTGCCCTCCACTGGTTTGTAAGCAGTCAATCAATAATTCATTGGGGTAGTAGTTTACAATCCTCTTATTGTAAACTGTACTAAAAATGTACTAATAATAAGGCACATAGAATTCTATAGTCTGCCAAATCTAAAGACTTCCGTTTTGTACCAAGGATCCCTTATTGTGTAAAAAGTATTTACCATGTTAGAAATGTATATGTTATTTCAAAAGCCTTTTGTTAATTCTCCTTTTTATTTGCTATTTCATAGCCCTGTGATATTAAAATCTTGGTTTAAATACTAGAAAATATGTATTGGTTATTAATAATGCCTTTTTATGTAATGTTTAGTTTATTATCATTTTTGAAGCAGTATTTTTCAATATTAGGTCAACAAACCTAGAGTAAAAAATATTACTATTGATTAGCCTAGAAAATAAAATTATAGCATAAATAAGGTATGTTTTCTTAAAATATAAAAGGAATTTGTGATTAAGTAAAATATAAAATTTACTGGTCATTCCAAATAGTGTTTGTAACTAAATCATTAGAATGTAAGACATAAATTTAATAGGAATATAATTTAAATTCTTTTTTCCAAGTGACTTCTAGAATTAGAAAATTCAGAATTCCCTTTATGGGGGATCCTCAAGCTCAAGCAGGACTGTTAGAATTTGTTAGACCAGGGGTCTGAAACCTTTTTGGCTGAGAGAACCATAAAGGCCACATATTTTAAAATGTAATTTTGTGAGAGCCATACATATGTTTAACAATAAATACAAGTAAATGTGGGCATTTTATGTAAGACCAACACTTTTAAAGTACAATAAGTCTCTGAGTCCTTTTTAATAACATTGTTACGCTGTTGCTAACCAGTGATGAATAAAGTACTTCTTACCATTAATGCAACTTCTGGTGCTGCATGGTTTTACTGATGGCTTTGTAGTCTGGTTGATACGTGGTGAGATTAAGCTTCATGCAGGCATTGAGACTTTCATCCATTAAACATGATCATAAATTGGTCTTAATGTTCTTTAGATGTGAGAAAGTCTGCTTACATGCATATGTAGACCCAAACATTGTCAATACAGCAATACTCACATGCTGCAGTTTGTGGAATGTGATGGGAAGTGCGTTCCAAGTTTTGACAATCAGCTCGTCCATGGTTTGAAGTGTTTTCATTTCTCCCCATTTGTGTTTACTCGCCAACTCTGCTTACTGTCGAGCAAGTCTTTCCAAACCTTCATTCAGTGACTTGAACTTATTCACCCACATGTTTGAGGCCTTCAGGTCAGCAGTTTGTAGCTCAAAATCTCTGACGGAGATACTGGGATCTAACTCAAGTTGGCACTGTCCACTGCACACTTGTGTGGATGGGTGATGAACTTAAAAAGACGAGTGCGCTCATGAAATTCTCCAAAGTGCATTTTGAATGACTGCAGGAGATTAGATGTGAAGCCTACTAGCTGCTGGAGATCAAGGTGTTGAACAGGGTTACTTGTTGTGCATGCACCTTTAAACTCTTCCAGTTTTTCAAAGTGTAGTAAAGGACCTGTTTTAATGTCAGCGATGAAAAGTTCCAGTTTGTTTTCAAATGCTAACACTGCTTGTTGAAGGACTAAGACTGTATTTCCAACACCTTGCATTTTCACATTGAGCTAAGTCAGATGTTCAGTCATATCTATGAGATAGTAGAACTTCAGGAGCCACTCAGTGTTAGCTAACTCAGGATGATCGACGTTTCTCATTTTAATAGAAGTCCAAATTTTGCTCAGACAAGCCGCGAAATGGCTGATCACCTAACTTCTTGACAACCAATGCACATTGCTGTGCAGAAGCAGCCCAGGATAATCATTCCCAACTTTATCCAGCAGGGTTTTAAACTGGCGATCATTTAAATAACAGGCAACAATAAATTTGACCACCCGAATGACCAGCGACATCACCTCACCAAGCTGCTTGCCACACATCTGAGAACAAAGTGCCTCCTGATGTAGGATGCAGTGAAAACTTAGAATGGGTCTCCTTTCATGTTCATGAAGAAGCGCTATGAATCCTCTGTGTTTCCCCACCATGCACGGAGCACCATCAGTACACACCGAAATAAGTTTATCCTTCGGTAGATTATTTTTCTTTAGCAAACTCAGTGAAAGACTGGAATAAATCCTCCCTTCTTGCTCTCTTTCATAGGCAAAACATCAAGACTTTCTTCACGTAGTGTGTCACGAATAGCATACCTTGCAATCATGCTGAACTGGGTAAAATGGCTTATGTCTGTTGACTCATCCAAAGCAAGAGAAAATAATGGTGCTGCATTTATGTCCTTCAGTCGTGTTGCCTCAATTTAATTTGCCATCATGATGGTATGATTGTGAACAGTTCTTGCCGACAGAGGCATGTCTTTTATTCTTTTGATTATCTTGTCTTTATCTGAAAAGTCATCAAAAAGTTCATTGGCAACATCAAGCATGAATGTTTTGGCATACTCTCCATCTGTTAATGGCTTTCCGTTAATTGCTAAAGCACCAGCAAACTAGCCGAATTCCTGTCACCTTGTTGGGTCCAGACATGGAGTTGCTGCTGACTAGCTTGCATTCTGCACAGTAGCTCTTGACATGCTTTCTTTCTGCTATCCCCTGCTGGATATTTCGATGCAAATGTATTTTGGTGTGTCTCGAAGTGCCGCTTTATATTTGACTGTTTCATCGAAGCAATTTTATCATTGCATATTAGACACACTGCAGAACCTGCTCTCCCCACAAAGGCGAATTTCTCTGTCTATTCCTGCTGAAAAGAACGGTACTCCTCATCATTTTTTCTTTTAGCTATCTTCTTCGTCAAAAGGGTTTCTGCTATTAGCTAGATGACTACTTGATTAAAAGGAGGGAAATTTACCTCCTGACCTCACAACAACCTGTGTACATTATGCATTATCCAATAAAAATTTGGTGTTATCTCAAAGGACAGCTGTGATTGACTCCAGCCACTCACAACCATGAACATGAGCGGCAGGAAATGAATGGATTGTAATACATGAGAATGTTTTATATTTTTAACATTATTATTTTTGTATTAAAGATTTGTCTGTGAGCCAGATGCAGCCATCCAAAGAGCAAGATCTGGCTCGCGAGCCATAGGTTCCCTACCTCTGTGTTAGACAATTGAGACCACCTCAAGAAAATGTTTCTAGTTACCTAGCTTAAATAGAATTCTAGCTCCCAGGTAAGTGAGGAAGATGAAGATATTTTTCATCAGTTTCTGTGAGCCAGGATAGAAAAAAATACTGATGCAGTCAACTTAGTCTTTTCTAGAAATTAGAAAATATATTATAAATTTTAAAAGAATAGCATCATCAGCAGCCTAAAATAAATAATTAAATAAAACTAAGCATTTTGGAAGGGACATTGCTTCTCCCTTAATCACATAGCTTTTCCTGGCTCCCAAAGATGACTGGTTAGTCAATGACGGGTAAAATCCCTAAAAGAAATGGACAACCTAAGACAGGCACAGTCGATGGGGGTGTCATCAAAAGAAGGTTTAAAAACTAACAAAGGTGAGGCTCAGACCCTTACCTCAACAATACAGGTCAGCCACTGACCAGGACACCAAAAGAAGGGAGACTCCCTAAGAACTCAGAAATAAAGAAACAACCCAAAACACTGAAAATGCTACCTAAAACCAGTACGGTTTGTAGAAAATTTTAGTAGCTTTACTAAAACCCTTATTGCTAAAGGTTTATTTGCAACCAATTAAAAAAAAATATTTGCCAGCAAGGAAAAAATAATGAAAAAGGCCAGACTTAGAATCTGTTGCAGAAGGCATATGTTGGGCAGATAAAATATATTATGCTCACTTTGTTAAAGATGGTGCTGCCCACGTGGAGGCCCATTGGCCTGGTGATGGTATTGGTTGCCCTTCTTGCTTGGGATGGGCGTGATTATATTAATGTGTGTTGGGAGCGGGCGGTGGGCAGGCAGGATCCTTGTAGCCTGGGGCTTGGTTTTGGGACTAAGCCTTTCCCACCCTTTTTGATGTTGGACTGGTACATGCAAAAAATGAAACTAGACCACAAATTCACACCATTCAGAAAAACAAACTCAAAATGGATAAAAGACTTAAATGTAAGTTATGAAACCACAAAAATGTTGGAAGAAAACAAAGGCAGTAAACTCTGATATCTCTCATTGCAATATTTTTGCCAATATATCTCCACAGGCAAGTGAAATAAAGGACAAAATAAACAAATGGTACTATAGTAAATTAAAAAGTTTTGCATATCAAAAGACACCATTAAAAAAATAAAAAGATAACCCCCATAATGGGACAACATATTTGCCAATATGTCTGATAAGGGGTTTATAACCAAAATTTATAAAGAAATTCTGAAACTCAACACCAAGAATTAAACAATCCCATTAAAAAATGGATAAAGGAGCTAAACAGACACTTCTCCAAAGAGGACATACAGATGGCCAATAGGCATATGAAAAAATGTTCAACTTCACTAATCATCCAAAGAAATGCAAATTAAAACCACAATGAGATACCATATCACACCAGTCAGAATGGCACTCATCAGCAAAACAACACAGAACAAGTGCTGGTGAGGATGTGGAGAAAAGGGAACCCTCCTGCACTGCTGGTGGGAATGCAGACTGGTGCAGCCACTGTGGAAAATGGTATGGTGTTTCCTCAAAAAATTAAAAATGGAACTGCCTTTGACCCAGCTATACCAATTTTAGGAATATATCCTAAGAATCACAAGACACTAATTCAAAAGGAGATATGCACCCCCATTTTATTGAAGCATTATTTATAATAGTCATGATCTGGAAACAGCCCAGGTGTCTGCCAGTGGATAAGTAGATTAAATAACAGTGGTACATATACACAATGAAATACTATGTGGCCATGAAAAAGAAGGAAATCTTACCTTTTGTGATGGCATGGCTAGACCTGGAGATTATTATGCTAAGTGAAATAAGCCAGGCAGAGAAAGACAAATATCATATGATCTCTCTTATATGTGAAATCTAAAAAAGACAGTGAACTGAGAAATGGAATAGAGGCAGAGTCAGGGTCACAGGGACCAGAGGGACAGCAGTCAGAGGGGAGGGTAATGAGGGGAGGATGATGAGGGGAGGATATCAGTGAAGTTGAAGGGATTAGTAAAATTATATATACATAACATAATACAGATAACAGGACAGTACATCCCAGTGGTGGGGAGGGGGGCAAATGGTGTATAATAGGGGGCATATAAGGGGTAAAAGTGTTATATTAAGTGGTACACTTGAATCGATGTTAACACAATTAAAAAATTCAATAAATTTTTTTTCAGAAATTAAACTCCAGTCTAATCTTGATTGTACCCTTCATAATGCTACCAGAATGTGAAATTATTCTTTTCTGTGTTATGTGCAGGTACCAAGGATTTTATGCCTATGAACTTTTCTTAATGTTACTTCTTCCACCTAGAATGTTCTTCCTGCATAATCACATCTGATTTATACTTTTCCGGAACATTATTTCTGCCCATTGTTCCTTGTCAAAAACAATCTTTTCATAGCTTTCTCATGACATTTACTTTCAACTTGAATCATAGTAATTTTTGATCATGTTTTTTCTTTTCTATTAGATTGGAGGTTTTTTTTTTTTTTTTTTTTAAATAGTGTTAAGAAACTTAGGATGCATTCAAGGCATTTGTTTAGTCTTTTTTGCAGCTGTGTGTATCATTGTTCTTACTGTGTGTATCATTGTTCTTACTTAGGTCAGAAACAATACAATTTTCATTCATAAATTATTGTCATCAGTAGATAGGTAAATAGGTTTAAATAATTTAGTCTGTGTTTTAGAGTTTAGTTTTAAACTCAGACAAGTAATGTAATACAGTGAAGAAGGGGACTAGATTACCTTGGTTCTAAGCCAGCTATGACCTTAAGCATAATTAATGACTGAGTTTTGTTTCATCATATATAAAATGAGCCTGTATCTTGAGATGCTGTGTAGTATAAATAAGATAGTACATGTGAAGTAGATAGTGTTTATTATTACTATTATTATTATAATAATTATTATTATTTTTACATGGACAAAGAGAGAGAATCAGAGATAGGGATAGATAGGGACAGACAGACAGGAATGAAGAGAGGTGAGAAGCATCAATCATTAGTTTTTTGTTGCTGTCGCAACACCTTAGTTGTTCATTGATTGCTTTCTAACATGTGCCTTGACCGCGGGCCTTCAGCAGACCGAGCAACCCCTTGCTGGAGCCAGCGACCTTGGGTCCAAGCTGGTGAGCTTTTGCTCAAGCCAGATGGGCCCACGCTCAAGCTGGCGAGCTCGGGGTCTCGAACCTGGGTCTTCCTCATTCCAGTCCCATGCTCTATCCACTGTGCCACCGCCTGGTCAGGCTATTATTACTATTATTTTTATACTCTTTTCTCAATTCAGTGCAGTGGTACAGCTATGGATAATGACATATATTAGATTGAGAAAATGGCTTTATATCATAATTTATTATGCAATTTTATTCTTTCTTTTTCACAGGATTTGGGGAAAAAAAGTCAGTAGTAGGATTCAGCTGATTTTCACCAGTTCAGCTTAACTGACACCAAATTTTTTGCTGAGTTTGGTGAATCGGTTGTTAAAATGGCACTTGTAATTAGGGTTCTCTCTAAGACAGGTGCCTGGGCAGCTGCCCAGTGTGGAAATTACAAATTTTATTTCTTACTCTTTTTTAATGTTCATCTGTGCAAATGTATTCTAAGTGCCCATAGTAATGTTCATCCATCCGTAGGTGAAAAAAATTTGATGGAACTATGCTTGTAATATTTATTTATTCATTTCATAAAACTCATTATACCTTTGTGAAATACTACATTTTAATTTAATTCCCTTGCATTTGTTACTTTAGTAAACATATAATGTAAAGAGAAAAAAATGCCAAACAACCAAGGGGTCACAAGCTTTCATTAGAAATATCTTAAATAATAGTTTTATTGTTTTTTGTCAGGTATTATTTAATATTTTTTATTAATATTTTAATACTCTTTCTAATAACATAGTCTAGTTTTGCGTACCTCTTCTATAGTTCTTATATAAGTATCAATGCATAAAATAATAAACTGCCTTTTTGTATATATATTTTTATACTTAAAATAGTTATTAGGGCAGAGAACCGGTTATTAAATTATTTAAATTCTGCCACTAAAAGAAACTCCCTAAGAACTTTTACTAATTTTAGAATGTTATCACATAAGAAATGTAGCCTACCTAAAAATCCATTGCATACTAGACAAATTAAATCAGAATTCTGGGGGTGGGATTCAATCATTCTGGTCTTTGAGCTTTCAAGGTGATTCCAATGTTCAGCCAATGCTGAAAAAGTGAGTGGTCCAGGACTAACAGTATCAGTATCACCTGAGACCTTGTTAGACATGCAGAATTTTGTCTTCTATCTCAGAATCATAATGTGCAGTTTAAAAATATTTCAAGATTATTAATTGCATGTTGACATTTTAGAAGCACTTTAGAACACTACTTCGTAAACGGTAGCTGAGCATAAGCATCCCCTGGAGGGTTTGTGACAACACAGATCCCTGGGTCTCAACTCCAGGTTTTTAGATTCAGTAGGCCTGGAAGGAAGCTGGATCATTTGCATTTGTAACAAGCTCACAGGTACTGCTACTGCTGATCGTATGTAGACCACATTTGTAAAGAGGCATTGTAGCCTCCCGTGTCCTTACTGCTGAGGAACGGGAGTGGGAGGAACACTCACACATTCCACAGCTCATTAGGTAAGGAGGGAGTCCAGGCTGCCGAGAGGCAGTGACCCTTCTTCCTGTGCAGTTTGCTAAGTCACTCTCTCCTGTTGAGGGGAAGAGTGAGTGCACTGGACACTGGACAGCAGGGTTCCGGCTTTCTCCCAGACACTTCTGAAAGAGAAGAGGCATCTCTTCACGTTACAAGGTAGGAACTCAAAAAAAAAAAAAAAAAAAAAGGACAAATGGGTCCTCCTCTACTAATTCTGGTCTCCCAGGGATGAGATCTCTTCAAAGGAAGAGGAGCTGTATGCTTATCTTATTACACCACATATATGGAGTAAAATCAAATGTGGAGAGAAAAGACTTCAAAGTACCCAGGGAAAGAGAATTCAACAGAAATGTGTTCAAGAGTGATTCTCAGTGGTGTGTCAGGTGCCTATGCTTTCTCTTGCCTCTGGTGTTCACTACTGAAGACTCTAGTCAGGAAAGTATAAGCACTTGCGTCCTGAGAATATCCTGATACCAGAACTTCCTGTCCTCAGAAGTGGTCTGACATGTTCGTTTTATGTGAAAAAGAATGACGAGAAGAAGCTCCGGCTCCCCATAAATGTTATATTGAATATGATGTATAGGAATTTTAACTCAGGTAGCCATCTAGTACTTTATGTGAGAATAAAGGTTGCAGAACATTTTAGGCATTGTCTCTCAGTTTGGGAGCCTTTCACTCCCCTCACACATGCATATCATGAGGTTCATTAGGTTTAGCCATTAACATTAATGGGATTTAATGTACAGTGGGACAGAAGAGGCCCCGACTTTGTAAGCTGAAAGTGCTTATGAAACCAATGGTTAGAAATCATAAAATACCTACTTGTCACAGAGGCATTTGACAACTTTTCGTAAAATTCCTAAAGATATTCACTTATGGGCTTTATTTCATACCAATGATCCTTAGATCTCACTGGCACAGGAGGAAATGTCGGATATACATTAAAAAACAAAAATTGTAAAAAGTGGTCTGTGATGTTCCATTTGAGTCCTGAGTCTTAAAATGGCTGTTTAGTACATACTCACCTGTTTTCCATCAAGATTTTATTTTGCAGGTTTTAACTACAAATGTGGGTAAAATGAGACTGAAATAAATGGATTAGCTGTGGTACAGGAAACTCTGTAGGAAGCCCAAGAAAGGAACAAAACATTAAAATAACTAACGAATAAGAACAACTGCAAATGGAGAAACTTGGTGAGGCAAATGAGAGAATGAAAAAAACTGTCAGGTAATAAAGATGAGAGTGAAGTATAGGGCTAAGGGGAACAGTAAGGGGGAGGTTGTGACAAACATTTTGATGACTACTGTCACAGCATAGGGGCCATGAAAAACAACAAGGGAAGTCAAAGAGATAGAAGTGTAGGTTGAAGAGGATTGAAAAGGAGGAGGTGGTGGATACAAGTGAATGGGACGGAGTGCTGAATAGAAATTAGGCAACGTCTCAATATAACATTACTCTCTTATCTACAAGAATAAAAAGAGAAGCAAGGTAAGAGGTCTTGTGATTAAATAATGTAAACATACATATGCTTACTGTGTGGTGAAAACTTGAAAGCTGAATTGGTGAGCATAATTATGTCTTGAAATATTTTAAGAGCTGTGTAGAGGAAGACAAATTGGGTTTATTCACTATGGAGATAGTGCCAAAGGGAGTACAGAGGCAAATTCCTTCAGAATAAAAACTAATTTACCTGTGGGGAAAAACAGCTGTGTTGGGCTGAATACAAGCACTTTGCATGATTAGTGCCTGAGCACATGGCAGCGCCACATCTGTGTGGTCTATGTGAGGCTACAGGTGCTTTCCCTTGGTGCCAGTTCTCCCAGGTCACTCTCCCACCACTGCGAGGTGCAATTTTCCTGCTCCCTTGTCCTCCACTGTGAAAAGCAGGCTTTCCTTTGTTTATTAGTTCTTTTCCTTTTTTGTTTATTTGCTCGCTTGTCTTTGCTCACCTCCAAATACTGGTATGGTCCGACGCTTTCTTGCTCCACAGTTTCTCTACCCTCTCTCTGCCTGAATTCAATGAGAACCTGCCTGGCCTTAATTAACACCAGCATTACACTACTGAAGAAAGTCTCTCAAGCAGGCCTACTGGGGCAAATTCCAGTTTGGGTTCTTAGCTGCCTTGCCATCTGGAATGCTGGTGGTGCTATGAAAAGAGTAGTATATTTTACTAGAGGAGAAAAATGTTTTAGTTACGGTGAGTAGGAACAGACATTTGGAATCAACAGACATTTGGAAAAATAAGAAAAAATGCATGGCTTAAGAACTTTAGAGTGTTTATTTTCTTGCAAACAGAGGCAGGCAAGTGCAACAGTAGGAATTCAATTAAAGAGAGAGGGCTCAGCTGAAGGTGATTTTGTTGATGCCACTGCTTGTTGTTTGTTTAGGGGTCTCCTCTTCATGGTAGTGCCACTGTGAGAAAACTCACATGTCAGGTAAGTTAACAGTGATTCAGGGCAGTAGTGCGTGTGCTCTAATTAGTACCTCCTTGTAAGTTCCTGAGAAATGTTTGGGAGATGTGGGATCTCATTTCATGAAGTTGTAAACCTGTGACTTTAATGAGCCTGTGAATCAGCTGCAGGGCATTACTGACAGCTAGTCTCGCCTGCTTCTGACATCTTAGTGTAAATAAACCCAGTGAGCTGACTTTCACATTGCCGCATGTATGCTATAGGATGTATTTCTTCATGGGGCGGTAAACCCCTCTGTATAATTAAGTGACTCCACTGTTGCCCTTTAAATATTTGCTTATGCCTCTGTACCTTCACACATTCCTTCTGAGCCCCAAACTTTGTACATCCCCTTTCCTGGGACATAAACTCCCTCCCAATGACTTACTCACAGTGCAGACACTGCTGGGACATCCTTCTTGATTAGCTCCTCCTGACATGTCATGCTTTCCCTGGCACCCTTTCTTGCCATTTGCCTCTTGTGGTCTATGCTTGCTGACCTGTTTTTTGGATTTCTGCTCTATGTACTTTATAATGCCTATACTTTTTAAAACTGTTATCTACTATCATTGACTGTTTTCATTATTATTTATTTTATTTTTATTTTATTCATTTTAGAGAGGAGACACACACACACACATACAGAGAGAGAGAGAGAGAGAGAGAGAGAGAGAGAGAGAGAGAAAGGGGGGGGAGGAGGGAGGAGCTGGAAGCATCAACTCCCATATGTGCCTTGACCAGACCAGTGCAGGGTTTTGAACTGGCGACCTCAGTGTTCCCAGGTCGATGCTTTATCCACTGCGCCACCACAGGTCAGGCAATAATGCCTATACTTTTGATCTGATTTATCCTCTTCAAGATGAGGACTTTTCTTTTGATTATCTCCCAAGTCTTCAAACAAAGTGGTTGGATCATATTTGTTTCTTCTTTAAATGTTGACTCATTTGGACTATACTTGTATTTGTTACAAAAACCACTTTCACCTTTGTGGAGTGTGTGACTTTCGTTAGTAGATTATATCTGACATTTGGAAAATAAGTCCTGGAATGATAGACATTTGCTGGAAGGAGTCCTATATTGTTTCAAGCCAAGATCCTTGTTTCCCAGGTAAGGAAAGTCAGAACCAGCGAGTTGATGTTCTTGCGCAAGGTCGTTCAGAATAGAAACTGACCAGGGTGTCCAGACACTCAGTCTGGCTTTTTCCTATAAAGTGCTCTTTCACTGATAAGGTACAGGGGCAGCTCTTATGGCTGGCAATTAACTTTGCTGGGTCAAATCTGAGACTGTTCCATAGCCAAGTGCTGCATGATAAAAGAGGAGACAAAATTCCACCAGTAGAGTCTGAAATTAAACTGAAAGGAATATGACATGGTTATTTAAAAATGTTTAATTTTATAAAACTCAGTAGCTCAAAGTAATTATAGAGCAATAAAAGGTGAGCTGAAGCCTCAGATGGACCTGAGGAAAAGATAAGGCTAGACATTTTAGAACAACCACTGTTCTTCCTACAAAACATTTTCTGGTTTTATTTTCTATTGTCTAGTTTTCTTTTTATTAAACTGGCTGGGTTGCAAACAAAGCCATGTTAATATAACACTCTGTAGGCTGAAAGCAATTTATTCATGAGTACATCTTTCCTTAGATGAGGAAAAACATCTATTTAAATAACAATATTGCCCTACAAATTTAAAATTTTATACTTCTATACATGCATGGGTTAACTTTACAGCATATTAAAGAGCAGAACTTTAATCAATTCATATTTACTTATAAATTTATACTTTAATAATTTAGCTTCCCTCCTTTAAAATATACACTGAAGAAATAGGAAGTGAAGGAAAAAGAATTAATTGTTAAGAAATTTTGCTGCCAACTCTAAATATAACTTTCACATTTTGGATATAAGAATTACTTTAGGTCCTTCAAAGTTAGGAGTGATTCCAAATGAAAGGTCACAACATGCATATAATTTTTCATTTGTAGGCAGCAGTTTTGAGAAACTAGAGGAAGATTATTCTTTATCAAGACTTACTAATGCAGCCTGACCAGGCGGTGGCGCAGTGGATAGAGCGTTGGACTGGGATGCGGTAGACCCAGGTACGAGACCCTGAGCTCGCCAGCTTGAGCGTGGGCCCATCTGGCTTGAGCAAAAAGCTCTCCAGCTTGGACCCAACGTCGCTGGCTCCAGCAAGGGGTTGCTCAGTCTGCTGAAGGCCTGCGGTCAAAGTACATATGAGAAAGCAATCAATGAAAAACTAAAGTGTTGTGACGGCAACGAGAAACTAATAATTGATGCTGCTTCTCACCTCTCTCTGTCCCTATCTATCATCCCTCTCTCTGAATCTCTCTCTGTCCCTGTAAAAAAAAAAAAAAAAAAAAAAAAGACTTACTAATGCAGAGGAAAAATTACTACTTTTAGAGAAAATTATAAAACTTTTCAATTCTCTACTTATAGGGACTGAAACTGTTCAGTAAATAAACAAGAAAAAAGCTCTCTCAATTTCATAGAATGGTTATTTAATAAAGAAAAGTAAAGCAGGAGGGAGAAAGAAAAAGATATGTTTGGAGGAAGAGCTAAAAACTACAGAAGTAGATATAAGATACAAGGACAGACAAATTGCGATAGAGAAACAGGCAGAAATTCAGACACACAGAGGCTGAGCTGGGTTTTTTGGGAATAAATAAAATCCAGGCTACACAGTGTTAATTTTTTAAAAAGAAGTCTAGAATCAATTTTATGGAGAATAGATCTAGATTTCAAATTAGTGATGAAAAACTATGTTTCTGCTTTTTATTTTTTTCTAGGGTTGCTAGTACTACCTTTAGAGAGTAGACCCCTTATAATTATAATAGTAAAAAAATATTGCTTATTTTTAATTACTTCTTTACTGGATCATACACTTTCCTTATGAGTCTTAAAACATTAAATACTTTTGAATTTTTATAGTGGGAGTGTGTGGAAGACATGGACATTGGTATTGATGTGACCACTAAGTACATGTTATAAAGATCTCATAAAACAAAGGCAGAGGTCAGGGCTAGTTTGTGAAGTGAAGTGTATCTATCTCCCCTGGCTCAGTGTTGAACTCTAGGCTGAGAGCAAAGGGGTGGAAAGGGGGGTCCCACCTGATTTTGTCCCTTCAGATTTGGCCACTTGCCTCAGTTTTATTTATCTTTTTTATTTTTTTGTTTCTCTTTTTTTCCAAGTGAGAGGAGAGGAGATAGAAAGACAGATTCCTGCATTCACCCCAACTGGGATCCACCAGGCAACCCCCATCTGGGGCCACGCTCACAACCGAGCTATTTTTTAGCACCTGAGATGAAGGCTCCAGGGAGCCTTGCTCAGTGCTCTTGCCTTGGTTTTGACAATGTGAATGTTTTATTTTTGCTTTCAACGAAGCTGTGGAAACAAAGTGTATTAACATAGATGTAAACATTAATAACTCTTTGGAAGAAAAACAAGTTAAAACAGGCTATAAATAATAATATAGTAATACTTTAGGTCTTTTTAAATTATATACTCACTATTTACTGTGTAAATTTCTATTTCTTTTCTTCCTTTGTCAAAGAGCCTGAGAAAAGTTTACACTGCATAATCAACTCTTCCACACATTTTCTATGTATAATTTGTAATGTATGTGTTTAAAAACTTGTATAGTTATATATAAATGCATTCTAAATAAATAGTATACAAGTCACATTGTGATATACACATATGCATAGTTTTATTTTCTGAAAGAGCAAACTTGTGGCCAGCTGAGTCCTCTCTGAGATAATTTTGCCCTTTGCTTGAAAGACTAGGCAGTGCCTCAGTGACAGATCAGAGAAGATAGTGTTCTATTTTAAGCAGAAAGGGGCTTAATACAAAGGATTAGACATGAACAAAAAGTAGACACTAGGTTCCAAGAATGACTCGCATCCAGAATGAAACAGAACCGACACCCTGGGAAAGCCTCTACCTAGGGGACTTCTACTAGCATTGTCATCTCAATACACCACCTGCAGCTATGATTCAGGGATAGAAACCCAGAACTGATAGTTGGTGATACAGCTGCTCTAATTGCCTCTAATCCCTTAGGATGGAGAAGGGATACTGAAGAACTAAACAAACCTAACATGTCCAAGACTTTGTAGAAGAGCTGAAGAGGAAGGCAGGGGACTCTTGTCTCACCCCCACCTTTCAATTCTCATCCATCCTAACCTATACTAAGAACATAACTTCAAGAGAATGTGGGAAGTATAATTTCCACATCTCCCACAAGAAGGATAATGAAATGGAAATGCATTATACTAATTCACATTATCCATCATATAGAGATGCCATTAAATGACCTGATGAAGGAGAGCTGGTCAGATAACACATTTATCCTCCAGCTTCCCCAGTGACATGTCAGAAATTAGGCTAAAGTTGGTGCATTTAATTTTTGATCCCATGAAATAAAAAGGCATAATTTTAAAAAAATGAAAGAATAAGTTGTTCTACATAAACCCTAATTTTAAGCACTTTTATATATCTCTCACCGTATATTGGCTTTCTAATGAAAATAATGATAAAGGGAGAAAACATGATTAGAGAATTAAATATCAATGAACTTTATTCCTGTAACTCTGAGTCTTATTCTTTCTTAGTTAAAAAGTTGTAAATTTTAAAATAGACATTTTCTGATAATGAAAGTCAAAGAAAACTCACATGCTAACCTACAACTTCTCTCTTTCACGAATACCCTAAAAAAAAGTATCGTTTAGAAAAGCTATGTCATTTAAATATTTTTTCAACTATTTAATGCAGACAACATATACTTTTTTATCTCTCCAGCAAAGCAACTTCATAGTTTATCTGAAATGGATGTTTTAGGGGCAGTTTGTGACTACTGGGGACTTTGGACTAGAGGATTGAAACATTAAATGGTGATAGCAGTACTTAGAAGAGTTTCATAAAAATAGAAATGTTTTGTAAGGGACCATGTTGCCTGGAGAAAGCAAAGGGGAGAGGCAGGGGAGGCAGGGAGCCCCTCTCTCTAGGACTGATTCTAGAACTGTGTGAAGAGTTGCTGGATTTTTTAAATATATTTTATTATTATTAATTTTAATGGGGTGACACCAATAAATCAGGGTACATATGTATAATGAAAACATCTCCAGGTTATCTTATCATTCAATTGTGTTGCATACCCGTCACCCAAAGTCAAATTGTCCTCTGTCACCTTCTATCTGGTTTTCCCTGTGTCCCTCCCCTCCACCCTATCCCACCCTTCCCTCCCTCCCCCCACCCCGTAACCACCACTCTCTTGTCCATGTCTCATAGTCTCACTTTTATGTCCACCTCTGTATGAAATCATGCTGGCGAGGATGTGGAGAAAAGGGAACCCTTCTGCATTGCTGGTGGGAATGCAGACTGGTGCAGCCACTGTGGAAAACAGTTTGGAGATTCCTCAAAAAATTAAAAATTGAACTGCCTTTTGACCCAGCTATCCCACTTATAGGAATATACCCTAAGAACACCATAGCACTGTTTGAAAAGAAGAAATGCGCCCCCATGTTCGTGGCAGCATTGTTCACAATAGCGAAGATCTGGAAACAGCCCAAGTGTCCGTCAGAAGACGAGTGGATTAAAAAGCGATGGTACATATATACTATGGAATACTACTCAGCCATAAGAAATGATGACATCGGATCATTTATAACAAAATGGATGGTCCTTGATAACATTATACGGAGTGAAATAAGTAAATCAGAAAAAAAGAAAAACTAAGAGTTGCTGGATTTTATGTTACTTAGACAGTGCCCTATAAACAGCTCCTGACTGACCAACAAGGAGCTGTTTGACTTGTGGAGGGCAGTTTCAAGTAAATGGACAACATTCTGTTTGGAAAGTCACCACTCTAATCTAAGGTAAAAACTGATTAGTTTATTTGGGCGGATTGCATGCTGTTTTCCTAGCAGTGATGGCAGTGATGGAAGAACTGAACAGTGGTAAAAGCCCTTATATTTGGGTTTTTACTGATGCATGGGGAGTGACCAGAATTCTGGGTATGTGGTGAGATGGGAGTACAGGGGACCTGCTAAAGGGATGCCCACATAGGGCATGGTCCTATTAAAATTTGAGAGGTGCATTAAAGTAGGACATGTTAATGCCCATCAGCACTCCTTTCCAGAATTGGAAGGGGATTGGAATTGCCAAGCAGATAGCACAGTGTATGTTTTTGAGGTGGCTACCTGGGTCTATAAATAAGTGAGTACGGGGGCACTGCAGCCATGCAGAGATGGGCTGGATCCAAGTGTAGACCTCTTGTACCTTCTGAGGCACGAAATGCCAATAAGAACTGTTATTTTGTCTGCCAGCATAGGAGGCACTGCAAATGACTATGTGACAGATTCTCTGGGAAGAAGGCCCTGAGCATAGCTGGCAAGTGAGAATGATGCTGGTCGTGGGGGTGCGGGGTTACAAGTGGATCTTTATTTTATTTTATTCATTTTAGAGAGGAGACAGAGAGTGAGATAGAGATGGATAGATAGATAGAGAGAGAGAGAGAGAGAGAGAGAGAGAGAAAGGGGGAGGAGCTGGAAGCATCAACTCCCATATGTGCCTTGACCAGACCAGTGCAGGGTTTTGAACTGGCGACCTCAGTGTTCCCAGGTCATTGCTTTATCCACTGCGCCACCACAGGTCAGGCACAAGTGGATCTTGACAGGAATAGGCACCGACTCTGTACTGAGCTTTGCTTACCTGATGGTACAAATGCTCAGAGTATTATAAAACAACTTGGACACAAAGTTCTGTAATTTGGATGACTGGCCTCACTTCTTCAGATCAAGGAACACACTGTATAGCCAATAATGTCTAACAATGAGCAGAGAAATATCCTCCTCAGTACTAGTTTGATAAAGAATTGGAACAGATAAATAAAACATTCATTGTCTAAAATGGGAGGAGATAAAGGCAGTAAGGGCTATTTACATGCCTTCACAAGTGCTTACACTCAACGTGAACATTAGTTAGGGCTAAAAATGTTCCTACTAGATACAGTCCTCTGTTTTTCTGGTAGATCTGGGGAAGAGACAGTGGGAAAAGATGCTGATATTTTTTCTTCCCCACATCACCTAAAATTTTTTTCTACATACTAAAACAGTTTATTCCATGGCACTATCTCCAATTATTCTCCTCAATAATATAGATTATTGAGGATAGATGCTTGACACTCTCTCTGCATCTATCTACTGTAATGGAGATAAATGGACAATCATTTTGAATAGTCAGGGTTGTTCTGATTGAAGCACTTGCACAGTTAGTCTAACTCCAATGTCTCATTATTGAGTAGAATAAATTTTTTCTCACAAAGCAGTTATCCATGTTGTGATTTTGTTTCTTTATAATCATTTGAAATTGTGTTTGAAATAAGCTTTAATGCAATTTTCTCAGTTTAACATAAGCTATTTTTAGCAGCGGAAAAGCTCTGATTGCATTTTTTTTCATTTTATTCCTTAATATATGATGGGCATCTATGTTTAATCATATTTACAGACTACCTCAATGAATACAACGGAGTTACATTATCTTTAAATAAATGAATGTCAACATGTTCCAAGGTAACAAAAATAATTGCATCCTGGTAACAGTCATTATCGTAAGTTATGGTTTCTAGAAGAAAATGCACTTATATTTTTTAATAAGGTGCAATATTATTGTCTATGTTAAGATGATAGTGTTTTCTGCTTCATATACAGACTGTAATATCATGCTAATTTAGCTAGCAGACCCTACAAATAGATGAAATTCTAAATATAAACCTGAAATTAACAAGATTTTTGTTTTTCTTTTTGAAACTAGAATGATGGATGTTATGAGTACCTTAGCAGAAGTAATATGAAGTTGCCATAATCTGACAGACCTTAGAACTTGCATCTACTCTCCAGCTAAAGCAGATAACAGGGGCTAAACCATTATCCTGCATTTTTGTAGCAAAATATTTTCAGATTTTGAGTGGAGGGTTTTTGTGCAAATCAATCTGGAAATGCCTCAGGAGAAATAATGTCCTTGTCCTTAATACAGTAAAACACAATAAAATGGGGTGTGGGGGGGAGATATATCAAATACTCATTTTCTGTAGTATAAGTTTTTACTAAATGGGTAGGTTGGTATTTGGACAATTACAATGTGGCGTATCTCCAGGAGGTACCACTCAAATTATAGCCTATCTGATTAATACTCCAACAACTGGTGCTGTGCACACCCGCATGGCCATCCATGGTTGCCCTGTATGTCATAATACCTCAGAAATATTTTCAAGGATGAGAAAGGGCTAGGAAGACAGTCTCTGAGATGATTCAGAAAGTGTTACAGCATACATTTTTTAGTGAATAAGAGAGTAACATTGTTTTTCATACTCTTTTCAAGCTCAAATCTCTCATTATAATTGATGGTACTGATCTTAAATATGAGATTTAAATTTAATTCCAGGTAATAATTAGACAGATTATTATATCTCTGGGCCTTACTAGTTGCCTCTGTAAAATGTGAAATTTAGACATCAATAGGAATTTTTAAACCTTTTATTCTTACCAATGGAACCCTTAGGGCTCAACAGGATTGCGAAATAGGTTGCCTGGTTTAGTTTTCTTTGGTAAGTTCTAATATGTGGAAGGAAACCTCAACCCTGATTTTCCTTTGTAAATATGGAAAAGACTCAACTGTTGAATGGCCAGAGTATTTCTTTTGTTGTTGTTCATCATACTCAGACTCTATATCAGGTAGTATCTCATACCTATTTTGTGTTTATTTTTAGAGTATATATTTAGATACCATATTCTAAGAATTTTGAAGAAATCCTAAAATCACTCTTTCTAAGAGGCTCTGGGGTCAGACAGGCCTATTTGAAATTGAGTTTTGGACATGGAATGCTTATGGATATATAGTATGAGAAAACTATGGAAATACTCTTGTGCAGTTGAGTTGGCTTTCTTCTTGTACTTCCTCATGAGAGGAAATTGTCTTGGACAGCTCTTGGTGGAGCACACATAGACATACCCTGCAACCTAGAGCCAACTCTACACTATGGAAGCCACATCCTGGCTGATGCATGTTTATGAAATCAAATATTGTATACCTCTGAGATTTGATTTGTTAGTATTATAGAGTAGTTGAGTTTAGTTATTTATAGTTATTATTGTGATCTCATTAAATATCAATATTCCTCTTTAAAATTTCACATAAAAACTCAATTTTATTGCACCTAAGTTGTACCAATAAATCATTAATTTTAAAAACAGTGTTTGTTTTCTTGGTTGGATAGCTCAATTAGTTAGAGCATTGTCCAGATATGCTAAGGTATTGGGTTTGATCCCTCGTCAAGGCACACACAGGACTCAACCAGTAAATACGTAAGTAAGTGGAACAATAAATCAATCTTTTTAATATTTCTCCTCTCTCTCTCTCCCTTTTCTCCCCCTCTTTTCTTCCTTCTCTCTCCCACACCTTCTCCCTCTTTTTTCTTCTTCCTCTTTCTCTCTCTCTAAAATCAATAAGTAAAATAAAAACGGTAATCATGTAGAAGTAATTAAAAAGTAATTTGAGAATAAGTTGGAAATAGAAATGATGAAAAAGAAAGGGCAATGTGTGAGGCCGGATAAGTCATAACAAATATATAAATAATGTTAAAACCACTCATTATAATTAAGAACAAACAATATTAGAAAGATAATTAATGGACTCCGATTGAATAGCTTAACTATAAGTTGGTGGGACTAGTGAAAAAGGACTTTTATTTTCAAGTGCTATTTTATTTCCTTTATTGACCTCTATTTCTAACTTGCTTTACAGAAGTCTATGACCTAGGAAATAAGATTTTGTATGTCCTTGGACTTTTTTAACCAAGTTAATGTATTTAAATTATTCACTGGAAGATTGTCTCATTGCTACATTCTATATTTACATTCAGTCTCTCAGCAGTTATTTATGAACCAGTTTGAGAAAAGTTTCCATTTAAAGTTCAAGTTGAATTTAACATCTTGGCCATCTTAGGGTGAGGGATAGGTATACTTCTGGTAATAAGGGTTTTGATGGCACATTGCATAATTTTCTTTTTTTTTTGAGTGGTATTCTTTTATACTTAGAGACTCGTAGAAAGAGAGAGAGGAAAAAAATAAAAGAAAGATTATTTGGTATGTAAAATTTGCCAGTGTGGAGGAGGACTAAAATGCCCTATATTAAAATGTGAACAAATTTGATAGGTCAAGATGTCTTTTGTAGCAGAGGAATTAAGTTAGACAGATGTGAGGGTAGCCAAAAAATTTGAAGCATAAGCATGGCTGGTATTCAATATAAGGCTTCTCAAATGTGTTTTGCAAATGTGAAAGTCCTTTGTCTCAAGCCTTCAGTGAGGCATGCAACTCACGGAAATGCCACTTGAGTCACTTTTTGGCGGTGGTGGTGGGGATGAAGAATGGGGATGAGGAAAAGAAAATGAGCTAAGATGTATAGTATCTGAGTCAGTGGAAAGTAGAAGGCAGAAAGAAAAGCCTATCTGTGTGGGTGATGGTATTGAGAGTGAGGTTTAAAGTTCAGTGACACCACTGCCTGCCGGTGTGCCCAGGTTCTCAGCTATGGCTGGACTCACCTGCAGAGCTTTATTAAGTTGCCTTTGTCTCACTCCAAGCCATTCTGATGTAATTAATCTGGGATGTGGGAATGTTTAAAAAAATCCCCAGGTGTTTCTAATTTGCCACTGTCTATAGCCAAGTTCTCTACTCTGATATACATTCGAATTAGCTGGGGAGTAACAAATACCAATAACTGTACCATCTCTCCAGAGATTCTAATTTAATTATTCTGGGATAAAGGTAAGTTATTACTTATTTTCAAAGTTTCCCATGTTATTCTCATGTACAACCAGAGTCAGATGGGTCCCCAGAACATTGCAATGTCTCTGTCTGTCAATACCTAGGAAAGTACATGCTGCTGAGGATGGTAGGAGGAAGAGAGATCAACATAGGGCCCTTTCTGGGAAGACAAACCTTTAGGGGGTTAGAACTCACACATTCACAAACTAATGGAAGCTTACAAAGCAGCAAAAAGCAGTAGCAAAATACTAGTGGCTCCTATGGGTTCATGGTGCTATGAGCCCATGGTGACATGCAGAGTTTTGTGACAATGAGCCTTTGGAAAGAATTCCCATTATTTGGGGATATTGGATTGCCAGATGTGAAAAATAAATACATAAAATACTCAGTTAAACTAGAATTTCATATAAATAGCCAATATGTGTTCCATGCAATGGGTATAAATCTACTGAATAATTGTTGTTTATCTGAAATTCAGTTTTAATTCTGTGTGCTATATTTTATAGGAAAGGTTTAAGAATAGCCTGAGTTTGTTGTTAAGCTATAAGGAATAATGGAATATTGGTGCTGATACAGAATAGGTTTAGAATGCACCTATTATATTCAGGAGGACATAATAAATCCTGAGAAAGAGCCTCATTATCTAAGATTTTCTTTTTGTGGTTTCTAGGAGTTAAGGATATACTAATTCAATAATAAGAGATTGAAGATTTGTGTATATGCAGTAAACCTTCCTAAGACCTCTGACCTAATATTTAACTCAAAATCTTATTTGTAAGTTGCATGGTTCCATGTCACAGTGGCAATATAGCAGAGCACCAAAAATTAAAAAAACAGGTTGAAAATTTTGGGGGTCATTTAAAATATCATTTCTTAAACTCCATAATCGTCTTTTACCCTGAATACTTCTGTCTTGAAGTTGTAGAAAAAGTCTTTGGTATTATTAGAATCCTCACTCTTAATTAATTCAATAACAGTCATGTTAAGCATATTGCTTTTTATTTCTTTCATAGGACCTTTCATCTCAACTGTTTAGAAATTCATAGTGAAGAAAGGCATACAATTAGTGAGCATAACAGATAGTTTTTGAGTAGAGGACATTAACATGTTAAAGACTAAGTTCTGGATAGAAAAAGATCTAAACCAAAAAAAAAAAAAATCACTTAAACGTTGCAAAATTAGTTCTGAACTTTAACGGAAATACAATTGCAGAATAAATTTAGAGATAGCCTGTGATTCAAATGCTGCATTCCATTTATTTATTATAGTGATATTAAGATAATTCCCTTTATAAAATATTCAATATTCATTAATGACACTGAGCACTAAATGACAACAAGATTTTATATTATTGATGAATGCATAGAAAGTCATGTAGGATTTCTGATAGTTATACATAGTGGAATTTTTAATCAGTATTGTTGACAGACCATAAGGAAAGAAAAAAATATTTCTGGAATATACATATAGAACATTTAGAAACCTGGGTAGGAAACTGAAGGTCTTAGGGACAAAGGATATATTCTTTCTGGCAAAGGAACAGTACACCTAATGAAGAGTGGGAAGAACTTACTTGGCAAAAGATTTGCTGACCGGAACAAGAAGGCATTGATATATGAGTAGGGTAAAGAAAAAGGAACAAACAAGCTGTTAAATTATACCCTATGGAGGAAAACAAGCTGACTTAGGAAGAGTAGAAATAGTGGAGAGATGATTAGGAAATTAAGTGGATAACAGGAAAGAAGATAAAGTAGAAATACTTGTCGCTTTATATATTTATATTCATATTCACATACTGTGGATAATGATAACATTTTAAATAAAAGGTAAGCCATATTTGATGGTTTTTATTATCAATTGATGGAGATGAGGACAGTGGCTGAGGGAAGCTATTTGACCTTGACCCAAGTTGTTACTGCTTCTAGCAAAGATATTGGACCATATAGGGGAAAGTGAGGTGGGGCCTACAGAATTGGTTACTGAATTTTCTGATAACAGAGACTTTGGGGAAGACCTAAACATTGATCCTCTATCACACAATTGAAAATACGATATGAAGAAAAAATTAGCATTTTTTTAAAAGGAAATACACTTTGGTTTCTCCCTGTTTTCTTTCACTTAGATTGTGCTATATCAACAGTAAACTTCAAAGAACCAGGAAACCTAGAACACAATTTAAATCCTGGGGGAATGAAGTAGTCTAGATATCTGTGATGCAGTATGTGTGGGAGAAAAATGGATGATGATGATGACTGACCCAGGGTAGTGGTCACTTGAGAATGTGATAGAAATGGACATATTTGGAAGTGGGTAGAGTCTAGTATTTCAGCTTCCACATGTTTTTTTTGTTTGTTTGTTTTTAAATTTTTATTAATTTTAATTTACTGTGTTAACATGGATTCCAGTGTCCCACTCAATATAACACCTTCACCACCTACTCCCTGTGTCCCCCATTACACCACCTGTGACCCTTCCCCCTAACTCCCTCCCTCTTCCCTCAGGGATAGGCTGTTCTGTTATTTGTATCTATGTGTTATGTATGTGTAATTTCACTAATCCTTTCACCTTCTCTGATCCCATCACCTCATCCTCCTTCCCTCTGACAGCTGTCCTTCTGCTCCCTGTGACCTTTCCTCTGCCTCTATTCTGTTCCTCAATTCACTTTGTTCATTAAATTCCACATATAAGAGAGATCATATGATGTTTGTCTTTCTCTGCCTGGCATAATAATATCCAGGTCCATCCATGCTATCACAAAAGGTAAGATTTCCTTTTTTACATGGCCGCATAGTATTCCATGTGTAAATATACCACAGCTTTTTAATCTACTCATCCACTGACAGATACTTGGTCTATTTCCAGATAGATCTTGGCTACTGTAAACAATGCTGCAATAAACATGAGGGTGCATTTCTTCTTTTGAATCAGTGATTTGGTATTCTTAGGATATATTCCTGAAAGTTGGACAGCTGGGTCAAAAGGCAGTTCCATTTTTAATTTTTTGAGGAATTTCCATACTGTTTTCCACAGTGGCTGCACCAGTCTGCATTCCCACCAGCAGTGCAGGAGGGTTCCCTTTTCTTTACACCTTCACCAGCACTTATTGTTTATTGATTTGTTCATGTCTTTTAGTGTCTGTTATGTACTTGATATTTATGTAAAAATCTAGTGTGAAAAAATTTTAACTTTGTTTTCTATTCTGAATCCTCATATTTTGCTTTCTCAATAGCAGAAAAATTAGTTTGGCCTTTTCCTACAGTTACATCACATTAATGACTTTAATCTTTTAGGTAGTCAGTGATTGTTCCGTCATTCCAAGTTAATTCAGTCACATTCAGGCTTTCCAAAACTCTTTTCACTTACCCTCCCCAGCGTTGGGATTGATTTGCAGTGAATGGGAATTAAATGTTGCTGCAATGTCAGAGGAGGATCACCCACTTCCCTCTTTTGCTTTCTTTTACTGATGTGTGCAATTGACAAATTATTACCTTTATTTATTGGCATCCATCTCTATTTGCTCAGATATCCAAGACCTTATTATGGTCCTGGCTTGGAAACTCAATACCTCTCTAGTCACAATCTGCCTGTCAGCTTTCTCTCTGTCAAGTGGTCTTGCCTGCTCAAAGGAATATACTGTACTTCTCTTGGGGCTGCAGGTACATGACCATCAGGATACTTTCGCTTCTGACATCAATTTTACTCATATCTCTTCCTCTTTATTCATGCCATTTTGGACTAGTGAACATGAATGGGCCTTTTCTTGCAGAGCTTCAGACATACAACCTTCTAATGTTGCACTTCCAAATGTAAGACATTTCCATTTCAATCCCATTCTATCTCACCCACATTTCAGGCCTAAATTATGGAGCTTTAAATCATTATATATAGCAATGACTACTCTATTGTATTCCAAATTTCTTCCTTCTTCATCATTCAATGATTCTCACCCATTATTTATGAGAGTGGGAACTAAAATAAACTTACCAACTTTTTTACCAAATGTCTTATTTAATACTTTAAAATCAAGAATTATTTTTTCTCCTTTCACCTGGATAAACTTAATTCTATGAGGCAGTGCTAAATGGGTGTACTTTATATTTTAAGATGTTTGCATTGAAAAAATAAACATATAATATTTCATGTCATACTATAACAGGTATGTTTTAATTCCATTTAGATTTATATTCTGATAAATTTGTATTAAACATATAAAAAGTCTTCATAAGCATTCCTGCCTGTAATTTACACAAGGCCAAATATATTGGAGAAAACAATAATCTATTAAATAAACTCTCTAGAAGTCTCTCTACCAATATTGGAGTTGCCTTGAGAAAATTATTTAATCTCCCAAATCTTCATTTCCTTCATCTGCAAAACAAGAACAGTAAATTGCTCCTATTTATTTCATGAAGCTTTTTCAATGATTAGACATTTATAAAATATTAAGTACCCAAAAAGTAGTGTTTAATATTTGTCAACCCCTATTTTTATACTAACATTGACATCTTGGGATCTTGGATAGAAGCACATTGCCAACTGAAGGCACAGAGAGAAACAAAGAAATATTTTAGGAAATATTTGTTGACTGCTGGAACAAATATTTCAAATTGTCTTTCCCACATGTCCACTAACAATCAAGAGGAGGTCTGATATGGGGCCATGAAAAAGAAGGAAATCTTACCTTTTGCGACAACATGGATGGACCTGGAAACTATTATGTTAAGTGAAATAAGCCAGGCAGAGAAAGAAAAATATCATATGACCTCACTCATTTGAGGAATCCAATGAACAATGTGAACTGAGGAATGGCATAGAGACAGAGGCGGGATCAAAGGGACCAGAATGAACATGAACAGAGGGAAAGGAAATGATAGGATGGGATAATCCTGGAGGGAAGTGGAGAGGATGTTTCAGGAATGGTGGCTAAGGGGATGTTGAGGGGAACATGGGGTGAGGGAATACATTTGGAGGGACATTAGATTCTATCTAAATACAATAAATTAAAATCAATAAAATAAAAAAAGAGGAGGTCTGACAATGAAATGAACGCATAAATACTTTATCTATTTTATATTTATTTATTTTGTTTCCTTCTATGGCTAACAAAAATAATTGAGCCTGAAAGAGAAGCCATGGAGGATAAAAAATTTTAGGAAAGAAGTTTAAAGAAAATGTTTACTTGAATGGTGTGGGCATTTGGGTTTTTTATGAGTTTTTATTCTGATATAATAACCTGTAATATACTTAAAGAATAGTAATAGGTTAAAGAAGAATGAATCTGGTGGAGAAGTTTACTTAATGTGGTTGTAGTGTCTTTATTTCTTTTAACAAGCAAAATGAATGAGACAGCAAGATAATCTCTGAGCAGCAGCATTTTTATTCTAACTTGTGACATTGCTGGGTCTCAGTGACATGAAGTGTTGCTGAAATAGAGTTTCTGTGTAGAAATGGAGGTGCTGGCACCAAAGTCCTTTAGTAGAACAAGCTACCATGGCTTATTATTTATTTCCTTACTCTGGGGATTCTAGCCATATTGAGATGTGCTGGGAAAACAGCAATAGTGTCAGAATCTTCCTGGAACAACTTTAAATCAATTATAAATATTTTTGTTCATCAAGACCCTCTCTTTTCAGGGTCTAAGAGGTATGAGAAGAATTACAGATTTCTTTTTTTTCCAGATCATCATGGGAATTCTGATGACAAAGTATGGCAGTTAAGGTCTAGATGCAAGCAACCAGAATGGCCTATGGCTAAACAATGAATTTGGTAAAAAGTTGTTATGAAGCTTATGAAAATTGGGAAAGCTGGAGAAGGTTTGAAATAGGTGGGTCCCAAGGGAGCCACAGCCAGGGTTGTCACCCAGATACCGTCATAGGGTCTGTCCAGCACCTTGACAGTAGATGCTGTGGCTAGCAGAAGGTTATATGTCATAGGTGTGGTGAATTGAAGCACTAAATGGTATCCCAAGGCAATTTGAGATCTTTTCCTTTAAAGTATTTTAGAGCCATAATAGCACCACTAGATTATATATAATTGCTTTGCTTAAAGGTAATTAAATTAAAATTATTTTTTAAAAGTGTAGCAATATATAGCATTATAACTAGTGTAATATAGAACACAAAAATACAAAAAGTTTCCCACTTATAATTTTATTGTGCAGAGCAATTTCCTCTGAAGATTCATTTTGAGTTAACTTTTATATAAAGTATGAGGTTTAGGTCAAGTTTCTTTTTTATTTTTAATCTATTACTGTCCAACTGTTCCTGGCCCATTATTGGAAAGGTTTTTCTAAATATTGGTTATGTATATTTATGTGGATCTATTTCTGAAATCTCTATTATGTTTCATCAATCTGTGTGTCCATTTCTCAGCTTATACCATGCTGTGTTGATTTCTATAGCCATGTAGTGAGCCTTCACCTTGGGTAGAATGATTCTTCCCATTTTATTTTTTTTCAAAATGTTATTAGCAAGTCTAGGTCTTATGCCTTTCTATGTAAGTTTTAGAATAGGTTTACCTATGTTTATAAAAACCATGCTGGGTAGTAGTTTAACTTCTAAAATTCTAAAAAAGTAGCTTGCTATTGTTCTATAAATACCTTGTTCTTTATATTACTGAATAAAGCAATAAATATGTTAATATACCAACCTAATAAATAAGTATTTTAGTGTAAGTTAAAATATGTATTAGGAAAAAGTAAAAGGAGTAAAACATTGTGTTAAAATTGCATTTCAAACATCAAGACAAAGTTATGAATTTTAAATATGTAGCTCTGCCCACTGGAATTGCTTACAAGCAATTTCACCATAGTAAGAACAATCATCCATAGAACCACAGTTAGTCTTCTAATAGTATTTCCCTCAGAGAAATGGTGGATATGAGATGTGGGTCAAGGAGAGTACAAAGTGGTGTTGGGACATCTAATTATATCAGAAATCAAAGAGGCTTCAAAGATTAATGAAGTATGTCAAAGAACACAAGAGCGAGATCAAAGAAGCTTTTAATGATCAAGATTGTGACAATGTACATAAATGAGAATAATAATTTCAACTGTTGGGATTACGCTGATTCTACAAAAATTATTGATAGTGAACAAATGGAGGGGGTGAAGGACTAACAACACCATAAATATTAATTTGTTACCATTTGAAACTATTATTAAAGCAATTTTATTTTACTTTAAAAGATGGAAATAAAAAAGAAAGATTGAAGTATAATTTTCCTTTGTTGTGGTATGTGAATTTCAGGTTTAACAAATTGTCTCACTCAATTTAAAAAAATAATAATTTTGTAATCTTAGAATTACTGATTTAGTCTAGGTTTGGTAATGATGTTAAAATGTTTGATTCGGTGGTTTGTGGGGAACATGAGTATGATGTCTGTGGCTGTGAGAATAAGGCCTCTCTTACCTCCCAACATATTCTTATCGTAATCCCCAGAGCCTGTGAATAGTAAAAAGAAATTTGCAGGAATGATTAAGTTAAGGGGACTTAATAACCAAAATACAGGTGGATTGAAGTTAGAATACGAGATGAGATAATAGAAGCAATGGTTGGAGTGATGCAGGTTCATGAGCCAAACAAGGCAGATAGCTTCTGAAGGTAGAACAGGAAGAGAAAGTGTTCTCTCCTGGAACCTCAGCTGCCTTTGACTCATTTGGACATCTGATATTTTAATCTAACTATATATTGCAAATTGTTCTTCAAGGTGGTAATATGAATTTATATTATCAATAAGCAGTTATGAGAATTTCTATGCTTCATTGAGTACTGCCAGACTTTTGAAATCTTGCCAAATTAATAAATATATGAAATCTCATTCTTTTAATTTGAAGTTTTTTATTACTAGGGAGGTTCAATATTCTTTTAGTATTTGAGTTTCCACTATGTCAGGGGTCAGGAACCTATGGCTTGTGAGCCAGATCTTGCTCTTTGGATGGCTGCATCTGGCTCGCAGACAAATCTTTAATAAAAAGAATACTAAAGTTAAAAATATAAGACATTCTCATGTATTACAATCCATTCATTTTCTACCGCTCATGTTCATGGTTGTGGGTGGCTGGAGCCAATCACAGCTGTGCTCCGGGACAACATCAAATTATTATTGGATAATGCTTAACATACACAGGTCATTGTGAGGTCAGGAGGTAAATTTCCCTCCTTTTAATCAAGTAGTCAGCTAGCTAACTGCAGAAACCCTTTTGACAAAGAAGATGGCTAAAAGAAAAAATGATGAGGAGTATCGCACCTTTCAGCAGGAATGGACAGAGGAATTCGCCTTTGTGGGGAGAGCAGGTTCTGCAGTGTGTCTAATATGCAATGATAAAATTGCATCAATGAAACGGTCAAATATAAAGCAGTACTTCGACACACACCATATTACATTTGCATAGAAATATCCAGTGGGGGACAGCAGGAAGAAAGCATGTCAAGAGCTACTGTGCAGAGTGCAAGCTAGTCAGCAGCAACTCCATGTTTGGACCCAAAAAGGTGACAGGAATTCGGCTAGTTTGCTGGTACTTTAGCAATTGTGAGAAAAAGCCATTCACAGAAGGGGAATATGCCAAAACATTCATGCTTGATGTTGCCAATGAACTTTTTGATGACTTTTCGGATAAAGACAAGATAATCAAACAAATAAAAGACATGCCTCTGTTGGCAAGAACTATTCAGATCGTACCATCATGATGTTAAATCAAATTGAGGCAACACAAATGAAGGACATAAATGCAGCACCATTTTTTTCTCTTGCTTTGGATGAGTCAACAGACATAAGCCATTTTTCTCAGTTCAGCATGATTGCAAGGTATGCTGTTGCTGACACACTACATGAAGAAAGTCTTGCTGTTTTGCCTATGAAAGAGACAACAGGAGTTGAGTATTTATTCAAGTCTTTCACTGAGTTCGCTAAAGAAAAAAAAATCTACCGATGGATAAATTTATTTCGGTGTGTACTGATAGTGCTCCATGCATGGTGGGGAAAAACAGGATTCGTAGCGCTTCTTCATGAACATGAAAAGAGACCCATTCTAAGTTTTCACTGCATCCTACATCAGGAGGAGCTTTGTGCTCAGATGTGTGACAAGCAGCTTGGTGAGGAGATGGCGTTAATCATTCGGGTGGTCAACTTTATTGTTGCTTGAGCTTTAAATGATCGCCAGTTTAAAACACTGCTGGATGAAGTTGGGAATAATTATCCTGATCTGCTTCTGCACAGCAATGTGTGTTGGTTGTCAGAAGTGAAGGTACTCAGCTGTTTCACGGTTTGTCTGAGAGAAATCTGGACTTTTCTTGAAATGAAAAATGTCAAGCATCCTGAGTTAGCTAACACTGAGTGTCTCCTGAAGTTCTACTATTTGGTGGTCATGACTGAACATCTGAACCAGCTCAATGTGAAAATGCAAGGCATTGGAAATACAGTCTTATTCCTTCAACAAGCAGTGTTTGCATTTGAAAACAAGCTGGAACTCTTCATCGCCAACATTGAAAGAGGTCATTTACCACACTTTGAAAAACTGAGAGAGTTTAAAGATGCATGCACAGCAAGTGACCCTGCTCAACACCTTGATCTCCAGCAGCTAGCAGGCTTCACATCTAATCTCCTGCAGTCATTCAAAGCGTGCTTTGGAGAATTTTGTGAGTGCACTTGTCTTTTTAAGTTCATCACCCATCTACACAAGTGTGCAGTGGACAGCACCAACTTGAGTTACATCCCTGATGTCTCCGTAAGAGATTTTGAGCTACTAGCTGCTGACATGAAGTCCTCAGACATATGGGTGAATAAGTTCAAGTCACTGAATGAAGATTTGGAAAGACTTGCACAACAGCAAGCAGAGTTGGCGAGCAAGGACAGATGAAAACAAATGAAAACACTTCAACCCGCAGACCATCTGATTGTCAAAACTTGGAACACGCTTTCTGTCACATACCACACACTGCAGCGTGTATTGCTGTACTGACAATATTTGGCTCTACATATGCATATGAGCAGTCTTTCTCACATCTAAAGAACGTTAAGACCAACCTACTATCACATTTAATGGATGGAAGTCTCAATGCCTGCATGAAGCTTAACCTCACCACGTATCAACCAGACTACAAAGCCATCAGCAAAACCATGCAGCACCAGAAGTCACATTAATGGTAAGAAGTACTTTATTCATCATTGGTTAGCAACAGCATAACATTATTAAAAAGAATTCAGAGACTTATTGTATTTTAAAAGTGTTGGTCTTACATAAAATGCACACATTTACTTGCATTTAGTGTTAAACATATTGTATGACTCTCATGGAATTACATTTTAAAATACATGGAATTCATGGCTCTCTCAGCCCAAACAGTTCCCAGCCTCTGCTCTATGCTGTGCTTTAACTACTAATATATTTTTGCTCACATTTTTATTCGGTTGATTGTCTCTTAAACTTTGACTTATAAAGGAATGTGTGAACTCTAGATATGAATTCCTCGCTGAATATATACATCAAAATATCTTCTCCTTAAAGTCTAGATTACAGCTACTTTTTTCAGTTTTTATAGGGATATATTATGCATAGAAATTTAAAATTTTTTATGTGGTCAAAATAGGCAATATTTCCTATGTCTAAGTTTCTGCATTTATAAAATATACCTAATATAGTCTACCTTGCCTTGTTGTGATGTTTCAATGAAATAATGCATGCAAAGCACTTAGCACATAGTTGATACATGTTTGACTCATGAAATGAACTTCGTAACTATTTTGCTTTTATTGTATCTTTCACTATCCAAAGAGCTTTTGGGTGAAAGTAAAGTAATTTTATGTCTGAGATAGGAAAATGAAATGACTGTACTGATTTAAAATTCTAACTCTGTCATATTTCAATATCCTGATATCTCTGTAAGGCAATTTCTGGACTCTCTATTCTGCCCCAATACCACCTTGGTTTAATTAATAACTTAATATAACATAATGAGAAATCTTGACATTTAGTAGTGGAAGTCTCATCTTAATCAGTTTTTTTTTTCTTTGAAATTGTCTTGGTGATTTGGGCTCCTTTTTAATATAAATATTAAAATAAAAATGTTCACTTTTATGAAAAGAAAATCAACAACTGAAGAATGAAATGATTTATGCGCCAAAGATGAAAGGTCATTTGGCTTCATATGCCAATAAGTCAATACCTACTACTAAAATTTTGGACATGGTTAGGTAGAAATAATAGATATTAAGGACAGTATAGTTGGAGGAAAGACTTTCAAACTTCTCTGAAATGATCTTAGATTACGATCATGCAATTAGGATTTTTTCTTATCAGTCCACTTATAGACAGGTAAATATTAAAAAATCAAGAAATTTAGTAGTCACGCTATTCAAAAGATTTTGAAAAAATTAACAGTACTATGTTAGGTAAGTGACTTACAAATTCAAACAAAGTAATTTTTAGACTATTTCCATAATTACTAAACCATTAAAATTTTATGAAAATGTTATTTTAATGAAATATAATACATTTAATTCTATGTGTAAACAATACCTTTTGCATGACATGCCAACATTAAGAACACAAAATACTCAATACTGAATTTTTATAACTCCTTCATATTTTGAGGATATTATAACTTATTTTCTTTATACATATCATTTAGAGGGTTAGAGCATCACAGAGAACTTAAAAATACAATTAATAGAAAAGATTTCACTATGTCAGCTAAGGTTGATCAATTTTTGCTTAATTTATTTTTGTGACATTTTATGAAGACTATTAAATACATTAAAATCTTTCCAAAATTTTCTAACCAATATCATTGAAGACAAGCTAATTTTTAAGTGGAAACCAATTCATAATTTCTTGTTCAGCTTTTATATTTTAGTATCAGTCTTTACTTTAAATGTAAATTCACTACTAGGCTTTGTTTTTTAACTGACTTAAGTATAACTTGCATACAATGAACTACACACATTTAAAGTATACAACAAGTCAATGAATTTTGACATGTGTATACACACACCTATGTCACCACTACCACAACCAAGATACTACTTTTTAATTATACCTAAAATATTTTGTGCCCTTTTCCAATCCCTTCTTCCCTCCATCATTGAACCCAGGCAACCACTGACTTGAGATGAGCATCAGCATCACTGAGAAGCTCAATGGCTCTTGTCTTCTTGCTAGGGCTGATGGTCAAAAATGCTGTCTTAGAACAGGACTCCCTGATGACAATAGGGATAATAAGATTTCAAAAACTATAGGCATGATGATAGCACTTCACCATCTAAGACACGACAGGGCAATTTTGTAACAAGTAGCAAACTTTACCAGGTGTCCCTAGGAGAGAGCTGTGCAGCCAATGCGGTAAAATCTATTGTAGAGAGATGGGCATATAGAAGACTCCAAAACTGCCCCACTCACCTAAGGTAACAAATAAGAAATAATATCTCATTCTGGAGGAAGAATGAGGGGGAAATGGTAGAGATTAGTGTCGCTTCCTTTAAGACTAAAAGGACATGTGGATAATAGTCCTCGATTCACTAATGTCACCTCTGATGAAAACCAAATGGCTCAGAAATGGCAGTGGACTCCTATAAACTCAACCAAGTAATACCTCAAGTGGCAGCTTTTGTGCCAGAGGTAATGTTATGTTTCTGTAAATCTGTGGTACATAGTCTTGAATCTAGTGAATACATTCTCTTCCATGCTTCCCAAGAAAGAGGACCAGAAGCAGTTTTTTTTTTTCCATAGGGGATGGACAAAAATATGCATTTATAGTCTTATCTATGGCCATATTAACTCTATTGGCTTTGTTATATAGTTGGACGAGATTTTGACTGTCTGGGCAGTATGTAGAATACTACTTTGGTCTATTACGTCAATGACATTGGGTTAATTGAGTCATGCTAAGCAATAAATGGAAAGAATATTTGAGGTTTTGGT
Source organism: Rhynchonycteris naso (assembly GCA_037038555.1). Classification (NCBI taxonomy): domain Eukaryota; kingdom Metazoa; phylum Chordata; class Mammalia; order Chiroptera; family Emballonuridae; genus Rhynchonycteris; species Rhynchonycteris naso. Next base: position 49,320,541 of record CM072997.1, on the reverse strand, counting down.
AAGATATATGTTTTCTAGAGGCTAAGGAGATAAACCCTGTGAAGAATCAGATGCTGGCACATCAGTGAAGTTGTTAAGGATACAGTAGTTTGGATCCTGCTTGAATTTCTCTTCAAAAATAAATAAATAAATAAATAAATAAATAAATAAATAAATAAATAAAAGAATAAGTTGTTGCACCTTTCACCTCCGATTTGTGGGAGGTAAGCACAAAGCACAATTTGTATTCTGAATACAAACTATTCTATACATGGGAATATTTCATTGATTCATTTGTTAAGTGACACTGAGGACTGTCTGTTTTGATTTTGGCCTTGAGCAGGGAGAGGCTCTTACAAGATGTGGTCGGTGATACACACAGCCCAGCCACTTGGGCTGTACAACACAGGGGACATTATTACAGTTTCTGTAGCGGGAAAGGACACCATGTGGATTTTGTACAGTTTCAATAGAAGAATCAAAATGTATACACTGAATGTTTCAAAGGCCCTATCATCTACAGCAGAAAATGATAGAGCTGGCCATGTGAATGTCTGTATGGAATGAGAAAGAGGTGCTGATGAGAGTCAAATATGCATATCTCTACTCAATCTGTCCAGTAAAGTCATACTGGTAGGTTGAAATCAGCCATGATAACAGCATTTCTACAAGGGAAACTAGAAAATGCTATAAAACAGAGCCAATTTTTAAACATTTATTTGTACACCAGTGGACATGAGCCATTTCTTACAACTTATTTCTTCTGCCCATGCTGGGCTCTCTGTGCACCACTTTCATTTTATGATAATGACCATTAGGTCTGGCTAACCTTGTGTTGGTGGGTCTGATAGAACCAAAGTCATGGTAGGCAGCTCTGGCTGCATTGCGATTTGGTGTCTTGTGATCAAGCACTCATATTTACCAGGCCCCACTAGCTGGTGGCCATGCTACATAGAGGACTGATCATAGAACCAGAAGAAAATTTATGGAAGAAAAGATACATTAGTGGGAATATAATATGATTCCATTGGTTTTATCATAGATTCTACCATCCAGAAGCTGCTGTCCTGATACAATGATGAAATAACTGGGATGCTGACTAGAGATAAGCCCTTGCAAAGATGACTGACATAGTTTAGAATTTAACTCCAAGACAAAATATCTTCCATCTTTTTATGACCGTTTTAAAGCTGTGTGCAATAGTTATGATATATGGCTTTGCATTTCCATCATTGCTTATGATCAACTGGAGAAATTTGTGCCTTCCATTTCTGAGTCTCCAGCCTCTGTGGATACAGAGGTCTTGCATCATGGAGGGTGGGGTGGCGGGGAATGCTTCTACTAGAGGACACTCAATGAGGGACTGTTAACCTTTATGTCTTAGCTGTTCCATGATAAATTTGGGATCCTTGGGCTAAGAGAACAAGAACAAGGAAAAGAGTTACCACCCTGGTAGGAGTAATAAACCCTGTTAACAGGAGAATAGAGACTTAAGTGGTGGGGGAAGGTTTGCATACGTAAGAAAAACATATTTTTTTCAGCCCAATTTTAATAATAAATAGACAAGTGTAGCAGCCATGGCCTGAGAAGGGTATGATGACCTAGGGCAGTGGTTCTTAACCTTTTTTGAGGTACCGAACCCACCAGTTTTATATGCGCATTCACTGAACCCTGCTTTAGTTATAAATAAAATATGATTTTTTTTTCCAAACTCAAGACATAGGCATATGTTTTTTTACTGGTGCACAAAATGAGCCATGCATGAACATCACCTTGCTCAAAGAACAAAACCAACAAAGTGCATGAACTCACAACAAATTACGGTATTACTTTATTCTGGCCTCCGCGGCAGAGGCTTCTCCGAACCCCTGAGACCGACTCATCGAACCCCTAGGGTTCGATAGAACCCAGGTTAAGAACCACTGATCTAGGGGTTCATACTCTTTATTATTGAGACTCATTCCTCTAGACAGGCCTCCCAGACCAGTGGTGGGCTAGCTGAGGATGAGGGGAATCTAGAAAGTATAATAGGGGGGAAAAGTACTTTTTACAGACCTAAGACCAGCTGCAGTGGAAGGAGCTGTGTGGTTTATTTAGTTAAACATAGATCAACAGGATACCAGAGGAAGAAAGATTGACTAGAAATAATAAAGATCAACCAGAACATAGGAGGAGCTGTTCCCAGATGGTTGCAGTTATCACATAAAACCAGTGTTTTAAGTGCTATAAGAGTTGGACTGCAGTGGACATAGGGTATGCCTCTGAGATCCTTTTGCAGGAATGGGACACTTATTTTCCTAATTTTTTTCTAAAGTCTTGTAGCTAAGACCCTTCCCAGTAATTGCCCTTGGCCTGAAACAGCTACTTCACTTAAAGTTATGCCCCATTTATAAAGACAACCAACATACATGAACAGTAATGGGTACAAAGATGTAGTGTCCTTATCTCAATTTTAAAAACCCAAGGAGTGAGCTGAGGCCTTTCCTGCAACAACAGTGAGGTCAATTTCTGTCTCTGCTCATTTCTGTTTCCCCCATTTTCATCAGCTATGATCTTTCCTAGAACATTAGTGTCCTAGAAAAATTAGATTGCACATTAATGTTGAATGCATGATTTTTTATTAGGTGATAGTAGAGCAGAACGATTACTATGTGACCTTGCTTGAGTCTTATTAATGTTTTTAAAAGCCAGGTTTACTGTGGTGTAAGTTATATCGTGTAAAGTGGGGTTAATGAGTTTTAACATATGCCCATACCCATGTAAATACAACCCAGTTTAAGCTATAGAACACTTCCACTGCTCAGGAAGGATCGACTCATGTCCTAACCCTGCTGTACACCTCCAAAAGCCACATATTTTCTGACCTTGATTGCTGTTAATTTTTCTTGTTCTTAGCTAAATTTTTTTCTGTTTAATTCACATTGTTGAATGTTACAGTAGTTCATTATTTATGCATAGTATTCCACTGTAGAAATATTCTCCAGTTTATTCATCCACTCAGTTATTGATTGACATGTAGATTGTTTATTATTAAAACTGCTATGAATATTCTTGAATGTATCTTCAGGTACACTTAAGTACTTATTTCTGTTGGGTACTCAGAGTGGAAATGCTAGTTAGCTTTAATAGATACCAGCAAATAGTTTTCTAAAGTGACTTGCATCTCCATCAATAATGTCTAAGAGTTACTGTTCTCCTAGTTCCCTACGCTTGATTTTGCCAGTCTTTATATTCACACTACACCTGAAACAACACAAGGACCTATCAACAGTTTAAATTCATTCCCCCTTTTTTTAAGTTTTTCTGCTGTTTTTGCGTAACTAATGCATCTGTTATAAACCCCAATAGGCATTATTATTTTTCTGTTTTCAAAATTAAATATGCATTCATGTTTTGCCCACATAGCTCTCCTTAGCAGTGCATTACATTTTTCCAAGCTGATGAGCTTTTGCTCAAGCCAGATGAGCCCGTGCTCAAGCTGGCGAGCGTGGGGTCTCAAATCTGGGTCTTTGGCTTCCTAGTCCGATGCTCTATCACTGCGCCACTGCCTGGTCAGGAGAATTTGAGCATTTTTTTAATATTATTTTTCTATTTTATTAACTTTAATGGGGTGACACCAATAAATCAGGGTACATATGTACAATGAAAACATCTCCAGATTATCTTTTCATTCAATTGTGTTGCATACCCATCACCCAAAGTCAAATTGTCCTCTGTCACCTTCTATCTGGTTTTCCCTGTGCCCCTCCCCCCACCCTGTAAGCACCACACTCTTGTCCATGTCTTATAGTCTCAAATTTATGTCCCACCTATGTATGAAATCATGCTGTTCTCAGTTTTTTTTTTTTTTCTGATTTACTTATTTCACTCCGTATAGTGTTATCAAGGTCCATCCATTTTGTTGTAAATGATCCGATGTCATCATTTCTTATGGCTGAGTAGTATTCCATAGTATATATGTACCAAGGCTTTTTAATCCACTTGTCTTCTGACGGACACTTGGGTTGTTTTCAGATCTTCGCTATTGTGAACAATGCTGCACAAACATGGGGGCGCATTTCTTCTTTTCGAACAGTGTATATTCCTAAAAGTGGGATAGCCAGGTCAAAAGGCAGTTCGACTTTTAATTTTTTGAGGAATCTCCAAACTGTTTTCCACAGTGGCTGTACCAGTCTGCATTCACACCAGCAGTGCAGAAGGGTTCCCTTTTCTTCGCATCCTCGCCAGCACTTATTCTGTGTTGTTTTGCTGATGAGCGCCATTCTGACTGGTGTGAGGTGATATCTCATTGTGGTTCTAATTTGCATTTCTCCAATGATTAGTGATGTTGAGCATTTTTTCATATGCCTTTTGGCCATCTGTATGTCCTCTTTGGAGAAATTTCTATTCATTTCTTTTGCCCATTATTTGATTGGATTGTTTGTCTTCCTGGTGTTGAGTTTTATAAGTTCTTTATAAATTTTAGTTATTAACCCCTTATCAGACGTGCTATCAAATCTGTTCTCCCATTGTGTGTTTGTCTTTTTATTCTGTTCTTATTGTCTTTAGCTGTGCAAAAACTTTTTAGTTTGATATAGCCCCATTTGTTTATCTTGCCTTTTATTTCATTTGCCAGTGGGAATAAATCGGCAAATATATTACTGCTACAGATGTCAGAAAGCTTGCTGCCTATGTTTTCTTCTAAGATGCTTATAGTTTCACGGCTTATCTTTAAGTCTTTTATCTATTTTAAATTTGTTTTTGTGAATGGTGTAAGTTGATGGTCTAGTTTCATTTTTTTTTTGCAGGTAGATGTCCAATTTTCCCAACACCATTTGTTAAAGAGGCTGTCTTTACTCCATTGTATGTTCTTTCCTCCATTGTCAAATATCAGTTGTCCATAAAGCTGTGGGTTTATTTCTGGGTTCTCTGTTCTGTTCCATTGATCAATGTGCCTGTTCTTATGCCAGTACCAGGCTGTCTTGAGTATAATGGCCTTACAGTAAACCTTGATATCTGGAAGAGTGATACCTCCTGCTTTATTTTTTCTTTTTAAGATTGCTGAGGCTATTCATGTTCTTTTTTGGTTCCATATAAATTTTTGGAATATGTGTTCTATATCTTTGAAGTATGTCATTGGTATTTTAATTGGTATTGCATTGAATTTATAAATTGCTTTGGGTAATATAGACATTTTAATGATGTTTATTCTTCCTAGCCATGAGCATGGTATATGCTTCTACTTGTTTGTATCTTCCTTGGTTTCTTTTATCAATGTTTTATAATTTTCCGAGTACAAGTCCTTAACCTCCTTGGTTAAATTTATTCCTAGGTATTTTATTTTTTTGGCTGCAATAATGAAGGGGATTGTTTCCTTAATTTTTTTTGCTGACAGTTCATTGTTTGTATATAGAAATGCCTCTGATATCTGAGTATTAATTTTATATCCTGCCATCTTGCTGAATTCATTTATCAGGTTTAGTAGTTTTTTGATTGAGACGTTAGGGTTTTCTATATACAATATCATATCATCTGCAAATAGTGACAGTTTTACTTCTTCTTTTCCAATTTGGATGCCTTTTATTTCTTCTTGTTGTCTGATTGCTATAGCTAGGTCTTCCAGGACTATGTTGAATAAGAGTGGTGAAAGTGGGCAACCCTGCCTGGTTCCTGATCTTAAGGGGATTGCTTTTAATTTTTGTCCATTTAGTATGATGTTTTCTGTCGGTTTATCGTAGATGGCCTTTATCATGTTAAGGAATGATCCCTGTATTCCCACTTTACTGAGAGTTTTGAGCATGAATGGGTGCTGGATTTTATCAAATGCCTTTTCTGCATCTATTGAAATTATCATGTGATTTTTGTCCTTCCTTTTGTTTATGTGATGAATCACATTGATTGATTTGCGAATATTGAACCAGCCTTGCCTCTCCAGAATAAATCCCACTTGATCATGGTGTATGATTTTTTTGATATATTGCTGGATCCGGTTGGCTAATATTTTGTTGAGAATTTTAGCATCTAAATTCATCAGGGATATAGGCCTATAATTTTCTTTCTTTGTTTTGTCTTTGCCCGGTTTTGGGATCAGAATTATGCTCACCTCATAAAAGGAATTTGGAAGTCTTCCTTCCTCTTGAATTTTTTGAAATAGCTTGAGGAGGATAGGAGTTAGTTCTTCTTTGAATTTTTGATAGAATTCACTTGTGAAGCCATCAGGCCCAGGACTTTTTTTGGGGGGGGGATTTCTTGATAACTGTTTCAATCTCATTTGTTGTAATTGTTCTGTTTAGGTGTTCTGATTCTTCCAGACTGATTTTTGGAAGTTTATATGATTCCAGAAATTTGTCCATTTCACCGAGATTGTCTAATTTTTTGGCATATAGTTCTTCATAGTATTTTCTTACAATGCTTTGTATTTCTGCTGCGTCAGTTGTTATTTCTCCACTATCCTTTCTAATTTTATTTATTTGAGTCCTCTCTCTTTATTCTTGGTCAGTCTAGTTAAAGGTTCATCAATCTTGTTTACCTTTTTCCAGAACCAGCTTCTAGTTTCATTGATCCTCTGTATTGTTTCCTTAGCCTCTATGTCATTTATTTCTGCTCTAATCTTTATTATTTTCTTCCTTCTACTTGTCCTGGGTTTTATTAGTTGTTGTTTTCCTAGTTCTTTTAGCTGTAGGGTCAGGTTGCTTATTTGTGCTTTTTCTAGCTTCTTATGATATGCCTGTAGTGCAATGAACTTCCCTCTCAGAAGTGCTTTTGCTGTGTCCCATAGATTTTGAGTTGATGTATGCTCATTATCATTTGTTTCTAGAAACTTTTTTATTTCTTCTTTGATCGCATTGTTAATCCATTAATTATTTAATATCATGCTATTTAGTTTCTAAGTGTTTCAGTATTTTTCAGTTTTTCTTTTGTGGTTAATTTATAGTTTCATGGCATTGTGATCAGAGAAAATGCTTGATATGATTTCAATCTTCTTAAATTTGTTGAGACCATTTTTGTGTCCTAACATGTGGTCTATCCTAGAAAATGTACCATGAGCGCTTGAGAAGAATGTATATTCTACGGCTTTAGGGTGAAAAGTTCTGAAGATATTAAATCAAGTTGATCTAGTGTCTCCTTTAAGTCTGCTGTTTCTTTATTAATTTTCTTCCTTGAGGATCTATCCCGTGTTGTTAGTGGGGTATTGAAATTCCTACTATGATAGTATTGCTGTTAATCTCGCCCTTTATATCCATCAAAGTCTGCTTTATGCATGTCGGGGCTCCTATATTTGGTGCGTAGATATTTATAATAGTTATATATTCCTGTTGAATTGTTCTCTTTGTCATTATGTAGTGCTCTTACTACAGCCTTTGTTTTATAGTCCATTTTTTCACATATAAGTACTGCTACCCTAGCTTTTTTTCATTTCCATTTGCATGAAATATTTTTTTCCATCCTTTTACCTTCAGTCTATATGCATCTTTTGTTTTAAGGTGTGTCTCTTGTAGACAGCATATGTATGGGTCCTGTTTCTTTATCCACACAGCTACCCTATGTCTTTTGATTGGATCATTTAATCCATTTACATTTAAGGTTATTATTGATATGTAGTTGTTTATTGCCATTTTGTTCTTTAAAGCTGTATATATATATATATTTTTTTCTATATTCTTTCCTCCCTTTGAACTGTTCACAACAGGCCCCTTAGTATCTCTTGCAGAATTGGTTTGGTTTTAATGAATTCCTTGAGGCTTTCTTTTTCTGGAAAGGTCTTTATTTCTCCTTCAATTTTAAACGTTAGCCTTGCTGGATAGAGTAGTCTTGGTTGTAGGTTCTTGTTGTGCATTACTTTGATTATATCTTGCCATTTCCTTCTGGCCTCAAGTGTTTCTGTTGAGAAGTCTGATGTCATCCTTATAGGGGCTCCTTTGTAGGTGATAGCCTTTTTTTCTCTAGTAGCTTTTAAGATTTTTTCTTTATCCATTAGCTTTGGTATTTTAACCATGATGTTTTTTGGTGTAGATTTTCTTGGGTTTCTCTTAAGGAGTTCTGTGTGCTTCTTGGACATGTGGAATGTTTCCCAGCCTTAATTTAGGGATATTTTGTGCTGTGATTGATTGAACAAACTTTCTATTTCTTGTTTTCTTTCTTCTTCTTCAGGCACTCCTATGATACAAATGTTGTTTCTCTTCATGTTGTCACAGAGCTCCCTTAGAGTTTCCTCAGATTTTTTGAGTCACTTTTGCTTTTTCTGCTCTATCAGTGCCTTTGTTTACTGTGTCCTCTAATTTGCTGATTCGATCCTCAGCGGCATTCATCCTGCTTTTAATTTCTTCCCTTGTGGTCTTCAGTTCTGATACTGTATTTGTCATTTCTGTCTGATTCTTTTTTATTATTTCAATTTCATTTTTTATACTTATTATCTCTTTATTTAGGTGTTCATAGTGACTATCCATTGTTGCTCTAATTTCTCTGAACATCCTAACTATCTTTAAACTAAATTCTGCTTCTGGTAATTTGGTTATATCTGGTTCATTCTGGTCCTTCTCTGAAGATTTCTCTTGATTCGTTTGGTTTGCATTCCTCGGCCTGCCCATTTTGTCTGTGTATAAGCAAGTTGTGGCCACTGGGGTCCAGTAGGTGTTGCCTCTGTGTTCTCTAGGTGTGGTTTGTCTGCAGGCCCGCCACCCCCTCTGCCACTGCCTAGGGCTGTTGGGTATGGGTGTTGCCAGCGCCGGCCCACTGTGGCTTTTGCTGTGATTTCTGCCTCTCCTTCCCGGGAGGGGCTGTCACTCAAGCCACAAGCCTCAGCACCATGGGCAGAGGTGAGCACCTTTGCTCAGCTATGGACCCAGCCTGTTTCCGGGTTTACGCCCAGCACCCGCAGTCAGAGCCTGCTTGCCACAGTTTTGCAGGTTGGGCGGGGCTTTTGACATGCTCTCAGCTTTGAGCCTTTGCCCGTCCAGAATTTAGCCCTGCCCTCAAGGCCAGAGCCCTCCTGCGCAGGGTCTCAAACCGTGGTTTATTGGGCCGGGCATGTTTGCTGGCGTGAGCTCAGCTGCGAGCTTCCGATCAATCCGGACTCTACCCCGCCCCTGCGTTCGGAGCCAGCTAGTGCACGCAGGATGGCAAATCGCGGTTTCTCCAGCCGGGCGGGGCGGGCAGTGTGAGCTCAGCTGCAAGCATCCCCTCATTTCCGGTCCTAGCTTTGTCCCTGCAGTCAGGGCTGGCTTGCGCAGGGTCGCAGAGTAGATCTCTGCCCCTTCCTTGCCTCCAGTTTTTTTCCCCGCAGGTAGGGTTACAGGCGGGCCCGCAGCTGCTAGACCACTTTCACACGTCCCCTCTGCCCCTGCTGGGCTAGACCGAGCTCACATTGATTGGGCCTCCGCCCATGCCGACAGGACCGCGTTTCAGCATCCTGCCGCCACCATACCCTTCAGCAACCCTCAGCAGAGTAGGAAGTGCCCCAAGTCTCCAAACTGTAGTCCTGAGAGCTCCCTCCCTCTAAGCATCTCTGCACTAATTGCCGTGGGAGTGCTTGTTTGGCTAGTGTCCTGTCTCCCTTTGCTGGTATTGCTAGTTCCAGGGGAAATATTCGTTTTCGATTAGGGAAATGACTTAGCCCAGGGGTCAGGGTGGCTGTCTCTCAGAGTGTCCTCTTGCCTTCAGTCCACACTCTGTTCCCGCTGCTCTGTTCCTCTTTTCTGTTCCCGTTCCCCAGAGCCCCGGGTGCGTGATTGTGAGAGAGGTTTTCTGTGCTGTCCCTTTAAAAAGAATCTTGGGTCTGAGAAAACTGTCTCTTTTTCACAAACAGTATCCTCACTTGTTTCTCAGCTCAATACTGTCCAAACGCCTCTTCTAGGCTCTGGGACTGCAGGCTGGGGCTTGGTTCCTGGGACCCAGGTCCCTCCTTCTCCACCAAACTGTCCTCCCGCCATGCGGGTCTCTCCGGGCTGCCATTTGCTCATGGGAGCTGGGCAGCCCTCTTCGCGTTTTCGCTATTCCTACCAGTCTCAATGTGGCTTCTGCAGTGTTCCTTGGTTGAAGAGTCCACTTATTTTAGTTCAAAGTTGGTTTATCCAGATGATGGTTCTTAAAATTGAGTTATAACCCACTTTGGCTCTGGGAGTTGGAAGTTGGTACGTCCGCCTACTCCATCGCCATCTTCGTTCCCCAAATTTGAGCTTTTAAAAGCTCCTTATACACATTCCAATCCTCAGCTTTTCCTTTTAAGCTTTTTATTTAGCCTATAATTTGCCCTATATTTACCACTTCAAGAAACTACCAGACAAGTAAAATAATAATAATATGTTTCTTTTTTGTTTGTTTTGTTTTGTTTTGTTTTTTTTCAGAGACAAAGAGAGAGAGAGTCAAGGAGAGGGACAGAGAGAGATGAGAAGCATCAATTATCAGTTTTTCGTTGGACTCCTTAGTTGTTCATGACTGCTTTCTCATACATGCCTTGACTGTGGGGCTATAGCAAACTGAATTACCCCTTGCTCAAGCCAGCGACCTTGGGTCCAAGCTGGTGAGTTTTGCTCAAACCAGATAAGTCTGCGCTGTAGTTGGTGACCTCAGGGTCTCGAACCTGGGTTCTCTGCATCCCAGTTCAACGCTCTATCCACTGCGCCACTTCCTGGTCAGGCAACAATATATCTGTTTTGACTTTTGATGAAATCCTATTAATTACATTTTTATAATTCTAAGAAATCTTGGATTGTCCAAAATTGTGGAGCTATTCTGATGTTCTATACAAGTAATAGTTTTAGCTTTTGTATTCAGTTCTACGATCCATTTTGAATTATTATTTTTATGTGAAATATGGCAGGAGTTGATTCATTTCTTATACGGGTATCCAGTTACTCCAGAACATTTAATTATAAAGTGATTTGTTTCTCCATTAAAATTTATTGCCACCTTTGTCAAATATCTGCTAACCATTTATGTTGGAGTTTATTTCTGAAGTTCTGTTCCAATGATGTGTAAGTCTATCCTTACACCAACACCATTTTTTATTGATTATTATAATTTAGGGAAAATTTTGGCATCAGGAAGTGTAGTGCTCCAGTTTTGTTCTTTTTAAAGAATATTTGGCTATTCTAGATCCTTTGCATTTTCATATAAAAACTGACACCAATTTACCAATTTACCAATTTTTACCACCCAGTGTGGAAGTCACGAATTTACATTCCTTACTCTTTTTTAATGTTCATCTGTACAACAGCATATTCTAAGCACCTATAGTAATGTTCATTCCTTTCATAGGTGAAAAAATTTGAAGGAACTATGATTCTAATATTTATTTATTCATTTTATAAAACTCATTATACCTTTGATGAAACACTACATTTTAATTCTCTTGCATTTGTTACTTCAGTAAACAAACATATAACATAAAGAAAAAAGTGCCAAAGAACCAGGGGGTGGCAAGCTATCACTGGAACTATCTTAAGTAAGAGTTCTGTTGTTTTTTGTCAGGTATTATTTAATGTATTTTATTAATATTTTTAAACTCATAGTTATACCATAATCTAGCTTTGTATACCTTTTTAAATTGTTCTTATTTAAGTATTAAATGCCTGAAATAATAAACTACCTTTTGGTATATTGTTTTTTTATACTTAAAACGGTCATTAGGGCAGAGAACCAGTTCTTATTTGAATCGTACTACTGATTCTACTTATCCACATGAAGACTGGTTAAATCTCTGTTTGCCCCTTTCTCTAGGGTAAAATCCTTCAATTTCAGCTCAATATACAGAGTGATGGACTAAAGTTCCTATCTTTGGTTGATACTAGACAACTTTTGTTTCCCTGAGCCACCAGGCTCTCAGAAACACTGCTATGTTTGTCACTATGTATGGGTAGAAACACCCCAAGAAAATGTAACCTGATAATTCAGCTCACCTTCTTGCATTTTTTCCTACTTTTTCCTGGATCTTGACCTAGTAGTTCTTTACTTTAATGCTTTAGCTCTTAGCTATTTGATGCTTAGAGAATGTATGCATATGTACGTGTGTACATATATATATATATATATATATATATATATATATATATGTATTTGTGTATATATACATTATATATATAATATATACACACATATACACAAACATATGTTTTTCAACAATAGCTGGTATTAACTATTTTTAGGTTCAGGTGTACAGCATAATAGTTAGACATTTGTATAACTTATAAAGTAATTACCTCAATATGTCTTGCACCCACCTTACACCATGTATAGTTATAACAGTATTATTGACTATATTCCCTAAGCTGTATTTACATCCCCATAACTGTTTTTTAACTGCCAGTTTGTATTTATTAATCCCTTCCCCTTTTCATTCTACCCGCCAACACCTCCCCTTTGGTAACCATCAGTTTGTTCTATATATGAGTTTTCTTCTATCTTGCTTGTTTTGTTTTAGAATCCATGTATAAATCAAATCATATGTTGTTTGTCTTTCTTGTCCAACCTATTTCACTTAACACAATACCCTTTAGTTTTATCCATATTGTTACAAATAGCAAGACATTATTATATATTTTATGGCTGAGTAATTCAACTGCATATGTGTTCCGCTTCTTTTTATCTATTTATCTTTCTAAAAAATAATTTTTAATTTTTGAATTACAGTTAACATACATACAATATTGTATTAGTTTAAGGTGTGTAACCCAGTAATTAGACACTTATATAACTTATGTAGTGATCACCCTGATAAATCTAGTACCCATCTGACACTATACATAGTATTACAATATTATTGTCTATATTCTCTATGCTATACTTTAATATCCTCATGACTATTCTGTAACTACCAATATGTACTTCTTAATCTTAATCTTTACATTTTTTTACCCATCTTCTTATTCCTCCTCCCATCTGGCAACCATGATAATGTTTGCTGTATCTATGAGTCTGTTTCTGTTCTGTTTTATTTTATTTTTTAGATTCCATATATAAGTAAAATTATGTGGCATTTGTCTTCTTATGTCTGACTAATTTCACTCAGCATTTTATCCTCTGGGTCCATCCATATTGTTGAAGATGGCAAGACTTCATTCTTTTTATGGCCAAGTAATGCATTGCATCTGTGTACTACATCTTCTTAATCAATTTGTCTTTTGATTGGAGCAATTAATTCATTTACATTTAAAGTAATTATTGATAGGTATATAATTATTGCCATTTTATTAATAGTTTTCTGATTGTTTTGTAGTTGTCCATTTTTTTCTTATTCTCTTGCTCCATTGTATGTTGATGACTTTCTGTAGTGTTGTGTTTGTATTCCTTTTATTTCTGTGATCTCTTGTAGATTTTTTCATAATTGTCTTCAATGGGAGTGTTGGAACAAATTACATAGTTATTCATTACTAAAAGTGGACACCCCAGTTGTACTTTGTCATTAGATTAGTGCATCTATATAATATTAGATCTTATATTCTCCATTTGAAGATTTAGAAAACAGATATATGCTCTTTATATAATACTTTTCAGGTCTTATTTGATAAAACATATATGCATATATATACATGTATACATTTGTATATCTGAATATGCATACATATATATTTTATAATAGTAAACTCCTCTATATTGAAGTATTGGAGGTTTTAAAAGACAGAACAAACATATAATTCTAAGTAGCTTTAAAGATGTTCTTGATTTAAGTAATAATTCATTTCTATAAGTAATAATTCATATTATTTCAAGTTATACAGAAATGAAGCAAAGTGAAATTTCCCCAATACTTTGGGCACACTTAGTGATAAAGTGATTATGTAAATTGTATGCTGAACAAGTTACAAAATGACTTTTTATTTTGACAGTGTCATTGAGACATACCTAAAATGATTGCATCAAAATAACCATTTTAATGTAGCTGCATCAAATCATTTTATCTTTATTAGGTACTCCTCTCTGGTTGATTCACAATATTTTTTTTCTTTTTGTATTCCAAAGTGAGAAGCAGGGGTGGGGGGCAGACAGACAGAATCCCACATGTGCCCAACAAGGATCCACCCGCATGCCCACCAGTTGACAATGCTTGGCCCATCTGGGGTGTTGCTCCGCTGCAACCAGAGACATTCTAGTGCCTGAGGCAGAGGCCATGCTGGGTCAACTTTGATCCAGTGGAGCCTTGACTACAGAAGGGAAAGAAAGAGATAGAGAGAAAGGAGAGGGGGAAGGGTGGAGAAGCAGAGGGACGCTTCTCCTGTGTGCCCTGGCCGGGAATTGAACCCAGGACTTCCACACGCAGGGCCAATGCTCTACTCCTGAGCCAACTGGCCAGGGCTGATTCACGATATATTTTAACATGTGAATTTAAAATACAGGCTTCGTAAAATCCTGTATTAGAGAATTTAGTTTTGTTAAACTCAGTGCTTTCAAAGTGATTTGCTCTCCAAAGCTTTTTTTTTTACCTACCATTTTCTATATCTTATATAATTAGTATTCTGTGAAAATCTTTGTTAAGTACTAATTTTTACTTATGAGTTTAATATGTATTCTGTTATTATTATTATTAAATGAAATAAATTAATTTCAGGATTATCTAAGAGGGTCAGAAAGTAAAGTGAATTACAAATGAAATAGCTGATGCTAATTCACAATTTATTCCTATATTTATTTGCCAAGGCTACTCTAACAACACACTACAAACAGAGTGGCTTAAACAACAGAAATTTATAGTTTTCTAGTTCTAGATGCTGGAAGTCAAGATCCAGGTGTTTGAAGGACTGATTTCTTCTGAGAGCCATAAGGGCGGATCTGTTCGGTGCCTGTCTGTTAGTTTTTGGTGGATTGCTGGCAAGGTCTTGCATTCCTTGGTTGGCAGAACCACCTTAATGTCTGTCTTCATCTTTACATGACCTTCTCTGTCTGTGTCCAAATTTCCCATTTTGATAAGGGTACCCATCAAACTGGATTAGAACCCACTCAAATGGCCTCATCTTAACTAATTATATCTACCATAGCCCTATTTCCAAATAAGTCACATTCTGAGATACTGAAGGTAAGGATCTCAATATATAAATTTTTGTAGGACACAATTTAATACATAACAATAGTTTATTTTAAGTAATACTCATGTAAATTTCTTTAAATCAGTCTTCTATAAGGAGGCTCATATTCAGGAAAATGGGAATTAAGAAATAAAAGTTATGAGGGTGTGTACTGTTGAAGATAGAGGTTTTGCTTATTTAAAGCTAGAAGGGAGGCTGAATACTGAAAATAAGATAGAAAATTATAAAAATGTGAGGAAATATGTTTTCCCAGAAAAAGAAGACAAACTTTAGATACTTACTTCATCCTCTACCTCTAACTGCAGTTATATATCAGTACAGGATTTATTAGCTCTATACTCTGATATGCTATGCTATTGGATATTTCCATAGTTCAAAATACAACTCCTTTAAATTTTATTTTATTCAAAGTCAATAGCTATTCTATCACTAAATTATTTAATTGTAGCATTTTAGGATTTGTTTACCCTGATTAACCTCAAGAGTATATGGAGAGTGTCTGTTTAGTAACGTAGAATACCTGGCACAAAATATGTGTAGAATTCTGCTGTGATAAATAGAGTATGCAGAGCTTCTAAGTAAAATTTTGGTACCTGATACACAGGAAGCATTTGTTGTCTTCTGAAAGTAACCCACAATTAGGCAACCAATAAGGTAAGAAACCCTATGGCAAAAAGACTAGAGTTATTTACTGAGCAATTACGAACAAGGTTCTTCTTTATTTTATCTCCTTAGATGCCTGGCACTAGAAAATGTAAATGGTAACTGTTCAATATATATTTATGAATTATTTTTTTTTGAGAGAGAGAGAGTGTGTGTGAGGAGAGAAAGAGAGAGAAAGGAAGGGTGAGAGATGAGAATCATCAACTTGTAGTTGTATCACTTTAGTTGTTCATTGATTGCTTCTGATATGTGCCCTAACCAGGGGGTTCTAGCTGAGCCAATGACCTCTTGCTCAAGCCAGTGACCTTGGGTTTCAAATCAATGACCAAGACTTCAAGCCAACAACTTTTGGGCTTCAAGCCAGCGACCATGGGGTTATGTCTATGATCTCATTCTCAAGCCAGTGACCCCATGCTCAGCTGGTGAGCCCACATACAAGCCTTCAACCTCAGGGTTTTGAACTGGGACCTCTGTGTCCCATGTCAATTCTCTATCCACTGTGTCAACACTGGCTAGGCATATTTATGAAATATTTTGATTGAGTGACTAAAAATGACTGAGTTCTAATGTTAGGTAAATGTGGTGCTCATTTTTAGCTACTTCAAAAATACTCAGTTGTATCATATATACCAAAGTTTAAGCTTTGATATCAAATAATTCTGGGATCAACTCACAAGTCTGGTACTTATTAGCTGTGATATTTGTAAGTTACTAAAATATATCGAGCCTCAGTTTTCTTGTCTGATAAAAGGGAATAATAATACCTATTTCAAAAAATAAAACTTTAGTTGAAAAATAAATTTATTTTAGTGAAAAATAAAACTACTGCTATTTTAATCCTGGCCATTAGTATTATTCACCTAAATGAAAACCACTGTTTCATAATTGGTCCACTTAAATTAATCATGAACTCCAGTCTGTTCTCTACCCAGGAGTCAATGCATTCTGTCCAAAATTAGAATCCAATCATATGCTTCTGCTACTGAAAGTCTTCCAGTATTTCCTAATTGCCTTAAAAATAAAGCCTGGATTTCTTGGTGCCAATTAAAATCCCTAATATTCTGACTCTTCACTAATATAATGCTAATTTAATATGACAGCTTGACTGGGACATGGGATGCCCAGATTACATGTGAGTTCTGGGTGTGTCTGGGAAGGTGTTTCAGGATGAGATTAAAATTTGAGTTGGTGGACTGAGGAAACAGATTGCGCTCCCTAGTGTATGTGTGTGGGGGTTGTCTGATCCATTTTGGGGGAGAGGAGAGAGATCTCCTGTTGGTTCTGTTTCTGGAGAACACTGACTGATACAACTAATAACACATACTTTATTCTTACTGAAGAATTAACTTTTTCTGGGAAGCTCCACACCCTCTCTTTTGTACAAGTGTATCCCTATGTATCTGCCCACAAAAGTTATGCTTTCAGACCTTCTCTTCCCTACTCCCTCACCTGCTTTTTTCTTCTTTCCCTGATTCACTGAATTAAATTTTAGTTTTTTCTTTTTTCAAGGTGGATTTTTCTTTTTTTAACTCAAAAATGCTGCTGGGAAAACTCAAAACCCCTCATGACTAGGCCGTGTGTTCTTCCTATAGGCTCTCTGACACTGCAAGCTTTATCTGATTCTAGCATTGACCTTCTGTCATTCAAGTCTCCCATTTGCTTCTTCACTTACGTCCCAAGCTTCAATGTATGCTTATATCCCTACTGTAGTCCCTGATATCTGGCATGTGATGAGAAGTTATTTAATAAATGTATAAATGAGACTAAGGTGACATTTGTAAAAATCAGGGTACTGTTATTGGTGTATAATAAATGTTGTTGTAAAATACCCAATCCACAATTCCGTGCGTTTTTGTAGATGCATATAGTCCAAATAAGTTTTTGAAAAGTTTTATTAAAGGAGGAAATTTATTAAATATGCCGGCCGCATATATCTTACATGGGGCCGCAGTCCCAAATCATGTGTCTCATTAATATTCTAGGGGTTGGTTATATACCATTAATTATACATGGGTGGGGAAAAACCTGACACTACAGTGTAAGCCTATACCTTTTGTTTTCTTCTATACAGGTTTGGGGAAAGGATGAAGCGTGGGGGGATGGGACACAATTCATTAGCAAATTTATAACATCTGTCTATAGGATTCATAAGAAAACCCTTCTACATTAAAACTTACAAGGCAACATAATGGCAAAAATGTCACCTTACATACTAAAAGACATTCCTATAAATTCCTATAATTTCTAATGTTCATTTGCTATTCCTTTGTCCAGAGATATATACATTAACTACGTGCTTTCAGGAGGGGAGAGGTAGTTCCCATGGGACAAATGCCTATAAATGGCCCATTAGTATAAAATAAAGGTTTAATTTAATCTTTCTCTCCCTACAGGTGGCTAGTTATTCACCCATTTTCCCATAGGTATGGGGGAAGGCCAGAGAATCCAAGTCTCCTTCCTCTTCTGCATTTACAATACAATGTCATTGGCCATCTTGATTTTATGCTAATTACACAAGTACAGAGATCATTTACAAAATCTCTCTGTACACCTAGCCCAAATTAATAAAATGTTCTTTAAGCTTCCTAAAATATTAATATAAATTCTGTAGCCTTTGGTACCTTACAACAATGTCAAGAATAAATAAAGCTCTATTTGAGTTTTCAGTTTATAAACTATTAGAAGCACTTTTATAATAATCATTGCAAAAAGGAGATAATAAAAACACTACTTTTTCAGATACTGGATGTTGTCCTGAGCTTCTTATAGCACGTGAGTTATTTGAATACAGTAAAAGGCAAGAAAAAAATTTTAAAAAGTGAGCACATTTTAGCCTGACCAGGCGGTGGCACAGTGAATAGAGCGTTGGACTGGGATGCAGAAGACCCAGGTTCGAGACCCTGAGCTCGCCAGCTTGAGTGCGGGCCCATATGGCTTGAGCAAAAGCTCACCAGCTTGAACCCAAGGTCGCTGGCTCCAGCAAGGGGTTGCTCGGTCTGCTCAAGGCCCGCGGTCAAGGCACATGTGAGAAAGCAATCAATGAGCAACTAAGGTGTCGCAAGGGCAACAAAAAACTAATGATTGATGCTTCTCACCTCTCTCTGTTCCTGTCTTTCTGTCCCTACCTATCCCTCTCACTGACTCTCTCTCTGTCCCTATAAAAAATAAAAATAAATTAAAAAAAGAAAAGAAGTGAGTACATTTTAATTTCAGTTATTTCTAACAAAATTAACCATAAGTTAAATTTAGAAGGTATGATTTCTTACTGTAAAGCCAGTGCCTGTGGCCACTATCAGAGCCGCCTGGCCAGTGCAGGTTCGAATTTGATTCAGACAGTCGGTAATGAAACAACAGATCCAAGAACTGGTGAGCCATCAGCTTTAATCCTAGCTTGCACCCAACGGGCAAGTAAAAACACACACTGGGCTCCAAAACCCACTCATTCAGTGCTCACAAAGCTACTGACTTATCTGAGTTTCCTAGAATCAAAGGTTTCTAGCTCACCAGACTTATTTACCTCTGTTCCCCATCTCCTTCTCCAGCATAAACTCTGCACAAACTGGCTTCTCTTTCAGCTCTCCACCATCTTGGCTGCTTCTCTCCTCCACGTGGCTTTTCTCTGCTCTCTTCTCTAATGCTAATCTCAGGAACTAAGAGAGAGCAAGCTCCTGGTCTGCCCCACTTTATAGTGTAGAAATCCAAACCTTTAATCCAATCTACCAACAAGGAAGTCTCTGATACAATGTCACTTATCTGAGGCATAATGGGAGGATTCCTCATGAGAGTGCACCACCCCACATCATCCAATCAGTCATGGGTGTGGGGAAAAGCTTACTCTTAAAACTAAGCCTTAGGCTATACTGACCCGGTCTGCCCACAGCCTGTCCCCCAACACACATTAATATCAACAGACTTGAATGTCGGCAGCACTATCTTTAACAAAGTGAGCATAATATCTTTTATCTGCCCAACACCTACACTAAATAAATTTTATAATTGTTTTTAATTATGTAAAAAATATTTCACAAAATTTGATGTGTGTACCAATATTAAAATTTAATTTCAGATGGGTAAACACAGGTGTTTATAATAAAAGTCCGATAGAATGAATGTCAAAGAACATTACCCTGAAGGGCAGCTAATCACAATAGGGAAACTGGTTACTTCTAACACAGACATGCAGAATATCTTGTTTGATACATTTGCCTTCATTGATTAGGTGGTGTAGGGTCCGTGGCTGCTGCTTTCTTGGCCATACAGGTTCAGGTTCTCATTGAATTTGGGCAGACAGTAAAGAAACAGTGGAGCCAAAAAATGGTGGGTCATTCCTTTATTAAAGTCTCACACAGGCCAATGAGCAAACAGGAAGGGAAAACATTTCCCTCTCATTCAGAGTTCCCCAAACCCTTACACATTCTTCAGTTCCACAACCCAGAGAATCTTTTCTAGTTCCCCCTCGAATCAAAGGCCCCACCAGCCTCAGTAGAGCTCCCAAAGCCCCTCAGCTCTGGTTCTCCATCTGCACACCTTCTCTCTCTTTGCAAAACTGGCTTCTTCTTCAGCACTCTGCATTCTCTCTGCTCTCTCAAAAACTGACTGGGCCCTCAAAGACACTTCCTCCAGCAAACATTAGCACAAACTATGGCCCGCAGGCCGCATGCAGCCCCTTGAGGCCATTTATCCGGCCCCTGCTGCACTTCCGGAAGGGGCACCTCTTTCATTGGTGGTCAGTGAGAGAAGCACAGGATGCATCCACACCCATAGTTCCCATTGAAATACAATTTAGATTTTGTCTTTTTCCCCCTCAATGTCTTGAAAATAAAGCTGCTTTTATATCGGATATACCCTTTTTGTAATTTGCTTTTCTGACTTACTGTGTGAGAAGGTGTTCCATGCTGCTATATTTTTCACTGCTCTCTTGGTGCTTTAAATTGGTATAGTTTTTTTTTTCCTCTATAAACAAAAGCACAAACAAAAATAAATGAAAGCTCTAGGTATCTAATATTAAAAATTCTGTATTATAACATCTTACATACTATGAAATGCAAACAGATTGTGAGGAAAAAGGTTTTGTACCATATACAACAAGCATGGGGCATAATATTCTGAGTATATGAAAAGTTTTCTTAGCAGTAGAGAAATTGTAAGACTTGTGAGAAAATGATTTACAAAGGAAAAAGATACAAATTTAGTTATAGATGGAAAAAATATTTTACTATATTGGTAACTGATATACCTTTAAGCAAAAATAGCCTGACCTGTGGTGGTGCAGTGGATAAAGCATCGACCTAGAATGTTGAGGTTGCTTGTTTGAAACCCTGGGCTTTCCTGGTCAAGGCACATATTGGAGTTGATGCTTCCTGCTCCTTCCCCTTTCTTTCTCTCACCCTCCCTTCCC
Organism: Rhynchonycteris naso; assembly: GCA_037038555.1. Classification (NCBI taxonomy): domain Eukaryota; kingdom Metazoa; phylum Chordata; class Mammalia; order Chiroptera; family Emballonuridae; genus Rhynchonycteris; species Rhynchonycteris naso. The sequence continues at coordinate 49,299,505 of CM072997.1, read as the reverse complement.
TCTCTAAAATGCATAAATAAATAAATAAGCAGAAATAAAATAGATTTTATAGTATCAGATCTGCAAACAAAATAACATTAAGAGAGTACTGTTTGGTAAATAGAGTAGGATAAGCTTTAAATAAGTTGTCTATATGTATCAAGAGCCTTAAAAATGTGTCTATCATTGGCCTGGCCTGTGGTGGTGCAATGGATAAAGCATCAACCTGTAACACTGAGGTTGCTGGTTCAAAACCCTGGGCTTGCCTGGTCAAGGCACATATGGGAGTTGATGCTTCCTGCTCCTCCCCCCCATCTCTTTCCTTACTCTGTTTGTCTTTCTCTCTCTCTTCTCTAAAATGCATAAAATATTTTTTAAAAAGTATGTGTATCATTTACCCAGAAATTACATTTGTAGAAATTTGCCTTGGTGAAATAGAGATGTATACTTGGATATTACAAGTGTGCTATTTGCAAACTTACTGTCAATGGCAAATGTTTGAAATTACCCTAAGTAGATAACAATGAAGAACATGCTCAGTATACTATACAGCCATTAAATATAGTTATTAGAAAAATAGCTAAGAATTTCAAAATAATTTTGTACTGAATACCTGCTTTTTTGAGTACATTCTTCTATGCTGATCTAAACAGCAACAAATGATATTTGTACAATTTGTGGGCTTATACAAAAATGAAACTCAATCTTACCTTAATTTTGTTAATATACAAAAATTAACTTAAAATAGACCCAAATTTAAGAGCTAAAACTGTAAATCTTATAGAGGAAAACAGATACTCTTGTGTTTAGTACAGATATTTAAAAACTGAAGCTTAAACTATAGAAAAAATCAGGAAATTGAACTTAAAAAACACTTTTGCAACTTGAAAGACATTTTATGTAAGTAAAAAGGTAGGTCACAGATTGGATGAAATTATTTACAAAATATACGCCCAGCCAAAGACTTGTAGCTAGAACATATAAAGAACTCTTACAGCTTATGAGGAAAATTACACAATTAAAAATAGATAAAAGACTTGAACAGATACTTCAAAAAAGAAGATATACAAATGGCACATGAAAAGATGCTCAAAATTCCACTGCAAATGCCACTAGATATCTCTAGAATGTTTAAAACTAAAAAGACTGATCATACTACCAGTTATGGGAATATAAAATGGTATAAACACTTTGGAAAACAGATTGGCAATTTCTTTTCTTACAATGGTATACAATACAACATAATTTTTGTGGTAATATTATCAAACATGCATAAACTATTCTAATCATGACAGAACTTTAGAGAAGTTCTAAACTAAACATACTACAAAATAACTCAGCAGTACTCTACAAAAGTTTTAGGGTCATAAAAGAAAGGAGAGACTAAGGATTTTTTTTTAGACTGGAGGAACCTAAGGAGAAATGACAACTAAATGTAATATAAGAAATGTAATGTAGAACAGGGAAGGGTAAAGTTAACAAAAAACAACACAAAATAAACACCTGACCAACCAACCAACCTACCAACCAACCAAGCAACCAACCAACCAACAAAACCCAAATGGGTAAAATTCAAATTGGGTCTTATTTTACTTATTATATTGTGTTTATCTTAATTTCTTGTTCTTGATAACTGCATTAAGGTTATGTAAGATGTTAACATTAGGACAAAGATCTACTATCATCCAAATTATATTAAACAAATATTAATTATTTCTAAATTTACTTAGTGTTATTATAATTTGGCATAAAACATAAACTAAAATGAAGTTACAATAGAAAAGTTAAATTTACATCTACCATATGAACTAGCCACCCTACTCCCAAATGTTTACCTAGGGGAAATAAATAGATATGTACACATAAAGACTTTTAAACTAATGGTTATAGCAGCTTTATTCTTTACAGCCCCAAACTGAAAACCTGTAGAAAAGCAAAAACTGAAAATATGTACAATATAGAGTATATCCATTATACTCACTAATGCTGTCTAAAAATATAAATGGTATTTAAATTTTTTTTCTTAATTTAAAATGCAGTACTGTGATGAGTTCTTCTATAAGAATTTTATAGGGATTTATGGTCTGAGTTTCTCAATATCAAGTTCCAGTTTTCTGAATATGCTTATGTGTTATATGCCATGAAAATTTATGTTGAGCATTTACTTCCTAATTTTTATACAGAAAGATGATGTTTAATCAATTATTTGAAGGATGTGGTATTTGTATTTTTAGAAACTATTCAAATTGGCATTTTCTGCAATCCATTTTTAATTATAAATTAGTCCTTAATAAGAACTCATTGAGTAGAAAAGAAGAAAATTAATTCCAAATTTGGTTTTATGCTGACTTTCTTATTTTTATTCCAAATGGTCTTCTGGTTCTCTGAGTCATTTTCCTTTTGTTTTTTTTTAAATAATTTAATATACCCTCAATAAATACCAAACAACTTAAAAGCATATGTGATTGAGCTAGTTATATTCTATTTACAGCTTGTAAGTTTAGTAAAAAATTTTAATCTATAAAATGAAACTTAAAGTTCAAAAAGAATATGGAAATATACTTTGAAGAAGATTCTAAGAATTGGATCTAATCTGTTTACTGGTGTTTAAGCAAATCATTACCCCATAGCACTGTGTGATCCCTACAATTTTCTTGGTCCAGATGTTGCTTTGGTTCCATTATGCAATGTTTGTATTCCAAATTAAGCATCAGACTATATTATTATAATATCTAACATTTTCCCCCAAATTATTCTACCCTCTTATCTATGTTTGATCTTCACAGCTTAATCTTTTCCAATAATTCATCACATTCTTCACTTAGGAACAATTTTTCTCTTAAAGTTACCCATATCCCCATTTGGAATTATTTATAAATAAATTTGTTTATTTACCTCATTTTAAATTATCTTTGAATGTCAATGAATATTTATTTACCATCCTATAAAAGTTAGACTAAAATAATATTTGATTTTTAAAAACTATACTAAATTACTTATTCAAATGAATGTTGTCCTTGTAAGGTTATATCTTAAAAGCTCTGCATTTATTCCAATGTTATTGTCATTATTCTGAATATTTTCAAACTCCTGTTCTAAAATTGTTTTCAGGCAATGGTTCATTAAGAAAACCTCATTAATAATTAATCTTGATCCTTTGATGTTTTAAATTATTGAAATGTAATAAAACAGTTGGGAGCAATCTAATTTCAGTAATTCTGATATAATAAAATATTTCATTTTATATAAAGTATTACAGACTTTATTCTTCCATTGTAAAATAAATACATTGCTTTTTAGATGAGTTTTGAAAAAACATTTTTTCAAATAATTTTTGAAATATTAGTTTTAAAGCTGTCATTATATAACAGTTCAAATGAAACAAATCATGATGAGAATGAATCTGAAAAGGTCATGTATTTGTCCATGAAATTGGACAAATTTGGAGTATTTAGAATGTTTTCTAATAAATGTCTATATATTTAAATCTATTTATAAATTTATATAAATTATAAAATATACAGTATATCATATATACATATATGTATGTGCATATGTGTATACAGTTGGCCTATATCCATAAATTCCACATCCATGAATTCAACTAACTGCAGATAGAAAATATCCAGGAAAAAATGTTACATTGTTGATGTGTATGTACCATGTTGTTAGAGCAATAATGGCTGCACCAGTACTGAACAGGTACATAATTTTCTTTCTTGTCATTATTCCCTAAACAATATAACCCAACAACCATATATATATATATATATATAACATTAGGTATTACAAATAGTCTAGAGATGATTTAAAGTATATGGGAGATGTGTGTGAGTTATATGCAAGTATAATACCATTTTATTTGAGGAATTTGATCATCCACAGATTTTGGTATTCTTGGGGATCCTGGAACAAATCCCCCAGAGATACAGAGGGATGGCAGTATATATCAGGTAAAACTGTATCTGGACAAATGTAAAACGTGTATCTTTCCCTATAAATATTTTTTTCTCAATCTTTATCTGAATCATATTTTAAATAGATCTCATTAAAATTAGAGAGATTTGGATTTGAAAACTTGGTTTTATCATCTATTTACTATGTGGTCTTGACTGCATTATCAAAACTCTGAATCTTAGATCAAGTTTGTATATTAGAAGTAATATTTTACACTTTTGATTTGTTTAGAAAATGAATGTACATTGCCTAACAAAGTGCTGATTATATAGCAGATATTCAAAATATTTCATCTCTTTTGCCATTAATTGCTTCTCTTTCACTGATATCCAACATGCCTAATACAGTCCTCCCTCACTATCTGTAGGGGATTGGTTTCAGGATGCCCTGCAGATATTAAATCTGAGGATGCTGAAGTGCCTTATACCAAATGGCCCAGAACAATGCATAGTATTTGTGTTTGTATATTTGAACTTCATGAATCTTTCCTTTTAGTGAAAGTGACTTTGCCTTCCAGAACATTCCCTCTCTTCTTTTGGGTAGTTTTTTGACTTGTTTTTGTTTTTATGACCTGCTGCAAAAATTTCCAAGGCCTATACCTGCCTTTTATTATGTAAAGTTGTACAGAGAGATAGAATAATCCAGGAGGTTGTATTTTGTAAAAAGGTTTATAAAAATTTTTGGGAATAAAAAGAAGTGCAAGTAAATAATAGAACAAAAAGTTTTTTTTTTAAAGAGAATAATCTAAAGATGACTATAGTTTTATTAGAAAATCAAAAATTAGTATTCACATTTTCTTTTCCCAAAGTCACTTCTAAGAAAACTGTAGTCTGAATATCTTAATACCTACTACATATTTGATAGTTTAATTGGTCCTGTCAGACCTTTTATGAATCTACATAGAGGAGATGTGATTTATGTAAATATTAAAATGAATTCTGACACCAAAATAAACTCTGCATTATTATTATAACATCAACTGTGAACTGCCCCAGACCATTAATTAATAATCCAGAAATTATTTGAAAAGAATAACAATTACCAAGGTTATGCTAATTGACAATGAATAATAATGAATGCTCATGCAGAGATCGTGTACTTTTATGTTCATAAACATGTTTTTTTCTCCCCTATTGACTACTTTTCCCAGCCTCCAATTCACTTCTTTGAGTCTTTACCCAGGAATAAACTCTTTTCTATCTACTTATCAGCTAAAGCCACTAATGTTTTTAAACACAAGGAATCACTTTTCCAGAGAGAAATTTAAGAAAGTAAATGTCTTAGCATATGGCAATGGATTTTAAATAGATGTTTTTGTGCTTTTATAATATACATACTTTTTTGTTTATGAAAAAAATTAGTTTTTAATGAAAATTTGAAAATGTAAACTTTTAACTTTTGTTCTTTAAAAGAAGTCTTTGTTCACAAAGTAAATAGGGAATATAATTTATGTTGTTTGGATTAACTTTCTCTATTAGTCAATTTGATGGGACAGTGGTTTAGAGAAACTTAGTTATTGTTGGGAGATAGAGATCTACGAATCTGTGCATGTCTTGCAAAGAGAGGTACAAACTATATTTGTTCCAGACTAGCTTTTCAAGGTCGTTTGTAGAGTGAACAGGTGGATATTGTCTCACACTGGAGAAAAGTCTTGGAAAATAGAGACAGTACTTCCCTCCAGAGCAAAGGTCAGCTGTTATTTACTGTTCAGTATAATAAAAAGACGGACATGCTTACTACCCATTATAAAATGTTTTTTGTTCCCTAAGTTCAGATTTGCCTTCCTATAAGACTACCTGCAGTGTGCAGATGTCACCTTGCAATCTTTCTATTGCCCCCAGGGAATTGGAGCTCAGAAATGACACAAGAACATGTTGATACTCTGGCCACTGCAGCTGCTGTTAGCTTTAATGAAGTCCTTTGTCCCTGACCAAGGATTTTCCTGTCCTCTTCTAGTATCCATGAAACTGTAACAGGTAAACATGTTAGAATTGAAGTAAGGTAATCTAACAGATCTTTGACAATTTTAGCGGCAGGATCAGATGCAGACAGAGACATGATCTCTCAAAGAGAAAGAATGCCTTATAGACCAATTAGTGAGTCTTTTGGGAAACCCACAGGTATTGATAGTGAGCATGTTGTGCAATTAATGGTCAACTAGGCAATAAATAAATTAGAGGATCATTTATTGCCTGATAATGAGACAAAATCAATGGTATGGTTACAGGCTGAATATCAGGAAATAGGTTAAAAGATAGCTACTCAAATGGTGATGAAGTTATATCATAAATATAGTGTATTAGGATGCTTAAGGTCTGCATCAGGCCCTGGCTGGTGGTTCAGTGGATAGAACATTGGCCCAGTGTATGGATGTTGCAGGTTCAATTCCTGGTCAGTGCACATAGGAGAAGTGACCATCTGCTTCTTCTCTCTTCCCCTGCTGCAGCCAGTGGCTTAATTGGTTTGAGTGTGGCCAGTCACTGAGGAATGCTCCATTGGGGTGCATCAGCATCAGGTATTAAAAATAGCTCAATACTGTAGCACTAGCCCCAGATGGGGTTGCTGCGTGGATCCCAGTTGGGTACATGTGGGAATCTGCCTCACTATCCCTCCTCCTCCCACCTAAAAAACAGACAAACAAAACCTTGCATCAAATCCAACTCTTTTTTAATCAAATTATGATAATAAAGAGGGGGTGTTCAAGTGATCCTGTCACAAACTAATAAATGTAAATTGAGACCCTTCTTATGTGAATGCATATTTCAGTTGACTCTTTTTATAAAAAAAGGATTGAAGGAGGCATTAGCAAACTCAATCACTAAGAACCATCACCCTTTGGCTTGTTAGACCTTTTCATTTCTAATATTATGTCAGGGGCTGCTGAGGCTGGAGTTGGTACTACTTTGTTCACACCATGATAAGCTATAGTAAGTATACATAAACTTTTTACCTTTTTCACACACCACATAGGGCAGTAATGCAGAGAATTAGTTTGTATCAATACTTTTTTTGTGTGTGTGTTTGTGCGCATGCACGCGTGAGAGAGAGAGGAAGGAGAGAGGTGAGAAGCATCAACTCACAGTTGAGTGATTTTGTCACTTTTAGTTGTTCATTTATTGCTTCTTATATGTGCACTGACCAAGGGGGCTCAAGCTGATCCAGTGAACCCTTGTTTAAGCCAGTGATCTTAGGTTCAAGCCAGCAACCTTAGGCTTTAAGCCAGAGACCTTTGGGCTCAAGCCAGCGACCCTGGGATTAGGTTGATGATCCTATCCTCAAGCTGGTGACCTCGGGGTTTCAAACCTGGGACTTCAGAGTCCCAGGTTGTTGCTCTAACCACTGCAACACTACTGGTCAGGATCAATATTCTTATTTTAAGCATGTCACTGAATAAAGCTGTAATTTTTTTTCTACCCAGTATTTCATATTGCTTCATATTAACAAATTGTATGGGTTTAGGCAATTCCAAAGGCTCTCATTTAGCATGGCCAATTAATACTGGCTTAAGGGCAATTCTATGTGCTTCTATTTAAAATATTAGGTAAAGGAAGTGTTCCCTAATCAGACATAATATTTGTTTTAAGAGTACACTAGGTAGTGGAGTTGCAGTTACCTCACATAACACTTATTCAACTTTCCAATCACATCCACATTTTTACTTCAGTCCCATCCACAGAAATATCTCGATGCTCCCAATCTAAGTGTTGATTCTTTGAAAGGTGCCCCTGTTGTTGCTAAATCTCCTCCAGGTGGGAAAACTCCCCTGTCAACCTGGAGGTCAACTTTTGGTCTGCTCCATTGTACCAACCAGTGCTAAGATTTGATCTGGGTGGGATGAAGCCCCATAGCCTTTCACAGAACAGTTACAGAGTTGTGCATCTATAGTGGGTGTAAAAGAGGGTAATCTATGACCACTATGTGCAGAAAGCAGGCAAATGGTTGGAAATTCAGTTGGGGCTCCCTAGGGGATGACATACGATATTTGTTAATGAATATATGCAACACCTGGCTATGGTTCAACTCATCTGTCTAATATGCTATTCTGAGATCTATTCAGAATAGCAATGAAAAGCCAAAGTTTTTATTTTGCAGTGAGTACTAGCTACAATAAGGAAATTTTGGTACTCTAAGAGAAATCTCTCTGAAAAAGAGAAACCCCCATGGGAAATAATAAATGAATAACACTGGGGAACAAAATTAAGCTACAATTCTTTTGCAATTCAAGATTTTAGGTTTTCATCTTATTGTAAAATTTTCAACAATTTAGTTTAACATAATGAAGTAGAATGTCTTCTTGGACATCATCTTTGTAAAAATATAATAATTTAAATAATGCAGTAAATATACTAATACAATAAAAGATATGATTGCATCAAAATTTGTCTACAATTTCAAAATAGAAGATATTAAAACACTTATTTTAAAAATTTGCACAAAACTAATATAAATTCTATTTAGGCAAAAATTTGCGTTTGTAGCTCTTGCGTTTGTGTACTTGTTGAGGACAATCTTGTTTGATGCTCCAGCAGTCTTCTTGGACATCATCTTTGTAAAAATATAATAATTTAAATAATGCAGTAAATATACTAATACAATAAAAGATATGATTGCATCAAAATTTGTCTACAATTTCAAAATAGAAGATATTAAAATACTTATTTTAAAAATTTGCACAAAACTAATATAAATTCTATTTAGGCAAAAATTTGCGTTTGTAGCTCTTGTGTTTGTGTACTTGTTGAGGACAATCTTGTTTGATGCTCCAGCAGTAGCCTGCTCTTCACTAACAGCTCCAAGATTTTCAGGAAACTTATCAAGGTGACTGTTCAGAAAGTGAATCTTAACATTCATGTTACATCCAATGTCATGGAAAGCCAACAATATCTCTTGAGCCAGAAGTTCATAGTTTTCTGCTTTTTTGTTGCCAAAGAAGTTCTATGTAACTGCACAAAAGACTACCATGCTGCTTTCTCCTCCTTTTCATCTTTCTGGCAAATTCTTCGTCAAGTATAAGGGTTCTAATTTGAGGTCCATCAAATACACCTGCTTTTATCTTCTCAAAAGACAAGGCTGGAAAAGCAGAAATAATATGTTGAAAGCATTCACTTTCTCTATTCAAAGCCTGAACAAACTGCTTCATTAAGCCAAGTTTGATGTAAAGTGGGGGAAAATGATCCTGTCTTGATTAACTACAGGTTCAATCACAAAATTTTGCATCCCTACTTCCAGAGCTTCACGTTTTAGGCCACTTCATCTGTGTCCAGTGTTTCTCCAAGCTCGACTGTCCCACAAACACAGAAAGCAAGGATACTTTGTGAAACCTCTCTGTTGTTTTAGCAGGAAATTTACCATTTTAAGTTCCACACAAGTGATCCAGTTATGCTCCTTATACTTCAGAAAGTCGAGAACAATTTTTATGTCATTAGAATCTTCTTGCAGATGAGTTAAATAACCAATTGGAACCGCTGCATAAACATTACTGTTGTGTAGCAGAACACATTTCAGACTCCATTTAGAGCTGTCAAGAAATAGCCGCCATTCTGTTGGACTGTAAGTGGTAACATCTAGCTGGCTGAGAAGACTACTGATATCATGACAGTAAACAAAGTGTTTGTCTTCAGAAAAAAAGTCCACAAAAATTTATTCACGCTTCCTGAAATGGAATACTTTAGCTGATTGGTGAAGTACATTCTTTTCTTGAAGTCTAGAAGCTAATAACTGAGATGCTTTCTTTGATAGACCAAAATTTCTTACTAAATCATTCAATTTGGGTTGGCTAAACTGCAGAGGGGTTAATGTCTGCTTGGCATCAGAAGACCGTTCAGATTCTACAACCATTTCCTCATGCATCTTATCAAAATATACTTGGTCACCATGTTCACTTTCTTTGTTCTTAGAAGAAATAAAAGCATTGAAAACTGGAAGCAGGAGTGTCTCAAAGTGTGGGATAGGTCATATTGCTGAAGGAATATTAGGATATGCGATCATATGCCATTTTTTCTTGCCGATGCCCTTTGTATGGATCAGACAGAAATAACAGTCACTGCTGTGGTCCTTAGGCTCATGCCAAACCATGGGAATACCAAAAGGCATTCTTTCCATTTTCCTTTTGTCCAGTCACGAAACATTTCCTCAGAATCATAACACACAATATGAGGAGCCCAATTCTTGTCTTGATTGCCAAGGGGAACTTGAAAATAGGCAATCTATGCACGTGTCAAAAATGTTGAAATATTGTGCCTTTGACGTTGAAGTGTGTAACAGCCACATATATAGCAGAAGGTGTCAGGGCTGTTCTTACATTTACGCCTACTTGAAGAAGCCATGATTCAATATCAAAACAAAATAAAAGGGTGTTTTTATCAGGTAATAATTTTTTACATTTAAAAACAACTACAATTATGTAAAAGTAATGTTTGTAAAACATTTATTGCCTTGTGGTTATGTTCAATCCAAGAGTCGTTGCCCTTTAACTCCAATTTAAATACCAATGCATGCCATTAACTGTAACAAAAAGAAATTAAAATTGCATAAAAACTAGAGCATGCACAAAAACACGGATTTCAGATTTGAAATCAGTGATGCAGACATATATAGAAAAAATTCTAAAACCTTCTGCATCAGAAAATGAAAAAAAAATTGTTCCCCAGTGTAATTGGCTAGTATTTGCGTACTTACTGTCCTGGGCTGGATTTACTATACTGATAAAGATAAACAACTAGAAAAGAGAATGTACATAAAGAATTATAAATTGTTGAAGTTGGCTCCACTAACCTAGAAAACTTTCCTATCAGTTTTGTTAAAATTAGGCCAAGAATAAGATATTGTCATGACAGTGGTAAAGCCTTCTTAAAAAGAAAATTGCCACTGTGTGAAACCTAAGTTAGTCCAAGGGCCAAACCCTGTGGTCCAAGTTGGAAAGCTATATGTCGGCAGTGGCTTTATCTAGGGGCATACAGGTGAAACAGATGGTGTCAGGTCTGAGGAACTTGCTGTTTCGTGTAGATCATTGAGTGGGCCTAAAGAAGGTCATTTAGTTGAACTGTGTGAACAGTATCTCAAAGCTGAAAATGAGTGCAAAGCATTCATTCCCCTGTGCATCACGCTTCCTGTCTTTCCCCCTATTCTGACCTCAGCTGCTTTAAGAATAAAGGTAATTAGGTGAGAGACCAAGGTCTTGCTTTCTCAAGGGGGCATGAAGGCCTCAGGCAACTGTGCCAGAATTTTGAGAAATTCTTTTATTAGATACAGTCATTCTATTATTGGAGGAGGGGAGATCCAGAATTGAAATAATGTGGTTTGGATAGTGTTCACAGTCAGGATAGAAGGCTAACACTGCCTTGTGGGCCCTTTGGTATAATTAACTTGTACTGTCATCATGGATTCTACATCTGAATGAACAGTGGAATTGATGTGTTTTATGCTCACACTTTTTTTAACCCATCAGAGCCACAGGGGATTTTTTCAATATGGCAGAGCCACAGTCAGGTGAATGTTAGTATCTTTGGGATCTCATCACCCTAGTGATTCCTATGAGGTATAAGTGTCTATGTCTAATGGTTTTGCCCTGTAGAACCCCTGTAAAAGAAAACAGCCTTGATCAGGGGTGTCCATTAGGGTTTTGGACCATTGCCTTTCTGACAGGGCTACCAGGCAAACCTCTTTTGAAAAGCAGTCATTAGCTTTTTACTGGACTACTTGTTGAAACCTTACTGGGCTACTTGTTGAAACATGTCCCAGGACACTTTCTGATCCTCTAGCCTGATATTTCCTTTTGAGACAGGTCAACTTGGACTCAATAACTAACAGAGTAGGAAAGGCCCAACAAATTTTGTCAAATGGAAATAGTGCATTTAACAACAAAGACTGCAGCCTTTGCTCCCTGGTCTGCCACTTGAGAAAAACTGTAGACTGACAGAGGAAAGACACTTCCCTTCTGGGGCCACAAACTAGAAACAAATAGAAGCTGCTGATCAAATTGCCTGCCTCACTCATATAGGTATTCTTTGTGAAGGACCGTTATTTGATTGACTACAATCAAGCTGCTAACCAAACCTGTAATGTCCAGATTGCTGCTGTTGCTATCTGGATCCGTCATCATACTGAACAGGATCATAGACTGGGCTCAAAAAAATGATCTCATGTTTCTGATATCCCTGTAGTCACACTTGTGACTCCTGCCAAAAGTTAATCCATTTGTCTCATACAAGGGAGCCCTTATTGCAGAGGGCATGGTGCCTGCTGCTTTGGCAAATTGATTACATTGATCTTTGACCTCTCTTTGGGTTTTTGGTGAGGCCTCACTGTTGCTACTTTTTCAGGTTATGGTGTTTGCTATTTAGTCTCATTAGCTAACTGACCATTTTATTGTGGAACTTAAAAATTGTCCATGTCATATTTTCAGCTTTCTGATCATGTGCATACAACAATATTCCTTTCATTGCAAAAACCATTCAACAATGAGTTGATAGTCGATATATCAGATGGATCTTCTATACTCCCTGCCATGTACAGGCACCTGGTATTGAGTATTAAATGGAATTCTCAAAGTTACACTCCAAATATTTTTCACTGTGTCTTTTTCACCTCTTCCTTGTCCATACTTCTTGGTACTGCCCTTTGGTGATTAAACATGGCTGTCCCCAGGGAAAAAGTTATTTCCTTTTCACTGCTTCCTGGCTTATGATCAGAACAAAAATGGTCACAGTTTAAATAGACTTATATTGAAAATTCAGAATTGTGCTCTGCTTATATTTGTGTAACATGTTTTTTTTTTCTTTTCTGTTACTTTAATCTTGGTTGGTGAACCCCCTGGATGAGTACCCCTGCCTAAAGGATGGTCTAAGGGATTCTAACTTACTTTGGGTTCAGTCACCTAAATTCTCTTGTTGTACTGATGTGGCCCTTGAGCAGTATCTCACTACATCCCTCCACAGTGGCCATACAGACCAAAATTGGTCTCTGTAAGTTTGGTAAAAATGCCCTTGCAGACTGATTTTTCTAGATGAATGGTATGAGTACAGGTAGAAAGAAAGGTGAAATCATAGCTCCTGGCAAAGGACACACTGATTTTGTGGAATTAGAAGGAGCTTACTGGAGTAATAATTGTTTTCACTATATATGAGCATCTTGCAGCAGTCATTCCTACACAGGAGTAATCTAATTAAAAAGGGTGGTAGAAACTTTGTCCCTGACTTTAGCTAAGTAATTGATGATGCCATTTTGGCCCTGAAAGATGTTCAGGTTAGCTGCAACTCCTTGGTCAGATTGTTAAGGATGATAGAATTATTGTAGGTGGACTCCTTGTGGGCTAAGGCAGAATTCCTATAATCATTAGTACATCCTTCTGGGTCTGGATTTATACCTTAGGTCAAGTGGAAAGGTCAATATAGAAACTTAAATAGAAAGCCACTTGATGGTTTGAGGAATTTTTTTAAACGGGACTATTGCATGTCTCACCCTGTTTCTTGGGTCCTATTGTGAGGCTTAATTAAATGCTATATGAGACAAACATGAATTTGGTCCTGCATCTATCTGTCAATCAAATTAACCAGAGTGGCCAACAGAATAATTTTTATTGAAAAATTCAGTGGAAGTCACAACAGTAGAAACTTCCCTCAAGTAAAACTTGAGGTGCGTATTTTGGGTAGACAATTCTCAATGGGTTTCTCACATTGCTACAGATATCTTTTCAAGGATGGTTGTATTGTGATAGCCTTGGAAGATAAGATGTATTTCTTCCTGGTCCTATGGAATGAAGAGCGTGATTAGTACAGTTCTTACTGGACCTGTTCAGTATAATAAAAATGTGTCACTCATCACAACTAAAGGCAGAAATGCTTATTGTCCAATATCAAAAGATTCAAATTTGCTAATATCAGGATTGCTTTCCAATAATATAACATACCTGGCTTTTTTGCATTGTCTTATGAAAATTAGTGAAAAAACTTCTGATATTGCTATTGCTATGTTTCTGAGCAAAGAGCTATTTCTTTTGCCAGAATCTATGGAACTGGCAGGCTAACTTATTAACTTACCAGCATGTTAGCCTTCAGATACTTTACATTTCTTGGCAGTGACGGGCAGCATATTGACATCCTTTATCACCCCAATTTTGTGCTTTTTACAATTTCTTACTCTCGTTCCACATAAGGGCTTATCCGGACAACTTTTAAAAAATACTTATGCCTTTGATATACCCAAACAATTGAAAAACAGATTCTGTGAAAGTAGAGCCTGAACACTGATAATCTTTAAAGGCTCCCTAAGTAGTAATAAAGTATAGTCAGGAAATTCACTGATTAAGCCCTTACCCTTAGAGTTGGCTAAATAAAATAGTTGCTGTGTAATCCAGCATCATTCATTACTCCATCATGCATGATGTTTCAAGCAAAGGTAAAGAATCCATAAATCAATAGTTAAATAATTGTGCATTAAATCAGTTTAGTGACTATTCGTGCTTCAATGATACCTATTGGTCTTCCATAAACTTAGTTATCTTATGTTATTAGTTTTTCTCCACCGGTGAATATATATTTCACAATGATGTTAATATGGATGATTGTCTCTTAGACTTTACAGATGGCCATCTTCAACTTGATTTACACTCCTTGTTAATGATATTGCAACCCATTTCAGGCTGACCTACTGTATCTCAATTTTTCATCAGCCTTCTGAATCCTAGCAGCTGATACAATCAGGGATGCCAATGCTTCTCTTCTATTATCTTAGATGGATTTTTATTCTGGAACACAAGTTCTGAATGACTGGTACTCAAGTATGAAGAAGCTTTATTAAACCACTGAGTAACTTAGATGTAAGAATTGTTAAGCAAATACAGGCGTAACACACACACATATATATATAATGGTTCCACAATGCATGAAGCTCCAATTCTTTAGTTTTGAAAATCAAATCAGATATAGCTTTGAGCTTCTATGATCCAAGGTGTAGTAAAGTTTTTGGAACAATAGTCTCTCTTTGTTAAATTGTGCCAGGAACTCAGTAATTGTAGTTAAGAAAAATTAGGAAAGACATATGATCATTGGTGCATTGGGAAGGCTGAGAATTGTTCTTGGCTTAAGCCCAGCTGCGTGGCTTATAGATGACTTTCCTTCTTGTCCCCATGGCCTCAGCCAAGAGCCCTCACTGCCTCTCCTACATATGCCATTCCCAGTATCCACAGGATTCCATTTAACCTTCCCCCTTGAGGTCCTGCCACTTCAGTGCCATGCATATGAAGGATACAGGTCCTTGCTCCATAAGGAAACAATACCTTCCTGTTTCTTTTCTCATTTCTGGGGGATTCATTCATATGTCTCATGTCTAGCAATACACCCACCCCTGCACCAAATTCTTGATGTCACCCCCAACCTGGACAGTCCTGTCTAATTCTGTTTCAAGCCAAATTTTTCATAATAAATGGTCAATACACTAAAATAATAATTTAGATATCCAGATCCCAAATTCTTATCTTTCTTAGGAAGGAGAGAGAAAATATACTCAACTATTGATAATGAATTTACTGCCAGAAAAATAAGCTACAGTTAATTTCTCAATGAGATTATTGTGCCAGACACAATTTTTAGTAAATCGCTCTACTAACAAATGTAAATCTATGTAGCTTTATTTAATTAAATAAGTTGAACAAACCTACAAAAGAAATCAAGGTAGAGATTAACTAAGAAACAGTGTCTGATCCTATAAAACCCTGAAATAAAAAGAGGAAATGTAGAATAAAAATAACAAAATAAGCATGTAGTGAACCCAGTGATATTATCATGTATAAAAACAAATAATTCAGTACATCAAAAATGAAAACATGCTGTGAATTGAAAAGATGGTTTAAACATTTTAGTGTTAGCTATTTTTAGTGGACTACCATTACAAGGATAGTATCTTAAAAAATTAATGCCCTGTTCTGAGTAATCATTTAGTCCTTTATTCAAATAGTCACATACCAATAACATAAAGACATGAGCCAATATAGAACTAGGTTAGTATAATAAATTTTGAATAAATTACAGGCACATTAAAGTTGTATATAGTCCTGTCAGAAACCAGCAGAAATAGGAAAGTGACATTAACTATTAGTTGACTTATAAAGTAAACCTTTGGAAACTGCTTTTTGTGTAATACTGAGGTGAACTTGGTGCTTATTAAATGTAGAGGACTGTGTTAGACATTGTGGGGAATGCAGAAACGAGTAAGTCATGAATGTTTCCATCAGGTGCTCTTATTCTGATGATGAAACCTAATTTTAAATAAGTAAAGTAAGAAAGATTAAGTACTGTAGTAGAGGCCAAATAATCAATGTAAAGAGTAGACTTTGATAAAGTTTAAAGCAAGCAATGTGGTTGCAGTAAGGACTTAAAACCTGCATGCAGTTTGTCAGTAGTGTGGGATGTCTTGAGCACAGGGAGAGTGGCCCAGTGAGAAGAGGAGTGCTTTCATAGCTGCTAGATCAGTTAGTACAATTACATTACATCTCGCTATGTGAGCTGGTATAAAGCAGTAGTAGAGGCCACAGGTGTAACTGAAATCCAGATATCTTTAGCGTGTCTGATACAGCATCAATCCAGTGTATGACTGATGTGTTTGGAAAGAGTAGATTGCCTCTGCAGAGACAATTTTTCTTGAAATTTTTTTTTATAGCAAGCGAGCGAGAGAAGCAGGAACCAACAGGCAGAAAAGGAGAAATGGGAAGCATCAATTCTTCATTGTGGCACCTTATTTGTTCATTGATTGCTTTTTTATATGTGCCTTGAATGGGGGGCTCCAGCCAAGCCAGGACCCCTTGCTCAAGCCAGTGACCATGGGTTCATGTCTATGATCCCACATTCAAGCCGACCCCTTGCTCAAGCCAGATGAGCCCGTGAGCAAACTGGTGACCTTGGGGCTTTGAACCTGGATCCTCAGGACCCCAGGACAATGCTCTATCCACTGTGCCACTGCCTGGTCAGGCAGAAAATTTTTATATTCAAGTTCCTAGGGAAAAGGCACGGGGCAGGCAGCAAATAACAATGGGGAGAGACAGCATGTTGCATATTTCCCCCACTCTGATTTCTGAGGCCCTCCTTTCCAGCTTAGGTTGACAGAACAGATTCATGAAGAATTTAGCATATTAAAGAGGTAGTCAGTGTAGAGACTGAGATGACAAACTGTTAGGAGGAGATGGGAAATCTGTTTAGTTATGGATGGAAATTCGAGTTCTTTAAGATAGTGATGGGTGTAAGCCCTTCAGAAGTGGTACAGAAGGAGCAGTGAGTGGGATGAACAAGGACGGTGAAGTGCAATGGCAAAGGCAGAAGGCCAGTGGGCTTGGCAGTCAGGATTTCCTGGGGAGGCTGAAAGGCTGGATTTGGGATAGGTGCTGTACATCTGTGAATTGCCCTCTAATGTCCTCAGCATGTGTCAAAGGTCCTTGGTGGTTGTCTAGGTTCCTATTAAGGGAATTGTTCTCATTAATATCCAGACCCAAAGAGGCTTGGAGAAACTTAGGATTGCTGAACTATTAATAGGAGATCAAGAGAACAGTGCACCATGACTTTATGGACACACTGTATTATGTTTACTAAAAATCTATTTATCCAATTTGTATTAGTAATGCAGAGTAATTTTTAGGTCTTCTTTTCTGGTTAATTTCAAGGTAACAATCCAGCAGAAAGGGTGGGGATCCCATTTACTGTCCTTGATGGCTGTAGCACCAAAGGGACTTCAAGCAATACTGGCTTCTCTTAGGTACATGTAATGTGCAGAAAAGACAGAAAAAATCAGTTACTGACAGCTTCTTGAACTTAATTCTGTAAACTAGATTTACAGAATTAAATCTAGTCATGAAATATTCCAACTGTTGAGCTGTTAATAAAACTTTGTGGCTTTTACTGCTTTCTTTAATTATAACCAAGTTAGAAATATCATAATCTATTAAACAGGTCTTATTTAAATGCCATAAAGAGGTGAAGAAATGAAGAATATGGCCCACAAATCTAGAAAAGTCAGAGGTCAACTGTAACAGTAACCATTACAGACTTTATTTTTAGTCTGCATTTGCATAGTAGATTTCTCTGAATAGAACCATGGGGGATAACTTCTTTTCTTCCACAGGCAAATATTTCTGGGTCTAGAGATCAGACAAAGATTGAGGCAATTTTTTTCCTGTCTGTAGTTTGCCCTGCTGATTTTTTAAAGTCACAAGTTAGATATTGAATTCTGTGAATACTTTTACTTCATGTACTGAGAAGATTGTTTAATTTTGTTTTTACTTTTATTAGTAAAATAAGTTACATTAATTTTTAAATTTTAGCCAAAGTTATATTCTTGGGATAAATTTACATTGTCATGATGTAATATCCTTTTCATATATTTATAGATTGTTTTGTTAATATTTTGTTTAGAATGATCTGTTCTTATAATAGTCTTTTCAGGGTTGGGTAATAGGGTTCTCATGGTCTTATTTATTTTTAGTGATGTTGAAAATATTTTAAATATTTATTGGCATATGCACTTTTCTGTGGTGAAGTTATTTGCACACACTTAGTAAGTTATATTCTGAATAATTTTAATTTTCACATATTATGTGGATAAAATAAGTTAACTGGTAGTATATCTAGGCACCTTATAAATTTGAGTTCTTGTAACTTAAGAAATTGGCATATAGGTTTATATGTTTTTATCTCTTAGTTGATTGAGTTTATTCATCAAGATATAGCTTCCTTCATATAGTAAACAAATTAGGTTTTGGAGACTCAAGGCTACTGTGTGATTCCCCATAATCCCTGGAGGAGATCAGCTGTAGGTGACAGATCATTACTTTATAGATGTATATATTTAAATTTTATTTTTTCATAGTGTTTTTAAGTGCACAAATAAATTGAAAAACATAAAATTAAGTTAATGGATACTAGTATATTCATCAAAGATAGAGAGCTATTAAAAGAGTTTTGAACTAAAAGCTCAGATTGCAGAGTTTTGTGGCATGGAGTGGGGAGAGAATAGCTGGGGTGGGAAATAAATACATTTGGTTTTAAGTAGTAAAATGTGTACTTAAGAAGATCTTATTGGCAAAATGTGGAAGCAGGATTGCAGCAGGGTAAGAATGAAGACAGTTAAGAGGTCAAATAAATTGTTTAGGTAAAAGATGATGAGAAACTGAACTCCTGTAAAGGCAATGAGAATGAAGAGAAACCATACTGGATGAATGTGGGACAGACGTGGTAAAGTAATTGCAGGAGGAATGGCGGTCAGCTGTGAAACAGAAGTCAGATGGCATATTTTCAAATTCTTGACATTCATTATCTCCCAGAATCTAGTGTGAGACCAACAATGGTCTCAGAAAGTGATCCATAAAAATGGAATTTTCTAAAGTAAACAAATTAGAAAAAAGCTGCATACTTTATGTCTTTTTTAGGAATTTACAGTATTCCTGTGGTCTAGTCTCTCTCTGCTTCTTAAAGAGGAATTTGAGTATTTAAAATTTTTTAAGGGAAAGGAGTTTTCATGCATTGTATGTTAGAGCTGAACACTTGAGTTCTTCTAAGTCACTTCAGTTTGCCTATCCTGTTTCTTTAAAAATCATAGTTGTGAAAGTGACTTTTATAGAGTAGAATTTAAGATTTTTTAAAACCTTAGTTTAAGTGAAAACAAGTTTTGCTGGGTACTGAAATATATTGGCATGAGGTTATTTCCTGGCTATATGGATTATAAAATAGGCTGGAGTGTTAAGAATTAAGTGAGATAATTTATGCAATGTCCCTAGCATAATGGGCACATAGTAGGCATTCTATAAATAATAGCTGTAGGACTTAGATTTAGAAATCATTAACTTAAGAGGCTATGAACTTATTCGGAAAGACTAAGAAAAAAAGAGAAAGACACGGATGTAAAATATGAAAATCTGGCATGTTTGAACGGGAAGTGTGAATCTGATGAAAGAGAGGGGAAGGCAATGGTCAGAGAGTTAAGAGGAGAAAAGAATAGGGCCATAATCATGGAAGCTGAAATGCTAAGAAAAAAAGAATGAAGTAGGCTGAGAGAGGCTTTGAAGCTGTCAAAAGTATAAAGACTGACTAATTTATTACTAAGAGGGTCATTGGTGCGTTTAGCAAGCCTTGGGTCCATCTTGCATTAATAAAGTAAAAGGAGGAAAAATTGGAAAATTTAAGTTGAGTTTTCCTGAATTTTATATTGCAGAGAAATCATGTTGGTTTAAAAGGCTCTGTTATTTTGAGAGAAACAATACTTATGTACCCCTTAAATCTCTCTGGCAGCTCAGTTGCCACAATCAAGCTTTAAGAGACATACGCTTACTAATAGAAAGGTCTCCTTGGGTAAATCATCAGAAGCCAAGAAAGAATCATAAACCCACTGCCCACTTTACCCACTGCCCACCATAAACCCACTTTACCTACTGCCTCTGAGCTGTTCTAGGACAGAAGCAACATCTTATTCATCTATGAATCCAGGAACTATCACAGGACTTGTCACTTAGTTGATGCTTTAAACACACACACACACACACACACACACACACACACACACACACACACACACTTTGAAGTGATTTTATTTAGTTTGAAGCTAGAAACAGAATTGTAATTTTATGACTTATTCAAAATAGAATAATATGTCAGATTTAGGAATAAGAGAACAGACTGGTGTTGAGTCCTTAAATTTTAGTAGTAGACAATAGATGGAAGGTTTTCCTTGATTAAGATTATTACCTGTTTAGATTTTTGCTTTGCTAATTTAGGCTTTTCTTTATTATGAGGTTTGGCTTCTACTAAGTTCTATGAGTAGAAAAAGAGAAGCAGCCATGTGAGCTGAAGCAGAGTGCCTGAAAAGAGTGGAAATTTAAGTCAAAAACAAAACTATGCGTAGGCTATGACCCAAAGTGAGAGATAAAAGACAGGTCAGGCTTTTGGAATGAAGTTACCTTATAACATTATTATTTTGTTTGAAATAATTATTTATAGAAATACAAATATCCTCTGCAACAAGGTTTAATATCTGATTAGTTCAAGTGTATTTTGAAATAAAAAATATTATTGCAGAATTTATATTCCCACAAGCAATGTGAGGATTCCAGCTGCTACACATTTTCATTAACACTGGTATTTATTGTCAGTTTTTTTTTTAATTTTAATCATCCTAATAGGGACTAGTGGTATCATACTGGTGTTTTAATTTACATTTCCCTAGTGACCAATAATGTTAAGCATGTATTCAATGTGCTTATTTGCTATTTGTATTTGTTTTTCAATGAAGTCTCTGTTGAAAACTTATGTACATTTTTAAAAAATTGATATTTTAAAAATATTTTGTTTTGAGAGTTCCTTATATATTTCTGATACATGTCTTCCATCAATTAGACATTTCAAAATATTTCAGTCTATGGTTTCTCTTTTTATTCTCTTAATTAGCTCTTTAGAAGAAAAGACATTTTAAATTTTGTTGAAATTGACTATGATTTTGTTATTTTATGGATTATGCTTTTAATATCATATCTATGTTAAATATATACCTACTATATAATCCAACCATTTAGGTTACAGGCACTTAACCAAGATAAAGTATATGTTTGTTTAAAGACTTAATGCATAAATTTAGTGCAACTCTATTTGTAATAATTCAAAGCTATAAATAAGCCATATGGCCATCAACCAGTGAATGGATAAACATTTATTGTATGTCCATACAATTTAATACTACTCTGCAATAAAAAAAGAAATACACACACACACACATACTTTATTTTTTTGACAGAGACAGAAAGAGTCAGAGAGAGGGACAGATAGGGATAGACAGACAGGAAGGGAGAGAGATGAGAAGCATCAGTTCTTTATTGTGGCATCTTAGTTGTTCATTGATTGCTTGTTCATTGATTGCTTTCTCATATGTGCCTTCACTGGGAGGCTACAGAGTGCCCCCTTGCTCAAGCCAGCAACCTTGGGCTCAAGTCAGCAACCTTGGGCTTCAATCTAGTGACATTTGGGCTCAAACCAGCAACTATGGGGTCATGGCTATGATCCTACACTCAAGTCAGCGATCCTGTGCTCAAGCTGATGAGCCCGTGCTCAAGCCAGATGAGCCCATACTCAAGCCAGTGACCTTGGGGTTTTGAACCTGGATCCTCTACATCCCAATCTGATGCTCTATCTACTGGTCAGGCAAAGGAAATTACTATTGATAGATGCTACAATATGCATGGATCTTATGCTGAATGAAAGAGTCCAGACAAAAAAGTACATACGGTGTTTTCATTTATGTAAAATTCCAAAAAATGCATGCTAATCTATAATGGAAGAAGGCATATCATTTTCTGGGAATGAATGGGTGGATGAAAAGGGGCATGAGGGACTTTTGAGGGTGATAAATATGCTTATTATTTTGATTATAATGACAGCTTCAGAGGTAAATTTTTATGTTAAAACATTAAATTGCACACTTCAAATATGTGCACTTCATTGTATGTCAATATCTACCTCAGTAGACTGTAAATAGAACAGCTTAATTAATTCCAGTGTTTATTAATTATCCCTTAGAATCATTTAGGAGAATGAAGAACTTTAAAAAAGGTAACATATTTACTAGTCATCCACTTGAAACTCTTCATATTCATTAAAGTAGATATAATGCACCATTGCAAAAAGATAAAGAATAACCCATGGTGGAAAAACAATGTCCAGGTACATAAAAATGAATAAACCGAGAGACAGAAAACAAACAAACAAAAGGTTGAAAAAAGATAAATTTTAGCTTACTACTTAAAAAAGAAAAATAATTACATGGTTAACTAAAGAGGTAGTAGATGTAAATGCTTTGTAACTAATGTATTATTAAATAGAAATTAGAATCATATTACAAATAATTAGAAAAATGCAGGAGAAAACAGGTATTTATGATAAGATATTAAGTTCCATGATGAGTTTACATAGTACTAGCTTAATAAAGGCAGACTAGAGGCAGAGTGGAGTTGAATGAGAAATAGATCATTAACTGTAACGAAGTGCTTGTAACGTGCAGAGACAGATTAATGAGGACAACGACTATGTCACTAGTAATAAATGTGAAAAGCAATTGCACTATTTATATATTTATTTTTTTTCAGGTTCTTCCTAATTATCCTCCTCTAGGCTGAATTTGTAGAGTTTTCTATTTTTTAAAGAAATTCTGGTGTATGTCAGGGACCTCACTAGTGCAGTGATGATAATTATAATTACCAAGTAATTGTTAAAACCTAGAAAGAACATGGAAAGAGAAGACACCATAAATACAATAATTATATTCAGTATTTAAATGATTTTTGAAAAGATTTTAAAGGTTTGTTATTTAGTGCACTTCTAGTTAATAAAATGTACTCATGAAACAACATACTTTCAGATATTGATTTAGCCATCTCAGTGCTGTAGAAATATTATGAATTATCAATAGGTTTTCTAAGTTCTACTGTACTGACTTTACATAAATTAGAGTATTATTAACTAAATATAGGTAGAAAAATGTAATAGAAGTTATCAAAGATAAAATATTGAATCTAATGTTAAATTATAGTTGGCTTTTAAAGTAACATTTGTCATCTTATAAAATTAATATATGATCAATTTAGAGAAATTGAAAAAATACAAAAACACAGAAATAATAAATCTTACCTGCAATTCCACCATTTAAAGATAGGCACTGTTAACACTTTAATATATCCTCGTCTAGTCTTTTCCCTACTCATGATGTAAAGAAATACTAATATATACATTATAAGCATGTGTTTAGTTTTATTCTCTCTATATAGTTTAGTACATTATTATCTTCATTTAATATCATATCCAGAAACAACCCAATTAGAAATATAAATTGCTACACTTTCCTTCTAAAGCAATTATGCATATAGGTCAAGAGCCTCAATATAGTCATAGTTGTTTATTTATTGGAATTTATTTCTCTAAAATAACTAATGATACTTTCAAGTATTTATATATGAATTGTTCACTAAAGCATTATATAAAAACAAATAAATGGAAAATAAAATAAAAATAATATGGTACTCAATTGTTTATTCTGTTCATCCATGGCTCTATCATTCAGTTGTGGAGACTTGTTTTTAAAAATAGTTAATAGTCTGAGGAAATAGTAATAGTAATAAATTAATTAATATAAATATAAATTGTATATATTAATGAAAGAAGGCTTCCATTAAATATATATACAATATAATCTATGTGTACATTTATATGTATCTGCATAATCTTGATCTGGCTGTCAAAACCAAGTTGCACATAGTGGAGTAAAATAATAAGAGCATGATTCCTATGAGCAGTAGCAAAACCTGCTCTGCCCACCTTCAGAAATCTTATGTAAGATACTATCTTATGTAAGGTTCTATTTAGCTGGCCAGCCTTTCTCTCTGTATGGTATTTCTAAGTAGAGGAATTGCAGGTGATATTCTCTCTACTGCTTTTGTATCTTCCAAATGTTC
Source organism: Rhynchonycteris naso (assembly GCA_037038555.1). Taxonomy (NCBI): domain Eukaryota; kingdom Metazoa; phylum Chordata; class Mammalia; order Chiroptera; family Emballonuridae; genus Rhynchonycteris; species Rhynchonycteris naso. Next base: position 49,275,099 of record CM072997.1, on the reverse strand, counting down.
TATATGTATGTAACTTTTCACAAAAGAAAAATAAAGATTGTAGAACTTTACATAATAAGAATTTTCTTGTGGCATTAAAATAATTAAAAACATGACTTTTATGGTTATAGTATATCGCATTATATTGCTATATATTTTATAAGTTCTCTAGTATTGTTACTTAAATAATTTATTTTGTTATTGTTGTATTTTAAATAGTTGATATCAAGGTCATGAATGTTGGTAAAACATTATCTTGGGTTATTTCCTTACTACTAAAATTTTTAATGTAGGAGCTCTGAGTCCTAACCCTCAGCTGGAAATACTTGTTGTTAGAGCATAGTTTTAATGAAGAAAAAGTAATAAAAACATTTAGTTACATTTATGCCCCTAATAACAACTCTATTTAGCTGTGTTAAGAATGTGCAGTATTGGTTATCTGGATGAAAGGTGATTGAAGAAAGTGAAAATTTGTATGCCCCACTGCTGGGGGTCAACCTTGTCATATCTATATGGACACTATTTTTAATTGGCTTATAAACTCCAATTAAGCCTTTGAGGAGAAAAATTCTGGTACAGTCATGTGGTGTATGGGAGCCTACAGCTAACAGAGTTGCTAGCAAGAAAATTTACACTTAGGTCGCACAAATGAACAAAGCTTACAATATAATTTTTCAAATGGTTTAATTAAGAGATTTTCTGCTTTTAAATTTGCAGAACTTAGTGCAATTTTATTGTGTTACCTTCAAATGTTCAACACCTGTCTGGTGAAGTTTATCAGAAAATTTACCAATAGATTATACAATAGTTGTATAGATAAAGAGCAAATTGCTCCTGAAAAAAGTAACCTTAATTTTTTTGTAGGATGATTTTGTATTTATATAATAATTTCTAACAAGTTTGTCAAACTCAATGTCAGTGTTTGGAATAAAATGGGAAAAAGTGATCTAACAAGTTTTAATTATAGAAAAATACGGGCAATAATTTCTTCTTTTTTAGTGAGAGAGACAGGGACAGAGAGAGTGACAGAGTGAGGGACAGATAGGGATAGACAGGTAGGAAGGGAGAGAGATGAGAAACATCAGTTCTTTATTGCAACATCTTTGCTGTTCATTGACTGCTTTCTCATATGTGCCTTGATCAAGGGGCTCCAGCAGAGTGAGTGACCCCTTGTTCAAACTAGTGATCTTGGGCTCAAGCCAGCAACCTTGGGCTTCAAGCCAACAACCTTTGGGCTTGAGCCAGTGACCATGAGGTCATGTCTAAGACCTTCACGCTCAAGCCAGCAACCCTGTGCTCAAGCCAGCGACCCTGCACTCAACCTGGTGAGCCTGCACTCACACTGGTGACCTCAGGGACTTGAAGCTAGGTCTTATACATCCTACTCTGACACTCTATCCACTGTGCCACCACCTGGTTAGGTAATACTTTTCTCTTTTATGCTTTTCTTTTCTCATAACTGTAATACATGTAGTAAGAAATATGTTTAATACTTAAAACCTATCTCTCAGAAATTAGTGTTAAGTAGATCGTGCCAGAGGTTATAGTTGCTTTTCAATACCCCTTCTTCCTTAATATAAATCTGAGATTTGTCTGGTCACCTTGCTACTTATCTAAAAGAGTAATCAACATTCTCCCTTGTAATTTGGCATGACCATGGGGGTTAGAGTTGGCAAGTGAGTTGTAAACAGTTCCTTTAAAAGCCAGGTGTATACTTTTCTGTGACTATTCTGCCATCCACCTGGCTAGGATGAATGTGGTGGCTACTACTTTAGCCATCTTCATTCTGAACTTGAGAGTGGAACCTCTGTGCAGTAGAAGAAAAAAAAAACAACAACTCACCACCAACATAAAAACAAAACCAACACACAAGCATTCACAAAAAACAAGAGCCTGAATCCATACTCCCTCCATGCAAATCTTGTTCTGTCTTCCTCCAGGATTATTACTAGACACAGAAATCAACTTTTTATTTAAATTACTAATATTCTAAATGTTACCAGAATTAAAAGAAATCTTCATTTTGCATAGGTTTTGGTTAAGCCTTACTCTTTGTAAACTGTGGATATGTTTTAGACATTGTATTATCATTAGATGTTTATAAAATACATATATATATATATATATATAAAATATTAATTCCATTATATATTTGTTACAGGTAGAAGAGTCAAGATGTTATCCAACATAAGTCAGAGATCTTGAGACATAAAAAATATTGCTTTGTGTCTGATATATTCTTTGACAATATGTACAGGGAGAAGCACTAAATCTATACCCTCATCAACGTGAAAATTAAGCAGCAGTTATCAAATAGTCACTCAGATATAGTGCTATTGTAAATATATATAATTAGGTTGTCCTGGCTTATTGAAGATTTGACTTCTTTTCTAACCCTTGCTTTTCAGATGGATGCTATAAAGTAGGTAACTCCTAGAGCAGATGCCATAGGGCGACATCATAGCTCTAGAATTAACTTAGTATGATGTTTGTATATTGCTTTTATAATATATCCATTTATATAATAGAGACATCTAAACATGGTCTAAAAATGACAATTTTAGTTTTAAAATTATTACCAAGTTGTATATAAAACAGAACGCCTCCTTTACTCTAAGGCAGGGGTCCCCAAACTACGGGCCTGAGGGCCGCATGCGGCCCCCTGAGGCCATTTATCCGGCCCCCGCCACACTTCTGGAAGGGGCACCTCTTTCATTGGTGGTTAGTGAGAGGAGCACAGGATGCATCTGCACCCATAGTTCCCATTAAAATACTGGTCAGTTCGTTGATTTAAATTTGCTTGTTCTTTATTTTAAATATTGTATTTGTTCCCATTTTGTTTTTTACTTTAAAATAAGTTTTTTACTTTAAAATAAGATATGTGCAGTATGCATAGGGATTTGTTCATAGTTTTTTTTATAGTCTGGCCTTTCAACGGTCTGAGGGATAGTGAACTGGACCCCTGTGTAAAATGTTTGGGGACCCCTGCTCTAAGGTTTATTCATCCCAAAATGAAACCTATGTCAGAATTGCTATATCAGAATTTCTAATTCAAATCGTTCTTCCTTAGTACTGAACTGTGATAGCCCATTGCATCCTTTATTTTCATTGGCAGAAGTCCTTTTTCCTCTAAGAAACTTATTCTATGTAGTCTCAAGTGACCCTAACATGAAAACGTCCAAACTTATTTTTGGTCTGTATGGTTGATTCAGGATAGACTATGTAACTCTATCTGAGAAAATTAGAATTTTCACCAGAATTTTTCTGCTCTTAAGAAACTTTGGAAAATGAATTCAAAATAACAATTTCTTTTAAAATTGCAACAACAAAAAAATAAAATATCTAGGAATAAATTTAACAAAGAATGTAAAGAATGTATAGGCCCAAAACTATAAAACATTATTGAAAGAAATTAAAAAAGACAGACTGAAATAGAAAAATATTTCATGTTCATGGATTGGAAGGATCAACAGAGTTTAAATGGCCATATTACCCAAAGCAATACACAAATTTAATGCAATCCCCATAAAAATCCCAATATCATTTTTAAAAAATACAACAAAAAATTACCAGGTTTGTATGGAACCATAAAATACCCCTAACAGCCAAAGCAATCCTGAGGAAAAAGAATGAAGCCAGAGGTATCACACTACCTGACTTCCAATTATACTAGAGATACACGATAATCAAAATAGCATGGTATTGGCAGAAAAGCAGACATATAAACCAATGGAATAGAATCTAGATCCCAGAAGTAAAACCACATATATATGGACAAATCATCTTCACCAAAGGAGCCAAAAGCACACAATGGAGAAAAGAAAGCCTCTTTAATGCATGGTGTTGGGAAAATTGAAAAGTCACATGTAAAAGGATAAAACTTGACTATAGTTTGTTCCCCTGCACAAAAGTTAATACAAAATCAATCAAAGACCTAAATATAAAATCTGAAACAATAAATTACATAGAAGAAAATATGGATACTAAAGTCATGGACCTTGGCCATAGAGAACAATTTATAAATTTGACCCCAAAGGCAAGGAAAGTAAAGGCAAAAATAAATGAATGGGACTATATATCAAACTAAAAAGCTTATGCACAGCAAAAGAAACTGACAACAAAACAAATAGGTGGCCTGACATGTGGCACAGTGGATCAAGTGTTGACCTGGAACTCTGAGGTCGCCAGTTAAAACCCAGGACTTGCACGGTCAAGGCACATATGGGAGTTGAAGCTTTTTGTTCCTCTCCCCACCTTCTCTAAAATGAATAAGTAAATAAAAATAATTTAAAAAACAACAATAAAAAAAACAAACAAAAATACTAATAAACAGCCAACTAAATGGGAGGTGATATTTGTAAATAACAGCTCTGATAAGAAGTTAAAATCCAAAATATATAAAAAACTCCCAAAGCTCAGCAACAAACAAGCAAACAATCCAATAAAAGAATGAGGAGAGGACCTGAACAAACACTTCTCCCAAGAGGAAATACATTGAGAAATGCAAATCAAAACTGCAATGAGATACCACCTCACACCTGTTAGGTTAGCTATTATCAACAAGACAGATAATAACAAGTGTTAAAGAGGAACCCTCATTCACTACTGGTGGGAATGCAAATTGGCACAACCATTATGGAAGAAAGGATGGTGGTTCCTTAAAAAATTAAGAATAGAATTACCATATGACCCAGCAATCCCTCTACTGTGTACCTACCCCCCAAACTAGAAAATATTGGTATGTAAAGACACATGTACTCCCATGTTCATTGCGTTATTCACAGTGGCCAATACATGGAAACATCCAAAGTGTCCTTCAATAGAGGATTGTATATAGAAAATGTTGTACATATATACAATGGAATACTGCACTGCCATAAGAAATGATGACATAGTGACATTTATAAGAACATGGAAGGACCTTAAGAATATTATACTAGTGAAATAAGTAAGTCAGAAAAAGTTAAGAACTGTATTATTTCACACATAGGTAGAATATAAAACTGAGACTTATGGACATTGATAAAAGTGAAGCGGTTAACAGAAGGAGGGGTATATGAGAGAGGGAGTGGGGGTGAAGGGTGGAGGGAAGGGTGTAAAGACAGACAAATATAAGGTGTCAGAAAATGATTTGACGTTGGGTGATGGGGATACAACATAATCAACAGTTCATATGCTATAGAAATGTTTACCTGAAACCTATGTACTCTTATTGATTAATGTCACCCTGTTAGTTAATTTTCTAAATATAATAAATCTTTCCCTTAAAGATTGCCTTAAAGTTTTCTCTGTAAATCTTGAGCATCAAGTGAACATTTTGGCCACTATGAGGAGAGAGCTGGCCTGAACATGAAGCCAAGCAAGAATGCAGCCAAGACCTGGAGGAAGAACACAGAGGTCAAATGCCATTTGAACACCTGTATCTATATATACTTCTAAGTTTTTAGTTACATGGAACTTCTTTACTTAGGGTGGTTTGACTTGACGTTCTATCACTTGAAACTGACAGGGTTCTGATTAATAAAGCTTCTTTCTTAAATAAATTATTAGATAAGCTTTGCTTAGTTGATAGATCTCTGACACATTTTACAGTTGAATGTTCTGAGACCACAGTATTTTTGTCTCTTGGGACCCAGTCAGCCTTCTGCTTGGTTGGTTCTCTGTTAGATACTGTACAAGTAAGCAGACCCACCAGAATGCTGTGAAACCAAGCTTTTAGTTTCATAAAATGGGTCCTGGCTGGTGGACCAGTGGATAGAACATCGGCCTGGCATGTGGACATCTTTGGTTCAGTTTCCAGTCAGGGTACACAGGAGAAGCAACCATATCTGCTTCTTCCCTCCTCCTACTCCCCATTTTCTCCCTTGTCCCCTTCGTCAGCCAGGGGCTTGATTGATTTGAGTGTGGCACCAAGCACTGAATATATGAGGATAGCTCTGTTGGAGCACATCAGCCTCAGGTGCTATAATTAGGTCAGTACTTGAGCCTCAGATAGGTTGCCAGGTGGATCCAGGCCAGCGCGCATGCAAGAGTCTGCCGCACCATTTTTCTTTCTCTCGCCTAAAGAGAAAAAAAATTAATAAAATGTTATCATTCTCTCCAACCAAGTAATTTGAAGAAGGTGATTTCACTATAGCTGACTGAATTTGCTGGTTATACCATTTCCAGGGAGTGGTGAGGGCACCTATAGTACACATTGTATTGGACAGAATCTGTTTACCTCTTTTCTGATAAAATGCCTCATTTCTTCCTCTCTCCACTACTGCAGGTGAGGAAGAAGTTTTAGTACTCTATTGCTCTGGACAGGACAGTGAATATACTTTGGACTTGGTCATCATAATATCATACTGCTCTGGACACAGCAGTTTGTTCAAGGCTGAACATATTTAACCTAACCTGGGACAGTCAAGGTCATACCTCAATGTTTTCTATTATAGGTGCAGGATGAGAGACTCTCTGCTTTGGAGTTAACCACAACCAGTATAATTTTGAGGTTCTTTATAGCCTCACTTCCACATCTCACATTTCTTAACCTCTGTATTAACTTAACTTGCTACCCTCAGATGGATAAAATTTGTTTGTAAGAGAATGAAGCCAACATACATAACATGACAGAGCTGAGAGATGAAAAAGAAAATGCTTAATTACATCATCAAGATCCACAGGGTTATCATGTATGTGTGCTTCATAATTGTGAATTTAATATATATAATTTCGAAAAAGTTGCTGTGGGTTGGGTATCTGGCTTCTCTAATAAAATACATTTTTGAGTTTAGCATTTGAATAACAAACTTAGTGCCAGCATGGAGTAAGTGTAGGTACATGCATGTGTGAACACATTTTTGCATACATAGGTCTAGTGAAACCTAGAGATCTCTGACAAATATATTAGATAGAAAGGGAAAGCTAATCTTTCTAAATTCTATATTCTAAACTAAGTTATGGGAGCTCTTTTACCTTTTTGTATTTGCTTAGGAGTATTAAAATCTCTACAAGTAGTTACTGACTTGAATTCCAAGAGAAAAAAAATTTGAAATGTTGTAGGCTTTTTGACATAATATGAGCTAAACAAGCCAGAGAGCATTTGCCAAGTGCTATATGTATTTGCTAATTTCTTTTGCTTGTTAATTTTAAGTTCAAAGGCTCTGGTTATATTTTAATGAACACTTGAAATGATGTTGGAATAGCACTGAAAATTGTACATGAGGGAAATAAAATGCTAATAATGCTGATGCCATTTATTGAACCTGGCTTAAAAGAGAGCCTGCATGTTGAAAAAATCTGGGAGCCATAAAAAAGTCCAGTGATGAACTGAATTACAGGACAGAGGAAACTAATAACACACTATGATAAGATGCTCTTCATATATACAGGCACTCTGGAAAGTGTGTGCTTACCTTTAATTTTGAGATGCTGAATCCTCAAGTGTAGTGTGTGGATCAGGAAGAAGGAGCCAGATTGCTGCCTTCCCTGGTTTGCTGTCTCTTCATTAACATGTTAGGAAATGAGGAGCATTCTAGGCTTCATTCACTAGCCTTCAACTCTGACTGCAAAATACAATTTTTTTTTTCTTTCCTTTCCTACTGTGGCTTTTTCCTTTGCCAAGACAAATGAGGTACATTATTCTAGGGGTTGTAACTATAGATATTATGCCAGTCACTAATTTATTGCCTCTCATTTGATATCTCACACCCCTTTGCGTATTTTGTAATTCTGCAGTTGGGCCTTCAAATTTGATGTATTTTTGTTGAACTTGAGTTAGACTCTGCTAACAGAGACACAGGAGGGGATGACAGGGCTGAGGGGGTGTAAAGAAACTTTTCCAAATTTTATTTTTTCTGTATGGTGGCAAGCCTACTGGCCTGCAACGGGTCCTAGAAGTGTCAGTGACTTGCAAGATTTTGTTGTGGTTAGTAGTCTCCAGAATGTTTCTTCTTGATCAGAGCAGTAGGGCAGTAGGTGGCATATTTATTCAGTTGTTTATTATGTCGACAGAAGTCTAAGTCTCAATCTTAATGGTGACTTTCTTCCCCAAGTTTTTAAGATTTTTCTTTGGTGACATTTTCCTCAGCCCCCAGAAGTATGTATTAATTTTCTATTTCTGTGCAGCTGAAATCAAGATGTCAGCTGTGTTGTTCTCATTTGGACACTGGACTAAGAATGAATTGTCTTTCAGGCTCATTCAGGTTTTTTTTTTCTTAGAATTCATTTCCTTGTGATTGTATAACTCAGGGACCCAATATCTTAAAAACTACTGGCTGAGTAGGTCCTACAGGTCACCAACTGTTCTCTCCCATGTAGCCCTTTTCATAAACAGTTCACATGGCTATTTGCTTCTTAAAGCCATCAGGAGACTCTCTTGTCATAGCTAAGATGAAATTCTATATATTTTATCTTAATCAAGGGAGTGATATTCCATCATGTCTCTCATATGATATTGGTTAGAAGCAAGTCACATGTTTCACCTACACTTAAGAAGAAGAGATCATTCAAGTGTGTTACCACTTGGGTTCATTTACAGTGTCATTGCCCAGGGTGACAGCTGATTCCCCATGCTGCTGCCTGTAAAGCACCATAAAGTTCTCTTTTAATCCTTTTACTAGTTAATCAACTTTTATCTAGTAAATAGTTCTTTATATTGAACTTTATTTGTTGAAATTACTGGTGTGGTTTGGCTCATGATGAGATCCCGAATTGATACAAACTCTATCCTTGGCATGTTCCCAATGTCACCTATTAAGAAGGGTCACACATAACACTAAGCTACCACTGAGGTCCCAAAATCCTGGACTTTGCCCTCAGGGAAAGAGCTAAAATTTTATGAAGGGAGTCAGAACTACAATAACATGTAGGGTGAGAAATACACTATTCTTGACATTTACCTAATGTGATACAATAGTGAGCTGATTTCTGATAAATTGTACAGAAATTCTCCTCTTTTGCTTGGAGGGCAAACAGGACCAAGTTAGTTGGGGGTTCCAGAGGGCATATGCCCTTTCAGTGTGATAAGTTAGTTAGCTATTAAGCTAAATGTTTCTTGACTTTCAAATTGAGAACACTAGGATAGTCCTTTAACATATTTATTTGCCTTGCTGTGAAGGTAGTCAAGGTCTGCTGGATTTGTGATGTGCTAAATGAATGTTTAGCTGAGGTGCTCAGGTGGTTTTATTGGTAAGGTTAGCTACAAAAATGAAGGCGTGAGGTTATTGGAGGACAACATGACATCCATTAAATTAAATGCCTATTAAATTTTTGAATGATGGGAAAGGATTTCTTAAAAGCCACGAGAGAATGAAGCCTTCCATAAAGTGAAGTAATCTGACAACTTAAACAAACTTTCTTCTTTCTGAAAAGATTTCTTTAGGCACAGTTTCTGGATGTGTTTTGCAGGAATTGCAAACAGCTTGTAGATGGTGAAGAAAATAAAACAAAAGATAAGGGGAAGGGAAATAACTAGGCTATTTCAAATATGAGGAGCTGATATTATCATTTCTTTTCTTACTTTTTCTACTTGCTTTGGTTTTGCCAAAACGGTACATACATCAATCCAGCTTTGCATTTTCCATTTATGCCTATTATACAGACTTCAAAAGCAAAGTCTTTTGAGGTTAATTAAAGAATAAATCAGTCAAAATGCATCAAAAGAGGCCTAAAAACATACTCAGATGTACTTTGTTTTTTGAAGAAGATGTATTTTAAAATGGTGAAATGATTATAAGTGATATTCAACAAAAGAGCCATATTAATACTTTAGAGAACACAGAGTCTAATAATTATATTGGACTGTCAGGCTAAAGAAAACTTCTGAATCACCTATAAAAATCCAGATGCTTTAAAAGCGAAGACAGACAGTTAAGTAAAACTATGATTATATACATAAAAAGCTTTGACTACAAATTATACTGTCAACAAAGTTAAGAAATAAGAAAATCTAGAAGAGTTGTTTGTAATGCTGATAACAGATAAAGGGTTATTATTTAACATACAGAAAACTCTTTTAAATTGAACAAAAGACAAAAAGACAGAAGTGACAAAGAATATGAATAAACAGTGGAGAAAGAGCAAGTCAAATGACTACCGAAACTATGAAGAGTCTCAAATTCTCTAAACAATATAAGTTAAAGTCACACAAGCTATCATTTATATCCTTCAAACTGACCAGAAATTTAGATATAACTATTATAAAGGGAATGTGGAGAATAGATAGTCTCTCATATTGCTGATGGAAATTTGAGCTGTTTCCATATTTTTTTGAAGAGTATGGCAGAATGTATTAAAATTTAAAAATACATTTGTCATTCAAACTAGTAACTCCATAACTGAAATCTAGCACCTAAAAATAAATATACTGAATTTTAAGGACATATGCATAAGAATGTTATTTCAGCATTGAATTGTAAACAGGGATTTTATCTAGAGGGGAAAGGCTGAATGTATGTTGAAGTGCCATACAAGAGAATATAAAAAGAATTTGAAAGAATGTATTTGAATTGCTCTGGCCATTCTGTGATTTTTAGTCTACATATGAGTATAAGAATATGGAGCAAAATATGAAAGAATTAGATTTTTAACATGGTTCCTCTTGGAGTAAACAAACATATGGGGTGGGGTGCTCTTATAGGGATGAGGAAGGTAGCTATGATAAAAACTGAATGCATGAGGTAATTTTAAATATAAAATAATGAATATTAATATTCATGTAAATGCTTGTGCATATGTATCTATACAAACATATATGACAAAATGTTCACCAACATGTTAGTAAGTAGGGGTTCTCAGATTGGTGGGAGACTAAATGACTTTTGATTTTTCTATATATCTGAAAGTACTCTGAGTTATTTACAATGAGTATATATTATTTGTATAAACAACCCCATTTTCACAGTGGAAAAGAAAAAAATGATCTGTATCTGTCATTTGGTGAGCAATGCTTAGAAACTCAGCATATAATATACATGTCAGAAGTGGTTTTTTTATTTTTTATTTTTATTATTTAGACTGTATTTTTCATTGATAATGATTTGATCTGTATATTGCAGAGGTCTTCATGCATGCTCATTAGAGAAATAAATCTTAGTTTAAAGTAGAACTGAGAAAAGAACTTATTTTAAGTAGGTGTATTTATTGTGAAAGTAATTGAAACCTAAGCTTTACCTACATGATACAGTGGAAATCAGAAGTTATGGGCTTAGAGTTCTTACTTGGGCATTAGTCATAGAAATATAGATTACAAATTTATTTAATAGAACGTCTTATAAAATTACAAACACCAGATTTGCTACAACCTTGGTTAGTAAAGATAAAAAGATAAAGAAAGAAAAATTGAAAGATATTTACCACAGAAGTTCAAAGAGCTGGTATCACAAAGGTCTTTTAAGACAATACCATGTGTATTAGTCTGTGTTTTAAAAACAGAATCAATAGGAGAGTATATACATATATGCATGGATTTATTACAGGGAACTGACTCCCATGGTTAACAGAGGCTATACCACAAGTTCTGCAGTCAGCAAATAGAGATCAAGTTCTAGTCTGAGTCCAAAGACAGGAGACGACTGATGTCCCAGCTCTGAGATAAACAAGAGCGAGCAAATTAACCCATATACACACTTTTTGTTAGATTTAAGTCTTTAACAGATTGGATGTGGCCCAATCATATTGGTGAGGGCATCTACTTGACTCAGTATACTGATTCAACATTAATTTGATCAAGAAAAATGATCTCAGACAACTCCTAGATTAATTTTTAACCAAACTGGGAAACAAAATTTATGATGCATCCACAACAATACATGTTCTTACCTAACTTGAGTGTGCTGACATTAGTTTTTCTCTGTAAGCTACAGTTTTTTGCAATTCAAGATTTTAGGTTTTCATTTTATTGTAAAATTTTCAACATTTAGTTTAACATAATGAAGTAGAATATCTTCTTGGGCATCATCTTTGTAAAAATATAATAATTTATATAATACAGTAAATACATTAATACACTAAAAGATATGATTACATTAAATTTGTCTACAATTTTGAAATACAACATATTAAAACACTTATTTTAATCATAAATTTGTGCAAAACTTATTTAAATTCTATTCAGGCAAAAATTTGCATTTGTAGCTATTGCGTTTTTGTACTTGGTGAGGACAATCTTGTTTGATGCTCTAGCAGTAGTCTGCTCATCACTAACAGCTTCAAGATTTAAGGGAAACTTATCAAGGTGACTGTTCAGGAAGTGAATCTTAATGCTCATGTTACATCCAATGTCGCGTAAAGCCAACAGCATCCTTTAAACCGGAAGTTTATAGTTTTCTGATTTTTTGTTGCCAAGGAAGTTCTTTGTAACTGCCACAAAAGACTGCCATGCTGCTTTTTCCTCCATATTCATCTTCCTGGACAATTCTTTGTCACATATTAGGGTTTGAATTTGAGGTCCATTGAATATACCTGCTTTTATCTTCTCGAAAGACAAGGCAGGAAAAGCAGAAACAATATGTTGAAAGCATTCACTTTTTCTATTCAAAGTCTGAACAAACTGCTTCATTAAGCCAAGTTTGATGTAAAGTGGGGGAAAATGATCCTGTCTCGATTAACTACAGGTTCATTCACAATATTTTGTATCTCTACTTTCATTGCTTCATGTTTTGGCCACTTCTTCTGTGTCCAGTGTTTCTCCAAGCTCGGCTGTCCCACAAACACAGAAAGCAAGGATACTTTGTGAAACCTCTCTGTTGTCCTAGCAGGACATTTACCATTTTAAGATTACACAAATGATCTAGTTATGCTCCTCATACTTCAGAAAGTCAATGACAATTTTTATGTCATTAGAATCTTCTTGCAGATGAGTTGAATAACCAATTGGAACCACTGCATAAACATCACTGTTGTGTAGGAGAACACATATCAGACTCCATTTAGAGCTGTCAAAAAATAGCTGCCATGCTGTTGGACTGTAAGTGTTGACTCCTAGCTGTCTGAGAAGTCTACTGATATCATGACAGTAAACAAAGTATTTGTCTTCAGAAAAAATGTCCACAAAAATTTTTTACACTTTCTGAAATGGGATACTTTAGCTGGCCGGTGAAGTACATTCTTTTCTTGAAGTCTGGAAGCTAATAACTGAGCTGCTTTCTTTGATAGGCCCAAATTTTTTACTAAGTCATTCAATTCAGGTTGACTGAACTGCTGAGGGGTTAATGACTGTTTGGCTTTAGAAGAGACCCTTCAGATTCTACAATCAGTTCCTCATGCATCTTATCAAAATACACTCGGTCACCATGTTCACTTTCTTCGTCCTTAGAAAAAATAAAACCATTGACAACTTTGATCAGGAGTATCTCAGAGTGTGAGATAGTTTGTATTGCTGAAGGAGTATTAGGATATGCAATCATATGCCGTTTTTTCTTGCCGATGCCCTTTGTATGGATCAGACAGAAATAATGGTCACTGCTGTGGTCCTTATGTTCGTGCCAAATTATGGGAATACCAAAAGGCATTCCTTTGTGTTTTCCTTTTGTCCAGTCATGAAGCATTTCCTCACAATCATGACACACAATATGAGGAGCCCAATTCTTATCTTGATCACCAAGGGGAACTTGAAAATAGGCAAATATGCACATTTCACAAATGATGAAATATTTCACATTTGACGTTGAAGTGTGTAAGAGCCACTTATATAACCAGTGTCAGGACTATTTTTACGTTTATGCTGTGCCTACTCAAAGAAGCCATGATTCAATCTTAAAACAAAATAAGGGGGTGTTTTTATCAGATAATAATTTTTTGCATTTAAAAACTACTACAATTATGTAAAAGTGATGTTTGTAAAACATTTATTGCCTTGTGGTTATGTTCAATCCAAGAGTTGTTGTCTTTTATCTTCAATTTAAAAACCTATGCATGCCATTAACTTAACAAAAAGAAATTAAAATTGCATAAAAACTAGAGCATGCATCTAGAAACGAATTTCAGATTTAGAATCAGCAGCACAGAAATATATAGAAGCAGTTCTAAAACCTCATGCATCAGAAAATGAAAAAAAAAAGTTCTCCGGTGCTATCACACCATCATTACTCAGAGCCTTTGCTGTAGAATACTCTTAAGACTTACTCCCACTCATTGTGTGATCCTGAATAAATTACTTTATCTCCTTATTCCTCAATTTTCTCATCTATAAAATGTGAGGATTAAATGAAATAGTTCATGTAGTTTCTTAGAATATTGATTGGAGCCCTGGCCATTTGGCTTAGTGGTAGAGCGACAGCCCAGTTTGTGGAAGTCCCGGGTTTAATTCTTGGTCAGGGCACACAAGAGAAGTGTCCATCTGCTCTCTACCCTTCACCCTCTCTCTCTTCTCTATCTTTCTCTTTCCCTCTCACAGCCAAGGCCGCATTGGAGCAAAGTTGGCCTGGGTACTGAGGATGGCTCCATGGTCTCTGCCTCAGGTGCTAGAATGGCTCCGATTGCAATGGAGCAAAACCCTAGATGGGCAGAGCATCAACCCCTAGAAGGCATGCCGGGTGGATCCTGGTTGGGCGCATGTGGAAGTCTATTTCTCTGCCTCCCAGTTCTTACTTCAGAAAAAGAAAAGGAAAAAGAAAAATAGAATATTGATTGGCTTTTTCTAGGCACATAAGCTATGCTAGCTGTTATTATTATTACTATGATTCTTATCATTATCATTTATAATATCCTTACCCCACATTTACTAATAGTTACATACAAGAAATAAAACTTGAATGTGTTGCAGTTTAATCAATAGTTATAGATTGCATTTTAAAAATATTTTATTTTTATTATTCTATTTTTCTCTTAAATTTTTTATTGTGTTAACATGGATTCAAGTGTGTCCACAGGTCAAAAGTGCACCATGACTTTATGGACACACTGTATAACCCTTATCCCCCATCCCTGTGTCCCCCATTATATCGTCTCTGCATCCTTCCCCCTATCTTTCTTCCACCCTTCACTCTGGGATTTGCTGCTCTGTTATTTGTACCTATGTGTAATTTATATATAATTTCATTAATCGCTTCACTTTCTCTGATCCTGTCCCCTGATTCCTTTTCCCTCTGATAGCTGTCCCTCTGCTCCCCATGACCCTGCCTGTGCCTCTATTCCATTCCTCAGTTTACCTTGTTCATTAGATTCCACATAAAAGTGGGATCATATGATATATGTATCTCTCTGCCTGGCTTATTTCACTTATCATAATAACCTCCAGGCCTATCTATGCCATTGCGAAAGGTAAGATTTCCTTCAAAGTAGTATTCCATTGTGTATATGTACCACAGCTTTTTAATCCACTCGTCCACTGATATACACTTGGGCTGGTTCCAGATCTTGGCTACTGTAAACAATGCTGCAATAAACATGGGGGTGCAAATCTTCTTTAGAGTCACTGATTTTGTATTCTTAGGATATATTTCTAAAAGTGGAGTAGTTGGGTCAAGAGGCAGTTTCATTTTTATTTTTTTTTGAAGAAACACCATACTGTTTTCCACAGCAGCTGCACAAGTTTACATTCCCACCATCACTGCAGGAGGGTTCCCTTTTCTGCACACCCTTGCCAGCACTTGCTGTGTGTTGATTTGTTAATGAATGCCATTCTGACAGGTGTGAGGTGGTATCTTATTATGGTTTTAATTTGCATTTCTCTGATAATTAGTGACATTGAACATTTTCTCATATGTCTATTGGCCATCTGTACATCCTTTTTCAAAAAGTATCTATTTCAGTTCCTTTGCCCATTTTTTAATGGGGTTGTTTACCTTCCTGGTGTTGAGTTTAAAAGTTATTTATAAATTTTGGTATTATTCTCATATCAGACATATCGGCAAGTGTATTCTCCTGTTGTATGGGTTGTCTTTTTATTTTGTTAATGGTGTCTTTTGCTGTGCAAAAGCTTTTTATTTTGATATAGTCCCATTTGTTTATTTTGTCCTTTATTTCACTTGCTTGTGAAGATAAATCAGCGAAAATATTGCTACGAGAGATATCAGAGAATTTACTGCCTATGTTTTCTTCCAAGATGTTTATGGTTTCATGATTTACATTTAAGTCGTTTTTCCATTTTGAGTTTATTTTTGTGAATGGTGTAAGTTGGTGGTCTAGTTTCATATTTTTGTATGTACCTGTCCAATATTCCCAACACCATTTATTAAACATACTGTCTTCACTCCATTGTATACTGTTACCTTCTTTGTCAAATATCAATTGATCATAAAAGTGTGGATTTATTTCTGGGTTTTCTGTTCTGTTCCATTGACCTTTATGTCTGTTCTTATGCCAGTACCAAGCTATTTTCATTGCAGTGGCCTTGTAGTATAACTTGATATCAGGAAGTGTGATACCTTCCACTTTGTTCTTCATTTTTAAGATTTTTGAGGCTATTCATTTTCTTTTTTGGTTCCATATAAATTTTTAAAATTTGTGTTCTAGATCTGTGAAGGATGCCATTGGTATTTTAATAGAAATTTCATTGAACCTATAGATGGCTTTGGGTAGTATAGACATTTTAATGATGTTTATTCTTCATATCAACAAACACAGTATATGCTTCCACTTATTGTATTTTCCTTGATTTATTTTTTTAGTGTCTTATAATTTTATGAGTACAAGTCTTTTACCTCCTTGCTTAAATTTATTCCTAGGCACTTCATTTTTTTTTTGTTTCAGTAGTGAAGGGGACTATTTTCTTAATTTTTCTTTCTGACAGTTTATTATTTGTGTTTAAAAATTCCATTGAATTTTGAATATTAATTTTATATCCTGCCACTTTGCTGAATTCATTTATCCGGCCCAGTAGTTTTTTGACTGAGAATTTAGGGTTCTTTATGTACAGTATTACATCATCAGCAAATAATGGAAATTTTACTTCTTTTCTAATTTGAATGCCTTTTATTTTTTCTTCTTGTCTGATTGCTGTGGATAGAACTTCCAGAACTATGTTGAATAAGAGTGCTGAAAGAGGGCATTCCTGTCTTTTTCCTGATCTTATAGGGATTGCTTTTAATTTTTGCCCATTAAGTATGATGTTGGCTGTAGGTTTGTCATAGATGGCCTTTATTATGTTGAGGTATGTTCCCTGTATTCCCACTTTGCTGAGAGTTTTGATCATAAATGTGTACTGGATTTTATCAAATGTCCTTTTTGCATTTATTGATATAATCCTGTGATTTCTACCCTTCATTTTGTTTATGTGATGAATAATATTTAATGATTTGCAAATGTTGTACCAGCTTTGCCTCCCCAGAATAAATCACAATTGATCATGATGTACGCTCTTATTAATGCATTGCTGGATTCGGTTTGCTAATATTTTGTTGAGAATTTCAGCATCTATGCTCATGAGGGATATTGGCTTATACAGAAGTCCCTTATGTATCATGGAAATTAGGTTCCAGAACTCCCTGCAATAGGCGAAAATTCGCGAAGTAATGGCCTTATATTTGTTTTATTTTTTATATATATTTTAAGGCTTTATTTTTATTCAACATTCTTTTAATATGTTTTAATTAATATACTTTATATATTTTATAGTTTTCTATTTTTTAGGCTAGAAAATGCTTATTTTATTGCAAAGATAATAAATGTATAAAATACTTATATACTGCAAAGTTCTACGATATAGTGAAAAATCCTCGATACAAAATTAGATATATACAATTAAAAAATTCGCAATATATTGAAAAGTGAAAAGCAGTATGAAAGGCACTACTGTAGTTTTCCTTCTTTGTAGTGTTTTTACTTGGTTTTAGAATGAAAAATAATGCTTGCCTCATAAAATGAGCTTGGAAGTCTTCCCTTCTCTTGAATTTTTAAAAATATTTTGAGAAGGATAGGTGTTAGTTCTTTCTTGAATATTTGGTAAAATTCACCTGTGAAGCCATTTTGTCCAGGACTTTTGTTTGCTGGGAGTTTTTTGAGAATTGTTTCAATTTTATTTGTTGTAATCAGTCTGTTTATGTTTTCTGATTCTTCCTGATTGAGTTTTGGAGGAGTGTATGTTTCTATGAATGTATCCATTTCATGTAGGTCAGTGGTCGGTAAACCACGGCTTGCGAGTCACATGTGGCTAAATCAGATTGAGGACATTTTTAGCAAAGGCCAGTTTAGGATTACCCTAATAACAATATACCTAACTATATAGTTTAAATTTAAAAAATTTGGATCTCAAAAGAAATTTCAATCGTTGTACTGTACATATTTGGCTCTGTTGACTAATGAGTTTGCCTACCACTGATCTATCTGAATTTTTGGTGTATAGGTCTTCATAGAATTTTCTTACAATTGTTTATATTTCTGAGGTATCATTTGTTACTTGTCCACTTTTATTTCTAATTTTATTTATTTGGGTCCTGTTTCTTTTTTTCTTGAAAAATCTGGTTACAGGTTTGTCAATCTTGTTTACTTTTTCAAAAAACAGCTTTTGGTTTTATTGATCTTTTGTATTTTTTTAGCCTCTATGTCATTTATTTCTGCTTTGATCTTTATTATTTTCTTCCTTCTACTTCATCTGGGCTTTATATTTTGTTTTTTTTTCTAGTTCATTTAGGTACAGAGTTTGGTTGTTTATTTGAACTTTTTCTTGCTTCAAAAGGTATGTCTGTAATGCTATAAACTTCCCTCTTAGGACTGCTTTTGCTGTGTCCTATAAATTTTGGGTTGTATGTTCATTTTCATTTGTTTAAAGAAATTTTTGATTTCTTCCTTGATCTCATTGTTAACCCATTTATTATTTAATAACATGCTATGTAGCCTCCAAGTATTTGAATGTTTTTTAGTTTTTCTATTGTAGTTGATTTCTAGTTTCATGCTATTCTAATCAGAGAAGATGATTGACATGATTTCAATCTTCTTAAATTTATTGAGACTTTTTTTGTGTCCTAACATGTGGTCTATCCTAGAGAATGTACCATGAACACTTGAAAAGAATGTGTATTCTGCTGCTTTGGGGTAAAATGTTCTAAAGATATCAATTAAACCCAGTTGATTTAGTGTGTCATTTAAGGGCACTATTTTTTTGTTAATTTTTTGTCTGGGTGATTTATTTATTGATGTTATTGGGGTATTAAAACCCCCAGAAATTCCCCACTAACATCATACTTTGAAAAGTAATTTTTCCTAATGTACTATTGCTTGGGCACAGATGTTAAAGTCAGCTTTGTCATTGTCTTTTGGGGAACAGTTCACTCAGACATTTCTGAATTGAGATCCTCTGGGTCTAATTTTACGAAGAAATTTAACAAAATCTTCTTTTAATGGAACTAAAGAGAGCATGTCCATCTCACTGTTGGTACCAGAAAACTAATTTCCTTGTATTAATTGCACTTTATATATTTCTAATAAGTTGACTTTCCAGAAAGTGAAAGTTCTTATGTTCTGGCTTTTAAAAGATAAAATATAAATAAATTTTATAATTCATTCAAAAAAAAGGTGCTTATTTTGCCACAGTGAGGTTTAGTTCTCCAGTATCAGATTGCCAAAGACAAATTATCAGACGTCCAAAGAATTTATACCAAAGTTCACACTGTTTGACTACTTTAGGATGGCAAACATTAGGAGAGGAGAGTCTCATCCAGAAAATCTGTACACAATTCAGAGGAAAGACACCAGAAGTTAAGATGGACCCATTTCATGTTAAGAGCATACTTAATGTGAAGTGCATCACATGATTGTGAGAGGTAAATGGGAGGGCCCGTGAGCACACCTAACCCATTTCTTTGTATTTAATTCCAAACCAGTGCATAGTCACAATGATCATGGGCCGCTGAGAAAGAGGAGCTGAAAGACACATGTTCTGAACAGCATTAACTTTTGTTTGTTAAAGAGGTAATTAGGCTTCAGTGTGGCACCATCCAGATGTCAGGAGTTGGTGCCATTACATCAGTTTTCCCATTAACTTTGGTGTCTAAAAAAACAACACTCCATAAAACAAAAGAGGTTTTTCTCTTTAGCTGGACTGGGCTGCTACATCTATTTGGTTTGGAACAACTGTGGTTGTTGGGAGATGGTCCATCTCTGGTGCATAAAAAAACTATGCAAAGTATCCCACAGAAAAAAGCATGTGAAGCAACGTAACTGTCACAATTGTAGCCAATGAGACACACCAGTTATCCTCATGAACAGCTCGCCAAAATGTCATTGTCAAGACAGAGTCTAAGTTGCCCAAGGTCATCATTACTAGAATCCAACAGACACCTTTCTGGGGATAATCCACAGTATCGCTGTGGGGATATAAATAAATGAATATCCATAGATGTACACAATCTCCAAAAAAGAACAGAAAACAATGTTCATAAATTTGCTGTTTCTACACAGGAGGAAACCCCAGAGTGCAAAAAGAAACAGCCACACATAGGCATAGATGACTGGCTGCTATGGACACTTTTCAGAATTTAGGTACATAAGGTTACATCTTCTCTCCCAGATGGATTAAGAAGTTGGAAAGATTCCCACTAACTGCTGAGGCAAAGACCAATGTGGCACAAATCCAGAAAGGGCCATATAAATCTGGATTGCTGCAGATATATAATCGCACAAAGTTTTTTCCTGGTATTTGCAAAAGAGACACTTTTATCCTGTCAAAGACCTGGTAAGTGTTTATATTGAAAAATGTTTGATAGTGTTCAAATGTCCAGGAAGGAGAGATTTTCTTCTGTCCAGCAAGTAACTCAGTTTTATCAGAGTGATCATTTCCCAGTAACTTATCATCCTCTTCTCTTCCTCGTGGGAATCCAGGCTGATGTCTGGGAGTTTCTCCAGGACCCTCAATGCTTATCATGGTGGCATCTGGGTTTGCTCCTGGAGAAGTAGCTACATCACCAAAGTCTTCAAACTGCAAGTCATCTACAACTGCCATTCAGTCAGTGGGTCTTATACCAATTGTTAGAAAGCAAATTTGCAGAGTTTGTGTGTTTAGAGACAAGGTGCAGCCTGGAGATGGAAGGATAAGGAAGTGGAGTCTGGGGGTTCATTAAGGTGGCTATGAGGATAGTGAAAAACAAAATACTATAATAGTATTGCTGTCAATATCACCATTTTTATCCATCAAAATCTGCTTTATATATCTAGGTGCTCCTATATTAGGTGCTTAAATACTTAACAATGTTTGTATACTCTTGTTGGATTGCTCCCTTTATCATTAAATAGTGCCCTTCTGTATCCCTTATGATAGCCTTTGTTTTAAAGGCTATTTTGTCAGATATAAGTATTGCTATCCCAGCTCTTTTTTCATTTGCATTTGCATGATATACATTTTTCCATCCCTTCACTTTTAGTCTATGTGTATGTTTTTTTCTGAGGTGAGTCTCTTGTAGACAGCATATGTACAGGTTCTGTTTTCTTATCCATGCAGCTACCCTATGTCTTTTGATTGGAGCATTTAGTTCATTTACATTTAAGGCTATTATCGATATTTATTTATTATTTTGTTCTTTAAACCTACAATCCTTTTTCTCTCAATTTCTTTATTCCTTAGCTCTTTTTATAGCATGTCCCTTAACATTTCTTGAAGTACTGGTTTGGTTATAATAAATTCCTTGAGTCTTTGTTTGTCTGGGAAGTTTTTATTTCTTTTTTAATTTTAAATAATAGCCTTTCTAGATAAAGTAGTCTTGGTTGTAGGTTCTTGTTTCTCATCACTTTGAATATTTCTTGCCAATCCCTTCTGCCCTGAAGTGTTTCTTTGAAAACTCAGATGTCATCCTTATGGGGGCTCCTCTGTCAGAAATTAACTGCTTTTCTTTTGCAGCTTTTACTATTTTTTATTTGTCTCTTAACTTTGGCATTTTAATTTTGATGTGTCTTGGTGTAGGCCTCCTTGGGTTCATCTTTAATGGAACTTGCTGTCCTTCTTGAACTTGTGTGACTTTTTTCTTTATCAATTTAGAAAAATTTTCAGGTATGATTTTTCAAACAGGTTTCCTATCCCTTGTTCATTCTCTTCTCCTTCAGGAACCCCTATGATGTGGATCTAGTTTCTCTTCATGTTGTCGCAGAGTTCACTTAGAGTTATCTCAGCTTTTTGAGCCTCTTTTCTTTTTGTTGCTCTGCCTCTGTGCTTTCATTTATCTTGTCCTCTAAATTGCTGATTTGATTCTCTGCTTCAGCCAGCCTGCTGTTTATTTCTTCTAGTGCAGTCTTCATTTATGATATTTAATCTGTCATTTTGGATTGGTTCTTTCTTATGATTTCATTGTCCTTTTTGATACTCGTCATCTCTTTGTTTCAGTTTTCATTGTGACCATCCATTGTTGTTCTAAGATCCTTGAGCATCCTAAAATTCATTATTTTAAACTTTGCATCTATTAGTTTGGTTACTTCTATTTCATTTACATTTTCCTCTGGGGATTTCTCTTGTTGATTCATTTGGGTCATATTTCTTTGTCTACTTGTTTTGTCTGTGTATTAGGTAGAGCCGTCAGACTTTAAAATTTTTGTGGTGTCTTTATAAAGAAGATAGGCTCAGTGGTACTGACCTCCAGGCCACTTGAGTTTCTTGCTCTAGAAATGCTTCTTGATGGTAGTATTTTTCCTTCTGTTCTATGTGAGTATTGAATGCAGTTGGTCCTTTTATGGGTGTGGTTATCCCTCCAGGCTGGGTGGCTCTAAGGGTCAAACTTGAGCATGTGTATTTGACAATGTGTTGTGTCTGTCCTGTGGGTGTATTTATTCTACACAGTGTCTGGTGCCTGCTGGACTTCTTCTTTGGGTGTGCTTCTTGTATAACTAGCTGAGTCAAATGTTGGTGCTATCTGCCACCTACTACTAGTTGTGTTGGTTCTAGATCTTCTTGGGTTGGCATCAGCTATTGCTTGTAATCCGCTGTGGGCTACCTGTCTGGAGCTACTGCTCTGTTCATTGTTTGTGCCTGTGCTTTCTGTTCCTGGGTAGTGTGAGAGGTGCCAACTTGCATATAATAATCAGCTTTAGAGATGATAGCAGGTCCATAGAAGTCCCCAAGCTCCATAAGATTTGTCTTTATTTATCAGCTGCTCCACTCCCTCTTGTACCTGCTAGGTCTTTCCCCAGAGTCTTATGTAGAAAGACAGTAGTGTGGGCTCAGACTGGTCTCACCCAACAAACTCATCTATAGGTTGCAAGCTTAGTGAGTTATGGGACCTGAGGTTGGGAATACAACATTAGTGGGACCCCCCACGTCAGAGGTCTCTTGGTCAGGAGCTCAGTACAGGGAAAGTGGCCCTTACTCCAGAGCCTGATCTCTCAGCACTGCTGGATACCCAAATTTTATTTTTCCCCAGTAAGGTGAGCAGCAGGTTCAGATTAAGTGGGGTCTAGAGTACCCTCTGCAGAAGTTCCTCTGGCTGGTGAGCCCCTCTTCTCAGGGAGGAAGACTGAGAGAGCTTTCTCTAGGGTTGACTGTGCCACCCCCCCAGAAAGTGGGTAAGCCCCTTGACCAGACCTAGCAATAAGTTCACGGGAACTCACACTTTAAATGTCTGTGCTCCAAGATTCTCTCCCTTCCCCCTGTGGAACCTAGCCCAGTGGGGCAGGATATCCAGCACCTGGGCCCACTGACTGTGAAGCTCCACCCTGTCCAATGCACATGAGATGCTAATCAGAAAGTGAAACTTGGCTCAGCTGATCCAGGTGTATGGGGCTCTTCCTTAGGACAGACCACTCTAGCAAGGGTTGTTAAGTGCTTAACTGATGCTCCCTGCAGTTGTCCACAAAATATGCCATCTCTGGGTGTCCTTGGAGGGAATCCAAGTGCAGACCAGTGGGGAACACTGCCCATGACTGGCCCTCAGCAACCTTCTTGGATCTACAAACTATTCAGAAATTTTGGCTGCCTCTGCTGTGCCCAGGTGTACATGGAAATACCAAGCCACACACTTAGGCTGGCTTTTACCCACACTAGGCCTAGGGGAAAGTACATAAAACGCCAAGGTTCTCTGAGCTCTGCCTCTTGCAGCCTCTGTATGCTAGCTGCTTGTTGGGCTTAGCCACTAGAAACACCTCTGGCAGTGTAGAGCCTGGGGAAATTCAGAGGTTAAGAAGGGTTATTGGTATGGCTTAGCCCTAGGTGTCAGTCTGTCCAAACATTTTTCACAGACCTCCTATAGGGTGTAGGAGGAATCTGGTGGATATGGCCTCTGAAACCCAGACATGTGGTCTGCCCACAGTCTGGACCAGTTTCTACTGAATCTCCCCTTAGGCAGAAGAACCAGTCATAGTCTCAGGAGCATGTGGGGAAAGCTCCAGCCTCAATGCCAGAAAACTGAGCTACCCCCTGCTTCCTGGCTATCGTCTCAGAATGACCCCATCTCCATAGGTGGGTCAGTTGCTTTTCCCTAGGCTAATACCACAGGGAGGAGACTTCTCCATCCAAGAAAGATGGCAACTGCAGTATTGGAGAATGACTCAGCACAGGGGTTCTGGTGACTATCCCCCACCAGAACGTGTTTCTCTCTAGGCCACCAACTTCACACTCTCCTCATGCAACTCTAGTCTTCTCAACCTTCCCTCTACTTGAGCCCCAGGTAGGTGTCTGTGAATGAGATTTTCTGTGCTGGCCCTTTAAGTGGAGCCCTGCATCTTCAACAGCTCCTGACCCTTTCTGGCAGACAGAAATCTCAGCTCTTTTTACTGCCAAATGTTCTGTGGGCACCTCTTCTAGGGTCTGAGGCTCTAGGCTGGGGCACTGACCTAGGGATGAGTACCCTCCCCTGTCAGGGCAAACCTCCCCTCATTGAGAGTTTCTCCAGAACCTATCCTGCTCACTTCTGGGAGCAGGGCAGCCCTTTCTGCATCTCCGCCCTTCCTACCAGTCTAAGTGTGGCTTTTTCTGTGATCCTTGGTTAGAGACTCCTCTTCTATTAGCCCAGAGTTGGTTTTTCAAGATGATTGTTCTTAAATTAAGTTGTAATCCAATCCGGTTCTGAGAGGTGGCAGTTATAATGTCAGCCTACTCCATTACCATCTTGGAATCTCAATAAATTGCACTATTTATTTATTTATTTATTTATTTATTTATTTTAGTTTATTTTATTTACAGGGACAGAGAGAGAGAGAGTCAGAGAGAGGGAGGATAGATAGGGACAGACAGACAGAAACAGAAAGAGATGAAAAGCATCAATCATCAGTTTTTTGTTGCAACACCTTAGTTGTTCATGATTGCTTTCTCATATGTGCCTTAACCAGAGAGCTACAGCAAACTCAGTAACCCCTTGCTCAAGTCAGCGACCTTGGGTCCAAGCTGGTGAGCTTTTCGCTCAAGCCAGATGAGCCCGTGCTCATGCTGGCCACCTTGGAGTCTCGAACCAGGGTCTTCTGCATCCCAGTTCGACGCTCTATCCACTGCACCACCGCCTGGTCAGACAAATTGCATTTTTTATAAGAAACTGTATTTCTGTACCTAAGCTATGAAATGTATTTTGTCAAATTAAATTTGCTTACTTATACTGTAAAATAAGATAATTATTTTTGTATTTAATTCATTACTATATAGAGTGTAGAAAATTCTGCTGATTATAAAAAGTCAGATTCATTGGGTTTAGCTTCCTCCTTGCAGAATAGCAAATTGCAACTAAATACAGCACACCTCCAAATGCTTCAGATCCTGATATGACAGGATGCCTGATGTTCCCACAACACCAAATCATAAGAGAGTACAGGACAACTGATAGAGTCAGAAGAAATTCAATTATTTGACTGGATTATTGTCACCATAATGAAATGCTAAAATATTGTTCATTTAATGTCACGATGTTCAATGTTGAGATTACAAATACACCCATTGTTTTATTAACGACTTTAATACTGGCATTAATAATAAAGGGAGGCTCTGAAATTAGATTATGTATGTTCACATCTTAGTTTCTTTCAACTGCCAACTAGTGACATAAGGCATGTTATTTACTTCAAATCCTTTTCCTTATCTATAAAATGAAAAAAATAATACATTTGTCATATTGTAGTATATAAGTAAAGAAATTCATGTAAGTACTTTGAACAGTGGCTGTAACACTCATATGTCTTTATTATGTCTATTAGTAATATATTATATTTAAAAAATATTTATTAAATTTATTGGGGTGACAATGGTTAGTAAAATTACATGTTTCAGGTGTACAATTCTATTATACGTAATCTGTGTATTGAATTGCATGTTCACCACCCCAAGTCGTTTCCCCCTATCATCTATACCTCTTCTACCCTTCCCCACCCCCCTACCCCCATTTCCTCCTATAATCCCCACATTGTTCTGTTTATATGTTTTCTTTTTGCTTAATCCCTTCCCCCTTTTACCCAGCCCTTTAACACCCATATTCTCTGACTGATAGCTATCTATTAGTAATTTATTATTGTTATTATTCCTCTAATTTTAGAATCTTTAAGATTTGTGTATCTGCCTCCTAAATATATTTACTTTTATATATGCCTTATAGACATTTCAAATTTAATGTGTCTTAAAACAATATACTCACTGTTCTTTTATTTTTTTAAAATTTTTTCCTTATCTCAAAAAATGAACTACTCCTACTTATTGACAAACCAGAAACTCAGACATCTTATATGCTTTTTTATAATCACCAACTAATTGCCAAGCAAGACTTCTACTGCCTTACAGTCTTCTTAAATCTTTTGCTAACCTTAGTTCCAAGTTATTGCCTTTATCCAGTGGTGAGATTCAGCTGGTTTGCACCTGTTTGGCAGAACAGATACCTAATTTTTTTGTTGAGTTCACCGAACCAGTTGTGAAAATGGCAATTGTTATCACGGTTCTCTCTAAGGTGGGCGCCTGGGCAGCTGCCAAATGTGGAAATCACAAATTTACATTCCTTATACTCTTTTTTTAACGTTTATCTGTGCAGCAGTGTATTCTAAGCACCTGTAGTAATGTTAATTCCATCCACAGGTAAAGGAATGGGATCCTACTCCAATAGTGAAAAGATGGTTAAAGATAACAAATCACACAGCTGATGATGCTTGGATAACAGCGAAGAAAATTGCAAGTGAGGATGCCAATCAAGAAGCAATATGAAAATATCTTAAATAACAGTTTTATTGTTTTTTTTGTCAGATATTATTTAATATTTTTTCATTAATGTTTTAAAAGTCTTATAACAATCTACTTTTGTGTACCTCTTTTACTGTTCCTATATAAGTTTTAAATGCATGAAATAATAAACCACCTTTTGATATATCAGTTTTTATATTTAAAATGATCATTGGGGCAGAGAACTGGTTGTGATATTATTTGAATCCCACCATTGTTTTGATCTCATCTGAAGATCTAATGTTCTGGCCTGAGTAACCTGAATGTCTCTGAGACCTTCATGATACTTCCTCGGTACTTTCACACTCATTCTGAAATGGCTAGGTGTGCCGATTTCAGGCTCAGATCAAACTCTGAATTGACACCTTATCTTTTATATAGTTTCTCTTCTTCTACCACGACCACACTGCAGCCTTGGGGAGGCCTGGGAGATCTTCAACCATGTGGTGTCACTTCTCTTTCTCCCTGTCTAACCACCATCTACTTTCATTTAAAGCTCAGTTCAAGCATTGATCCCTCTGGGAAGCTGTTTTAAATTACTGGTATGATTTTCAGTTTCTCTTCTCTGCTGTCCATAGAGCCTTGTGAAAACTTTTATCAGGGAATTTGTGGTGCAGATTATAATAGCCAGTTTGAAAACAAGCACTGTGACTTATGATCTTTTGTCTAAAACCTGGTAAGTGCTAAAAAATTTTGCTTACTATGAAGAGAAACCGAAACAGCTGTGACCTTGGGATTTTTCTCTGGAAGGGGCAGAAAAATAATAGCCTGTGTCCCATTCCCAACTTTCTTCCTTATAGAGGCTGGTCATGTACTATTGATAGCAAGGGAAGGTGCAGATACTTTGACCTTAATTTGCATGTGAACACTCCCTAAGAATAGAAAACCTTAATTTCAAAACATTTTTGTGTTAATAAAGGTGGATGTGCTGGGAATCTGTTTTTTGTATTTTTTTTTTCTACAGGGACAGAGAGAGAGTCAGAGAAAGGGATAGACAGGGACAGACAGGAATGGAGAGAGATGAGAAACATCAATCATCAGCTTTTTGCTGCCACACCTTAGTTGTTCATTGATTAATTTCTCATATGTTCCCTGACCGCGGGCCTTCAGCAGACCGAGCAACCCCTTGCTGGAGCCAGCGGCCTTGGGACCAAGCTGGCAAGCTTCTGCTCAAGCCAGATGGGCCCGCGCTCAAGCTGGCGACCTCCTCGGGGTCCTGATCCTGGGTCCTCCGCATCCCAGTCCGACGCACTATCCACTGCACCACCGCCTGGTCAGGCGAAGCTGGTTCTTTTTTATGAAAGATCCATTTATGTTTTTTTATAAATTATAACCTTTATAAAAGGAACTTAGATTGCTCTATTAACACAGCTGAGAAGTCATATTTATAGTATTTCCATAAAGTTATCTCAAACTAGATTTCAGTAATGTATTTATTATTAGAGAGAAGAAGATAGGATTTCTTTTGGAAATTTTATTTCACTCTACATGTCATTATTTATATCAACTGAAAGATAAATCAAAACCTGGGTTGCTACCCATTTACTGTTGGTCCTTATTATTAATTAATTTGGCAATGTATATCATCAGACTTGCACAATTAACTTGTAGATACACAATCTTTTTTTAATATTATTTACCTATCTAAAGATATTTACCTGCTAAAGGATTGATTTTTTGGCTTGGAAAATAATGTATAACCACACGACTTTCTTAACTCAAATAGTTGAGAGTGTTTTCACTAAATGATAGTCTTTTTAAAAATAAGAATCCAAGGATAGCCTGACCAGGCGGTGGCGCTGTGGATAGAGCATCAGACTGGGATGCAGAGGACCCAGGTTCGAAACCCTGAGGTTGCCAGCTTGAGCGCGGACCCATCTGGCTTGAAAAAAAGCTTGTCAGCTTGGACCCAAGGTCCCTGACTCCAGCAATGGGTTGCTCGGCCTGCTGAAGGCCCATGGCCAAGGTACATATGAGAAAGCAATCAACGAACAACTAAGGCAGGGGTCCCCAAACTATGGCCCATGGGCTACATGCGGCCGCCACCTCACTTCCAGAATGGGCACCTCTTTCATTGGTGGTCAGTGAGAGGAGCACAGGATGCATCCGCACCCGTAGTTCCCATTGAAATACTGGTCAGTTTGTTGATTTAAATTTACTTGTTCTTTATTTTAAATATTGTATTTGTTCCCGTTTTGTTTTTTTACTTTAAAATAAGATATGTGCAGTGTACATAGGGATTCGTTCATAGTTATTTTTTATAGTCCGGCCCTCCAATGGTCTGAGGAACAGTGAACTGGCCCCCTGTGTAAAAAGTTTGGGGACCCCTAAACTAAGGTGTTGAGATGAAATACTGATGATTGATGCTTCTCATCTCTCTCCGTTCCTGTCTGTCTGTCCCTGTCTATCCCTCTTTCTGATTCTCTCTCTGTCCCTGTAAAGAAAAAGAAAATCCAAGGATAAGATCCCTTAGGAATACTTTCTTCTACAGGCAAGGAAAGACATTATGATTAAAGCATAAAGCAGCCTTCAGTGCTTTTTCTCAGTTCTTCCATGGGTTAGACATATCTCTCTGGCTGTTTATCAGGATCCTTTGGAAGTTAATCATCTCTGAAGGTGATTGTCCTTATCCCCTTTCTCATGTCACTAAATTTGAAATATGTCCTGGAAATAGATTAAAACAAAGCTTCTCTTCAGACACAGAGAACAAAGTGTGTTCGTAAATTCTGCTCCATTGCTCTACAAAAGCAGAGAATATTCAATTATTTGTTGAGTCTCCTATAAATTTAGTTCTTACTTGTTAGGCACAAGAATATATCCATGGTAATCTTTGTGGCAATATTATTGGAAGATGCCTCTTATCACTTCAATGTACAGTCAAATTTCAGTAATAAAACTGCCTTCAGGATTCAAACCATGCCCTTTCTAGGATTGTATGGAGTTATTAGGCAGGAAAGAAAGGAGAGAACTAACGAAAGTTAAGAATAAAAAATTTTGCAGGAGCTTGAAAACTGAACTACAATTTATAGGTAAAATTCTGAAGTAAAAGAGAATGTGGAGGAAAAAGGCCAAATATCTCCAGAGTTATTCTTAGAAGAAATTGCTCTAAAGGACAAAGCTCAAGGACATCAAACAGTTCCAGCTCAAACTTCACAAAGAGAGGGCAAACTAATTGCTCTGCCACTGCAACTATTTGGTTCAAATACTTTATGGAGTTGATCAGTTTTTAAAATATGATGATATATTGATTTATTATTGAAAAGTTCTTTCTTTCCTCCTAAAATTAAAAAGAAAATAAATTTATTTTTATTTGCTTTGCTAGATTTTGGTTTTTATATAAACTCAGTCAACATTTCAGCAATCTAATAGTAATGTTTCTTCACCTTTCCAAAGCAGATCTTCGCTATCGATTTCTTCCTACTTCAGGTTTTGAGTGTTAGGGTTCACTGCTTATGTTCACTTTTGGTACTTCTTCCATATGGAGGTAGCTGTATTGATGTAACACTCCTGGCCTTTCCACACTCCTCTCCCCCTGTAATTAACTCTGTCCTGGAAAGGGCGAGTAACTTATCCAACTGGTAACATCAGCAAGAAAAAAAAAAAAACTGAGTATGTGTAGCCCAGCTTTCCTCTTCTTTGATTTAGGAGCAAAGGCTTTGCAGGAAGCAGATATTTTTTTGTAAACCAATGGCCCTGCTGGGATGACTGATGGCCAGCATGCCGGTGATGGGAGCTGGGTGTAAATCTTCCCATATTTGCGCTAACAGACCTAAACTCATATGCTCTTTCAGTAATAAAAATGATAAGGAGTGCACATTGAAGCTAAGTTTATTTTCTCCTCCTCAACGTGATCAGAACCTGTATGAGATGCCCTTATGAGGTCTTTTAATGGTTGGTAACATTTGGTGCATAGACCAGCAGTATGGAGAAATAAAACAAGAGTAGAATTTTTTGAACAAAATATACATGTGGAGACGCTTGATTTGAGGTTTGAGGCTTTGGGCTTGAGTGTGGGAACAGGGCATTTTGATATTGGTGGTTAGTAAAAGCTTCCCTTTGGTTCTTGGAAACTGTCTGTTTACTTTTATCTTCTGTGGACTGAACAAAGGCAATAATACAGTTGAAATGGCATCTTGTCCTACGTGGGTAACTATAGTTTTTTGGTGTGTGGCTGAAGGACTGTTTTTATATTTTTAGGTGGCATTTCATGAATGTGATGAGAGAGCTGAGTGGATTGCCCCACCAGAGAAGAGTGGGGGTCTGTGATAGTAACTCATAGGGAGACCTGGTGGCCTACGTAAAAAGACAGTGATGCAAAGACTAAATTACAGGCAGCAGACAGCCTCAGGGTGAGCACTGCTAAGACATTACACTGCCCCAGCTTTTTCAGAGTGATCATTCAATTGTAGAAAAGCTGATTGCTATAGGTCTTTAAGGCATTGGTGAACTTAAAATTATTATTTTTAAATGGCAAAAGTCTAAGTTGGCAGTCTGGTACAAGGTATTAAAATGATCATTGGTTAAATATGTGACAGCCAGACCTAATGGACAGCACTGGCCCCACTGTCTTAACTTCCATTTTTCATTCAGAGCTAGGGAGGTATTCACACAGCAGCTGAATTGAGGCTGAACTTGGATTCATGCGGTTTGTGCAAAAAGAAGTATTTTTGTTCCACCATTTGATCTCCAGTTGGCATTAGATTAATTATCTACTTGAGGAAAATCTTCCCTTGGATACAAAACTCTTATACATAAGCCACTGTGTAGTACAAAGTGGTAGAAATAGCTTCTGTGCTCAGAACTGTAGGTCAGCTTGTGAGGAAGTGGGGTAAAGTGTGCACTCACATCATATTCCAGGTCAGGAATTCACATGGCTCAGAGGAGAAGGGGACATGAAGTGGTTAGGCAGAAATTGTAACTTCATAGTGCTAAAAGCAATTCTAAAAATCTAACCCATTCAAATTTACAAACAGAAAAAATTTTCTCTTATGGACAACACTGAGTTTCCATTGTGGCTTTTGGCAACATTAAGAATTCAAGAAACTTACTTTTGCCTTCTCTTTCCCTGAATTTGGGAAAACAAATAGTCTTTCATCACAAGAATAATATTATCTATATGTTTTGCAGTCTTTATGAAACTGAAGAAAATTCTTCTTTTCAAGTTTTTAGAAATATCTTTTCATTTTCACAAATCATTAATAAATGTTGAATTTTGTTAAAATTTATACTGTTCTGTTTCTATGATTTTTCTCCACTAGTCTGTTGATATGGTTAATTATATTGATCCATCAATGTTGAACCAGCCTTGTATTCCTAGGATAAATTGCAGTTCATTTATGTATTACACTGGGGAACAATATTTTTTTCATTTTCTGTTGCATGAGGTTTTAGAACTTTTTCTATATATTTCTGCATTGCTGATTTCAAATCTGAAATCCGTGTTTTGATGTACACTCTAGTTTTTACACAATTTTAATTTATTTTTGTTATAGTTAATGGCATGCATTGGTTTTTAAATTGAGTTAAAGGGCAACAACTCTTGGATTGAACATAAACACAAGGCAATAAATGTTTTGCAAACATCACTTTTACATAATTGTAGTAGTTTTTAAATGTAAAAAATTATTATCTGATATAAACACCCTCTTATTTTATTTAAGATTGAATCAGGGCTTCTTTGAGTAGGCATAAATGTTAAGAATAGTCCTGACACCTTCTGTTATATATGTGGCTGTTACATACACTTCAACGTCAAAGGCACAATATTTCATCATTTGTGACACGTGCATGTATTACCTATTTTCAAGTTCCCCTTGGCAATAGAGACAAGAATTGGGCTCCTCATATTCTGTGCCATAATTGTGAGGAAATGTTTTGTGACTGGACAAAAGGAAAATGTAAAGGAATGTCTTTTGTTATCCCCATGGTTTGGCGTGAACCTAAAGACCACAGCAGTGACTGTTATTTCTGTCTGATCCATACAAAGGGCATCTGCAAGAAAAAATGGCATATGGTCTCATATTCTAATATTCCTTCTCAATACGACCTATCCCACACTCTGAGACTCTACCCGTTCCAGTGTTCAATGGTTTTATTTCTTCAAAGGATAAAGAAAGTGAACATGGTGATCAAGTGTATTTTGATAAGATGCATGAGGAAATGGTTGTAGAATCTGAAGGGTCTTCTTCTGATGCTAAGCAGTCCTTAACCCCTCAGAAGTTTAGCCAACCGAAATGAATGACTTAGTAAGAGATCTGGGCCTATCAAAGAAAGCAGCTGAGTTATTAGCCTACAGACTTCAAGAAAAGAATGTACTTCACTGATCAGCTAAAGTATCCCATTTCAGGAAGCGTGAATAAATTTTTGTGGACTTTTTTTCTGAAGACAAATACTTTGTTTACTGTCATGATATCAGTAGTCTTCTCAGCCAGCTAGGTGTCACCACTTACAGTCCAACAGAATGACAGCTATTTCTTGACAGCTCTAAATGGAGTCTGAAATGTGTTCTCTTACACAACAGTAATGTTTATGCAGCGGTTCCAACTGGTTATTCAACTCATCTGCAAGAAGATTATAATAACATCAAAATTGTACTCAACTTTCTCAAGTATGAGGAGCATAACTTGATCATTTGTGTGGATCTTAAAATGATAAATTTCCTGATAGGACATCAGAGTGGTTTCACAAAGTATCCTTGCCTTCTGTGTTTGCGAGACAACCGAGCTCGAAAGAAACACTGAACACAGAGGGAGTGGCCAAAATGTGAAGCTCTGGAAGTAGGGAAGCAAAATATTGTGAATAAAGTTGTAGTTAATCGAGACAGGATCACCCCCCCCCCCGCAACTTCACATCAAACTTGGCTTAATAAAGCAGTTTTTCAGTCTTTGAATAGAGAAAGCGAATGCTTTCTACATATTATTTCTGCTTTTCCTTCCTTGTCTTTTGAGAAGATAAAAGCAGGTGTATTCGATGGACCTCAAATTTGAACCCTCATGTGTGATGAAGAATTGGCCAGGAAGATGAATAAGGAGGAGAAAGCAGCATGGCAGTCTTTTGTGGCAGTTACAAAGAACTTCCTTGGCAGAAAAAAAAGCAAGAACACTATGAACTGCTGGTTCAAAGGATGCTGTTGGCTTTCTGCGACATTGGATGTGACATGAGCATTAAGATTCACTTCATGAACAGTCATCTTGAGAAGTTTCCCTTAAATCTTGGAGCTGTTAGTGATGAGCAGACTACTGCTGGAGCATCAAACAAGATTGTCCTCAACAAGTACACAAATGTAAGAGCTACAAACGCAAATTTTGGCTGAATAGAATTTAAATATGTTTTGCACAAATTTTATGATTAAAATAAGTGTTTTAATATGTTCTATTTCAAAAATGTAGGCAAATTCTGATGCAATCATATCTTTTAGTGCATTAGTGTATTTTCTGCATTATACAAATTATTATATTTTCACAAAGATGATGTCCAAGAAGACATTCTACTTCACTATGTTAAACTAAATGTTGAAAATTTGACAGTAAGATGAAAACCTAAAATCTTGAATTGCAAAAAAAAAAAAACCCCAAACTGTAGCTTACAGAGAAAAATTAATGTCAGATTTGAGATCAGTACACTCTAATTACGTAAGAACAAGTGTTTTTGTGGATGCAACAGAAATTTTGTTCTCCAGTGTTATCTTTTAAATATGTGGATGATTTTAATTTTTTTTGGATGAGATTTTTTTGTTTGTTTGTTTCTTCATGAGGAATATTGATGTGTATATTTTTTCTTTCTCTCTTTTTTGTAATGATCTGATTTGGCATTGAAAGAAAATGAATTGAGAAGTAGTCACTTTCCTTCAATTTTCTGGGAGAGTTTATGTAGAATTAGTATTATTTTTTTCTTAAATGTTTAATAGACCTTATAAGTTAAGACATATTGCTCTGAAATACATTTTAAGGTGAGTTTTTTACTACAAATTTAATTTTCTTAGTAAATATAGGACAGGCTATTTAGTTTAACTATTTATTTGTAAGTAAGCTTTGATCAGTTTTGTCTCTGATGGATTTTGTGATTTCATAAAATTGATCAAATATATTTACAAAAAGTTGTCAAAGTATTGTTTTACTATTTTTTAATGTTTGTAGAGTCCCTAGTGTTGCCATATATCTCTCATTCCTAATATTGGTATTGTGTAAATTTTTATTTCCCTAGTCAGCTTGGTGAGAGGTTTGTCAATTATGTTGATCTTATTAAAGAAATAGCTTTTGGTCTGTTTCCTTAATTTTGTTTATTGTTTTTCAGTTCTCCATTCAATTAGTTTATATTTTCATTTTAATTTTTTTCTTTGTTATACATATGTTGGGTCAATTTTCTATTTTCTTGTTTATTAATGTAGAAACAGATTATTAATTTAAAACATTTTTGTCTTTCCAATATCATGTAATGTTATAAAATTTTCACTAAGCAGTTATTTCTTATTTTTTTCCTTTTTTGAATTTATTGGGGTGACACTTGTTAACAAATTTATACAGGTTTCAAGTTCACAATTACATAGGTCATAATCTGTATACTGTATTATGTGTTCACTACACCAAATCAAGTTTCTGTTCATCACCATTTATCCTCCTTATATTTTACTCCATTTCCTCTCATCTTACTTTTCCCTGGCAATCACCACTGTTGTCTGAGTCTATGAGTTTTTCTCCTTTGTTTCTTTTTTGCTCAGTCCCTTCATGCCTCCCCACAACTCCTCCCCCACCCCTACCCTGACAGCTGTCAGTCTGCTCTCTACCTAAGAGTCTGTCTCTATTTTGCTTGTTAGTGCATATTTTGCATAGTTGTTCATTAGATTCCACAAATGAGTGTAATCATATGGTACTTGTCTTTCTCTGATGTCTTATTTCACTAATCACTTCTTTAAATGCATCCTGGAAATATTGATACATTATTTTTTATTTTTATTTATTTTTATTTTTTTTATTTTTATTTTTATATATATATTTTTTATTATTATTAATTCTAATGGGATGACACCAATAAATCAGGGTACATATGTACAATGAAAACATCTCCAGGTTATCTTATTCAATTGTGTTGCATACCCATCACCAAAAGTCAAATTGTCCTCTGTCACCTTCTATCTGGCCTTCCCTGTGTCCCTCCTCCCCTCCTCCCCTCCTCCCTATCTCACTCTTCCCTCCCTCCCCCCATCCCATAACGACCACTCTCTTGTCCATGTCTCATATTCTCACTTTTATGTCCCACCTATGTATGAATTCATGCTGTTCTCAGTTTTTCTTTTTTTCTGATTTACTTATTTCACTCCGTATAATGTTATCAAGGTACATCCATTTTGTTATAAATGATCTGATGTCATCGTTTCTTATGGCTGAGTAGTTTTCCATAGTATATATGTACCATAGCTTTTTAATCCACTAGTCTTGTGACGGACACTAGGGCTGGTTCCAGATCTTCGCTATTGTGAACAATGCTGCCACGAACATGGGGGCGCATTTCTTCTTTTCGAAGAGTGCTATGGTGTTCTTAGGGTATATTCCTAAAAGTGGGATAGCTGGGTCAAAAGGCAGTTCGATTTTTAATTTTCTGAGGAATCTCCAAACAGTTTTCCACAGTGGCTGCACCAGTCTGCATTCCCACCAGCAGTGCAGAAGGGTTCCCTTTTCTCCACATCCTCGCCAGCACTTATTCTGTGTTGTTTTGCTGATAAGTGCCATTCTGACTGGTGTGAGGTGATATCTCATTGTGGTTTTAATTTGCATTTCTCTAATGATTAGTGATGTTGAGCATTTTTTCATATGCCTATTGGCCATCTGTATGTCCTCTAAGGAGAAATTTCTATTCATTTCTTTAGCCCATTTTTTGATTGGGTTGTTTGTCTTCCTGGTGTTGAGTTTTATAAGTTCTTTATAAATATTAGTTATTAACCCCTTATCAGAAGTGCTGTCGAATATGTTCTCCCATTGTGTGGTTTGTCTTTTTATTCTGTTCCTATTGTCTTTAGCTGTGCAAAAACTTTTTAGTTTGATATAGTCCCATTTGTTTATCTTGCCTTTTATTTCAGTTGCCCGTGGAGATAAATCGGCAAATATACTGCTGCTACAGATGTCGGAGAGCTTGCTGCCTATGTTTTCTTTTAAGATGCTTATGGTTTCACGGCTTACGTTTAAGTCTTTTATCCATTTAGAGTTTGTTTTTGTGAATGGTATAAGTTGATGGTCTAGCTTTATTTTTTTGCAGGTAGATGTCCAATTTTCCCAACACCATTTGTTAAAGAGGCTGTCTTTACTCCATTGTATGTTCTTTCCTCCTTTGTCAAATATCAGTTGTCCATAAAGCTGTGGGTTTATTTCTGGGTCCTCTGTTCTGTTCCATTAATCTATGTGCCTGTTCTTATGCCAGTACCAGGCTATCTTGAGTATAATGGCCTTATAGTAAACCTTGATATCTGGAAGAGTGATACCTCCTGCTTTATTTTTTTTTTTTAAGATTGCTGAGGCTATTCGTGTTCTTTTTTGGTTCCATATAAATTTTTGGAATATGTGTTCTATATCTTTGAAGTATGTCATTGGTATTTTAATTGGTATTGCACTGAATTTATAAATTGCTTTGGGTAATATAGACATTTTAATGATGTTTATTCTTCCTAGCCATGAGCATGGTATATGCTTCCACTTGTTTGTATCTTCCTTGATTTCTTTTATCAGTGTTCTATAATTTTCCGAGTACAAGTCCTTAACCTCCTTGGTTAAATTTACTCCTAAGTACTTAATTTTTTTGGCTGCAATAGTGAAGGGGATTGTTTCCTTAATTTCTTTTGCTGATATTTCATTGTTGGTGTATAGAAATGCCTCTGATTTCTGAGTATTAATTTTATATCCTGCCACCTTGCTGAATTCATTTATAAGGTCTAGTAGTTTTTTGACTGAGACTTTAGAGTTTTCAATATACAATATCATATCATCTGCAAATAGTGACAGTTTTACTTCTTCTTTTCCAATTTGGATGCCTTTTATTTCTTCTTCTTGTCTGATTGCTGTAGCTAGGACTTCAAGAACTATGGTGAATAAGAGTGGTGAAAGTGGGCAACCCTGCCTGGTTCCTGATCTTAAGGGGATTGCTTTTAATCTTTGTCCATTTAGTATGATGTTTGCTGTCGGTTTATCGTAGATGGCCTTTATCATGTTAAGGAATGATCCCTGTATTCCCACTTTACTGAGAGTTTTGAGCATGAATGGGTGCTGGATTTTATCAAATGCCTTTTCTGCATCTATTGAAATTATCATGTGATTTTTGTCCTTCCTTTTGTTTATGTGATGAATCACATTGATTGATTTGTGAATATTGAACCAGCCTTGCCTCTCCAGAATAAATCCCACTTGATCATGGTGTATGATTTTTTTCATATATTGCTGGATCCGGTTGGCTAATATTTTGTTGAGAATTTTAGCGTCTAAATTCATCAGGGATATAGGACTATAATTTTCTTTCTTTGTGTTGTCTTTGCCCGGTTTTGGGATCAGAATTATGCTCGCCTCATAAAAGGAGTTTGGAAGTCTTCCTTCCTCTTGAATTTTTTGAAATAGCTTGAGAAGAATAGGAGTTAGTTCTTCTTTGAATTTTTGATAGAATTCACTTGTGAAGCCATCAGGCCCAGGACTTTTCTTTTTTTGGGAGTTTTTTGATAACTGTTTCGACCTCATTTGTTGTAATTGGTCTGTTTAGGTGTTCTGATTCTTCCAGATTGATTTTTGGAAGGTTATATGATTCAAGAAATTTGTCCATTTCACCAAGATTTTCTAATTTTTTGGCATATAGTTCTTCATAGTATTTTCTTACAATGCTTTGTATCTCTGTTGCGTCAGTTGTTATTTCTCCACTGTCCTTTCTAATTTTATTTATTTGAGTCCTCTCTCTTTTTTTCTTGGTGAGTCTAGTTAAAGGTTCATCAATCTTGTTTACCTTTTCAAAGAACCAGCTTCTTGTTTCATTGATCCTCTGTATTGTTTCCTTAGCCTCTATATCATTTATTTCTGCTCTGACCTTTATTATTTCCTTCCTTCTACTTGTCTTGGGTTTTATTTGTTGTTGTTTTTCTAGTTCTTTTAGATGCAGGGTCAGGTTGCTTATTTGAGCTTTTTCTAGCTTCTTATGATATGCCTGTAGTGCAATAAACTTCCCTCTCAGAACTGCTTTTGCTGTGTCCCATCAATTTTGAGTTGATGTATGCTCATTATCATTTGTTTCTAGAAACTTTTTAATTTTTTCTTTAATCTCATTGTTAATCCATTCATTATTTAATAACATGCTATTTAGTTTCCAAGTGTTTGAGTATTTTTCAGTTTTTCTTTTGTGGTTAATTTCTAGTTTCATGGCATTGTGATCAGAGAAAATGCTTGATATGATTTCAATCTTCTTAAATTTATTGAGACCATTTTTGTGTCCTAACATGTGGTCTCTCCTAGAAAACGTACCATGAGCGCTTGAGAAGAATGTATATTCTACTGCTTTAGGGTGAAAAGTCTGAAGATATCTATTAAATCAAGTTGATCTAGTGTCTCCTTTAAGTCTGCTGTTTCTTTATTAATTTTCTTTCTTGAAGATCCATCCAGTGTTTTTAGAGGGGTATTGAAATCCCCTACTATGATAGTATTGCTGTTTATCTCACCCTTTATATCCATCAAAGTCTGCTTTATGTATGTCGGGGTTCCTATATTTGGTGCATAGATATTTACAATAGTTATATCTTCCTGTTGAATTGTTCCCTTTATCATTATGTAGTGTCCTCCTTTATCTCTTACTACAGCCTTTGTTTTAAAGTCCATTTTGTCTGATATAAGTATTGCTACCCCTGCTTTTTTTTCATTTCCATTTGCATGAAATATTTTTTTCCATCCTTTTACCTTCAGTCTATGAGCATCTTTTGTTTTAGGTGTGTCTCTTGTAGACAGCATATGTATGGGTCCTGTTTCTTTATCCATGCAGCTACCCTATGTCTTTTGATTGGATCATTTAATCCATTTACATTTAAGGTTATTACTGATATGTAGTTGTTTATTGCCATTTTATTCTTTAAAGCTGTATTCTTCTTTTGCTCTATTCATTCCTCCCTTTAAACTGTTCACAAGAGGCCCCTTAGTATCTCTTGCAGAGTTGGTTTAGTTTTTATGAATTCCTTCAGGCTTTCTTTTTCTGGGAAGCTCTTTATTTCTCCTTCAATTTTGAATGTTAGCCTTGCTGGATAAAGTAGTCTTGGTTGTAGGTTCTTGTTCTGCATTACTTTGATTATATCTTGCCATTCCCTTTTGGCCTCAAGTGTTTCTGTTGAGAAGTCCAATGTCAACCTTATGGGGGCTCCTTTGTAGGTGATAGCCTTTTTTTCTCTAGCAGCTTTTAAAATTTATTCTTTATCCATTAGCTTTGGTATTTTAACTATGATGTGTCTTGGTGTAGATCTTTTTGGGTTTCTCTTTAATGGAGTTCTGTGTGCTTCTTGAATGTGTGGAGTGTTTCCCAGCCTTAATTTAGGAAAGTTTTCTGCTATGATTTGATTGAACAAAGTTTCCATTTCCTGTCCTCTCTCCTCTTCTTCATGCACCCCTATGATGCGAATGTTGTTTCTCCTCATTTTTGTCACAAAGCTCCCTTAGAGTTTCCTCACATTTTTAAAGTCTCTTTTCCTTTTTCTTCTCTGCTTCTGTGCCTTTGTTTATTGTGTCCTCTAACTCGCTTATTCGATCCTCAGCGTCATCCATCCTGCTTTTAATTCCTTCCATTGTGGTCTTCAGTTCTGATACTGTATTTGTCATTTCTGTCTGATTCTTTCTTATTATTTCAATTTCATTTTTTATACTTGTTATCTCTTTATTTAGGTGTTCATAATGACTATCCATTGTTGCTTTAATTTCTTTGAACATCCTAACTATCATTATTCTAAATTCTGCTTCTTGTAGTTTGGTTATATCTGGTTCATTCAGGTCCTTCTCTTGGGCTTTCTCTTGATTCATTTGTTTTGCATTCCTCTGCCTGCCCATTTTTTCTGTGTATAAGCAAGTTGTGGCCACTAAGTCCAGTAGGTGTTGCCTTTGTGTTCTCTAGGTGTGGTCTGTTTGCAGGCCCCCCACCCCCTCTGCTGGTGCCTAGGGTGGTTGGGTATGAGCGTTACCAGCGCCGGCCCACTGTGGCTTTTGCTGTGATTTCTGCCTCTTCTCCTGGGAGGGCCTGTCACTGAAGCCACAAGACTTAGCACCAAGTGTAGAGGTGAGCACCTTTGCTCAGCTGCGGACCCAGCCTATTTCCGGACTTCTGCCCAGAACCAGCAGTCGGAACCTGCTCTCTACCCTTCCGCGGGTTAGGCGGGGCTTTTGACGTGCTCTCAGCTGTAAGCTTTTGCCCGTCCGGAGCTTTAGCCCCGCTCTGGATGCCAGGGCCCTTCTGTG
This sequence comes from Rhynchonycteris naso, assembly GCA_037038555.1. NCBI lineage: Eukaryota > Metazoa > Chordata > Mammalia > Chiroptera > Emballonuridae > Rhynchonycteris > Rhynchonycteris naso. The sequence continues at coordinate 49,233,651 of CM072997.1, read as the reverse complement.
CAGGGTCTGAAACCAAGGTTTATTGGGGCGGGCGTGTTTGCTGGCTTCCGCTCAGCTGCGTACTTCCGCTCGTCCCGGACTCTACCCCGCCCTCGCTTTCGGAGCCCGCTCGTGAACGTATGAATGCAATCCGCCGTTTCTCCCGCTGGGCGGGGATAGTAGCGTGAACTCAGCTGCGAGCTTTCACTTGTCTCGGGGTCTACCCCGTTCCCGCGCTCGGAGCCCGCTCGCGCACGTATACTGTCCAACCGCGGTTTCTCCGGCCCGGGGGGTGGGGGGGTGTTAGCGTCAGCTCAGCCGCGAGCCCCTGTCCGTCCCTGGTCCTAGCCCGGTCCCTGAGGTCAGGGCTGGCTTGCACAGGGCCTGCCCGTTCCTGGCCTCCCGCTTTGTCCCTGTAAGTGGGATTAAAGGCGGGCCCGCAGCTTCTGGACCGCTTTCGCGCGTCCCCTCCGACCCTCTGGGCTAGACCGATCTCCCACCGGCTTGGCCTCTGCCCACGCCGACAGAACCGCGTTCAGCGTCCTGCCGCCGCCCACCATGCCCTTAAGCAGCCCTCAGCAGAGTAGGAAGGGACCTAATACTCCACACTGTAGGCCTGGGAGCTCCCTCACTTGTTTCACAGCTCAAAACTGTCCAAACGCCTCTTCTAGGCTCTGGGACTGCAGGCTGGGGCTTGGTTCCTGGGACTCAGGTCCCTCCCTCTCCGCCAAACTTTTCTCCCGCCCCGCGGGTCTCTCCGGGCTGCCGTTTGCTCCGGGGAGCTGGGCAGCCCTCTTCGCGTTTTCGCTATTCCTACCAGTCTCAATGTGGCTTCTTCTGTGTTCTTTGGTTGAAGAGTTCACTTAGTTTAGTTCATAGTTGGTTTATCCAGATGATGGTTCTTTAAATTGAGTTGTAATCCACTTTGCTTCTGGGAGTTGGAAGTTGGTACGTCCGCCTACTCCGTCGCCATCTTGCTTCGCCCTATTTTTTATTTTAATTCTGGTCAAAACTTTCTAATTTTTATTGTGGTTTTTGTATTTGATTCATAGATTATTTCAAACTAAATCCTTAATTTTTTAATATTTGGGTATTTTTTAGGTACCTTTCTATTGTTATTACCAGAAGAATTCCATTATAGTCAGAGAATATATTTTGTATAATTTAAGTTCTTTTAAAATTTTCAGAACTTATATGACACAGAACGTGGGCTACTGTGGTGAAAGTACACTTTTAAAAATGTGCATTTTGTTGCTGAGGTAAGTGTTCAATAAATATCAGCTTGGTCAAGTTGGTGTCTGTGTTGTTCAGTTTTTTATAATCTTACTGATATTTTATCAGTTAATAAAAATGTTTTTATTAAACATTTTTAATGAAAAAAGTGTTGAGTGTCCAAATATAATTGTGAATTTGTCCATTTCTCCTTTCAGTTATATCATTTTTAGAATGTATTTTGAAGATTAGTATAGTTATGTTTTTGAATAATTGATTCTTTTATTGTTATGTAATATTACTCTTTATCCTTCATAATATTGCTTATTCAAAATTCTACTTGTTCTGATATTAATATAGCTACTCTAGATTTCTTTTGATTTGTGTTTTCAAACTTTCCATTTTTTAAACTTTATACATTTTTGCATGTTTTTATTCTTTTACTTTTAATCTATTTATATATTTATGTTTAACATAGATTTCTTTCCCTTTGGTATTTGATTTTTAGCAGTTTGAAAATGATATATCTAGGTGTTGCTTTTTTTTTATATCGCTCTTGCTGTTTGTTTTCTAATCTTCTTGAATCTGAGTTTTGGTATCTGTCATTAAATTTGGAAAACTCTTGATCATCATATTACAAAATATCTCCTCTGCCTTCTTCTCCTTCTGGGATTCAATTACACATATGCTGAGCCACATGCTTTTATGCCACAGTTTTTGTATATTTGGTTTATCAGTTTGCTCTCCTACCTTCTCTCCCTCCTTTCCTCCTTCTCTCTCTCCCTTCTTTTCCCTCCCTCCCTTCCTTTTTTCTTCCTTCTTTCCTTCCTTCCTTCCTTCCTTCCTTCCTTCCTTCCTTCCTTCCTTCCTTCCTTCCTTCCTTCTCCCTTCTTTTCTTCTGCTTTTCTCCTTTTACATTTGTAGAACTCAGGTAAAGTCTGAGGTAAACACTTTTTATTTCTGGAAATAGCATATCTTTCTTTCTGTTTGTCTTTATTATGGTGATTGAATCAGTCTAGTGGGAAATTAAACTAGGTTATGCTTTAATTGCTTCTATAAATATATTTATATCACCATAATCTTCATAATTCTTCTGGCATTAACTTTTTTTAGGATAGGCTATTTACATGTGAGATTTTCCGTGTGAGCTTCATACTTGGTTTTAGATTGTCCTTTATCATTTTGCTTCAGAGATATTGTCTAGATAATTTTTATACGGTAAGCAGTAGCTTCCTATTGTTTGACTCTTGTTAGCAAAGTGATGGGAGCTGGATAAGTTTTTCATTGTTTTGATTAAGGCTCAATCTTAGGTACACATTATCCGTATCTTAAGTAAAGCTCCTTCTAGTGATCCTGCTCTTGTACAGGGTAGCATTTTTTCCCTGTTTATTTCCCTAACTGCAATTAGTCTTTACTAAGGTTCTCCTCTTTCTCCCCATTCAAATTGTTTAGGACTTTTGATCACAGTGGAGATAGTAGAAGGATCTGAGTGAAATTTAGTAGCTTTCCACAGTGGCTGCTATTCATTTACCATACGCTTCTACATTATATGAATAGGCTCTCTTAGGATTCATCAAGTTGTGTGTGTGTGTGTGTGTGTGTGTGTGTGTGTGTGTGTGTGTGTGTGTGTGTGTGTGTACCTGGAAGGCTCAGAAACAAAATTTTGTAAATATAAATACATTCTCCTGGTAGTCTTACAGGGTTCTTTCTCCACTTATTATATCACGCTCAATTTTTAGCAACTCATTGAAAGCTTTAGTTGAATTCTTCTTACTGGTATCTGGAGATATTTGTCCAAGAACTATTACTCTTATCTCATTTCTCCTTGGAGGAAAGCATATATCCTTAGATTTCTGGGCTGTTGTTTACCCAAAAAATACTCAGCTCTAATGAATTCAAGAAAATTGTGAATTTTCATATTGTTTGACAGGTTTGTTATTGTTATGATTATAAGTTTGAAAATGATATTTTCCCCAGCATTCCACATTCTAAGTACAATCCAGAAGTTTTATCTTTGTTTCTGATTTTGAGATTCTAAAATATATTACCAAAGAAGATTGTTTATTCATTAATTTATTTATCTACTCATATATCTAATTATTCAATTATTTCCATAGTGTCTATTGTGTGTAAGTCTGTGGAGGACACAAATACTAATCAAACAGTCTCTTGAATGTTTTGAAACCAGCTACTCATTATTCTACAGTAACTTTAGGATAGTTTTGACCAGAAAGAGCAGTGGTTGTCTTAATAAGTTTGAGTAATTGCTAGAGATATTTTATAGAAAAGTAATTTCTATGTAACTTCAAGTATTATTGCCTGAGAAATACTTTAGAAACTTTTCTATTCAAAAATGATTTTTTTGTTTCAAATTTTAAGTGTAAATGTGGAGTAAATAATTTTAAAAGATTATCATTAGATTGAAAACACAACAAAGTTCTTATAGGCTTTACCGACCTTTAATAATGTGCATGTATTACCATTTTGAGAGACAGTAGACTGTGCTAATTTTAAGAACGTCTAAGCTTTGTAATTCTCTGACAATATAGTAAAAGAGTGAATAGGCGTGTCAGTCAAATAAGATTGTAAATATGATATATAAGTTTGCTCACTTATAGTATGCATTGGAAGACAGGTTATAAGCTGTCAAAGTTATTATAGCCTCAGGCTTAGTTTTAAGACTAAGCCTTTCCTGCCCTTTTAATACTAAGATCTTTTCAAAACTAAGTTTTCCCCACACCCTTGACTGTTGCATGATGTGGGATGGTGCACTCTTATGAGGAATCCCATTTATGCCTCAGATAAGTGACTTTGTATCAGAGACTTTCTTATTTGTATATTGGTTTAAAGGTTTTTATTTCTGCATTATAAAATGGAGCAGACCAGGGGCTCGTTCTTTCTTGGATCCTGAAATTAGCATTGCAAATGAGAAGCAGCCAAGATGGCGGAGTGCTGAAGAAGAAGCCAGTTTGTGCAGAGTTTGTGCAGAGAGAAGAAGATGGGAAACAGAGGTGAATAAATCTGGTGAGGTAGAAACCTTTGAGTCTAGGAAACTTGGGTGAGTCAGTGACTTTGTGAGCTCTGAATGGAAAGGAAAGTGTTTTCCCATTGTGTATTTCTCGCCAGCTTGGTGTGAGCTAGGATTAAATGTAATGGCCCACCAGTTCTTGGCTCCATTGTTTCATTACCGTCTGTTCGAATAAAATGCAAACCTGCTTGGGTCAGGCAGCTGTGATGGTGGCCATGGCTACTGGCTTTACAAGGTGGGTAGTAAAAGATGAGTACAAAGTGTAAGCATCAAAGCTCTTTCTAATAAAATATTTTTTTCTTCATTTCCCCATAAAGAGTCATTTTTATTTTGACTGGGTAAGTGATGTTAGAATAAAAATTTATTAAGATTGTACTGCCTTATCAAATGTTGGCAATAGATCCAGAAAAAAGGGTTGGCAAGGTAGAAAATAATGGTGCTCTCAAGTTGTTAACTCTCTTATAGAAATAGCAGTGTCATCAATAATATTAAGAGAATTGGAGGTCAAGTAAATAGTACCAATGGCATTGTAAAAGCACTATCACACAGAAGTGATCACAATAACATAGAAAATAGCACACTTGAATGACTGTTACCTGGGAATATTGTTAATCATGCTTTTGAATGACAGTAGTCTCTATAGCACTATAAGTGGTAATGTTGAATGACAGATTAAGGATACTCTTAACAGAAACAGATGAGCATGAAACAGTTTGGAATTCAGGTTTGTTTACACAGATTCTTGAGTGGAAGTCTTTAGAGAATTGGTTTAAACCTTTTTAAGTTATCCTAAAAAATACAATGGAAATTGTAACCACTGTGGAAGCTCATCTACCGATACCATTTATCCTTGTCATATAATGTTTTCTGAGACACATAAACATATTTTTAAAGCATTGTATTAAATCTACATCTTTTGCAACTGAGTGGTTAAGATTATTCTCATGCTAGCACTGTTGATATGTTACTGCAAGATTAAATAGAGAGGGGATATGAATATCCATGGGGAATATTATGAAGCAGTGTTAAATTTTTTGAAAAGTTCTATCCAAATAGAAGTGTTCTAGTAAGAAGGGAGGCTCTTTTAATATATATCTTTAAAGGAGTCACTCTTAATCCAGCTTTTTATTGTATAAAGCTTTCAATTAATGAGGAGGACCAGTGGAGGGTTAAGTTAGGACTAAAGAACACTTCAGAGATAGAAAAATATAGGAAAAAGGCAAAGTGAGGGTGGGGAGCAGACTGGGGATGTCTAAAAACCTAATAAGAAAAAGGTGAAGGAACTAAGAAGTACATGTTGGTAGTTAGAAAAGAGTCATGGGATGTAAATTACAGCATAGGGAATATAGTCAATAATGCTGTAATAATTATGTATGGTGCCAGGTGGGTACTTGAATCATCAGGAGGATCATTTTATAATGTGTATGATTGTCCAACCACTGTGTTGTACACCTAAAACTAATACAATATAACATTAAATGTAAACTGTAATGAAAAATTAAAATAAAGAAACACATTATAGGAAACATAAAAGAATATTAGCAATGGTAGAATAATATACAAAACCTATCAAAGAATATAGATTGAGCCTTGAACAATACAGGTTTGAACTGCACTATTCATTTATATGTGAATTTTTGTCAATAAATACAGTAAATATATTTTATATTCTTTATAAATTTCTTAACATTGTTTCTAGCTTACATGATTGTAAGAATACAGTATATTATATATATCATACAAAATATGTGTTAATTGGTTGCTTGTTATTGGAAAGGCTTCCAGTCAATAGTAGGCTATTAGTAGTTTAGTTTTGGGGGAGTCAGAAGTGTATGCAGATTTTCCGCTGTGCTGGATTGATGCTCCTAACTCTATCATTGTTCAAGGGTCAGCTGTGTATGTATATAAGTGAGATGATTGGAAGTTACATTGATTCAGGAAAAAAATTCAATGATATGGATAATAATTATTACCAAATAAAAACCCTGGATTATTTCATTATCAAAACATAATACTATTTAAATTTATCTAAGTACTCAATTACAGTATTTGAAATTATAGAAAACACATAGAATGAAGGGGAAGAAGAAGGACAACATTTTTTTTTCTTGTTATAATGACTGAGAAATGGGGTTGCTATTTACTTTGTGAACCAAGGCCACTAAATATCTTGCTATATATCGGACAGTACACATAACAAGGAACTCTTTTCCTTCAAATGAGAAACACTGGGACTAGGATAACTAGCATTCTCATTTAAAATAATGGTAAAATATAATGTTTAACATGTTTTTGCTCATTTCTTATTCTTTGCTTCTCAGGCAGATGGTCATCTACAGAAAGAATACCAATCTTTTTGCAATATCACAACTTTGGAAGGAAAGCAGCTTTTCTGTTTATAGGGAGTTTGAATTTAAGGGTAGTACCATCCATCATGTTTTTTGTTGTTGTTGTTTTTTACAGGGACAGAGAGAGAGTCAGAAAGAGGGATAGATACGGACAGACAGACAGGAACGAAGAGAGGTGAGAAGCATCAATCATTAGTTTTTCGTTGTCATTGCAACACCTTAGTTGTTCATTGATTGCTTTCTCACATGTGCCTTGACCGCAGGCCTTCAGCAGACCAAGCAACCCCTTGCTGGAGCCAGCGACCTTGGGTCCAAGCTGGCAAGTTTTGCTCAAGCCAGATGGGCCCGCGCTCAAACTGGCAACCTCGGGGCCTTGAACCTGGGTCTTCTGCATCCCAGTCCGATGCTCTATCCACTGCGCCACTGCCTGGTCAAGCAATCCATCATGTTTTAACACACTTTTCCTTCTATGTTGTACTACTGGATAAATACAAAACTTTGATTTTTTCTTGGAAATTATATGAGCAGATACATTCAAGTATAAAGAATTAAAAAGTATGTTCAGCAACCACAATAATTTGGTCCCTAAATATATGTCTTGAATGAAACAAATTTTAAGTTAGTCTTGTTGAGGAGAATAAGAAAATTGAATAGCAAGAAATTAGTAACTGAAACTTGCCCAAACAGAGATCAGTTATAGAGAATTTGTCATAAACTTTGAGAAAGAAAAGAAGAATATGAGAGAAATTAAACTGTCTTAGAACCATGCTCATATTGCATCACGAGCTGAGATGGAGAGGATAGATATTAATAAGATGAAACTAGATACATATTATATTGATAAAATAAGAAACTGCAGAGGGTAGAATGATCACCTCCTTTATAAAACCAGAAATACTTCAGCATTTAGGCAGAGCACAAATGACTAATAATTATACCCATTATTTAATAATAAAATGGTGCAATTGAAGATACCGATGGTTCCTGATTTGGGGGGCAAAAGGTCATATTGAAAAGCTTCCAGTGAGAAATTATGCTAATAAATATATTAAATGTACATTTCACCTTATTGCTCATTTAAAATGTCAAACAAGTTTTGTATATGGTTAGTAGTTAGTGAGTTCCTTTATTCCTTTTGTTTCAGTTAATATAGAAATATTTACAAGTCTGTAGAATTGATCCTGTCCTTAGTATCCCTAACTTGTCTTCACATTAAGAGCTTATGCTCATCAACTTAATTTTTGTGCTATAGTTTTTACAGAACCTAAATAGAGTATTTTAATAAATATTTTACTTTTCTCTTTTTAATAATCATATGCATAGTACATATTTCAATAAACATTGTAACTTTTCAGTATAATATATATTATTTTCCATTTCTTATGACAAGGTTGTTATTTTAGGTGCTCACAAAAATGTATAAAATATTTGTACTAGTAATAATAACTATCATTTATTTGGGGCTTAACTCTGTGCAGGCACATTACATACATCTAATTCTCAAAATAACATTGCAACATAGTGCTAGTCCTAGTTTAGAGGCAATTCCTAGTTTATAAGGAAAATGTGTGTAAATGCTTAAACGTCAGAGGTCCAAAACGTTATTATATTCTACTCTTGCACCACACCATTAGGGAGCAAAAACCGCTCGGTATGAACAGAGCAGGAAAGCCATTACACTTGACATAGAGTAATGGGTTTATTATGGGGGTTTGACCTTTCACAACTGCTGAAGCTGGTCAAACATTGCGTGTAAGGCTGTTGTTTCTATATCTAGTGTTGGATCTGAAGTCAGTAGTCAGGCTGTTGGGCATGGAAAGTGGATGTGCAGAGCAGTTAAACAAGAATTAACTGGAACTCATGAGGATAAGTTGAATTGCATTATGATAAACTGATACTTGCATTTATCTCTTACCACCTCCAGGTCTTCAATGTCAGTGTTGTCAGGGAGCTGTGAGTGGGCTGGAATACTTGTTTCTGAAGCTGCATGTACATGCGAACCAGGATTGGGAGAAGCTGAAGGAAGAGATCTTAAAGGAGATGATGAGCTGCTGGCCTGGCTGCAACTCCAAGCTGACAACATAGGTGAGTAGGCCAGTGATGGCTTGTGTGGCCTTCAACAAAGGAAGACTCTGCACTGCGCCTCTGAGTGAGAACATGGCTCTTGTACTTCTGCCTTCCAAGCGTAGTGTAAATTTCTCTTTTGGCCAGATCTGACCTAGAACTGCAAAGGGACGTTAAATCTGAGAAACAAAAATTCTAGCATAGCTAAATTGGCATAGTACAAATCCACCACATCTAATTGTAGACATGGCTAATTTTGTAGCAAAAAAAAAAAAAAAGTGAGGAAATGTGTTTTTAAAAAGGTACTTCGAATTTACACTGTTTTTTGTCTGTTTATTTTTACAAAAAGTACTCATAATGGAGGCTCCATACCGCCACTACCAATTTTGTATTAGTCAGCATTCAGTAAGAGACAGGAACGTGTCTTTAGCCTAAAGATACACTACCATATTACAAGCCATAACAGTCTCAGCATTGTTACAAAATGTCCAATCTCAGTGGCCCTCTCATCAAAATAATGCAGTTATTGGAGCCAGTGGCTCTGGTCCCAGGATTCTTCCATCCAGTGGCTTCACCAGTGGACATTCCCAACTACTCAGAGATAATTGCTTTTGTCTTTTGGAAGATATCTTTGCTGCTCTGTTCCCATTCTCTCTTTCTCCACTGTCCTGGCCCCATTCTTCCACCCAAAACATGCACAAACATATCCACAAACAAGTATATTTGTATGTGTTACTCTGTTATCTTTTAACCTGCCTAATTTGACAGCAAAATTATATCACTTACATCTTTCTGTGACAGTAAATATGCACCTGTAGAATAACCTTAAAACTTTAAATATTTAAATCTGTGGATTTTAATAGTTTACAACTATACTTCTATCCTTACACAACATTTTGGCTGCTTTCAGATGTCTTAGAGTTAAAGTAACTCTAACACCTTATTCTTTCAGTTTAATTGCTGGAAGTAAAATTTCTGAGTCCAGGGTTTGAATATTTTTAAACTTTCAGTAAATTAGCAAAAAATAATTGCATTAATTTACATTCCCATCAGTAATGCATGTATCTATTTATCTGTGCCAATGCTGGGAATTAACTTATTACAAATACTTGCTAACTTGTACTGAAAGTCATTTCTCTTAATTTTAATATTTTATTTTTACTCCAACCTTGTGATATTCTCTCTGTACATTTCTGTTCAAATGCTGCTCTAATAATCAATGATTTTAGGGCCAAAGCTAATAAAGTGGAAAACCTTAGCCAATTATCAAAACATTGGTTTACGAAGTTGCTCATATCAGTTTGTTTCTTCCCTGTCTCCTCACATTTATAAGATAGTCAGATTCATTTGTCACAGTTTGCATTGCAACTAGGGTTGTCCTGAGACCTTATTTTTTACTTGCTCATAGTAAAAGTCACTCTTCATAGTGTACAATTCTGCAGACAAATGCATAGTTATATATCTACCAACACAGAACCAATCAGAAAATTCTATAGTCCCCAAATTTTCTTTTGTGTTTTTTATTTTTGTATGTAATGCCTTCTACAGCTTTTTGATAACCACTGATCTATTTCTCATCTTTATAATTCAGTCTTTCTTCAAAATGTAATATGTGTGGAATACAGTTTTTTTGAGTATGACTTTTTTTGAATTAGAAAATTAAGATTTATCTATCTCATTCCTGAATCATATAGTTTATTTTTATTGTTGTTCAGTAGTTCATTATATTTTTCTTTAAAAAATTTTAAATTACTGTTGAAAGTCAATATTATTTTATATTAGTTTCAGGTATACAGAATAGTAGTTAAACATTTATTTAATTTACAAAGTGATTTGTCCAATAAAACTAGTACCTATGTGTCATTTCACAAAGGTAATACAATATTGGCCCTGGCCGGTTAGCTCAGTGGTAGAGCGTTAAGCCAGCATGTAGAAGTCCTGGGCTCGATTCCTGGTCAGGGCTCAAAGGAGAAGTGCCCATCTGTTTCCCCCTCTCCTTCCTCTCTATTTCTCTCTTCCCATTCCACAGCCAAGGCTCCATTGGCGCAAAGTTGGCCCAGGCACTGAGGACAGCTCCATGGCCTCCGCCTCTAGTGCTACAATGGCTCAGGCCTCAAAGGAGTGGCACCCCAGATGGGCAGATCTTGCCCCCTGGTGGGCATGCCATGTAGATCCTGGTTGGGTGCATGCGAGAGTCTGTCTGACTGCCTCCCATTTCTAACTTTGGAAAAACACAAAAACAAACAAACAAAAAACCACAACAATATTATGTTGTACTTTACATCCAATTTGTACTTTTTACTCTCTTTCACCTTTTTCACTCAGTCCCCCAAGCCCTTTCCACCTGGCAACCATCAGTTTGTTCTCAGTTATCCATGAGTCTGTTTCTGTTTTGTTCACTTATTTTGTTCTTTAGGTTACACATGTAACTGAAATCATACAGTATTTGTCTTTCTTTGTCTGACTTAGTTCACTTAGCATAATACCCTCTAGGTCCACACCTGTTAGAATGGCTATCATAAAAAAAAACCCAATAAGTGTTGGCCAGGATATGGAAAAAAAGGGAACAATTGTGCATTGTTGGTGGTACAGCAAATTGGTACAGCCACTATGAAAAACAATATGGAGGTTCCTCAAAAAATTAAAAATAAAATTACCTATGACCCAAAATCTTACTTTTGGGTATTTATTTGAAGAAATCTAAAACCATAACTTGAAAAAATATATGTACCCCTATGTTTATTGCAGTATTATTCCATTATGTTGATGAACCAGTTTGTTTATCAATTTTCCTGTTCAAGGATTTCTAAGTTATTTTGAGATTTTGAAAATTATACGTAGAACTGCTGTAAACATTTATATACAGGTTTTTATATAAACATGTTTTCAATTCATTTTGGTAAGTAAGTATCAAGAAATGTTATTGCTTGTCTTCTTCTTATTTATTAAATTTCTATATAGCTATCCTTTATTCCTGGGAGTTTTCTCCAGAGGTACATTGTATTAAGAAAAACAACACTACTTTTGAGTAGCAATGGCCAGGAATGTGGTCTGGAATCTCTTTTACTTTTTTCAGAATAATCTCAGTTAAATCATTATTTCAACCAAAATTTAACCCTAATCATAACTACTACAAAACTGTTACTCCAGCCTGACCTGTGGTAGCACAGTGGATAAAGCGTTGACCTGGGAAAACTGAGTCGCCAGTTCAAAACCCTGCAGTGGTTTGGTCAAGGCATATATGGGAGTTGGTGCTTCCAACTCCTTCCCCCTTTCTCTCTCTCTCTCTCTCTCTCTCTCTCTCCCACCCTGTGTCTCCTTTCTAAAAATGATTAAAATAAAACTAAAATAAATTTTAAAAAAAACTGTTACTCCCTGTGGATCCTAACAGGAGAGAGAGAGTTTGAGATGGGCATTAAAACGGGGAGGGGGGGGGTATAAGGGAGAATTTCTCTTAACATTTTCCTTTTTATTTTATAAAAAAAAAAATACATGTGCATATTGTGTTCAGTGACACAGTTTAAAATTAAATGCTTATCAATAGAGAATAAATATTATTTATTAATAAAACCCATTTGGTTAAAATACATATTGAGCTGCAATATAATTGAGTAATTTATTTTGAAAATTTATTGGATGACTACATTCTAGAATTTATTAACCGATTCATTATTAATATTATTTCTACATACTTCTGTGGAAAGTCTTAAATTTCTGTTGATCTGGCTAACTTCAAATGTGCCTTTAGTGTGAGAAATCAGAATTTGCTATCAGACCTCTCAAGTCTCTTTCTCCCTTTCCCTTGCCCTCCTTTCTTTGTCTCCCCCACACACTCTTTCTCTCTCTCCCTTCCTCTCTTCCTTTCTTCTTCCCTGCTTCTCCGCTTCTCGCTTACTTTCTCTCTTGTGCTCTCTTTCCCCCCTCCCCCATATATAGCATTTTCTATTTTCCAGGAACTGTTTTAAATTTTTATTTCAAATCAATTATTCCATATAACAACCTTATTGGATAGGTACTATTATTGGTTTCATCTTATAGATAAAAAATGTGGCCCAAGAGAGGGTTAGGTAGCACCTCTGAGGTTGTGAGTTTACCTTAGTTATTCATTTTAGTTATTTTAAGTATAGATCTTCTTGTTACTTGTCTTAAGTTTCTTGGTGGCAGAAATAATGTTTTATTCCCCTCTATACTCCTAGTAGTACTAACACAATATTTTATGAAAGTCAGAGCTCAATAAATATCTGGCATCCTCAGTGTCTGGAGGCCAAGTTGCTCCAACAAAGCCATGGCTGCAGGAGAGGGGAAAGAGAGAGAGAAAGAGAGAGAGAGAGAAGGGAAGAGGTAGGGGTGGAGAAACAGATGGTAATTTCTCCTGTGTAACTGCTTAGAAATTGAACCCAGGACATCCACAACCCAGGCTGATGCTCTACCACTGACACAACTTTCCAGGGTCTCTTAACTTTATTATTGTTTTTTATAATATATAATTTTTATTTTTTAAGTGGGAGGAGTGGAGATAGGCTCCCACATGCGCCCCAATGGAGATCCACCCAGGAACCCCTGTCTGGGCTTGATCAACCAACTATCAACTAGCTATCCTCAGCCCCTGAGGCCAATGCTTGGATCAAGTGAGCCACTGACTGTGAGAGGAGAAGAGAAAGAGAAGGGGGAGAGTGGTGAGAGAGAAACAGATGGTTGCTTGTTATGTGTGCCCTAACCAGAGATCCAACCTGGGACATCTGCACACCAGGCCAATGCTCTATCCACTGAGCTAGCTGCTAGTATTCTTAACTTTCTGATCTTTAATTAAAGGTACAGAACAGCATCCAATGGAACACCTTATTGCTCATTTATTCACTTTAAACTTTGTTTTTAGGCCTTTGCCATGCTATTGTAATTGATCTCAACACAGCTAGAAGATTTTCTTTGTGGATCATAAACCTTTCTAAGTAAATAAAATATATAGGCAAATTGCTTATATTCATTCATGTGTCAGTATTATATCCATCCCAAGAAGAGATATGTTTAATGGATAACTTCACTCACTATGAACTCCCTTTTATGTCTTCTGGTGCTGTTTATTTTCTAATTTTTCTAACTGTGCCCCACCTTACTTTTAAATTTATTATGGAATTACTACTTCTCCTGCCTTCCAACTATATTCTCTGAATGAGAGTCTCCCATTTAAAGGCTCCAGCTTAGTTTTTTAACCAATATCTATTAGTAAAGAGATATTCGAGGACATTTTTAATATAAAGGAGCCCACGAGAAATACTTTTTCTTCCAGTCCTGAAATATAGGCTAATCATTGTCCACAAAGTCTTCTTTCCACAGTTGTGGTTATTTTTATTTATACTGGCAACTTTGTTCAGTTATTTTTACATTATACATTTGTGGATCAGAATTTATGGTAAGAATTGCATCCTATTATGAGAAGACCCCATTATCTCATTTTGTCATATAATTCTGTTGATAGACTAGTTTTTATAGTACTCCAGATATAAAAATTAAAAGATCTTTATATTAAGTTGTTTTTAAAATATTGTAATTTAAGTAGACCCTTTTCATCTGAATGAGTTGTGCTTTAGAACACGTATGTTTCTAATTTTATATCCTTCTTCATATGGGAGTACATAAAACTCTAGAGTAAAAATATCTCTGAGATGAGGTACCCTGGACATCAATTTGTTTTATTCTAAAATCTATTGGAATGGTGTTTTATTGAATCTGCTAGAAACTCTTTGAAAAGAATTTGAATAACATATAAAAATACACGATGTTTAAATATTCAAAGGCAAGAAAACTAACTTAATAGAAATACTGTATGAGTAATTGAAATAAACTTAGCACCTGACCACAACATTGCAAATTACTGTTTAAAAGTCTCTGGGGCTAATTCTTAAAAAATAGGAAGCTGTTTTAATCAAACCCAGATGTTTCTCTTGTTAAGTTCTTGGCACACTTTGATAGAATATTTTTATCTTCAACGAGAAAAAAGGCAGACATTGCCTTCGGCCAACAGTGTTTGAGCCGCCAGGAAAGTAACACTGGTTTCTTATAGGCAGGCATGCTCAGTGCTTATGTTATGCTGAGATGGTTGGTATGAAAGAATCAGGGTGTGTAGAAATCTTGGCCTTTTGAATATTTTGAGCTCTAGATATGAAGTTGGTGTTTTGTAGCATGCAGTAAAGATACATTGAACAAGGCATTTATGGGTATTACAAATAAAATAATTCAGCACCTTACAGATCTCATAGTGATTTACCTTTAAACCTTGTAATGGCTGATAAAAACAGAAAAAGAAATAAAGTTCACCAATTTTAGAAGGGTGATGTTGATTAACATATAACAGTGCTTTAAGAAGTTTTAGAAAATTCTTGGTAAGTCAGTACTTACAAATGTTGCACATTATATTACAGTAAGCCAATTTAATTTCCTCTGTTGCTCAGATTTCTGGTTGAAGGTGTTTAATGATGTAGAGATGTAGATGGGTTTCTGACTGAGCTAATACTATCACTTACGATAATTCCCCTGACTTGTAATATTTGTAAGCACCTTATAAAGAGAAAATAATAAGCTTTCTCTTGGGTTTTTTATTATAAAAGCTATTTTCAAGTATTTAAGCTTGAAACTTTATAACATGGACAAATAATACCTCTTGTAGTATTATTTGTCCATGTTATAATCTCTGAAGAATCAGCATGCTCAAGGATTCTTTCAGTTTTGCTCTGTAACAATACATTTATTTTTGCAATAAACTCAACACAGAATCTTTTCTCAGCTGGTTTATGAAAGTGCAACTTGAGTAAATAAAAATTTATTTTTAAAATTCAATTTTAATCACCAGTTATTTCTATTTTACACTTTAGAGCTTGTTTTATGATTAGGTCTTGTTGGAGTCGCAATTCACCTAAATGAAAGGGGTCAGCCCAGCTTCCAGTTGCAGAATACAGAAACTACTCTAGCTAGTTTAAGCAAAGGATATTTCATCAAGAAATTAGATGCCTACAAAATTTGACAAATAGTAAACAAAAGCATCTTGTGTAGTGTTTTCTTTGAGAGTCCAGCAAGAAAGTGATTGTGTCTGATAGGTTTAGATTCAGAGAGGTTACTTAACCATGCCTTGAGTCAGATTGCTTATCTATAAAATGAAATTAATAATAGTACCTATCCAGTAAGGTTGTTACATGAATTAAATGAGTTAAGATTGAACTGTGGGTGGGGAGAGGAGAAGAGTCAAAGTAACAAATATAGATTTTTCTTTCTTTTTAAAAATGTTTATTAGTCAAAATAAGATTCTGATCCTATATATCCTTCTTATTCTTGTTGCATTTATTTTAAGGATCAAATCTAACTAATTTATAACATATTGCTGAATAGGTAAAATAGGACGTTCCTTTCCAAATTCTTTCTACCTCCATAACATTTTTTAATTCTTTTAATTATATGGAGAACAAGGTATTAAGTGCCAATACCTGATTTTATAGATTATTGCTTCTGGTAATTTCAAAATAAGGAAGGTTTATTGTACTCCTTTAACCAGAGGGCATGCTCCTATCCTGGAGGACAAGAAATGAGTTGTCAGAGCAAGTAGCCAATACAGGGGATCTTTAGTTCTGTTCTTATAACTGACATAACCCAAATTATGGTGTAAGTCGAAATACACCCTAGCCTAAGTCACCGGTTCTAACACAGTGGTAAAATCATAATCTAGAACATAAAAACACAACCACACCACAGATAAATATACTATACTATGCACTCACTGCACTGTACTGTAGTAATAGAAAAATGACAAAAAGTGAGTAAGCCGAAACACTCACATCTCAATTTTTAAAAGTTTTTATGGGAATGAGCGTCATAAACTTGAAATGTCATGTCGAGACTGTTATAACCCAAGGAACTCCTGTATTCAAAACAAAAAATCTGAAATTCGCTCATTAATGGTTTTCTCTATTTTGATATCTGTCAAATACATGTGCTTCATATTTACTTTTAATAGTTTCAGATATTGATATAGCTATATTTCTCAGATTTCCCACTTATTTGTAATTACATAATAGTACTATGTATAAAACCTTTACTATTCTAGTTCTTATATTCAATTACAATTATAAAATAATTTGATAAATTTTTGTAATAATCAATTTCACAATAAAATGAATTGCAATTGATCTTGCTTACATCTAGAGTCAATTTTAATGCCCGGAATTATAGTTTTGGCAATATTTTAAAAGTCAAATTTGACTTTTTTTTATATTTACTTTGAAAGAATTATTGTGGTTTTTTTTCTTTCCTTTTTATCAATAACTCATTAAGTTTGTTATTATTTGACTTATTTTAAGTCTGCAAGTTTATATTAAATTTACATTTAATATACTGAGAAACAAGCTTTGTATCAATTATGACTTACTACTACGTACCTTTCTTTCAACTGTTCAAATCAGTACAGTGAACACTGAAGCAAAAGCACACAAAAATAAGTTTGGTATTTACTTACAAAGCTAGAGAAAAGTGTAATATACATAGTCAATGATTCTTAACCTTGTTTTTTATGGTGCTTATTTGATCTAAATATTAATCAGCTATCCACATACCTAAAAGAATTCTTTGTACAAAGGCACTTCTAGTTAACAATAAATACAAGTTTTATAGTAAACCTGTTACAATATAGGATGGGAGGAATAAAAAGAAAAAGTGAAAGTGAGTAAAGTTAGCCCATTGTGGTAAGATGTACCAGTTAAACCCCAAGTTCTTTATCCTTTTTTATTGTTTTGGTCCTATGACTAAATTCTCACTTATCACATGTAAATGGAGTTATGTGTCCAATTTCTAGTTCAACTAATTAAGATGCCTATCTTGGACTTTTTTTCTCTTTCTCATTTTGATGATTGAAAGTGGCAACAATAGAAAAAAAAACTACAACCTTGGAAGTGGTGTGTTAGGATTGCAAAAACAGTCCAGCTAGCCGGGGTCTTGGGATAACTTTCACAATACGGGCTCAACTATTGGTTTTGGACTATTGTCTGAGGAGGGAAAGTATGTTTCTCTGTTCTTTGAGCAATGTATTTTTCAGTCTTTTGGTTACGGTACCTTAGCCTTCAGTCTAACTAATGCAACTATGCAGTTTTTCTGGTGGTGATAGTTAGGATAAATATATAATTGTCCAAACTGGAAACTTTTGAGGATAAAAGGGTATTCACTTAAAAATGAATGTAGGAAAACAGATATAGATTGAATGTATTAGGGTGAACGTAGAAAATGCATTGGTCCAGAACTGTTCTGTTGTAAAGACATTTTACTTTCTCTACAGTGGAGGTGTTACCATGTTATGCATCTAAGCATATGATAAAATTACCTCACAGATTAAGGCCTTTTTCCTTCTAGGTTACAATACATACTATTATGAGCTCAACATTTCAGGTAGTAGACACATTTTTCCTCCTTAAAATACTGAAAGAATAAAATAAATAGCTGAGGAAAATTGACACCCCAGGATTCTTCCTTTATAGAAGACCCACGTTTTATTAACCCTACTTTCAGTGGCCATGGAGTTTCAAGAGTTGGCACAAAGTTAATCTAGGTCTCTGTTCCTAGGAGTTTTGTCTTCTCTAATTAGCCTCTCTGAGTTTGGAATCCTCTCATTTATATAGTGATACTGAGACTAAATAATTCATATTGTGATTGTGGAGATTTAAGAAAAATGAAAGCATGCTTTTCATTCATCCTTTAATTCCATTTGGTCATTAGAGCCTGCTATTTCTATCTCTTGATCCCTGTTCTCCTCTCCCTGTCCACTGCTGTTGTAGTTCAGTTCCAGCTCCTCTCAGGACTGAATAATTGAAACACTCTTTTAACCATTCCTTTACCTCTTATACCATATTTTCCCCCTGTAGACAATCTTCCAAATAGCTTTACAATATTTTTCAAAGAAAAAAAGCATCTATTGCTTTTCTTGATTAAAAAGAAATAAAATCCACATTTAAAGTAGAAAATATGTACAGTACAAAGAAATAAAATGTACTTCTTTATTTATATAATAATATAGAAGTATTTGTTTTTGTAAATGGCATCATATTATATATGTTGTGAAACAGATTCAAGTCCTATAAAAAGGATTACAAATTTCATCAGTTGCTAAAATATCTAATTTTATTTTAATATGTTTTATAAAATAAAAAACTCTTGAATTAATAACTTTTAAAACAAGGTTTATTTGGGTATTAACTGGGGAGGAAACATTTATTTTGATAATTTTATCACATATTAAAGTGGGTCCCCTCCCATGCAAATAATACATCCGTGTCCTAAGTTCTGGAACCTGTAAATGTTACCTTATTTGGAAAAAGGACCTTTGAAGATATAGTGAAGTACTACAGGATTTTTAGATGATGAGATAATCATGGATGATGGGAAGGAGGGGTCCTAACTCCAATAACAAGCATTCTTGTGAGGAATGAAGACATAAACACACAGAGAAGGTGATGTGAAGATGGTGACAGAGATTCCAGTTTTGTGGCCACAAGCCAAGAAAGACAAAAAAATGTTGACAACTGCTAGAATTTGGAAGGGGCAAGGAAGAATTCTCCCCTAGAACTCCTACAAGGGCTGCAACCCTGCTTACACCTGGCTTTCAGAAGCCTGCCATTCAGAATTGCAAAAGAATAAATTTCTGTTGTTTTAAGTCACCCAGTTTGTGACAATTTATATAATAGTCATAAAAAAACCCCACTCTGGATTACATACTAATAACTGTTTTTCCCAATTAATATTTACAAGGAACCTTTTTTATGCCAGAAATAATTTATAGACATTTATAAGAAGATATGCACAATGAGATTTTTTAATAGTGAATTTTACTTTTGATAAAGATAGAATGAAAGGGATGGGATGTACTTTATTTTAGTTTTCTATAGCTACATAAAAATAGCCATAAACTTAGTTGCTTTGAAGAGCACAGATCTATTATCTCACAATTATGTAAGTCAGAAGTGTTGGCACAGCATTGCTAGATTCTCTACTGAGTGTCTCACCAGTAAAAGTCAAAGTATTGACTGAAGCTGCCATTCTCTTGGGGGTTGGGAGTAGGTGTCAGGGCCCTCTTACAAGTTCACTTAATGTAGGAAGAATTAATTTCTTTGCCACTATAGGACTGAGATACCTGTTTTTTTGCTAGCTGTAAGTTGGGAACAGTTCTTGGCTCCTAAAGGCCACCCACATTTCTTGCAATATGGCACCCTCCATCTGTAAAGTTAGCCATGGCAGGAATCCTTCTCACACTTTAAATTATCTCTGAATTCCTCTTCTGAAACCAGCTGGTAACAAAGCTTTTATTTTAGAAGATTTATGTGATTATCATTCAGACAATCTATTTTAACATCTGATTAACTGATATGATATGGGATTTTATTTACATCTGCAAAATCTCTTTACAGCAGTACTTAGATTAGTGTTTGATTGCCTTGAGCCTGGAAATCTTATGTCTACCCATAGTGCTCCTGCTTGAAACCACCAAAAATGAGTTAAAATATATGAAACAATGGTTTTCATGTCATTGGACAGCAGGCAAGGATAGCCAGTGGTTGCTAAGAGATGGGAAAATAATAAGGTGAATGCTTATTATATGGAAAGGCTTTCCAGGCTACATCACAACTAGAAGAAGCCAGTAAAATTCCAGTGGTTTCTTTAAGTAGAGGAGGAAGAACTGAGAGTCTGTGAAGCCAAGGGCAGAGTTCTGAAAAGAGTGATACAGAGAGAGAAATCTTGAAATCTCAAAGGATTCCATTCATGTCTTCAGTGAGCACTGATTGGCATATGCATGTGTGGAATTTAGTTACAGTTGGAGAGAAAAAAATCGCTCAAAAGTCTTAAATGAATTGAAGAAATAATACCAAGGATTTGCACAAAGCTGAAAATAGTTTCTATGGGGTACAGTGGGAAATGTCATAATTGATGCACTGTTGGGTAGATTACTCTGAGTGTGTTGCCTTAGTAATGAGTTAATACGAGCACTACATCAAATTCCATCCTAGTCCCTATATAATAAAGCTTAAAAGTGTGAAAAGATCAAACTGCTCCAAGATAATTAACTGCAGCCCAGAAAAAATGCCAAGGTTATTTAAGTATAAACATATCTAGCACTAACAAGGTAAACATTTATGTCTAGTAGCCAATAAAAATTTTGCAAGCATGCAAGAAATCAGAAAAATATGACACATAATGTGGAGAAAAATCAATGAATATAAATACAACTGAGAAATGGTGTATTTGATAGTATTAATAGACAAGGACAAGAAAACAGTTATTCTAGCTGGATGGTATATATTCAGGATTGAAATAAAAAGTTATGGAGGAACATGGAAGACACACACAAGCCTCCAAAGTTAAGTTTCCAGAGATAAAAGTGACACGGTTTGTAATGAAAAAATGTACTAAGTAAGATTAATAAAAGTTTATACTGCAAAAAGAAATATTACTGAACTTGTAGACCTAGCAATATAAGCTATCCAAAACTAAAAAACACAGAGAAAGAAGACTGCAAAAGTTAAATAGCACATCAATGGGTATGGAGCAAATTTTTATTTTATATCTATATATTTACAATAAATAAACAGAAAATGAAATTTGGAATAATGCCATTTTAAAATAGCATAAACAACACAAGGTGTTTAGGGAAAAAAAATCTCCCAAAGATGCATACAACCTGTACCTTGAAAAGTTCAAAATGTCACTGAGAATTAAAGATCTAAATAACAGAGAAATAGACCTGAATTCAAGCCTCTAATATTGTTAAGATGTGACTTTCCCCATATTCTCCCCATGAAGTTGTATGTGTATATTCAGTGTTATCCCAATTAAATTCTATCAAAAGCTTTGCTACAGAAATGGACAAACTGCTTCTAAAAGTCGTGTGGAAATTCAGAATGTCCAGGGTAGCCGAACTTTGACAAAGAGAAAGAAATTTTAAGAGTTAACACAACTAATTTCAAGAGTTATTTAAAACTACACTAATCACAACAGTTTGATATTTACCTAAGGATAGACAAATAGAGCAACTGAACAGAATAGAGAACCATACATTGGATTTTGACAGAGAAGCACAGGCAATTTAGGGGGTAAAGAAGGATAGTCCTTTTAATAACTTGTGTTTAAACAATTGGATATCTATATGCAAAAACATGAACTTTAATCACCATATACAAAATTAACTTAAATGCTTTATAAAACTAAATGCAAATTACAAAACTACAGGTGTTTAAGAAGAAAATTTTAGAAAAAATATGGTCTTGAGTTAGGCAAATATTTCTTAGATATAACACAAAAATCATTATTCATTAAAGAGCAAATGGATAAATTAAGCTTCCTTAAAACTCAAAATTGCTGCTCTTTAAAAGACATTTATAAAAGATTGACAAGACAAGCCACTGACACCCCATATTTAATAGATAACGTATATTCAAAATCTACAAAAACCCCAATAATAATAAAACAAATAATATGATAAAAATGGATCAATTATTCTAACAAATATTTTATCAGAGATGATATATGAAATGTGTGGTAGGCAGAATAATGACTTTCCAAAGACATATATGTCTTAATCCCCCAAACCTATGACTATGTTATCTTATATGGCAAATGGAAATTAAGGTAGCAAATGTAATTAAGGTTGCCAGTTACCTGAAGTTGAAATAAGAAGACTGGCATGGATTATACACATGTGGCCAGTATAATCACAGGGTCTTTAAATCATAACAGAAGTGGAAGAGTCAGGAACAGAGAGATGCAGTATAAAATATTTATGTGCCATTTAGCTTTGAAGAAAGGAGAAAGGGCCATGAGCCAAGAAATGTGTGTAGTCTATAAAGGTTGCAAAAGAGAAGAAAACCAACCCACTCTTTAGGGCCACCAAGAAGAATGAAGCCCTGCCAATGCCTTGAGTTTAGCTCAGTCAGACCAACTTCAGGCTTCAGACTTCCAGAACTATAATAAATTGGTGTTGTTTTAAGCCACTCCTTTGTTATATTTGCTACAGAAGCAATAGAAAATTGATGCAAATGGTAAATAAGTGCATGGATCATTGCTCGACATTGTTAGTCACTAGGCAAATGTGAACTCAAACCACAATGACATATCATTATACTAAATTTTAAAATGGCTGAAATTAAAAATATTGACCATAAAAAGTTTTAGTGAGGATGTGGAGAAACTACTACTCCCAGATACTTCTGGAGGAAGTGCACAATTGCATACC
Organism: Rhynchonycteris naso; assembly: GCA_037038555.1. Classification (NCBI taxonomy): domain Eukaryota; kingdom Metazoa; phylum Chordata; class Mammalia; order Chiroptera; family Emballonuridae; genus Rhynchonycteris; species Rhynchonycteris naso. The sequence goes on along the minus strand of CM072997.1, from coordinate 49,210,766 downwards.
TCTTGGAAAACTACTTCTTAATAATTTAATAATACAAGGTGGGAAAAAGGAGGTCTATCGTTGTTTATGGGAAAATAATACAATACTTAATAATAATACAAGAATAAACTGTATTTTGTGTACTCATAACTATAAACCTACTTTTGCTCTACTCTGTATACCATATAACCTATCTATTTAACTCCCAGGAATTTACCTAAATGATATGACAGCATGTCTATATAAAGACTTGAGTACAAATGCTCATACTAGCTTTTTTTAAATATTCAAAACTAGAAACAAATCTATTTGTCCATCTACTGGTGAATGTTCAAACAAAGCTTTCAGGCAAAATACAATGTTTATTATTTAGCAATAAAAAGAAATTAAACTATTAAACTATTATACAGGTTCACATTAATAAACCACAAAACATTATAGTAAGTAAAAAGAGCCAGACTGAAATTAGTAGACACTATGTGACTTAATTTATGTTAAATTCTAGGTGAATGCTCTAGAGTGATAAAGTAGATCACTAGTTGCCTGGGCTTGGCAACACAAGGGAAGAAAGATTACAAAGGAGCCTGAAAAACTTTGGAATTTTGTGCATATGGATGTAAACTTGAGGGTGATGATGTATAATATGTCAACACTTACCATATTTTCCCATGTTATAAGACAATCCCATGTATAAGACACACCTTAATTTTGGGGCCAGAAATTTGAAAAAAAATGTATTACATAAAGATATTGAATTCAAGTTTTATCCATCATAAAATTCATACAACTCTTCATCACTGTCAAAACCCATCCATTAGCTTGTCCTCATCTGTGTCTGATGACATATCGCTATCTTCAACAATGAGCACAAAAACAAGCATGAAAAAGTGGGAAATGCAAGTAAAAAAATCTACAACCTCCGTATAAGACATGACCAGTTTTTAGACCTCAAATTTTTTGAAAAAGGGTGCGTCTTATACATGGGGAAATATAGTAGTCATATACTTTTTTTTTTTTTTTTAAGATTTCACTTATTTATTTTAGAGAGGAGAGGGGGGGGTAGCGTGAAGCATCAATTTCCATATGTGCCTTGACCAGGCAAGCCAAGGGTTTTGAACCCGCAACCTCAGCATTCTAGGTCAATGCGTGATCCACTGAGCCACCACAAGTCAGGCCATATATATATATATATTTTATGTGTATTTGTTATGCCTCAAAAAGGTACTAATTTTAAAACTGGGAGTTGTCCCTCTACTTTACTATTAGTTGAGGTTCTACGGATTAAAACTAAATAAGTTAGCCTGACCTGTGGTGGCGCAGTGGATAAAGCGTCAACCTGGGAACACTGAGGTCACCAGTTCAAAACCCTGCACTGGTCTGGTCAAGGCACATATAGGAGTTGATGTTTCTAGCTCCTCCCCCCTTTCTCTCTCTCTCTCTCTCTCTCTCTTTCTCTCTCTCTCTCACTCTGTGTCTCCTCTCTAAAATAAATAAATTAAAAAAAATTAAAAAAAACTAAATAAGTTAATTTACCCCACATTTCAAAGAGAGATATTAACCCATTTATACTGAGTTACTTTAGTAGTGACCCAAACCTAACTGGTCACTTTTTATGAGATTATGGGAGGGGAAGCTTGAAGACTGATCAGGAGAGGCTGTTGAGTGAGGAAATTTTTTAGAGATAGAGGGCTATTAGATAACTCTGTTATTATTTCCCACCCATCCCCTTTCCATTTGGCAAGGGAATAATTTATATGGTCACCTTATGCCAGTGAACAAGTAAGTGACCATTAGAAAAAAAGTGCATTGAAGACCTGGCCTATGAGCTGTGGGAGTGGGGGCAGGCAGAGACCTCACAGAAAGGAACCAGCAGTGAGCTGTGCTAAAGGAATCCACAGGTCACCTGTAGGATAATATGATCCCCATAGAGTCTGCTATAGGGTGGATGGCCATAAATTCAGAAATGAAGCAGAATTGTTCATAGCCAGCTGGAGGAGGCAACTCATAATCTAACAAATTGGATCAGAGAATCCTATTGTGGAGGTCACTGTGGAATTCACAAAAGCATTCTGAAGAGAAAATGTCAGTAGAAGGCATGTGCCTCATTAAGGAACAAACACCAGATTACCACTGAATCAGTTGATTGTGCGATTTTATACCCCTTGCTTCTTTTCTTTACCCACATCACATAGAAAAAATAGTGGCAGTGTGGTGAGTGAGAAAAAGTAGAAGAGTATGGTGGAAACTGATGAAGAAGCCAACTTTGTGTCCTGTGCCCAATGATGCTAGCTGTTCCCCTAATCTATTCTCTTCTTGCTGAGTGATAAATTACTTAATTTTCAACTATGCACAAGCCCCCTTCCCACTCCCAACATTTCTTGGTTTCCCTGCAACTAAGAGAGGCCACATGATCAAGCTTTGGCCAATAGGATGCAAGCAGTAGTCACCTGTGACTCCTGAGAAGCTGCATAGTAGAAGGAGCAGAACTTTCTCCATCTCTGTCCTCATGCTAGGGAGAATACAAACTTGATTTGAGTTCATTCAGGCATCATGAAGTTGAGAGTATAGTCACATGCTGGGAATGACAACTAAGCTAAGAGAAAGAGTCTGAGTCCCTGTTGACTACATGGTATAACCTACCAGTCCTCGACTGTCCACCTCGACTTTCTTACATGGAAAACACAGAACTTGCTTTCCGTTAAGGCCCTAGGGATTTGCTCAAGCACATTTGAACCTAATGGCATTTGATATACTTACCTTCTCTAGTGCAGGTCTCCCAGCCTGAAGCAGGACTGAGTTTGGGAAGGGGAGGGGCTCAGAACTGGATAATACCAAAGCTTTATATTAGGCCTGAATAGACTTTTTGGTACCTAAAATGCAGTTGCTTGCAAATAAATGACAGTGATGAAATTACCTCATGATCTATCTGTCAGGGGTACAGATGGAATGTTCATTACAGCATAAGAAAAACAGTAAGTGAAATAAGAAATTTATATTTACTTGCTCCCTACCAACTATACTAGCACTAACTACATATTTGTTCTAATTGACTAAGAAGCATTTTATTATATGTATGAACTAAATTTATATATTGATGAGATATTCTATCTTGAATTGCTGAGAGGAATAATTTACTTTTTATTTTATTTTAATTTTTATTTAGACAATTAAATATAACAGGGTGGCATTGTTCAACCAGAGCACATAGATTTAAAAAAAAAATCTTCATCCCATTTGGACAGTTGATCATGTCATATACCCATCACCCAAAGTCAAATTATCCTCTGTTACCCTATATTTTGTTTCTCTTTAAGCACCTCCCCTTCTCCCCTGGTAACCACTACACTATTATCTATGTCCATGAGTCTCAACTTTGTGTCCCACCTATGTATGGGATCATTCAGTTCTTAACTTTTTCTGATTTACTTATTTTACTCACTATAATGTTATCAAGGTGTATTCATGTTGTCGTGAATGTTACTATGTCATCATTTCTTATGGCTGAGTAGTATTCCATAGTATATATGTACCATATCTTCTTTATCCAATTCTCTATTGAAGGGCATTTTGGCTGTTTCCATGTCTTGGCCACTGTGAACAATGTAGCGATGAACATGGGGTTGTATGTGTTTTTATGTACCCAAGTTTTCAAGTTTTTGGGGGTATATACCCAGTAGAGGGATTGCTGGGTCATATGGTAGTTCTATTCTTAATTTGTGAGGAACCACCATACTTTCTTCAATAATGGTTATACTAATTTTCATTGCCACCAACAGTGAATGAGGGCTCCTTTTTCTCCACAGCTTCTCCAATATTTGTTATTACCTGTCTCGTTGATAATAGCTATTTTAACAGGTGTGAGGTGATATATCATTGTAGTTTTGATTTGCATTTCTCTAATAGCTAGTGAAGATGAGCATCTTTTTTTATATCTGTTGACCATTTGTATTTCTTCCTGGGAGAAGTGTCTGTTCATGTCCTCTTCCTATTTTTTTTTTAATTGGATTGCTTGTTTGTTGTTGAGTTTTGTGAGTTCTGTGTATATTTTGGATATTAGGCCCTTATCTGTGCTGTTGTTTGAAAATATCATTTCCAATTTAGTTGGCTATCTATTTGTTTAAGTGTCAGTTTCTTTTGCTGTGAAGAAGCTTCATAGTTTGATATAGCCCTATTCATTTATCTTTGCCTTTACTTCCCTTGCATTTGGGGTCAAATTCATAAAATGTTCTCTTTGGCCAAGGTCTATGAGTTTAGTACCTATATTTTCTTCTATCTAATTTATTGTTTCAGATCTATTTAGGTATCTGATTCATTTTGAATTAATTTTTGTGCAAGGAGACAAACTGTAGTCAAGTTTCATTCTTTTGCATGTGGCTTTCCAATTTTCTTAGCACCATTTATTGAAGAGGCTTTCTCAATTGTGTGTTTTTGGCTCCTTTATCAAAGATGATTTGACCATATATATGTAGTTTTATTTCTAGGCTCTGTATTCTTTTCCATTGGTCACTGTGTCTATTTTTTTTTCCAGTACCATGCTGTTTTGATTATCATAGCTCTGTATTATAATTTGCAGTCAGGTATTGTAATGCCTCCAGCTTCGTTTGTTCTTTTTCTTTTAGAATTACTTTGGTTATTTGAGGGTTTTTTAAAAATTAATTAATTAATTTATTTTTTAAATTTTATTTTATTATTATTAATTTTAATGGGGTGACACCAATAAATCAGGGTACATATGTACAATGAAAACATCTCTAGGTTGTCATATCATTCAATTGTGTTGCATACCCGTCACCCAAAGTCAAACTGTCCTCTGTCACCTTCTATCTGGTTTTCCCTGTGTCCCTCCCCTCCTCCCTACCCCACCCTTCCCTCCCTCCCCACATCTCGTAACCACCACACTCTTGTCCATGTCTCATAGTCTCACTTTTATGTCCCACCTATGTATGAAATCATGCTGTTCTCAGTTTTTCTTTTTTTCTGATTTACTTATTTCACTCCGTATAATGTTATCAAGGTCTATCCATTTTGTTATAAATGATCCGATGTCATCATTTCTCATGGCTGAGTAGTATTCCATAGTATATATGTACCAAAGCTTTTTAATCCACTCATCTTCTGACGGACACTTGGGCTGTTTCCAGATCTTCGCTATTGTGAACAATGCTGCCACAAACATGAGGGCACATTTCTTCTTTCCGAACAGTGCTATGGTGTTCTTAGGGTATATTCCTATAAGTGGGATAGCTGGGTCAAAAGGCAGTTCGATTTTTAATTTTTTGAGGAATCTCCAAACTGTTTTTCACAGTGGCTGCACCAGTCTGCATTCCCACCAGCAGTGCAGAAGGGTTCCCTTTCTCCACATCGTCACCTGCACTTATTCTGTGTTGTTTTGCCATTATCCTCAAGATAGCCTGGTACTGGCATAAGAACAGGCACATAGATCAATGGAACAGAATGGAGGGCCCAGAAATAAACCCACAGCTTTATGGACAACTGATATTTGACAAAGAAGGAAAGAACATACAATGAAGTAAAGACAGCCTCTTTAACAAATGGTGTTGGGAAAATTGGACATCTACCTGCAAAAAAATGAAACTAGACCATCAACTTACACCATTCACAGAAACAAACTCAAAATGGATAAAAGACTTAAACGTAAGCCGTGAAACCATAAGCATCTTAGAAGAAAACATAGGCAGCAAGCTCTCCGACATCTGTAGAAGCAATATATTTGCCGATTTATCTCCACGGGCAAATGAAATAAAAGGCAAGATAAACAAATGGGACTATATCAAACTAAAAAGTTTTTGCACAGCTAAAGACAATAAGAACAGAATAAAAAGACAAACCACACAATGGGAGAACATATTCGACAGCACATCTGATAAGGGGTTAATAACTAAAATTTATAAAGAACTTATAAAACTCAACACCAGGAAGACAAACAATCCAATCAAAAAATGGGCAAAAGAAATGAATAGAAATTTCTCCAAAGAGGACAATCAGATGGCCAATAGGCATATAAAAAAATGCTCAACATCACTAATCATTGGAGAAATGCAAATTAAAACCACAATGAGATATCACCTCACACCAGTCAGAATGGCACTCACCAGCAAAACAACACAGAATATTTGAGGTTTTTTATGGTTTCATATAAACCTGATGATATTTTGTTTCATTTCTTTAAAAAGTGACATTCGAATTTTGATGAGAATTGCAATAAATTTGTTCATTGCTTTGGGAAATATGAACATTTTAACTATTTATTCTTCCTATCCACAAACAAGAAATATTCTTCCATTATATTATGTCTTTTTCTATTTTGTTTATTTTTTAAACTTATTTATAATTTTAATTTATTGTGTTTACATAGATTTAAATGTCCCACCGAATGTATCTCCCCCCCATCCCTGTGTTCCCCTCGTCCCACCCCTTTCCTCCCTTCCCCCAATGCTTTCCATCCTTCCCTCCAGAATATTCTATTTTTTCATGGCTGAGTAATATTCCTTTGTATATATGTATGGCAGCTTTTTTTATCCACTTTTCTTTTGATGGGCAGTTGAATTGCTTCCATATCTTGGCTATTGTAAATAATGCTGTAGTCAACATAGGTGTGCATATATTCCTTCAATTTAGTGTTTTGGGTTTCTCCAGATAAAATATCAATGGGTCATAAGGCAGTTTCATTTTAAAAATTTTGAGGCACTTCCATACTGCTTTTCATAGTGGCTACACTAATTTGCATTCTAACCAACCAGGCACGAGGATTCTCTTTCCTTTTCTTCCTCACCAACTCTTGTTTGTGGATCTATTGATGGTAGCCATTCCGACAGGTGTGAGGTGGTGTTTCATTGTAGTTTTAATTTGCACCTTTCTGATTAGTGGTGACCATCTTATCATAAGCCTGATGGCCATCTGTATATCCTCTTTTTCCCCCTTATCAATTTTATTTTAATTTATTGTGTTTACATAGATTTTAGTTTTCCCCGGAATGCATCCCCCCTCCCCTGTGTTCCTCACAACATCCCCCCTTACTTCCTCCCTGCAATGCCCTCCCCTTTTCTTTCCAAGATTAGCTTTTCTGCTCACTATAATATTGTGTTATGCGTGTACAATTTTACCAATCTCTTTCCTTTTTCTGATCCCTTCCTATCATCCCCTTTCCCTCTGTTTGCTTTCCCTCAGGAACCAATGATCCTACCTCAGTCCCTCTTCTATTCCTCAGTTCATATTGTTCATTGGATTCCTCAAATGAGTGATGTCATATGATATTTTTCTTTCACTGCCTGGCTTATTTCACTTAATATAATAGTTTACAGTTTGATCCATGTTATCGCAAAAGGTAAAATTTTCTTCTTTTTCATGGCTACATAGTATTCCATTGTTTATATGTTATAAATTGCTTTTTAATCCAATTGTCCACTGATGGGCACTTGGGCTGTTTTCATATCTTGGCTATTGTACACAATGCTGCCATATACATGGGGATGCATTTCTTATTTTAAATCACTGATGTGGTGGTCTGGGGATATATTCCTAAAAGTGGGGTGGCTGGGTCAAAAGCCAGTTTCATTTTTAATTTTTTGAGGAATCTCTATACTATTTTCCATAGTGGCTGCACCAGTTTGCATTCCCACCAGCAGTACAGGAGGCTGCACCAGTATACATTTCCACCAGCCATACATTCCCACAGAATTCCCTTTCTCCACATCCTCACCAGCACTTATTCTGTGTTGTTTTGTTAATGAATGCCATTTTGATTGGTGTGAGGTGATATCTCATTGTGGTTTTAATTTGCATTTCTCTAATGATTACTGATGTTGACCTTTTTTTCATCTGCCTATTGGCCATCTGCAAGTCCTCTTTGGAGAAGTGTCTATTCATTTCTTTTGCCCATTTTTTGATTGAATTGTTTACCTTTCTGGTGTTGAGTTTTACAAGTTCTTTATAAATTTTTGTTACTAACCCCTTATTAGATATATTGTTGAATATGTTCTCCCATTGTGTGGTTTGTCCTTTTAGTTTGTTCATATTATCTTTAGCTGTGCAAAATATTTTTAGTTTGTTATAGTCCCCTTTGTTTATTCTGTCCTTTATTTTCCCTGCCCGTGGAGATAAATTGGCAAATATATTGCTGCAAGTGATGTCAGAGAGCTTGCTGCCTATGTTTTCTTCTAGGATGCTTATGGTTTCATGACTTACATTTAAGTCTTCTATCCATTTTGAGTTAATTTTTGTTACTGGTGTAAGTTGGTGGTCTAGTTTCTTTCTTTCTTTTTTTTTTTTGCCAGTAGCTGTCTAATTATACCAACACCATTTGTTAAAGAGACTGTCTTTACTCCATTTTATTCTCTTACCTCTTTTGTCAAATATCAATTGTCCATAAAGGTGTGGGTTTATTTCTGGGTTCTCTGTTTTGTTCCATTAATTTGTATCCTGTTCTTATGCCAGTACCAAGCTGTTTTGAGTACAATGGCCTTGTAGTATGACTTGATATCAGGAAGTGTGATACCAACCACTTTATTCTTCTTTTTCAAGATTGCTGTGGCTATTCGTGTTCTTTTTTGGTTCCATATGGATTTTTGGAATATTTGTTTTATATCTTCAAAGTATGTTATTGGAATTTTAATAGGAATTACATTAATTTATAAATTATTTTGGGAAATATAGATATTTTAATGATGTTTTTTCTTCCTAACAATAAACATGGTATATGCTTCCACTTGTTTGTATCTTCTTTGATTTCTTTTATCAATATTTTAAAAATTTCTGAGGACAAGTCTTTAACCTACTTGGTTAAACTTACTCATAGGTACTTTATTTTTTTGTGTGTGGCTATGGTGAAGGGTATTGTTTTATTAATTTCTTTTTCAGACAGATCATTGTTGGTGTATAAAAATGCCACTGATCTCTGAATATTAATTTTATATCCTGCCACCTTGCTGAATTCATTTATCAGGTTCAGTAGATTTTTTGGTTGACTCCTTAGGATTTTCTATGTACAGTATCATATCATCAGTAAATAATGATAGTTTTACTTCTTTTCTTCAATTTTGTTGCCTTTTATTATTTTTTTTCTTGACAGATTACTGTGGCAAGGACTTTCAGAACTATGTTGACTAAGAGTGGTATAGGGGGGCACCCTTGCCTTCTTGCTGATCTTAAGGGGATTGCTTTTAACCTTTGTTCATTTAGTATGATGTAGGCTGTGGGTCTGTCATAGATGGCCTTCATTATATTGAGGTATGTTCCCTGTACTCCAACTTTTCTGAGAGTTTTGATTATAAATGGATGCTGGATTTTATCAAATGCTTATTCTACATCTATTGATATTTTCATGAGGTTATTCTCCTTTCTTTTATTTATGTCATGAATCATATTGATTGATTTGCAAATATTGTACCAGCTTTGCCTCCCAAGAATAAATCCCACTTGATCATGATGTATGATTTTTTTCATGTATTGCTGGATCCGGTTTGTTAATATTTTGTTGAGAATTTTAGCATCTAAATTCATCAGGGATATTGGCCTATAGTTTTCTTTCTTGTGTTGTCTTTGCCTGCTTTTGGAATCAGAATTATGCTCGCCTCATAAAAGGAACTTGGAAATCTTCCTTCCTCTTGAATTTCTTGAAATAGCTTGAAAAAGATACGAGTCAGTTCTTCTTTGCATGTTCAGTAGAATTTGCCTGTGAAGCCATCTGGCCCAGGGCTTTAGTTTGTTGAAAGTTTTTTGATAATATTTTGATATCATTTGTTGTAATCAATTTATTTATGTTTTGTGATTCTTCCAGATTGATTTTTGAGAGATTATAATTTTCAAAAAATTTGTCCATTTTATCTAGGTTGTCTAATTTATTGGCATACAGTTCTTTACAGTATTTTCTTATAATCCTTTGTATTTCTGCTGTGTCAGTTTTTACTTCTCCACTCTCAGTTCTAATTTTATTTATTTGAGTCCTTTGTTTTTTTTTCTTGGTGAGTTTGGTTAAAGGTTCATTGATCTTGTTTATCTTTGCAAAGAGCCAGCTCTTAGTTTCATTGATTCTGTATGTTGTTTTTTTAGCCTCAAGTTATTTATTTCTGCTCTGATATTTATATTTTCTTCCTTCTACTTCCTCTGAACTTTACTTGCTGTTCTTTTTCTAGTTCTTTTAGTAGCTGGGTTAAGTTGCTTATCTGAGCTTTTTCAGCTTCTTAAGGTATGCCTGTAATGCTATGAACTTCCCTCTCAGGACTGCTTTTGCTGTGTTCCATAAATTTTGAGTTGTTTTATTCTCTTTATTTGTTTCAAGAAAAATTTTGATTTCTTTCTTGATCTCATTGTTAACTTATTTGTCATTTAATAACATGTTGTTTAGTTTCCAAATGTTTGAGTATTGTTCAGTTTTTCTATTTTAGTTGATTTCTAGTTTCATGCCATTTAGGTCAGAAAAGATGCTTGATATGATTACAATTTTAAATTTGTTGAGGCTCTTTTTATGCCCTAATATGTGGTCTATCCTAAAGAATGTTCCATGAGCACTTGAAAAGAATGTATATTCTGCTGCTTTAAGATGAAAAGTTCTGAAGATATCTATTAATTCTAGTTGATCTAGTGCAGAAGTCTGGAAACTATGACTTGTGAGCCAGATGTGGTTCTTTTGATTGCTGCATTAGGCTCGCAGACTAATCTTTAATAAAAAAATAATAATGTAAAAAATAGAAAATATTCTCATGTATTACAATTTATTCATTTTCTACCACTCATGTTCATTGGTGCAGGTGGCTGAAGCCAATCAAGCTGTCCTCTGGGACAACAATAAGTTTTTATTGGATAATGTGTAACGTACACAGGTTGTTGTGAGGTCAGGAAGTAAACTTTTCTCCTTTTAATCAAGTAGTCAAGTAGCTAAATGCAAAAACACCTTTGACCAAGAAGATGGCTAAAAGAAAAAAAAAAGATTAGGAGTATCATGCTCTTCAGCAGGAATAGACAGAGAAATTTGCCCTTGTGGAGAGAGCGGGTTCTGCAGTGTGTCTAATATGCAATGATAAAATTACATCGATGAAACGGTGAAATATAAAGCGGCACTTCAACACATGCTATACTACATTTGTAACAAAATATCCAGCTGGGGACAGCAGGAAGAAAGCATGTCAAGATCTATTGTGCAGAGTGCAAGCTAGTCAGCAGCAACTCCATGTTTGGACCCAACAAGGTGACTGGAATTCAGCTAGCTTTGTTGGTGCTTTAGAAGTTGTGAGAAATGAAAAGCCATTCACAGATGGGGAATATGCCAAAACATTCATGCTTATTGTTGCTAATTAACTTTTTGGTGACTTTTCCAAATAAAGACAAGATAATCAAATGAATAAAAGACATGCCTCTGTCGGAAAGAACTGTTCACAATTGTACCATCATGATGGCAAATCAAACTGAGCAACACAAGTGAAGGACATAAATGCAGTACCATTCTTTTTCTCATTTTGGATGAGTCAACAGATGTAAGCCATTTATCCCAGTTCAACATGATCGCAAGATATGCTGTTGGTGACACACTATGTGAGGAAAGTCTTGCTGTTCTGCCTATGAAAGAGACAACAAGAAGGGAGAATTTATTCAAGTCTTTCACTGAGTTTGCTAAAGAAAAAAATATACCAATGGATAAACTTCTTTCAGTGTGTACTTAAGGTGCTCCATGCATGGTGGTGAAAATAAGAGGATTCTTAGCGCTTCTTTATGTACATGAAAAGAGACCCATCCTAAGTTTTCACTGCATCCTACATCAGGAGGGGCTTTGTGCTTAGATGTGTGGTGAGCAGCTTGGTGAGGTGATGTCGCAGGTCATTAGGGTGGTCAACTTTATTGTTGCCTGAGCTTTAAATGATCGCCAGTTTAAAACAAGGCTGGAAGAAGTTGGGAATAATTACCCTGGTCTGCTTCTGCACAGCAATGTGTGTTGGTTGTCAAGAGGGAAGGTGCTCAGCTGTTTCATGGCTTGTCTGAGAGAAATCTAGACTTTTCTTGAAATGAAAAACATTGAGCATCCTGAGTTAGCTTTCACTGAGTGACTCCTGAATTTTACTATCTTGTGGACATGACTGAACATCTGAACCAGCTCAATATGAAAATGCAATGCATTGGAAATACAGTCTTATTCCTTCAACAAGCTGTGTTTGCATTTGAAAACAAGTGAGAACTCTTCATCTTTGACATTTAAACAGATCTCTTATTACACTTTGAAAAACTGGGAGAGTTTAAAGATGCATGCACAGCAAGTGACCCTGCTCAACACCTTGATCTCCAGCAGCTAGCAGGCTTCACATCTAATTTGCTGCAGTCATTCAAAGAGCACTTTGGAGAATTTCGTGAGTGCATTAGTCTTTTTAAGTTCATCACCCATTTACACGATTGTGCAGTGGACAGCGCCAACCTGAGTTACATTCCCATTGTTTTCGTCAGAGATTTTGAGCTACAAGCTGCTGACCTGAAGGCCTCTGACTTATGGGTGAATAAGTTTAAGTCACTGAATGAATATTTGGAAAAACTTGCACAACAGCAAGCAGAGTTGGCGAGCTAACACTGTGGGGAGAAATGAAAAAACTTCAACCCGCGAACCAGCTGATTGTCAAAACTTTGAACACTCTTCCTGTCACATACCACACACTGCACCATGTGAGTATTGTATTGCTGTACTGATAATGTTTAGCTCTACATATGCATGTGAGCAGTCTTTCTCACATCTAAAGAACGTTAAGACCAATCTGCAATCACATTTAACAAATGGAAGTCTCAACACCTGCATGAAGCTTAACCTCACCAAGTATCAACCAGACTACAAATCCATCAGCAAAACCATGCAGCACCAGAAGTCCCATTAATGGTAAGAAGTACTTTATTCATCATTGGTTAACAACAGCATAACAATGTTATTAAAGAATTCAGAGACTTATTGTACTTTAAAAGTGTTGGTGTTACATGAAATGCACACATTTACTTGTATTTAGTGTTAAACATATTGTATAGTTCTCACAAATTTACATTTTAAAATATGTGGTTTTCATGGCTCTCTCAGCTAAAAAGGTTCCCAACACCTGATCCATTGTGTCTCTTAATTTTGCTGTTTCTTTATTAATTTTCTTTTTTGAGAATCTATCTAGTGATGTTAGCAGGGTATTGAAATCTCCTACTATTAGAGTACTGTTGTTAATCTTGCCCTTCACGTTCGTGAAGGTATACTTTATATATTTAGGTTTCTATATTAGGTGCATAGATATTTATAATGGTTATATCTTCCTGTTGGATTGCTTCCTTTATTATATAGTGACCTTCTTTATCTCTTACTATATCTTTTGTTTTAAAGTCTACTTGTCAGATACGGGTATTGCTACCCCAGCTTTTTCTTTTCATTACCATTGGCATGAAATATTTTTTTCCATCCTTTTACTTTCAGTCTATGTGTATCTTTTGTTTTGAGGTAGGTCTCTTGTTAACAGCATATGTACGGGTCCTGTTTTCTTTTCATTTTTTCTTTTAATTTATTTATTTCTTTTTATTATTAATTTTAATGTGGTGACATTAATAAATCAGGGTATATATATTCAAAGAAAACATCTCCAGGTTATCTTGTCATTCAATAATGTTGCATACCCATCATCCAAAGTCAAATTGTCCTCTGTCACCTTCTATCTGGTTTTCTTTGTGCCCCTCCTCTTCCCTCTCTCCCTTCCTCTACGCCCTCCCCCCCACCCTGTAACCACCACCCTCTTATCCATTTCTCATAGTCTCGTTTTATGTCCCACCTATGTATGAAATCATGCAGTTCTCATTATTTTCTGTTTTACTTATTTCACTCCATATAATGTTATCAAGGTCCATCCACTAGGTTGTAAATGATCCGATGTCATCATTTCTTATGGCTGAGTAGTATTCCATAATATATATGTACCAAAGCTTTTTAATCCACTCGTCCTCTGACGGACACTTGGACTGTTTGCAGATCTTCGCTATTGTGAACAATGCTGCCACGAACATGGCGGTGCATTTCTTTTTTTCGAACAGTGCTATGATGTTCTTAGGGTATATTCCTAAAAGTGGGAAACTGGGTCAAAAGGCAGTTCGATTTTTAAATTTTTGTGTAATTTCCACACTGTCTTCCACAGTGGCTGCACCAGTCTGCATTCCCACCAGCAGTGCAGAAGGGTTCCCTTTTCTCTGCATCCTCACCAGAACTTATTCTGTGTTGTTTTGCTGATGAGTACCACTCTGACTGGTGTGAGGTGATATCTCATTGTGGTTTTAATTTGCATTTCTCTAATGATTAGTGATGTTGAGCATTTTTTCATATGCCTATTGGCCATCTGTATGTCCTCTTTAGAGAAATTTCTATTCATTTCCTTTGCCCATTTTTTGATTGGATTGTTTGTCTTTCTGTTGTTGAGTTTTATAAGTTCTTTATAAATTTTGGTTATTAACCCCTTATCAGATGTATTGTCGAATATGTTCTCCCATTGTGTGGTTTGTCTTTTTATTCTGTTCTTATTGTCTTTAGCTGTACAAAAACTTTTTAGTTTAATATAGTCCCATTTGTTTATCCTGTTTTTATTTCATTTGCCCATGGAGAGAAATGGGCAAATACATTGCTGGGGCAAAGGTCAGAGAGCTTACTGCCTATGTTTTCTTCTAAGATGGTTATGGTTTCACGGCTTACATTTAAGTCTTTCATTCATTTTGAGTTTGTTTTTGTGAATGGTGTGAGTTGATGGTCTAGTTTCTTTTTTTAGCAGGTAGCTGTTCAATTTTTCCTACACCATTTATTAAAGAGGCTGTCTTTACTCCATTGTATATTCTTTTCTCCTTTGTCAAATATCAGTTGTCCATAAAGGTGTGGGTTTATTTCTGGGTTTTCTGTTCTGATCCATTGATCTATGTGCCTGTTCTTATGTCAGTACCAGGCTGTCTTGAGTACAATGGCCTTGTAGTATATCTTGATATCCGGAAGAGTGATACCTCCTGCTTTATTTTTTCTTTTTAAGATTGCTGAGGCTATTCTTGTTCTGTTTTGTTTCCATATAAATTTTTGGAATATGTTTTCTATATCTATGAAGTATGTCATTGTTATTTTAGTTGGTATTGCATTGAATTTATAAATTGCTTTGGGTAATATAAACATTTTTGGGGGGGTGTAATATAGACATTTTAATGATGTTTATTCTTCCTAACCATGAGCACGGTATATGCTTCCAATTGTTTGTATCTTCCTTGATTCCTTTAATCAATGTTTTATAATTTTCTGAGTACAAGTCCTTAACCTCTTTGGTTAAATTTACTCCTATGTACTTTATTTTTTTGTTGCAATTGTGAAGGGGATTGTTTCCTTAATTACTTTTGCTGACAGTTCATTGTTGGTATACAAAAATTCCTCTGATTTCTGAGTATTAATTTTATATCCTGCCACCTTGCTGAGTTCATTTATCAGGTCCAGTAGTGTTTTGACTGAGACTTTAGTGTTTTTTATATACAATATCAAATCATCTGCAAATAATGACAGTTTTACTTCTTCTTTTCCAATTTGGATGCCTTTTATTTCTTCTTCTTCTCTGATTGCTGTGATTAAGAGTTCCAGAACTATGTTGAATAAGAGTGGTGAAAAGGGGCACCCATGCCTGGTTCCTGATCTTAAGGGGATTGCTTATAATTTTTGCCCATTTAGTATGATGTTTGCAGTGGGTTGTCATAGATGGCCTTTATCATGTTAAGGTATGTTCTCTGTATTCCCACTTTACAAAAAGTTTTAATCATGAATGGGTGCTGGATTTTATCAAGTGCTTTTTCTGCATGTATTGAAATTATCATGTGATTTTGTCCCTTTTTTTTGTTTTTGTGATGAATCACATTGATTGATTTGCGAATATTGAACCAGACTTGCCTCTCCAGAATAAATTCCACTTTATCATGGTATGTGATTTTTTTATATATATTGCTGGATCCAGTTGTCTAATATTTTTTTGAGAATATTAGCATCTAAATTTATCAGACATATTGGTCCATAATTTTATTTCTTTGTGTTGTCTTTGCCTGGTTTCGGAATCAGAATTATGCTCGCTTCATAAAGGAAGTTTGGAAGTCTTCTTTCCTCTTGAATTTTTTGAAATAGCTTAAGGAGGATAGGAGTTAGTTCTTTGATTTTTGGTAGAATTCACCTGTGAAGCCATCAGGCCCAGGACTTTACTCTGTTGGGAGTTTTTTGATAACTGTTTCGATCTCACTTGTTGTAATTGGTCTGTTTAGGTGTTCTGATTCTTCCAGATTGATTTTTGGAAGATTATCTAATTCAAGAAATTTGTCCTTTTCACCTAGGTTTTCTAATTTTTTGGCATAGAGGTCTTCATTATATTTCCATATAATACTTTGTATTTCTGTTGTGTCAGTTGTTATTTCTCCACTCTCATTTATAATTTTATTTATTTGAGTCCTCTTTTTTTCTGATGAGTCTGGTTAAATGTTCATAGATCTTATTTACATTTTCAAAGAACCATTTCCTGTTTTCATTGATCCTCTATATTGTTTCCTTAGCCTCTATGTCATTTATTTCCTCTCTGATCTTTATTATTTCCTTTCTTCTACTAGTCCTGGGCTTTATTTATTGTTGTTTCTCTAGTTCTTTTAGATGCAGGGTCAAGTTGCTTATTTGAGCTTTTACTAGCTTCTTATGATATTCCTGTAGTGCAATAAACTTCCCTCTCAGAACTGCTTTTGCTGTGTCCCATCAATTTTGAGTTGATGTATGCTCATTATCATTTGTTTCTAGAAACTTTTTAATTTCTTCTTTGATCTCATTGTTAATCCAATCATTATTTAATAACATGCTATTTAGTTTCCAAATGTTTGAGTTTTTTCAGTTTTTCTTTTGTGGTTAATTTCTAGTTTCATGTCATTGTGATCAGAGAAAATGCTTGATATGATTTCAATCTTCTTATATTTGTTGAGACCACTTTTGTGTTCCAACATGTGGTCTATCCTAGAGAACGTACCATGAGCGCTTGAAAAAAATGTATATTCTACTTCTTTAGGGTGAAAAGTTCTGAAGATATCTATTAAAGCGAGTTGATCTAGTGTATCCTTTAAGTCTGCTGTTTCTTTGTTAATTTTCTTTATTGAGGATCTATCAAGAGTTGTTAATGGGATATTGCAATCCCCTACTATTATAATATTGCTGTTAATCTCGCCCTTTATATCCATCAATGTATGCTTTATGTATGTCGGGGCTCCTATATTTGGTGCATAGATATTTACAATAGTTATATCTTTCTGTTGAATTGTTCCCTTTATCATTATGTAGTGTCCTTTTTATCTCTTACTACAGTCTTTATTTTAACGTCTATTTTGTCAGATATAAGTATGGCTACCCTGGCTTTTTTTTCATTTTCATTTGCATGAAATATTTTTTTCTATTCTTTTACCTTCATTCTATGTACATCTTTTGTTTTAAGGTGTGTCTCTTGTAGACAGCACATGTTGTGGGTCCTATTTCTTTATCCATGCAGCTACCCTATGTCTTTTGATTGGATTATTTAATCCATTTATATTTAAGGTTAATATTGATATGTAGTTGTTTTTTGCCATTTTATTCTTTAAAGCTGTATTCTTTTTTTGCTATATTTTTTCCCCCTTTGAACTGTACGCAACAGGTCCCTTAGCATCATTTGCAGAATTGCTTTGGTTTTAATGAATTTCTTGATGGTTTTTTTGGTTGGGTAGCTCTTTATTTCTCCTTCAATTTTAAACATTAGCCTTGCTGGATAGAGTAGTCTTGGTTGTAGGTTCTTGTTCTATATTACTTTGAATATATCTTGCCATTCCCTTCTGACCTCAAGTGTTTTTTTTGGGAGTCAGATGTCATCCTTATGGGGGCTTCTTTGTAGGTGATAGCCTTTTTTATTTAGCAGCTTTTAAAATTTTCTCTTTATTACTTAGCTTTTGTATTTTAACTATGATGTGTCTTGGTGTAGATTTCTTTGGGTTTCTCTTTAATGGAGTTCTCTGTGCTTCTTGAACATGTGAAACGCCTTCCAGCCTTAATTTTGGGAAGTTTTTAGCTATGATTTGATTGAACAAGGTTTCTATCCCTTGTTCTTTCTCTTCATCTTCAGGAACACCTATGATGCATATGTTTTTTCTCTTCATGTTGTCACAGAGCTCCCTTAGTGTTTCCTCATATTTTTTGTGTCTGTTTTCTTTTTTCTGCTCTCCTTCTGTGCCTTTGTTTATTTTGTCCTCTAACTTGCTGAGTAAATCCTCAGCTTCGTCCATCCTGCATTTAATTCCTTCCATTATGGTCTTCAGTTCTGATACTATATTTGTCATTTCTGTCTGATTCTTTTTTATTATTTTAATTTCCTTTTTTATACTTGTTATCTCTTTATTTAGGTGTTTGTAATGGCTATCCATTGTTGCTCTAAACTCTTTGAACATCCTAACTATCATTATTTTAAACTCTGCATCCAATAATTTGGTTATATCTGGTTCATTCAGGTTCTTCTCTGGGGATTTCTTTTTATTCATCTGGGTTTCATTTCTCTGCCTGTCCATTTTGTCTGTGTATAAGAAGGCTGTAGCCACTGGAGTCCCATGGGTGTTGCCTCTGTGTTCCCTAGGTGTGGTCTGTCTGCAAGCGCACCACCCCCTCTGCTGTTTCCTGGGGCAGTTGGGAGGGACGTTGTTGGCACAGGCCCATTGTGGTTTTTGTTGTGATTTCCACCTGACCTACGTGGGAGGGACTGTGTTCTCATGCCCAGATCTACAAGCCTCACCCTGTCTGTGCCTTTGGCTCGCCCCCGCAGGTGGGGTTGTGCACCGCACTCAAGCCACAAGCCTCTGCACCAAGGGTAGGGTGAGCACCTTTGCTCAGCTGCAGTCCTCGCCTGTTCCTGAGCTTTAGCACCACCACCGCAGTCAGAGCCGGCTCATGCAGGATCTCAAACTGCGGTTTCTCGACTGGGCGGGACTCCTGGCATGCAGTCATCTGCGAGCCTCCACCTCTCCTGGGCATTAGCCCTGTCCCTGTGGTAAGGGCCAGTTGGTCAGGATCGCAAGCCACGGTTTCTCGGGCTGGGTGTGGCTGCTGACGTGCACTCAGCTTGCAGCCTCCACCAGTCCCAGGTTTTAGCCCCGCCCCCATGGTCAGGACCGGCTCGAGCAGGGTCACAAACCTCGGAGGCCTGGTGATGCTGCGCGCCCAGGGAGCCCTGCTCAGCAGCAGATCTGCCCGTTCCTGGCCTCCTGCTTTTCCCCTGCAGGTGGGACTGCAGGCGGGGCTGCAGCTGCCGGACCGCTTTACGCATCCCTTCCACCGCTGCTGGGCTATACTGAGCTCACCCAGCTGGGCCTTCAGCCTGGCTGACAGAACCGTGTTTCTGCGTAAAGCCGCCACCGTCCCTCCAGCAAATCCTCAGCAGTGTGGTTAGAGGCACTGCAACTCAGACCCTAACACTCCATACTGTAGTCTTGGAAGCTCCCTCCATCTAAGCAGCTCTGCTCTAAGAACTGCGGGAGAGCTTGTTTGGCTGGTGTCCTGTCTCCCTTTGCTGGTATTGCTAGTTCCAGGGGAAATATTCATTTTTGATTTGGGAAGTGATTTAGCCCAGGGGTTAGGGTGGCTGTCCTTCAGAGTGTTTCTCCCTGTGCCTTCCAATCCATACTCTCTTCCTGCTGCTCCAGTCCTCTCCTCTGTCCCCGTCCCTTGGAGTCCCGTGTGAGTGGTTATGAGAGGGGTTTTCTGCACTCTCCCTTTAAAAAGAATCCTCGGTCTGAGAAAACTGTTCCTTTCTCACAAACAGTATCCTCACTTTTTTCACAGCTCAATATTGTCCAAATGCCTCTTCTAGGCTCTGGGGCTGCAGGCTGGGGTTTTGTTCCTGGGACCCAGGTTCCTCCTTCTCCGCTAAACTCTCTTCCTGCCATGCAATTCTGCCATTCGCTCCAGGGAGCTGGGCAGTCCTTTCCACGTTTTCACTTTTCCTACCAGTCTCAATGTGGCTTCTTCAGTATTTCTTGGTTGAAGAGTCCACTTAGTTTAGTTCAAAGTTGGTTTATCCAGATGATGGTTCTTAAAATTAAGTTGTAATCCACTTTGGTTACAGGAGTTGGAAGTTGGTACGTCTGCCTACTCCATCGCCAATTGCTGTCCTGGGTCCTGTTTTCTTATTCATTCAGCTACACTATATCTTTCAATTGGAGCATTTAATTCATTTACATTTAAGGTTATTATTAATATATAGTTGCTTATTTCCATTTTTACTTTAAATCTATATTTCTTTATTACTAAATTTCCCCCCCCCCCTGTTTAATTTTGTCTACAGCAGGCTCCTTAACACTTCTTGCAGCATTGGTTTGGTTGTGATGAGTTCCTTGATTTTCTTTTCTTCCTGAAATTTTTTTATTTCCCCTTAAATTTTAAACAATAGCTTTGCTGGATAAAGAAGTCTTGGTTGTAGGTTCTTTTTCTGCATTATTTTGAATATTACTTGCAATTCCCTTCTGGCCTCAAGAGTTTCTGTTGAAAAGTCCAATGTCATCTTTATGGGGGCTCCTTTATAGGTGATTGACTGTTTTTCTTTTGCAGCTTTTAGTGTTCTTTCTTTATCTCTTAGCTTTGGTATTTTAATTATGATGTGTCTTGGTGTAGGTTCTTTTTTAATGGGATTCCCTCTGCTTCTTGAACCTGTATGTCCTTTTTCTGTATCAATTTAGGGCAATTTTCAGCTATCATTTCTTCAATCAGGTTCTCTATTCCTTGTGCTTTCTCTTCTCCTTCAGGAACCCCTATTATGTGGATATTGTTTCTCTTCATGTTGTCACAAGGCTCTCTTAGTTTCCTGAGACTTTTTGATCCTCTTTTCTTTTTGCTGTTCTTGCTTTCACTTATCTTGTCCTCTAAGTCATTGATCCTCTGCTACATCCAGCCTACTTTTCATTCCTTCTAATGTAGTCTTCATTTTCTTTCTCTTTTTGGGAAACAGAGAGAGGGATAGATAGGAACAGACAGACAGGAATGCAGAGAGATGAGAAGTTCCAATTTTTTATTGTGACACTTTAGTTGTTCATTGATTGCTTTCTGATATGTGGCTTGACCATGGGGCTACAGTAGACAGAGTAACCTCTTGCTTGAGCCAGCGACCTCGGGCTTAAACTGGTGCATTTTGCTTAAAGAAGATGAGCCTGCACTCAAGCTGCTGACCTTAGGTCTCAAACCTGGGTCCTCTGCATCCTAGTCCAATGCTCTATCCACTGTACCACCGCCTGATCAGGCTGTAGTTTTCATTTCTGATATTGTGTTTCTCATTTCTGTCTGCTTCTTTTTTATGGTTTCAGTGTTCTCTTTGATGCTCACAATATTTTTATTTAGGTGCTCATTAAGTCCATCCATTGTAGCTTCGAGATCCTTAAGCATCTTAGCATTCATTATTTTAAGCTCTACATCCAGTGATTTGGTTACTTCCATTTTATCCAAAATCTTTTCTGAAGATTTTTCTAGTTGCTTCATATGGCTTACATTTCTATGTCTTCCCATTGTTTCTGTTTGTGGTTTTCAGGCTTGTTTGAGTTGTGATCTCCTTAACTAGTGGAGCTGCTTTTTCATTTTCTGTATCTTAACATGGTCAGGTTTTAGGAGCCCTTCCTTACGATGTCACTCTAACAAGCGTTGTTAGGTTCTGAACTGATGCTCTCCATAACTGACCTCTGGATTTGCTCTCTTTGGACCTCTTGGCCAAATCTGGTGCAGACCAGTGGTGGTCACTGCTTATGACTGGCCCTTATTCTACCTTTTTGGAGCAACAGGCAATTCAGATCCTGTGGCTGCCTCTGCTGAGCCCAGGCACTGTTGTTAATATCTACTTAGGCTGGTTTTTATTTACTTTTGGCCTGGAGGATGTTTGTTTAAATGTTCAGATTCCTCTGCGATCTACTTTCTTCTGCTTCTTATTGGTAGCTACTTATTGGACTCAGTACTATAAATCAGTGGTTAGGTAAGGTATTGGATGTGGCTTGCCCCTTTAGCCTCAGGTGTTATTCTATTCAATCCTTTATTATTTTGTTTTATTTTATTTTATATTTTTCTTTTTTTTAGTCCTCAAAACTGTGTGGCCACAGGAGTCTAATGGGTGTGGCCTTTGTTTACTCAAGCTGTGATCTGTCCTTGGGCCCACTCTCACTGTTGCTGCCGCCTGGGATGTTCAGGCTGGCACCGTCCTGCCGCTGCGGTTTCTGCGGCTTCCCCCTCACCTCTACTGGTGCGACTGTGTGTGTGCACCCAGTCTGCAAGCTCTAGTTGTACCCTGGCCTCTGCCCCAGTCCTGCAGGTGGGACTGTGTTAACACATTCTGGCTGCAAGCCTTGGTCCACCCCTGGCCTCTGCCTCACCCCCATGGGCTGGATTGTGCATGCGTGTCCTAGTTGCAAGCCTTGGCTGGCCCCAACCTCTGCCCCACCACCACGGGTGGGACTGTGTTCAGCTTCCGGGCTGCAAGCCTTGGCTGGCCCCTGGTCTCTGCCTCGCTTCTGTGGCAGGACTGCTTTGGCGTGGCCTGAGCTGCAAGCCTAGGAAGCTTCTCTGGCTTCCACCCCACACCTGCAGGTGGGACTGCATTCATGATCTTGGGCCACAGTCTCAGCCAGCTCCCAGCTTCTGCCCCCATGGATGGAACTGTGCTCCTGTGTTTCGCTGCCACCAGCCCACTGGCGAGCACTCAGCAGTGTGGAGGTGGCATTATAGGTCAGACCTCAGCACTCAATACTGTATTCCTCACGGGCTCCTGCTTTTAAGTGACTCTGCTCTGACTGTAGCAGGAGAGCTTTTGTTTGGATGGTGACCTGCTTCCCTTTGCTGGTATTGCTGATTCCAGGAAAAATAATCACTTTAGATTTGGGAAGTGACTCAGCTTAGGGGTTAAGGTGTCTGTCCCTCAAATTGTTTCTCCCTGTGCCTCCTAGATTACACTCTCTTTCTGCTACTTTGGTCCTCTCAGTTTTCCCTGTTCCCCGGAGTCCCAGGTGAGTGGTTGTGAAAGAGGTTTTTTGCTCGGTCCCTGAAGACAAATCCTGGGTCTGAGAAATCTGTCTCTTTCTCGCAAACAGTATCTGGATTTGTTTTGCAGCCAAATACTGTCAGTTCACCTTCTAGGCTCTGGGGCTGCAGGCTGGGGCTTCGGTCGTGGGGCCCAGGACACCCCCTCTCCAGTAAAACCCCAGCACCATGCAAGTCCCTCCGGATTACTGCTTGCTCCTGGGATCTGGGCAGCCTTCTCCACATTTTCACTTTTTCTGCCAGTCTTAGTGTGGCTTATTATCTGATCTTTGATTATAGATTCCACTTGGTTTAGCCCAAAGTTGTTTCTCCCAGATGATTGGTCTTAAAATTAAGTTGTAATCCACTTTGGTTCTGGGAGATGGACATTGGAACGTTTCTGTACTCCAATGCCATCTTGCCGCTGCCCCTCAATTGTCTTTAATAATGTTTTGTAGTTTACATTTTTTGTTATGTTTATTCCTAGGTATTTTATTTAACTTTTTTGTTGCAACTGTAAAAGAGATTATTTTTTTGAGTTCTTTCTCTGACATTTTATTGTTGGCATATAAAAAAGCAACAAACTTCTGTATATTAATTTTGTATCCTGTGACCATACTGTATTGGTTTATTGTTTCTAATAGCCTTTCTGCAAAGTTTTTTGGGTTTTCTATATACAGGATTATATCCTTTGCAAAAAAGTGAAAACTTTACTTCCTCTTTCCCAATATGAATGCCTTTTATTTCTTTTTGTCTAATTGCTCTGGCTAGAACTTTCAGCACTATGTTGAATAGGAGGGAAGAGAGTGGGCAACCTTGTCTTGTTCCTAATTTTAGAGGAAAAGTTTTCAGTTTTTTTACCATTTAGTATGATGTTAGCTGATGGTTTGTCATAAATGGCCTTTATTATGTTGAAGTATTTTCCTTCTATACCCATTTTGTTGAGTGTTTTGAACATAAAAGAATGTTGTATTTTATCAAATACCTTTTCTGCATTTATTGATAGAATCATATGGTTTTGGCTTTTTGTTTTCTTGATATGATGTATTACATTGTTTTATGTAGGTTGAACCATTCTTGTGTTTCTGGGGTGAATCCTACTTGATTATGATGAATTACATTTTTAATGTGTTGTTTTACTTGACTTGCTAGTATTTTGTTTAGAATATTTACATCTGTATTCATTAGAAATATTGGTCTCTAGTTTTCTTTTTTGTGTGCTGTCCTTGACAGGTTTTGGAATGACGGTTATGTTGACCTCATAAAATGTGTTTGGAAGTATAGCTTCTTTTTCAATTTCTTGGAAGATTTTGAAAAGGGTAGGAATTAAATCTTCTTAGAATGTTTGATAGAATTCTCTAGTATATCCATTTGGCCCTAGACTTTTATTTTTGGGAAGGTTTTTGATAGTTGTTTCTATTTCCTCCCTGCTTATCATTCTATTTAAGCTTTCTACTTCTCTGTTTTTCAGTATAGGAAGATTGTATTGTTCTAGGAGTTTATCCATTTCTTCTAGATTCTTAAATTTGGTGGCATGTAATTCTTCATAGTATTCTGCAATAATCCTTTGTATTTCTATGATATCTGTAGTAATTTCTCCTCTTTCTTTTTAGTATTTGTTATATGAATCCTTTCTTTTTTGTTCTTAGTGAGTCTTGCCAGGGGTTTGTTAATTTTATTGATCTTTTCAAACAACCAGCTCTTTGTTGTATTAATTTTTTGTATAGTTTTTCTTTTCTCTATTTTATTTCTGCCCTATTTTTTATTATTTTCTTTCTTCTGCTGGTTTTGGTTTGCCTTTGTTTTTCTTTTTCTAGTTCCTTAAGATGCAATGTTAGTTTGTTTACTTAGGCTCTCTCTTGTTTTTTCATATAAGCCTGTAATGATATGAACTTCCTTCTTATTACTGCTTTTGCTGCATCCCAGAGATTCTGATATGTGTTGTCATTTTCATTTGTATGTATATATCTTTTGATCTCTAGTTTTATTTCTTCTTTGACCCAGTCCTTTTTTAGAAGTATGTTGTTTAATTTCCACATTTTTGTGTGTTTGTTTACTTCTCTTTTGCAATTGGATTCCAGTTTCAAAGCTTTATAGTCAGAGAATATGCTTGGTATAATTTCAATCTTTCTGAATTTGTTGATGTTAGTTTTGTGTTCCAACATTTGGTATATTCTTGAGAATGTGCCATGTACACTGGAGAAAAATTTATATTCTGACATTTTGGAATGAAATATCTGTAGATATTTATTATGTTCATTTGTTGTAGTGTTTCATTTAACAATGATATTTCTTTATTAATTTTCTGTTTGGATGAATGATCTAAAGCCATCAATGGTGTATTGAGGTCTTCAAGTATGATTGTATATTTTTTGAGTTGTACTTTTAGGTCAGTTATTAGATGTCTTTTTTATTATTAATTTAAATGGGGTGACATTGATAAATCAGGGTACATATGTTCAGAGAAAACATCTCTAAGTTATTTTGACATTTGATTCTGTTGCATACCCATCACCCAAAATCAAATTATTTTCCATCACCTTCTATCTGGTTTTCTTTGTGCCCTTACACTTCCCCTCCCCCTCCCTCTCCTTCCTCCCCTTCACCCCTAGTAACCACCACACTCTTGTCCGTGTCTTTGAGTCTCATTTTTATGTCCCACCTATGCATGGAATTATATAGTTCTTAGTTTTTTTCTGATTTACTTATTTCACTCAGTATAATGTTATCAAGGTCTATCCATGTTGTTGCAAATGATCCGATGTCATCATTTCTTATGGCTGAGTAGTATTCCATAGCATATATGTACCACATCTTCTTTATCCAGTCATCTATTGAAGGACTTTTTGGTTGTTTCCATGTCTTGACCACTGTGAACAATCCTGCAATAAACATGGTGCTGCATGTGTCTTAAAGGACCCATGTTTTTGAGTTTTTGAGGTATATACCCAGTAGAGGGATTGCTGGGTCATATGGTAGCTCTATTTTTAATTTTTTGAAAAACCATCATGCTTTCTTTCATAATGGTTGTACTACTTTACATTCCCACCAACAGTGGATGAGGGTTTCTTTTTCTCCACAGCCTCGCCAATATTTGTTATTACCTGTCTTGTTGATAATAGCTAATCTAACAGGTGTGAGGTGATATCTCATTGTAGTTTTGATTTGCATTTCTCTAATAGCTAATGAAGGTAAGCATCTTTTCATATATCTGTTGGCCATTTGTATTTCTTCCTGAGAGAAGTGTCTGTTCATATCATCTTTCCATTTTTTATTGGATTGTTTGTTTGTTTATTGTTGAGTTTTATGAGTTCTTTGTATATTTTGGATATTAGACCCTTATCTGAGCTGTTGTTTGAAAATATCATCTCCCATTTAGTTGGCTGTTTGTTTTGCTGTCAGTTTCTCTTGCTGTGCAAAAGCTTCTTAGTCTGATGTAGTCCCATTCATTTATCTTTGCCTTCACTTCCCTTGCCTTTTGAGTCAAATTCATAAAGTGCTCTTTGTAACCAAGGTCCATGAATTTAGTACCTATGTTTTCTTCTATGGACTTTATTGTTTCAGGTCTTATTTATAGGTCTTTGTTCCATTTTGAATTAATTTTAGTACGAAGGGACAAACTGTAGTCGAGTTTCATTCTTTTGCATGTGGCTTTCCAGTTTTCTCAGCACCATTTGTTGAAGAAACTTTCTTTTTTCCATTGTATGTTGTTGGCCCCTTTATCAAAAATTATTTGACCATATACATGTGGTTTTATTTTTGGGCTTTCTATTCTGTTCCATTGGTCTGAGTGTCTATTTTTCTGCCAGTACCATGCTGTTTTAATTGTCATGGCTCTATAATATAATTTGAAGTCAGGTATTGTAATGTAAAAGAATCTTTATTCTTTTGCCTTAAGATTGCTTTGGCTATTTGGGGTTTTTATGATTCTATATAAATCTAATGTTTTTTTGTTCCATTTATTTTAAAAAATTACATTAAAATTTTGAGGGAATTGCATTAAATTTGTATATTGCTTTGGATAATGTAGTCATTTTGACTATATTTATTCTTCCTATCCAAGAACAAGGAATATTTTTTCATTTCATTGTATCTTTTTTGATTTCCCTTAACAATTCTTTGTAGTTTTCATTATATAGGTCCTTTACATTCTTTGTTATGTTTATTCCTAGGTATTTTATTTTTTTGTTGTTGTTGCAATCATGAAGGGAATTTTATTTTAGTTCATTTTTTTTTTAAAAAAAAAAAAGGAATTTAAAACATCTTTATTTCATTGTAAACCAGAAAACTGTAACTATTTTTTTTAAATTTATTTTTTATTAACTTTAATGGGGTGACACCAATAATTCAGGGTACATATGTACAATGAAAACATCTCCAGATTATCCCATCATTCAATTGTGCTGCATACCCATTACCCAAAGTCAAATTGTCCTCTGTCACCTTCTATCTGGTTTTCCCTGTGTCCCTCCCCTTCTCCCTATCCCACCCTCCCCTCCCTCCCCCCATCCCGTAACCACCACACTCTTGTCCATGTCTCGTAGTCTCACTTTAATGTCCCACCTATGTATGAAATCATGCTGTTCTCAGTTTTTCTTTTTTTCTGATTTACTTATTTCACTCCGTATAATGTTATCAAGGTACATCCATTTTGTTATAAATGATCCGATGTCATCATTTCTTATGGCTGAATATTGTTCCATAGTATATATATACCAAAGCTTTTTAATCCACTCGTCTTCTGACAGACACTTGGGCTGTTTCCAGCTCTTTGCTATTGTGAACAATGCTGCCACAAATATGGGGGCGCATTTCTTCTTTTCGAACAGTGTTATGGTGTTCTTAGGGTATATTCCTAAAAGTGGGATAGCTGGGTCAAAAGGCAGTTCGACTTTTAATATTTTGAGGAATCTCCAAACTGTTTTCCACAGTGACTGCACCAGTCTGCATTCCCACCAGCAGTGCAGAAGGGTTCCTTTTTCTCCACATCCTCGCAAGCACTTGTTCTGTGTTGTTTTGCTGATGAGCGCCATTCTGACTGGTGTGAGGTGATATTTCATTGTGGTTTTAATTTGCATTTCTCTAATAATTAGTGATGTTGAGCATTTTTTCATATGTCTTTTGGCCATCTGTATGTCTTCTTTGGTAAAATTTCTATTCATTTCTTTAGCCCATTTTTTGATTGGATTGTTTGTCTTCCTGGTGTTGAGTTTTATAAGTTCTTTATAAATTTTGGTTATTAACCCCTTATCAGACGTACTGTCGAATATGTTCTCCCATTGTGTAGTTTGTCTTTGTATTCTGTTCTTATTGTCTTTAGCTGTGCAAAAGCTTTTTAGTTTGATGTAGTCCCATTTGTTTATCTTGCCTTTTATTTCATTTGCTCGTGGAGATAAATCGGCAAATAAATTGCTGCTACAGATGTCGGAGAGCTTGCTGCCTATGTTTTCTTCTACGATGCTTATAGTTTCACGGCTTATGTTTAAGTCCTTTATCCATTTTGAATTTGTTTTTGTGCATGGTGTAAGTTGATGGTCTAATTTCATTTTTTTGCAGGTAGATGTCCAATTTTCCCAGCACCATTTGTTAAAGAGGCTGTCTTTACTCCATTGTATGTTCTTTCCTCCTTTGTCAAATATCAGTTGTCCATAAAGCTGTGGGTTTATTTCTGGGTTTTCTGTTCTGTTCCATTGATCACTGTGCCTGTTCTTATGCCAGTACCAGGCAGTCTTGAGTATAATGGCCTTGTAGTAAACCTTGATATCCGGAAGAGTGATGCCTCCTGCTTTATTTTTTCTTTTTAAGATTGCTGAGGCTTTTCGTGTTCTTTTTTGGTTCCATATAAATTTTTGGAATATGTTTTCTATATCTTTGAAGTATGTCATTGGTATTTTAATTGGTATTGCATTGAATTTATAAATTGCTTTGGGTAATATAGACATTTTAATGATGTTTCTTCTTCCTAGCCATGAGCACGGTATATGCTTCCACTTGTTTGTATCTTCCTTGATTTCTTTTATCAATGTTTTATAATTTTCCGAATACAAGTCCTTAACCTCCTTGGTTAAATTTACTCCTAGGTATTTTATTTTTTTGGCTGCAATAGTGAAGGGGATTGATTCCTTAATTTCTTTTGCTGACAGTTCATTGTTTGTATATAGAAATGCCTCTGATTTCTGAGTATTAATTTTATATCCTGCCACCTTGCTGAATTCATTTATAAGGTCCAGTAGTTTTTTAACTGAGACTTTAGGGTTTTCTATGTACAATATCATATCATCTGCAAATAGTGACAGTTTTACTTCTTCTTTTCCAGTTTGGATGCCTTTTATTTCTTCTTTTTGTCTGACTGCTGTAGCTAGGACTTCCAGAACTATATTGAATAAAAGTGGTGAAAGTGGGCAACCCTGCCTGGTTCCTGATCTTAAGGGGGTTGCTTTTAATTTTTGTCCATTTAGTATGATGTTTGCTGTGGGTTTGTCGTAGATGGCTTTTATCATGTTAAGGAATGTTCCTTGTATTCCCACTTTATTGAGAGTTTTAAGCATGAATGGGTACTGGATTTTATCAAATGCCTTTTCTGCATCTATTGAAATTATCATGTGATTTTTGTCCTTCCTTTTGTTTATGTGATGAATCACATTGATTGATTTGTGAATATTGAACCAGCCTTGCCTCTCCAGAATAAATTCCACTTGGTCATGGTGTATGATTTTTTTCATATATTGCTGAATCCGGTTGGCTAATATTTTGTTGAGAATTTTAGCGTCTAAATTTATCAGGGATATAGGCCTATAATTTTCTTTCTTTGTGTTGTGTTTGCCCGGTTTGGGGATCAGAATTATGCTCGCCTCATAAAAGGAGTTTGGAAGTCTGCCTTCCTCTTGAATTTTTTGAAATAGCTTGAGGAGGATAGGAGTTAGTTCTTCTTTGAATTTTTGATAGAATTCACTTGTGAAGCCATCAGACCCAGGACTTTTCTTTTTTGGGAGTTTTTTGATAACTGTTTCAATCTCCTCTGTTGTAATTGGTTTGTTTAGGTGCTCTGATTCTTCCAGATTGATTTTTGGAAGTTTATATGATTCAAGAAATTTGTCCATTTCATCTAGATTGTCTAATTTTTTGGCATAGAGTTCTTCATAGTATTTTCTTACAATGCTTTGTATCTCTGTTGTATTAGTTGTAATTTCTCCAGTGTCCTTTCTAATTTTATCTATTTGAGACCTCTCTCTTTTTTTCTTGATGAGTCTAGTTAAGGGTTCATCAATCTTGTTTACCTTTTCGAAGAACCAGCTTCTGGTTTCATTGATCCTCTGTATTGTTTCCTTAGCCTCTATGTCATTTATTTCTGCTCTGATCTTTATTATTTCCTTCCTTCCACTTGTCCTGCATTTTATTTGTTGTTGTTTTTCGAGTTCTTTTAGCTGCAGGGTTAAGTTGCTTATATGTTCTTTTTCTAGCTTCTTATGATATGCCTGTAGTGCAATAAACTTCCCTCTCAGAACTGCTTTTGCTGTGTCCCATAGATTTTGAGTTGACGTATGCTCATTATCATTTGTTTCTAGAAACTTTTTTATTTCTTCTTTGATCTCAATGTTAATCCATTCATTATTTAATTACATGCTATTTAGTTTCCAAGTGTTTGAGTATTTTTCAGTTTTTCTTTTGTGGTTAATTTCTAGTTTCATGGCATTGTGATCAGAGAAAATGCTTGATATAATTTCAATCTTCTTAAATGTGTTGAGGCCTTTTTTGTGTCCTAACATGTGGTCTATCCTAGAAAACGTACCATGAGCGCTTGAGAAGAATGTATATTCTACTGCTTTAGGGTGAAAAGTTCTGAATATATCTATTAAATCAAGTTGATCTAGTGTATCCTTTAAGTCTGCTGTTTCTTTATTGATTTTCTTTCTTGTGGATCTATCCAGTGTTGTTAGTGGGGTATTGAAATCCCCTACTATGATAGTATTACTGTTAATCTCGCCCTTAATGTCCATCAAAGTCTGCTTTATGAATGTCGGGGCTCCTATATTTGGTGCGTAGATATTTATAATAGTTATATCTTCCTGTTGAATTGTTCCCTTTATCATTATATAGTGTCCTTCTTTATCTCTTACTACAGTCTTTGTTTTAAAGTCCATTTTGTCAGATATAAGTACTGCTACCCCAGCTTTTTTTTCATTTCCATTTGCATGAAGTATTTTTTTCCACCCTTTTACCTTCAGTTTATGTGCATCTTTTGTTTTAAGGTGTGTCTCTTGTAGACAGCATATGTATGGGTCCTGTTTCTTTATCCACGCTGCTACCCTATGTCTTTTGATTGGATCATTTAGTCCATTTACATTTAAGGTTATTATTGATATGTAGTTGTTTATTGACATTTTATTCTTTAAAGCTGTATTTTTTTTTTTTTTGCTATATTCTTTTCTCCCTTTGATCTGTTCACACTAGGCCCCTTAAAATCTCTTGCAGGATTGGTTTGGTTTTAATGAATTCCTTGAGGTTTTCTTTGTCTGGAAAGCTCTTTATTTCTCCCTCAATTTTAAACGTTAGCCTTGCTGGATAGAGTAGTCTTGGTTGTAGGTTCTTGTTCTGCATTACTTTGATTATATCTTGCCATTTCCTTCTGGCCTCAAGTGTTTCTGTTGAGAAGTCCGATGTCATCCTAATGGGGACTCCTTTGTAGGTGAGAGTCTTTTTTTCTCTAGCAGCTTTTAAGATTTTTTCTTTATCTATTAGCTTTGGTATTTTAACTATGATGTGTCTTGGTGTAGATCTTTTTGGGTTTCTCTTTAATGGGGTTCTGTGTGCCTCTTGGGCATGTAGAATGTTTCCCAGCCTTAATTTAGGGAAGTTTTTGGCTATGATTTGATTGAATAAAGTTTCCATTTCCTGTCCTCTTTCCTCTTCTTCAGGTACCCCTATGATGCGAATGTTGTTTCTCTTCATGTTGTCACAGAGCTCCCTTAGAGTTTCCTCACATTTTTTGAATCTCTTTTCCTTTTTTTTCTCTGCTTCTGTAACTATGTTTATTGTGTCCTCTAACTCACTGATTCGATCCTCAGCGTGATTCATCCTGCTTTTAATTCCTTCCATTGTGGTCCTCAGTTCTGATACTGTATTTGTCATTTCTGTCTGGTTCTTTTTTATTATTTCAATTTCATGTTTTATACTTGTTATCTCTTTATTTAGGTGCTCATAGTGACTATCCATTGTTGCTCTAATTTCTTTGAACATCCTAACTATCATTATTCTAAAGTCTGCTTCTGGTAGTTTGGTTATATCTGGTTCATTCAGGACCTTCTCTGGGGATTTCTCTTGGTTGATTTGGTTTGCATTCCTCTGCCTGCCCATTTTATCTGAGTGTAAGCAAGTTGTGGCCACTGGAGTCCAGTATATGTTGCCTTTGTGTTCTCTAGGTGTGGTCTGTCTGCAGGCTTGCCACCCCCTCTGTCGCTGCCTAGGGCGGTTGGGTGTGGGCGGTGCCAGCGCCGGCTCACTGCAGCTATTGCTCTGGTTTCTGCCTCTCCTTTGCGGGAGGGGCTGTCACTCAAGCCACTAGCGTTAGCACGCAGGGCAGAGGTGAGCACCTTTGCTCAGCTGCGGACCCGGACTT
This sequence comes from Rhynchonycteris naso, assembly GCA_037038555.1. Lineage (NCBI taxonomy): Eukaryota > Metazoa > Chordata > Mammalia > Chiroptera > Emballonuridae > Rhynchonycteris > Rhynchonycteris naso. The sequence goes on along the minus strand of CM072997.1, from coordinate 49,178,121 downwards.
TTTCTGGAAGGCTTACGCCCAGCCCCCTCAGTCTGAGCCTGCTTGCCACCATTTTGTGGGTTGGGCAGGGCTTTTGACGTGCTCTCAGCTGTGAGCCTTTGCCCGTCCAGAATTTAGCCCCGCCCTCGAGGCCAGGGCCCTCCTGCACAGGGACTGAAACCGAACACCGGGGATTATTGGGCCGAGCGTGTTTGCTGGCGTGCGCATCGCGGCTAGCTTCTGGTCGTTCCGGCTCCTACCCCGCCCCCACGCTCGGAGAAAGCTCGCGCACGTAGAGTGGTACTCCTTGGTTTCTCCGGCCGGGCGGGAAGAGCAGCGTGATCTCAGCAGGGAACTTCCCCTGGTCTCAGTGTCTCCCTCGCCCCCGACTTAGGAGCCCGCTTGCGCCCGCAGATGGCACACCGAGGTTTCTCCTTCTGGGCGGGGTTGGCAGTGTGAGCCTCGGGCCCCTCGCCCGTCCCTGGTCTTAGCCCGGTGCCCCCGGTCAGGGCCGGCTAGCGCAGGGTCGCAGGGCTGATCTCTGCCCGTATTTTTCCCCACCAGTGGGGTCAGAGGCGGCCCGCAGCTGCCGGACAGCTTTCGCTCATCACCTCCGCCCCTGCTAGGCTAGCCCGAGCTCTCACTGTTCCGCCCACACCGACAGGACTGCATTTCGGCGTCCTGTCCCGACCATAGGCTTCAGCAACCTCAGGGGGCTAGAAGTGTCCTAAGTCTCCACACTGTAGGCTTGGGAGCTCCCTCCCTCTAAGCAGGTCTGCTCTAATTGCTGCGGGAGAGCTTGTTTGGCTAGTGTCCTGTCTCCCTTTGCTGGTATTGCTAGTTCCAGGGGAAATATTCGTTTTCGATTAGGGAAGTGACTTAGCCCATGGGTCGGGGTGGCTGTCCCTCAGAGTGTCCTCATGCCTTCAGTCCACTCTTTGTTCCCGCTGCTCTGTTCCTCTCCTCTGTCCCAGTTCCCCGGAGCCCCGGGTGCGTGGTTGTGAGAGAGGCTTTCTGAGCTGTCCCTTTAAAAAGATTTTTGGGTCTGAGAAGACTCTCTCTTTTTCCCAAATAGTATCCTCACTTGCTTCACAGCTCAATACTGTCCAATTGCCTCTTCTAGGCTCTGGGACTGCAGTCTGGGGCTTGGTTCCTGGGACCCAGGTCCCTCCCTCTCCGCCAAACTCTCCTCCAGCCACGCGGATCTCTCTGGGCTGCCATTTGCTCCGGGGAGCTGGGCAGCCCTCTTCTCGTTTTCGCTATTCCTACCAGTCTCAATGTGGGTTCTGCAGTGTTCCTTGGTTGAAGAGTCCACTTAGTTTAGTTCAAAGTTGGTTTATCCAGATGATGGTTCTTAAAATTGAGTTATAATCCACTTTGGTTCTGGGAGTTGGAAGTTGGTACGTCTGCCTACTCCATCGCCATCTTCCCTTTCCCCTTTAGTTCATTTTTTGATGTTTCTTTGTTGGCATATAGAAAGGCAATGGACTTTTTCATATTAATTTTGTATCCTGTGACCTTACATATTGGTTTATTGTTTCTAGTAGTCCTTTTGTGGAGTTTTTGATGTATAGGATCATGTCATCTGCAAATAGCGAAACCTTTACTTCTTTCCCAATATGAATGCCTTTTATTTCTTTTTTTTTGTCTGATCTCTCTGGCTAGAACTTTCAGCACTACATTGAATAAGAGTGGAGAGAGTGGACAGCCTTGTCTTGTTTGGGATTTTAGAGGAAATGTTTTCAGTTTTTTGCCATTTAATATGATGTTAGCTGATGGTTTATCATAAATGGCCTTTATCATGTTGAGATATTTTCCTTGTATACCCATTTTGTTGAGTGTTTTAAACATAAAGTTGTGTTGTATTTTAACGAATGCCTTTTCTGCATCTATTGATAGGATCATATAGTTTTTGTCCTTTGTTTTGTTGATATGGTGTATTACCTTAACCATTTTACGTATGTTGAACCATCCTTGTGATTCTGGAATGAATCCCACTTGATCATGATGTATTTTTTTTAATGTGTGTTGTATTCAACTTGCTAGTATTTTGTTTAGTATTTTAGCATTTGTATTCATTAGTGATATTGGTCTGTAATTTTCTTTTTTTGTGTTGTCCTTGACAGGTTTCGGTATGAGAGTTTGGTTAGCCTCATAAAATGTGTTTGGAAATATTGCTTCCTCTTCAATTTTTTGGAAGACCTTGTGTAGAATAGGAACCTAGTCTTCTTTGAATGTTTGATAGAATTCATTAGTATAGCTATCTGGCCCTGAACTTTTATTTTTGAGGAGGTTTTTGATAGTTGTTTCTATTTCCTCCCTGCTTATGGGTCTGTTTAGGCTTTCTTCTTCATTATAATTCAATCTAAGAAGATTGTATTGTTCTAGAAATTTAACTACTTCTTCTAGATTGTTGAATTTTGTGGCATAGAGTTTTTCACAGTATTCTACAATAATTCTTTGTATATCTATATGTCTGTGGTGATTTCTCCTCTTTCATTTTGGATTTTGTTTATCTGAGTCCTTTCTCTTTTTTCCTTAGTGAGTCTTACCAAGGACTTGTCTATTTTCTTGATCTTTTCAAAGAACCAGCTCTTTGTTTTATTAATTTTTTCTATAGTTTTTCTGTTCTTTATTTCATTTATTTCCACTCTGATTTTTATTATTTCCTTTCTTCTGGTTTTGGGTTGTCTTTGTTCTTTTTTATCTAGCTCCTTAAAATGTGAAGTTAAAGGGTTTACTTGGGCTCTCTCTTGTTTGTTCATATAGGCCTGTATTGATATGAACTTTCTTCTTATCACTGCTTTTGCTGCATCCCAAAGATTCTGATATGTCTGTCGTATTGTTATTTTTGTTTGTCTGTATGTATCTCTTGGTCTCATCTTTTATTTCTTCTTTGACTCACTCATTTTTAAAACTGTGTTGCTTTGTTTTCACATGTTTGTGGGTTTGTTTACCTCTTTTTTGAAATTGAATTCTAGTTTCAAGGCTTTATGATCAGAAAATATGCTTGGTATAATCTGTCTTTCTGAATTTGTTGATGTTATTTTTGTGGCCCAACATATGGTCAATTCTTGAGAATGTTCCATGAACACTAGAGAAAAATGTATACTCTGGCACTTTGGGATGGAATGTCCTAAAGATGTCTGTCATTTGCTCTAGTGTTTCATTTAAGGCCAATATCTCTTTATTGATTTTCTGTTTGATGAACGATCTGGAGCTATCAGCAGTTATTGAGGTCTCCAAGTACAATTGTGTTTTTGTCAGTTTTTGTTTTTAGGTAAGTCAGTAGCTGTCTTATGCATTTTAGTGCTTCTCGGTTTGGTGCATATATATTAAATGTAATGTCTTCTTGACTCAATGTCCCCTTAATCATTATGAAATGACCATTTTTGTCTGATTAACTTTGTTGTCTTATAGTCAGCATTGTTAGATATGAGTATTGCTATACCTGCTTTTTTTTGGATGTTATTTGCTTTGAGTATGTTTTCCAGCCTTTCACTTTGAATTTGTTTTGATCCTTGTAGTTTAGATGTGTTTCTTGTAGGCAGCATACTGTCTGATTTTTTAAAATTCATTCTGCTACTCTGTGTCTTTTTATTGGTGAGTTCAACCCATTTACATTTAGTGTAATTATTGACACTTGGGGGTTCCTTATTGCCATTTTATATATTGCTTTCTGATAGTTTTTATCTTGTTTGAGTCTTCTCTTTTGTTTTTCTATCATTTGTATTTGTTTGGTTGTAATCCATACCTCGTTCCTCTGTTGCTTCTTTTTTCAGTTCATGTGCTTCTGTGCTGGTTAACAATAAGTAATGGAAAAGGTACCTATCATGTTCATTGCAGTACATTATCTCAGGAATGCTTCTGCACTCCATCCTCCTTTGCTTCTGTTAATTTTTGTCCTCTCCCCTTTTTTGTTTTCGTTGTCACAGATTAAGTTTGTTTTTATTGTTTTCTTGATGGAGCTTTTACTTGTGGTTTTGTTTTGTTTTGTTTTTGTATCTGGTCAGAAATCCCCCTTTAGTATTTCCTGAAGTGGGGATTTTCTGGTGATAAATTCCCTCATCTTTTCTGTATCTGTGAATGATTTTATTTCTCCTTCATATTTGAAGGATAGCTTTGCTGGGTATAGTATTATTGGCTGGAAATTCCTCTCTTTCAAAACTGTAAATATTGGGGTCCACTCTCTTCTAGCTTGTAAAGTTTCTGTTGAGAAATCTGATGAATATCTAATGAGATTTCTTTTATATGTTATATTCTTCTTTTCCCTGGCTGCCTTGAGAATTTTTTCTTTGTCATTGGTTTGTGACAGTTTCATTATGATGTTTCTTTTTTTAAAATTTATTTTATTTTTATTTTATTCACTTTAGAGAGGAGACACAGAGTGAGAGAGAGAGAGAGAAAGAGAGAAAAGGGGAAGGAGCTGGAAGCATCAACTCCCATATGTGCCTTGACCAGACCAGTGCAGGGTTTTGAACTGGCGACCTCAGTGTTCCCAGGTCGATGCTTTATCCACTGTGCCACCACAGGTCAGGCTCATTATGATGTTTCTTGAAGTAGGTTTGTTAGGGTTAACATAACTCAGTGTTCTGTTTGCTTCTTGAATTCGAGGCTTTAGTTCTTTCCACAGGCTTGGGAAATTCTCATCTACTATTTGTTTGAATATGTTCTCCATTCCATTTTCTCTCTTTTCTCCTTCTGATATACCCATTATTCTTATGTTGCTCTTTTTGATGGAGTCAGACAGTTCTTGTAGGGTTTTCTCATTTTTTTTTAATTTGTGAATCTCTCCTCTTCTCTCAGTAGTGCCTCTTGTTGCCTATCTTCTGTCACTAATTCTTTCCTCTATCTGGCCTGTTCTATTAGCTAAGCTTGATATCTCATTTTTCAGTTCATGAATTGAGTTTTTCATCTCTATTTGATTCATTTTCATAGTTTCAATTGGTGATGTATTTTTTATGTTCTTTATGTTCGTTGAGTTGTGGGGTTTTTTTGAGTTTCCTAAATTGTCTTTCTGTGCTTTTCTGTATATTTCTGAGTATTTTTAGGATTTCAATTTTAAATTCTCTGTCATTTAACTCCAAGGATTCCAAGCTATTAAACTTTTTTTTAAAGATTTTTCCTCATCTATCTGAGCTACATCTCTGTCTTTTGTATCCATGATAATCAATTTTTTTTCTTCAATGGCATTTGAGAGTGGTATTGTTAATATCCCTAATAAGAGTTGATAAAGAATAAAACTATAAAATTAAAAAAAGAAAAAAGAAAAAAATTTTTGAGAAAATACAGTGAAAAACTGAAAATTATATTGTGCTAAATGGAATTAAAATTACATAGAACAGGAGGGCTGAGTTGTTGAGAGGTAGCAAAGAGGCAAACAACACAGTAAGAACCCACAAAATGCTACAAGAAAAAAATTTGGATCAAGTATAAAATAAATTTTTGTAAATGACGGTCAAATGAGAGATATAGTGAAAGAGAAAAGGAGGAAAAAAAGGTACAGTGAAAAATGCAAATTCTATTATATTAAGTGGAATATAAATTACATAGAATGGAGGGCCAGATTGGTGGAAATACTAATGAGATAAACAGCTAAATAAAAAGCACACAAAGTGCCACAAAGAAAAAATTTGAATCCAAAATAAAATAATTTGTGATTGAGGCCCTATGAGAGGAAATGTGAAAGAGCAAAGAAGAAACCAGAAGAGAGGGAGAAAAGAAAAGAAAAGAGAAAAAAAAAAGAATGAAATGAAGTTCAAAATAAAAAGAGTAAAACAGAAAGAGGATAAAAGGAACAAAGTGGAAGAAAAAGAGATACAAAAAGAAAAAGAAAAAAATGGAAAAAGTTAAAAAGACTGGATTTTTTCTGGTTTTGAGAGGTTATCTTCTTCCTTTTTCTTCTTTCTCTTTTTGGCCAGTGGCACTGTATCCCAGGTTCTTCTCCTGTGGCACTCTTAAGTAGAGAACTGTGGTTGATGTGTCGCTAGGGCAATGTCATAAACTAGGTCTCAGTCCCGATGATAGGCAGGGCTTGTCAGCGTTTGCAGGCGACAATGGGAGAGTCCATTTTCTTGGAGCCTCATCCCCAGTTTCTCCTTCCTGAACCAGCAGCCTGGGGAACCCAGCTGTGAAGTTGCCACTGCCACTGCCTGGAGAGCAAGAGGCTCTAAGAGCTGCCAAAACCCTCCTCTATCTCCACTCAACGCAAGGTTTTGGGTAAGGCCTTTCCAGCCCAAGCTGCCAACGTAATCAGTCAGTGCTGAGAGCCTATCACTCCTCGGGTGTATTTCTGAGCCTCCAAGTATTTCTAGTATGCCTGAGCACTTCATGGGACTACTCTTCCCAAACTTTTTGCACTTTATAACCTGTATTGGCTGGCAGGAAGATGGCCCAGTCACTGCCTGCAGAACAAGAGGTCTTAAAAGCTGCCAAGTTCCTCCTCCAGGTCCTTTTAAGGCACAGCTCTGTATATAAAGGCTCTGTCGACCAGGACTACCAGCTTAAGCAGGCAGCGGGGCAAGCTGAAATCTGGCCTGGCTCCTTATTAGGGTTCCCCAGGTATGTCTAGTTAAATTTGCTCTTCACAGACTTTTCCCTTAATTGGGAAGCCTGCAACCCAGCTCGCCAGCTTCTGCAGTGTTCTCTGGGGTCAGTTCCATAGGAATGTGTTTTTTATCCTGTATCGGCTGGCAGGAGGTTGCCCCGGCCACTGCCTGTTGAGCAAGAGGCCTTAAGAACTATCAAGTTTCTCCTCTGGGTTCTCTTAATTCATAGACCTGGGAAAGAAGACCTTATCAGCGAGAGCCACTGCCAGTGTGAGCCAGCTGGGCAGTGAGCAGACTGCGAGTTCGGCTCTTTTCAGAGATCCACAAGCCTGTTTCCCATAGGCTGTCTGCAAGATGCCTGCACACCCCTCCCCCCAGCCCTTTCCCTGGGAATTTTTTTTGTTAGCCTGTATGGCTGGTGGTGACACCCCACCTGGAGAGTTCTGGGCATAGGGAAGTCAGCTTTTGTGCACTCCCCATGCACTGTTTGTTCCGGGAGCAGAAACCACACAGAGACCCTTGCTTCAGCCCAGGCAGAAGGCCGCTGCTGACAGTCTTTGACCCAGTCCTTCTGTCTCGGAATGCGTGTGCCCACACCAAGGTGCCAGAACAAACCACTCATGCACTACCTGTACTTGTGGATCACAGATCTGGAAACTGGGAGTAAACAATGCCCAGTCTGCAGGCAGGCCACTTGCCCACCTCTGCAGGGGTTTGCTGCTGGTGGCAGTGGCGCCCCGCCTGGAGAGGTCTGGTTATAGAGAAGTCAACTTTCATGCACTCCCTGTGCACTGTTTGTTTGGGGAGCAGGAACCACACAGGGACCCTGGCTTCAGCCCAGGTAGAAAGCCGCTGCTGACAGTCTCCGACCCAGTTTTTCTGTCTGGGAATGTGGGCGCCCATGCCCAAGGTGCCAGAAGGAACCACTTATACTCTGCCTGTGCTTGTGGATCGTGGATCCAGAGACCAAAGGTAAACAATGCCTAGTCCGCAGGCAGGCCACTCACCCACCTCTGCTGGGGTTTGTTGCTGGTGTTAGTTCTGCTCAGGTTGAGCTGCGGGCACACTCTCTGCTCAGCTTGAATGCCTCCGCCTTAGCCCTTCCTTTCTCTCTGTTCCAAGAGAAAAAATAAAAATAAAAAAGTTTCCTTGGGTCAGTGAGGAAAGCTGAATACTTCATTTTCTGTCCTATTTCCTTCAAGGGGGTCTGTATATTCAGTCACCTTTTTTGCCCAATCATACCTTTATTTGATGTATGCGTGTTTCAGATGCTCCTGGGATTGTTTTTCAGTCTCTAGTTGGACTTGTTGAAATTTCAGGGAGAGGTATCAGGAGCCTCCTTCATGGCGCCATTTCTCTGACATCATTCTAGATCAGTGGTTCTTAACCTTTTTTGAGGTACTGAACCCACCAGTTTCATATGCGCATTTACCCAACCCTTCTTTAGTGATAAATAAAATATAATTTTTTTCCCCAAATTCAAGACATAGGTATATGTTCTTTTACTGGTGCAAAAAATGAACTGTGCATGAACATCACCTTGCTCAAAGAACAAAACCAACAAAATGCATGAACTCACAACAAATTATGGTATTACTTTATCTGGCCTCCGCGGCAGAGGCTTCTCTGAAACCCTGAGACCGACTCATTGAACCCCTAGGGTTTGATAGAACCCAGGTTAAGAACCACTGCTCTAGATGTTTTATATATTTTGGTGCTCCCCTGTTTGGTGCCTATATATTAAGAAGTGTTATGTCTTCTTGATGCAATGTCCCCTTTATCATTATGAAATGTCCATCTTTGTCTCTGGTCACCTTTGTTGTCTTGTAGTCAGCATTGTCAGATATGAGTATGGCTACACCTGCTTTTCTTTGGATATTATTTATTTGTAGAATCATTTTCCAACCTTTCATTTTGAATCTATTTTTATTCTTTTAAGCTTATATGTGTCCCTTGACAGTATAATGTTGGATTATGCTTCTTGATCCAATCTGCTACTCTGTGCCTCTTTATTGGTGAGTTTAATCCATTTACATTTAGTCTATTTATTGACACTTGAGGATTTTCTATTGCCATTTATTATATACTGCTTTCTGATAGCTTTGTGTCTTGTTTTTTTCTTCTTTTTTGTTTTTCTGTCATTTGTGGGGTTTTTTTGGTGGTATTCCATACTTCTATCTTCTGTTTCTTCTTTTTTTAAGCCATATGTTTCAGTAGTGGCATTTTCAGGGGTGGTTACTATTAGGTTATTAAAAGAAAAAATATTATATTTATTAGAGTCTATTATCTCATGAGTGTTTCTGCACTCCATCCTCCTTTGCTACTGCTTATCTTTATCCTTTCCTCTTTTATGTTATTGTTGTCACAGATTATCCTTGTTTATTGTGGTTTTGTTAAAAATTTTTACTTGTAGTTTTATTTTATTTTATTTTTTTTAATCTGGTCAGATAACCCCATTTAGTATTTCCTGTAGTGTTGGTTTTCTGGTGATAAATTCCCTCAGTTTCTGTATGTCTGTAGATGTTTTCATTTCCCCTTCATACAGGTATTGATCAACTTACAACTTATGCAACTTACAACTATTCAAATTTATGACCACAATTGCTAGCCATGACTACTCTACGACTGGAGCATTTTTTTGTATGCACCTGTATTTTGTACTTTTGTATGTTTTGCAAATATTAAACCAGTTGTACTGGTAATGCAGTGTTTTACTTAAACCTGATGAATGTAAAAATAAGAAACAAAATGGTGTAGAGATGATACAAATGGCATAAAAGGAACAGAAAAAAATATGATATATAACAATAATGAAAGAAAATTATGATAAAATATGACTTAAAGATTTTTACAACATCATTTCATAGTACTGTACATATAGCCTACTCAACTTACGACCAAATCGTGTTATGACCAGTCTGTTGGATCCAATTGTGGTTGTAAGTCAATCACTAGCTGTATTTGAAAGATAGCTTTGATGGATATAGTATTCTTGGCTGGTAGTTCCTCTCTTTCAGTACTTTGAATGTTGGGGCCTATTCTCTTCTGGCTTGTAGAGTTTCTGCTGAGAATTCTGATGATAACCTAATGGGCCTTTCTTTATATTCTTCTTCTCCCTAGCTGCCTTGAGGATTTTTTGTTTGTCATTGATTTGTGATAATTTCATTATGATGTGCCTTGGAGTAGGTCTGTTTGGGTTGAGGTAACTCGGCATTCTGTTTGCTTCTTGGATTTGAGATTCAAACTCTTTCAACAGGCGTTGGAAGGTCTCATCAATTATTTGTTTCAATATGTTCTCCATCCCCTGTTCCCTCTCTTCTTCTTCTAATATACCCATTATTCTTATATTGCTCTTTCTGATGGAGTCAGACAGCTTGAAGAGCTTTCTCATTTTTTAAATTTGTGAGTCTCTCTCTTCTTCTCTCTGTAGTATCTTTAGTTGCCTGTCTTCTATCTCACTAATTCTCTTCTCTATATTTTCTGTTCTATTAGCTAAGCTTGTTACCTCATTTTTCAGTTTGTGTATTGAGTTTTTTTATCTCTGTTTTGTTCTTTTTTATAGTTTCAATTTCCTTAGTGAAGTACTCTCTGTGTTCATTAAGTTGTTTATTGAGCTCACTAAATTGCCTTTCAGTTTTTCTTGTATCTTATTGAGTATTTTTTGAACTTCAATTTTGAATTCTCTGTCATTAAACTCAAGGCTTCCATGTAATTGAGTTATTTTTTTTCTGGAGATTTTTTATCATCTATTTGAGCTATGTCTCTGTCTTGTATATCCACATTTGATTTTTTTTTCCTTGATGGCATTTGTGAGTGGTATTGTTAATAACCCTAACAAAAGATAACTTTGTCTCTCTAGTGTGTTTATATTTAAGGTCCATCTGGGTTTTTTCTCTGCATATAGTTGTCAAATTTGTTGAAATTCCAAGGGGAGACAAAGGGAGTATCTCTCACACTGCCATTTCTCTGACATCAGTCTAGAAAACAAAAAAGAACCCGAGAGGAATCTTTAACAATTGTTAAATGTTGTTTTATACAATAAAGACAATGTTCAAGCTTTACTGATTTAATATTATTCTAAAAACTAATAGAAGTTATAATTATTTTTGGTTTTGTTACAAATAGTTTTTATGCCATATTTGTTCTTCTACTGTTTAGGGTATTATATAAGAATTCATTCTAATATAATTTTACATGATACAGAATATACTTCCAATTCATGTTTCTATTGAGCCTATGTTCAATTTTTTAGTATAACTTTACTTTAACACATATTGGAAGGCACTATCTTCTTCTCACAGAAACATCTTTTTCTAAGTTTGGCCTCTTGTGCAATTATAAGACAGATATTCCTTGAGGTATACTATGGTTTTCAGTTGCCCTTGAAAGAGCATTCTGTCTACATAAGCAGTTATTGGGGGTCTCTAATTACACTTTAGTTTTAGCCATTCTGGAGGATAAATGCCTATCTCTTCTGGTGCTCGAATGGTCACCTTGGTTGCCCTTGTGCAAGTATTTTCTTTTCTGTCAGCAGTTCTGCCATCCTGGCTCTCCTCCTAAAGGGAATTTCATGTACTCCACATAGACTGTATATTAGCAGATCATTCTAAACACACTTTTTAAATTTGGCAGGCATTTTTGTTTGGATAACAAATGGACCAAAATAAAAATTAGAAAAATAATAATTTTGCTATTGTTTTTCTCTCATCTTAAAAGTGAAAGTGGTCCTGCCACAGGTTTACTTCACATACAAGAAAATTAATTGCACATCATTCTTTTTTTCATAATATTCATTTGGAATGAATATTGAGATAGAACAAAAGCTTAAAATGGCTAACATTTATTTATCCTTACTACTGCAAAGCTGTATGCTAAGGTCTTGAAACACATTATCTGTTTTAATCTTAATAAATTGAGGTAATGTTTCTGTTAAACATAAGATAACTGAGATTCAGAGACATTAACTAAATTACCATGGTCATACAGAAAGTGATTGAGCCAGAACTTGTTCCTAGATTGTCTTATTTCAGTTCCCTTGAGACAATCTACTATGAACAGTTATTCTAATATGCAATTCTAACCATATTAGTCACCACTGATATTTTTATACATCAGTGATGACAGCTAAATTCTAACTTAAAAAGTTATTTACAACTTGCCCTTAATCTACATTTTTAATCATCACTCAACCTGCTTCTGAGACAAACACACATGCCCTCATCTTATATCAGAGAGTTGTGTGGAACCACTGTCTTAGATAGGCTGTGTTTTGTTATGCTTCTTCTATACTTTGGCATGTAGGTTCCATTCATATTTAATCTCCATCCTCACCATGGCCACCTAGAACCTTTTCACTTATTCTTTAAGATGTCATCCATCAAGACATTTCTAACTTCCATTTCTAGATAGAATTCCTTATATCCTTTAAAGTAGGCTAAGATTGCTACTATAGAACATTATTTTGAAAAAATGGTCATGAAGGGGAAAAGAATGTTAAGATGATATCTGGTATAAAAAGTGGGGATGAGAAAAATTTTAAGATGGTAAATATTTAACATATTTAAATGTTTATGAGAAGGTTCTAGTAAAGAAGGAGAGGTTAACAGAGCAATACTCTTTAGTGAGTGGTATCTAAAAAGATGTGAGGAGGTGGGATCCAGACTAGTGAGAAGGATTTGCATAGGGAGGGAAGCCTGGGAAGATTGTTTTTTAAAACATCAGAAAAAGAGAAGAATCTAAGTGAACATGCAGATAGATATGTACATATTTGGAAGCTGACAGTTGAAAAAAAATTTTAATTTTCTGTGAATGAAAAGTCTAGGCCACTGAAAATCAGAGAGGTCCTATGGAGCCAGCTTAAAAGGGAATGAGAGAATAAGTTCAAATCTCAATTTAGGTTATACATTTTTAAAAAGTATTTTTGTTGGTGAAGGAGTATAGCACATATAAAATACAGATAAGTAGAAACAAAGCTAAAATGTTTAAGGGCTGAATACACAATATTTCTTTGTCACTTAGTAACATTTCCAAAGCGCAATCTAATGAATATAATCTGTGGAGCAAAGAAGAGTAAGGATTCAGGTCACTTGTACTCCATGAAGTTCTGTCTAATGCTCTTTGCTTTGGAGAATCTACTTTCTGTTCTCTAAAATGTGCAGATTTTAATCAGATCAATCATATTTTTTTCCCACATGTCTGACATCTGCACAACAAGTCTAAGATATTTATAGTTTTTGCATTATCAAACATGTGATCAGGTTTCCTCTGAAAATAAATTTCAATAAGAAATCATAAAATGGCCAAGACTATTTCTCTGTTCTCTTTATTTCTTATAACTCCCAGTTTAGTTCTCTGTGCATGGTCAATAAATTCTGGTTGAAATACTGTTCATGAAAACAGCTGTTCTTACTATTTTCTTTCTTTTTTTTTTTTGTGGCAGAGACAGAGAGAGTCAGAGAAAAGTACAGATAGGGACAGACAGACAGAAAGGGAGATGAGAAACATCAATTCTTTGTTGCGGTTCCTTAGTTGTTCATTGATTGATTTCTCATATGTGCCTTGACTGGGGGGATATAGCAGACTGAGTGACCCCTTGCTCAAGCTGGTGAGCCTTGCTCAAACCAGATAAGCCTGTGCTCAAGCTGGCGACCTTGGGGTCTTGAACCTGGGTCCTCTACGTTCCAGTCCAATGCTCTATCCACTGCACCACTGCCTGGTCAGGCTGTTCTTACTATTTTCTAAGTATAGAATTTTGCTTTTTTCTATAGTAGATTGATTAACATTGATATTTCAGTGACTCTTATGAGCAATTTTTTGATTTTCATCTTGTTGTGCCAGGGCCACTAGGTGCCACTTCAGAGAATTGTTTTCCCCATGCTAGAGGTCTGGTCTCACTAATTTTGGTAATTTAGGGAATTATTGCTTAGTTCAAATTCAAACAATGGCCAATTGTGACATCAAAGCATTTCTTTTTGTAACTTTTTGTTTTTAATAAGAAATAGAAAGCTGTAAAAATGTTACACACATAGTAACACTTTTCTACAGAGAGATTAACATAGCAATAAATTTCTTATAACTGCAATCTACCACCTTTCAAATGAATAGCAAGTTACATTAGCCAATGCATTAAAATGCCCTAATCACCTCAACAGTAGTTTCCTGCTTTCAGAAACTAAAGTACAATTCTTAATGTTTATTTCATTCTCACACTGTCACCAAGGATACCAGACACAAACACTCTTCACACTGTGGGATTACAACAAAAGGTTATAGATCTTCATTTCCGACTACAATATAATCATTATAGAACTCTGGAACGCTGAATGTTTTGGTGCATAAGATTTTTAAAGGTGATTATCTTTGATGATGTTTACCTTTTGCATATAGTACATATAATAAATTGTAAAGATTTCCACAAATTATTATAAATCAATCCTCAAATTATCAGGTTCTATACTGTATTTAGCAAGTGGATTTTATTGGTTCATTCTCAATATCTGCAACTTAACAGGTATCTTTAAAAATACTGTTTCTATTCATATTTAACCTCAATTTTTCTCTACTTTGATTTTCTAGCTATAATTAAATTTAGACAATTCAAATTCCTATCATTTACTCACAAACTATACATTAATTTGACTGATACAAAGCCAAATGATGGTTCTTATTTAAGAAATGAATGAGTTATTCACTAGCCTGATCAAGAGACTGACACTATTTATTCTTTGGCACGTGGCAGGTTATGACATGGAAACGTGACGAGGGTAATCAAACTCAGCAGTTAAAAAGCTCATTTAAATCAGGTGGTAGAAGTTAGGAAAGGCCATATAATGAAAATGTTCATTTAAATTAAAGTCAGAAAGTTTGCTTTTACTTACTGTTCTTTTTAAAATTTATCTCATACTGGTTTATTCACTGTATATTATAATTATTATAATCTTCTGTTATTTTATATATATATATATATTATTATTATTATTATTAATTCTAATGGGGTGACACCAATAAATCAGGGTACATATGTACAATGAAAACATCTCCAGGTTATCTTATCATTCAATTGTGTTGCTAAAAAGTTTTTGCACAGCTAAAGACAATAGGAACCGAATAAAAAGACAAACCATACATGGGAGAACATATTCGACAATACATCTGATAAGGGGTTAATAACTAAAATTTATAAAGAACTTATAAAACTCAACACCAGGAAGACAAACAACCCAATCAAAAAATGGGCAAAAGAAATGAATAGAAATTTCTCCAAAGAGGACATACAGATGGCCAATAGGCATATGAAAAAATGCTCAACATCACTAATCATTAGAGAAATGCAAATTAAAACCACAATGAGATATCACCTCACACCAGTCTTCTGTTATTTTTAATTGCTGTTTCTGATATTTCTATTATTCATGCTTAATAATTAGTGGTATAATATTTAGCAATTATCATTTAAAGTGTGTTCTCCTGGGCATATTAAATATTGTGAAGAGAAAATGTTCTACTAACATAGTATGAGACTAAAAATTATATCAAATCTAATTGTATAATTAGGAGATTTAAGAAATTTTTTTCAGATTCTCTGTGACAAATATACATTTCTTTATTCATTTCATGGCCTGCTAATTTTTATTTTTTATTTAGTACTTATCATTCTTATACTTTGTACATACTTGCAAAGGAAAACTCATTCATTCAACAAATATAAATTGAGCACAGCTTATATAACAATATTGTGTAAGAATTTAGGGAAACACAAATAAAGAAGGCCCCGTACTTGCAAATAGTACTCACAGTCCAGCAAGGGAGAGAGACATGAAATTAGATAAATTACAATACATAAAGTTAAGTAATAGGTCAAAAATATGATGAAAATACTACAGAACCACAGAATAAAGTAATGAACTCTAACTTGAAAGACAGGGAATATAGCAATAGGTGATTGTGCAAATAAAAAGCTTTCAGGTACTAAAAAAAAAAAAAAAAAAAAAAGACCTAGCCTGATAGTTTGGTTGGTTGGACTGCCATCCTGGAGTGTGGAGGTTGCTGGTGTGATTCCCTAGTCAGTGCACAGAGGAGGAGCTTGATGTTCCTGTCTCTCTCTCCCTGTCTCTCTCTTAAAAAAAAAAAAAAAAAAGGCAGCATAAAAATTAAGAAAATTCTAGACAAAAAATAGCATGGGCAAAAATATAGTTGGATGAACATCTCTGAATGGTAAGGAAAGAGTGTTTTACCCTGATGTCAGAAGATAGCATCAGCTTCTGGTAATGGCAGATACAGGGGGTCATACAGTCTCAACATACGACAATTCTAGTTTACGATGCTTACTCCCATAAAAACTTAAGAAAATTGAAATGTGAACATTTCGACTTACACTGTTAGCATTGTACTTATGGACTATGTGAGTGAGCTAGTCTGGTTGAGTGCAGCAAAAGAATACGCAGTACAGTGTACAGTATGGTATATCTATGTCCTTTTTCTTTTTCTGGGGCTTAGTTCTGTTTTTATGTTCTAGATTATTTTACAACTGTGTTAGGATAGGTAAGTGACTTAAGCTAGGGTGTGTGTCGACTTACATCACTGTTGTAGGAACAGAACTATGTCTTAACCCAAGAAACCCTTGTACAGAGTTGATTTTATTTCCAGAGGCTGCAAAAACATCTCCTTCACGTGACCCTTTCTCCTTTCTGTCAGTCTACATTCTTCTTTACTTTCTTTAATCATTAGGCCCTTAAGAAACCAGATGCATCACACTGATTTAAGAACAAAGCCTGCCTGACCAGGCAGTGGCGCAGTGGATAGAGTGTTGGACTGGGATGCGGAAGACCCAGATTCGAGACCCTGACATTGCCAGCTTGAGCGTGGGCCCATCTGGCTTGAGCAAAAGCTTACCAGGTTGGACCCAAGGTCACTGGCTCCAGCAAGGGGTGGCTCGGTCTGCTGAAGGCCCGTGGTCAAGGCACATGTGAGAAAGCAATCAATGAACAACTAAGATGTCGCAACGGCAACAAAAAACTGATGATTGATGCTTCTCATCTCTCTCTGTTCCTGTCTGACTGTACCTATCTATCCCTCTCTCTGACTCTCTCTCTCTCTGTCTCTGTAAAAAACAACAACAACAACAACAACAAAAAATCAAAAGAAAAGAACAAAGCCTAAGTTCTGTTGACTAAAAAAAACAGAATTTTAGTCAAGCTAAAAAACCATTTTGATTTCAGTTGTATTTCAGCCACAAGCCCCTATGGACCACATGCTTATGAAATCAGACAGAACAATGCCACTGCTGACATCAAGACCTGATACAATCAATGATCAACTACTCCCTCCAGCCAATAATTAGAGTCCACAACCCAAATTCCTCTAGACACCATGATTAATGATTATTCCTTTATAAAATGACCCCCCTGGAAGCCATTAGGGAGCCAGGTCTTTGTGCATTATTAGCTTAGCTGTGACTCCAGGCTTGATGCCATTTTCTCAACTAATAAACTCTTACTTTCTTGGCTGCGAAAACAAACTAAAACAGCCCCCCAAAAAATAAATCTACAAAAACTACTAACATTATTAGTTAGTCTCTACTCCTAGTAAGAATTACTAGTAAGAGTTAATCTCTTCCTAGTCTTTTTAAATGAAATTCCTTTTCTCTGAAAACAAATATTTCTTTCTTTATATTCATATGGTTGTGTTTGAGGCTTGACAAAACATTCAAATATAGTATAAATCTTAGAGAAATTACATTTTGCTGTGATTAAGCTCACAGGATACTTTTATCAAAAATGCTTTCAGGATCCATCTGATTGGGCTATGGTAAGTAGGAGTAGTTTTTCAAATCTCTGTGTGTATGAGTTTTTTTTTTTCTTATTTATTTCTTTATTTTTATTTTTTTAATTTAGTGAGAGAAGAGGAAGCAAAGATAGACTCCTGCATGAACCCTGACCAAGACCCACCCAGCAAGCACACTAGGGGGCGATGCTCTGCCCATCTGGAATGTTGCTCTGTTGCTCAGCAACCAAGCTCTTTTTAGCACCTAAGGCAGAGACCATGGAGCAATTCTCAGCACCCAAGGCCAACTTACTCCAATCGAGCCATGGCTGCAGGAGGAGAAGAGAAAAAGAAACAAGAATGGCAGAGGTGGAGAGGCTGATGGGTGCTTCTCTGGTGTACCTTGACTGGGAATCAAACCTGTGACATCCACACTCTGGGCTGATGCTCTACCACTGAGCCAATTGACCAGGGCCTGCTTTTTTTTTTTTTTTTTTTTACACAGAAAGTATGCTCAAGATAATAGCAGTGATATTCTTCCCAGACAGGCTGAAGATTTGCTAGGTGGAGATCAACTCCAAGTGGTGGCTGAGCAGACCTCTTATCCCTCTCAAAGAATATCCTAAAATTTCAGAATAGGTATCCTATACTGATAAAACTGACTTTCATAAACCACGCTAGCTATAAGAAATGTGCTTTTAGTCTAGTTTCTTACCCTGTCACCAAGAAATCAAGCATGTTCATTTTACTTGGTGATATGATGACCATCAACAGTCCATATGTACATCCTATGAGCTGAAAATTCCCAGAGAAGGAATGCACCTTTCCATGTGGTTGTGGGAGGAAAATATGAGAGATGTCTGATTTTGTTGACTAAGGTCAATGTGATTAACAAACCTTGCGCTTTCTCACTCTTGTAGTCTGGTGAGAAGGGCAAGCGAGGCCCGTGTAAAACTCATCACATGGCATTGTTTCCCTAGAGCAGCGGTTCTCAGCTGATGCGCCACAAGAAGTTTTGAAACATGCAATACTTGAGTATTTAGTCAGGGGCACTGACCTCTTTCCCCTTATATTGTCAAATAAAAAAATGATAAAAGCCAACACAACAATAACTGTCCTGTGTGAATGAATCAAAATAATACCTATTTTTCTATCAAATTGGCAAAAAGTGTACGTTTTGGTGGGCCACAGAATTTCAGTAATTATTTTATATGTGTCATGTGATAAAAAAGGTTGAAAATAGCTACCCTAGAGGAAGAGAAATTTGAATACTGAGTGTGTGTGTGTGTAGGGGTGTGTGTGTGTGTGTGTGTGTGTGTGTGTGTGTGTGTGTGTGTGTGTGTGTGTTTGAGATGGTGGTGAGCTGCAGGGGTACAGGTTGTGATTATAAAATGGCAGATGCCCATAATATTTGTTAATGTTGTCTGCATTTGATAATGCTGTATTATTGCTTCATTGTTGATAAATTTCATTTTAAACTATTTTGAATGAATGAATTTAAGTTGGTTCTAAGAGAAAAAACTATGTAATGAAATGTGAAATATTTGTCTTTTCATAATGTAGTTTTTCCAATAGAAAGATGGGGTAATACCTGTCAGTCCTATTAAGAAAAGTTTTTTTTTAGGCCCTGGCTGGTTAGCCCAGTGGTAGAGCATTGGCTCAGCGTATGGATCTCCCAGGTTTCATTGCTGGCCAGGGCATACAGAAGTGCCCATCTGCTTTAACATCCCTACCCTTCCCTTCTCACTTCTCTCTCTTTCTCTTTCTCTCCCCCTCCTGCAACCATGGCTCTATTGGAGCACATTGGCCCTGACTACTGAGGATGGCTCCATGGCCTCTGCCTTAGGAGCTAAGAAGAGCTAGGTTGCTGAGCAATGGAGCAACATCCTAGATGGTCAGAGCACTGCCCCCTAGTAGGCTTGCTGGGTGGATCTTGGTCAGCATGCACGCGGGAGTTTATCTTTGCCTCTTCTCCTCTCACTGAATTAAAAATATTTTTTGAAAAATAAATTGAGCCTGACCTGTGGTGGCGCAGTGGATAGAGTGTCGACCTGGAATGCTGAGGTCACCGGTTCAAAACCCTGCAATTATTTGGTCAAGGCACATATGGGAGTTGATGCTTCCTGCTCCTCCCCCTTTCTCTTTCTCTTTCTCTCTCTCTCTCCTCTCTAAAATGAATAAATAAAATAAAGTTTTAAAAATAAATTGAAATAAAAAGATTTCTTTTTAAAATACACTAATTGTATGAACCAAAATAAATGTTTCCTCAATCTGTAAGGCATTAAGCTAGTCTTCACAATTCTATTAAGAAAGTTTGACTAATAACCTAGTGCTTTAAAAATTGTATCTGAATTATAGAGACCTTTACTTCAGATTTTTTCTTAACCTGTCCATAGCTGTGTGCTATCATTATTTATATTGTAAGCACTAAATTAATATCCAGTAAAGAAAAATAAATTAAACCAAGTGAATAAGAGGTAGAAATAATATTAATTTCCTGCATATTTTATGTTTCTTAAAAAATTTATTTCAGGCAGTGATCTAAAATATTATTCTTAGGAAAGTGGCTCTGTGGGAGGTGGTGGCTTCTAGTAAAAAAATTTAAAGATTTAATAATTTCAGTAAATCATCATTAACCTTACTAATAAAATTTATACACTTTGAATGGTAATTGATAACTTTTTAGCTCTATCATAGCATAATTTACCAGTTTCTAATCCTTCCTTCATTCTTTATGCTACTAACTAGAATGTACAATTTGTACAAATTACTTTCTCAGATTAGTGTATTAGGGCCATCAGTACTTTCTGAGTGGAATATATAAACTGTATCCAGTTTATTTGTGTTTTAGTATTTTACATTTTAATAGTGCTAGTTTTTATAGCTTTTTCATAACTCATTAATCCTAATCAGGAAACATTTGTCAAGAGGAAATTAAAATCTGATTTCTACATGTAAGTTTATAGCCAATGAATGATTAATTGCATTGTTATTTTTGTTTACATACTTAGTAAATTTTTCTCTTTTAGTTTATGGTGTTTCTTGTTAAAAATTTTCATTAAAGTGGGAATAATTATGTCAATTAATTTAATGAAAATATAAGCTCTCAAACTACTCTTATCTCTTCCATATATATATAGATTATTTAAGGAAGGTTGTCTTCCTGTTCTTTTTTCTTTTCTTTTCATTTTTTTTTTTCTATTAATGCAGTTAACATATACTACCAGTGTTGGCCTTTCTATGAAATCACAATCGAACTTTGTTTTTTGTTGTTAAACCTTATGGGTGTTCTCTATAAATAGTGTTAGGTAGTTAGAGAGATTTCTTTCTTCCCACTAACATAGTTCATAAAAAAAATAATCAGATATTTTTTACAAAATGTTTCTAAAATAGAATTCAGTGTCAATGAATTCTTTTGGTTTTAACATTTGGATGCCAAATGTTGAACATTGTAGATATTTATAACTCCACTTAGACCTACTTGTTATTAAGTTTTTTCTGGTTTATTAGAACATAATTACTATTCTGCAAGTTTAGCAATGTCTGGCTACTTTCATCTCAAATAGGAAGGAAAGATAAAAGAAAAATTAAAAGCATCTTGGCCTAAAAACCAATTCCTAGTAAGAAAAATAGTTATGTTCAGGTGTCAGTTACAACATTATACAAAAGAGTCTCAAGTCTCTTTTACTGGGAATTTAAGAGTAGGTTGTTACCAGTATTTAGAATATAATAAAACAAATTTAGGATTTTCTTTGGTAAGTATCTAACAAAAAAAGAACACTATGGGTATTGACTTGAGTCACATTCATGTGACCTAGGAAGAATTGATATCCATTTGAGCTGGCCTGGAGATATACTGTCAATCAAAAAAACACTGCATAATTCTTTGGTAGAAGAGAATAATTAGCTATTCACACCTTCATAAAACAGAGGACTAAAGGAATCTTGGTGTTGCTGCATTGGCAAAGGAGTTTGGAAAAAGCTTATTAGCTTCCTTTGTGAATCCAGAGGCAGGATGAAGGGGTTCTCTGGATGCTGATGTTTTTGCTAATTAGACTTAGTCAATTAACCTCCATGTATCACTTTTGAACACTCTCATATTTGCTATCTTTGATACTCAGCCAGTTGGCCAGTCGATTTATCACTTCAAATTCACAGATCTTTTACCTGGGTGGTTTAATAAAGACATTTGCTTTATAGGGCATTAGTTTTAATAGAAGTCATTAACTTGAATGTATAGGTACACTTTAGAGCTGGTAAAGTGCTGACACAGCATTTTTAAATATCTATTTCCCAAATAGTAGTTAAAGCCATTATTAGATCTTATGCTGTCCATTGTATTGCTATTGTCAATCACCTGGCCTCTAATCTACCACACCTGTTTCTGTCTAATTCATTCACAAAGGAAATAACAGTCTTCTTTCAAAAAACAGAAAACATATTGTGGTACATCTTGTGACAACTTCAAAGTCCTTCAAGGGCTTCCCATTACATTTGGAATAAAATTCAAAGCACTTACCTTGATTCTGCATGGTGTGGTCAATAGCAAGCTAACTCTTGAGTTAGCTCATGACATTCACTTACTCATTCATGAGGCTCCAGCCACACCAGCCTTCCTTCAGGGCCTCTAACCTGCTGGCTCTTTCCTACCCTAGAATCTGTACACAAAGCGTGCTCTCCCAGTGATTTTCCTTATTGTTCAAATGATGGGGCACTTCTCATCCCTAAGTCCATGTCTGCATTATCCTCAGAGGTGCCTTGGGTTTCGTAGAGTGCCTGACCACTCAACCAATAAAGGTTGCTCTAGCTAATTTCCATCATGGTACCGTAGAATTTTTCTTTATAATATCTGTCAAAAGTTATAATTAAGATTAGTTTATATGTTTCATGACTGTCTCCTTTACTTTCATTGTCTTACGAGCAGGGACCATGTATGTCTGTTTTATTCACCACTGTGTAATTGGAGAATTAATCACAAATATGCTTTGAATACATATTCTGTTATCTAATAGTACATTTTGTAAATAAGTTTCTTCACACTGTTTCTCTTAGAGCCTTTCAAACTTTATATGTAGATTTCCTATACTTATCTGACCTCGGACCCCCCTTTTGATGAAGTGTCTCAAAAAATTCGTGTTTTTTAGTTTATACATCCTTTGATTCTGAGTGGAGATGATTTTCAAGTGATCATTTGTGTATATCATTAATACATTGTGGTTTTAAGAACACATCTTTTAGCCTGACCGGGCGGTGGCGCAGTGGATAGAGTGTCGAACTGGGATGCGGAAGACCCAAATTCGAGACCCCGAGCTCGCCAGCTTGAGCGTGGGCCCATCTGGCTTGAGCAAAAGCTTGTCAGCTTGGACCCAAGGTCGCTGGCTCCAGCAAGAGGTTGCTCGGTCTGCTGAAGGTGGGCGGTCAAGGCACATGTGAGAAAGCAATCAATGAACAACTAAGGTGTCGCAACGGGAACGAGAAAATAATGATTGATGCTTCTCACCTCTCTCCATTCCTGTCTGTCTGTCCCTATCTATCCCTCTCTCTGACTCTCTCTCTGTCCCTGTAAAAAATAAAAATAAAAAAAAATAAAAGAACACATCTTTTACATCATTGTTGCTCCAAGAAGAATATAGTTGCTATGGATAACATAAAAGAAGAGCATATGCTGTTAATCTAGAAGTATATTAATTTACTAGGGTGATTTAATAAGTAGACTAAATTTATTTTCTTGTATAGGGTGTTGAGTCATATAACAAGGCAAATTAGACTATGTCATGATGAACAAAAAGCACCTAAATATTTGTATCTTTTTTGTTTAAGATTGCCTTCTCTACAATATTGTTTGTAGGCTTTTTATTTTTAGAATTATTACATTGTTATGTGTGTTTGTGTGTGTGTGTGTGTGTGTGTGTGTGTGTTTCCTAAGGCTAGCCATCTTAAGCTTAAGAAAATGTGCAGAAGATAAAACAACTGAAGAAAGGCTTGGAAGTCAAAAGGAATCCTTTTAAATTTTAAGATATAAGAAACTTAAACATGTGTATATATGATTTGGAGTAATAGAAAAGGGAGACAGGTGTTGATTATACATTGGAAGAAAGGTTTTTGATAATGTAAAGTTCCTGATTTGACAGGGTTGTGTCAGATTCTGAGCAGGAATGGAGGAATGGCCCTTCACTAAAGCCCTTTTTGAGGTTCTCTGCAGAGAAGAGCAGCTATAGGGGATGCATTGACAGGGAGATCTCAGCTCATGGCTTCTACTACTGTAAGAGACCAGTTTGTCTGCTCAGGATGCCAGTGTTGTTGGTATAGTGGGCTGGAGGTTTGAAGGCATTTGGCATTTAAAATCACAATGTCATTGGCAAAGTTCATGTTGAGAAGCATGGGCTTCAAATTTGATTTTCAAATCTTGTATGTGTTTATTAGGACATACTATATTAGTCTTTATCTGAACTTGTCTATTTGGAAGAAGTATTTCAAATAATTCTAATATTCTGGTCTTTTTCTAGCTCCTTGTTATATAACCTTAATCATATTCTTAAAGGAAATTAAGTGGGTCAAGGTTACAAAACTATCACTGAGAAAGGGATTGCATCTTCTTTTTCTCTGGGCTTTCCTCTTAGAGCTTATTTTATATTCAACATGACATAGAAACTATAAATCTTGAGTAATTAGGTCATGATTATGTAGTGTACACTTATTTTCTTTATACTTCCTCCTTTATTTCCATTTCTAATTTTCATAATAAAAATTCATGAAGTCAAAAAGTACTTACTTAGTTCCAAGGAACATTAAAATGATACATGATTGATTTCCCTTGTAAGGGAGATAGTTACTGGGAGAAGGGGAGGAGGTTGGTGTTTTTGAGTGACCGGTATTGTTCCTTTTCTTTACCTGAGTACTAGTTACATTATATGTTCACTTTGTAAAAATTCTTTGAGTGGTAAGCCCATCTTCTGTGCACTTTTTCTTTGTATTATGATGTTCATACAGAAATATATATATGGGGAAGTTACAGTACATAGTATATACTCCAAACAGAGGCATATAAGGGATGTATTAATATTTATATAAACCATCTATGTTACACTAAAGATGTTTAGGGCTCTCATATTACTCTATTGAAATTGCTATCTTAAATATTTTGAGTAATCTCTCAATCTAATGCAGTAGTTTATTTTGAGTACGTATTTTCCATAAGCTTTCTAACCACCACCATCTTCAAATGCTGTGTTTCTCTGCATCCTGGACTTACTCTTCTGGGTATATATGTAGCCCAATGTATATTCTGTTTTCAGTAGCTAACTCATGAAAAACATATCTTTTATTGCATTTTTAGCTGTCATTGCTGCCTGGATGACTCCTACTATCATCTTTCTTATTTTGTTTTCTTCACCATGTCTCAGATCAAAATTCAAAGCTGCCAGCTAACAATATCTATCTGTAATAAAAATACATCTCATTCTCTTGTTCTTTCTCCTTGTATCTTTGAATAAAAACCCCATCAATCTATCAGTTGCTGGTATCACATGAGGCTTGTGTCTTTATTTTGCAAAGGCTGATATTTTTTAGTGAACACTCAGAAAATGTTAGTTTTTTATGTAAGTCTTGCCATCAGCAAATTTGTTGCATTTAAAAAAAATCAATTTCAGAGGACTAAATGTTAGTGATGGTAAGTGATGATAAATATATATCAAAATCAAACTGCTATAGTTGAAGACAATGAGAAAGTTGGACTCTGGATTTGGTTTCTTTGTTTTGATGACAGCACATCATATTTGTTTTACATTTTGAGTTCTATAGGTATTTAACTATAGTTTTTCTTTTTCTCTTTAAATCAGATTACAGATTTTATGTTTTTCTATTCTCTGAGTACTGTCTTGACTTTTCAGAAAATCGTACGCTGATATATGGCTATTACAATTGTCTTTCATATTCACCGTACATTTCAAGGTGAGAAGTCAGCATTTGTTGAAAATCTGAGAGGAAGGGTAATGATTTTATGAAAAATGTGGGTCTACAGCATTACATGATACTTGCTTATTACAGTTTCATTTGCATTAGAAACAAATTGAAAAGTTATTTTTTGAAGGAAACACAGAGACAAGAAAACACTTTTATTTTTGTTTTTAGTGGACAATATAAATAACAATATTTTTTGTTTTTAAAATCTCTATCATTGCTTATCAAAACGATATGAATACAGAAAACAATTATTTCTTCTTAAATAATAAGAAAAAATATTAAAGTTTCTTTTTTTGTGAGAGTCAGAGAGATAGAGATAGACAGAGACAGAAATGGAGAGAGACGAGAAAGAAAAAAAAATGAAGAGCATCAATTTGTAGGTTGCAGCATATTAGTTGTTCATTGATTGTTTCTCATATGTATCTTGATGAGGGGACTCTAACCAAGCCAGTGAGCCCTTGCCCAAGCAAGCAACCTCCTTGGTCTTTTTCTTTAATTAATTTTAATGGGTTGACATCAATAAATCAGGGTACATACGTTCAAAGAAAACATCTCCAGGTTATCTTGTCATTCAATTATGCTAAATCACCAAAAGTCAAATTGTCCTCTGTCACCTTCTATCTGCTTTTCTTTGTGCCCCTCTCCTTCCCCCTCTTTCTCCCTTTCCTCCCTCCCCCACCCCATAACCACAACACTCTTGTCCATGTCTCATAGTCTCCTTTTTATGTCCCACCTATGTATGAAGTCATGCAGTTCTCAGTTTTTTTCTGTTTTACTTATTTCATTCCGTATAATGTTATCAAGGTCCATCCATTTTGTTGTAATTGATCCGATGTCATCATTTCTTATGGCTGAGTAATATTCCATAGTATATATGTACCATAGCTTTTTAATCCACTTGTCCTCTGACCGACACTTGGGCTGTTTCCAGATCTTCGCTATTGTGAACAATGCTGCCACGAACATGGGGGCGCATTTCTTCTTTTTGAACAGTGCTATGGTGTTCTTAGGGTATATTCCTAAAAGTGGGATAGCTGGGTCAAAAGGCAGTTCAATTTTTAATTTTTTGAGGAATCTCCATACTGTTTTCCACAGTGGCTGCACCAATCTGCATTCCCACCAGCAGTGCAGAAGGGTTCCCTTTTCTCCACATCCTTGCCAGCACTTATTCTATGTTGTTTTGCTGATGAGTGCCATTCTGACTGGTGTGAGGTGATATCTCATTGTGGTTTTAATTTGCATTTCTCTAATGATTAGTGATGTTGAGCATTTTTTCATATGCCTATTGGCCATCTGATTGTCCTCTCTGGAGAAATTTCTATTTATTTCTTTAGCCCATTTTTTGATTGGATTGTATATCTTTCTGTTGTTGAGTTTTATAAGTTCTTTATAAATTTTGGTTATTAATCCTTTATCAGACATATTGTCGAATATGTTCTCCCATTGTGTGGTTTGTCTTTTTATTCTGTTCCTATTGTCTTTAGCTGTGCAAAAGCTTTTTAGTTTGATATAGTCCCATTTGTTTATCTTGCCTTTTATTTCATTTGCCCGTAGAGATAAATTGGCAAATATATTGCTGCTACAGATGTCGGAGAGCTTACTGCCTATGTTTTCTTCTAAGATGCTATGGTTTACGGCTTACAATTAAGTCTTTTATTCATTTTGAGTTTGTTTTTGTGAATGGTGTAAGTTGATGGTCTAGTTTCATTTTTTTGCAGGTAGATGTCCAATTTTCCCAACACCATTTGTTAAAGAGGCTGTCTTTACTCCATTGTATGTTCTTTCCTCCTTTGTCAAATATCAGTTGTCCATAAAGGTATGGGTTTATTTCTGGGTTCTCTGTTCTGGTCCATTGATCCATATGCCTGTTCTTATGCCAGTACCAGGCTATTCTGAGTACAATGGCCTTGTAGTATACCTTGATATCCAGAAGAGTGATACCTCCTGGTTTATTTTTTTTTTTTAAGATTGCTGAGGCTATTCTTGTTCTTTTTTGGTTCCATATAAATTTTTGGAATATATGTTCTATATCTTTGAAGTATGTCATTGGTATTTTAATTGGTATTGCATTGAATTTATAAATTGCTTTTGTAATATAGACATGTTAATGATGTTTATTCTTCCTAACCATGAACACGGTATGAACACAGTATATGCTTTCAAATGTTTGTATCTTCCTTGATTTCTTTTATCAATGTTTTATAATTTTTGTGTACAACTCCTGAACCTCCTTGGTTAAATTTACTCCTAGATACATTATTTTTTTGGTTGCAATAGTGAAGGGGATTGTTTCCTTAATTTCTTTTGCTGACAGTTCATTGTTGGTATATAAAAATGCCTCTGATTTCTGAGTATTAATATTAGATCCTACCACCTTGCTGAATTCATTTATCAGGTCCAGTAGTTTTTTGACTGAGACTTTAGGATTTCCTATATACAATATCATACTATCTGCAAATAATGACAGTTTTACTTCATCTTTTCCAATTTCTATGCCTTTTATTTCTTCTTGTTGTCTGATTGCTGTGACTGAGACTTCCAGAACTATGTTGAACAAGAGTGCTGAAAGGGGGCACTCAGAGTGGTTCCTGATCTTAAGGGGATTGCTTTTAATTTTTGCCCATTTAGTATGATGTTTGCTTTGTGTTTGTCATAGATGGCCTTTATCATGTTAAGGTATGTTCCCTGTATTTCCACTTTACTAAAAATTTTGATCATGAATGGGTGCTGGATTTTATCAAATGCTTTTTCTGCAACTATTGAAATTATCATGTGATTTCTGTTCTTCCTTTTGTTTATGTGATGAATCACATTAATTGATTTGCAAATATTGAACCAGCCTTGCCTCTCAAGAATAAATCCCACTTGATTATGGTGTATGATTTTTTTTATATATTGCTGGATCCAGTTGGCTAATATTTTGTTGAGAATTTTAGCATCTAAATTCATTATGAATATTGGCCTATAATTTTCTTTCTTTTGATGCCTTTGCCTGGTTTTGGGATCAGAATTATGCTCGCCTCATAAAAGAGTTTGGAAGTCTTTTTTCCTCTTAAATTTTTTGAAATACCTTGAGGGGGATAGGTGTTAGTTCTTCTTTGAATTTTTGATAGAATTCACTTGTGATTCCATCAGTCTCAGGACTTTACTTTGTTGAGAGTTTTTTGATAATTTTTGCTATCTCATTTGTTGTAATTGGTCTGTTTAGATGCTCTGATTCTTCCAGATTGATTTTTGGAAGATTATATGATTCAAGAAATTTGTCCATTTCACCTAGGTTTTCTAATGTTTTGCATATAGTTCTTCATAGTATTTACTTACAATACTTTGTATTTCTATTGTGTCAGTTGTTATTTCTCCACTCTCATTTCTAATTTTATTTGAGTCCTCTCTCTTTTTTTCTAGGTGAGTCTAGTTAAAGTTTCATTGATCTTGTTTACCTTTTAAAGAACCAGCTCCTGGTTTCATTGATCCTCTGTATTGTTTCCTTAGCCTCTATATCATTTATTTCCACTCTGATCTTTATTATTTCCTTCCTTCTATTAGTCCTTGGTTTTATTTGCTGTTGTTTTTCTAGTTCTTTTAGATGCAGGGTCAAGTTGCTTATTTGAGCTTTTTCTAGCTTCTTCTGGTATGCCTGTAGTGCTATGAACTTTCCTCTCAGTACTGTTTTTGCTGTGTCCCATAATTTTTGAGTTGATGTATGCTCATTATCATTGGTTTCTAGAAACTTTTTTATTTCTTCTTTGATCTCATTGTTAATCCATTCATTATTTAATAACATGCTATTTACTTTCCAAGTGTTTGAGTATTTTTCATTTTTTCTTTTGTGGTTAATTTCTAGTTTCATGGCATTGTGATCAGAGAAAATGCTTGATATGATTTTAATCTTCTGAAATTTGTTGAGACCACTTTTTGTCCTAACATGTGGTCTATCCTAGAGAATGTACCATGAGTGCTTGTAAAGAATGTATATTCTACTGCTTTAGAATGAAAAGTTCTGAAGATATCCATTAAATCGAGTTGATCTAGTGTATCCTTTAATTCTGCTGTTTCTTTGTTAATTTTCATTCTTGAGGATCTATCCAGTGATGTTAGTGGGGTATTGAAATCCCCTACTATTATATTATTGCTGTTAATCTCACCCCTTATATCCATCAAAATCTGCTTTATGTATCTGGGGCTCCTATGTTTGGTGCGTACATATTTATAATGGTTATATCTTCCTGTTGAATTGTTCTCTTTATCATTATGTAGTGTCCTTTTTCTCTTACTACAGCCTTTGTTTTAAAGTCCATTTTGTCAGATATAAGTATGGCTACCCTGGCTTCTTATTCATTTCCATTTGCATGAAATATTTTTTTCTATCCTTTTTCCTTCAGTCTATGTGCATCTTTGTTTTAAGATGTCTCTCTTGTAGACAGCATATACATGGGTCCTGTTTCTTTATCCACACAGCTATGCTATGTATTTGATTGGATCAATTAATCTATTTTTAAAGGTTATTATTGATATGTAGTGTTTATTGCCATTTTATTCTTTAAAGCTGTATTCTTCTTTTGCTATATTCTTTTCCCCCTTTGAACTGTTCACAACAGGCCCCTTAGCATCTCTTGCAGAATTGGTTTGATTTTAATGAATTTCTTAATTGTTTTTTATTTTTTTGTCTGGGAAACTCTTTATTTCTCCTTCCATTTTAAACGTCAACCTTGCTGGTTAGAGTAGTCTTGGTTCTAGGTTCTTGTTCTGCATTACTTTGAATATATCTTGCCATTCCCTTCTGGCCTCAAGTGTTTCTGTTGAAAAGTCGAACATAATCCTTATGGGGGCTCCTTTGTAGGTGATAGCCTTTTATTCTCTAGCAGCTTTTAAAATTTTCTCTTTATCACTTAGCTCTGGTATTTTAACTATGATTTGTCTTGGTGTAGATTTCTTTGGGTTTCTCTTTAATGGAGTTCTTTGTGCTTCTTGAACATGTGAAACATTTTCCAGTCTTAATTTAGGGAAGTTTTCAGCTATGATTTGATTGAACAAAGTTTCTATGCCTTGTTCTTTCTCTTTGTCTTCAGGAACCCGTATGATATGGATGTTATTTCTCTTCATGTTATCACAGAGCTCCCTTAGAGTTTCCTCGGATTTTTTGAGTCTCTTTTTTTTTCTGCTCTGCTTCTGTGCTTTTGTTTATTTTGTCCTCTAACTCACTGATTCAATCCTCAACTTCATCCATCCTGCTTTTAATTCCTTCCATTGTGGTCTTCAGTTACTGTATTTGTCATTTCTTTCTGATTCTTTTTATTATTTCTATTTCCTTTTTTATATTTGTTATCTCTTTATTTAGGTGTTCATAATAACTATCCTTTGTTGCTCTAAGCTCTTTGAACAGTCTAACTATCATTATTTTAAACTCTGCAACAGGTAGTTTGATTATATCTGATTCATTCAGTTTCTTCTCTGGGCATTTCTCTTGATTCATTAGGGTTGCATTCCTCTGCCAGCCCATTTTTTCTGTGTGTATGAAGGGTTTGGCTACTGGAGTCCAATGGGTGTTGCCTCTGTGTTCTCTAGGTGTGGTCTTTCTGTAGGCCCGCCACCCCCTCTGCCAATGTGTAGGGTGGTTGGGTGTGGGTGTTGCGGTGCTGGCTGCTGCTGTGGTCTCTGCCTCACCTCTGTGGGAAAGGCTATGTTCTCGTGTCAAGCTCTATAAGCCTCAGCCAGTCTGAACCTTCGCCCCTCTCCCACGAGTGGGACCAAGCACCACACTCGGGCCACAAGCCTGGGCACCAAGGGCAAGGGTGAGCAGTTTTGCTCAACTGCGAGTCCCTGTTTGCCTGTTCTTTTAGCTGAGAGGGGCTTCTGGTGCCCGCTCAGCTGCAAGACAGGCTTCCGCTCCACCCCTCCAACCTGGACTCCTCAGCCAGGCTATTGGTGTGTGCTCAACTGCGAGCTCTGGCTTCCGCCCCATCTCCATGGGCAAAGCCAGTCTGTGCAAGGCTTCAAGCCTCAGAGGCCCGGTGAAGCTTGTACCCACTTGCCCCTGCACAGCGGTGGATCTCTGCCCATTCCAAGTTACCTCTTTTCCCCACAGGTGTGGTCGCAGGTGGGCCCGCAGCTGCCAGATCACTTTTGCGCATCCCCTTCACTCCCGCTAGGCTAGACCTAGCTCACACCAGCCAGCTTGGTCTCTTCCCCTGCTGACTAAACCGCGCTTCCACGTTCAGCCCACCCTCCAGCAAGCCCTCAGCAGTGTGGGTGGGGGTGCTGCAGCTCAGACCCTAACACTCCATACTGTAGTCCTGAAAGCTCCTTCCTTTCAAGCTACTGTGCTCTAATTGCCGCAAGGGATCCTGTTTGGCTTGTGTTCTGCTTCCCCTTGCTGGTTCCAGGGGAAATATTGTTTCATATTTGTGAATTGACTCAGCCCAGGGTTTAGGGTGGTTGTCCCTCAAAGCTTTTTTCCCTGTGCCTTTCAGATTGCACTCTTTTCCCACTGCTCTGGTCCTTTCCTTTCTCCCTGTCCTCCGGGGTCCTGGGTTAGTGGTTGTGAGAGAGGTTTTCTGTGCTGTCCCTTTCAGAAGAATCCTGCGTCTGAGACAACTGTCTCTTTCTCACAAACAGTATCCTAACCTGTTTCCCAGCTAAATACTGTCCATACGCCTCTTCTAGGTTCTGGGGTTGTAGGCTGGGGCTTTGTTCCTGGTACCCAGGTCCCTACCCTTCCTCAGGCCTTTCTTCCCACCACACGAGTCTCTCCGGGCTGCCTTTCGCTCCGGGGAGCTGGGAAGCCCTTTCTGCATTTTCACTTTTCCTACCAGTCTCAATGTTGCTTCTTCAGTGTTCCCTGGTTGAAGAATCCTCAGTCCAGTTCAATGTTGGTTTATCCAGATGATGGTTCTTAAAATCAAGTTATAATCCACTTTGGTTCTGGGAGTTGGAAGTTGGTACGTCCACTTACTCCATCGCCATCTTGCACCTCCTAACCCCCCTTGGTCTTAAAACCAGCAATCTTTGGGCTCAGGCCAGTGCCCATGGGGTTATGTCTATGATCCCATGCTCAAACTGGCAACCCCAAGCTCAATCTGGTGAGCCAGTACTCAAGCTGCAACTTTGGGGTTTCAAACCTGGGACATCAGCGTCCAAGTTTGATGCTCATCCACTGTGCCACCACCGATCAGGATAAAGTTTATTTTCTATTTGATCATTACACTGTGGTGATTATTATTACTCAGGGTTTTGTACAAAATGCTACACAATTATGATAAGATAAAAGTTTAAATATTTTGAGGCCGAAAATATAAATTAACAATTTATTTCTGAAAGAAATATTTATATAAATGACAGTGAAATCTAGGTTATAAAATATTATTGATGCTAACATGATATTTGAATTAAGTGGTCTCATATTACACTTAAATTATCATATTCTTTAATGCTATAAATAGATCAAATATACCTCTGATCTTTAGAGAAGAAATAAAATTTTCTACAAAAGAAGAAAATTAAATTAGCAATAATAACCAGTAGAAGAGATGCATTTTATAGACAAGAGTTGAGGTTAAATGTAAAAATAGAGAGACATACTCTCATTAGTGTCTGGCTGGTATTTGGAGGTAGAAAGAGGTAGGTAATGTCAGATTTAAGTATATGAAAGAAGTCTAATATTCTGACTAAAGAATGGGTCCTAGAGGCCCTGGCCCAATATTTTTGTTAGTTAGAGCACCTTCCTGACATGTCAGAGTTGCAGATTTGATCTTGGGTCAGGGCACATATCAGAAACAACCAGTGACAGCATTGAACAAGAGATCAATGTTTCTCTCTCTCTCCCTTCTTTTCTCTCTAAAAACAACAACAACAACAACAAAGAATGGTTTCTGGAGTATGTGACCCCACCAGGTATTAGTTCCGTATTTAGGATGATACAGAAATACTAACAGACAGCTGGGAAGGTAGACAAGAGAGAAATACACATTAAAGGAGTGTTCAGCATTAAGTGATATAAACAAATGGGTTGTTGCTTGTCTATAGACTGATCTTAATGCTGCTAAGCATAAATTTAGCAGTTGTACTTTAAAATTTTTTGCAATGGCAAGGCAAGGTCCTGGGATGGAAAAAGTAGAATACTGGGCAAGTCTTTAAGAAAGAACCTTCTGGAAAATAATGTAGGAACTGAATTATTGGGAGCTCAGGTATATTTCTATAATATCAGGTCAAAATAGAACTAGAAATATCAGTTGATTTAATGATGGATCATCTACTAAACTTAATTTTCTCTTTTAAAGACATCCTAAATCTAAATTTTAGGATATACTGGGTGGGAACAAGTATCTCCAGTTGACAAAAAGCTGGAGAGTCAGGTTATCTGAAAGGGTTCTCCTACATCTTTTATATGCACCTTCTGTGTTTAAACCTCGCATGAAAACACTGGAAGAGAAAACCAAACCAAATCAACATAACAGAATAAACCTTACCTCCCTGTCTGCATATGTGGAAAGAGATTTATGAGACTCTCTTTTTACTCCTGATTAAGTTAAACAATTTACTTAATAGGAAAAATGCATTTCCTTTAAAAATAATCAGTTTCCCATGGGATTATAGACATGACCTCGGGGGCACTGGCTTGAGCCCAAAGGTCACTGGCTTGAAGCCCAATGTCTCTGCCTTCAGCAAAGGGTCACTCACTCTGCTTTAGGCCCCTGGTCAAGGCACATATGAGAAAACAGTCAATGAACAACTAAGGTGCCACAACAAAGAATTGGTGCTTTTCATCTCTCTCCCTTCTTGTCTGTCAGTCTCTTTCTCTCTCTCTCTTTCTCTTTCTCTTGCAAAAAAACCAAACAAACCAAGAATAAAAACAATGATTAGCTCTCTGCTAGATATTTTTTAGTACATTAGATAGAATTTCTGCTTGCAGTATAGCTGTGAATAATAACATGATAGAATAAAATACCATGATATAGTAATATTTTTGTCACCTACCTGTTTATGAGGTATTAGTTTTTTATTTGGTTTTGACATTTAAGTAATCAAATTGATAAGGAAGCAGGCATTCAGTCATATTCCCATACCCATATGTGGAGTCAATAGCTGCTTGTAATATTAAACAATGGTTTCTTAAGAGTTTCAGCATAATTCATTCTGCTTGAGGGGGGGAGATTCAGTGTTCTAAGAAGTGATTTTATTAATTTGGTGCTACTTAATTATTTTTTGTGAGAAATAAATACTATAAAATTAGTCTAGGAAACAAGCATAGACAATGATGTCAAATGTCAAAAATAACAGAAGAATTTCAAAGGTCAAAAAACTTTAAGAGTATGACTTTCAATAGAAATTTGATAAGGATGAGCAGACAGTTAAGATCATAAACCCCCACCTCTTCCCACATTCAGCACCTTAAAATTACTTTGGAAGCTTTATTCTAAGTAGACAAAAGAAATACAGTTTTTGGCAAAGAGAGAAAATATTGTTTGGTAGCCTTTCCTTAATCTTTGATAAACTCCTTTTTCAAGATTTTCTGTCATACCATCTCCTGAGTCAGCCTCTAGAGCACAAATGAAGAGAAGCAGCTCTATTAGTGTTGTCACCTTAAAAAGTGACTGGGCTGCCATCTTCAATATTGTTGCCACTAACTTTTGTAGCTGAGCAGCAAGATCCATGGGCATTGTCTTTCAGTGATAGGATTATGCACTGCCATAGAGAAGCTCTCAATGATGGTGCAGGGTAATCTTTCCAAGATTAGGTTTCTGTCAAGATCATCATTTTTATAAAATGAACTTGAAGAATTATAGTCCACTAAATTCTAGATAAAGTAATAATTAGTTATATTCAGAGTATATAGAAAAGTGACAGCATTATTGCTGAATACACACAAAAAAAGAGAACTTGTTTAATTAGGTGACAGTAAAAGAAATTATGTTTGAAATTTTAATGAAAACCATGATTAAAACTTTTGGAATTTGGCTAACCCAGTTAAAGGCAAAACCTTAGGGGTGTTTAAAGAAGTAAATGCAGAAGAATTTAGTAATTAGAAAGAAGAAATTGAAAGCAGAAAAAAAATGATACTCATGTTTCTAAATGAGAAAGTCTATAGTATTTCCTTTTTTCATTATTTATTTATTTATTTTATTATGGATCTGTGGCATCAAAGGCACCACAACAATTGCATTGACTATGTAAGTGAAAAATAAGTTAAGAATTATGTCTGGAATGACATAATTCTTTGATTCTTTCACTAGACAATAAAGAGTTGTAAATAGCTTAGGTTATGCTAAAGTAGTAAACAATTATTCTCCCTCCTCGTATCATTGGCCTAATCTAACATTTTTTCCCCTTGAAGTGCAAGTCTACCATGGATCTATGTGACCCTCTGGGAAACTTCCCTCCATACTCAGTGATCCAAGTTAGTTTACATATTTGTTTTGTTTTGTTTTGTCAAATGTACTCAAAGCTGGAGGCTTCGGCTAAAAATAAATGCTACAGATTTATTTAAAAGTCTTAGGGTCTGTACACCAGAAACACAACTAGGCAATAACCAGAGTATTACAAAGAAGAAATAAAAAGCTAAGAGTTTTTTCAGTAAAAAGTACATTCTTGAGAAGAATCAATATGCCCTCCTTAGCTTCTGATTGGTCAGAGACATTAATCAATCAGATGTCATTTGGTCCAGAGATGTTGGATGCCGGGGGAGCTGGAGGATGAGTATAAGGAGGTCTGGTTTCATCTAGTGGTCTGGGTAGTGAGTCCTTCATTGAGTAGTCCAACGTTTATCTGGAGGTCTGATGTAACAGTCATTGACAGAAGACTGAAAATTTTTAAAGTTTGTTTTCAGGCTAAATTGTTTCCTTATGCATCAACCTACTTTATTTTAATAATTTAGCTGCTTGACTACAGTGACTCCATTCTGTTTCTTCATTCTATTCCTCAGATTCCACTTTTCCATATAAGACCAAGTAGCCATTTGCATTTAAAAATGACCTGTGTCACATCTACTATATTTCCTGATGAGTTCACAGCTAATGTCATAGAGGAGGGAAGGATGACATTTCTGTTACCTGGAGATAGAAATGAGGATTGGCATTTCTGTTACCTAGAGATAGAAATGAGGATTGGGTATTAGGGAACAGTTTTTTACTCATAATAAGCATTTATTAAATAGTATTAGCAATCTCCTTATAGAGGTGATGACTATTTCCCACACTGGACATTTCATTTATCTTATTTGAAAAAAAACAACAACCCAGTATTCTACACTTATTCTCTTGAAAATAATAAAAATGGAGCTACAGCATGTCAGATGGTTCAACAAAAAACCAGATTATTACTCATAAATCCTGGAGGGAGTACACTGCATGTTTCAAGAAGCCCCATAAGGAGATCATGCAAGGGACAAGCAGACAGAAGTATGTGTGTGGTGGGGTGGGGCAGGCAGGGCCTAGGGCGACGCCTCTATTAAGGTCTATGGATAGAGAGTTTTGGGGTTGGTTAGCTAAGGCTGTATTATTCAAGGTAAATCTAAAAACGCAGGGCTTTGGTAAGCTCTTTGGGGGTCTTATTTAAGGAGAGCACAAGAAAAAAGCCCTGTTGGGGGAGAAGCAGAGACACAGTTTATTAGTGTGGAAGCCATATCAGGAATATAGATTTACTTGTGACTCTGCAGGCTATTTTCTAGGGCATGCTCTTGCATGACAAGCTAATATTAATTTAAAGCCCCTGTCGGCCTAGTGGACAAACAAAATGGATGGCGAAGCAGCAATACCTTGGAGTAGCTTAGCAGAATTCTCAACATATGCTTGGCTCTTCCCTTTCTCATTCTATTTACTGATCATAACAGTTTATGTTTCTCTTGTCAAAGATACTTGTATATCCAAATTTTTGATATAAAAGCTGAGGCATCCTAGATTCATTTTAGGATATTACATATTTGTTTAGTCAACAAATTCTAAGCGTTTATTTGCTAATTAACATTTTTTTATTCATGTGTTCTTTTCTTTTAATAAGAATTAGCTTTTGAACACTTATCATTGCAGCATGAAGAGAAGTAGTTATTTTCTGAGAAAATGGATGTAATGCAGATATTGATTTTTGTTGCACTGAACATAGAGATTTATTGACTTGGAAGATAAGGTCAATATTTACATAGAGAGACAATAAATCTAGATGTTCAACAAAATATAAAGTCAATATTTGTGTTAACATGTATGTTTTGAATACCTGTCCAAATCTCCAGAAATTAGAGTTGAATTTTTCAATCCTTAAAAAGTGTGTAATTCTAAGTAGACCTTAAAAATCTCTCAAAAGTTTGAAACTAAAAACAAAATAAATCAGTGAAAACTTCAAAAGTGGAATGTATGAATTTTGTAGCAGTCTCCTTTGTGAAAGAGTGGCATTTTCTCTGACGAATAAAAACTTTAAAAACCATGTGAACATTAAAGTGCATAATTTGTTTATTAATACCATGGCACTAATGTACATTTTAATAGCTAAAAAGCATAGATTACATGCTTAAATCTCTAAAGTACATGAATAAAATGTTAATTCTTGTAGATTCAGGTTGGCATCTTTTGTCTTTTTAGAATCCTAGGGCATTTCTTTGCAAATGTATTACTGGCTATTTAAGTTTAGTTTTCATAATGTTATTACATTGTTTGTTTTCTTAGGCACAACCACTGTATTAGTACAGTTGCATGAATGATTAGAGCATCCCCTTCATATAGACGATATAGTATTGATTTCAGAAAGGACTTGCTAAACATACTCCACCAAACATCCCTGTCAACAATCTGACACAGGTCTGTCTACCTTCCAAATCACCTGGACCAATCATTACAGAGTTCATTGACCTTTTTATCTTTAATCTTCTCCTTTTATTTCACAATAAATGTTGAGCTCATGCATTTAACTTTAGCCTCTCTCACTGTCACTGGAATAGCCAACCCTTATTTTAATAGAAAAATCATGACAACATAAAAAAAGCAGTTTCAGAATTGGCAACTAGCATTAGAAATGAGGAAGGAAACTCAAAATAACTGCAGACAAAAAAAGGCCACAGATAATTGACTTGAGCAAGAGTTGATCTTGCAAATACTTTTGAAAAGTACACTGCTGCCGTAGTGCAGAAGGAGTAAGAGTTCTGTGAGGGCAGCACTCCCAGTTTAATTTTCCATGGGAGTTGTGCTGAATAAAGTTAAGACACTGTTCAACAGGCCTCTGAGGTAGTTGGTGCAGAAAGTCTATCCTGGATAGCTTTCAGAAAAATTATCTCGCAAAGCAGCTAAGCTATTATTCTTGCTCCTTGCCATGGCAACGAGACCTGTTACCTTGCAGACTAAAGTTCTAAAAAACAAAACAAAACAAAAACAATTTCTTTTTAAATCTGAGTCTGATTGACCTTAAACATAATCTGACAAAACCATTCTGACGTCCCAAATTGGGCGTACATAGAACAGCCTCTACTTGTAGCAAACTGAGAAAAATTTCCATACAAAACAGATTAGAAAGCTGAAACCAAATTTAGGGTTGTAGGTTGTCACAGCACAGTTATATAAGCAATGAAGAGAACTTTAATCATCTGTAATATATATTATAAATGTGATTTGAGATGATATTTATTCAATGTATGAAATGAAACCGGTCTGATACCAGGAAATGCTGCTTTTAGATGGAGAAACCAATTTTTGGAACTGACACCACATCACTCTCACCACTGTTCTGAATTCGGTAATTTGTATGTGAGACACTCAGTAAAAACAAGTAGGTTAGAATTTTTAAAGGCAAAAAAGATGAGCAGAAATGCCAGTTCGTAGAATGAACGGGAAATATCAGTGGCAATATGACTTTCAGATAAAGTGGCCTTCAAGGGTAAAAGCATTAAATGAGGGAAAGATTATAATGATGACCAGCCTAGATGTCATAATCCCATTATTATAACCACTCAATTGCTCAAAGGCTTAATTCTTTTGTCCCCTTTTCCTTTTTTGTTACTTGATTTAACTTTAAACCTTGGTCAAATCCAATTATCTGTCCATTGCAGGCCTGAAAACTTGTTGCTGAATATGGCTAAAAAAAAGCTACATGATAATACTGTGTAATCTCATGCTAAATTAATGACCACAGACTTCAGGGAAGCCCTTAGTGCTGGCAGGGAGTGACCTAAATTGCTCTAGCCTATTCTCTGTCCTATTCTCATAAAGGACTATTGTATATCTTTTCTTCACTTCCTCATAATTCTACCGCTTCCTCCTTTCTCCTATCCTCTGATGGCATTGCTTCTTATTTATCTGGGAACACAGAAGCAATTAAAAAAAAAATTCTACTTCAGCAAGTGCAGTGACTCTGTTGTCTGATTCCATGACCATATATTCTGCCTGCCTTGGTGCTTTTGTGGCTGTACCATCTATGATCCTATCTAAAGTAATCTCTCCAATTAAACTATTCTTTAAAGTCGAGAGTTTAAAGAAGAGGACTTGTGGAGAAATAGACATTTGAGAGGTGTTAGCATTTAGATAGTATTGGAAATAAAAATATAATAGTGATATAATGATAGTTAACCCAAATAGAGGGATTTTAATAGATACTTTTCTGAGTGTTTTATATATATTAGTTCATTTAACACTGACAAGAGGCTTGAGATAAGTATTATAATTCTCATTTTACAATGATGAGCCCAGGCATGAACATTAAGGAGTTAACCGAGGACTGAGCTCTGGTCATAGAGGTCAGGGAGATACACATGAACAAGCAAAAGAGATTGAGGAAGGTAAGCCAGTCAGGTAGGAAAAAATATTACAGAAAGTGTGCAGTCCAGATGCCAAATGAAAGAAGTGTTTTTCAATAATGAATATTCTGTCAGTACTTAGAACTGAATATAGACTTTTAAAAATTGATCAAAACTAGTAATATTAAAGAAAGCCAGTTTGTTGGATGTATAGCCAGTAGCCAGGGCCACCATCAAAGCCGCCTGGCCCATGAAGGTTCACATTAGATTCGAACAGTTGGTAATGAAACAACGGAGCCAAGAACTGGTGAGCCATCAGCTTTAATTCTAGCTTGCACCCAACGGGCAAGCAAAAACACACACTGGGCTCCAAAACCCACACATTCAGTGCTCACAAAGCTACTGACTTCTCCGAGTTTCCTAGAATCAAAGGTTTCTAGCTCACCAGACTTATTCACCTCTGTTCCCCATCTCCTCCAGCACAAACTCTGCACAAACTGGCTTTTCCCTCAGCATTCTGCCATCTTGGCTGCTTCTCCTGGCCTCCATGTGGCCTTAATCTGCTCTCCTCTCTAATACCTTAGGAACCAAGAGCCAGCAAGATACGAGTTTGCCCCACTTTATAGTGTAGATTCAAAACCCTTAACCCAATCTACAAACAAGGAAGTCTCTGTTACAGAGTGACTTATCTGAGATATACTGGGAGGATTCCTCAGGAGAGTGAACTACCCTACATCATCCAATCAGTCAAGGGTGTGGGAAAAAGCTTACTCTTAAAACCAAGCCATACGCCAGAACAAACTGGCCTGCCTACATTACAGCCTTTCCCCCACACCCATCCCAAGCATAAGGGCAAATAATATCACCTGGGTGATGGGCTTCCACGTGGGCAGTGCCATCTCCAATAAAGTGAGCATATTATATTTTATCTGCCCAACAGTGGAGTAATATAGTTGAAAGACAATTGAAGTAGGTTCAAAAGAGAGTGAAAAGTGAAAAATTGGAGACAATGAGTGTTTTAGTTTACTCAAGCTGCCATAATAAAAATGTCATATACTGAGCGTCTTCAACAGAAATTTGTTTTCTCTCAGTTTTAAAGGCTAGAAGTCCCAGACTGAAGTTCTGACAAATTTGATTTCATGTGAGCTCTTTTCTTGGCTTGTGGATGCTCACTCTTGCTGTATCCTCAAATAGCCTCTTCTTGGTGTGCATGCATGGAAAGAGGGTAGGAGAGAGAAAGAGAGTGAGTTCTTTGGGTCTTTTCTTATAACAACACCAGTTGTATTGGGTCAGCACCCCACACTTGTAACCTCACTTAACCTTCATTGCTTCCTAAAGGCCTTATTTCCAAATACTGTCATGTTGGGGTTTCAGGATTTATTATATGAACTTTTTGGGAGACACAATAGCATCAATTAAAATGAGTATAGACACCTTTGTATCATGTTAACTACTCTATTTGTAGAGAATAAATTATAGCGGACAAAATTTAATGCAGGGAGAAGGCTATTACATTGAGTCTGACTGTGATATATGGGTATGAGTTTGGATATTAGTAGTGGAAATGGACTCTTGGTTAATTAAGGATGTGATTTCAAGAGTGAGAAAACACTTTTTTAAAGGACTGAGTATAGTGTAGGAAGTACCATGTTATACTTCTCAAAATTGGCCATATCATCGCTTATTGCATGTGCTCTTTTGCAGAGTGATCTTGCCTCTCCTCCAGCAAGTATTGGAGTCTATTCTCTACTGCGTTACATCTTGGTTTTCCCTGTAACTGCTTCTATTAAGAGAATATGGCCTAAACTGTGCTGAGACATGTCTAGGAATAGCCTTTAACAGACCTGACACCTTGGCTTCCTGCTTCTTGGAAGCCAGCTATAATATAAGATCACAATTTTGTGAAAAGACCAACCAAGAAAGCTGCTGTAAGAAGTAGTCCTGGAGGATGAAAAATCACAGACTGAGCTGTGTGATGCGTAGTGATGATGTGGAGAGAGGGAGAAACCAAACAGCACCAAAGTGTCAAGCATGCATGTACAGAAACCATTTTGAATACTCAGTGCTGTCAAGTCTTCAGCTGACTCTAGTTCTAGCTGCTAACTGGCTATAATCATGTAAAAGACCCCAGCCATACTTTGTCCAGCTTAGCCTGGTAACTTATGGAACACTGAGAACTAATAAACTGTTTTTGGGTTGTTTTTCTTTACCACACATTAATAGGTAATCAAAATGAGAGTGTGTGGTGGTAAAGAAAAGTAAAATTTAAGAAAGTATCTATGTTTTTGCAAAAGTAACTGGGTGAACACTGCTGCTGGCAAATGAGAGGGAAAAACTGTGAGACCAGGTTTGAAAGCAGGAAATAATGGTTATATTTTGATCATTTTGAGGCTGAAATCACTGTTACATACCTCTGTGGAGATGTCAAGTATGTGGATTATTATACTGTGAGTAGTTAGAGCTGACGATCTAACTTTGGGAGCTTTGACATTTAGATGATATTTAAAGCCATGAGGGCATATGATATCCTAAAGGGATAGTGTTTAGAGAGAGTAAAATGATTCAGGAAAGAGGAATGATCAGCATTTAGAGCCAGAGAAATAGAAACATTAAAAAAAAAAAAAAAAAAAAAAACTAAAGAGGCTCATCTAATGAGATGGGAAGGCAATCAAGAGAATGCACCATTCACAAAACCAGTGGAAGAAAGTGTTTTAAGAAAGAAGAAATGATAAACTATGTCAGAAATTTCTGAAAGATTAAATAAGAAAATAACAGTGCTCATTGAATTGATCATCCAGTACATTAGTTAAACCTAGGTGTTGGGGTGTTTGTGGGGCTGAGTGGGGGCTGGTGGAGAGAATGAGCAAAAAGAAAAGAAAAGAAAGAAAACAATAAAGAAAGGTAAAATTCATGAACATGAAAAACATTGTAGAGTTTGCTGGGGGTTGGGGAGAGATAGGGTTGGGAGAAGTGTAGGAGGGTTTTTGGGGATTGGGGAAAGATAGGGTTGGGAGAAGTGTAGGAGGGTTTGTGGGGGCTGGGGAAAGATAGGGTTGGGAGAAGTGTAGGAGGGTTTGTGGGGGTTGGGGAGAGATAGGGTTGGGAGAAGTGTAGGAGGGTTTGTGGGGGTTGGGGAGAGATAGGGTTGGGAGAAGTGTAGGAAGGTTTGTGGGGGTTGGGGAGAGATAGGGTTGGGAGAAGTGTAGGAGGGTTTGTGGGGGTTGGGGAGAGATAGGGTTGGGAGAAGTGTAGGAGGGTTTGTGGGGATAAAATGATGATGGAAGGAAACAACTTGGGGTGGTGAGTACATAGTGCAATATACAGATGATGTGTTGTGTGGTTATGTACCTGAAACCTATATAATTTTATTAACTAATGTCATCCTAAAAATTCATTTAAAAAAAGAAAAAAAAGTATTTTTATTGAGTTTATTGGGGTGACACTTTAACAAAATTATATAGGTTTTAGGTATACAATTCTGTAATATATTATCTGTATATTGTATTCTGTTGCATTGTATTTGACCCCAAGACAAGGTTCTTTACCCCATCCCTGCAATCTCTATACCAACTGAGAGAATATCAGTATCTCATATCAAGAGCAGCTTTAACCGTCTTCCATTCTTTACTCATTCTCACTATTTAAAGGCTGTTTTTTTCCCCCAAATCTCTTTCATCATTTCACACCAGAACTATAAATCTCTCATTTTTATGTAAGATAAAGTTTCTTATTAAATAACACCAAAATATATGTTTATTTTATCAACCCACTTTATCCACTATACCAAGAGAACACATCTTTAGTTGTGGATATACAGGCACACCTCATTTTATTGTACTTCACAGCTGTATTTTCTACAAATTGAAGGCAAGACCCTATAGCAGCACAGAGATTACTACTTTCCTCTTATTGGGGTGGTCTGAAACCAAACCCATGACTTCTGTGAGCTATGCTTGTATTCTCCTTTATTTTTTCCTAACCAAATCCTGCCTGTTTTATTTTTGTCTCTAGTGCTGATCTCTTCTTTTTCCCTATTCAAAATTTTTAATATTTAGGTAAAATTATTCTTCCATGATACTTTTTAAAATTTATCTAGTGCAATGACATTTAACTATAATTTGAGATCTCTAAGTGGGCTATGACATTCATTTAACATGTCTTTCTTTTATTTAAAAATATAGAAATGAATAGAAAATGATAGAATAGGGAAGAAAATGTCGTATAGTGAAGATTAG
Organism: Rhynchonycteris naso; assembly: GCA_037038555.1. Taxonomy (NCBI): domain Eukaryota; kingdom Metazoa; phylum Chordata; class Mammalia; order Chiroptera; family Emballonuridae; genus Rhynchonycteris; species Rhynchonycteris naso. Next base: position 49,133,929 of record CM072997.1, on the reverse strand, counting down.
AATTGCCTCATGAAACTTTAATTTCAGGTTGTATTTGTGTGCCTTTGTATATGTGGGTGTGTGTGTGTCTTTGTGCATGAGATAGGTATGTTATGCATATATAATTAGGATGTAAGATGTTTCTTTCTGGTGAGTCACTTGAAAAAATTAAGAAAAACCTTTTCTAGTATTTGTTACATAATCTTCTATTGGCTTCTTTTTATCTAGTTCACTTTAATAGTTTATAGTATGATGAATATTGAATTGTTATTTATTTTAAATGTACATATTCATGAAAAATATTCACTTATCTGTCCATTTATTCTCACCAAAAGATATGTACTCATTGCCTGTTATGAGTGACTTTTTGCTGTTCTTTGAGTTTGGAACTATAAGTTTAATAGACCCTTCTTCATGAAGTTCATAAAGGGAAATACATTAATAAAGTGACCAAAGACATATTTATTACTCACTATAGTAAAAAATTAAATGAGGAAAACACATAGGGGACTTTAGAGCACACAGCAGGTGGCACTAACTTAGGCTTACTTGAAAAAGTAATATTGCAACTGACATCTGAAAAATAATTACAACTTAAATAGGCAAAAGAAGTGAGCTGGCAAAGAGTATGTCAAGAAGCATAAATCTATTCTTTATGAGCCCGAGGTATAGGGAAGCAGAGTTAATGAGAGGATGTGAAAGAAGAGCCCTTGGGCTGGGGTGAAGTGAGTAAAGAATAGATTGAAGATGAGGCTAAAGAAGCAGATAATAATTCATTCATAATGTCCTTATATGTTGTGTAGTTTTTTCCTTTATCCTAAAAGCTATGTAAGACTTCTAAAGTACTTGAGTCTTGGAAATGACAAAATTAATTGTATTTGAAATAACTTAATCTTGAAGAGTGGACTAGAGAGGAGTGAGAGTGATAGAAGGCTGATGCCCTAGTCCATGCCAGAGATAATTATGAATTGGACTAAGGTAGTGATACTGAAAATAAAGAAACGTTGATATATTGGAAGGATATTTAGGAAATAAAATTGATATTATTTAGTGGTTTATTGGAATGGAAGATGAATGAGAAGGATATGTCAAAGGATGACTTCCTAGCTTTTGGCCTGAAAAAATAGTGAGCTAATTTAGAAGAAACATGATACTTATAGTTTTGGATATATGTAAGATGAGATTTATTCGAGACATTCAAATGTTGGCAAAAGTTTGATAGATGGGTTTGGTACTTGTGATATAGTTCCAGGCTGGGGATAAAATATGTGAATTAGAACAACCAAAAAACAAAACAAAACACTAGAATGGGAAGAGAAGACCAAGATTAAGCTTTGAAAAATTTAAACTTTCAGTGGATAAGATAAGAAGAGTTGATAAAAAAGAGAAAATTTTGCAACCTACATTCAGTGATTTATTTTGATAATATAGTGGCAAGGATGGTATTGAATAAATTGGAAGAGTAAATGGAAAATAAAAAGTAGAAAAGTAAATATGAATATTTTAGAAAGTCAAGGATGTTCCTATTTAGGTATAAGGGGTATGCACATATTACAGGTGCTAAATGACTATTTGCTGAATGAACAACTATTTTTTTACACAATTTTTTCAAATGATTAGCATAATGTTGGAAAAAAGAGTTGACATTGAACTTTTGCAACTTACTAAGGCATTCATTTATCATTTCTAAATTATTCTGTTTTAATTTTTTCATATGAAAAATCTGAAATTCAGAGAAGTTGTGCAGTTATTCAAGTTCACACAACTAAGTGGCAGAGCAGGGATATGAAGCAAATGTCTATCTCAGAGTCTATTCTCTCCTATAAAAATGCAAATTTTTTGACAAAAGTCTATTTTTTCATACCTAGAGAAACCCTAGGAATAGACCCCTTGCACCAAACTTTCTCTGGCCCAATAAATAATGTATGGAGGTTCATTTTAGGTTAGAATTTCTCAATTATGGATGATCATTTATTTTCCTGGAATGCTTTTTGAAGCAGTGAATGTCTAAGTCTCACCTCAGTGATGTCTGAGCATACCAGGGATAGAGTATTTTTAAAAAATTATCCTAAGTTATTTTATAGGCCCTCAGAATTAAGAAAAATTGCCTTAGCTTGTTTTCAAATTACTAGTTGATAAAAGTGTACAAGCCTAAATGATCAACAAGTTTATTTCTATGATATTTGTTTAGTTTTAACTCTGAGTAAGTATATTTCTTTGGGAGGTCATGGAGCATACATCAGCTGGACTAAATAATTGAGTACATTTGGCAGTGACTGCTAAGAATCAGAATGACACTATTGACTTTATAAATGTTGATACTTCCTCGATGGTCCATCTTGATACAGTGGAAGTATGTCTTCTGAACCCATTGGTTTGGTGCATATTCAAGATCTGCTGAAAGAAAAGTTTCTCACCTGAAGTAAAGTGGAAAGACCCAGTTCTAATAGAATTTTACTATGCTGAGTTGAGCACCTACTGCCTTCTTTTTCTGTGTGTGTATGTGAACTCTTAGAGGGACAAGATTCTAAGATTGCGAGTATACCTCTGGGTAGATATGTTCATTTCTTCTCAATTGTCTGAAAGATGATAGAAGTGGGCAGTAAAATATCTTGTGGCGTTTAACCTGAAAATTTATATACTTTTGTTTTCCTAATTGTTAGACAATGATAAAAGTAACCTCAAGTAAACCCAGTACCAAGACAGAAAATATTTTCAGTCTTTGTTCAGAATTTATTGGCCATGAAGGGAAGACCCTCATAGGATTCTGTAGGCGAGATTAAAGAGTTTCCATTTTCAGTTGCCATTCTCTCTTATACTGCAGGGCACTGCAGTGGCTGCTTTGGGACCAGCAGCTACAAAGTCTTTCACTTCTGAAAAGATGAAATATATCCAACATCATAACACGGCAACCACTGTTAAAATGGTAACTTAAATAGTCATCATTCTTCCTTACAGTTCAGTAGTTTTGGATTGTAACCCATGGTGAGCTTGATAAGATGACATAAACATAATTCACTTTTAATAGTAAAAGTATGTTTGATTTTTTTCTTCCTTATCATTAGATTTTTAATACACAGTGCACATATCTTTTGAAGTAACTGCTACTGTACTGTCAGGAGAATTATTTCTATTTGAAGTGATCAACCCAAAATAGGCTCATTTCCTTTTTTAAAATTTTATATTGGTTTCTAATTATTATAAATAATGGGCTAATGAATCCTGTACTTGAGGTGGGAAAGTTCAGAAAGTTGTATTACATATGTTTATATTTAATTCTTTCTCATACAAACTTCAGATTTTTAGCCCTACCATTAAACTTTACCATGGTTTAATGAATATGAACAAAAAACAGTAGCATTGTGCCATAAAATTATCTTAGATCAGTGAAACCACAAATATAAAGAACAGTTGTAGTGTATTTATTTGTAATTATACCTTAAAATGGGAAATAAAATAATTTATTTAGTGTGAGAGTTGTCAATGGTACAATAAGCAAAGAATAAAAGACTAAGGTTTTTTATTGTGTGTGTGTGAGTAGAAATACTTAGAACTAAAATAGAATATTTGAAATCATACCATTGTTTTCCTTTCTGTTTACTTTTCTCAGAAGATTACAAAGAGTGCTTAAGGGGGTGTTTCCTCTTATTTATGGAATCAAAAATTATTATGTGTCATATATTCTACTATTAGAATAAATAAATAATATAAGGAGGTTGCAGGATACAAGGTCAATATATAAAATTAGTTGTAAATATGTATATCAGCAATGAAAACTGGACATTGCAATAAAATACACAAATAAATTCACCAATGAAATCTGTTAATCCTATTATATAATTAAATAACTAGAAGCATGAATCTATAGTTTAGTTACAATTCTTCAGGATAAGAGAGGTAATTCTTAGAAGAAACATATGAACATGGGTTTTCTCACAGTTTTGGTAATTCCTCTCAGTGTTTTAAAGTCTTATTTGAAATTCATTTTTAGAAAAACTAAGTCACTATAGAAAAAGATGAAATTTCAACTTTTTATTGTGTATCATTATTGTTAAGCTACAGGTAGAATCTGGACACATTCATATTAATTTTAAAGTATGTTTTTATTTAGTTTGGTTGCTGCTCTGTGCTGGTCTATGAGCAGTTTCTGAACACCAGGTAAGATAAGAGGAAGAAAGCATGGACATTGCCTATCCTTTTTCTTGGTACCTAGTTCCCTACTATCCCTTCTTTAATTAGTGAGAGATTAAAGGAAAAAATGTTCTCTGAGATCATATAAACTATATCAATTGATTCAGGGAGATTTTTTAGTCCTTAAAGATAAGAAAGTAGTTGGTAGAGGAACGGCAAGATGGTGATGGAGTAGGCAGATGTACCAACTTACAACTCCCAGAATCAAAGTGGTTTATAACTTAATTTTAAGAACCATCATCTAGATAAACCAACTTTGAACTAAAGGAAGTAGACTCTTCAACCAAAGAACACTGAAGAAGCCACCTTGAGACTGGCAGGAAAAGCGAAACCATGAAGAGGGCTGCCCTGCTCCCCGGAGCAAAAGGCAGCCCAGAGAGACCCTCATGGTGGCAGGAGAGTTTGGCAGAGAGGGAAGGACCTGGGTCCAATGAACAAAGCCCAGCCTGCAGTCCCAGAGCCTAGAAGAGGCGTTTGGAAAGTATTGAGTTATGAAACAAGTGAGGATACTGTTTGTGAGAAAGAGACAGTTTTCTCAGACCCAAGATTCTTCTTAAAGGGACAGCGCAGAAAACCTCTCTCACAACCACTCACCCGGGGATCCGGGGAACAGGGACAGAGGAGAGGACCAGAGCAGCAGGAAGAGAGTGTGGACTGAACACACAGAGACAAACACTCTGAGGGACAGCCACCCTAACCCCTGGGCTAAGTCACATCCCTAATAAAAAACAAATACTTCCCCTGGAACTAGCAATACCAGCAAAGGGAGACAGGACACCAGCCAAACAAGCTCTTACGTGGCACTTAGAGCAGAGCTACTTAGATGGAGGGAGCTTCCAGGACTACAGTATGGACTGTTAGGGTCTGAGCTGCAGTGCACCCACTCACACTGCTGAGGGCTTGCAGGAGGGACGGTGGTGGAGGGATGCTGAAATGCAGTTCTATCAGCAGGGGTGGAGGCCCAGTTGGTGTGAGCTCAGTCTAGCCCAGCAGGGGCAGAGGGGACGCGCGAAAACGGTCCGGCAGCTATGGGCCCAAATGTAGCCCCACCTGCGGGGTGAAAATATGAGGCCAGAAACAAACGGAGAGCTGCTCTGCAATCCTGGACACTGCACAAGCCGGCCCTTACCGCGGAGGCGGGGGTAGTACCAGGGACAGATGGAGGCTTGTGGCTGAGCATAGGCCAGCAGCCCCACCTGGCCCGATAAACCATGGTTTGCTATCCTGTGTGCCTTAGTTGGCTCTGAATGTGGGGGTGGGGCTAGAGCCCCAGATGAGCAGAAGCTCGCAGCTGAGTGCACGCCAGCAGCCCCGCCCGGCCCGATAAACCGTGGTGTGCGATCCTGCGCAGGCGGGCCCTGGCCTCAGGGGCAGGGCTAAAGCTCCGGACGGGCGGAGGCTCACAACTGAGTGCATGTCAGCAGCCCCATCCAACCCGAGAAACTGTGGCGAGCAGGCTCTGATGGCAGGGGCTGGGTGGAAGCCTGGGAACAGGCTGGGTCTGCAGCTGAGCAAAGGTGCTCATCTCTACCTTTGGTACTGAGGCTTGTTGCTTGAGTGTGTATGCAACCCAACCTGTGGGACGAGGTGAAGGCCCAGGCAGGCTGAGGCTTATAGAGCCGGGAACCAGAACACAGCCCCTTTCACGGAGAAGAGGCGGAAATCACAGCAACAGCCGCGGTGGGCCGGCGCTGGCAAAGCCCATACCCAACCGCCCTAGGCAGCAGCAGAGGGGGTGGAAGACTTGCAGACAGACGACACCTAGAGAACACAAAGCCAACACCCATTGGACTCCAGTGGCTACAACCTTCTTATACACAGACAAAATGGGCAGGCAGAGAAATGCAACCGAAATGAATCAAGAGAAATCCCCAAAGAAGGACTTGAATGAACCAGATATAACCAAATTACCAAATGCAGAATTTAAAATAATGTTAGGATGTTCAAAGAAATTAGAGCAACAATGGATAGTCATTACGAACACCTACAGAAAGGGATAACAAGTATAAAAAAGGAAATTAAAATAATAAAAAGAATCAGAAAGAAATGACAAATATAGTAACAGAACTGAAGACCACAATGGAAGGAATTAAAAGCAGGATAGATGAGGCTGAGGGTCGAATTAGCGAGTTAGAGGACACAATAAACAAAGGCACAGAAGCAGAGCAGAAAAGAGAAAAGAGACTCAAAAATGTGAGGAAACTCTAAGGGAGCTCTTTGACAACATGAAGAGAAATAACATCCGCATCATAGGGGTTCTTGAAGAAGAGGAGAGAGAACAAGAAATAGAAACTTTGTTCAATCAAATCATAGCTGAAAACTTCCCTAAACTAAGGCTGGGAAACATTCCACACATTCAAGAAGCACACAGAATTCCATTAAAGAGAAACCCAAAAAAATCTACACCAAGACACATCCTAGTTAAAATACCAAAGCTAGGGGATAAAGAGAAAATTTTAAAAGCTGCTAGAGAATAAATGTTTATCACCTACAAAGGAGCCCCCATAAGGATGACATCCGCCTTCTCAACAGAAACACTTGAGGCCAGAAGGGAATGGCAAGATATATTCAAAGTAATGCAGAAAAAGAACCTACAACCAAGACTACTCTATCCAGCAAGGCTAACGTTTAAAATTGAAGGAGAAATAAAGAGCTTCCCAGAAAAAGAAAGCCTCAAGGAATTCATTAAAACCAAACCAATTCTGAAAGAGATACTAAGTGGCCAGTTGTGAACAGTTCAAAGGAAGGGAAGAATATAGCCAAAAAGAATACAGCTTAAAAGAATAAAATGGCAATAAACAACTACATATTAATAATAACCTTAAATGTAAATGGATAAAATGATCCAATCAAAAGACATTGGGTAGCTGCGTGGATAAAGAAACAGGACCCATACATATGCTGTCTACAAGAGACACACCTAAAAACAAGAGATGCACATAGACTGAAGGTAAAAGGATAGAAAAAAATTATTTCATGAAAATGGAAGTGAAAAAAAAGCCAGGGTAGCAATACTTATATATGACAAAATGGACTTTAAAACAAAGGCTGTAGTAAGAGATAAAGAAGGACACTACATAATGATAAAGGGAACAATTCAACAGGAAGATATAACTATTATAAATATCTATGCACGAAATAGAGGAGCCCCAACATACATAAAGCAGACTTTGATGGATATAAAGGGCAAGATTAACAGCAATACTATAATAGTAGGGGATTTCAATACCCCACTAATATCACTGGATAGATCCTCAACAAAGGAAATTAATAAAGAAACAACAGACTTAAATGATACACTAGATCAACTCGATTTAGTAGATATCTTCAGAACTTTTCACTCTAAAGCAGTAGAATATACATTCTTCTCAAGCGCTCATGGTACATTTTCTAGGATCGACCATATGTTAGGACACAAAAATAGTCTCAACAAATTTAAGAAGATTGAAATAATACCAAGTATTTTCTCAGTTCACAATGCCATGAAACTAGAAATTAACTAAAAAAGAAAAACTGCAACATACACAAACACTTGGAAACTAAATAGCATGATATTAAATAATGAATGGATTAACAAAGATTAAAGAAGAAATAAAAAAGTTTCTAGAAATGAATGATAATGTGCATACATCAACTCAAAATTTATGGGACACAGCAAAAGCAGTAGTGAGAGGGAAGTTCATTTCACTACAGGCATATCATAAGAAGCTAGAGAAAGCTCAAATAAGCAAACTGACGCTGCATCTAAAAGAACTAGAAAAACAACAGCAAATAAAGCCCAGGACCAGTAAAAGGAAGAAAATAATAAAGATCAGAGCAGAAATAAATGACATAGAGGCTAAGAAAACAATACAGAGGATCAATGAAAACAGGAGCTGGTTCTTTGAAAAGGTAAACAAGATTGATGAACCTTTAACTAGACTCACCAAGAAAAAAAGAGAGAGGACTCAAATAAATAAGATTAGAAATGAGAGTGGAGAAATAACAACTGACACAACAGAAATACAAAGTATTGTAAAAATACTATGAAGAACTCTATGCCAAAAAATTAGACAACATAGGTAAAATGGACAAATTTCTTGAATCATATAATCTTCCAAAAATTAATCTAGAAGATTTAGCACACCTAAACAGGCCAATTAAAACAAATGAGATCGAAAGAGTTATCAAAAACTCCCATAAAAGAAAAGTCCTGGGCCTGATGGCTTCACAAGTGAATTCTACCAAAAATTCAAAGAAGAACTAACTCCTATCCTCCTCAAGCTATTTCAAAAAATTCAAGAGGAAGAAAGACTTCCAAACTCCTTATATGATGCAAGCATAATTCTGATCCCAAAACCGGGCAAAGACAACACAAAGAAAGAAAATTATAGGCCTATATCCCTGATGAATTTAGACGCTAAAATTCTCAACAAAATATTAGCCAACCGGATCCAGCAATATATGAAAAAACTCATACATGATGATCCAGTGGGATTTATTCTGGAGAGGCAAGGCTGGTTCAATATTCACAAATCAATCAATGTGATTCATCACATAAACAAAGGAAGGACAAAAATCACATGATAATTTCAATAGATACAGAAAAGGCATTTGATAAAATCCAGCACCCATTCATGCTCAAAACTCTCAGTAAAGTGGGAATACAGGGAACATTCCTTAACATGATAAAGTCCATCTATGACAAACCCACAGCAAACATTATACTAAATGGGCAAAAATTAAAAGCAATCCCCTTAAGATCAGGAACCAGGCAGGGTTGCCCCCTTTCACCACTCTTATTCAACATAGTTCTGGAAGTCCTTATTTGCAGATGATATGATATTGAATATAGAAACCCCTAAAGTCTCAGTCAAAAAACTACTGAATTCAGCAAGGTGGCAGGATATAAAATTAATTCTCAGAAATCAGAGGCATTTTTATATACTAACAATGAACTGTCAGCAAAAGAAATTAATGAAACAATCTCCTTCAGTATTGCAACCAAAAAAATAAAGTACCTAGGAGTAAATTTAACCAAGGAGGTTAAGGACTTGTACTTAGTGAAAGATGGAAGACCCTATCGTGCCGCCAATGAACGAATAAGCGAAGAACCAAACAGCCGAATAAGCGAAATCAGGCTTTATTGGGAGCTCCGGGTGAGTTCACTGACCCTCGGATGTGAGTTTGTGAAGGCGTGCCCGGGGAGGGTTTTTGGGTTTTTATATCTGCAGAGGGGGGAGGATGGTAACGGTCGACCGGTTTGGTGAGGCGTGCAGTTCCTGGAACGGCCTTGGGGACAGACAGTTCCAAGAATTTGGGCCTCTGCGGTTTGAGCAAGATTAACAGTTATCAGAAAGCTCAGGGCCAGGGAGGGTTTCACTACCCAACCCAGAGGCAACTACCGGACATTCCTGACTCTTTGGTATAGGGAGTGGGGCGACGTGGTCTTGTCTGGCTACTTCCTGCTGTAGGGGGGCGTCGTTAGGGGTAAGGGATTGTGTTGTTGTAGTCAGGGTCTCGGGTTCCAAGGGGTTGGTATTGGCGTAGCAGTAGTATTTCATGTACCGTCTGGCTTGTGAGGGCCCTTAGCCGGTTCTGCAGAGGATTCTAAAAGTGAGGGTGTGAAAGTAACTGAGACTGGAGAGAAGGAGGCTTGTAGAATGAGGAAAAGGAGACAGAGGACCATATTGCTGAATATGGAGTCAGTGTTTGTGAATTTTAAGTTTAGTGGGGCCCAAAGGTGTGCAAGAGTACGTTTGTGCTGGAGCCCTTTTTACTCTGGAAAGGTGGACCCATGCAGAGATTCCTAGAACTTTAATTGCGGACGGGGTAGTCAGGACTACCGTGTAGGGTCCTTCCCACTTGGGGGTGAGAGGTTTTGGGAAAGGGTCTTTATAAAGTCCCGGTCCCCTGAGGTGACCTGCTCTGTTGGCCCGGCCCCAGGGCTAGGTTCAGGAAGGGCCGAGGTGGCGTGTTCCCTAAGAAGAGAATGGAGGAGGGAGAGGTAGGGCAGGTATGAAGCTAGAGAGGGTGGGTGTGGAGAAGACAGAGTTGACAGGAGGAAAGGTTGGCCATAGAGCAGTTCAAAGGGGCTAAGTTGGGAAGGCCCCATGGGGGTAGCTCTTAGACGGGTCAGAGCCAGGGGGAGAAGGGTAGGCCAAGACTGATGGAGCTCCAGGCTGAGTTTGGTCAGATGGTCTTTGATGAGCCTATTGGCCCTTTCTACCTTACCAGATGATTGAGGATGGTAGGCTGTGTGCAGCTCCTACTGTATACCAAGGGAAGTGAAAACAGCCTCAGTGATTTTGGAGATGAAGGCAGGTCCGTTGTCTGACTGGATGGAGAAGGGCAAACCGAAGCGAGGAATGATGTCCCGGATTAGGTGGTCAGCTACCGTCCCCACTGTTTCAGAGGTCGTAGGGAAAGCCTCGATCCATCCTGAAAAAGTATCCACCATAGTTAAAAGGTATTTAAGGTTTTTGTGTCTGGGCATGTGGGTAAAGTCGACCTGCCAATCCTGCCCAGGCAGGTGGCCCCGCATTTGGTGGAGTGGGCGACGGACATGGCAGGCCCCTTGGCTGTTTGTCCTGGAACAGGTGGAGCAAGAGGAATGAACGTCTTGGATGGTTTGCTGGAGATGGTCGTGGTGGAATAGAGGAGATAGAAAATTAAAAAGGGCTTTAGGTCTAATGTGTAAGGATTTGTGAATGTCAGCGATTATTTGGTATCTCTGAGACTGTGGGAGGATGAGGAGGTCATTTTTGAAAGCCTATCTATCCTTGGTCTGGACCTCAGGGGAAGATTGGAAAAGATTTTGCTCTGTGGAGGAGTATTGGGGGTTGTATGTCTTTGAGAGGAAGCAGATAGTAGAGGTTGTGTGTGTGCAAGCCATGGAACGTGCTGTTTTGTCAGCAAAGGCATTCCCCTTAGCTATGGGGGAATTGGAGGTCTGGTGGCCCTTACAATGTATGATGGCTATTTGCGAAGGGAGTTGGATGGTCTGTATAAGTTTGGAAATGAGCTTGCCATTTAGAACAGGTGTTCCCTTAGTCGTGAGGAAGCCTCGTTCCTTCCAGATCATACAGTGAGAGTGGGCAATAAGAAAGGCATATTTAGAATCAGTGTATATGTTAACTGCCTTATCCTTTGCCCAGATGAGGGCCCAGGTTAGGGCAACTAGTTCAGCCTGTTGGGAGGTAGTTCCCAGGGGGAGGCTGTTTGCCTCGATGACCTGGGTGTCAGAAACAATGGCATAGGCGGCTCGCTGGGGCCCCGAAGGTTCAGAGATTGAACTGCCATCAATGTAAAGGGTATGTTGGGCCTTAGGCAACAGATGAGCCACAAGGTCAGAGCGGGGAGATTTAGAATTTTCTAAAACTTCGATGCAAGAGTGGGTAGAGGGAGGTGCATCAGAGACGGGAAGGAGGGTGGCTGGGTTAAGAGAGTTGCAATTAGAGAGAGTGATGGGGGGGGGGTTTCTATGAAGAGGAGGTGGTACAGCTGGAGTTGAGAAGGCCCAAGGTGAGCCAAAGCCTGATGTGAGAGGAGGTCTGTGAGGCGATGGGGGGAAAAAACCTGTAGTGGCTGTTGGAGATTAATCTTCAGAGCCTTGGTGGTGAGATCAGCGGCGGCTGCGAGAGCTCATAGGCAGGGTCGCCATCCACGGGTGGTGGGATCTAACTGTCTGTAGAGATAGGATATTGGGACTGGAGTTGGACCCGCCGGCTGGGCCAGAACTCCTAGAGCCAAGTGTTGTCTTTCTTCAGTATAGAGAACAAAAGGTGTGAGGGGTTAGGTAAGGCCAGGGCCGAGGCCAAGCAGAGGGCCCCTAGAAGAGCCGAGAAGGCCCTGCGGACAGTCTCGGGGGAGGTCAGAGGTCCCTTGGGCACCTCCTTGGCTGCTAGGTAGAGAGGTTTGGCTAAAAGGGCAAAATTTGGGACCCAGTGGCAAAAGAAACCTACTAGCCCTAGGAATGACTGGATTTCAGCTGCCGAGGTGGGGGGTTGTAGGCCCCGAAGAGCCTGCAACCTGTCGGTGGTGATGGCTCAGTGGGTCGGGTTGACCAAGAGGCCAAGGTAAGTGACAGATGGGGTGGCTATTTGTGCCTTCTTGGCAGATACCTGATACCCCCTATTGTAAAGGAAATCCAGTAAGAGGGTGGTAGCTTTGAGGCATTCGGCCTCGCTTGGGGAGCAGACTAAGAGGTCATCTACGTATTGTAGAAGGGTGGAGGGAGTTATATTGCAGGCAAGTAGGTCTGTTGTCAGTGCCTGCCCGAATAGATGAGGGCTGTCCCGGAATCCCTGAGGGAGGACCATCCAGGTCAGTTGTTGGGCGGTATTGGAGACCGGGTCCTCCTAGGTGAAAGCAAAGAGAAAGTAGGAATCCGGGTGGAGAGGTATGGTGAAGAAAGCATCCTTGAGGTCAAGGACTGAGAAGAGGGTGGTATTAGGGGGAATGTGTGAGAGAAGGGTGTATGGGTTAGGGACTATTGGGGATATGGGGATAACCACTGAATTGATGATGCGGAGATCTTGTACAAGGCGGTATTGTCCTGAAGTCTTTTTAACAGGAAGGATTGGAGTGTTACAAGGTGAGTTGGTGGGAATTAGTAAGCCTTGTGTCTTAAGTTTGGTGATGATGGGCAAGAGTCCCATCCTATGGGTGTGTGAGATAGGAAACTGTGGGCAGTTGGGAAAAGAAGATAGGTCCTTAAGTCTAATTAAGAAAGGAGTGTGGTGTGAGGCTACAGTGGGGGTGCCCATATCCCAGACCTCAGGGTTTACCCCGGGTAAAAGCTGGACGCTGCGGTCCGAGTCCAGCTCAGGATCGGGACCTGGCACTAATGCTAGTAAAAAGACCTGCTTGGGGGAAAAAGAAATACTTGCCTGGAGTTTGGACAAAATGTCTCTCCCCAGGAGGGGAACTGGGCAGGAGGGTATAACTAGGAAGGAGTGTGAGAATGGGTGACCCTCAAATAGGCAATTAAGGAGGGTCATCCACCGTGGGGTCGAGGGTGATCCGTCGATTCCCATGACCGAGACCTGGGAAGGAACTGTAAGGCCCGAATGAGAGGGAAGGACAGAGTAGGTAGCCCCCGTGTCTATTAAAAAGGAAACAGACTTACCTGCTACCTGGAGCATAGCCCTGGGCTCGGTGAGGGTAACCGGAGTCGAAGAGCCAGGGTCCCCTCAATCGTCCATTAAGCCCAGCAGTTCTGAGACTGGAAATGCCTGGTTCTCAGTTCCCCGGCATTGAGGTGCCGTAGGCTGAGCCAGGGTTGGGCAGTCCGACTTCCAGTGGCCCATGAGTTTGTATTGTGGGCAAGGCTTGGTAGGGGGCCTCAGTTGTGGGCAGGCCTTGGCCCAGTGGCCCTCTTTGCCGCATTTAAAGCAGGCACCCGGCGGTGTGCGCTGCCCTCCTTTGGAGGTTGGCTTTTTTGCCGGTTCCCATACCGGCCGAAGGGCTGCTACCAGGGCTTGGGTTTGGAGGTTTACCTTTTGCTGTAGCTGTTCAAGGCGGGCGGCTTCAGCCGTTTCCTCCCGGGCGTTGAAGACCTTAAAGGCCATTTTTACCAGGTCTTGGATGGGGGTCTCAGGGCCCTCTTCAGCCCTTTTCAGTTTTTTTTTTCTGATATCTGGGGCTGACTGAGAGATGAAGTGGGAGACTAGAACTGTGGCCCCCTTGCGTGACCCTGGGTCTAGGTGGGTATATCGTACTAAAGCTTCCTGGAGGCGGTTAAGGAAAAGGGCAGAGTTTTTTTTTTAGGGAGTTGAGTAATTTCCCTTAGTTTGTCATAGTTAACAACCTTGTTGGAAACTGCATCCATGCCCCTGATTAAGTATTGGAGCATAAGTTTCCTGCGGGGGATGTTAGACCCTTGGCTAGGTTGATAATTCCAGTTAGGGTCTTCCCCAGGGACTGCCTCTGTGCCGAGAGGAGTTTGGTTGTTTACATAGTGGTCTCAGTCTGCCTGCTGCCGATCGGCAGTGAGGATGCGTTCATGTTCCTGGGGGGTGAGTGTGGAGGTACAAATGACCTTAATGTCATGCCAGGTCAGGTCATACGTCTGAGTCAGGTAACGGAATTCCTTAATGTAGGTGGAGGGGTCGGCCGAGAAGGATCCTAGCCGTTTCTCGATCTGTGAGAGATAGTGGAGAGAAAAGGGAACATGTACCCGGACCAGTCCCTCCGCCCCAGCTACCTCGCGGAGGGGGGCAAGGACAGCGGATGATGACTGGGGACTGTGTGACCTGGTATGGGCTGCGACGGGAGAGGTTAGGGGGTCTGCAGGAGGTGGGGCAGAAGGAACCAGAGGGGTGGAAGGAGCCGGAACCTGGCCCAGTTCTGGGAGGTTTTCGCAAGGGAGAGCCGGAGGGGGAGATAGGTGGTCGGGAAGGTCATCGGTTGAGAGTAAGGAGGGGATTCCTGGAAGGAAGTTTTGGGAGGAGGAGAAGTCAGGGCTAGAAAAACTTGGTGGGTAGAACATTGGGAGCAAAGGTTGGGGCGGGAACGAACCTTTGTCCCAGAAAGCCTGAACATAAGGGACCTCAGAATCTTTTCCTGTCCGGCGGCAGAAATTGTCCAGGTCTTGGAGGACGTTAAAATCAAAAGTGCCCATTGGAGGCCAGTGGGACCTATTCTCCAGGTTATATTGAGGCCATGCGACCCGTGACAGAAAAATGAGTTTCTTCCGACGGAGGGTTTGAGTGTACCCCAATTTGGAAAAATTTCATAGGAGACACCCTAGAGGTGTTTTTGGGTCTCTTTTGGATTCAGAGTTCCCCATAATTTGGCCGGCCTTTTGTCCTAGGCGTCGGAGGAGAGAGAGAGTATAAGGGAGGCGTCCCTTCCAGATACCCGTCTCCCGACAGGAGACCTAAATAAGAGGTCTCAGGACAGAGATAGGAGAGTAGCCGAAAGGCGTCTCTTCCGATTAAACTCCTATAAAGACTCCAGGAGTAGGCGGATGGAGGGCTTCTCAGCTGGGCCGAGTCTAGGACAAGAAACCCCGGTGGAGATGCAGGACCAGAGAAAGCGGAAGAGAAACCAGGTTACTCACAATTGGCGATCAAGGTCATAGGGAACCCAGAATCCGAAACGACGGGCGGCACGAGGCAAAGGGAAGAGACAGGGGACTCCTGCCCCAGCAAGAAGGCCGAGGTAGGTCACAAAAACCCCTCTCCCGGGTGTCGGCACCAAATGAAAGATGGAAGACCCTAACGTGCCGCCAATGAACGGATAAGTGAAGAACCAAACAGCCGAATAAGCGAAATCAGGCTTTATTGGGAGCTCCAGGCGAGTTCACTGACCCTCGGATGTGAGTCTGTGAAGGCGCGCCCGGGGAGGGTTTTTGGGTTTTTATATCTGCAGAGGGCGGAGGATGGTAACGGTCGACCAGTTTGGTGAGGCGTGCAGTTCCTGGAACGGCCTTGGGGACAGACAGTTCCAAGAATTTGGGCCTCTGCGGTTTGAGCAAGATTAACAGTTATCAGAAAGCTCAGGGCCAGGGAGGGTTTCACTACCCAACCCAGAGGCAACTACCGGACACTTAGAAAATTATAAAACATTGATAAAAGAAATCAAGGAAGATACAAACAAGTGGAATCATATACCATGTTCATGGTTAGGAAGAGTAAATATCATTTAAATGTCTAATTTACCCAAAGCAATTTATAAATTCAATGCAATACCAATTAAAATTCCAATGATATACTTTAAAGATATAAAACACATAATCCAAAAATTCATTTGGAACCAAAAAATAACACGAATAGCCTCTGCAATCTTAAAAAGAAAAAATAAAGCAGGAGGTATCACTCCTCCAGATATCAAGGTTTACTACAAGGTCATTGTACTCAAGACAGCCTGGTACTGACATAAGAACAGGCACATAGATCAAAGGAACAGAACAGAGAACCCAGAAATAAACCCACACCCTTATGGACAACTGATATTTGACAAAGGACGAAAGAACATACAATGAAATAAAGACAGCCTCTTTAACAAATGGTGTTGGGAAAATTGGATATCTACCTGCAAAAAAATGAAACTAGACCATCTACTTACACCATTCACAAAAAAAACCTCAAAATGGATAAAAGACTTAAATGTAAGCCATGAAACCAGAAGCATCTTAGAAGAAAACATAGGTAGCAAGCTCTCTGACATCTGTCGCAGCAATATATTTGCTGATTTATCTCCATGGACAAATGAAATAAAAGGCAAGATAAACAAATGGAACTATATCAAACTAAAAAGTTTTTGCACAGCTAAAGACAATAAGAACAGAATAAAAAGACAAACCACACAATTGGAGAACATATTCGACAACACGTCTGATAAGGGGTTAATAACCAAAATGTATAAAGAACTTGTAAAACTCAACACCAGGAAGACAAACAATCCAATCAAAAAATGGGCAAACGAAATGAATAGAAATTTCTCCAGAGAGGACATACAGATGGCCAATAGACATATGAAAAATACTCAACATCACCAATCATTAGAGAAATGCAAATTAAAACCACAATGAGATATCACCTCACACCAGTCAGAATGGCGCTCATCAGCAAAACAACACAGAATAAGTGCTGGCGAGGATGTGGAGAAAAGGGAACCTTCCTACACTGCTGGTGGGAATGCAGACTGGTGCAGCCACTGTGGAAAACAGTATGGAGATTCCTCAAAAAATTAAAAATCAAACTACTTTGACCCAGCTATCCCACTTTAATGAATATACCCTAAGAACACCATAGCACTGTTCGAAAAGAAGAAATGTGCCCCCATGTTTTTGGCAGCATAGCGAAGATCTGGAAACAGCCCAAGTATCTGTCAGAGGATGAGTGGATTAAAAAGCTTTGGTACATATATACTATGGAATACTACTCAGCCATAAGAAATGATGACATCGGATCATTTACAACAAAATGAATGGACCTTGATAACATTATACAGAGTGAAATAAGTAAAACAGATAAAACCTGAGAACAGCATGATTTCATACATAGGTGGAACATAAAAGTGAGACTATGAGACATGGACAAGAGTGTGGGGGTTACGGGGTGGGGGGAGGGAGTAGAGGGTGGGAGCGGAGGTAGGGGAGGGGCACAAAGAAAACCAGATAGAAGTTGACAGAGGACAATTTAACTTTGGGTGATGGGTATGCAATATAATTGAATGATAAGATAACCTGGAAATGTTTTCTTTGAACTTATGTACCCTGATTTATTAATGTCACCCCATTAAAATTAATTAACAAAAAGAAAGTTGTTGGTTATGTTCTGTCTTGGAAAATGTAAACTTGTACATGTGGAAGAATCTCATGCTAACCTGGGGTTAGTCCTTCTATCATTTCCATTGTAAAGGAACTGGACAGGATTGCTGAGAAGATTAAAGGTGACTTTCTGCATTATTAGTTCCATGGCTTGATTCACTCTATTTTAAGCAAGATTTTTCCGTAGCCTTTTAAGAAAGACATTTACTTAATAAACAGATCATGCCGAATATAATTTACCCTATTTTTGATGACTCAGGTTCATGATAATGAACATTGGTTAATATACTCAACTCTTTTAAAAGACGCCCCTAAGAGCTATTAAATTATGCAGTACTGTTTTCCTTGACTAACTAACTGCTCCCAGATTACTAAATGTTCCAGACCGTAGTTGCTCCTCAGTACAACATACACTAAATAGAAAATATGTTTTAGAGCTTCCACCTCAGGTACTAAAAATATGTTGGTTGCAAGCATGGCCTCAGATGGGCAAAGCATCAGCCCAGAAGTAGATTGCTGGGTGGATCCAGGTCAGGGCATGTACAGGAGTCTGTCTCTCTATCTCCCCATCTTTCATTGGAAAAAAAAAAGGAGATATGTTTTAGTGGAGCACAAGGAGATATCTGTGGTAGGGAGCTAGAACTGAACATGATGCTGGTATTACTGCCTTTGTTCTTTGAAGTAAAAACCCCACCCCAAATTTTACCTGCTGCATGAAGTTCTGCTGCTACTTTTCTAAATTTATTGGGGAAGGCATAAATGACCATTACCATAAATAAGATAATTTGATTTAAATGCCAAATTTAACCATATATGCACTGGGCAGGATCACCAAAACAAAGGACTTTGTGCTCACAGCTTGTGGAGCACTCCAAAGTGAATCTTCCTCCCCTACCCCAAATTATAGTCTTAGTTGATAATTTAGTTTTTTGAATGTAGCAAAACCTCTGGAAAAATATTTGTCAAAATAATTTTCAGGATGTTTTATGTTCCTTTTAAATATGCAAGCATTGTAAGAAAGGTTAGAAGTCTGTCATTTATTAAGTAGACAAACTGAATTATTTTCATCCTGATGGCTTCTTAAATCCAACTAACTATACAAAGATGCTAGAATTTTGGATGCATAGCAAGGTTCAGGGGAAGAGTGCTTATTTTGAAGATTCAAATATTTTGAGAAGGGAGGCAGTTTAAATAAAGGTGTCTCAGTGGGAAACTCTGAGCTTTCAAAAAAGGTACCATGAAGACATTGTACATTGAAGAAGCAAGAAGAGTAAGAGCACAGGAAGGAAAAGAAAAAAGAAAAAAGACAAGATAAATCTCAGAACAGTTCCCCCCAATCCCCAGTTCACTTTTGGAAATAAAGACTTACTTTAATGTCTGTAATTATAAAATATAAAATATTTGCACATTACAATTGAACAATATAGATCACATTAAATGCATTAAAAGAGATTTTCTTTAAAGAAACTCTAAAGTTAAATATTTTAGAAACCAATAATTTAATTTTTCAGTTATAGAAGTTTTTTTTATTTTTAAATATCAATATACGATCTTTTAATGTATGCTATTTTATATAGTCCCTATTTTACAAACATTATATATACTTTATAAAAGTTGTCAAGGTGGTCTAACTTTCAAATACATTATTGTCAAAAGCTTTTCTGATTATTATCTAGGTTTTTTCTTTT
This sequence comes from Rhynchonycteris naso, assembly GCA_037038555.1. Classification (NCBI taxonomy): domain Eukaryota; kingdom Metazoa; phylum Chordata; class Mammalia; order Chiroptera; family Emballonuridae; genus Rhynchonycteris; species Rhynchonycteris naso. Next base: position 49,114,813 of record CM072997.1, on the reverse strand, counting down.
TGTTGTTGTTCCTTGTATTTTTCTGAAATGAGAAGCTCGGAGGCAGAAAGACAGACTTCCGCAGGCGCCTGACCAGGATCCACCTGGCAAGCCCACTAGGAGGTCAATGCTCTGCTCATCTGGGGCATTGCTCCATTGCAAACAGAGTCATTCTAGCACCTAAGGCAGAGGCCATGGAATCATCCTCAGTGCCCAGGCCAACTTTTGCTCCAGTGGAGCCTTGGCTGCAGGAGGGGAAGAGAGAGCTAGAGAGAAAGGAGAGAGGGAAGCATGGAGAAGCAGATGGGCGCTTCTCCTGTGTGCCCTGGCTGGGAATGAACCCGGGACTTCCACACGCTGGGCCAATACTCTACCACTGAGCCAAACAGACAGTGCGTTTTAGTTTTTTTAATGCATCTATGTCACTAGTTAGAGGCAGATATCTTGGTATCCTGTTGAACTTCAAAGCTATTAAGGAAAATAATTAAAACAATGGTTAGTGTTCTAAAGTGTAATAATGAAAACAACAGGTTATTAAAAATGCATTAAGCCTGACCAGGCAGTGGTGCAGTGGATAGAGTGTCAGCTTGGGACCTGAGGACCCAGGTTTGAAAACCCCAAGTTGCCAGCTTGAGAGCAGGCTCACCAGCTTGAGCAAGGAGTCTCTGGCTTGAGCGTGGGATCATAGACATGTCCCATGGTCACTGGCTTGAGCCCAAAGGTTGCTGGCTTGAGTCCAAGGTTGCTGGCTTGAGCAAGGGTTCACTGGCTCAGCTGGGCCCCCCCACCCCAGGCACATATGAAAAGCAATCAATGAACAACTAAGGTGCTGCAACTATGAGTTGATGCTTTCCTTCTCTCTCCCTTCCTGCCTGTCTGTCCCTGTCTGTCTCTCTGTTTCATTAAATAAAAATTAAAGAAATAAAAATACAGTAAAACAATATCTTACATTTGTATAACAGTTTATAGTTGTGAAAGTAATTTATGAAATGTCTTATGATTTTCATAGAACTCTGTGATATGGGAAAGCAAAACCTTTTTTCTCCCATTTTATGGGAAATGGTAACTTAGGCCCAGAAAATCAATATTTTGCTAAAGATGACACAGCTAGTACATTGTAAATTTTGAAATATAATTTAATTCTTAGTTTTAGAAGACTGCTTTTTATTTATAATTAAAGATGAATCAAAAGACTTGGCTTCCATATATTTAACTCGGTTCCCTAAAGGATACTACTACCTGTAAAGCCAATGATAGCAATATATTTGTAAGGCTTCAAATATGAAGAAAGTAAATACAAAATATGAAATATAAAAAATGGGGGGAGAAATATTTTCCTTCTGTTGTTAAAAATACAAACTGATTGTAACTATTATAAGTTTGCTAATTATAGCATAATTTTAGGGAGCTTTACATTAGACATTTCTAAGAGAAATAAAATTATTGTTTTTATTTTTTATGGAGAAAACTAATTAGTCTGTGTTTACATGCTGTATATGTTTTTTCTTTTAAATCTGTTTTTAGATCAATGCTTAAAACAATGGTGATGATAACTGTCATAATACTTGTAAATAGATAGGTCTAAAGAGATTCATTCCAGATGTCTACCCATTACTCATTCATAGTCCACATTTATAATATGTATTATTATTATACAATTAAACTTCCAATGACTTTGGCATAAATAACACCTCAAAAGTTTAAAATTAATTAAAAACCAAATCCAAATATATGCTATCTATAAGAGATTATAGCAGCAGAATAAAGACCAAAGTAGTTTAATAAGGCTAAAAGTAATACAAGGAATAATGATCTGGCAAATAAACATAAAGAATCCAAAGAACGTAGACAGAAAATTTAAAAAGTTTAAAAGGGTGGAGAATATCATTTTGTAACAAGTGCTAAGATAGCTCTTGTATACTTTTGAGAAATGATATTTTCATGCAGTGTATGGTAATTCTAAAAGAGGATTTGGCAAACTTTGGCCTAAGGGCTGGCTACTTGTTTTTGTAAATAAAATTTTGTTTGAACACAGTCCTACCTATTCACTTATGTACTGTCTTTGGCTACTTCAGTTCTCCTGTGCACATTTGAGTAGTTTGAAAGAATACATATGACCAGAATATTTACTCTCTGGCCCTTTAATAAAAAGAGCATGGAAGGCTAAGGAAATTTTTATATTAAAAAGTTGTATTCGTGATAAGAAAAGCTAGTCAAAAAACATTAAAAAGGTTTGGCCATAGTGGACACATCATACTTGGCTGGTCAACATCTTTGCATGTCCTTTTATTTTTCTTGTTGTTTCTCACAAGGGTAAAAATATAAAGTCATACTTTCAGTTATTGAGTCAGTTCTACAAATACGGTTAAGCTATCGTGAGACTTGACTGTGAAGGCATTTTGTTATTTGTAACTTAGGAAACTAATTGATAAAGTCTGCTTATGAATATAGAACAAAAATTCTAAGGCAGATATAATTCAGCATATTATTAATAAATAATTACAACTTGATCTAGTATTGCAGGACTCAAATGAGATAAGATCAAATGTTTTCAAAAATCCAAATATATTTTAATATCAATAGAAACTAGGAAGAGAAGCATATGACTTCAATATGATAAAGAATATATCTCCGGGGAGAAAATGCTACTTCGTAGTAAAACACTAGAGACATTTATACCATAATCACTAAAGGCATAAACATTACTTTAATACTGTTAAAGGAGGTCAAAAAGCAAATTAAAAATATATTTTCCATATAGCAGTATGCCAATGAGAATTCTATCAGAGAAAGAGAACCACTACAATGGTTGAAATACAATATTTAATTTAGTTTACATAATTTGGGAGAAGTTGAAGAAAAGTAATAGAAAAGGATACGAATCAGAGACACAGCATCTAATCACAACCCCTTTAGCACTAACCTAGCAAGGAAAAATAAGAATTTAGGTAAAATCTGAGAAGTTGTGCGTGGACTGGCTACCAATGTGGGTTTTCCAATGGGGAGCTTTTGGAGAGGTCTGGAAACTGCTGTCTGCATAGAAGTTGTTGCCTTGTTGAAAACATAAGTCTCTGGATGAACTGCTGCTTCTCTGTGGTATCTGGCCACTTTGTGGGGTTGTGCCTAATGGTAAACATGAGGCAATGAGTGGCTGGCCAGACCAGTAGTTGAAACGATGAGTAAGGATGAGAACAAGAACAAAGACAAATGCCCTTCAGGGAGCAGTCATCCCTGTATCTGTCAGCCAAGATACACCTGCGAATAATGGGCAATGCTTCATTTCTGCTTCCAAATCTCATGCAGAACCTTGTCATTGGAACATTTTACTTAGTATAATATAAAGAAAATTTTATTTAGAATACTGTAATAAATATACTTCCTAGCTTTCTTTATTTTGAGGCAGTAGTGCCATGTTGGGAGCAGACAATCCAGCATAATCAGCAAAAACACAGTGAAAAATACAGGTTTGCAGTTGTTTGTATGGAAAATAATACAATAATGAATAAATAACAATACAAGAGTGAATTGTTTCACATACTTACAACTGCAAACCTACTTTTTTAAAAAATGCTTATTTTATTGGTTTTAGAGAGAGAAAGGAAGAGAGCAGGGGAGAGATGGGAACGTCTATTCCTGCATATGCCCTGACCAGGGATTGAACTAGCAACCTCTGTGCTTCAGGACAATAATCTAAGCAACTGAACCTTCTGGCTGGGCCTCTAAACCTACTTTTTCCCCAACTCTGTATAACAAAACAAATTTTCTTCCTGCAAAAAAGACTGATAGTCCAGATGGCTTTACTGGTAATTGATATCAGATATTTTAAAATAAAATAAGAGCAGTTATAAAATCTTTCAGAAAATAGAGAAAACATAAGTACTTTCCAATTCATTTTGTGAGTCATTATCCTGATACCCAAAACAGACATAGACATTAATTAGTGTGAAAATACCTTACAATCTAATATCATACCTTACAATCTAATATCATACCTTACAATCTAATATCTGTCATGAACATAGGTACAAAAATTTTTAACGTATTAGCAAATTTAAATCAGCACCAAATAAAAAGAATAATAAATCATTACTAAATAAGGTTTTGTTTCCTCCCAGGGGAGCAAGACTGGTTTAATTCACAAATCAAGCAAAATAATTCACCATTTTAACAAAGAAAAGGAGAACCTTTATATGATCATTTCAACAAATGCAGAAAAATATTGTTAGAATTTTACACTCATTCATGTTAAAAAAAAATCTCAGCAAAATAGAAATAGTAAATAACTTTCTCAACCTGATTAACAACATTTATAGAAAACTATTTTCTTTATTCAATATGATGAATACTATATGATTCACTACTTTTATTTAATGTTGTATTAAAGTCCTATTAGTGCAAAAAAGGCAAAACATATAAGACATACAAATTAAAAAGAAATAAAAACTGTATTTATTTAAAGATGGCATAATTATATATATATGCCATATATAACATATAAAAACATATAAAAATTCTAAGAGATATATCAAAATTATTAGAACAAATTAATTTAGTAATGTTCCAGGTTATGATATCACTGTAAACATCAAGTCAATTTCTTTATACTTAGCAATAACAATTGAAAACCAAAAAAAATTACTATTTATATAAGCATCAAAAATATTTATATTTGAATATCATAAAATATTTGTATGAACTTTACACTAAAAGTTAAAAAAACACTGATGGGAGAAATTTTTTAAAAAATTTAAATTTTAAGTAAATAGAGAGAGATACTCTTGTCATGGAGTAGAAGACTCAATGTTTTTTTGCTGTTACAATTTCCAAATTATGTATAGACTTAAACCAATCCATTCAGGATCTCAGCAAGATTTTTGCGGAAATTGTCAGGCTGGTAATAAAATATATGGTAATGTTGCCTGACCTGCGGTGGTATAGTGGATAAAGCATCAACCTGTAATGCTGAGGTCACCAGTTCAAAACCCTGGGCTTACCCGGTCAAGGCACATATGGGAGTAGATGCTTCCTGCTCCTCCTTTCCTCTCCCTCCCCCTCTCTCTCTCCCCCCACTAAAATGAATAAAGTCTTAAAAAAAAATTAAAAATATAAAGTATTTAAAAATAAATATTGTAATTTATATTTAAAAATATATATGGTAATGGTAATGTAAAGAGACGAAAGTAGCCAAATAATTTTGAAAACATTCAGGTTGGAGGATTTATACTACAAGCTTGTAAACTTACTATAAAGCTACAATAATAAAGAATGTTGCTTTCTCATAAGAATAAATTGGCAAATTTGTTCATAGAAACAGAACAGAGAATAAAAAATAGTATACATGTAGTCAAATGATTTGTGATGGAGGCACTGTAGCCATTCAGTAGAGGAAGGAAAAGTCTGCAAAAAGCCATGCTGGAAAAAATGATTATTCAGATGAGAGGGGAAAAAGAAGTCATTTGACCTCTACTTCAAGCCATAAGCATTATTTAGTAAAGATGTGTCACAGCCTTACACATGAAAGCTAAAATTATAAACTTTCTAGGATTAGATCTTTATGACCTCAGGATGGTCAAGGTGTTGTGGGATACACATGCAAAATATTAAAAACAAATAATAATTGATGAATTAGATTTCATGATAATAACTTCTGCTCATCAAAAGAACTTAAGAAAATAAGTAATCCCCACCACAAATTGGAAGAATTGAATAAGGAAGCCATAAACTTGCACCTGAAATGTTTATAATTCAATGATCAAAAGACCACCTAAGTAGAAATGGATACAGACCTTTGATGTAATTCTCAAATAAAGATAGTCACTAAGCATACAAGTCATCAGGAAATGAAAATTAAAACCAAGGTTAGATGGTAACACACAGGCAATGTTATGATTAAGATTCAAAACACAGCCACTCTAAGTATTGGTGTGAAGGTGGAGTGACCAGAACTCTTATAAATTTGCTAATAAAGGTGTAAATTGCACAACTTTCTAAAAAACTGTTTTTCAGTTACTTTAAACCAGTGGTTCTTAACCTGGGTTCTATCAAACCCTAGGGGTTTGATAAGTCAGTCTCAGGGGTTCGGGGAAGCCTCTGCCATGGAGGCCAGAATAAAGTAATACTGTAATTTGTTGTGAGTTCATGCACTTTATTGGTTTTGTTCTTTGAGCAAGGTGATGTTCATGCATGGCTCATTTTGTGCACTAGTAAAAAAAACATATACCTATGTCTTGAATTTGGGAAAAAAATCATATTTTATTTATCACTAAAGAAGGGTTCGGTGAATGCGCATATAAAACTGGTGGGTTAGGCACCTCAAAAAAGGTTAAGAACCACTGCTTTAAACATTAAATAGATATGTTCTCTGTTACCCAGCTGTATTAGAGTCCAATTAGAAGATAGAAACTACACAGTAATTTGAAAAATGAAGCTTAATAGAAAAATAAAGAATAAAAAGAATGAATAGGTTTAGAGTAACAGGGTTTGGATAGTGAGAGGTATAGAAAATGTTAAAGTGTACAGAAATAGTAGCTATAGGAAACTGGCATTACCCCTAAGGCTGAGATGAAACCTCCAGCATGGAACCTCTGTCCCCTCTTACCTCCCAAGCTGAGATCCCAACTTCATTGGAGAAGAGAGCTGTGGTCACAGGATGGCAAAGAAGTTTGTTGAGATACTGCTCCAGGGAAACTCACTGGAAATCTGTCCTTTGGAGAGCCAAGGGAAGCTTTCACTGGAGAGTTTCTGCACTGGAAGTTTGCTGGAAAGCCTCCGAAGAGCATGCTGAAAGCATACAGGAAGGTCTGTGTGTCATCGCTGCACTGACACAGAGTGCTGCAGAAGCCAGGTTATCTACAGGACCATGAGGACAGGTGCTCACTGGGACCAGAAAGAGAAACCTTTTCTTCTTTAGTGTTCTTTAATGGCAAACTTAACTTGTCACCAGGTGACAAAGGACAAAATATTTACAGGGGCCCACTCTATTATTGTAGACCTGAAAATGAACAGATTTTGATCTGAGTATCAGTAAATTGATAACTGGTACACCAGCCATTTTACTCTAGATATCTATCTAAGAGGAATAAAGAGATATCTTTACAAAGATGACTTATAGAAGAATGTCTATATTAACTTTATTATGAATGTTCCCAAATCAGAAATGCCATACAGTAACATTTAATAGACAACTCACAAACAACTGCCCTTTGACCCCGCCATCCCACTTATAGGAATATACCCTAAGAACACTATATCACTGACTGAAAAAAAGAAATGCACCCCCATGTTTATGGCAGCATTGTTCACAATAGCGAAGATCTGGAACCAGCCCAAGTGTTCATCAGTGGAAGAGTGGATTAAAAAACTGTGGTACATATATACAATGGAATACTATGGGGCCATGAAAAAGAAGAAAATATTACCTTTTGCAACAATATGGAGGGACCTGGAAACTATTATGTTGAGTGAAATAAGCCAGGCAGAGAAAGAAAAATATCATATGAACTTACTCATTTGAGAAATCCAAAAAACAATGAGAACTAAGGAATGGAATTGAGACAGAGGAGGGATCAAAGGGACCAGAGGGAAAGAGGACAGAGGGAAAGGGGAGGATAGGATGGAATAAAACTGAAGGAAAGGGGGGAGGGCGCTGTAGAGAGGTGGGCAAGGGAGATGTTGAGGGGAACATGGGGGAGGAGGATGCATTCGGGGTAACCCTAGAATCTATGTAAACACAATTAATTAATTAATTAATTAATTAAAGCAATAAAAGGGGTTTCCCTGGCCGGTTGGGTCAGTGGTAAGGTGTTGGCCCGGCGTGTGGATGTCAGAGGTTTAATTTCCATTCAGGTCACACAGAAGAAGTGCTTCTCCACCCCTCCCCCTCTGGCTTCTCTCTATTGGAATGAGTTGGCCCTGAGGCGCTGGGGATGGCTCCATGGCCTCTGCCTCACGCATTAAGAAGAGCTAGGTTTCTGAGCAATAGAGTAACCCCAGATGAGCAAAGCATCACCCCGGGCTTGCCGAGTAGATGCCAGCTGGAGCACATGCAGGAGTCTCTCTGCTGCTCTTCCTCTCACTAAATATAAATAGATGATAGATAGATGATAGATAGATAGATAGATAGATAGATAGATAGATAGATAGATAGAGGCATTTAATTTGAAAATTCAATAACATGAATATTTAAAATATTATGTTGAACCAAAGTGCCAGAAATAAAATATATAAGCTATATAATAAAATATAGAAGAGGCAAAACTTATCCATGGTGAGCATTTGGTAAAATAGATGAGACACTTATTGAGATGGGAAAGATGAAAGAACAGGATTTTGGGATACAATTAAGCTCTATAGGTAAAATGTGATGTCTAGGTAAGAGAGTATTTTTCAAACAAGAAGAATATGGGAAAAGTTATGGAGGAAAATATCAACAGATTTTACTATATTTTGAATTATTTTGGGGAAACACCTTTCTTTGAATTTTGTGGGATCCAAAATAGTAGGCACACATTTTGAAAACTCTTACTTTCTCCTTTTATAATCCTTCCTTAGGAGATGTGTATTTTTGTTGTTGTGATATTGCAGTAAAAAGTGTGTTTCATTTATGATATAGTGAATTTAAGAAATATTTTGTTTAAATGAATCCTTTTAAGTATTCTTCCAAGAACATAATTCTGCTGTGTTGTAACTAGATATCTGGTGAACATTACAGGTTATTATTATTGTAATGACAACTTTTCCTTCAGCTTTCCTCGTAAAAGTGGTGAGGTTGATCTATGAATTTATCCGTCTGAAATATGTCTGCCTGATCCAAAGCCTTACACAGAGATCTTTGCTGTGAGCTGGATTTTTGTTTAATGATCTGTAAGTGAAACTGTTATTGCTTCTTTGTCTCTAATTTATGAGCACCATTACTTGTCACAGTGGGTTGTCTTTGTCAGACAATAAAGATAGGAAAAGTTTGAAGCTTGTCAAAGATAATTAATATAAATAAAAGGGAAATTGGGTCTAAATTAATGACAGTGGTTTTCCATGTAGAATAAGGAGAACAAATTTTTAAAACACTAACTCATTTTAAGATATATGACTCTGTCTTGGAATAATATATTCTTTCTATTGCTGTACTCTGAATTCAAGTTCTTACACCCATTTACTGCAGTTTTATGATATGTCTAAGACAAGAATAAAGATCAGCTACATAATAAACAAAGGCCATCAGTATTGAAATTCAGCATTTACTGCTGTATATAAGTACTGCATGGTCTGGAGATTATTATGTTACATGAAATAAGCCAGTCAGAGAAAAATAAGTAACATATGATCTCACTTATATGTGGAATATAATGAACAAAATAATTTAACAAACAGAATGAAAACAGAAACATAGATATATAGAACAGGTTGAGTGCAATGGCCTTGTAGTATACCTTAATATCAGGAAGTGTGATACCTCCCACTTTATTCTTCTTTTTCAGATTGCTGAGGCTATTCATGTTCTTTCTTGGTTCCATATGAATTTTTGGAATACAGTGGCACTGTGAGATACGAGTTTAATTTGTTCTGTAACCAAGCTTGTAAGTCAGTCAACTTGTATATCAAACTGCTGATACAGGACCCATGCACCAACACGCCAACTAGCTGCAGTTTCCCAAATCACAACTCATATCTCACAATTTTGCTCGTATCTCAAAGAAAAATATAGACCGAGTCACAGCTCGTATCTTAAAAAGGTTGGTCTGTTCGTATCTCAAGGTACCACTGTATTTGTTTTATATCTTTGAAGTATGTCATTGGTACTTTAATAAGAATTGCATTGATTTTATAAATTGCTTTGGGTAATATGGGCATTTTAATGATGTTTATTCTTCCTAACCATGAACATGGATATACTTTCACTTGTTTGTATTCTCCTTGATTTCTTTTATCAATGTTTTATAATTTTCTGAGTACAAGTCTTTATCATCCTTGGTTAAATTTACTTCTAGGTACATTATTCTTTTTGTTGAAATAATGAAGGGAGTTGTTTTTCTATTTCTCTTTCAGACACATTATTGTTGGTGTATAAAAATGCCTCTGATTTCAGAGTATTAATTTTATTTCCTCCCACTTTGCTGAATTCATTTATCAGGTCCAGTAGTTTTTTTACTGTGACTTTAGAGTTCTTTATGTACAGTATCATATCATCAGCAAATAATGATAGTTTTCTTTTTTTCCAGTTTGGATGCTTTTTATTTTTTCTTCTTGTCTGATTGCTGTGCATAAAACTTCCAGGACTATGTTGAATAAAAGTGGTAAAAGGGGGCACTCTTGCCTTGTTCTTTATTTTAAAGGGACTGCTTTTTAACTTTTGTACATTGAGTATAATATTGGCTGTGAGTCTGTCATAGAAGACCTTTATTATGTTGAGGTGTGTTCTTTGTATTCCCACTTTGCTGAGAGCTTTGATCATACATGGGTGCTGGATTTTATCAAATGCTTTTTTTGCATCTATTGATATTATCTTGTGGTTTTTCCCCTTCCTTTTGTTTATGTGATAAATCACAATGATTGATTTTCAAATATGGTAACATCCTTGCCTCCCCAGAATAAATCCCACTTGATCATGATGTATGATTATTTTCATGTATTGCTGAATCTGGTTTGCTAATATTTTGTTGAGAATTTTAGCATCTAAGTTCATCAGGGATATTGGCCTATAGTTTTCTTTCTTTGTGTTGTCTTTGCCTGGTTTTTGAATCAGAATCATACTCACCTCATTAAAAGAATTTGGAAGTCTTCCCTGCTCTTGAATTTTTTGAAATAGCTTGAAAAGGATAGGAGTTAATTCTTCTTTGAATATTCCATAGAATTCACCTGTGAAGTCATCTGGCCCATGGCTTTTGTTTGTTGGGAGCTTTTGAAAACTGTTTCAATCTCATTTCTTGTTATTGATCTATTTAGATTTTATGATTCTTCCAGACTAATTTTTGGAAAATTATAATTTTCAAAGAATTTGTCCATTTCACCTAGGTTGTCTAATTTATTGGGATACAGTTCTTCATAGAATTTTCTTACAATATTTTGTATATCTGCTGTGTCAGTTGTTACTTCTCCACTCTCACTTCTAATTTCATTTATTTGAGTCTTGTCTCTTTTTTTCTTGGTGAGTCTGGTTAAAGGTTCATCTATCTTGTTTACCTTTTCAAATAATCAGATCTTGGTTTCATTGATCCTTTGTATTTTTTTTTTAGCCTCTATGTCATTTATTTCCACTCTGATTTTTATTATTTTCTTCCTTCTACTTTTTCTGGGCTTTACTTGCTGTGTGTTTTCTAGTTCTTTTAATTACTGGGTTAAGTTGCTTATTTCAGCTTTTTCTAGCTTCTTAAGGTATGCCTGTAATGCTATGAACTTCCCTCTCAGGACTGCTTTTGCTGTGTCCCATAAATTTTGAGTTGTTGTGTGCTCATTTTCATTTATTTCAAGGAAAGATTTGATTACTTCCTTGATCACATTCTTGACTCATTTGTTATTTAATAACATGTTGTTTAGTTTCCAAGTATTTGAGTGTTTTTCACTTTTTCTATTGTAGTTGTTTTCTAGTTTCATGCCATTATGGTCAGAGAAGATGCTTGATATAATTTCAATCTTCTTAAATTTGTTGAGGCTTGTTTTATGCCCTAACATGAGGTCTATCTTAAAGAATGTACAATGAGCACTTGGAAAGAATGTATATTCTGCTGTTTTAGCGTGAAAGGTTCTGATGATATCTGTTAAATCCAGTCGATCTAGTGTGTCTCTTAATTCTGCTGTTTCTTTATTAATTATATTTTCTGAGGATCTATCCAGTGATGTTAGTGGGGTATTGAAATTCCCTACTATTATAGTATTGCTGTTGCTCTTGCCCTGTATGTCCATCAAAGTCTTTTTTATATATTTAGGTGTTTCTATATTAGGTGCATAGATATTTATAATGGTTATATCTTCCTGTTGGTTTAATCCCTTTATCATTATGTAGTGACATTCTTTATCCCTTACTATAGTCTTTGTTTTAAAGTCTTTATTTTCAGATATAAGTATTGCTACCCCAGATTTTTATTCATTTTCATTTGCATAAAACATTTTTTTGCATCTTTTACTTTTATTTTATGTGTTTCTTTGGTTTTGAGGTGGGTCTCCTGTAGACAGCATATGTACAGGTTCTGTTTTCTTATTCATTCAGCTACCCTATGTCTTTTGATTGGAGCATTTAATGCATTTACATTTAAGGTATTATTGATATTGTTTCTCTTCATGTTGTCACAGAGCTCTCTTAGAATTTCCTCAAGCTTTTTGATTCTCTTTTCTTTTTGCTGTTCTTCTTCCATGCTTTCACTTACCTTGTCCTCTAACTCACTGATTTGTTCCTCTACTTCATCCAGTTTGCTTTTCATTTCTTCTAGTGTATTCTTTATTTCTTATATTGTGTTTGTCATTTCTATCTGGCTCTTTTTTATGATTTCAGTGTCCTTTTTGGTGCTTACAAATTCTTTAGGTACTCATTAAGTTCATCCATTTTAGCTTTCAGATCATTAAGCATCCTAACAGTCATTATTTTAAACTCTGCATCCAGTAATTTGATTACTTACATTTCATCCAGATCTTTTCTGGAGATTTTTCTTGTCCATTCATGTGGCTTATGTTCCCCTGTCTTCCATTATTTGTTTGTGGTTTGCAAGCTTGTTTGAGTTGTGGTCTCCTTAACTAGTAGAGCTACTTTTTGGTTTTCTATATCTTAACAGTGTCAGGTTTTAGGAGCTCTTCCTTAATATGTTACTCTAACAAAGGTTGTTAGGTCATGAACTAACCGTCTTTGCTGCTGACCTATGGATGTGCCCTCCCTGGACCTTCTTGGCCAGGGCCTGGCTCAGACCAGTGGGTGTTGCTGCTTATGACTGGCTCTTATCTACCTTTTTGGAGCAATAGGTGATCCAGATTCTGTGGCTGCCTTTGCTGAGCCCAGGTGCCATTGTTAATATCTACTCGGGCTGGCTTTTATCTACTTTTGTCCTGGAGGATGTTCGTGTAAATGTTCAGGTTTTCCTGATATCTGCTTTCTACTACCTCTTATTCATGGCTGTTTGTTGGGCTCAGTATTATAAATCATGGGTTAGTTAAGGCATTGGATGTGGTTTGTTCCTTAGCCTCAGATATCATCCTATCCAACCTTCTTTTTTATTTTATTTTGTATTTTATTTTATTACTTTTTACTTTGTTTTCATCCCTCAGAAGTGTGTGCTCACAGGAGTCCAATGGGTGTGGCCTTTGTGTTCCCAAGAGGTGCAGTCTGTCCTCAGGTCTGCCATCAACACTGCTGCCACCTCAGGTGTACAGGCATGAGCAATGCTGGTGCCGGCCCACCACTGTGGTCGCTGTGGCTTTTGCCTTGCCTCCTCGGGTGGGACTACGTGTGCATGCCTGGTCTGCAAGCCCTGGCTAGTCCCAGCCTCTGCCCTGTCTCTGCAAGTGGGACTGCATGCATGCATCCAGGCTGCAAGCCTTAGCTGGTCCCTCGCCTCCGCCCTGCCCCAATGGGCGGGAATGCTTTCTTGCATCCGGGCTGCAAGCCTTGGATGCCCCTTGGCCTCCACCCAGCCCCTTTGGGCTGGATTGCTTTTGCACACCTGGTTGCAAGCCTGGGCTGGTTCCTGGTCTCTGCCCCACCCCCATGGGTAGGAGTGCATTAACATATCTGGGATGCATGCCTTGGTAGGCTCCGGTCTCTGCCTCGACCCTTTAGGTGGGACTGCTTTGGCAAGGCCCAGTCTGCAAGTCTGGGCAGGTTTCTGGGCTTCAACCTCACCCCTGCGGGTGGGCACTTGAACCACAGCCAAACCTGGATCTTGCCTTCTGCCCCCAAGGACGGGAACACTCTATGACATCCTGCTGCCTCCCACCCTCTGGCAAGCACTCAGCAGAATGGGGGTGGTGTTGTAGCTCAGACCTCAGCACTCAATATTGCATCCCTGACAGTCTCCCTGCTTCTAAGCGACTCTGCTCTGACTATAGCAGGAGAGCTTTCGTTTGGCTGGTGACCTACTTCCCTTTGCTGATAATGCTGGTTCCAGGAAAATATTCACTTTAGATTTGGATAGTGACTCAAACCAGGGGTTAGGATGGCTGACCCTCAAATTGTTTCTCCCTGTGCCTCCTAGATTACACTCTCTTCCTGCCGCTCTAGTCCTCTCATCTCTCCCCATTCCCCAGAGTCCCGGATGAGTGGTTGTGAAAGAGGTTTTCTACATGGTGCCTTTAAGACAAATCCTGGGTCTGAGAAATCTCTTTTTCAAAAACAGTATCCTGAATTGTTTTGCAGCTAAATACTGTCCGTACACCTCTTTTAGGGTCCAGGGCTACAGGCTGGGGCTTTGGTCCTGAGGCCTAGGGCCCTCCCCTCTCCAGTAAAACCCCACAACCACACGTGTCCCTTTGGGCTGCCGCTTACTCGCAGGAGCTGGGAAGCCCTCTTTATGTTTCCACTTTTTCTACCAGTTTCATTGTTTCTTCTTCAATGATCTTTGATTATAGATACCTCTTAGTTTAGCACAAAGTTGATTTTTCCAGATGATTATTCTTAAAATTAAGTTGTAATCCACTTTGGTTCTAGGAGGTGGAAGTTGGAATGTCCACCTACTCCATCACCATCTTGCCGCCAACTCATGACTTCACCATCATTCTTGGGTGGAGTACTTCCCTCTGTGAGGTAACAGCATGGAGAATTTTGCTCCACTCTGTGGAGAGTAGGCCCTGCTGAGAAGTCAATTTCCCTGGCCAGGGAGTAGAAGTCCGGACAGACTAAGGGAGTGACAGTGCCTCAGATTGTGGCAAGAGCGATTCTTGCCACTATCCTATCAATCTGACAGGTGCTTTTCCTTCATTAGAGATTTAATAGAAGTATCCTGCTGGGTGCTGGCTGACTCAGGGCTTCAAGGTCTCACTTGCTCAACTTCTAATAGCTTTACCCTGCTGCGGTTATGGCAAAATCTGGGAGAGAATAAGATCTGTGATTCTAGGGAAAGGTCCACCCCTACCACCTTCCCTGATGTCTGACTGCCACCCCTACTTCAGGAAATATCTAATAGCCACATCATCCTGACTTCACCAGAGACTCTTTTAGTGACAGAACCTACTTAACAGGCAACCAGCAGGCAGAGGCAGCAGGAGGCAGATCTCAGGGTGCCTTGATACTTTTGTTGACTGGCCTTTGGACCAGGTGCTGGTAAAAGCTGGTATTAGTGTGCAACTTGGTCCTTCCCATGCTTACCTAAGCACAGAAGTTGTTGCTACAAACTGTGGATCACTTGTAGCTCCAAACAGGTGAATGAAGGCCAGTCACCGGCAATGTCTTATATTGGCCTGCACTAGGTTTTTTCCCCAAAGGTACAGAACCAACACACCCATTGGTCAGCTTTAGACAACATCAGAGTAAGATCTGTTTAGCTTCATAAGTAGCACATTCAAGGGGAATGCTCATCAGGCACCAAAACCAGCTGAGTTGAATCTGCTTCCTATAGTCAGCACCTGCACAGCAGTTCACATGCTTTGGCTGAGGTAGAGCCTCACAGTCAAGCAGCCTGAGGGTTGATCCCCATGCACAATGGGCCAATGTCAATTAAGACTTATTTACAATAGGAGGGTCCAGATAATACACAAGGAACATTCCTGGAACACACAGCTCAGGTGATCAAGGAGTCTATACAATTGGACCCAACAGAATACCTACTACATAAGGCCAATTCACAAAGACTGGGAATCATAACTGATCTATCTAATTCAAAGAACCAAACAGAAAGAGACAGCTAAAATAAAGAATAAAAATAAACAGGCTCCAAAGTACAGAACAGTAAATATCTCCAGAAAAATAAATAAATGAAATGGAGATAAGCAATTTATCAGATATAGAGTTCAGAGTAATGGTTCTACAAATGCTTAATGAAGAAACTGGAAATTTCAATGAAAATATAGCAAGCATAAAAAAGGACACAGAAACAATAAAAAGGAACCAGTCAGAAAGGAAGTATACAATATCCAACATCAAGAAGACACTGGAATGCCTGACCAGGCACTAGTGCAGTGGGTAGAGCATAGGTTTGGGACATGGAAGACCCAGGCTTAAAACCCTGAGGTTGCTGGCTTGAGCACGGGTTCACCAGCTTGGGCATAAGGTTGCTGGCTTAAGCAAGGGGTTACTCACTCTGCTGTAGCCACCTCCTCCCTGGTCAAGACACATATGAGAGAGCAATCAATAAACAACTAAGGTGCCACAACAAAGAATTGATGCTTCTCATCTCTTTCCCTTCCTGTCTGTCTGTTCCTATCTGTCATTCTCTCTGTCTCTGTCACACACACACAAAAAGATATACTAGGAGGAATATACAGTAGTTTGGATGAAGCAGAGAACTGAATCAATGATTTGGAAGACAGGGTTACAAAAATCACTCCATCAGAGCAGCAAAAAGAAAAAATAATTTTAAAAATTAAGGTACTTTAAGGAATTCTTGGGACAAAATAAAACAACAACATTTTTATCATACGGGTATTGGAAGGACAAGAGAGAGAGAGAGAGCAAGGGGTCAAAAATTTATTTTAAAGAAATAGTGACCAGAAAATTTGCAAACCTGGTGAAATAAAAAGTCACCCAAGTCCTAGAATTGCTAAGAATCCCAAACAAGATAAACCCAAAAAGGCCCACACTAAGTCACATTTTAATTAAAATGGCAAAAAAATTAAAGACAAAGAGAAAGTCTTAAAAACATCAAGAGAAAAGCAGTAGTTATATATAAGAATATTTCCATAAGTCTGTAAGCAGATTTCTCAACAGAAACATCTCAGACCAGAAGGAATTAGCATGAAATATCCAAAGCAAGAACTTACAAGAAAAGCAAGACTACTATATTCAGCAAAGCTATCATTTAAAATTGAAGGAGAAATAAAAGGCTTCCCAGACAAAAAAAAAACTAAAGGAGTTTGTTACCACCAAACCAGTATTTTAAGAAATGTTAAAGGACCTCCTTTAAGAAGGAGAATAATAATACTAATATAGTTAAAAAAATAAAATGGTAATAAATACATATCTATCAAGAATCACTTTAGAGAGGAGACAAGATGGCCACATTATAGGTGAACATTCCACCTCTCACATCCAGAACCAAAGTGGATTACAACTTAATTTTGAGGACAGTCATTTTGAAAGACCAACTTTGGACTAAACTAAGAGAATTCTATAGCCAAAGACCACCCAAGAACCCACACTGAGACTGGTAGGAAAGGTGGAGATGCGGAAAGGGCTATCCCGCTCCCAGGAGTGAGCAGCCACCTGGAGGGACTCTGTGGAGGGGAGAAGTGCCCCGGGAGTTATGGGTTGTGCGTCCTCTGCCCCAGAACTGGAGTCCCAGCCTCGAGCCCTGGATCCTGGAAGTGGTGATCCGACTCTTTTTGGTTGAAAAAGGAGCCTAGATACTGTTTGAGAGGAGACAGAACTCTCAGATCCAGGCTCCTTATTAAAGAGACTGCACGGAGAGCCTCACTCACAGCCACCTGCCCGGAGCTCCGGGAGCAGAAGGCGCTAGAAAGACTGGAGTTGCCTGGGGAGAGTGGTCTCAGAGGCACAGGGGGAGACACTTTGAGGAATGGACAACCTAACCCCTGGGATGAGTCATGCCCCAAGTCTAAAGTGAAAATTTTTCCTTAGAGCTGCAACACCAACAAAGGGAAGAATTTACTCCATTCACTGGAGGTTCTCCTGCCTCAGTTAGAACAAAGAGGGGCTTAGAGGCAGGCAGCATGTTCGGGACACAGGTAGTGAGTGCCAGGGTATGAGCTACACTGCCCTCCACGCTGCTGAGTGCTTACTGGCAGGAGCTCGGGCAGTCTGAATGAGCGCATGGGCCTGCGCATAAAGGCAGAGGCCAAAGCAGCCACCCATGGAGGTCATGGCGGGGGTGATCTGAGTGGTCACGCACGCGCTGGCCTATGGAGGTGGGGGCTGTGGCAGCCACTGCAAAGGTCAGAGCAAGCCCCCAAACCTGCCCACAGCTGAGCCCGGGAGACCGCAAGGTGGTTTGAGCGTGGGCACGCACAGGCCAGCTTGCAGAGCTGGGAGCCGTGGCAGCCACTGTTGAGGTTCAGGCTCATGTGCAATTTCACCTGTTCTTGAAGGCGGAGGGGGCTCAGAGGACAGCGGAGGCAGTTTGAGCAGCTGTATGCAGGCCCGCTCACAGAGGCAGAGGCCGCAGCATCAGCTGAGCTCACGGGCAATTATGCCTTCAGCATGGGCCCGTCCCTGGCAGTGGCTGAGGCCAAAGTTACAGCAGAAGCGGCCTGAGCAGCTGCGGGCCAACATGCCATCAGAGGCAGAGGCTGAGACCATGGTGGCTGCTGTGCAGGTCCGGACTCACATGCCATCATGCCTGCGATGTGGGCCTGCTCTTAGCAGTGGCTGAGGACCAGGTGACAGTGGAAGCAAACTGAATGGGTGCGTGTGGGTTGCCCTGGTGGTGGTGGTGGAAACTGTAGCAAGCCATTGCAAAGGTACAAGCTTGTGAGCAATCCTGCAGATTTAGCCTGACCTTCGCAGTGGCTAGAGCCCAGGCAATCTTGGGGTCCGTGGGAACAGGCAGTGTGAGCCCACCAGGGGTGGCGGAAGCCACGTCAGGCATGGTGGTAGGCTGGCAGCAGCAGTACCCAAGCCCAAACACCTAAGGTGACAACAGGAATGAATAGGGCCCAGCAGACAGACCACACATAGGCAGCACAGAGGTCATAGCCACTGGTCCCTTGAGACCACACTCTTCTGAGTGCTGAAAAAGAAGAAAAATAAAATAAAATAAAATGTCTGGATAGAAAGACATCTGAGGCTAAGGTATAAGCCATATCCAATACCATACTAATTACTTTATTACACTACTGAGCACAACAAGCAGCCAGCAATAAGAGGCAGCAGAAAGCGGGTCTCAGGAGAACCTGAATTTTCAAAGGTACTTCCTTTAGACCAAGAATAGAGAAAAGCAAGCCTAGGAGTGCAGCTGATATTTACAATGGCACTGGGTTCAGCAGAGGCAGCCACAAGATTTGGGTCACCTGTAGCTCCAAAAAATTAGATCACAACCAGTCATAGTCAGTGACCCCCACTGATCTGTGCCAGGCTCTGGCCAGGGAGGTCCTGGGCAGGCACATCCAGTGTCCAGATATGGAGAGCGTCAGTTCAGGAAATAACAACCCTTGTTATAGAGTTTGCTTAAGGAACAGCTCCTCATACCTGACTCAGCTAAGACATAGAAAATGCTGAGGCAAATAGCAAAAAGAATAGTGATAGCAGATAAGCAGGCCACAGCAAATTAAAAACAACAGCTGATGCCAACCCAAGAAGATCTAGAAACAACACAACTGAAAATTGGAGGCAGTCAATACCATCCCTACACTCAGCTAGCTACACAACAACACACCCAAAGGAATAGTCTGTACACAGACAAAATGGGAAGACAAAATAATGCAATTCAAATGAATCAATGAGAGAAACCCCCAGAAAAAGCAATGAGTGAGATGGAAATAACCAAATAACAGGATAGTTCAAAATAATGATTTTTAGGATGCACAAAGATCTTAGAGCAACAATGGAGAGACATAATAAACACCTAAAAAAAGAGATAACAAGTATCAAAAAGGACATTAAAATCATAGAAAAGAACTAGACAGAAATGACAAACACAATATCAGAAATGAAAACTACACTAGAAGCATTTAAAAGCAGGCTGGTTAAAGCAATGAATCGAATCAATGAGTTAGAGGACAAGATAAGCAAAAGCATGAAAGCAGAACAGCAAAAAGAAAAAAGGATCAAAAAGTTTGAGGAAACTCTAAGAGACCTCTGTGACCACTTGAAGAGAAACAATATCCACATAATAGGGGTTCCAGAAAGAGAAGAGAAAGAACAAGGAATAGAAAATCTGTTTGAAAAAATTATAACTAACAATCTCCCTAAATTGACACAGGAAACCCGCATACAGATGACATCAATCTTCTTAACAGAAACATTTGAGGCCAGAGGGAATGGCAAGAGATATTCAAAGTAATGAAGAACAAGAGCAAACAACCAAGACTTCTTTATGTAGCAAGGCTATCATTTAAGATTGAAGGAGAAATAAAAAACTTCCCATACAAACAAAACAAAACAAAACAAAAAACCCTCAAGGAATTCATCAGAACCAAACCAAAGCTGCAGGAAATGTTAAGGGGCCTGCTGTAGACAGAACAAAGTGGGGGGGGGAGCTATTAAGAGAGGAATGTAGATTAAAAGAAAACATGGCAATAAACATTAACATATCAATAATAATCTTAAATGTAAATGGATTAAATGGTCCAATAAAAAGACATAGGGTAGCTAAGTGGATAAGAAAACAGGACCCGTACATATGCTGTCTACAAGAAACCCACCTCAAAACAAAAGATACATGTAGACTGAAAGTAAAGGGATGAAAAAAATATTTCATAAAAATGGAAATGAAAAAACTTAGGGTAGCAATACTTATATCTGACCAAATAGACTTTAAAACAAAGACTATAGTAAGGGATAAAGAAGGGCACTACATAATGATAAAGGGATTAAACCAACAGGAAGATATAACCATTATAAATATCTATGCACCTAATATAGAAACACCTAAATATATAAAAAAGACTTTGATGGACATACAGGGCAAGAGCAACAGTGATACTATAATAGTAGGGGATTTCAATACCCAAGTAGCATCACTGGATAGATTCTCAAGAAAGAAAATTAATAAAGAAACAGCAGAATTAAGAGACACACTGGATGAACTGGATTTAATAGGTATTTTCAGAACCTTTCACCCTAAAACAGCAGAATATACATTCTTTTCAAGTGCTTATGGTACATTCTCTATGATAGACCACATTTTCGGGTGTAAAACGAGTCTCAACAAATTTAAAAAGATTAAAATCATATCAAGCATCTTCTCTGACCACCATGGCATAAAACTAGAAATTAACTACAATAGAAAAACTGAAAAACACTCAAACACTTGGAAACTAAACAACATATTATTAAATAACAAATGGGTCAATAATGAGATTGAGGCAGAAATCAAACCTTTCCTTAAAACAAATGAAAATAAGCACACAACTCAAAATTTATGGTACACGGCAAAAGCAGTTCTGAGAGGGAAGTTCATAGTATTACAGGCATACATTAAGAAGCTAGAAAAAGCTCAAATAAACAACTTAACCCTGCAACTAAAAGAACTAGAAAAAGAACAGCAAGTAAAGCCCTGAGGAAGTAGAAGGAAGGAAATAATAAAGATCAGAGTGGAAATAAATGGCATAGAGGCTAAAAACAATACAGAGGGTCAATGAAACCAAGAGCTGGTTCTTTGAAAAGGTAAACAAGATAGATGAACCCTTAGCCATACTCATCAAGAAGAAAAGAGAAAAGACTCAAATAAATAAAATTAAAAATGAGAGTGGCGAAATAACAATGGACACAGCAGATATACAAAGGATTGTAAGAAAAAACTATGAAAAACTGTATGCCAAAAAAATTACACAACCTAGGTGAAATGAACAAATTCCTTGAAACATATAGTTTTTCAAAAAATCAATCTGGAAGAATGAGAAAACCTAAATAGATCGATTACAAGAAATGAGATTGAAAAAGTTATCAAAATCTCCCAACAGCCTGACCAGGCGGTGGCGCAGTGGATAGAGCATCGGACTGGGATGCGGAAGATCCAGGATCGAGACCCCGAGGTAACCAGCTTGAGCGCGGGCCCATATGGCTTGAGCAAAAGCTCGCCAGCTTGGACCCAAGGTCGCTGGCTCCAGCAAGGTGATGCTCGGTCTGCTGAAGGCCCGCGGTCAATGCACATGTGAGAAAGCAATCAATGAACAACTATGGTGTCACAATGGCAATGAAAAACTGATGATTGATGCTTCTCACCTCTCTCCGTTCCTGTATGTCTGTCCCTATCTATCCCCCCCCTCTCTGTCCCAGTAAAAAAATAAAGAAAGAAAGAAAGAAAAAAAAAAAGTCTCCCAACAAACAAAAGTCCAAGGCCAGATGGCTTCACAGGCAAATTCTACCAATCATTCAAAGAACTAGCTTCTCTCTTTCTCAGGCTATTTTAAAAAAATTCAAGAGGAGGGAATACGTCCAATCTCCTTTTTATTATGTAACCATAATTCTCATTCCAAAACCAGGTAAAGAAACTACAAAGAAAGAAAACTATAGGCCAATATCCCTGATGAACTTAGATGCTAAAATTTTCAACAAAATATTATCAAACTGGATCAAGCAATACATGACAAAAATCACACATCATAATCAAGTGGGATTTATTCTGTGGAAGCAAGGCTGATACAACATTCGCAAATCAATGTGATTAATCACATAAATAAAAGGAAGGAGAAAAACCACATGATAATATCAATAGATGCAGAGAAAGCATTTGCTAAAACCCAGCAAACATTTATTATCAAAACTCTCAGCAAAGCAGAAATATAGGGAATATACCTCAGCATGATAAAGACTATCTATGACAGACCCACAGCCAACATCATACTCAATTGGCAAAAATAAAAGCAACCCCTTAACAGGAACAAGAAGAAGTGCTCCCTTTCACCACTCTTATTCAACATTGTTCTGGAAGTCCTAGCTATAGCAATAAGACAAGAAGAAGAAATAAAAAGCATATAAATTAGAATAGAAGAAGTAAAACTATCATTATTTGCTGATGATATGATACTGTACTTAGAATATTCTAAAGTCACAGTTAAAGAACTACTGTACCTGATAAATGAATTCAGCAAAGTGGGAGGATATAAAATTAATACTCTGAAATCAGAGGCATTTTTATACACCAACAATGACCTGTCTGAAAAAGAAATTAAGAAAACAATACCCTTCATTATTGCAACAACAACAAAAAATAAAGTATCCAGGAGTGAATTTAACCAAAGATAAAGACTTGTACTTGGAAAATTATAAAACATAGATAAAAGAAATCAAGGAGGATACAAACTAGTGGAAGCATTTACCGTGTTCATAGTTAGGAAGAATAAACATCATTAAAATGCCCATATTACCCAAAGCAATTTATAAGTTCAATGCAATTTCTATTAAAACACCAATGACAAACCTCAAAGATATAGAACAAATATTCCAAAAATTAATATGGAACCAAAATAAAACATGAATAGCCTCAGCAATCTTGAAAAAGAAGAATAAAGTGGGTGATATCCACTTTCTCATATTAAGTTATACTACAAAGCTATTGTACACAAAACAGATTGATACTGGCAAAAGAGCAGGCATATAGATCAATGGAACAGAACAGATAACCCAGAAATAAACTGGCATGTTTATAGACAAATTGATATTTGACAAAGGTGGTAATAGCATAAAATGGAGTAAAGACAATCTGTTTAACAAATGGTGTTGGCAAAATTGAACAGCTACCTCCAAAAAAATAAAACTAGACCACCAACTTACACCATTCACAAAAATAAACTCAAAATGGATAAAAGACTTAAATGTAAGTTGTGAAACCATAAGCATCCTAGAGGAAAATGTAGGCAATAAGCTCTCTGAAATCACTCGAAGCAATATATTTGCTGATTTATCTTCATGGGCAAGGTAAATAAAGAACAAATAGGCAAATAGGACTATATAAAACTAAATAGCTTTTGCACAGCTAAAGACAATATGAACAAAATAAAAAAGCAAGCCACACAATGGGAGGACATATTCGACAATATGTCTGATAAGGGGTTAATAACCAAAATTTATAAAGAACTTGTAAAACTCAACACTAGGAAGATAAACAATCCAATCAAAAATGGGCTAAAGAAATTAATAGACACTTCTCCAAAGAGGACATACATATGGCCAATAGGCAGATGAAAAATGTTCAACATCACTAGTCCTTAGAGAAATGCAAATAAAACCACAATGAGATATCACCTCCCACCAGTAAGAATTGTGCTCATTAACAAAACAGCACATAATAAGTGCTGGAGAGGATGTGGAGAAAAGAGGACCCTCCTGCATTGCTGATGGGAATGGATACTGGTGCAACCACTGTAAAAAACAGTATGAAGATTCCTCAAAAAATTAAAAATGGATCTTCCTTTTGACCCAGCCATCCCACTTTTAGGAATATATCCCAAGAACACCACATCAATGATTCAAAAGGAGAAATGCACTCCCATGTCTATGGCAGCATTGTTTACAATACCCAAGATCTAGAAATAGTCCAAGTGTCCATCAGTTGATGAATGGATTAAAAAGCAGTTGTACATATACACAATGGAATACTTGGGGCCATGAAAAAGAAGAAAATATTACATTTTGCGACAACATGGATGGACTTGAAAACTAGTATGTTAAGTAAAAGTAAAATAAACCAGGCAGAGAATAAAAAATATCATATGATCTAACTTATTTGAGAAATTCAATAAACAATATGAACTGAGTAATGGAACAGAGACAGAGGCGAGATCAATGGGTCCAGAGGGATGTGGACAGAGGGAAAGAGGAAGATAAGATGAGATGAGAACAGAAAAGCAAAACCAGGAGGAGGGCATTGTGGGAAGGATGGCAAGGGGTATGTCATGGGGATCAGATTGATGGGGGGATGTATTTTGGGGGACAGTAGAATGTATATACACCCAATAAGTTAAAATAAAATTATAAAATTGTAATAATCACTTTAAATGTGAATAACCTAAATACCATAATCAAAATATATGTTTGCTGAATAGATAAGAAAACAAGACCCATATGAATGCTGTGTACAAGAGAGCTACCTCAGAACAAAAGATACAGACTCACAGTAAAGGTTGAAAAAAGAAATTTATGCAAATGAAGGGGAAAAAAAGCTGGTGTAGCAGTGCTTATATCTGATAAAATAGACTTTAAAACAAAGGCTGTAATAAGACATAAATAAAAAGAATGCTACAAAATGATAAAGGGAGCTATCAAACAACAGAATATAACTCTTGTAAATATTTATGCACCCAACATAGGAACACCTAAAATATGTAAAGAAAATCTTGGTGAACATAAAGTGAGAGATTGACAGCATATAGTTATAGTAGGAGATTTTAACATCCACTGACATTAATGGATTGATCTTATACGCAGAAAATCAACAAGGAGACAGCAGATTTGAATGACACATTTGATCAGCTTAATTTAATTGATATCTTTAGAGCAATTTACCCCAGCCCTTACCGGAAATAGCTTGAATGATTAGAGAATTATCCCAAAGTACAGATATTGCTGGTTTGATCCCTGGTTATGGAACATCAGGAACAGATCTATATGCTTCTCTTTCTTTCTCCTCACCTTCTGCTCTCACTAGAATAGTAAAAAAAAGATATTATTTTAGGAACAAATCAAAAGACATCTTCAAATCAATGAAAATAAGGAGACAACCATCCAAAAAGTATGGAATACTGTGAAAGCAGTCTTAAAAGGGGTATTTATAGCATTACAGGCCTACCTCAAGGAATAAGAAAAATCTCAAATGAACAATTTAACCTTACATTTAGAGTAACTTGAAAAAGAACAAAGCCCAAAGTGAATAGAAGGTAAGAAATAATAAAGAGCAAATATAAACAAACAAACAAACTATAGACTAAAATAATAATACAAAATATCAATGAAACCAAGAGCTGATTTTTTGAAAAGATAAGCAAGTTTGACAGATCTTTAACCCAACTCATCAAGAAAAAAAGAGAGAGGACCTAAATAAATAAAATAAAAGATGAAAGAGAAGAAGTAACAACAGACATCAAAGAAATACAAAATATTGTAAGAAAATATGAAAAGTTATATGTCAACAAATTGGTCAATCTGGATGAAATGGATAAATTTCTAGAAACACAGTCTTCCAGAACTGGAAGAATCAGAGAATCTGAACACAGATTACAGCCAGTGTAATGGAAGCAGTAATCAAAAAACTCCCAATAAAGAGGAGTCCTGGACTGGATGGTTTCACAGTAAATTTTACCAAACATTCAAAGAAGAAGTAACATCTATTCTTCTCAAACAATTCCAAAAATTAAAAAAGAGGAAAAACTCCAAAGCTCATTTTATGAGGCTAGAATTTTTCTAATTCTAAAACCAGATGTAGACACTACAAAGAAAGAAAATTATCAGCCAATATTCCTGATGAATATAGATGCTAAAATCCCTAAAAAAATATCAGCAATCCAGATCCAACAATGCAATCAGAATGTTAAACACCATGATCAAGTGGGATTTATTCTGGGGATGAAAGGTTAATACAACATTCATAAATCAACAAACATGATGCACTACATAAACAAAATGAAAGATAAAAATCACATTAGCATATCAATAGGTTCAGAAAAATATTTGATAAAATTCAGCACCCATTTTTGTTAAAAACACTTAGCAAATTAGGAATAGAGGGAACATACTTTAACATGATAAAGGCCATATATAAAAAACCAACAGCCAGCATCATACTCAATGGGCAAAAACTGAAAAATTTCCCTTAAGATCAGAAAGAAAGCAGAAATGTCCTCTATCACCACTTTTATTCAAAATAGTACTGGAAATCCTAACCACAGCAGTAAGATAATGAGAAGAAATAAAAGGAATCCAAATTGAAAATGAAGAAGTAAATCTGTCATTACTTTCAAATGACATGATCCTGTATAAGAGAACCCTAAAGATTACACCAAAAAACTACTAAAACTGAGAAAGGAATTCAGTCAAGTGGCAGGATACAAAATAAATACCTGAAAATCAGTTGCATTTCTATACACCAGTAATAATCTATCAGAAGGGGAGACCAAGAAAATAGTACCATTTGCAATTGCTTCAAAATTAATAAGATTCCTAGTAATAAATGTACTTGAAAATTGTAAGACACAGAAGAAAAATATTATAGAAGAACAAAGAGCATACAAATAAGTGTAAGTATATAGTGTGTTCATAGATAGGAAGAATTAACATCAGTAATATGTCCTTATTACCCAAAGCACTTCATAGATTTAAAACAATTTCTAAAAAGATTCTAATGGTGTATTTTACAAAACAAAAATAAATATTCCAAAAAGTTATATGAAACCGCAAAAGATCTTGAATATCCACAGCAATTTTGAGAAAGAAGAACAAAGTTGGAGGAATCATGCTACCTGAAATCAAACTATACTACAAGGCCATAGTAACCAAAAGAGCATGGTACTGGCATAAAAACAGACATATAGATCAATGAAAACAACAGAGAAGCCCAGAAATCAACACATACCTATATGGTGATTTAATCGTCACTATACAGTGGGGTAAATAAAGTCTATCAATAAATGATGTTGGGAAAATTGGACAGATATGTGCAAAAAAATAAAACTAGGCCACTTTCTTATATCATACACAAGAATAAACTCAAAAGAATTAAAGACTTAGATAATAGACATAAAACTATAAAAATCCTAGAAGGAAACATTGGCAGTAAAATCTCAGATACTTCTTGTAGCAATATTTTTTAGATATATCTCCTAATGCAAGAGAAATGAGAGAAAAGATAAACAAATGAGAGAAAAGATAAACAAATGGGACTACATTAACCTAAAATTGTTTTGCAGAGCAAAGAAAATCAGCAAGAAATGAAAAGAAAACCCACTGAATGGGAGAACATGTTTGCTGATACATATGATAAGGGATTAATATTCAAAATCTATAAAGAACTTATAAAACTCAACACTAAAAATCAAACAACCCAATTAAAAAATGATCAAAACACCTGAATAGACACTCCTCCAAAGAGGACATACAAATGGCCAATAGATATATGAAAAGATGCTCAACATCATCACTAATCATCCAAGAAATGCAAATTAAAACCGTGATATTACCTCACACCTTTAGAATGGCTATCACCAATAAATCAACAAACAAATGCTGGTGAGGATGTGGAGAAAAAGGAAGCTTAGTTCACTGTTGGTGGGAATGCAGATTGATATAGCCACTATGGTAAGACATATGGAGTTATCTCAAAAAAATTAAAAATGGAACTGCCTTTTGACTGATTGATTCCATTCTGGGAATTTATTGTAAGAATCTCAAATACTAATTTGAAAAGGTATATGCCCCTTATGTTCATTGCAATGATATTTACAACAACCAAGATCTGGAAGCAATCTACATGCCCATTAGTAGATGAGTGGATAAAAACACAGTGGTGCATTTACACAATGGAATTCTATTCAGCTGTAAAAAATAACAAAAACTTTTGTGACATCATGGATGGACCTGAGAAGTTATATGCAAAGTGAAATAAGCCAGTCAGAAAAAGACAAAGTACCATATTTGGAATCTAATGAACAAAATGGATTGACAAGCAATATAAAAACAGACTCAGACTCATGCTTGGATAGCAGGCTGAGAGCTGTCGGGGTGTGGGGTTGTTGGGTGAGGGAAGTGGAGGGAGAGAGCAAGAAAGGATGAGAAAGAGAAATAACTAATGGACATGGAAAGCTGTGTGTTGATTGCTGAGGTGGGAGAAGTTGGAGGAGAGTATGGGGGAGATAGAACAAAAACTTGACTTGGGGAGGTGAACACACAGTATGGTGTATCAAGATGGGTTGTAGAACTGGGAAACTAAAACCGGTATAATTATGTTAACCAGTGTCATTCCAATAAAATTCAATTTTAAAAAAGTAAGAACGAGATTCTATATTATAGGAGGTATAGAAATTAAGGAGCCAATCCCCCCCCCCTCCGGTGAACTGCATTCATGCAATAATCCTAAGCAATTAATTATATGTGATTTGTATCAACCATGATGTTGGCAAGTTGATTTTTATAAGCCAACCCCTAGACCTCTAACATAAATTTGATGAGTTCATTTTACTGTTGGAAAAGAAGGGCGATATTACTTATAATTGACAGAATTGTCATATATTTGTTATCATTAGTATAGAACATTAAAGATATCAGTAATAGTTTCTGAATCAGTGCTTTGTTGCAAAGATGGGTTCTGAGTTCTGACCTTGGGAAGTTTTAACAAAGTGAAATTTATCATAGCTGCTTTGGTTTCCAGACTGGAAACTGTACTGATTGATTAGATGCTCCACATATTTTTGAGAAAATTAAATGTTCTGAGAATTTTAATCTAAAATGTCAGGTCAGACTCTCTACTTCTGTCTTCAAATCTCTTTCTATATTCCCCAAAGTATGTTCCTTTACACAAATAGAGTTCTCTGCTTGGAATTAGATTCTTCTGTGGCAGTGAATACTATGTAGATAAGAATAAATAAAAGAATCCTATTATGTTTGGAATTTCAATGTTAAAATACCCATGAGTTCTGTTTTAGGTATTTTCAATAACCTTCTTTGATTTTTGATAATTAAATATAGTTTTATAAATCCACTACAATGAAATATTTTGTAAAGGGCATCTTAATTAGTATATATAGCTTTATGTTTCTATTATCTCTTTTCCTGGTTTCAAATTTTTCATGTTACAGGAATGACCTACTTAAGTATAAAGTTCTGTTTAACCACAAAATATCATTAATTTTGAAAAAAATATTATAATACTTTGAGTATCATTTAAAATTTTAGAGAGTTATGAAAATGTGGAAGTTACATTTTGAAACTATAGATTCTTCATTAAAGATCTACATGGAAACAATAACACATGCATAATTTTATATTTTTTGCTATATGTCATCTTCTAACATAGAAAAGGCACTTTCCTGTTTTTTTAAAGTTATATTTTCTCATTTTTACAAGTTAATATATGTATTATTAAAAAATTGAGGTTATAAGGAGCAGAGAACACAAAATCATTCATAATTGTAAAAAGTTTACAGTTGATGTGTCTTTGTGAGTCCTTGTGTATGTATACGTACAATTAAGTATACATTTTTATGTGTTGAGACTGTATAGTATGTATCATGATTTTTCACATTATGAATATTTACTAATTCAGAGTCCTAAAATCATGAGTACTTTGATAAGCAAGAAGACATTTAATCAATTCAAACAAAAAAATTTATAATCCTGCCACTTGTGGAGACAAAGACCTTACAAAACATAAAAATGGTAATAGGACTTTGGGTAAAGATGTTGACAGAGTTACATTGAAGTAGTACATTCTCTTAATGCTCAATTTAAAATGAGACATAAAGTAATAAAGTACAATAAGTACAATCTTTCTGAGAGAATTCTAGGTTATTAAAATGTTAACAAGAGAGTGTTTCTTTCAAATTATTTAAAAGTATATTTATACATTACAACCAAAAGAGATATGCTCACACATCAATGAATATACTCAAACTATATTCCTTTCTTTGCATTTCCTTCTAGCCCTCTGCTACCAACCCAATAAACAAGACTTGAAATAGGTTCAGAGCTGGTTTAACAGATTCTTGTCTAAGATAGTTCTTTTCTATTGATTTTAACATGAAGATATTTATAAATTTGTTAATTCACTCTCTACTTTTCCTCATACATTATTACATTAAGACATCTAAAATATTAGATGTTATGAAATAAATAATGGACATTGTCTACAATAAATGTAAAAACTTTACAAGGTACCCATATAGAACTATGGTTTATGCTGTCTTGTAGATATAGAATTAGGCTAGCAAAGCTTTATTTTCTTCACCTTTATTCTTCTTTATTCTACACTATCTAGTGACTAAGTATAAAAATGTGTCTTGCTCCAAGAGATTGATTGAGTATACCCAAAAGATTGTCTTTTCTATCAATCACCAGGACTGTATTTAGAGAGATGTTATTTTACTATATCTGCTTTTAGTCACTTAGGACTTGTTTGTTCTATAAATACATAGTAATAATAACTAATGTGCATATAAAGAACAATGGTTAGACAACCTGTTCTTGTCAAACAATTCCTGTACTTAAAAGCCTTCCCTGTGAACTTTCTTCCCTTTCCTTACTCCTGCCACCCAGGGAACAGTCAGTATTCTTCAAAAGATCAACTTTAGAATCCCTAAGGGAAAAAAAACCCAAAAACATCCTTATAAATTCTCTACTTCTAACATGTGTTGTGTACTTCAAACATCTAGAGAGACTAGATATTTAATAGAACTTGAAAATGTCCAACTATATACACTGTAGCATTGAATAAACTGCACACATGAAACAAGTTATTTTCAGAAGATAAATTTTAACACAAAATTAGTTGACTACAATAGTGAATTCTTTAACATCTAGAAATACTAAACATTGTAAATTTAGATCTCATTTTCCCATTATATTTGCTATGAAAGTACTCAGGTTATGGGACAATGGTTAATCTAACCTCACTATGAAAATACTGGCAAAGAGTTTTTGCATTTTCTTCTCCTTCCCCAGCCCCTGAAACTGGTACACAAACACAATGCACCTCTTAAAGAAGTTGTTTGATCATTCTATTTCCAGAAGATAGTGTTTCACATGAATTTTATGAGTATTTACAAAATGTGTTATATCTATTTTTAATGTAATCTGTGCATTTCTAAATATCCAGAAAAACTGTTTCAAATAATTGCTTACATTTGTGTACTAAATGCCCAGTGATGTTGACTAAACCATCTACATGTGATAATAGTTATATCTGAAAGTATCTTCAAAATAGAAACATTATAGTCTAGAATTCTACTTCTCCCATTCCTTCATTCCACTGCCAACCCAATGGTTGAGAATAGGCATATGTGTCACTTAGATAAAGTTTTACAATTTTATTTTGTGTGTGTGTGTGAAAGAGAGAGAGACAGAGACACAGAGAGGGACAGATAGGAACAGACAGACAGGAAGGGAGAAAGATGAGAAGCATCAATTCTTCATTGTGACACTTTAGTTGTTCATTGCTTTCTCATATGTGCCTTGACCAGGGGGCTACAGCAGACCAACTGACCCCTTGTTCAAACCAGTGACATTGGGCTCAAACTGGTGAGCCTTGCTCAAACCAGCAGAGCCCACACTCAAACTGGCAACCTTGGGGTTTCAAACCTGGGTACTCCACATCCCAGTCCAATGCTCTATTCACTGTGCCATCACCTGGTCAGGCTACAGTTTTATTTCTATAAGGTATTTTTGGAAGACAACCTATCTATGAATTTTAATACAAACTTTACAAAGCATGTGAGTTTATTAACTCTACTTTGGTCATACATTGGTCATCTTTTTAATACCTAAAGACTATATATTATAAAGATTAAGTTGTCCAGTATATACACAATGCATATAGTATAGTAAGTTAAAAAGATCACATAATATGTAAGATGTTGGGCAATTAGAAATTTTTTAGAATACATTAGAAAAATAACTTTCAAAAATAAATAACTTTCATAACATCTCTCTTGCCTCCTTCAGCCCATTAAACAATATACTGTTCAAAGAAGTTAACAATTCTATTTCAAAGACAATATTAATCATTCATATTAAAAAGTTATTTACAAAGTGTACTTTACTATCTCTATTTTTAAATGCATCTTGCACTTCTAAACATCTGAAAAGGTCAGATATTTCAAATTAGAACTTCTCTACTCTTTAGGTAGTATTGTTACATAAAAGTACTTAACTATGGTTCTAACTATTTTAAATATTTCCTCACTTCGTCTCTCTGCTGCCAGCACACTGGACAAGTTGAGACATCTGTAATGCTTAGAGGTAATTGAACAAAATGATTTTCTAAAATTATTTATAGGAGACAAACTTTCCTGTGTATTTCAAAACAAAGTATACAAAATGTGTTAATTTTATTTTTACTAAATCTACTTTCTCACATATTGACAAATTTTACATCTAGTGACTAGATGTTGTAAAATTAGAACTCATTTGTCCATTATATACTCTACATACGCATCAAAATAAAATTCACATACCATACGGAAAAATAGTTAACTGAAACTGTCTATGAAAACACTACCAAATTATTTTTTAAATAATTAGACATTAATTTTTAATGTTTATTTTATTGATTTGAGAGAGAGAAGAAGGAAGAGAAGGGAGAGAAATACAGGAAAATCGATTTGTTCTTGTATGTGCACTGACTGGGTATCAAACCCACAACCTTTATGCCTCAGGAAAATGCTGTAACCAACTGAGCTATCCAGCTAGGGCTAATATATATAAAGCAACTGCAATAGAAAATTTTAGATGTCAAAAACAGGGCAGGAGTTGAACATCAAGATCTTCCCAGAAGCTCCACTCTCCACAATTCAGCTACTGCTGCATATATAAGATGTGTCACACAAACTCCATAGCCCACTGAGACAATCTTAAAGTTCTGAACTCTATTTGCTCCCACCTTTTCACATATCATGGGAAACTGTTATTTAATATGACTAGAGTGTTGTCTGGTCCTGACAGCAAAACATCTTTGTTTCTACTCGGAGCTATTAGATTCACAGTTTTATATAATAATCCATTTGCTAAAATTATTTCCTAGCACACCTTATATTAAAGTTTTATGCTTCTGAGACATGCTTTTTTATATTTTTGTCTCACTGATAACTAATAAAGGTGTAATTATTTTGCTTAATATTTTGTCATCTTAATTGCTGGTGAAAACAAATATCTGACAATCAAAAAGTAGATAGTATACTTTTCCTCACTAGTTGCGACACAGTAAATATGTTTTGGTACCACAAAATTAGTTCTAATAAAATGGTGAAATGAGAATATCACAACAGTATTAATCTTAAACCCAGTTCATTGTGGAGACTTGCACGAAGATGAATCATCAATCTCCTTTTCTTTTTTTGTTGCTATTGTTGCTAATAAACTCATCTTTGAAAATCTAATTCACTAAAGGAAATCTCTGTAGAGATTTATGAAGACTTTGGAATTGTAGCTCTAACCTTTGAAATATAATTGATAACTTCAAAAAGTCTGGTGGTTTAATACCTTGTTCTCTTAAGAAAGTTTAAATTGATGTCTTTGTATTCTAGAAGGTATAGATAATTATGAGATCCTTTTTTAAAACCAAAAGAAATACTTCACAATTTATTTTGTTTGTGTAAAGATATAATAAATTTCACTCCTAGATTCTTTTTAAAATTTTTTATTAATTTTTGTGTTTACATGAATTCAAGTGTCCCACTGAATATAACTCCTTCACCCCCACCTCTGTGTCCCTTTTAGTACCCCCTTTGCCCCCTCACCCTAACAACTCCCTACCCACTTCCCACTAAGATTTGCTGTCCTGTTATCTATATCCCTGTGTTGTGTATATATAGTTTCACTAATCCCTTTACCTTCTCTAATCCCATCCCCTCATCTCTTACTGCTGTCCCTCTGGTCCCTGTGACCCCATCTCTGCCTCTATTTCGTTCCTCAGTTCACTTTATTAGATTCCACATATATGTGAGATCATATGATAATTTTTTTTTCTCTAGCTGGCTTATTCACTTAGCATAATAATCTCCAGGTCCAACCATGCTGTCAAAAAAGGAAAGAAGATTGTTTATCTTCTTTCTTACAGCCATGTAATGTGGACAAGGCCCGCCCCAGGGTGACGACGGAGATGCATGAGACCCAACTCCAGGGTCAAGTTTCAGTGACACAAATCTACTTTATTCAGGAAGTAAACTAGCTTATATACATGGGTTCAGCCAATAGGATGTTATAGTAGGGCAAATGGCCAAAAAAGGTCAGGAGGCTGCCTGGCTGGTGCTGAGTCATTTCCATATAGCGGGCGAGCTCCCTTACTGGATGTTCCTAGGAGGGATTTGGGAGCTGGAGTATTCTCACAGCATTGCATCACTCACGGTTGCTAGGTAAATGCTCTGCGCTCTACCTACAGTGTAGTATTCCATTGTGTTTATGTACCACTGCATTTTAATCCACTGACAGACACTTGGGTCGTTTCCAGATCTTGGCTATTGTAAACAATGCTTCAATAAATATAGGGGTGCATATCTTCTTTTGAACCATTGATTTGGTATTCTTAGGATATATTCCTAAAAGTGAAATATCTGGGTCAAAAGTCAGTTTTATTTTTAATTTTTGAGGAAACCGATACAGTTCTCCATAGTGGCTGCACAAGACTGCATTCCCACCAGCAGTGCAGGAGGGTTCCCTTTTCTTCACACCCTCACCATCACTTATTATGTGTTGTTTTGTTAATGAGCACCATTCTGAGGGGTGTGAGGTGGTATCTCATTGTGGTTTTATTTTGCATTTCTCTGATGATTAGTGACATTGAACACTTTTTCATATGCCTATTGGTCATTTGTATGTCCTCTTTGGAGAATTGTCTATTCATTTATTTTGCCCATTTTTGATTGGATTGTTTATCTTCCTCGTGTTGAGTTTTATAAGTTGTTTATAAATTTTGGTTATTAGCACTTTATCAGATGTATTGTTGAATATGTTCTCCCATTGTGTGGTTTGTCTTTTAATTTTGTTCATATTGTCTTTAGCTGTACAAAAGCATTTTAGTTTGATATAGTCTCATTTGTTTATCCTTACCTGTGGAGATAAATCAGCAAAAATATTGCTATGAGAGATATTGGAAAGTTTACTGCCTATGTTTTCTTCTAAGATGTTTATGGTTTCAGGACTTACATTTAAGTCTTTTATCCATTTTGAGTTTATTTTTGTGAATTGTGCAAGTTGGTGGCCCAGTTTTATTTATTTTTTTGACATGTACCTGTTCAATTTTCCTAATACCATTTATTAGAGACTGTTTTTACTCCATTGTATGCTCTTAAATCCTTGTCAAATATCAATTATCCATAAAGGCGTGGGTTTATTTCTGGGTTTTCTCTTCTGTTCCATTGATCTGTATGCCTGTTCTTATGCCAGTACCAGGCTGTTTTGAGTACAATGACCTTGTAGAATAACTTGATATCAGGAAGTGTGATACCTACAACTTTATTCTTCATTTTCAAAATTGCTGAGGCTATTTGTGTTCTTTTTTGATTTTATATAAATTTTTGGAATATTTGTTCTATATCTTTAAAGTATGCCATTGGTATTTTAATAGAAATTGCATTGAATTGATATATTGCTTTGGGTAATATAGACATTTTAATGATGTTTATTCTTCCTAACCATAAACATTGTATATGCTTCCACTTGTTTGTGTCTTCCTTGATTTCTTTTATCAATGTTTTATAATTTTCCAAGTACAAGTATTTTACCTCCATGATTAAATTTACTCCTTAGTACTTTATTTTTTTGTTGTTGCAATAGTGAAGAAGATTGTTTCTTTAATTTCTCTTTTCGACAGTTTATTGTTGGCTTATAAAAATGCCACTGATTTTTAAAATTTAATTTTATATCCTGCAACCTTGTCAAATTAATTTATTAGGTCTAATAGTTTTTTGACTGAGACTTTAGGGTTTATAATAACAGTATCATGTCATCAACAAATAATGATAGTTTTACTTCTTCTTTTCCAATTTAGAAGCCTTTTATTTTTTTGTCTTGTCTGATTGCTATGGCTAGGACTTCCAAAACTATGTTGAATAAGGTGGTAAAAGTGGGTACCCCTGCCTTGTTCCTTATCTTAAGAAAATTGCTTTTTATTTTTCCCTATTGAGTATGATGTTTGCCATGGGTTTGTTATAGATGGCCTTTATCATGTTGAGATATATTCCCTGTATCCCCACTTTGCTGAGAGTTTTGATCATAAATGGGTGCTGGATTTTATCAAATGCTTTTTTTGCATCTATCGATATTTTCATGTGATTTTTATTCTTCTTTATTTTATGTGATGAATCACATTGATTTATTTGGAAATATTGTACCAGCCTTGCCTCCCCAGAATAAATCCTACTTGATCATGGTGTATGATTTTTTTCATGTATTGCTGAATCTGGTTTGCTAATATTTTGTTGAGAATTTTAGCATCTATGTTCATCAGGGATATTGGCCTATAGTTTTCTTTCTTTGTGTTGTCTTTGCCTGGTTTTTGAATCAGAATCATACTCACCTCATTAAAAGAGTTTGGAAGTCTTCCCTGCTCTTGAATTTTTTAAAATAGACAGGGATAGTTTTCTTTTTTTGTAGTGTCTTTACCTGGTTTTAAAATGAGGATTATGCTTGCTTCATAAAAGGAGCGTGGAAGTCTTTCCTTCTTTCAAATTTTTTGAAATAGCTTAAGAAGGATAGCTGTTAATTCTTCTTTGAATATTTGGTAAAATTCACCTGTGAAATCATCCTGTCCAGTGCGTTTGCTTGCTGGGAGTTTTTTGATAACTGTTTCAATTTCATTTCTTGTTATCAGTCTGTTTAGGTTTTCTGATTCTTCTAGATTGAGTGTTGGAAGATTATCTTTCTAGAAATTTATCCATTTTGCGTAGGATGTCCAATATTTTGGCATACAGACAGATCTTCATAGTATTTTTTTTTATAATCCCTTGTATTTCTGTGGTGTCAGTTGTTTCTTCTCCACTTTCAAATTTTATTTATTTAAGTTCTCTCTCTTTTTTTTTAATGAGTCTGGTTAAAAGTTTATCAATCTTGTTTACCTTTTCAAAACACCAGGTCTTGATTTCATTGATTGTCTGTATTTTTTTTAGCCTCTATGTCAATATTTTATGCTCTGATCTTTATTATTTTCTTCTTTATACTTTCTCTGGGCTTTATTTGTTGTTCTTTTTTTTAGCCTCTATGTCAATATTTTATGCTCTGATCTTTATTATTTTCTTCTTTATACTTTCTCTGGGCTTTATTTGTTGTTCTTTTTTTTCCTATTACATGCAGAATTAAGTTGTTTATTTGAGTTTTTTCTTGCTTCGTGATGTATGCCTGTAAGGCTCTGAACCTCCCTCTCAGTACTGCTTTTGCTGTGTCCCATAAATTTTGAACTGTTATATGTTCATTTCCATTGTTTTCAAGAAAATTTTTGATTTCTTCCTTGATCTTGTTAACCAATTTGTTATTTAATAACATGCTATTTCGCCTTTGTTTGAATGTTTTTCAGTTTTTCTATTGTAGCTGATTTCTAGTTTTGTACCATTGTAATCAAGAAGATGATATTCTTTTAATCTTCTTAAATTTATTGGGACTCGTTTTGTGTTCTTTTATTTTAAATTTATTTAATTAATTTTGTTTACATAGATTCTAGGTAAACCTGACTGCATCCCCCCTTCCCCTATTTCCCTCCACATCTCCATTGCCCCTTTCCCTACAGCACCCTCCCCCCTTCCCTTCAGGCTTATCCCATCCTATTATCCCCTTTCCCTCTGTCCTCTTTTCCTCTGGTCCTTTTGATCTCTCCTCTGTCTCAATTCCTTTCCTCAGTTCCCAAGGTTCCGTAGATTCCTCAAATGAGTGAGGTCATATAATATTTTTCTTTTCAGCCTGGCTTATTTCACTAAACATAATAGTTTCCAGGTCCCTCCATATTGTTGAAAAAGGTAATATTTCCTTCTTTTTCATAGCCCCATAGTATTCCATTATATGTATGTACCACTGCTTTTTAATCCACTCATCCACTGGTGGACACTTGGGCTGTTTCCAGCTATTTGCTACTGTTAACAATGCTGGTATAAACATGAGGGTGCATTTCTTTTTTTCAGTCAGTGATATGGTGTCCTTGGGATATATTCCTATAAGTGAGATAGCTTGGTCAAAGGGCAGTTCCAATTCTAATTTTTTGAGGAATCTCCATACTGTTTTCCACAGTGACTGCACCAGTCTGCATGCCCACCAGCAGTGCAGGAGGGTTCCCCTTTCTCCACATCCTCGCCAGCACCTATAAGGTGTGGTTTTTTTAATGAGCGCCATTCTGACTGATGTGAAGTGGTATCTCATTGTGGTTTTAATTTGCATTTCTCTAATGATTAGTGATGTTGAGCATTTTTTCATATGCCTATTGGCCATCTGTATGTCTTCTTTGGAGAAGTGTCTATTAATTTCTTTTGGCCATTTTTTGATTGGATTGTTTATCTTTCTGGTGTTGAGTTTTATAAGTTCTTTATAAATTTTGGTTATTAATCCTTTATCAGATGTGTTGTCGAATATGTTCTCCCATTGTGTGGTTTGTCTTTTTATTCTGTTCATATTGTCTTTAGCTGTGCAAAAGCTTTTTAGTTTGATGTAGTTCCATTTGTTTATCCTGGTTTTTATTTTATTTGCCTGTGGAGATAAATCAGCAAATATATTGCTTCAATAGATGTCGGAGAGTTTACTGCCTATGTTTTCTTCTAAAATGCTTATGGTTTCACGGCTTACATTTAATTTATTTTATTTTTATTTTATTCACTTTAGAGAGGAGACACAGAGTGAGAGAGAGAGAAAGAGAGAAAGAGAGAAAGGGGGGAGGAGCTGGAAGCATCAACTCCCATATGTGCCTGGACCAGACCAGTGCAGGGTTTTGAACTGGTGACCTCAGTGTTCCCAGGTCGTCGCTTTATCCACTGCGCCACCAAACATTTAAATCCTTTATCCATTTTGAGTTTATTTTTGTGCATGGTGTAAGTTATTGATCTAGTTTCCTTATTTCTGCAGGTAGTTGTCCAGTTTTCCCAAAACCATTTGTTAAAGAGGCTGTCATTACTCCACTGTATGCTCTTACCTCCTTTGTCAAATATCAATTGTCCATAAAGATGTGGGTTTATTTCTGGGTTCTCTGTTCTGTTCCATTGATCTATGTGCCTGTTCTTATGCCAGTACCAAGCTGTTTTGAGTACGATGGCCTTGTAGTATAC
This sequence comes from Rhynchonycteris naso, assembly GCA_037038555.1. NCBI lineage: Eukaryota > Metazoa > Chordata > Mammalia > Chiroptera > Emballonuridae > Rhynchonycteris > Rhynchonycteris naso. The sequence continues at coordinate 49,075,150 of CM072997.1, read as the reverse complement.
CTTGATATCAGGAAGTGTGATGACTCTCACTTTATTCTTCTTTTTCAAGATTGCTGAGGCTATTTGTGGTTTTTTTTTGGTTCTGTATAAATTTTTGGAATATCTGTTCTATATTTTTGAAGTATGTCATTGGTATTTTAATTGGCAATGCATTGAATTTTTAAATTGTTTTGGGTAATATAGACATTTTAATGATGTTTATTCTTCCTAACCATGAACACGGTATATGCTTCCACTTGCTTATGTCTTCCTTGTTTTCTTTTATCAATGTTTTATAATTTTCTGAGTATAAGTCTTTAACCTCATTGATTAAATTTACTCCTAGGTACTTTTTTTTTTTTTTGGTTGCAATAATGAAGGGGATTGTTTCCCTAATTTCTTTTGCTGACAGTTCATTGTTGGTATATAAAAATGCCTCTGATTTCTGAGTATTAATTTTATATCCTGCCACCTTGCTGAATTTGTTTATTAGGTCCAGTAGTTATTTGACTGAGCCATTAGGGTTTTCTATATACAGTATCACATCATCTGCAAATAATGATAATTTTTACTTTTTTTTTCCCTAATTGAATGCCTTTTATTTCTTTGTCTTTTCTGATTGCTGTAGCTAGGACTTCCAGTACTATGTTGAATAAGAAAGATGAAAGGGGACACCTCTGCCTTGTTTCTGATTTTAGGGGAATTGCTTTTAATTTTTGTCCATTGATTATTATGTTAGCTGCGGGTGTGTCATAAGTGGCCTTTATCATGTTGAGGTATTTTCCCTGTATTCCCACTTTGCTAAGAGTTTTGATCATAAATAGGTGCTGGATTTTATCAAATGTTTTTTTACTGCATCTATTGAAATTATCATGTGGTTTTTCTCCTTCCTTTTGTTTATGTGGTGAATCACATTAATTGATTTACAAATGTTGTACCATCCTTGCCTCCCTAGAATAAATCCCACTTGATCATTATGTATATTTTTTTTCATGTATTTTGATTCTGGTTTGTTAATATTTTATTGAAGATCTTAGCATCTAAATTCATCAGGGATATTGGCCTATAATTTTCTTTCTTTGTGTGGTCTTTGCCTGGCTTTGGAATCAGAGTTATGCTCACCTCATAAAAGGAACTTGGTAGTGTTCTTTTCTCTTGAATTTTTTTGAAATAGCTTGAGAAGGATAGGAGTTAGTTCCTCTTTCAATATTTGGTAGAATTTACCAGTTAATCCATCAGGCCCTGAGGTATGTTTTTGGGAGGGGGGAACTTTTTGATAACTGTTTCCATCTCTTTTGTTGTAATCGGTCCGTTTAGCTTTTCTAATTCTTCCAGATTGATTTTTGGAAGATTACATGTTTCAAAGAATTTGTCCATTTCACTTGGTTGTTTAATTTTTTGGCATACAGTTCTTCATAGTATTTTCTTACAATATTTTGTATTTCTGTTGTATTTCTGTTGTGTCAGTTGTTATTTCTCCACTCTTATTTCTAATTTTGTTTATTTGAGTCCTCTCTCTTCTTTTTTTGGTGAGTCTTGTTAAAGGTTCATCGATCTTGTTTACCCTTTCAAAGAACCAGCTCTTGGTTTCATTGATCCTCTGTATTGTTTCTTTAGCCTCTATTTTATTTATTTCCACTCTGATCTTTATTATTTCCTTCCGTCCACTACCTCTGGGCCTTACCTGCTGTTCTTTTTCAAATTCTTTTAGATGAAGGGTTGTGTTGTTTATTTGAGCTTTTTCAAGCTTCTTAAGGATTGCCTATAGTGCTATGAACTTCCCTCTCAGGACTGCTTTAGCTGTGTCTCATAAATTTTGAGTTGTTGTATGTTCATTATCATTTGTTTCTAGGAAGTTTTTATTTCTTCTTTGATTTCATTGTTAATCCATTCATTATTTAATAACGGCCTATTTAGTTCTCATGTGTTTGAGTATTTTTCAGTTTTTCTGTTGTGTTTGATTTCTAGCTTCATGCCATTGTAATCAGAGAAAATGCTTCATATGATGTCAGTCTTCTTAAATTTGTTGAGACTGCTTTTATGTCCTAATATATATGATCTATCCTAGAAAATGTACCATGAGCACTTGAAAATAATGTATATTCTGTTGCTTTGGGGTGAAATGTTCTGAAGATATCTATTAAATCCAGTTGATCTACTGTGTCCTTTAAGGTTGCTGATTCTTTGTTAATTTTCTCTCTTGAGTATCTCTCTAGTGATGTTAGTGGGGTTTTGAAATCTCCTACTATTATAGTATTGCTGTTGATCTTGCCCTTTATATCCATCTAAGTTTGCATTATATATATTAGGTGCTGCTATATTAGGTGCATAAATATTTATGATAGTTATATCTTCATGTTGGATTGCTCCCTTTATCACTATATAGTGACCTTCTTTATCTCTTACTATGGCATTGGTTTTTAAGTCATTTTGTCAGATATAAGTATTGCAACCCTGGCTTCTTTTTTATTTTCATTTGCATTAAAAATTTTTTTCACTCTTTTACCTTTAGTTTATGTGCATCTTTTGTTTTAAGGTGTGTCTCTTGTAGACATCATATGTCTGTATGGGTCCTGTATTTTTATCCATGCAGATATCCTATGTCTTTTGATTAAATCATTTAATCCATTTACATTTTAGGTTATTATTGATATATAGTAGTTTATTGTCATTTTATATTTTAAAGGTGTATTCCTCTTTTGCTCTATTTTTTTCCCACTTTGATCTGTTCACAACAGGCCCCTTAACATTTCCTGCAGTATTGGTTTTGTTGTAATGAATTCCTTGAGTTTTTTTTTTTTTTTGTCTGAGAATCTCTTTATTTCTCCTTCAATTTGAAATGATAGCCTTGCTGGATAAAGTAGTCATGGTTGTAGGCTCTTGTTCTGCATTACTTTGAATATTTCTTGCCATTCCCTTCTAGCTTCAAGTGTTTCTGTTGAGAAGTCTGATGTCATCCTTATTGGTGCTCCTTTGTAGGTGATAGCCTTTTATTCTCTAGCAGCTTTTAATATTTTCTTTTTATCACCTAGCTTTGGTATTTTAATTATGATGTGTCTTGGTATAGGTTTCTTTGGGTTTCTCTTTAATGGAGATCTCTGTGCTTCTTGAATTTGTGAGACCCTTCCTTGCATGAATTTAGGGAATTTTTCAGCTATGATTTGATTGAACAAAGTTTCTATCCCTGTTCTTTCTTTTCTTCTTCAGGAACCCTTATTATTCAGATGTTATTTCTCTTCATGTTGTCATAGAGCTCTCTTAGAGTTTCCTCACATTTTTTGAGTCTCCGTTCTTTTTTCTGTTCTGCTTCCATGCTTTTGTTCATCTTGTCTTCCAATTCTCTGATTAAATCCTCAGCTTCATCCATCCTGCTTTTAATTTCTTCCATTGTGGTCTTCATTTCTGATATTGTATTTGTCATCTCTGACTGATTCTTTTTTAATATTTCAATGTCCTTTTTTATACTTGCTATTCCTTTATTTAGGTGTTTATAATGACCATTCATTGTTGTTCTAAGATCTGTAAGCATCCTAACAATCATCATTCTAAATTCTGAATCTGGAAGTTTGGTTATTTCCATATCGCTCAGTTCATTTCCTGGAGGATTCTCTTGTGGTTTCATTTAAATTGCACTCTTTTGTCTTCTCATTATGTTTGTTTTTGGTTGGGTGTAATGTTTGTAGAGCTGGTTGAGTCTAGGCTTGGTGTTGTCTGCCTCCAATTTTGAGTTGTGTTATTTCTAGGTCTTCTTTGGTTGGCTGTTGTTTTTAATACACTGTGGAATTTGGCTTTTTTAATAAAGCCCCTTTGAAGTCTTGATTTGTTTGTTTTCTTCTCAGTTTTCTTAACTTGGTGGTAGTCTTGTTTATTGATCTCAGCAGGGGGCTTATTTGAAACTGTATCCAGGAATGTGGTCGGTGTAACCTGAGACTCTGAAGACCTGATCTGCCAGTTACTCTCTCTGGGGGCGGGGTGCTTTCTCTGCTTCAATAGAGGGAGGTGTATCTCAGGTCTCCATGGAGACCTGAGTTACTTCCCCTCCTCCCCACTTCTTGTTTTCAGCTGTCTTTTTGTGCTGATTGGAGCTGGAGAGATATCTTGAGAAAGTTGACTGGGAACCACTTTAATCTTGTGTTATGTGGAAGGATCAACCCCTCCCCTAGCTATGGCCACCTCCAGCACCTCCCCCAGGTATGACTGCTTCCAGCACTGGATAAGTCTGCTGCTCAGGTCCTCCCATACATTCCTCTGTTTGTCACCAGCTGTCTCTCTCTGCCCCTTTTCTTTTGGAAAACAAGCCAGCTTTTTCAACATACCTTGTTCCCAGGTCCCCAGACAATTGACTGTGAGTAATATTTTCTACTCTTTTCCTTGGATTGAGAGCCTTTCTGGGCTCTCAGCCTCATCCCCCTCCTTTGTTTCTGTAAGCAGGGGAGGCTCACCCCTCCTCGGTACTCCCCACCAGGCTTGGTGTGGCTTCTTCTTTGCTCCTTAGATTTTGAGAGCAGTTCTTGCAGTCCAGAGTTGGTTTTTCACACTGTGTAAAGCCAGAAGCCAAGGCCACCATCACAGCAGCCTGACCCGTGCAGGTTCACATTGGATTCGAACAGATCGTAATGAAACACAGGAGCCACGAACTGTGAGCCATCAACTTTAATTCTAGCTTGCACCCAGCGGGCAAGCAAAAAAACACACTGGGCTCCAAAACCCACACATTCAGTGCTCACAAAGCTACTGACTTATCTGAGTTTCCTAGAATCAAAGGCTTCTAGCTCACCAGACTTATACACCTCTGTTCCCCATCTCCTCCAGTACAAACTCTGCTTAAACTGGCTTCTCCCTCAGCACTGTGCCATCTTGGCTGCTTCTCCTGGCCTTCACATGGCCTTAATCTGCTCTCCTCTCTTCTAATACTTGGTTCCTCAGGAACTCAGGAACCAAGAGAGAGAGATCAAGCTACTGGTCTCTCCCACTTTATACTGTAGGATCAAAACCTTTAATCCAATTATACAAACAAGGAAGTCTCTGTATAATGGGATTCCTCAAGATAGTGCACCACCCTATGTCATCCAATCAGTCAAGGGTGTGGAGAAGAGCTTACTCTTTAAACTAAGCCTTAGGCTATAACAACCCGACCTGCTTATATTACAGCCTTCCCCCCACACCAATTCCAAGCATAAGGGCAAATAATATCACCGGGGTGATGGGCTTCCATGTGGGCAGCGCCATCTTTAACAAAGTGAGCATATTATATTTTATTTTCCCAACACACTGGTTGTCCTAAATTAATTTGTAATCCAGTTTGGTGGTGTGAGCTGGGAGTCTGCGTCTGCCTACTCCACTGCAATCTTGTGTCTCCCTTGTTTTGTGTTCTAACAAGTAGTCTATCCTAGAGAATGTACCATGAGCACTTGAAAAGAATGTATATATTATGCTTTGTGGTGAAAGGTTCTGAAGTTATCTATTAAATTCAGTTGATCTAGTGTGTTCCTTAATTCTGTTGTTTCTTTGTTAATTTTCTGTTTGGAGGATCTATCCATTTATGTTAGTAAGACAGGGGTTGGGAGCCTTTTTGTCTGAGAGAGCCATGAACATTTATATTTTAAAATTAATTTAAAATATAATTAATTCCGTGAGAGCCATACAATATGTTTAACACTAAATACAAGTAAACATGTGCATTTTATGTAAGACCAACTCTTTTAAAGTACAATAAGTCTCTGAATTCTTTTTAATAACGTTGTTATGGTGTTGCTAACTAGTGATGAACAAAGTACTTCTTACCATTAATGTGACTTCTGGTGCTGCATGGTTTTGCTGATGGCTTTATAGTCTGGTTGATACATGGTGAGGTTAAGCTTCATGCAGGCATTGAGACTTCCATCCGTTAAATGTGATCGTAGGTTGGTCTTAATGTTCTTTAGATGTGAGAAAGACTGCTCACATGCATATGTAGAGCCAAACATTGTCAGTACAGCAATACTCACATGCTGCAGTGTGTGGTATGTGACGGGAAGCGCGTTCCAAGTTTTGACAATCAGTCGATCCGTGGATTGAGGTTTTTTCATTTCTCCCCACTTGTGTTGACTCACCAACTCTGCTTGCTGTTGTGCAAGAGTTTCCTAATCTTCATTCAGTGACTTGAACTTATTCACCCATATGTCAGAGGCCTTCAGGTCAGCAGCTTATAGCTCAAAATCTCTGACAGAAACAACGGGAATGTAACTCAGGTTGGCACTGTCGACTGCACACTCGTGTGGATGGGTGATGAATTGAAAAAGACAAGTGCGCTCACAAAATTATCCAAAGCACACTTTGAATGACTGCAGGAGATTAGATGTGAAGCCTGCTAACTGCTAGAGATCAAGATGTTGAGCAGGATCAGTTGCTGTGCATGCATCTTTAAACTCTCCCAATTTTTCCAAGTGTAGTAAATGACCTGTTTTAATGTCAGTGATGAAGGGTTCCAGCTTGTTTTCAAGTGCAAACACTGCTTGTTGAAGGGATAAGACTGTATTTCCAATGCTTTGCATTTTCACATTGAGCTGGTTCAGATGTTCAGTCATGTCCATGAGATAGTAGAACTTCAGGAGCGACTCAGTGTTAGCTAACTCAGGATGCTTAATGTTTTTTATTTAAAGAAAAGTCCAAATTTTACTCAGACAAGCCACAAAATGGCTGAGCAATTTTCCTCTTGACAACCAACACACATTACTGTGCAGAAGCAGACCAGGATAATTATTCCCAACTTTATCCAGCAGTGTTTTAAACTGGTGATCATTTAAAGCTCATGCAACAATAAAGTTGGCCACTCGAATGACCAGTGACATTACCTCACCAAGCTGATTGCCACACATCTGAGCACAAAGCACCTCCTGATGTAGGATGCAGTAAAAACTTAGAATAGGTCTTTTTTCATGTTCATGAAGAAGTGCTACGAATCCTCTGTTTTTCCCCACCATGCACGGAGCACCATCAGTACACACCGAAATAAGAAATAAGTTTATCCATCAGTAGATTTTTTTCTTTAGCAAACTCAGTGAAAAACTTGAATAAATCTTCCCCTCTTGTTGTTTTTTTCATAGGCAAAACAGCAAGACTTTCCTCACATAATGTGTCACTGACGGAATACCTTGCAATCACGCTGAACTGGGATAAATGGCTTACGTCTGTTAATTCATCCAAAGCAAGAGAAAAGAATGTGCTGCATTTATGTCCTTTACTAGTGTTGCCTCAATTTGACTTGCCATTATGATAGTACGATCATGAAAATTTATAGCCAACAGAGGCATGTCTTTTATTCGTTTGATTATCTTGTCTTTATCCAAAAAGTCATCAAAAAGTTCATTAGCAACATGAAGCATGAATGTTTTGGCATACTCCCCATCTGTGAATGGCTTTCGGTTTCTCACAATTGCTAAAGCACCAGCAAAGCTAGCCAAATTTCAAACTTCTTGTTGGGTCCAAACAGGGAGTTGCTGCTGACTAGCTTGCACTCTGCACAGTAGCTCTTGACATGCTTTCTTCCTGCTGTCCCCTGCTGGATATTTTGATGTCAATGTATTATGGCGTGTGTGTGTCAAAGTGCTGCTTTATATTTGACTGTTTCATCGATGCAATTTTATCATTGCATATTACATACACTGCAGAACCTGCTCTCTCCACAAAGGCAAATTCCTCTGTCCATTCCTGCTGAAAAGTATGATATTCCTAATCTTTTTTTCTTTGAGCCGTCTTCTTGGTCAAAAGTGTTTTTGCAATTAGCTAGCTGACTTTTTGATTAAAAGGAGGAAAGTTAACTTTCTGACCTCATAACAACTCATGTACATTACACATTATCTAATAAAAATTTGGTGTTGTCCCGGAGGACAGCTGTGATTGGCTCCAGCCACCTGCTACCATGAACATGAGTGGTAGGAAATGAATGGATTGTAATACATGAGAATGTTTTATATTTTTAACGTTAGTATTTTTTTTATTAAAGATTTGTCTGCAAGCCAGATGCAGCCATCAAAAGAACCACATCTGGCTCATGAGCCATAGGTTCCCATCTCTTGTAGTAGAGTTTTAAAATTCTCTACTTTTATAGTATTGTTGTTGATCTCGCCCTTTATGTTCATAAATATCTGCTTTATATATCATATTTAGGTGCTCCTATATTAGGTGCCTAAATATTTACAATGGATATATCCCGTAGAGTTTCTCTCTTTGTCATTATGTAGTGACCTTTTTTGTCCATTACTATAGGCTTGTTTTAAAGTCTATTTTGTCAGATTAAAGTATTGCTACCCCAGCTTTTTTTTTCATTTCCATTTGTGTGAAATGCTTTAATCCACTCCTTCATTTTATTCTATGTGTATCTTTTGTTCTGAGGTGGGTCTCTTATAGACAGCATATGTATGGGTCCTGTTTTCTTATCCACACAGCTACCCTATGTCTTTTGATTGCAGCACTTAGTCCATTTACATTTAAGGTTATTTTTTATATGCAGTTGTTTATTGACATTTTATTCTTTAAATCTACAATTCTCTCTTTCTCAAAATTTTTTTTCCTTTGCTCTTTTTACCACAGGCCCCTTAATATTTCTTGTGGTATTGGTTTTGTTGTAATGAATTACTTGAATAATTTGTCTGGGAAGCTTTTTATTTCTTCTTCAATTTTAAACAATAGCTTTGCTGGATACAGAAATCTTTTTTGTAGGTTCTTGCTTTGCATCACCTTTGAATATTTCTTGCCAATTTGTTTTGGCCTCAAGTGTTTCTCTTGAGAAGTTGGATATTATACTCATGGGGGCTCTTGTATAGGTAATTAACTACTTTTCTCTTGCAGCTTTTAGTATTCTTTCTTTGTCTCTTAACTTTGACACTTTAATTATGATGTGTTTTGCTCTAGGCCTTCTTAGGTTTCTCTTAAAGAAACTCTCTGTGCTTCTTGAAGTTGTGTGACTTTTTCCTTCATCAATTTAGTAAAATTTTCAGCTATAATTTCTTCATACAGGTTCACTATTTCTTGTTTGTTCTTTTCTTCTACAGAAAACCTTGTGATGCAGATGTTGTTTCTCTTTATGTTGTCACAAAGCTGTCTGAGATTATCCTCAGACTTTTTGAACCTCTTTACTTTTCTCTGCTCTGCTTCCATACTTTCATTTATCTTGTTTTCTAAATCACTGATTTGATCTTCTGCTTCATCCAGCCTGCCACTGTTTCCTTCTAGTGCAGTCTTTATTTCTGATATTGTGTTTGTCATTTCTGACTGAATATTATTTATGATTTCAATGTCCTTTCTTTATATATATATTTTATTATTATTAATTCTAATGGGGTGACACCAATAAATCAGGGTACATATGTACAATGAAAACATCTCCAGGTTATCTTATCATTCAATTGTGTTCCATACCCGTCACCAAAAGTCAAATTGTCCTCTGTCACCTTCTATCTGGTTTTCCCTGTGTCCTTCCCCTCCTCCCTATCCCACTCTTCCCTCCCTCCCCCCATCCCATAACCACCACTCTCTTGTCCATGTCTCATAAGTGTCCGTCAGAAGACGAGTGGATTAAAAAGCTATGGTACATATATACTATGGAATACTACTCAGCCATAAGAAATGATGACATCGGATCACTTATAACAAAATGGATGGACCTTGATAACATTATACGGAGCTAAATAAGTAAATCAGAATAAAAAGAAAAACTGAGAACAGTATGATTTCATACATAGGTGGGACATAAAAGTGAGAATATGAGACATGGTCAATGTCCTTTTTGATGCCTGCTATGTCTTTATTTAGTGCTCATTATGTTCACCCATTGTTGCTCTAAGATCCTTGAACATTCTAAAAATCATTGTTTTAAACTCTGCAACTGGTATTTTGGTTACTTCCATCTCACTCAGTTCTTTCTCTGGGGATTTCTATTGTTGATTCATTTGGGTCACATTTCTCTGTCTGCCCATTTTGTCTGTGTATCAGGTAGCACTGTCTGACTTTGAAATTTTTGTGTGGTCTTTAGAAGAAGATGGGCTTAGTGGTACTTTCCTCCCGGCCACTTGTTATTCTTGTTCTAGCAATGTTTCTTGAGGGTAGTATTTTCCCTCTTGCTGTATTTGAGTATTAGATGTAGTTGGTCTTTTTATGGCTACGTTTATTTCTTCAGGCTGACTGGCTCTAAGGGTCAACCCTGATTATGTGTACTACACACAGTGCAATGTCTGTCCTATTGGGTTTATTTATTCTCCACAGTGTCTTGTGCCTGCTAGACTTCACCTTTGTGTGTACTGCTTGTGTATAGTTGAGTCCAGTTTTGGTGCTGCCTGCCACCCACTACCAGTAGTGTTGACTCTAGCTCTTGTTGGGTTGGTGTGAGCTGTTGTTTGTAACCGGCTGTGGGCTACCAGTCTGCAGCTACTGCACTTTTTGCTGTCTGTGTCTGCATTTTCTGTGTCTGGATACTGTGGGAGGGGCCAACCTTTGCATAAGGATCAGCTTTCTTCTGCTTAGAGATGACAACAACTCCATAAAAACCCCAAGCTCTGTAAAATTTCTTTCTACTTTTCAGCTGCTCCTCCTCCTCTTGCAGCTGCCTGGTCTTCCCATAGAGTCTTCTATAATCATACTAGAAGTGTAGTGTGGGTTCAGATTGGCCTCACCCAACCAACCCTTCTACAGGTTGCATGCTTGGTGGGTTAGGGAAGTTGAGGTTGTGAATACGTTTGTGGGACTGCCTACTTCAGGAGTCTTTAGGTCTGGAGCTCAGTTTAGGGAATGTGGCCCCTACTCCAGTGCTTGATCCTTTAGCCACTGCTTGATACTCAAATTTTATTTCTCCCCAACAAGGTTAGCAGCAGGTTCAAATTGAATGTGGCCAACAGTTCCCTCTGTAGAAGATTTTTCTAAAAGGCACATGCAACTATGTCACTGTATTTTTCAATAATTTAAATTTCTTAGGATACTCTCTGTCATATTCATACGTTCAAGTGTCTCTTTAATATTCCATTTTGATTCATCCCCCAGATACCTTCATACAAACTGATCTATCACTTTTTCCTGTAAACCTGTCTTCCATCTGTTATTTTTGATGACACCACAATTAATCCACATTCAAATATGTTTGTTGTTCTTTATTATTGTTTCATAAGGATATAATACTGTAACAACAAACTCCAAAGTCCATAATTACTCAAAAATAATAAAAATTTATCAACCTATTTCAAATAGGCAGAACCATATCTTCCAAGAAATGGTTTAGAAACCAGTTACCTTTCATCTCAGGATGTCGTCATCTATTACGAGAAGGGGGTAAAAAAGTGCTCAAAGGATCAGGCACAGTAGGGTTGACCTGGAATAGGACAAGTCACCACTGCTCATATCATCAACTAGAGTTTTGTAACATTGTTGCTCCAAAGTCATGCAGCCCAGCTAAGTGCCCAGGAAGAAGAGGGAGTAGGTTTGTGAAAAGCTGGTTAAAATTCTTTGCCATATTTCACCATAATCACCACTCTACTCATTAACAACCTTTCACTCACATCAATTTTCTTTCTTAAATTTATTAATTATGTCTCTCTCTAGTCTTACATCTACTGTCTATCATTATTTCTTTCTAAAACTGGAACAATAGTCTCCTAAACCAAACAGTACAAAATAAACTTTTTATTAAGCATAGTCTTCTCCAGAAAGTTATCCCTGAACCATAAAACTCAGCTAAATGTACCTCTCTCTCTGTCTCCAAAGCACTGTAGGCATGTTTTTATGATGTAATATACAGTACTATGATTAAAATATTTATAAATCTTCATGCTACTTACTGCTCTATAAAATCTTCAAGGAGATTGATTTATTTTATTTTTCTATTTTTATTTTGAAGAGAGAGAGAAAGGGAGAGTGAGCAAGTGAGCAAGAGTAAGAGAGAGAAAGAAACATGTATTTGTTATTCCCCTTGTTTATGCATTCATTGGTTGATTTTTGTATGTGCACTGACTGGGGATCAAACCTGCAATCATGGTGTATTAGGACAATGCTCTAACTAACTGAGCTACCAGTCCAGTGCCCAAGCAGACCGATTGTTTAAAAATTTTCAGTGTCTTCAATGCCTTGTATAATTTTTGCATAGATAATATGTAGTGCTTATTTTAATGGGGAAAGAATGAATGGGTTGCTCTGATGACATTACTACCACTGTGAGGGGCAAGAAAGAAAAAAAGGAGTTCTTTTTAAAATAGGCAGTTGCAGGATGTTGATTTGTATTCTCAGTAAACTCTTCAGTTCTTGTCTTTTGTCTTTTGTCTCTGACCTACCTGTTTTGTTTTGTTGTTTTTTTTTCTAAGCATTCATTGACCTTTTCCTTACCTACCAGACCAAGGAATTTTTTTTAGTTTCCAAGAAAAAAACTCTGATGATATTTTTCTCCACTGTCTTTGTTTGAATCATTCCCAGGTCCTTAATCTTGAGTAATATGATGTCTACAAATTTTTAATTAAAATATTTCAAAATGGATGTTGTGTTCTGAGTTATGTGTTAGGTGCTTTAAGTTAGTCTCTAGGGGAATTCAGTTGAACTCATCAGAATAATCACTCTAGATGTAATCAACTAATTTTCAATCAGACTGAGAGGCTATTCAACAAGTGCTTCAACTATCTCTACCTCCCATCACTATTAGAGATGTGTACATGTTTGTAATGAATGTTAAAAATAGGTTTTCATTGCTAAAGGGAGTGACTTGTTAATTAGTAGAATGGATATTAGAATTAAATCTTATTTATGAAGTTAGTAGATGGCTAAAATATTGTGTGTGTTTGTGTGTGTGTGTGTTTGGGGGGGTTCACTTCTTTTCTTATATAGAAGAGTATAAAAACTGTCATGTCCTGTAACCTGTATTGTTCCTATAATCCTGCTTCTAATGGGAAGGTTTCTTCATCCTTTACTTACTGTTGGCTGATATTAGAATATTGTCACATTTGCCTCAGGTCTATGCAAGGCATTTTTTTTTTTTTTTTTACAGGGACAGAGAGAGAGTCAGAGAGAGGGATAGATAGGGACAGACAAACAGGGACGAAGAGAGATGAGAAGCATCAATCATTAGTTTTTCGTTGCCATTGCAACACCTTAATTGTTCATTGATTACATTCTCACATGTGCCTTGACTGCAGGCCTTCAGCAGACAGAGCAACCCCTTGCTGGAGCCAGCGATCTTGAGTCCAAGCTGACGAGCTTTTGCTCAAGCCATATGGGCCTGCGCTCAAGCTGACGAGCTCAGGGTCTCGAACTTGGGTTTTCCTCATCCCAGTCCGATGCTCTATCCACTGTACCGCCACCTGGTCAGTCTATACAAGGCATTTAAAATATTTTTTTAATGTTTATTTTATTGATGAGAGAGAGAGAGAGAGAAGAACACCAATCTATTTCTGTATGTGCCCTGATCAGAAATCAAACCAGCAACCGCTGTACTTTGGGACAATGCTCTCACCAACCAAGCTTTCTGGCCAAGGCTATGCAAGGCATTTTTAGAGGATAAAAAGAGACAGGAAGCTGAAACGTCTTCATGATTTTAGTGTATGGCTTCTTGTGTGTATGTGTCCTAGTTGTCAATAAATGGTGGCATATGTGACAAAATTTGAGCTGACATTTGCTTCTATTTTGGGGGAACAGTCAATTCCCAACTATTTCTATTTGGATGTGTATATACAAATTAAAGGAGACCACTTCACTACACTAGGTATTTGAAATTCTAAACTCAAGACTTAAATTTTTTCCTTTGTTTGTTTCTTATTTGTCAACCTTATATAAAGTAATTAGGAAGAATTTCTAGCACCTTGCATCCTGAGGAAGAGCTAGAGAATACAGGGGGTCCTCAGGTTATGACTGTCTGAACAGATGATGTTTCAAGTTTACAATACTCACTCCCATAAAAACTTTAAAAAATTGAGACATGAATGTTTCAGCTTATGCCATTAGCATCCTACTTACAGACTATGTGGGCAAATTAGTTTGGTTGTATGCAATAAAAGAATATGCAGTAACGTGGCATATGAGGGAGGGAGTTGTAGTCCCCATGTATGCTTATTTACATCATTTTGAACTGTTGAAAGTGCAAATGTTCCGTTTGTGTTAGGCTAGGGTATGTTTCAGTTTGCACCAAAATTTAGGTTACTTCACTGTTGTAGGAACAGAATTATGTCTTAATCTGAGGACCCCTGTATAAGGAAATATCAAGAATAAAAATTATTGCTTAATAATGTAAAGGTATAATCCCAAGATAAATATTTGCCAATTTAAATCTTACAAAGTCATTCCGCTATACAGTGTGTCCGTAAAGTCATGGTGCACTTTTGACTGGTCAAAAGTCAAAAGTGCACCATGACTTTACGGACACACTGTATTATCTGTCAAGTAAAAATATTTTAACTCTTTCTTATAAGAATAAATTCAAAGAAGCAATAACTTTATTTTTAAATTCAGTGAGAGGAGGGCAGGCAGAGACGGACTACCACATGCATCCAACCAAGATCCATCCAGCAATCCCACTAGGGGTGGATGCTCTATACATCTGGGGTATTGCTACATTGCTCAGAAACCGAGCACTTCTTAACACCTGAGGTTGAGGCCATGGAGCTATCCTCAGTGCCTAGAGCCAACTTGCTCCAATCGAGCTGTGGCTGCAGGAGGGCGAGAGAGAGAGAGAGAGATATTAGTGACAGGGGAAGCAGTGAAAAAGCGAATGGGTATCTCACCTGTGTGCCCTGCACCCACTAGGCTGACACTCTACCATGGAGCCAATTGGCCAGGGAAAGAATAATATCTTATTACAATTTTCAACCTCTACTAATTCTTGTTCTTAACAATTGAATGTCTAAATTTCTCTAATAGGTATGTTTAGAATCAGGAAATTAATTTATGAGGGACTCTCTAATTTATTCCCTCAGCATTCTGAGAAGCATACTATGACAAAGTTCTCAGACCTATGTTTCAGGTTTATGAACTGCAAGCATTATGGCAGCTATTGGAATCCTTTACACATTCACATTGCCTGCTTGGTCCCTGTAGACATTTGCAATATCATATTTTCTCTGGAAAGTTACCAGGCATTTTAAATATATTGCAGTAATTTTAATTGTAAAATATTACTCATTTTTAATTTAAAATAAATAGTGCACTTAAACAACATAGGGTAAAAGTTTAGATTGGGCAGTTACTGCCATTTAGGCACATGTATATCTATTTCAGAGAATTCTTTTCCATACTATTCTCAGAATGAAGAAATGTTTTCTACACATTGAACTTCCCATCTGGGAATCCCATATACCCTACCAGGCAACACAATGTATATTTTTTTCCCCATTATCACTGTTTTAATCTTGTAAGCAATATTCTGTTATGTAGTATTGGCAGTTCTTTTCTAATATAGCAGAAGGTCATGGTATTTGTTACTCCCTTTAAAATTTAATATATAAACTGAGCAACCTCCTGCTGCTGTTGGCATAGATTTAGATTTTTTTTCATGCTTATTTCTGTTATATGTACTGCTAATACACAAGGGATAAGAAAAGATTCAATTTCCTCATCTGTCAAGTGATGGCGATGGTATTTGGTGATTTCAAAGGTCTTTCAAAATCTAAAATTTTATGATTTTAATAATGTAAATTTAAACCACATTAGTAAGAATAGTTTTTCTTAGCCTAGTCTGTGGAAAAATATTTTTTGTAAATGGCCTACTTTGCTTAGAAACAATTCCGTAAACATTTTTTCTTACTCAAATTTACTTAAAGTGTGTTAAACTAACTCACCAACCCTGAAACTGCATTGCTTTATATAATATTTAAATAGTATTTATATCCATAACTGACTTTCCTTACTATTAAGTAAGCCCCTTGAAATATAATTTGTGTCTAATTCACCTTCAGTTCTTATAGTATATTGTCTTTAATAAATAGATGTTGTAAAGCCAGTAGTCGAGGCCACTATCACAGCAGCCTGACCCACGCAGGTTCGCATTGGATTCGAACAGTCGGTAATAAAAGAACGGAGCCAAGAACTGGTGAGCCATCAGCTTTAATTCTAGCTTGCACCCGGCGGGCAAGCAAAAATACACACTGGGCTCCAAAACCCACACATTCAGTGCTCACAAAGCTACTGACTTATCCGAGTTTCCTAGAATCAAAAGTTTCTAGCTCACCAGACTTATTCACCTCTGTTTCCCATCTCCTCCTGCACAAACTCTTAACAAACTGGCTTCTTCCTCAGCACTCTGCCATCTCGGCTGCTTCTCCTGGCCTTCACGTGGCCTTATTCTGCTCTCCTCTCTTCTAATACTAACCTCAGGAACTCAGGAACCAAGAGAGAGAGAGAGCAAGCTCCCGGACTGCCCCAGTTTATAGCCTAGAAAATCCAAACCTTTAATCCAATTATACATTCAAGAAAGTCTCTGATACAAAGCCACCCATCTGAGGCATAATGGGATTCCTCAGGAGAGTGCACCACCCTACATCATCCAATCAGTCAAGGGTGTGGGGAAGACCTTACTCTTAAACTAAGCCTTAGGCTATAATGACCTGGCCTGCCTACATTACAGCTTTTCCCCGACAGCCATCCTAAGCATAAGGGCAAATAATATCACCTGGGTGATGGCTTCCATGTGGGCAGCGCCATCTTTAACAAAGTGAGCATATTATATTTTATCTGCCGAACATAAGACATAAAATTAAGTGTATATTCATTTACTGAAGAGACTTTATTAAACATCTGTTCGGCAGATAAAATATAATATGCTCACTTTGTTAAAGATGGCGCTGCCCACATGGAAGCCCGTCATCCAGGTGATATTATTTGCCCTTATGCTTGAGATGGCTGTGAGGGAAAAGCTGTAATGTAGGCAGGCCAGGTCATTATAGCCTAAGGCTTAGTTTAAGAGTAAGCTCTTCCCCACACCCTTGACTGATTGGATGATGTAGGGTGGTGCACTCTCTTGAGGAATCCCATTATGCCTCAGATGGGTGGCTTTGTATCAGAGACTTTCTTTATGTATAATTGGATTAAAGGTTTGGATTTTCTATGCTTTAAATGGGAGCAGACCAGGAGTTTGCTCTCTCTTTTGGTTCCTGAGGTATTAGAGAGGAGAGCAGATTAAGACCACGTGAAGACCAGGAGAAGAAGCCAAGATGGCACAGTGCTGAGGAAGAAGCCAGTTTGTGCAGAGTTTGTGCTGGAGGAGATGGGGAACAGAGGTGAATAAGTCTGGTGAGCTAGAAACCTTTGATTCTAGGAAACTTGGATAAGTCTGTAGCTTTGTGAGCACTGAATGTGTGGGTTTTGGAGCCCAGTGTGTGTTTTTGCTTGCCCACCGGGTGCAAGCTAGAATTAAAGCTGATGGCTCAACAGTTCTTGGCTCCTGTGTTTCGTTACGATCTGTTCAAATCTAATGCGAACCTGCGTGGGTCAGGCGGCTGTGATAGTGGCCTCGGCCACAGGCTTTACATCTTATATTACTATTTGCAAAGCATTCTAATTGCCCATTGTCTAAAGTAGAAAGTATTAAAGTTTTAAAGTTAAAGGGACATTAGAGTTAGCTCTAATCCATTGGTTTCCGACTGGATTTTTGGCAAAATCTGAAGACATTTTGGATGTCACAACTGTGGGGTGGTGTTACTGGGTAGAAGCTAAATATTGTATTAGTTCACCCATAGTCCTCACAAGAAAGAATTAATCACCTAATATGTCAATAATGTTGAGGCTGAGAAACTCTGCCTTCATTTTGTAAGTCAGATAAATGAAATACTAAAAAATTAAACAATTTTTAAAAAAAATATTGACTTCTTTTGGGGGATAACATTGGTTAACAAAATTCCATAGGTTTCAGATGTACCATCCCATACTACACCATCTGTACCTTGTACAACAGTTTCACCACCTCAAAGTCAAGTCTCCTTCCATCACTGTTTATTCCTTCTTTATCTTCTTCTACCTCCTGTGATCACTGCACTGTTGTCTGTAAATATGAGCTTTTCTTTGTTCTTAATCCCTTCATCTTTTATACACCACTCCCTTCCCTCTTCCCCTCTGACAGCTATCTGTCTGTTCACTGTATCTATACATCTGTTTCTCTTTTGTTTGTTAGTTTATTTTGTTCATTAGATTCCACATATAAGTGAAATCATATGGTAGTTATCTTTCTCTGACTGGCTGATTTCACTTAGCAAAATAATCTCCAAGTCCATCCATGCTGTCACAAAAAGTAAGATTTCCTCCTCCCCCCCATCCCCCCCCCCACCATTCTTCCTCTTTCTCCTCCTCTTCTTGCTCCTCTCTCCCTTCTCCTTCTTCTTCTCCTCTTTTTCTTTCTCATTCTTCTCTTTCTTTTTCTTCCTCTCCCTCTCTATTTTCTTCTTCCTCCTCTTCCAGCTGACTAGTATTTCTTTGTGTAAATGTATCTAGCTTTATTTTATCTACTCATCTACTGATGGGCACTTGGGTTCCATAACAATGTTATTTACAGAAGCCAAGATAGGAAAGCAGCTTAAACAAAATTTTCAAGATAACCTTCAACTCCCATGATTTTGCCTAATAAGTTGATTCTTAGTAAGCCTTGTAAAGAAGATGAAGATATTTTTCCCATTTTATAAATGTGAAAATTAGAGACTTGGAAAAGTGATAGTCAATGTCAGATAAGAAGCAGAATTGAGACTTGGGGCTACTGCATGTCAGCTATGTGTTTAGGAATACAGTAGGTCCAAAGTGATTCCGGACCTACAGAGAAAAATTTTTTATATTATTTTACTTTTTCTAAAGGTCCTGATTATCACTTGACAATGAAAAATTTCTATCACTCATTATTGGTGATTTCCAATAATTAGACTATAGAAGAACTTCAGGATTTATATAATTCAGGGAAAACTGTGTAGACAGACTTGTTTTTAGTACAAAGTACCTGCTATGTAGAAAGTCCTCATTAAATAATTCAGTGAATGGTGCTCACCTTTTATTGTACTTCAGCTACTAGCAATTGCTCTTAAATGATAGCACTTTACTGTTGATTACTGTTGGGCAGATAAAATATAATATGCTCACTTTGTTAAAGATGGTGCTGCCCACATGGAAGCCCATCACCCAGGTGATATTATTTGCCCTTATGCTTGAGATGGGTGTGGGGGAAAGGCTGTAATGTAAGCAGGCCAGGTCATTATGGCCTAAGGCTTGGTTTTAAGAGTAAGCTCTTCCCCACACCCTTGACTGATTGGATGATGTAGGGTGGTGCACTCTCCTGAGGAATCCCATTATACAGAGACTTTCTTGTTTGTATAATTGGATTAAAGGTTTTGATTCTACGGTTTAAAGTGGGGCAGGCCAGTAGCTTGCTCGCTCTTGGTTCCTGAGGTATTAGAGAGGAGAGCAGATTAAGGCCACATGGAGGAGAGGAGGCAGCCAAGATGGTCGAATGCTGAGGAAGAAGCCAGTTTGTGCAGAGTTTGTGTAGAGAGGAGATGGGAAACAGGTGAATAAGTCTGGTGAGCTAGAAACGTTTGATTCTAGGAAACTCGGATAAGTCAGTAGCTTTGTGAGCACTGAATGTGTGGGTTTTGGAGCCCAGTGTGTGTTTTTGCTTGCCCGCCGGGTGCAAGCTGGAATTAAAGATGATGGCCCACTAGTTCTTGGCTCCATTGTTTCATTACCGACTGTTCAAATCTAATGCAAACCTGCACTGGCAAGGCGGCTCTGATAGTGGCCCCGGCTTGACAATTACACATCAATTATCTGGGAAGACTACAGTGTGACTTCCTATCTGAGCTTCACAGCTCAAGAGAGCAAAAGAATAGTCACAGAAAATTTTACTGAATGCTTATGCATGACACATTAGTGACCAGTTCTCTTGTGTACCGTTATAGGGTTTTCCATCAGAGGGCTAGCCTCCTGCACAAGAATGTTTCAGCCAGAACTTAGTAGGCCAGAACCCCTCTTTTATTCTCAGCCTTAGGGAAACATCCTTCAGTAACATGTTTCATTCTCTTTTCATTTTAGAGATTTCTGCCATAACCCTCTTAAATAAATTCTTTTGAAACCATAAGATGTGGTTTTTTTTTCTTATGGAACAAGGGAAACCAAGATCTCAAAGACACAGCCCTGGATAACCTCCTGGAAGAGACACTAGGGGAAGAGAAGCCATTACTTTGCAGTGTTCTCACCCCTTCCCAAATAGATGTGGCCATATCTTTGCCAGATTATTTTGTTAAATTTGTCTTTTCTTAAATTACAAGGGAAATAAATTTAAAGAAAAATCTTTTCAATTAGTTTTTTTTAGTTATATTATTTATATGGTCAGTAAGTTTATATTACCTGAATACATTACATTTATAGAAGAGGAAAAACAAATATTTTCCACATGGGTAGTTATAGACTCTCAGATTGAACGGGAGTTATATTGGTTTTCAAACTGCCTTAGTGACAGGAAAGAAAAGAGTACATGAAAAAAAAAATTAAAAGAAACACATAATGTGGATAGTAGAAAGAAGAACTATTTCACAAATTATTAACTTTTCTATGTACATTGATTTGTTAGAAACTCATTTTTATTAGATCTAAGGAAAACATTGTTGTAAGAAATCTTCTCAAAAGTACTGTAATGGCATTTTCTTGAGCTTTAAAGTGTCCTCTGGAACAAATATGTTATTTCTACATTTGCTTGAGGTAACCATACATATCCTCAAATATTGAGAAAATAAATGGCTTTCTTTGAAAGCATATGATCTCTTGTTGCTTCATGGTATAAGTTTCAATACATAATTTTCATACAAGAAACTAGGTTGCATGTCCAATACTTTAGATTATACCAATCAGTTTTATAATGAGAAATTATTTATTATCTATTCATTCCTCATAAATTTATTTAAAGTAGTATATATACAATTTCTTTAATTATGTCCTTTTCTCATAAATCCTTTTAAGGAGAGTATTTTTTTTCATGTTTTTGTTGGTCTGTTTCTATAACTTATGTACTTATATTTTCTTCAGGCATTTTATACAGAAAATCTTTTTAAAGTGGGAAATAAAAGAAAATAATACAAAAACATAGAAAGCACATTAGAAGTGAATAATGGTCCATTCTGTCAATAATTTGATTTCTCTAAAACTTTTCTAGGAAAAAAATTGAAGTTTTAATGGAAGTACAATTATGTGTTATTGTCACAAGGGACAAGTTGACATCTGTCTCTTATATTTTCATGATAGATACACATAGAGGAATAGTCACAATAAAATAATACCTTTTATTTGTGCACATGTTTCAGAAGTGTACTGTGTTTCGGTTCACAAATACTTTGCATCAAGTACAAAATGGGCTTCAAGTAACTATAGATTAAATAAGAGATAAGTGAATATTTTTCTTCTCTATTTCTCCCAGGGTATAACATTAAAGTATTGCTTAGTACTTATCAAGGTATCAGACAAATTATCTCACTGGTAATATGTTAGAAAATGGTTTGTCAATGACAATAAATAAAATTTTTATTAATAGTATTAGTTTAATAGTCTTTCCCTTTATTTTGATATTATTTAAAAATTCAGTCTTTTATATAAGAGTGAAATTGCTTAAAAGTTGTATTTATGTGCATGATTGTTGAAAAAACAAGGTCAACTGAGCTGTATTTCCAGTTTTTTGAGAGCCTTACATGATCCCATAAGTTGCTATACAGGCATATATATGTAATATTCTTCAAAACATTTATTTATGACCTCAGTTTTATGGTATCTTTTTGGTAATAAATGTATAGCACTACCTTTCCTAATAGCAAATTTAATTTTAACACAAAGAATCACTTAAAATTTACATTTCAAAACTATAAAGTTACTAAGATTTCTCTTTTAGCTATCCCAGTTTTAACTAGCAGTTATCTCAATATTAATGATAAACAAAAGCTTTAACATGTGTACATTAGTGATTCAGTGAGGTTTTTCTTTTTTAACTAAAATTTTTTGTTGTATCGCCCAACTTTTATCTCTCCACTCATCCTTACTTTTCTACATATATTGAAATGCTTCTTCCAGGCAATCTTCCTTTATCCACTAAATCCAAGTCTCCACTATCTAAGAGAACCCCATTTCCTTGCCAAAATTCAGAAACCTAGGCTCATGACTATCTGAACAAGGAATTGTCTTGGCCTCAATCTGTTATTTAGGAATGGCACATGCTTCTGCTTCTCAGTGAGCTTCAAGGGATCATTTACAAGAGGTTTCAGCCATTGACGTCCTTCACTCTTAGGAATTTTTGGAAAAGACTGGTTTCTCTTTATTTCTGAACAGTGTTACATGTAGATATCAAGCCTAGATCTACAAAACCCACCTAGCTACCATGCAGAGAACAGAGGTAGTACCCAGAGGAGGGCTAAGCTAAGAGGCTTCACAGAGGTGAAATCAGAACACTTTTTAAACATGTGTGATTCCAACCCTATCTGGATTACTTTTCAACCTCATGAGTCAATAATTTTTCTTTCTGTTTTAAGTTAGTTGGAGTTGGGTTTTCTATTACTTAAAACTAACATCCACAGTGAAATATGAAGGAGCATTTAACTTTTTAAGTATTTCCCAATTTAACTGAACTAGTTTATTCATTGGTTAGTAAATAACTTTTTTAAGGACAAACAACAGCGCTAATATATAAGAGTAGCACTGCTGTGTATCACACTGTGGAAGCTGGACTTCAGAGCCCTTGGAAAGGGTGGATGCAATACCTCTAGAGAAGAGGCAGGGCTGGTTCATGGGCATGCAGCCTGTGCAGTCACACAGAAAGCCAGCCTTAGAAGATTCCTATGCTTGCTTTAATGCTTTGCTGTTATCCTCTCAAAATTAATTTTTAAACAAAGGGTTCCATATTTTTATTTTTTACTATGCCCGGCAAATTATATAAATGATTCCACAGTAGACAATGCCTAAGGGGGAGATTCAAGGTAGAACACAGATATGTCTTGAAAATACATTAAAACAAAATGATCTGTTTTCAGAGATGTGTTCAGTTGAGAAATGGTGAGAAATACATCCTTGAGATCATGCTTGAAGAGGAATGAAGCTTGGCTGATTTAACTTCTAACTGCAGTCATAGGAGTCTTTATGTTACCAGTCAAGGCCTATGTTGGGCTCAGAGACTGAGATTGTCTGACATTAAGATTTTTCTCTGAAAGCTAGAGAAAACCAAGAAGAAAGAATCATGTATGTCATTAAAGAATCATTTAGAATTTTTTACCTTTGCAACTATTTTCACTACAGGATGGGAGAATAACCTGAAAATTGGTCTTTTCTTTAACTAAATTATTCCTTGATAAACATCTTGTTTTTAAAATTAAATACCTATATATCTTTTCTTTCTTAAAATTTGTATACTTACAATATTAAGTGGAGAACATCATTTAAAAAACCTTCAATAGCAAGATTCTAAAAAAGCACAGTATGAAGCTTTTTTTCTACTTAAAAATAAGTTTTAGATGGATACATATAGTGAACCAAATTATGGTCTCAAAGATGTGTTCATTACCTCATCCCCTATGAATATTACCTTACCTGGCAAAAGCTGTGATTGAGTTAAGGATCTTGAGAGGAGGTGCTTATTCTGAATGATCCAGGTGGGCCCTAAATAGTCACATGTGTCCTTATAAGAATCAGAGAATTTTGACAAAAACAACACTATATGAAGAAAGTGGTCAAAAGCCAAGGAATGACAATAGCCATTTGAAATTAGAATAGAAAAGAAACAGGCATTGTGATTTTGACTTGGTGAAACTTATTTCAGACTTCTAGCCTTCAGAATTGTGAGAATGTTCTGTTGTCTTGAGCCACCAGACCTGTGATAATGTATAACAGCAGCCACAGGAGACTAATACATGCTGCTTAGAAAAATTAGAAGATATTTCAAAATGAATATGAAATGATAAAAAAAGACGCATTTGATTTTTTTTTATTAAATAAGAACATCAGAAAAGCAAATTATAAGTCAAAGAAAGTTGTCAATTATGCAAATGAGAAGCAAAACTAACATTTATTTCATCAGTGAAAATGCACTATATAAAAGGCTGAAAGTACTGGATTTTCTGCATGTTTGCTGATTCCTTAATTTTTGTGAGTAGTGTAGTATGTTATTACTAATGGTGCATAATGATGACATTTAAAATTTTATTGAGAAAAAGATAAATGTCTGCTGTGTAGGTGTGAAATGGGCAGAGCATATGGATGAAAGGTATCATTAAAAGGTCAATACCTCAAAGGAAGCCTGGACACTATTAAAAGCAAAGCATCCAACTTAAATTCTGAAGAAGGTTTTGCTAATGGTAAAGAAGTACCACGTACTTAGTTGAGGGATCTAGTCCAACACAAGAAGCTAAGAATGAGTCATTGGCAATAGCAATGAGCTTATTAGATATCTATCATAAATATTTTCATGATAGCTATACAGAAAACTGATAGTTATTAATATTTAATAATTCACTTTATGCTTGACAGGCAACCTGTCCAGGTACTGTCAAGATCACCTACAGAATATTTTCTTTTGTGCTATTGGAAATATTTTGATAGTTGTGTAAATGGGTGATAAAATTATTTTTAACCCACACCCTTAAAACTATGTTACTTTGGCTAGACATAGCTCATCTTAAATAATTATATCAGTATTAATTCTAATAACCTCAAAATTGACAAACAATTAATTAAATATTTATCCTTTACTTTATTGCATCATGAATTTAAAATAAGACATATAATAAAGTCCAATAATCATTTTTTTAAAAACAAGGCATAAAAAGAAGTAACTTATAATTGGCAATGCATGATTTTCTGTCAACACTATGATAGTTTATGACACAAATGCCCTAGTCATCTAGGTGATTTTTTATACTTTCCTTTTGTACCTTATCAAATTGTTCAATGAGTTAGTCTAGTCATTATAAAACTAAACTTGTTTCTATTTATATTGCTGCAGTTCTGTCAGTCTTCCCCTTCTTTTTAATTATAAAAGTGGGAGTTGAAGAGATTCTGAAAATATCAGGGGAAATAATATTCAAGTAGCTAAATGGGAAATAAGATAATAGGTTCAAATAATTATTCACTTGGTTGTCTCCTAAAAACAAACAAATAAAATAAATAGAATTTGTAAATATCTTTGAACATCTGAAAAACGTAGATACCAGAGATAGAGAAATGAATTAGATGCAGTCTCTGTCCCAAAGTTCAGAACCCCAGTTGGTGTGGAAGAGGCACAGAGAATCAGATGCCTGGGTTATCTTTTTCATGTTGTCTCTTACCTCATTGCTATCTTACTTCAGCCACATGAGCCTCCTTGGTTTTCCACAAGCAGTTTGATAATATTACTCCTTTTTTTCTTTCTACTTGTCATTTACTATGCCTACAATACTATTTTTTCTAAATCTTAGATCAGGTTCTCCCAGAAATAAGCCCAGAGCTAAGGACTCAAGTGCAAGTAATGGGAGAAGGAAGATACTAAGAAAGTGCTCCTCCCCACTGGAGAATGAATTGCATCAGAGCAAAGGAACTGGGATTTTGTATCTTTACACCCTTTGGTCATTGGCTTTGGATGCCTGAGGGAGAAAAGGAGTGGTAAAATGGAATCTTCTAGACACTTGGCTCTCTACACCTAAGGGAAATCATCTAAAGAAAGCATGGCACTGTGTTTAGAATAAAAAATGTATATTTAGTTTTCCTTCCATTCTTGGCACAGAGTTCTTAAAATCATTGAAATTTTGTGAGTGAGAAAGATATCTTGATATTCACAACAAACCTCTTTAATACACCTAAATTTATGTAAGTGAGGTGACAAGAATGGTTCAAAATGGTTCAAAAGCATGTCAATAAACTAGTTTGTTCTTAACATTCATAATTGTTCTTTAAATTCTCTCCGGTGGATCCAACATTTGCATAACATTTAGAGTCATCTCTTGCCATATCGCAGTTCACTTTTTTTTTTTTTTTTTTACAGGGACAGAGGGAGGGATAGATAGGGACAGACAGACAGGAACGGAGAGAGATGAGAAGCATCAATCATTAGTTTTTCGTTACCATTGCGACACCATAGTTGTTCATTGATTGCTTTCTCACATGTGCCTTGACTGCGGGCCCTCAGCAGACTGACCCACCCCTTGCTGGAGCCAGCGACCTTGGGTCCAAGCTGGCGAGCTTTTGCTCAAGCCAGATGGGCCCACGCTCAAGCTGGCAACCTCAGGGTTTCGAACCTGGGTCTTCCACATCCCAATCCGATGCTCTATCCACTGCACCACCATCTGGTCAGGCAGCAGTTCACTTTTTATGGTCTTAATGTATTGCAGATTTTTAAATTGTATATAATTTTGTATTGTGGATTTTTCACTTTATTGTGGGATTTTGTGGTATATAGGTATTTTTATATATTTATTATTTTAACTGTTTTTGTGGTAAAATAAGCAAAATAAGTGTGGGAAAGGTTAATATTGTGGGAAAGGTTTATAAGAGTGTGGAGAGCGTTTATAAAGCCATAAAATATATGTAAATAATACAATAAATATGAGGTCCTTACTTCATGGGTTTTCACTTATTGCAGGGGTTCTGGAACTTAACCCCATGATAGATGAGGGACCACTGTAATCTGCTTCTTTGTACTTTTTTCTGGTCTATTATATTTGATTTTAGTCATTAAGAAGTTATTTGTGGCCCTGGCTGAGTGGCTGAGTGGATAAGGCCTCAACCTTGTGCACTGAGATTGCAGATTAAATCCGTGGTCAGGGCACATACCAGAAGAAATCAATGAGTACACATCTTAATGGAACAACTAAGTGAAACAGCAAATTGATGCTTCTTCCCCGCCCCCCCCCCTTCCAATCTCTGTCTCCCTTCCTTGTTGAGGACCAAATAAATAAACAGGGCATTTTTGCAATCTGGTCAGAGGTGCTGTGCCCAAACCTCACCTCATTTGCCTAGTTAACAAAGAGCTACACCTGATTCTCATTTGTCTCACCCATGTACTCTGGAGGAGGCTGAAAGCTAGTTTCTTATGAGTGTAAAGTAGATTTGAATGGTATGGTGGGGGTTGTCTTTGAGTTGCCTTGAAAACTTAATTGAATTGCAGATAGACCACATTTTATCTATGAATAAAAGTGGATGTGCTTGGGAGAGAGGTGAGGTTATGGCTAAGGAATAGTGTAGACTGTTTGCCGTGGCATTCTCCCGAACCCATCTACATATATATTTAAGTCTCTGTCTATCATTTATTTAATTCCATACCTTTTCCCGTTTGAGGACCCTGTAATAGACTCGTCGTGGCTGGGCTACGACAATTGGTGCCCAACATGGGGCTCAACCCCATGACCCTGAAATTAAGAGTCTCATACGCTTCTTCTCATTTGTGAAGAAGAGTATAGAACAGATGAAACCTGCACAATACAGCTAATTTAGGGAAAGTCTATATAAAAGAACTTAGCACATAGAAAGTGTTTATATACCAATAAAATAATTAGGAAAAATTGAGATAATGATATTTTAGAAAATGGGCTAAACTTTAAGAATAAAGAATCCTAAAAGCATCCAGGCAGATAATCATATAATACACAATGGAAGAAAAACATCATGTGTTAGTAGATTAAATATATAAAAGAATTAAATAGATAAGAAATCACACTTTAAATTGTTAGGTAAAAGATGAATTATAAAATAATGTTTTGCTAAATGTTAAATACTTAAAACTGTTGAATTCCTAGTTTTCTTTTGTTACCAAAAAATGTATTACAAATGGATGAAAATTACTTTCAAAATAAATTTGTAAGGGACCTAGAATAAAAAAAAAGTAAAACAATTTTAAATGAATGTTTTGTGGAGGGTTAAGAAGGTACTCTTTAAGACAATGTATAATAAATAGAAGCAAAAAGTGAAGAATGAGGTTAATTTATGATATAATCTTTAAAAATGTTTCAAATGATCAAATATTCTGTAAACAAAATTTACTAGGTGCACAGAAATTCTATTTGCCTCACATATAACACAAGGATATCTTCACTAGTAGATGTAGAAATCTTACCAATCAAAGTGAAAGAGATGAATAAAACAACAGAAAAGTAATATGAATAAGTCATGGAAAAAGAAATACAAATGATGGGGCAACATAAAATTATTTAGCATTCTGTATCTGGTTAGTAAGTAAAGAATAAAAAACAAGTGAAAGATCTCATTGCAGATTTGCACATGTACTGTTTCTGCCAACATTTCCTTTTCAAGAATTGGTCACATGACCCCACTGAGATGCATTGGAGCAGCAAAGTTTATGCAGTTTTATTAATGATTAAGTAATAAACCTAAATAGGCTCTGACATGGAATATAACAAAGATAATATTTAAAATAATAATTTCAAAACAATACATATTACATGATCCAATTAAACTAGAATTATAATGAACTAGAGGGACACTACAAATTTAGGACTTTTAAAAAGTTTCATTTATTGATTTGAGAGAGAGAGAGAGAGAGAGGAAAGAAGGAACATTAATCTGTTGTTGCACTTATTTATGTGTTCATTGGTGGATTCTTAGGTGTGCCCTGACTGAGGATCAAATCCACAACCTTCGTGTATTAGGACAATGCAATCTAACCAATTGAGCTTCCCAGCCAGGACCACCTTTGCCTTCTGTTGTGTCATCTCTTCAGTGAAAGCCCTAGTGATTACTTTTATAAAATATATATGAAAAGTAGTTGAATTTATTCTCATTAATATCATCATCACCATCATGAGCAGTATAATGATAATCTCTAAATATTTATAGAGCTATGTTTTTGATGATGTCAATACTTTTTTCTTAGTTCATTTGAAATTTGTTAGGAAAAACAAGAGAAAATATTTTTATAATACATAAATGAGATACTTTTAAATTAAAAAAAAAAAAATGACCTTCCAGGATACATAGTTACCAAGTGGTGATAATTACCCAGCTTTCTAAATCTCTAATTTAGGAAACTTTATGAACAAAGGATAATTGTCAGTCACCTCAGAAACAACTACAAATATTAATTGATTAAAATCTTTAAGTTTTTAGAGATATCACAGAAAGTGTACTTTTGAAAAAAACAATAAAACAACATGAAAACATGAATGTCAAAATTGTTTTCTGATAGCTGTATTAATTGTATCCCCAACCCAATTCAACTCCTAGAGAATGGCTACATAACCATTCAACTTTTCTAAGGATTGAGTTCAACTGGCTTTATTATTTTATTTAGTGTTATTGGTAGGTGGTACCATGATGAATATTTTGAGGTATTTTCAACTCTTCTAAGTGCATGTCTTTTAGGCAAATCAATCACCATTTAGAGATAAAAATCCTGTTTATGGCAAGCTTATACTCTCTGGCACTGTTTTTAAAATAGCTTCAGTTCTTTGCTGGGACTGTATGTCAATTTCATCATTCAGAACCTTTGAAGCACATATTTGCAAATGGTGTTACACTCGGTTCTATGTAGAGTAAGTTAAAAGTTAATGGAACTTATATTTGAGGAGTTTAAAAAGAGAAGATAGAACAATAACTTAGAAAGTAAGAATTGGAAATTTAAGAGGGAGGCAAAGTGTTCAAATACAAAAAAAAAATCTTCTGCTTTTAACATAATACAGGTTTTCAAAACTTTAGGCTACAAATGTTCTGAAATGCTTCAAAGTGAGGAGAAAAGGATTTTGAAAGCTTGTGTACCTGAATATTAGCTAAACTAAACCTGCATGATATTTTTTTCCTTATGTAACTGTGTTCTAAACTATTTCAATCAGTGTCAGATCTAGACAACTATTCATTAACTCTTCCAAAGACCAGAAAGAATTCACAAGATGATTAGTGGGTAGACTATACCTATTATGGTCTCTCAGTGTGGAGATATGACTCCAGGAGGCTCACAGCTCAGAGCTGTGTTTAATTCTTTCAGCTCTGCCAAATTCATTCCCTTCCATGTGATCAGCACATTGCCATTTGTGCCTTGCTCTGTACTTTGCTAAATTTGATAATTTGACTATTTCACTTCCAGCTGGGATTTTTGCAGATTACTTAAAAGTATTATTTCCTGAAAAATACCTTGCTATTTTAAACTACACAGCTTTTTATATTTGCATAATTAAAAATATAATTCAGTGACAATTTGCCTGTATTTTTGTTTCATTTAAAAATGCATATTGGGTAACTGAATTCCCAACATTGAGTAGGAAAGGCAGAGGTAATGGTTATTAACTATTTTCCTTTTTTGTTGTTATATAACAGCGTTCATGGCAGAAGATATTTCTCTAAACAATCATTTTTTTTAGCTCTTCACTCCTTAGCAAGATTTTAGGATTGTCTTGAATTTAACCTAGTTTTATGAGTCGATTCACAGGCTTTCAGAAAACTCTGATACAGGCTATCCAGGGATCAGCAATTGCTGAAAAATAATTCTGATATGTTGAAGAATGAGGTCAAGGTGTCCCAAAATAGAAATGAATACAAGAATACATTTTAAAACTTAACCAGTCATTAAATATTTTTTTCCAAACACCTATTTATGTTTTTGGACTATTTTCCATTAACACCTCTGTTTCTATGAAACTCAATATAGAATATAAACAGAGTGTTCCAGTGATTTATTATTTTTTTCCAATTATATACTAAAGTTTCTTGACTTAATTTGAGGTAAAATTTAAGTTTATGACTCAGTTATATATTTGTATATTTATTTATTATGTATTTTACCTAATAGTAAGTAAAAAGATGAAGTTTTAGAAGCCAGATGTATGTGACACCATCTTCTGGAAATAATGAGATTGAGTCTACAGAATCTAGCTGGTAATAGGACAATGTTACTGTATCTTGGACCAGGGATAATGTAAGATGCAGATTCTCAATGACAGCAATATCATTCCCAAAGGACTAATAATTTGTTCTTGGTGGGGAAAGGATTAAAGAAATATTTTTATTACAACAGTCTGTGGCCCTCCAAGGCTCTACAATTTTATTTCTTAGTACAAGCAGACCTAGGAGATATTGTGGTTTAGGTTCCAGAACACCACAATAAAAAAAGACGTCACTTTTTTTTGTTATTGTTGATGGAAGGTCTTGCCTTTCATTTGTAAAAAACAAAACACCTGTGGAGTGCAATTAAGTGAAGCACAGTGAAACAAAGTATACTGGTATTCAATTTCTCTCTTGGGCTTTTCTTGGATTTCACAAGGGGCACTGACATTGAATTCTGAAAGATAAATACATGTTTTCAAGATCATTCTTTTTTTTTTTTTTTACAGGGACAGAGAGAGAGAGAGAGAGAGAGAGAGAGAGAGAGAGTGAGTGTCAGAGAGAGGAATAGATAGGGACAGACAGACAGTAACAGAGAGAAGTGAGAAGCATCAATCATTATTTTTTTGTTGCCGTCGCAACACCTTAGTTGTTCATTGATTGCTTTGTCACATGTGCCTTGACTACAGGCCTTCAGCAGACCGAGCCATCCCTTGCTGGAGCCAGCGACCTTGGGTCCAAGCTGGCGAGCTTTTGCTCAAGCCAAATGGGCCTGCACTCAAGCTGGTGACCTCGGGGTCTTGAACCTGGGTCCTCCACATCCCAGTCTATCCACTGCTCCACTGCCTGGTCAGGCAAGATCATTCTTATAAAACAATAATGAATAGGTGGCTGCAATTGGAGGACTTTCTCTTGTTCATTTCTCAATTTGGAAGTCTTATCAGGAGAGGTTGCCTACAGGTGCCTATTGGATGTCATTGTCTATATATATAATTTTTTTTTTTTTAGACAAATGTCTTTTTATTTATTTTATTTTATTTTTATTTTTTTTATTTTATTCATTTTAGAGAGGAGACATAGAGTGAGAGAGAGAGAGAAAGAGAGAAAGGGGGGAGGAGCTGGAAGCATCAACTCCCATATGTGCCTTGACTGGACCAGTGCAGGGTTTTGAACTGGCGACTTCAGTGTTCCCAGGTCAGCGCTTTATTCACTGTGCCACCACAGGTCAGGCACCATTGTCTATATTTTGAATCTGTTGATTTACGTTTGATTCTTAGTGCTTTTATGTGTGGATAGATCTAGGAATTAAATTAAGAAATGATATTTATTTTATTATTTCTACAACATCAGTCAACCTAGAATTAATTGTGTCAAGTAGTAAAAAGAAAATAACAAACTGTAATATCTTAGAGACCTAGAAACATTTCAAACTTTTTAAATTGAGCTTCTATTACCTTTTCCTCTAACTTCTTCCCTTGTTCTTTTTCTGACTTTTCCTTGTGAGTAATTTGTATAAATAGTTAACAAATTGCTTCAGTTGGGTTATTGAGTTGTCCTTGATTCTTTCTGTTAATTCATTCCCATTTCAAATTTGGCAGCAAATATTTTGTTTGCCACCCTTTTTGTGGAACTAACCTAGTCCCATTTTTGTCCTTGATGTCTCAGTCAGAAAATCACCTCTTGAGTGATACTCTTCCAAATGTCCTATTGACAGAAATTTCCATCTTTTCTCTATATATTCTCTAACTGGCATCTAGTTATTTCTTTATATTACTGACCACAAATTGTCATTTTTTATTTATTTATTTGCTTGGTTTTAGTATCTTCTTCCACTAAACTGTGAGCTTCATGAAAGCAATATTCTTTTATCTGGTTTACTTTGCATCACCAGAGCTTAACTCCAATTTGCTCTGTAGTAGAAAATCAAGGAATAGTCATCAGAATGTCTTCTTCAGACAGAAACTGTAGGGCTCATATAATTCTACCTTATAAAATCTTAATAGAAAAGAGTTTGGAGGTATGAGGCATCATTTGCTTATCTGAGATGCTAGAAACTGATATGTTTAAATCAAGCAGTTCTTGAAACTCAAAATTTATAAAGTTATGAATGACAGAGTCAAAAATATGTAACAAATTCTTTTTTCTTTTCTGTAAAGTGTGATCATTTAATAATGACTTTATTATACAAATTTTTATAAAATAATTAGCTTCATTATAAAATTAAAAAGTATATAATAGTGTGTCACCAAGTTATGTCAGTTACATCTAAGTGAATTTTTATAAAATTTCAAATCTAACTTTATAGTGATATAAATTACAATATAGGATGTATATCATATGTGATCAATTTGGTGACCTGGGGCACCTTCGTTATGTGGAAAGTTGTCCTTAGAACATCTAAAACCAAGGAATCAAGAGAGGCCCAGGGAATAATAGATGTGGGACTGACCAATAAATATGAAGTAGACAGAGGGAAAGTGCGCTTCTATATAAATGCCACATCAAGAATAATAAGGGAAAGTGCTTCAAGTAGCAGGTTTTAACTTGATTTTGACTTAAAGAATAGCTATCATCAAGTCAAAAAACAACAAGTGCTGGTGAGGATGTGGAAAAAAGGGAACCTGGTGCATTGCTGGCGGGAATGCAGATTGTTGCAGACACTGTAAAAAACAGTATGGGGTTTCCTCAGAAAATTAAAAATGGAACTGCCTTTTGACTCAGCAATTTCACTTCAGAGAAAATATTTGAAGAAACCCAAAATACTAATTCAGAAGAACATATGCACCCCTGCATTATTTATATTCCAGCATTATTCACAATAGCAGTATTTGGAAGCAGTAGATGAGTGGATAACAAAGCTGTGGTACATTTATACAATGGAATGTCACTCAGCAGTAAACCAGAAAGAAATTTTACCATTTCTGACAGCATGGATGGACCTGGAAAGTAATGTGCTAAATGAAATAAGTCAGTCAGAAAAACACAAATAACATGACTTCACTTATATATGGAATTTAATGAACAAGATAACCTAACAAACAAAATAAAAATAGACTCATATATACAGAGAAGAGATTGACTGTGGTCAGAGGGAAAGGGGGCTGTGGGGCTTCATGAAAAAGGTGAAGGAATTAAACAAAAAAAGACCTCATAGACACAGACAACAATATGGTGATTACAAGAGAGAAAAAGGTATATGGCGAAGTAGAAGAGGGTATAGGAGGGATAAATGGTGATGGACAAAGACTTGACTTTGGATAGTGAACACAAATACAATGTACAGATAATGTATTATAGAATTGTATACTTTTACTGAATTGTACACTTCAAACCTGTATAATTTTATTAATCAATGTTATCTTAATACACTCGATAAAAATAAAAAAATACATTATTAATCTGGTGTAGCAAACTGAATCAGTAAAGCTTTGCAAATAAAATGTAATAAAAATAAATTACATAATAATAATAATTAATAATAATAATGGCAATTGCTCCAAGCAGTAGGTTTTGATTTGAAATCAAAATACTCCTCACATGGACAGGAGTTACACCAATAAGGTATTTATTTAGTCAAAATTCTGTAGAATATTGCCAGGAGGCCAATTTATTCATAATAAATACTGGAAAAATATCCAAGTTGATTATATTATATCTATGTGTTTATTATTTTTGTTAGTTTTCTTTTATGATGACTATTATTAAACAGGGACCTTGAGATAATTATATTTATTTAAAAGAATCATATTTTGTTTAAATTATTGGAAGAATGCTTAGCCATATTTAAAGAAAACAATGTACGATAACTAATTTTAGAATTTCCAAATGAATAAATAGTAAAGATTTTTCTTGAAGCTTAAACTTTTGTGTACTAATTGTAAAATGTTTAAACAAATAAATAGGTTTTTCTCATAAGTATTTTTAACAGCTTCTATTGCCTATATTTTACAATATATCAAACAACTTCTGTGGTTTCCAGTGGTTTCTAACCACTGGTCTGCAGACCAATGACAGTCTGCCAGAAATTTTGTGCAGGTCCTCTAGAGAGTTAACCACCCTGATATTGTAACAACTGTAGTCTGGCAGCTGAAAACCACTGGTTTAACCCATATCAGTTTGAGTTTTGTTTTATTTTAAAAGTAAACATATTATCTGTAAGTGACAGATAAATGTCTAAGGAAAAAACAGCACTGTTTTGTTGGACTACAGCTACTCAAAAAAAGAATTTAAAGAAACTCTTAATGGCATTTCCATAAAACTTATTTTCTACTTGATTTTTTTAATGGCTAGAAGTTAAAGCTGGCTGATATTTGAATATCTTTTTCCATAATATAAAATTATGAGCATTTTAAATCTCTAATAATGAATTATTTTCTATGTGATCACTGATTTTAAAGAGCAGCAGCATTCACCATTTATATATATGTATAAACATATGTATATATATATAAGAATATAAAATTCTCCTAGGATATATGACACAAATGAACATTTCTTTACTTTCTTTTAAATAAAAGAGTATTTTTATTTTTTTTAAATTTTATTTAGAAAATTAAATTTAACAGGATAACATTGATCAATAAGAGTACATAGGTTTCAGATAAACATTTCTATAGCATTTGAACTGTTGATTATGTTGTATGCCCATTGCCCAAAGTCAAATCACTTTCAGTCACTGTATATTTGTCCCTCTTTACTCCCTTCCCCCCTCTCCACCCCCACACTTCCTCCATCTGGTAACCACTTCATTTGTATCTATGTCCATGAGTCTCAGTTTTATATCCCACATATGTGTGAAATCATATAGATCGTAGCTTTTTTCTGATTTACTTATTTCACACAGTATAATGTTCTCAAGATCCACCCATGTTGTCATAAATGACAATATGTCATCATTTTTATAGCTGAGTAGTATTCCATTGTATATATGTGCCACATCTTCTTTATCTAATCCTATAGTGAGGGACACTTTGGTTATTTCTGTCTTGGCCACTGTGAATAGTATGATGAACACGGGGGTGTATGTGTGCTTACTTACCAATGTTTTTGAGTTTTTGGGGTAGATACCCAGTAGAGGGATTGCGGGTCATATGGTAGTTCTATTCTTAATTTTTTGAGGAACCACCATACTTTCTTCCATAATGGTTGTACTAGTTTGCAGTCCACCAGCAGTGAAATGAGGGGTTCATCTTCTTCACAGCTTCTCCAACACTTATTACCTGTCTTGTTGATAATAGCCAATCCAACAGGTTGAGGTAGTATTTTATTATAGTTTTGATTTGCATTTCTCAAATAGCTAGTGAAGATGAGCATCTTTTCATACATCTATTGGCCATTTGTATGTCCTCTTGGGAGAAGTGTCTCTGGAGGTTCTCTTCCCATTTTTTAACTGGATTGTTTGCTTGTTTATTGCTGAGCTTTGTGAGATTTTATATATTTTGGATATTAACCCCTTATCAAAGCTGTTGTTTGCAAATATCATCTCCCATTTAGTTGGCTGTCTATTTGTTTTATTGTCAGTTTATTTTGCTGTGCAGAAGCCTTTTAGTTTGATATAGTCCCATTCATTTATTTTTGCCTTTACTTCCCTTGCCTTTGGGGTCAAATTCATAAATTGTTTTCTATAGCCAAGGTCTGTGACTTTAGTACCTATATTTTCTTCTATTTAACTTATTATTTCAGGTCTTATATTTAGGTCTTTGATCCATTTCGAATTAATTTTTGTACAGGGGGACAAACTGTAGTCAAGTTTCTTTCTTTTGCATGAGGCTTTCCAATTTTCCAAGCACCACTTATTGAAAAAACTTTACTTTCTCTATAATGTGTTTTTGGCTCCTTTGTTAAAGATGATTTGTCCATATATATGTGGTTTTATTTCTGGGCTATCAATTCTGTTCCATTGGTCTGTGTGTCTGTTTCTGCCAATACCATGCTGTTTTTATTATTTTGGTTCTATAGTATAATTTGAAGTCAGGTAGTGTGATACCTACGGCTTCATTCTTTTTTCTAAGCATTGCTTTGGCTATTCAGGGTTTTTTATGGCTCCATACAAACCTCTTGAATTTTCATTCTATTTTTTTAAAAAATGCCATTGAGATTTTGATGGGGATTGCATTAAATTTGTATGTTGCTCTCTGTGTCTTGGAAACTAAGCAGTCTACCAGCGAAAGAGAAACATTTCTTGGTATCAAGAAAATCAACCAGGTATTAGTAATAAAGCAAATTCACTTGTAGTCAAAGGTATAATGTACACAGTATTTTGGCTACTATACAATTTTATTTTTATTAATGACTCACTTTTATTTGGTTGCAATTTCATGCCCTTCAACTTATCTTTTCGAATTACTTCCTTCACTAATACCCTTTCTTGAGTCTCCCTATCTTTTCTTTTAATCTCTTAAAATTTATGTTTAACTTATTTTGCCTCTTTTCTATTTTTATTTTTTGACAAGTTCTCTAATAATTTCATGAGTATATTATATCATATCAAAGTCTTCTAAAAGACTAAAGTTATTTTTGGAATTTTGATTTTATAATTCTTTAACATCCAGTGCAATGTTTTGTGCAAACTTACGATGCCATCAAGGCTGTAAGCAACTACTTGCAAGTTTGTCATTATAGATATTTCCAGTTTAACAATACATTCATTTTTTTCTTTTTTTACTACTTCAGATATTTTTGTTTTATATAGCCCATCATGACAGACTAGTTGTTAAATTTCCCTCTCCCTAATTTTTGTTTATTAGAACCTGTGACTGTGACCTTATTCAGAAATAAAGTATATGGAGTTGTAACCAAGTTAAAATGAGGTCGAACTGGATAGGGTGAGCTCTAATCCAAAGTCCAGCACCCTTACAAGGAGAGAGAGATACAGACCCATGCACATAGGAGGATAGGCTCTGTGAAGATGGAGACACAAATTGGAATGATGCATCAATAAGCCAAGGAATGCCAAGGATTGCTGAAAAAACAGTAGAAAATAGAAAAGGCAAGGGAGTCTGACCAGGAGGTAGAACAGTGGATAGAGTATCAGCCTGGGATGTTGAGGACCCAGGTTTGAAACCTTGAGGTCTCTGGCTTCAGTGTGGGATCATAAACATGATCCCATAGTCGCTAGCTTGAGCCCAAAGGTCACTGGTTCAGCTGGATACCCCCATCCCATCAAGGCACTTATGAGAAAGCAGTCAATGAACAATTAGGGTGCCACAACTATAAAGCAAGGGAGGATCCTCTCCCTAGAACTTCAGAGAGAATAAGACTTTTCCATACCTTAGTTTCAGACATCTAGCCTCTAGAACTGTGAAGGAATACATTTTTATTGTTTTAAGCCATATAACTTGGTAAATTTGTTATGCAGCCACAGGAAACTAATATAGAGACTATATTGCTAGTTTTAAGACTTTATTTATTCTTTATTTTTTTTAGAGAGAGAAAAGAGAGAGAGAGAAAGGGGGAGGAGCAGGAAGCATCGACTCTCATATGTGCCTTGACCAGGCAAGCCCAGGGTTTCGAACCGGTGATCTCAGGTCAACGCTTTATCAGCTGCGCCAACACAGGTCAGGTCTATGTTGCTAGTTTTAGATTCTATTAAAAAGAAGGGATATTTTCCTTTGACCAGTGATTCCAAAGTGACTGTAAACTTCTATAAGCAGATGTTTCTGGATGTTATTCAATTAATTTGCTGCAGTGTTTTATGGCATGGGAGTGGGGTGAAAGGGGACAGAAATATTCTGAAAGGGGTATCTGTCTTACCCCACCCTAAATGTAATAATTCTTCCAAAGAAATTGGACTGCTACAGCCACACGTGACCTTAGCTGACTTTATCATGACCAGAAATACACACCTAATTAAGTGCCACTGATATACACAGTGTTAGATGCATGACCTGGAGTGCTTCCTAATCTTGGCTGTTTTATATAATCTAGTTCTTAGGAAGTCAAGAGAATATTCAAGAAGAAACATATGTCTCAGGCTCAGTTGCTGTGCATTGGGTACATGAGAGATAAAAGATCCAGGCCACATAAAGAAAAGAGCACAAGTAGGAGAAAAGAAAATATGAAGAAGGAAATAACTGACTCAATGGGAGAAATCTGTTTAAATGACTTTTTAAAACAGTTTGCCTACTTTTGTGATTTAAAACACTGTGGCAATTTTGCTCTTTTCTACTCTAGAGAAATTAGAATCCAATTATGAAAATTGTGATTTAGAACAAAAAATACTTAGATTAGGAGGCTTATTTTTCACTTAGATAAAGCCACAGATTCTGAAAAGATTGTCTAGGAGGCTGAGGTTGGCTTGTACAACCCCCAGTGAATTCTTGAATGCTTGCCATGATTTGGGTGTAGTGGTCTGAGGTGTGACATATAAATTTTTTAGCATTGCCAGATGAGGGTGCTCAATAAATAGTAGTGGTTCTCAACTGGGAGCAATTTGGCCATTCAGAACCACTCATTAGGCATTATCTGGAGACATGTTTGGTTCTCAGCGGTTGCTACTGACAACTATTTGGTAGAGGTGAGGAATGCTGTTAAGCATCATACAATACACAGGACAACCCCCACAACAACAAACTATCCAGCCTCCAATGCTATGCTGCTGAGGGTGAAAAACTGATGGTAATACATGTGGGGGTTATAGACGGTGCTCTGAAAGACCTGAATATGAAGTGGGGAGAGAGGCAAACTCTGTGATGAAAGCATTCAAGATAAATGTGATGTAGGAAAGTTTGACCAGACACATAGATCATCCAATGGTTATGTCCCTTTTTCCTAAGTGCATAGTTTGATTAACACACATGAAGGAGGCATGTTGCTTTTTTCTGTTTTGTGGGAGTTATTCTTTACCCTTCACCGAATTTTACTACAACCTCACCTGTTAATCTGGATCAGAGAATGCATTCTTCTTCTAGGAAGGAAAGACCTGGGAAACCACAGGAGATGTTCCATTTTCTCTGCTTTGTTTGTCTTTTCTGTGTGTGCATTTTTGAAATTACTCGTAAAGCTTGATACTTGGGTGATGGTTCTGATTTGTGGGAGTCTGATTTGATAATATGATCTTTATATTAGCTCAGCAATCATGATTGTTTATTTTGTTGTGATAATGCACTTTCAATGTGAAGTTAGTTCTTCCTCACTGACATGGTGAGATAAAAATAAATTACCATCAGAGATGGGGATGGGAA
The DNA here is from genome assembly GCA_037038555.1 of Rhynchonycteris naso. Taxonomy (NCBI): domain Eukaryota; kingdom Metazoa; phylum Chordata; class Mammalia; order Chiroptera; family Emballonuridae; genus Rhynchonycteris; species Rhynchonycteris naso. Next base: position 49,035,248 of record CM072997.1, on the reverse strand, counting down.
TGCAAGCTTATCCTTCTGAGAGAAACTGTAAACTTTTACAAGAAAATGGTACTTCTTTTTATGCTAATTTACAGGAAGTATTGTTGAAAAAATACATGCTTTTAAAAAGAAAACAGCTTGTACCTAATACTTAAACAATACTTTTATTACTTTAGATTCATGGATTTTTGTGTGTTTTTTTTTATAAATAAATCCACAACCACCTTTTAAAAGACTGTCCTGTAGTTTGCAGAGGTTTTTTTATATATGTATAGGTATTTATAGCTATCTCTATATATTTTAAAACTAAGACTTTGTGTTATTCTTCTGGTTTTTAGATAAGATTTGAAATGTGGGTGTGGGAACAACATTATAAGAGTCTTGAGATATTTTTCTGTATTTAAAGCTTTGTATTAAACCCACCTTGAAGCTGAATTAAATAAAGGGTATTTAATTTTTTTTCTATTGAGAGAGAAAGGGATTTATCTTTGTTGGTCAGATAAAATATATTATGCTCACTTTGTTAAAGATGGTGCTGCCCACGTGCAAGTTTTAAGAGTAAGCTTTTCCCCACACCTTTGACTGATTGGATGATGTAGGGTGCACTCTCATGAGGAATCCTCCCAGTGTGTCTCAGATGAGTGACTTTGTGTCAGAGACTTCCTTGTTTGTGGGTTGAATTAGGGGTTGAAATTTCTACACTATAAAGTGGGGCAGACCCGGAGCTTGCTCTCTCGGTTCCTGAGGTTAGTATTAGAAAGGAGAGCAGATTAAGGCTATGTGGAGGAGAGGAGGCAGCCAAGACGGTGGAATGCTGAGGAAGAGGCCAGTTTGTGCAGAGTTTGTGTAGAGAGGAGATGGGAAACAGAGGTGATTAAATCTGGTGAGCTAGAAACCTTTATATTCTAGGAAACTCGGATAAATCAGTAGCTTTGTGAGCACTGAATGAGTGGGTTTTGGAGCCCAGTGTGTGTTTTTGCTTGCCCACCAGGTGCATGCTAGAATTAAAGCTGATGGCTCACCAGTTCTTGGCTCCTTTGTTTCATTACCCACTGTCCGAATCTAATGCAAACCTGCACTGGCCAGGCAGCTGTGCTGGTGGCCTTGCCTACTGGCTTTACAATCTTGTAGGATGGTAAATAATTGCCAAATTTATTATGTCAAAAACACTATGTAAAGTAAAATTATGAAATCTAAAATTAAAGTTATGTTAGCATACGATTTTTACAAGATTATCTAAACTAGAATTTTTCCCACTACATTGGTACCTTGAGATACAAATAGACCAACATACAAATATTTTTTTTAAGATACAAGCTGTGACTCGGTCCGTATTTTTGTTCAAGATCCAAGCAAAATTCCAAGATATGAGTCGTGATTCGGGAAGCTGTCTCTAGTTGGCACATTGGCACACGAGTCCAGTGTCGGCAGTTTGATATACGAGTTGACTGACTTACGAGCTCAGCTACAGAACAAATTAAATTAGTATCTCAAGGTACCACTGTAATTATTTCTGGCATATAATTTTAATGATATTTAAAATTTCTAGTATGAATAACTGAGATTTAATTAAAGTCTTAATCTAATTAGTACTAATAAGTGTAACTTTGATTTACACATTCAGAAGATAGTTTTAATTTAAAGTATTAAATTCCCTTTACAGACATTTGATTAGAATTTTGATTAGGGTGATCACATTTTTAATCTGTTCTCATTTTGCAAGTTTTAAAAGCCTTATTTAACTAATGATAATTATTTAGATGTACTAAAACTTGATTTTGTGCATATGCTAATGATAAGAAATTTAAAAAAATCAAAATAGTGACTTTAAACATTAAAAAATATTCCATAGGGGTGAGGCATTCTAGTTTTGTACACCTAAAAGTTTTAATTATTCAGATCAACATCTAAAACAAGTTTCAGCATTGTTTTTACTCTTGCTAGCTCCTGGATGCATCATCACCATTACATATTGGTTCATTTAACTGTCTCCAGCTCTATAAATTATTTTTTCTTTAAACTGCTTTCAATTAACCATTTTAGAGTGCCATCTGTTTTATTCTGGGACTTTGAATGATATAATAACTGTAGTTAATATATCTTTTTCAAAATAAAATCTTTACTATGTCGGAATAAACTCAATTTTGACATGCTGTATCCATTTATATAAAATAACATGTACATTCAAAATTTTTAACAAACAGATTTCCCTAGTGACAAACAAATGTATAACTATAGTACAAATCATAACCAGAAAATTGACATTTATAAAATCTACTAACTTTATTTAGATTTTACCTTTTTACATCTACTCATTTGTATGTGCATGTATGTGTCTGTGTGTGTATCCTATGTAATTTTATCAGATTTGTATTACTGTCACCACAGTCAAAATACAGAATGGTGTCATTAAAAAAATCCCTGTGCTGCCATCTTATAGTCACAGTCACCTTCTTTCTTACCTTCCTCCCTAACTCCTGGAAACTATATAATCATATAGTATATAACATGTTTTTAGTTTTAACTAAGTATGATTCCTTTGAGATCCATGCAAGTTGTTGCATTTAGCAGTAGTTTGTTCCTTTTTATTCCTGAGTAGTATTTCATGGTATGTAGATACCATAATTTATTTAACCATTTACTTAAAGGAAATATAGGTTTTCCCCAGTTTTTGGCAATTACAAATAAAGCTACTATGAACATTCATGTGTTTGTATGGACATAATTTTTATTTTTTCTGGGGTCAATGCCCAAAAGTATAGCTGTTGAGTCATATTATAAACTCATATTTTATAAAAGAAATTGCTATGTTGTTTTCACAATATTTCTATGATTTTACATTTATCATTTTATAACTGAACCAGTTTCTTTAAATACATAACAGCATTTGTTACTATCACTAATTTTTTTGAAAGTATCCATTCTGGTTAGTTTTTATAATATCCTATTACAGTTAATCTGCATTTCTTTATTGGCTTATAATGTTGAGTGCCTTTCTATAAGATTATATTATTTATCAAGAATATTTATTGCCTGACCTGTGGTGGTGCAGTGGATCAAGTATCAACTTGGAATGCTGAGGTCGCTGGTTCAAAACTCTGGGCTTGCCTGGTCAAAGCACATATGGGAGTTGATGCTTCCTGCTCCTCCCTCCTTCTCTCTCTCTCTCTCTCTTATCTAAAATAAATAAACAATTAAAAAATTAAATTAAATTAAAAAAAGAATATTTATTAAGAATATATTTCTCTAATATAACTTATTAATATCTCTATTTTTAAGGACTTTCAAAATCATTCTAAAAGCTCTGAAAGTCCTGCTTTTTTTCTCATTTTGAAATTTAATAAATCAAGGCCATAAATGAATATATAATTTAATTATTTTATGGTTTTTGTTGAATTTTGGCCTTTAGCAAGATAAAATTTCTACATCATTATTATTAGTTTTTAGCTAGGATGGAACAATTAATTTTTCATTTATCTTTCTTTTTAAACTGTCAGTAAACGTCAATTTCAAGGCTTCTTAACTTTTAATGTCTCTTATGGGTCATACCAATTGATTACTTATAGTAGAACACAAAGATTTTTCCAGGTGTTAATTGTTTAAACAAATTCTATTTATTTTCTTATTTTTATAAATATTTGGTATTTAACTAATTGATTTGTAGTATGTTTTCTTAAATCAAGAGAGAGCAGGGTACACAGAGAGACAGACTCCCACAAGCCCCCAGCATTGCTCCAAAACTGAGCTACTTTTAGCACCTGAGGCCGAGACCATGAAGCCATCCTCAGCACTGGAGCGAAATCACTCAAATCAATCAGGCTATGGCTGAAGAAAGGAAGGGAGAGAGAGACAGATAGAGAGAGAGACAGAGAGAGAGAGGGAGAGATAGGGAAGAAAAGGGGTGGAGAAGCAGATGCTTGCTTTTCCACCCCTTTCCTGACCATGAATAAAATCAGGGATGTCACATGTCAGCCAAGGCTCTACCACTGAGCCAACTGGCCAGGGCCTGTAGTAATTCCATTTTTTTTTTTGACATGTAATCAGTTTATTATTTATTTTTATTTAGAAAATTAAATTTGACAGGGTGTCATTGGTCAATAAGTGTACATAGATTTCAGGCAGATATCACTGCATCATTTTAATAGTCAATTATGTTGTATATCTATCACCCAAACCCAAATCAATTTCTGTCACCTTATATTTGTCCCTCTTTACACCCTTCTCCAACCCCCCCCTTACTGTAGTAATTCTTTATATTCAAAAAGCAGTAGCTCCTTGACTATCATATTAGCTGTAAATATTTGAAAATATATTATTTATATTTTGACTAAGCATTCTATAATTACCATAGGAGAAAATAAAATCAAATACAAACATTTAAGGGCAAATATTAATTGTACTGAGAAGTCAGCACTAGAGCATCATAAAATGTTTTCTTTTCTTTTTTTTATTAATTTTAATGGGGTGACATTAATAAATCAGGATACATATGTTCAAAGAAAACATCTCCAGGTTATCTTATCATTCAATTATGTTGCATACCCCTCACCTAAAGTCAAATTGTCCTCTGTCACCTTCTATTTGGTTTTCTTTGTGCCCCTCCCTTCCCTTCTCTCTCCCCCTCCCCCCTCTCCCCACCCAATAACCATCACACTCTTGTCCATGTCTCATAGTCTCACTTTTATATCCCACCTATGTATGAAATCATGCTGTTCTCAGTTTTTTTCTGTTTTACTTATTTCACTCCGTATAATGTTATCAAAGTCCATCCATTTTGTTGTAAATGATCCGATGTCATCATTTCTTATGGCTGAGTAGTATAAAATGTTTTAAGATAAGTTCAAATGCTTTAAACTGACTTCAATCTGGAATCTACCTCTTAAAATCTTTGTGGTTTTGGTCAAGTTACTAAGCTTTCTTTGTTTCAATTTTCTTATCTATACAATGGGAAAATAATTACACAAATCTCTTTAGACAATTTGTCTTAGACAAATCTTAGAAGTGTACCTGGTACATAGAGATTGCTATCTTAGCTTATTTGTAAATCATAAAGCAAAAGCCATATTGTATACAAAAGCTTCACATCAGTGAAAATGTCAGAAAAATAAAGCTTTAAGTTTTAAAATTCTTAAAACATCTTTTAGGAGATATTTTTTCAGAACAAAATTATTGACATCAAATTCAGTCAAGACTACAAAAATACTTATTACAAAGGGTAATTTAAAATCTCCCTTAATTGAAAAATAAAAATCTCCCTCAATTGGATCATTTTATGATATAATTTAAATGTCTGACCCTTTTACCTCAGGGTTTTATCAGCATAAAAGAGATTCTGATAATCTTCACTATCACTACTATGGGCATTGGCCTTATCTGAATAGTCATACTAGACTAGGAGAGAAATAAAGAAATACCACTGAGAATTTTACTTTAATTGTGGGCTATTCATAACTTACTAAAAAATATTTTACTTTGTCTTTATAATACACTTTCATAATGAAACTTTACAAAACCTGTAAAGCCAGTAGCCACCGCCACCATCACAGCTGCCTGGCCCATGCAGATTCGCATTTGATTTGGACAGATGGTAATGAAACAATGGAACCAAGAACTGGTCGGCCATTAGTTTTAATCCTAGCTTGCACCTGGCGGGCAAGAAATACACACAGTGGAAAAACATTTTCCTTTCCATTCAGGACTCCCAAAGCCACTGACTCATCCAAGTTTCCTAGAATCAAAAGTTTCTAACTTCACCAGCCTTATTCATCTCTCTTCCTCATCTCCTTCTCTCTGCACAAACTGGCTTCTCCTTCAGCACTCCGCTATCTTGGCTTTCTCCTTTTCTCCACGTAGCCTTTCTCTGCTCTCATCTCTAAGGCTAATCATAGGAACCAAGAGACAGAGAAAGAGATCAAGCCCCGGTCTGCCCCATTTTATAGTGTAGAAATCCAAATCTTTAAGCCAATCTACAAATATGAAAGTCTCTGATACAAAGCCACTCATCTAAAGCATAAATGGGATTTCTCGTGAGAGTGTACCACACTACTATACAATAGTCAAGGGTGTGGGGAAAAGCTTAGTTTTAAAACTAAGCCTTAGGCTATAAGGATCCTGCCTGCTTACAGCCTGTCCCCCACACCCAATGCAAACTATAAGTGAGCAAACATATATATTATATGTATGGCCAGGAGCAGCCATCGTGTCCATTAACATGCAGGTTCCCTTTGGATTCGGGCAGATGGTAAGGAAATGGTGGAGTCAGAGGATGGTGGGCCATTCTGTTTATTGATGTCTCACCAAGACAGGCAAGCCACAAGAGAAGACAAGGGAAAAGCAGAAAACAAGGAAAAAGGAAAAAGCAAGGGATCGAGAGGCCCCTGCAATGGTGATAGCAGGAACCGAGAGAGAGCAAGCACCCGGTCTGCCCTACTTTATAGTATAGAAATCAAAACCTTTAATTCAATATACAAACAAGGATGTCTCTGAAACAAAGTCACTTATCTGAGGCATAACGGGATTCCTCATGACAGTGCACCATGCCACATCATGCAATCAGTCAAGGATGTGGGGAAAAGCTTACTCTTAAAACTAAGCCTTAGGGTATAACGACCCAGCCTGCTTACAGCCTGTCCCCCACACCCAATACAAACTATAAGCGAGCAAACAATATATTATATTTACAAACTTATTGGACCAACATTCCACCCCTCTTGCTTGCTTCACAATCTAAACCACAGGTATCTTCCATGATGGTCACTGGGCAAGGAGTGGGATACAATTGCATAAACAGAAACAGTACCAACTACAACAATAGGATTAACAAATCAAAAGCTATGGGTGAAATGAGAGAGCTGTCAACAGCACCAATAGAGGCAAATCATTTCCCTCTGGCAGAATATAGACCAGAGTATTGTCTGCGGACAGCACCATACCTGGTACCAGGGGCTGCCCTGAGTGGGCATACCAAACCTTGTTAGCCAATACACCAGCATCTGCTCTTCTATGTGTAGTAAAATAGGAGAACTCATTATTGGCCATAAAGAAATTACAAAGGTGCCCTTCATAATGCTGTCCCCCTGAGCACTCAAGGGATAACACACCTCTACCTTAGGTGGCAGGTGCTGGTTGTCCAAGGAGTTAACTGGAGGTCCACTTCTAACCCCTTTCCCCATAGTGCCAGCAAGGCCACCCATTTCAGATGGGGGGCCTGTACAGTCCAGGGTCAAGTCCATTGAAGCCATTGGCCTTTAAGGAGTCCCCCCACCTTGCAACCGATCTCTCGATATTTGATAGGTAAACACATCATTTAAGTTTTCCAAGGATTTGTTAGGCAGCAAAATTATTTTGGCAATAGCTAACAATTAGAAGCCCCAAATATAATTTTTTACTATTTGTAAAGCCAGGAGCCAGGGTCACAATCACAGCCGTCTGACCCATGCAGGTTTGGTTTAGATTCAGAGAGTTGGTAATGAAACAACAGAGCCAAGAACTGGTGGGCCATCAGCTTTGATCCTAGCTTGCACCCAGAGGGCAAGTAAAAACACACACTGGGCTCCAAAACTCACTCATTCAGTGCTCACAAAGCTATTGACTTATCCGAGTTTCTTAGAATAAAAGGTTTCTAGCTCACCAGTCTTATTCACCTCTCTTCCCCATCTCCTTCTGTCTGCACAAACTGGCTTCCCCCTCAGCACTCCACCATCTTGGCTGCTTCTCCTGGCCTCCACATAGCCTTTATCTTCTCTCCTTTCTCTGCTCTCCTCTTTAATGCTAATCTCAGGAACCAAGAGAGAGCAAGCTCCCAGTCTGCCCCACTTTATAGTGTAAAAATCCAAACCTTTAATCCAATCTACAAACAAGGAAGTCTCTGATACAAAGTCACTTATCTGACGCATAATGGGAGGATTCCTCATGAGAGTGTACCACCCCACATCATCAAATCAGTCAAGGGTGTGAGGAAAATCTTACTCTTAAAACTAAGCCTTAGGCCAGGGGTCCCCAAACTACGGCCCGCAGATGGCATGCGGCCCCCTAAGGCCATTTTTCTGGCTCTCGCCGCACTTTCAGAAGAAAAACCTCTTTCATTGTTGGTCAGTGAGAGGAGCAAAGGATGCATCCACACTCATAGTTCCCATTGAAATACTGGTCAGTTTGTTGATTTAAATTCACTTGTTCTTTATTTTAAATATTTTATTTGTTCCCGTTTTGTTTTTTTTTCTTAAAAATAAGATATGTGCATAGGGATTTGTTCATAGTTTTTTTTTTTTTTTTTTTTTTTTTTTTTTTTACAGTCTGGCCCTCCAACAGTCTGAGGGACAATGAGCTGGCCCCCTGTGTAAAAAGTTTGGGGACCCCTGCATTAGGCTATAATGACCCAGCCTGCCCACAGCCTGTCCCCCAACACACATTAATATAAATGGACTTGCATGTGGGCAGCACCATCTTTAACAAAGTGAGCATATTATATTTTATCTTCTCAACAATTCACCCCTATGCTCACTTTACTACCCACAATCTACACCACTGGCATCCCTGTCCAAGGAAATTAGGTACATTACACAAATTACAAATACATGACAAATCATACAATTTCAACAATTACAAAGGTACATTTCACCAGTTTGAGAACTTTGCCAAAAGCGCAAAATGTCCCTGGCCTTCTTCCTTGCCATTTGAAAGGCTTCCTGGGGCAAGGGGAGGGCCTCCATCAAAGTCACCCCCCACCCCCATCAGGGTATTTCACATTGTCCAAAATCCATAAGTCCATCCAACAAAGAAGCCAATGCTCACTCTGTAATAGTCCAAGAATCAGTCCACAAACATGGGGCCTTATCCTCCCCCCTCATCCCTGCCATTCTGAGAGTTCTCACACTGTCCTAAAGAGAAACATGTGGCAATGGCAGTCAGCATTTCCATCTCTGCTCTGGGGAGCATGATGGCATCCACCCCTATGTCCCAAAATCACAGACCTACCAGCAACTTAGCAGGTACACCCTGCTGGTCCAGTGGCCACTCAGCGATGCATGTCTGGCTCCCGGGATATCTGTTCACTGGCACTGTTTACCTTCTGGAGTCTGTGAATCACAACTCCAGCCCAATTCTCATCTTCTGGATAGGAGCTGGAAATACCAGGTCCTGATGCGGGCCTTGAGCCTGGGGCCACAGCTGTCACGGGCCTTGCCACCCCAGCCCCAGCCTCAGCCCCGGCCTCCTGCTGCAGCTGGCTCTCGGACATCTCCACAATGTCCTAGGCAATCTGCAACTCACAAACCTGTGATTCGTTCTTCTGCAGCTTCTCTCCATTTCCAAGTGAATCTCAGAAACCTGTTCGCCCTCCTCTGGTGCTTGCTCCAACTTCAGGGTCAGCATCTCTTTCTCCCATGTTTGCTCCAGCTCCTTCCGCTGCTCAGCCTGCAGATCCTGGGCAGCCTCTTCCACAGAGTTCTTGGCTTCCCCACTGTAAAGCCAGTAGTCAAGGCCACCATCACAGCTACCTGGCTCATGCAGGTTCACATTAGATTCAGACAGTCGGTAATGAAACAATGGAGCCAAGAACTGGTGAGCCATCAACTTTAATTCTAGCTTGCACCCAGTGGGCAAGCAAAAACACACACTGGGCTCCAAAACCTACTCATTCAGTGCTCACAAAGCTACTGACTTATCCGAGTTTCCTAGAACCAAAGGTTTCCAGCTCACCAGACTTATTCACCTCTGTTCCCCATCTCCTTCTCTCTACACAAACTCTGCACAAATTGGCTTCCCCCTCAGCACTCTGCCATCTTGACTGCTTCCTTTCCTCCACGTGGCCTTAATCTGCTCTCCTCTCTAATACTTCAGGAACCAAGTGAGCAAGCTTCTGGTCTGTCCCACTTTATTCTGTAGAAATCCAAACCCTTAATCCAATCTACAGACAAGGAAGTTTCTGATACAAAGTCACCCATGTTAGGCATAACGGGATTCCTCAGGAGAGTGCACCACCCCACATCATCCAATCAGTCAAGGCTGTGGGGAAAAGCTTACTCTTAAAACCAAGCCTTAGGCCATAACAACCTGGCCTGCTTACATTACAGCCTTTCCCCAACACCCATCCCAAGCATAAGGGCAAATAATATCACCTGGGTGACAGGCTTCCATGTGGGCAGCTCCATCTTTAACAAAGTGAGCATATTATATTTTATCTGCCCAATACCCATGCATGGTTATAAAAGTCAACCAGCCTATGTTCCCCAAAAGGACAGCTATGGGGAACCATAACAGCAGCCAGTCCTCTATTCCACCGCTCAAAGGAATTGGTGGCTCCATACCAGGGTTCCCCAAACTATGGCCCGCAGGCCGCATGTGGCTCCCTGAGTCCATTTATTTGGTCACCGCTGCACTTCCAGAAGGAACCCATCTTTCATTGGTGGTCAGAGACAGGAGCACAGGATGCATCCGCACCCATAGTTCCCATTGAAATACTGGTCAGTTTGTTGATTTAAATTTACTCTTTTTTTATTTTAAATATTGTATTTGTTCCCATTTTGTTTTTTTACTTTAAAATAAGATATGTGCAGTGTGCATAGAGATTTGTTCATAGTTTTTTTTATAGTTTGGCCCTCCAACGGTCTGAGAGACAGTGAACTGGCCCCCTGTGTAAAAAGTTTGGGGACCCCTGCTCCATACCGATCTCTGAATCCTGCCACAGACTATACCAAATGTAAAGCCAATAGCCATGGCCACTACGAGTGCCGCCTGGCCAATGCAGGTTCACATAAGATTCGAACAGATTGTAATGAAACAACGAAGTCAAGAACTGGTGGGCCATCAGCTTTAATCCTAGCTTGCACCTGGCGGGCAAGTAAAAACACACACTGGGCTCCAAAACCCACTCATTCAGTGCTCACAAAGCTACTGACTTATCTGAGTTTCCTAGAATCAAAGGTTTCTAGCTCACTAGTCTTATTCATCTCTGTTCCCCATCTCCTTCTTTCTGCACAAACTCTGCACAAACTGGTATCTTTTTCAGCACTCCACCATCTGGGGTGCTTCTCCTGGCCTCCTCCACATGGCCTTTCTCTGCTCTCCTCTCTAATGCTAACCTCAGGAACCAAGAGCCAACAAGCTCCCAGCTTGCCTCACTTTATAGTGTAAAAATCCAAACCTTTAATCCAATCTACAAACAAGGAAGTCTCTGATACAAAGTCACTTATCTGAGGCATAATGGAAGGATTCCTCATGAGAGTTTACCACCCCACATCATCAATCAGTCAAGGGTGTGGGGAAAAGCTTACTCTTAAAACTAAACCTTAGGCTATAACGACCCGGTCTGCCCACAGATGTCCCCCAACACACGTTAATATCAATGGGCTTCCACGTGGGCAGCACCATCTTTAACAAAGTGAGCATAATATATTTTATCTGCCCAACACTATTCCCTTTCTTACTAATTTTTGAAAACACGTATACGCTCTCAGGGCATTAGTCTACCTTCCAAGTTATCAAAAGCTATAGTTTATCAAATATTGTGCTGGGATATATCCTACCCTCAAAATGTTTCTTAAAGCTATTTATTGATTCTCAATAACTACTGTCCTTGTATCTTACTCTGCTCTACTATCATGTCTCATGATAACCTTTTAACTAGTCTCATTGCTTTTATTTTTGCCACACTACTCCAGTGTGATTTAAAAAAGAAGGTAGGGTATTTTATAATTATTTTATTTGCTTGTTCACTACATAAGAAAAAATCCTAATGTATTATATATGTATTGCCTATTGGTCCTATATAATCTAGCCCCCAACTATCTCTGTGACCTCCTCTTCCCTTTTACTTTTATCCACTCTCACTCAGGTTCTTGCTGACCTTTGTACTTATTAAGCACTTAACATCCCCCGGGGTCTATGCACTTCCTGTTCCCTCTGTCTGTTTGACTCATGCCCCAGATATCCACAGGGATGACATCTAAGCTATTTTTATGCAGAGATGAAATTCTTGCAGCAGTTTTATCTTCATGACTAATCAGGCTTTTTTTTATGTAGCAAATAATCCACCTTAAAGGTTATTAAATATTTGAATATTGTTAGTGCTTACTTCTCACCTTATCAGGAACATGATAGGGTTCAGGATACTGTATGCCAAAATTTAGCACTTTGACCTATTGAATATTTTAAGCTGAAGAAGTTTGAGAAAACAGCAGAAACAAGATAGTCTGACCTTCCCTTCTTCCTTTTTTCCTGAAATATGTCATAAAACTCTCATGTGAGAGGTACCTTCTGTATACCTGCATAAGAAACATCACCCTTAGCTCCAAAATCAATGGAACACTGTTGGGCAGATAAAATATATTATGCTCACTTTGTTAAAGATGGTGCTGCCCACGGGGAAGCCCATTGCCCAGGTGATAACATTAGTTGCCCTTCCTTCTTGGGATGGGCGTGATTGTATTAATGTATGTTGGGGGAGGGCTTTCACATCAAAAGTTTTCAAAAGGAAGAGAGATCACTTTGTTACAGAGAAGAGGGATTATGTTTTAGGAGGAGAGCAGAAAGAAGAGCAGAAATGCACATGGAGGCCAGGAGAAGCAGCCAAGATGATGAAGTGCTGAAGAAGAAGCCAGATTGTGCAGGAGAAGGAGATGGGAAACAGAGGTGAATAAGTCTGGTGAGCAAGAAACCTTTTGATTCTAGGAAACTCGGATAAGTCAGTAGCTTTGTGAGCACTGAATGAGTGGGTTTTGGAGTCCTGTAAAGCCAGTAGCCAAGGCCAAGGCCACCACCACAGCAGCCTGGCCCATACAGGTTCACATTAGATTCAGACAGTTGGTAATGAAACAATGGAGCCCCAAGGCCACCATCACAGCAGCCTGGCCCATACAGGTTCACATTAGATTCAGACAGTTGGTAATGAAACAATGGAGCCAAGAACTGGTGAGCCATCAGCTCTAAGTCTAGCTTGCACCCAGCGGGCAAGCAAAAACACACACTGGGCTCCAAAATCCACACATTCAGTGCTCACAAAGCTACTGACTTATCCAAGTTTCCTAGAATCAAAGGTTTCCAGTTCATCAGACTTATTCACCTCTGTTCCCCATCTCCTCCAGCGCAAACTCTACACAAACTGGCTTCTTCCTCAGCACTCTGCCATCTTGGCTGCTTCTCCTGGCCTCCATGTGGCCTTAATCTGCTCTCCCCTATAATACCTCAGGAATCAAGAGAGCAAGCTACTGTTCTGTCCCACTTTATAATGTAGAAATCCAAACCCTTAATCCAATCTACAAACAAGAAAGTCTCTGATACAAAGTCACCCATCTGAGGCATAATGGGATTCCTCAGGAGAGTGCACCACCCCACATCATCCAATCAGTCAAGGGTGTGGGGAAAAGCTTACTCTTAAAACTAAGCCTTAGGCTATAACGACCCGGCCTGCTTACATTACAGCCTTTCCCCTACACCCATTCTAAGCATAAGGGCAAATAATATCACCTGGGTGATGGGCTTCCATGTGGGCAGTGACATCTTTAACAAAGTGAGCATATTATATTTTTTCTGCCCAACAAGCCCAGTGTGTGTTTTTGCTTGCCCGCTGGGTGCAAACTAGAATTAAAGGCAATGGCTCACCAGTTTCTGTCTCCATTGTTTTATTACCGACTGTCTGAATCAAATGTGAACCTGCACTGGCCAGGCAACTGTGATAATGGCTGCGATCACTGACCCTACATTTGGCGTAGTCTGTGGCAGGATTTGATACAGATTGGTATGGAGCCGGCACCCTTGAGGTGAATGGCAGAGGACTAGCTACTGTTATGGTTTCTATGGCTGTCCTTTTGGGGACTGTAGGATGGCTGACTTTTACAGCCATGTGTGAGGAAACCAAGAGCTCTATGGAAGAGGCTGCTTGGGACCTGCAAACTGAGCAGTGGAAGGAGCTGGACGAAATGTGGGAGAAAGAGATGTCGACCCTGGACCTGGAGGAAGCGCTGGAGGAGGAGGCTGACCAGGTTTGTAAAAGCCTGGAAATGGAACAGACACTTGAAAAGGAATCACAGGTTTATGAGGTGGAGATTGCCCTGGATGTTGTGGAGAGCCAACAGCAGCATGAGGCTGAGCCTGAGGCCGGGGCCAGGGCTGAGGCCGGGGTTGGAGCTTAAGGCCTGCTTAGCAGAAGGCAGTGAGGAGCTCGAGCCCAGCAGCAGGAGCTGATGTTTTCAGTTCCTCTTTGGAGGATGAGGAGAATCAAGCTGGAGTTGCAATCCGCAGTCGCCAGAAGGCGAGAGCCCAGCAGCAAGGAGCTCCAACTACACCGCTGGTAGGTCTGCAACTTTGGGACATACGGGTGGATGCCATCATGGTCCCCTGAGCAGAGATGGAAATGCTGACTGCCATTGCCACATGCTTCTATTTAGGACAGTGTGAGACCTGCCATGATGTCAGGAATGAGTGGGGAGGCTAACAGCCCATGTGCATGGACTGATTTCCTGGACTATGACCGAGTGAGCACCAACTCCTTTGTTGCATGGACTTATGGATTTTGGACAATGTGAAATACCCTAATGGGGGTGGTGGGTGGCTTTTCTAGAGACCCTCCCTCTGTCCCAGGAATCCTTTCAAACGGCAAGAAAGAAGTCAGAGGACATTTTGCACTTTTGGCAAAGTCCTCATAGACTGGTGAAATGTACCTTTGTAATTGTTGAAATTGTATGATTTGTCATGTTGTTGAAATTTGTGTAATGTGCCTAATTTTCTTGTACAGGGATGCCAGTGGTGTAGATTGTGGGTAGTAAAGTGAGCATAGGGGTGGATTGTTGGGCAGATAAAATATATTATGCTCACTTTGTTAAAGATGGCACTGCCCACATGCAAGTTTTAAGAATAAGCTTTTCCCCACACCCTTGATTGATTGGATATGGGGTGGTGCACTCTCATGAGGAATCCTCCCATTATGCCTCAGATAAGTGACTTTGTATCAGAGACTTTCTTGTTTGTAGATTGGATTAAAGGTTTGGATTCTACACTATAAAGTGGGGCAGACCATGAGCTTACTCTCTCGGTTCCTGAGATTAGTATCAGCGAAGAGAGCCGATGAAGGCCACCTGGAGGCCAGGAGAAGTTTCCAAGATGGTGGAGTGTTGAGGAAGAAGCCAGTTTGTACAGAGTTGGTGTAGAGAGAAGGAGATGGGGAACAGAGGTGAATAAGTCTGGTGAGCTAGAAACCTTTTGATTCTAGGAAACTCGGATAAGTCAGTAGCTTTGTGAGCACTGAATGAGTGGGATTTGGAGCCCAGTGTGTGTTTTTGCTTTCCCACCAGGTGCAAGGTAGAATTAAAGCTGATGGCTCACCAGTTCTTGGCTCCGTTGCTTCAATGCCGACTGTCCGAATCAAATGTGAACCTGCACGGGTTAGGCAGCTCTGATGTTGGTCATGGCCACTGCCTTGCAATCATATTACTATTACTACATTTATCCATAACTATCTATACTCTTCATCAAACCTAGTGTAAAAACATTCATGTCTAACAATTTTAGTTCTTCATTTTCTTATGAAGATTCTTATGTCATGTAAAACTTATAGTAAATAAATTTGTATACTTTTTCCCTGTTAATCTCTCTTTTTCAATTTACATTTCAGACCCATCCAAAAATGCTAAGAGGACCAATGAAAATTTTGACCTCCCCTACAAAGGCCTTCTCTATCTATCCTATTTGTCCTCACTATGAAAATATTTTCCAAATTCTTTTTTTCTATCTTTTTTTTTTTCTTTATAGCATAGCATTGTATATATGTCCCAGAGTAGAATGTAAGCTTAATGAGTGTATTGATATCTATTTTAATTTTGTTCTGGACATAATTTCTTTTATTTCTTACCTGAGATTGAACTAGCAACTTTGGTGTATTGGGATGATGCTCTAATCAGCTAAGCTACCAGGCCAGGGCTCTACGATATTCTTTGACAGTTCAAGTACACTGAAACTATCCAGAGGTGTTCATGAGCTCTACTAGTCTTATTCATCCTTCAACATTATCCTACCTATGTGAGTGACAGATATTTTTTCCATTATTGAGCCCCTGACTTTACACACACACATACACACTATACACAAATACATTCACATACACTCTCTTCAAATCAATAATTTCTATCAATAGCATAGTATAAACTGATAAGAAGAAAGAGAAATACAGCTAGTGCTTGGCTTATGACCACAATTGGTTCCGACATACCAGTGGTAACACGATGTGGTTGTAAGTAAGTTGAGTAGCTATATGTACAGTACTGTGAAATGATGTTATAAAAATATTTAAGTCAAAGACAAAGACAATTTCCTCATGGTAGACATCTTGGGGGGGTTGATGATAAATATCCAAGACACAAAAACAAATTGCTGTACCAAGTCTGGGATAACAGTTGAAATGGTGCACGTGGAGATGGTAGTGCTGCCAGAAACTGGTCCACACAATCATAAGCCCAGCTGAACAACACTTGTGCTGCCGGACGCAGAGCAGTTGTGGCTAGCAACTGTGGCCTTAAAGTCAAATGGTCGTAAGTTGCATAGGTCGTAAGTCAATCAATACCTGTATAGTATCAATTACCCCTAATCATAAAGCAGATTTCTGTAATAGAATTAGAATTTTATTTACATGTATGCAGGAGTTTTAGTTCTCTTGTTCTTTTACCTTTCCCCACTCTCAAATGATAATTGAAGAAACTTTCTTCAGCTCTTATATAAGAAACATAACCCTTATAGCCTCTTGCTGTTGGATTCACGTTGACTTCACATACAGATGCTGTGGGCCCAATCTTTTAGAGATGTTTCAAATTCAGCTACTTTCTTTGGTGACTCTACTCACAGAACTTGTTTGACTAAGTCATTGAAGTGAAGACTGACCTCAAAACAGGCTTGGTTTTGCAGAGGCAGTAAAGTTCATACTTTTGAGGGGAAAATGTTGGGTGTTAGATATGGTATACTTCAAACCCAACTGGCATAGATCAAATGCTTCTTAATCTGCTCCACTTGCATTCCTTCTCTGGGGTCTGCAAATCTGGGGCTGCCCACTGATGTGGGTGAGAAAATTAACTATTGTTTTAAGTTTACTACTTGAAAGGCTAGGAAACATAATTTTGCATATCATTAAGAGGACAATTAAGAACATTTTTAATTTGTAAACCCTTGAGTAATGCCTTTAAAACAGGTTGTATTTTATTAGAGCATAAACCTTTAGAATTGATTACAGCATGTTGAATCACAGTACTGAGGGAGAACAAGTATGTGAAAGATTAATCTCTTCATACTATGTTTTATACATTGTCAATGCTATTAATATTTTTCTTTTTAACTATACTCCATTTTTCACTAAGACCGTTGTGCCATATTAATATAATTACAATATTTTGAAAAGATGGGAATATCTGTATTCTGGGATTCTATGACTTACATGACTATTGCATTTGAGATATAGAGTCTATCTTGCAATTTATTATAAGTATTAATGAAAATTCAGCTTTTAGCAGTCTTACTGTTTACTGTTCACACTGTTGATAAGAAATACATTATGAATGTTTACTGCATAAAAAGCACTATATTAGGTTCTCAAAAATAGTTAAAAAAACAAAGATAGTGTTTCAAATAAACACATGTTAAAGCATCCTTTAAAGCAATGGTTCTCAAACTTTTTGAAATCAGGGCGCATTTAAAATCCTACAAATAATTGTAAGCACACTATATACAAATTTCTGAGAAATATGTTATAATAATGAAGTTAAATATTAAAGAAAAAACATAAAGTCAGCATGCTTTTATGGTAATTTAATGTTGGTTAAATGAGTTTGTAAATATGATATATAAGTTTGCTCGCTTATAGTATGCATTGGGTGTAGGGGATAGGCTGTAAGAAGTCAGGGTCGTTATACCTAAGGCTTAGTTTTAAGACTTTGTATCAGAGACTTCCTTGCTTTTATATTGGATTAAAGTTTTTGATTTCTACACTATAAAATGGGGCAGACTGGGAGCTTGCTCTCTCTCGGTTCCTGAGAATAGCATTAGAGAGGAGAGCAGAGAAAGGCCACATAGAGGAGAGGAAAAGCAACCAAGATGGTGGAATGCTGAAGAAGAAGCCAGTTTGTGCAGAGTTTGTGTAGAGAGAAGGAGATGGGGAATAGAGGTGAATAAGGCTGGTGAGGTAGAAACTTTGATTCTAGGAAACTCAGGTGAGTCAGTGGCTTTGGGAGCGCTGAATGGAAAGGGAAGTGTTTTCTCACTGTGTGTTTTTAATGCCTGCTGGGTACAAGCTAGGATTAAAGCTAATGGCCCACCAGTTCTTGGCTTCATTGTTTCATTACCATCTGTCCAAATCAAATGCGAACCTGCATGGGCTAGTTGGCTGTGATGGTGGCTGTGGCTACTGGCTTTACATTAAACAAAATAAATATGACAAAATTAAATTTATTCTGACATTAAAAAACATTTTTATGGCCTGACTTGTGGTGGCGCAGTGGATAAAGCGTCGACCTGGGAACACTGAGGTCGCCAGTTCAAAACCCTGCACTGGTCTGGTCAAGGCACATATGGGAGTTGATGCTTCCAGCTCCTCCCCCCCTTTCTCTCTCTCTTTCTCTCTCTCTCCCTCTCTCTCTCTCTCCCTCTCTCTCTCTCACTCTCACTCTGTGTCTCCTCTCTAAAATGAATAAAATAAATAGAAATTAAAACATTTTTATGTTATATTTTTTGAATTATACTTTTTAGAATTTGTAAAAAAGGGGTTAAAATAAAATAATAACAAAAATGTTATCTTTTTATATATATATAGATACATTCTTAGTAAGATTTATTAAATTCAGCATGTCCCTGTGTGAATGTGTTAAGTTTTTTCATTCTTGTGTTTATGAGAAACATGAGCCTCATGTGTCCTAGTGATTTCTTCAATGTTAGGACATATATTTGAAAAGCAAACTCTCATTTCCTCATCTCTTTTTACTCTTAATTGTGTTGAGTGCAGAAACCCCCACCATACATATCATCTTAACTTTACACCAAAGGATAGAAGAAACTTACCTCCAGTCTTTCCGGGGAACATGGGGGGTAATGTAAACAATCCAGCACCACAGCTTAACAGCCTTTTGCAACCTAATCAGGCAGGTGAGGTGAGGAGTTGGGCAGATTTACAGCCAATTCCCCATACCTCTATCCCCTAAAAATCTAAACTGCAAAAACTCTGTTGGTTTTTTGGTCCTTAACAGGCACATATTTCTCTGGAATACCATAGCGCACACCTGGAAGTCTTCTAGGGTGTACCTGTGTACCCTGGCACACACTTTGACAACCACTGCTCTAGAGTAACATATAAACATGAAACAAAGTGTTTTAGTTTTGGGTGAAGAGTTAATAGCAGATCATTTTACCCAGGAAAACATTCATGCTATAGATATAAACTTCTGTATCTTAATTAAAATTGTTCTGAATAAAATTTAAATTTTGTCTCTTTGTCAGCAAAATGACACCAGGTGTTAGACTTTTGAAGTCAGACTGGACCTTGGTTTGGCAACCTTGGTACTTGAGTTCTGGCTAAGAAATTCAGAGTCAAGACACAAACTGTAAGATAAAATTTTTTCAGAAAGTCACAGAGGTAGGAGTGAGCCATAGAATAAACGGGCTCAGAAAACAAGTCACAGAGGCAAAAGAAGGGGTCTTGGAGCTTAATAGAAAGAATCAAAGAAAATGGACCTGGGGGAAGGGCGTGGGGAAATGTGCAGGTGAAGTCCATAGACACAGCCACACTAGGTCCTTCATTCTGTGGGTGTTTATCTGGAGGTCTCAGGGGGAGGATCCGAATAGAATATTCATAGCTTTCCAGGTATGTCCTTTCAGGGCTGTGGTCTCCACTGATGGATCGGTACCAGGGCAGGGAGTCATTAGTCAAGGCAGCTGGTCCTGATGTCAGCCATAGCTTTGCTTTTTTGGTTTTGCTGCTTTTCTGGGTCTGGAACAGAATAATAGCTGAAGCTTAGGTGTCTTCTCCAGTGAGATAAAACTCAGACTCTGAGGTCAGCAGCCTCAAGTCAGCAGGTTCTTAAGATTACTTGATCTGGGCCAAAACCTTATTGTCCTGAAGGCTTAGTGCTTCAGGGAGTGGTAGGGCAAGGGCTTGTATGGGAGTCTTATGAGGCTATTCTCTGGTCCCTTGTTCCTCCTCTAAGGGGAGACTAGGGATATGCCAGAGGAGCAATGAACACAGGAGTATCCAAACTGTGTGATCAGCAAAATGCTAGGGGAGAAAAGGTTACCCTTGAGGCAAGGTCCTTGTTTTATCAGATTAGCCCATTGCTAGGTGCCAGGGCTGGTGACCTGTACCTGCCCATTTTCTTCCATCTGTTCATGCCTATCTAATTGTCTACCACATCTTATTTGATTAGAAATTTGAAGATTAAATTTGTGACAAAAACAAACAAAACATATATCTGTCTTGTTTTCTTGGTAAAAATGAAAGTAATACCACCAACATTAACACTGCACATTAGAATATAATATTTTCTACTGCTTAATTTATAATTGGACATTTAAGTATAAAGTCTGAGTAAGGTATTTTGTTAGTTGAAATTATTTTTCAAATAATAAATATACACATGCTCTTGCAGTTTATTTTCATTGACTAGTTCCAACTTAAATCCCATTGACTCTACTTAACTTAGAATGTACTTAACAAAGCATTGGAGAGAATTTGTAAATATTGCAAATTTTGAATACTTAAATTTACAGCTAAATTTTTTTAACATTTTTTTTGCTTTAATTTTCATGCTTTGGCCCTGGCTGGTTGGCTCAGCGGTAGAGCATCAGCCTAGAGTATAGATGTCTCAGGTTCGATTGCTGGTCAAGACACACAGGAGAAGTGACCATCTGCTTCTCTACCCATCCTCTTCTCCCTCCTCTCCCTCTGTCTCTGTCTCTCTCTCTCTCTCTTTTCTCCTCCCACAGCATTGGCTCTGTTTGACCAACCTTGCTTCGGGCACTGAGGCTGACTCCATGGCCTCACCTCAGTTGCTAAAATAACTTGGTTGCTAAGCAACAGAGCAATGGCGGCAAATGGACAGAACATTGCTCCATTTTCAGGTGGATCCTGGTCGGAACTCATGCGGGAGTCTCTCTCTCTGCCTCCCCACTTCTCACGTTAAAAAAAAATTAATTTTATGCTAATAAATCCAATTACATATCCTATTTGAAGTATTTGAGTGCTTTTCTGAGGCTGTTCTGTAGTTGAGATATTAACCTCTGAGTTCTGATAAAGTGTTACTATTAATTAATTATTTTTAACTATACCTTTAAAGGAAATATTTCACCTAAGTAAGTATTCTAAAATGTCTTTAAAGATGAATTTATAATTATCTTTGGAGGCTATTTTTAAATTTTAAGACATTTATTTATAGTTATGATATATAGAATAACTATTTTTGAAATAGACAGATTTTAAATATCATCTTTATTTCATTGACTTAAAAAGTAAGGCTTTTTAACACAGAGCATAATTTCATAAAATAATTATTGATTTCTTTAAAATATTGATTAATATTTAAACTATATTTCCATTAGACTCCAATCAGATAAGTGCTTTAATAGAAATTAATGCCTAATTCATTGTCACCAAAACCAAATTTTTTCAAGATTAAAAATAGAGCACCAAATATCAAATTTCTTAGTTTTTATAGGGTTATCTATATTATTACAGATAATAAAGTTTTAATTTAATACTAATATGTACAAGTATCATAAACTATGTTGTCTAAGTGCCATTATCGTTACCATAGTTACGTCTTTGTTAGTTTGGGTCCTCCGAGTAGTACAGACACCAAGACTTTCCTTCTATCTTCCTGGTTTCAATAGCTGGGTCTTTGAAGTAAACTCACAATGAGCAGATTAACAGAGAAAAATGTATATAAATTTATTAGTTTTTAATATTATATCATGGGGGCATCATAGGAAAAGAACGAGAATATTTTAAAAAGTGGTGAGAAGTTAATGGGAGAAGGGGATCTAAGGGAATGCAAATGATTCTAAAGATAGATAAATGGGTCCTTAGAAGAATTGATGGGAGAGATGATCATTTGTGACAAAGTTTGGGATGAGAGTCAATTTTCTCTAGTTAATGAAACTCCCAGGGAAGGGATTTATGACAATTGAGTTCCTCTGGGTAGATCTGTCATTAGGCAGAGAAGGGGAGTTCAGAGAAACCTTCCTTCTCCTTGCATTTGCTGTTTTCAAATTGCCTTCAGCTCAAAATAATCCTTACGCCAAACAAGCATATTTTAGTGTGTAGAATAAATTAACAGGATTCAGTAGGAAAGAGATTTGTTGGGGAACATTTATGGGAGGAGAAATGAGGGTAGTTAGATGGGGAACACTTCAGACTGCAATGTAGGACCGACACTTGTGAAGGAGATAGGGTAGGAAGAAGAGTGGTTGATAGGAGTGTAATTCTAAGAAAGTTGTTGCCAGAGTAGTGGGGATGATTTAAAGCCAGAATTTCTCACAGGAATAGGCTTGCCTTAGTACTGCTGCTGCCCTCAGTCATTGGATGGGAGGATCCCATGGGAAGTATGGCTTCAGCATAGAGGTGGTCATTCCAGTGGGTAGTAATCAGTCATGTTCCCTCATAAAAGAGGTCTCTGCAGCACATTTTCACAGCCGGCATATGCCATTTTCAGTGTGTTAGATAAAACCTTCTTAATTTGTTAGGCTAGCTTTAGAATTTTCAAACATCTATTTTTTCATTCCTATGGGAATGGATATAGCAAGGCTTTCTGCACCTGAGAAAATAACCTGCAGGAGATGGTATGAAGCCTATATCAAAGTTATATATTTAAAAATAAAAGTCAACTTTATAGGAGATAATTCAGTTTTGTATGATATCGAAGGTCATAAAAATATCTTAAGGGTTGATAATCTTCAAAAATAGATCATACCAGAAAAACCGCAAAAGTAGGGCAATCAGGAGTAGGAAGTATGTGAGGTTTAGAGGGAGCAGGGAGCAGACCCTACTCCACTGGGTCAGGATTAAAGGACAGGGTCCAGTTCCTAGGAGTTTAAAATATTGAGTAAGGATAAAGCAGGACCTAATCCTAATCCTAGAAAACAACTTTCATTCCAGAGATTCAGAATTTCAAGCACAGGAAACAAAGAGTTCAATGATAAGAATTGTGTACAAAGTCTGTAACAAATCAGAAGCCCAATTATCCAAACAGACCAATTAGTAAGAACAATAGCAAGAACAAGTGATCTTGTTTCCCAATATGTTGGGCTAGAATTTCTTAAAGTTTCCTGTTTTGAATTAGTAGTAGTACTGTATTAGAGACTGGGCCAGAGATGAACCATATTGGATTTAGAATTTTTCCAGTTACTATAGAGAATGAAGTTTAGGAATGAGGCAAAACCAGTGCCTACTTCTAGTTCAAGTTCTTGCAACATTATCATTGTTCTCCATTCTACCATCGGAAGTCTATCATATTGTTGCTAAAAAAATTTGATGGGTTTAAGATAAAGATATACATGCTACTAGTCTGCATATAACCACATTGAATTGTTTAAATTATCTCCAATAATGTTAATGTTCTAATACTACTTTTTTTTTTCATTCAGCACTATTGTAATGATAACTAGCCTGTTCTGCTGAGTGCTACAGAGTTCTATTTAGGTTTTATATTTCAGCAGTATTTCATGAACATCTTGTCTGGGCTGATTTTGGAAAGCTTCAATCTTGAGGTTCTCTTATTTATTAGTTATTAAATATCCAGAACTATGATGTTCCATGGCTTTACTATTTACTTAGAGCTTAATAGAAATATTCTGCATAATTGGAAAACATTTTATTAATTATTTAGGATTGTAGGAGCTTGAACCAAGAATTCAGTGATAATGACATTAAAATTAGTATAAACTTCTGGTTAACATATACAATTTCTTATATATAAGAATATATAATAAGAAATACATTGTTAAAATAAGAAATACATTTTAAAAATTATAAACTATTTTACTATTTATAAACAAAATTTTGAGATTTCAGATGTCTATATCATGTTAATCCCATTGTATTGATTAAATTATTTGCAAAGAACTACATTAACCCTGAAAATCTCCTCTTATATATATATATATATATATATATTTTTTTGAGGGAACAGAGAGACACAGAGAAAGGAGAGGGGGAAGGTTAGAGAGGGGGAAAGGTGGAGAAGCAGATGGGTGCTTCTCCTGTATGCCCTGGCTGGGAATCGAACCTGGAACTTTCACATGTCGGGCCGACACTCTACCACTGAGCCAAACAGCCAGGACTGTTAATTTCTTTATGTAAACAAATTATTTAACAGTAAATACTTTTTGGAACTATAATAAAAGTATTTTTAAACTTTATATTTAAAACATGGCTACTATAATTTCTGAATCAGCTAATAACTACCTTTATACTTTTAAAAGTGGCGTCTGCTCAAGTGAGCTGTTTGTTTTTCAGAATTATCCTCGTTTTATATTAGCATAAAGCATTTTCATCTCTAGAGTAACTTTCTAAATTTAATATAACCTCTAGTCTTACAAGTAAGTAGAAAATGATTTATGTTTTTTCATTTCCAGCTTTACGTAAAGCACAGAATTACAATAAAAATGCATTATTCTTGAAATCTTTCTCTACTGGAAAATTTTCAGGTCAATATCTCTCCCAAAGAGGAAAGGTTGTTTAATAATGGGCCCCAATGCCATTATCATACAATCTGTATAAGTATTTGCTATCTGAAAATCAGCCTATTGGGTGCAATTGATTTAGAAGAATGTACTTGGATTGATTTCAGGGCTCTCAATATGGAAGCCTCTCTTTAATGAATATGGTGGAGGAACTAGGAAGGAACTGAAACACAATTTATTAAAGATGATTACTAGAGCTTGAAACTTTTGGAAGGTGCATTTATTATACTTTTGCTAAATCCCCAGGAAATAAGAAGTTCTGACAAGATATTTTATTATAATGTGTAAAATCTACTTAAGACTTGCAAGCAGAAAATGAGAAATTAAATAGCTTAGTTGTGAGTTATTTTCTTTCATAGAGCATTAAACATTAATAGGATAATATTTCTATTTAGAACTAAGAAACAGTATCTAATTAATACACTAACATACTTATTCATGTGATTGATATAAATGTATTAATAACATTTTTCTTTTATCTCTAAAGAAAATGGTCTATTAGCCATTATTTTCTACAAACTAAAAAAATTGAAGTGTTTTGGTTTATGCAAGCTTGTGTTATTTTCTTAGGAAATGTTTTATAAAACATTTTAGTGCTGCTCGTTTAAGGTCAAGATGTATATTTTGATGAGGCCCCATTTCATTACCTCCTCAGAGTGATGCAAAGAAAGGGCAGGAAGAATCACTTGTATGCAGTGAGTTTTTAGATTTCTGGAAACCAGCCAGTCCTCTGGCCACCATGGAGGCTTCTGTCTCATTGTGGTCTGGCTTCACTCACAGGTAGGTATATGTGCCAAGGAGGAGAACAGGTGAGATAACAGAGACAAGTCACTACAGGATTTATTGCCCATGTTGAATTGACCAGTGTCAGTAGCAATTAATCAGCAGTTTGCAGATGTTCTATAGAGCAGTGCTTCTCACACTTGAAAATGCATACAAATCCCCTTGAAGTCCTTTTAAATTATAGATTACAAATCAGTAGGTTGGGGAGGAAAATGAGGCTAGATTTTCTGCAGTTCTAACTGTTTTCTGAGTGCCCATCATGTTGATGCACAGTCTGCCCTTGTAGCAGACTGATCTGGAGCACTGCAGGCTGAGTTACCTTTACCTGAGGCACCATCATTTCCCTTAATACCTCAAATTTTCCCACAAGATGGAGCTAGCCAGACTTATTTGAAACAGATTGTCATTAAAATGAGTACTCTTAAGTGGAGGTTTTTTGCAAGGACAAAGCAAATATTTAACTCTACTCAGAGAAATGTTTGTTCCTTGGTCAACCTCTACTATTTTACAACGCTATATATCAGTTCTTTTTTTCCATTTCTCTTTTCCTGCCCAAAGTTTGTCAAAACTGAACAAACTTTGATGCTTTTTATTTCTATCTAGCTAATACTCAACATTTTCCCTTAAGGTATTCAATAGATTCTCCTGCTGATCAATACTTCAAACTCAACTTAATGCATTAAGGATTTGGGGAAAGATGTTCATTTTTAATGCATACTTTATACATTTATCTTGATATAATTAAAAATATTATTCTAGAAAAGAAACTCCCTCAAATATTTCTACTAATATACAGACACAAAATAAGCTTAGGTTGACTATAAAAATAAGACACTTTTTATCCCTCAGTATACATACAAGGGATTTCAAATTTGTTTTGCTATGCATACCATCCTAGATGCCAGAGATGACAAATTTCTATCACAAAGAAACTTCTTTACACATATTATCTTTTTTATTTTTAGAACTTGATGAGGAAAATGGGATCTATCATTGTCCAGATGATATGCTTTTTTATTTTTTAAAAGAATAAGTTTAGGGAGGTGAGGGAGGGGATAGGAAGAGGGGAGGGGCACAAATAAAACCAGATAGAAGGTGACGCAGGACAATTTGACTTTGGGTGATGGGTATGCAATATAATCAAATGTCAAAATAACCTGGAAATATTTTCTCTGAACATATGTATCCTGATTTATCAATGTCACCCCATTAAAATTAATAATAATAAAAAGAATAAGTTTATAGGCCCTGCCCAATTGACTCAGTGGTAGAGTGTCGGCCTGGTGAGTGGAAGTCCTGGGTTCGATTCCTGGCCAGGGCACACAGGAGAAGTGCCCATCTGTTTCTCCACCTTTCCCCCTCTCTTTTCTCTCTATCTCTCTTTTCCTCTCCCACAGTCAAGGCTCCAATGGAGGAAAGTTGGCCTGGGACTGAGGATGGCTCCATGGCCTCTGCCTCAGGCAATAGAATGGCTCCATTTGCAATGGAGAAATGCTCCAGATGAGCAGAGCTTCACCACCGTATGGGCTTGCTGGGTAGAACCTGGTCAAGAACATGCAGGAGTCTGTCTCTCTGCCTCCCACTTCCCACTTTAGAAAAATATAAAAAGAAAAAAAGAAAAAAAGAAAAGGTTTATTTAGAAAGTCACAGAGGGAGTAGAAGAAACGAGCCATAGAAGAAACAAGTTACAGAGGCAAAAGAAGAGCTGTGAAGTTCAGGAGAAAAAAAGTAAAGTACACTTAACAAGAAGATTTGAGCACAAATGTTCTACTAGATAGCTAGAGCACACCAAGTAACATGCCTTGAATGGTATTGAAAGTTATTTCTGCCTTCATATATTTGTCTTTTCTTTCTTTTTCTTTCTTTCATTGTCTTTCTTTCCCTTTCTTCTTTCTTTCTTTCTTTCTTTCTTTCTTTCTTTCTTTCTTTCTTTCTTTGTGACAGAGACAGAGAGAGACAGATAGGGGCAGACATACAGGAAGAGAGAGAAATGAGAAGCATCAATTCTTCATTGCGGCACCTTAGTTGTTCATTGATTGCTTTCTCATATGAGCCTTGATGGGGGGACTACAGCAGACTGAGTGGACCCTTGCTCAAGCCAGCGACATTGGGTTCAAGCTGGTGAGCCTTGCTCAAACCAGATAAGCCCAAGCTCAAGCTGGAGACCTCAAGGTTTTGAACCTGAGTCCTCTGTGTCTCAATCCCATGCTCTATCCCATGCGCCACCACCTGGTCAAGTTATTTGTCTTTTCTATTAGATTTGCAATAGGGTCTAAAGTGCCCTATGAGGTTCTTTTCTTTTAATAAACATGTTAGTCTTGATAGTTATTATTTAAAGCTAATTGCAAACTGAAAGTCACCTTGAGAATATATAAAGTTCATTCTAGTTATATCTTCCAGACAGTTCTGCACCCCCTCCTTTCTGTTTATTATTTTACTCAGATACCCTCTAAATGCAGTTGGTTTTTGGGATTTTCTTCTTGATTTTCTATCTTTTATTATTTTAGCTATTATTAACATAATCAGTTTCTTCAGCTGGATATATTTTCAGCTATAAAGAGGAAAGTTGAGACTAAATTCTTAGGCTTAGTTTTCTTGGGCTCCAGAAATATATTTCTGTGACCTATTTTCATAAATTTACAAAATGTGTAAAATTCTAGATGAGAATAAGGACTCGGAAATAACTACATTAAAAATTGTAATAACATGGAAAAAAATATGCTTAGCAGCAAGATGGTGATGGAGTAGGTGGACATACCAACTTTCACCTCCCAGAACTGAAGTGGACTACAACTTAATTTTAAGAACCATCATCTGGAAAAACTAACTTTGGACTAAACTAAGAGGACTCTTTAACCAAGGAACACTAAAGAAGCCACACTGAGACTGGTAGGAAAAACGTAAATGCAGAGAGGGCTACCCAGCTCCTGGGAGCGAATGAAAGCCTAGAAGGACTTGCATGGCGGGAAGTGAGATTAGCAGAGAGGGGAGGGGCCTGGGCCCCAGGAACAAAGCCCCAACCTGCAGCTTTAGAGCCTAAAAGAAGTGAATGTACAGTGTTTAGCTGTGAAACAAGTCAGGATACTATTTGTGAGAAAGAGACAGATTTCTCAGACCCAGGATTCTTCTTAAAAGGACCGTGTAGAAAACCTCTTTCACAACTACTAACCTGAGACTCTGGTATACTGGAAGAGTTGAGAGGAATAGAGTAGCAGGAAGAGAGTGTAATCTAGGAGGCACAGGGAGAAACACTTTGAGGGACAGCCACCCTAACCCCTGGGCTGAGTCACTGTCCAAATTTAAAGTGAATATTTCCCATGGAACCAGCAATACCAGCAAAAGGAAGCAGGACACCAAACAAACAAGCTCTCCCATGGCACTCAGAGCAGAGTCGCTTAGAATAAGGGAGCCTTCAGGAATACAGTATTGAGTGCTGAGTTCTGAGCAGCAGCACCCCCACCAACACTGCTGAGGGTTTTCCAGAGGGTGGACTGTGGTAGGACACGGAATCACGGTCCCATCTGCGGCAGAAGGCAGGCCAGCCATGACTGAGGACTGGCATGAACTCAGTCTCACCCAGCAAGAGTGGAAGGGGCACACGAAAGCATTCCAACTGGGCTGCAGGTTGGGTGAGCAAGAGTGGTCCTGCCTAAAATCTTTCCCACAGGGGAAAGGTGAAAGCTGGGAAGCTAGCTACACAGACTCGCAGCTGAGTGCAGATGTTCAACCCTGCTGACCCATGGGCAGGGGCTTGTGGGCAGTGCGTGAGCATGGCTCTGCCTACAGGGGCGGGGAAAAAGCCGGGGAACTGGCAGAGACCTGCGGCTGAGCATAGGTGCTCAGCCCCACCTACAATGCTCAGGCTTGCAGCCTTGGCTTGGCCCACAGCCCCACCCGTGGAGGCAAGGCGGAGGCCGAGGCCAGCCAAGGTTTGTAGACAGGGCACATGAACATAACCCCTCCTGTGGAGGACATGTGAAAACTGCAGTGACTGCCACAGCAGGCTGGTGCCAGCAACACTCATACCCAAACACCCAAGGCAGGGGCAGAGGGGGTGATGGCCTGAAGACACACCACACATAGGGAACACAGAAGCTATACCCATTGGACTCTAGTGGCCACACACTTTTTATACACAGACAGAATGGGAAGGCAGAGAAATACAAGCCAAATAAATCAAGAGAAATCCCCAGAAAAGGACTTGAACGAGTCAGATATAACCAAATTACTGGCTGCAGAGTTTAAAATAATGATTGTTAGGATGCTCAAGGATCTTAGAACAACAATAGATGGACATAACAAACAACAAAATAGAGATAGCAAGTATAAAAAAGGACATTGAAATAATAAAAAAGAATCAGAAATGACAAATACAATATCAGAAATGAAGACCACAATGGAAGGAATTAAAAGCATGATGGATGAAGCTAAGGATTGAATCAGCGAGTTAGAGGACAAAATAAACAAAGGCACAGAAGCTGAGCAGAAGAAAGAAAAGAGACTCAAAAAATCTGAGGAAACTCTAAGGGAGCTCTGTGAAAACATGAAGAGAAATAACATCCACATCATAGGGGTTCCAGAAGAAGAGGAGAAAGAACAAGGGATAGAAACTTTGTTCAATCAAATCATAGCTAAAAACTTCCCTAAATTAAGACTGGAAAACGTTTCACATGTTCAAGAAACACAGAGAATTCCATTAAAATAAAAACTCCAAAAAAATCTACACCAAGGCACATCATAATTAAAATACCAAATCTAAGAGATAAAGAGAAAATATTAAAAGCTCTGAGAGAATAAATGACTATCACCTAAAAAGGAGCCCCCATAATGATGACATCTGACTTCTCAATAGAAACATTTGAGGCCAGAAGAGAATGGCAAGAAATATTCAAAGTAATGCAGAACAAGAGCCCACAACCAAGACTACTTTATCCAGCAAGGCAATCATTTAAAATTGAAGAAGAAATAAAAAGCTTCCCAGACAAAAAAAACAAAACAAAAAAACCCTCAAGAAATTTATAACAACCAAACCAATGCTGCAAGAAATGTGAAAGGGTTTGTTGTAAACAGATCAAAGGGAAAAAGAATATAGCAAAAGAGGAATACAGCTTTAAAGAATAAAATGTCAAGAAACAACTACAAATCAATAATAACCTTAAATTTAAATGAATTAAATGATCCAATGAAAAGACATAGGGTAGCTCTGTGGATAAGAAAACAGGACCCATACATATGCTGTCTATAAGAGACACACCTCAAAACAAAAGATGCACCTAGACTGATGGTAAAAAGATGAGAAAAAATATTTCATGCGAATAGAAATGAAAGAAAAAGTTGTTGTAGCAATACTAATATCAGACAAAATGACTTTAAAACCAAGGCTATAGTAAGAGATAAAGAAGGTCACTAAATAATGGTAAAGGGAGCAATACAACAGGAAGGCATAACCATTATAAATATCTATGCACCTAATATAGGAGCACCTAAATATATAAAGCAGGCTTTAATGGATATAAAGGGTGAGATCAAGAGCAATACTATAATAGTAGGAGATTTCAATACCCCACTAACATCACTAGAGAGATCCTCAAGAAAGAAAATAAACAAAGAATCGGCAAAGTTAAAGGACACACTATTAGATCAACTGGATTTAATAGATATCTTCAGAACCTTTTACCCTAAAGCAGCAGAATATACATTTTTTAAAGAAATCATGGTACATTCTCTAGGATAGATCACATATTAGGACACAAAAGCAGTCTCAACAAATTTAAGAAGATTGAAATTATATCAAGCATTTTCTCTGATCGCAATGGCATGAAACTAGAAATCAACCACAACTGAAAAACGGAAAAATAATCAAACACTTGGAAACTAAATAGCATGATATTAAATAATGAATGGGTTAAAAATAAGATCAAAAAAGAAATAAAATAAATTCCTAGAAACAAATGATAATGAGCATAAAACAACTCAAAATTTATGGGGCATAGCAAACGCAGTACTGAGGGAAAAGTTTACAGCGTTACAGGTATACCTTAGAAAGCTAGAAAAATCTCAAATAAACAACTTAACCCTGTATCTAAAAGAACAGCAGGTGAAACCCAGAGGTAGTAGAAGGAAGGAAATAATAAAGATTAGAGTGAAAATAAATGACATAGAGGCTAAGAAAACAATACAGACGATAGTAAAACCAGGAGCTAGTTCTTTGAAAAGGTAAACAAGATCGATGAACCTTTAACCAGACTCACCAAAAAAAAAGAGAGAGGACTCAAATAAATAAAATTAGAAATGAGAGTGGAGAAATAATAACTGACACAACAGAAATACAAAAGATTGTAAGAAAATACTATGAAGAACTGCATGCCAAAAAATTAAACAACCTAGATAAAATGGACAAATTTCTTGAAACATATAATCTTTTAAAAATCAATCAGGAAGAATCAGAAAACCTAAATAGACTGATTACAACAAATGGGATCGAAGCAGATATCAAAACACTCCCAACAAACAAAAGCCCCGGGCCAGATGGCTTCGCAAGTGAATTCTACCAAATATTCAAAGAACTAACCCCTATCCTTCTCAAGCTATTTCAAAAAATACAAGAGAAAGGAAGACTTCCAAGCTCCTTTTATGAGGCAAGCATAATTCTAATTCCAATACCAGGCAAAGACACCACAAAATAAAAATTATAAACTAATATCCCTGATGAATTTAGATGCTAAAATCCTCAACAAAATATTAACAAACCGGATCCATCAATATATGAAAAAAATCATACACCATGATCAAGTGGGATTTATTCTGAGGAGGCAAGGCTGGTACAATATTCACAAATCAATTCATGTGATTTATCACATATACAAAAGGAAGGACAAAACCACATGATAATTTCAATAGATGCAGAAAAAGCATTTGATAAAATCCAGCACCCATTCATGATCAAAACTCTCAGTACAGTGGGAATACAGGAAACATACCTGAACATGATAAAGGTCATCTATGAAAAACCACAGACAACATCATACTCAATGGGCAAAAATTAAAAGCAATCCCCTTAATATCAGAAACCAGGCAGGGGTGCCCCCTTTCACCACTCTTATTCAACATAGTTTTGGAATTTCTACCCACAGCAATCAGACAAGAAGTAGAAATTGAAGGCATCCACATCGGAAAAGAAGAAGTAAAACTATCATTATTTGCAGATGATATGATTTGTATATAGAAAATACTAAGGTCTCAGTCAGAAAACTCCTGGATCTGATAAGTGAATTCAACAAGGTGGTAGTATATAAAATTAATACTCAGAAATCATATGCATTTTTACACACCAACAATAAACTGTCAGAAAGAGAAATTAAGAAAACAATCCCCTTCAATATTGCAACCACAAAAATAAAGTACCTAGGATTAAATTTAACCAAGGAGATTTAAGACTTGTATTCGAAAAATTATAAAACATTGATAGAAGAAACCAAGGAGGATAAAAACGAGAGGAAGCATATACCATGGTTAGGAAGAATAAACATCATTAAAATGTCTATATTACCCAAAGCAATTTATAAATTCAATGTAATACCAATTAAAATATCTGACATACTTCAAAGATATAGAACACACATTTCAACAATTTATATGGAACCAAAAAAGAACACAAATAGCCTCAGCAATCCAGAATAAAGAAAGAACTTTATTCTTTCTTTTCAATCTTGAAAAGAAAGAATAAAGTGAGAGACATCACACTTCCTGATAACAAGTTATACTACAAGACTATTGAACTCAAAACACCTTGGTACTGGCATAAGAACAGGCATATAGATCAATGGAACAGAACAGAGAAGCCAGAAAAAACTCACACCTTTATGGACAACTGATATTTGACAAAGGAGGTAAGAGCATACAATGGAGTAAAGAGAGCCTCTTCAACAAATGGTGTTGGGAAAATTGGACATCTAACTTCAAAAAGGAAACTAGACCACCAACTTATACTATTCACAAAAATAAACTCAAAATGGATAAAAGACTTAAATGTAAGCCGTGAAACCATAAGCATCTTAGAAGAAAATATAGGCAGTGAGCTCTCCGACATCTGTAGCAGCAATGTATTTGCTGGTTTATCTCCATAGGCAAGTGAAATAAAAGACAGGATAAACTAATGGGACTATATCAAACTAAAAAGCTTTAGCACAGCTAAAGACAATAAGAACAGAATAAAAAGACAAACCACACAATGGCAGAACATATTCAACAATATGTCTGATAAGGGGTTAATAACCAAAATTTATAAAGAATTTGTAAAACTGAACACCAGGAAGGTAAACAATCGAATCAAAAAATGGGTCAATTAAATGAATAGACACTTCTCCAAAGAGGACATACAGATGGCCAATAGGCATATGAAAAAATGCTCAACATCACTAATCATTAGAGAAATACAAATTAAAACCACAATGAGATATCACCTCACACCAGTCAGAATGGCGCTCATCAGCAAAACAACACAGAATAAGTGCTGGCAAGGATGTGGAGAAAAGGGAACCCTCCTGCACTGCTGGTGGGAATGCAGACTGGTGCAGCCACTGTGGAAAACAGTATGGAGATTCCTCAAAAAATTAAAAATCGAACTGCCTTTTGACCCAGCTATCCCACTTATAGGAATATACCCCAAGAACACCATAGCTCTGTTTCAAAAGGAGAAATGCACCCCCATGTTTATGGCAGCATTGTTCACAATAGGGAAGATCTGGAAGCAGCTCAAGTGTCTGTCAGTGGTCGAGTAGATTAAAAAGCAGTGGTACTTATACACAATGGAATACTATGGGGCCATAATAAAGAAGGAAATCTTATCTTTTGTGACAATGTGAATTAACCTGGAAACTATTATGTTAAGTAAAATAAGCGAGGCAGAAAAATAAATATATGACCTCACTCATTTGAGGAATCCAATGAACAATGTGAACTGAGGAAAGGAATTGAGACAGAGGAGAGATCAAAGGGACCAGAGGTAGAGGACAGAGGGAAAGGGGATGATAGGATGGGATAAACCTAAAGGGACGGGGGAGGGCATAAAGGGGAGGAGGGAAAAGGAGATGTTGAAGGGAATATTGGGGAGGGAGGATGCATTCGGGGCAACCCTAGAATCTATTTAAACACAACAAATTAAAATCAATAATAAAAGAAATTGTATTAACATGTAAGATATAACATGTTTAGGTTAATATGCTAGTTATTTCCTGAATTTCTTCCTACAATTTCAATTCCCTACAATTTCTTATAGATAAATTGAATTATTCTTTTAAAGCTAGAACTTGTTGTAAGATTTAAAATCTACCAGTAAGTTAAATTTTGTAAGTGATAAGTACATATTTAATCAATAAAACTCTTGCTTGTATTACATTATTGTCACACAGCCTGTTTGTAAAACGTAATGTCTGCTGTTAAACGTAAAACATATTTTCTTGATAGTCTTCAAAAGTTTAGTGAATATGTTTCTTTTTATTTTTAGAAAAATTAGCTTTATTTTACACATTGTTAAATGCTTACCTTATCTTCCTTAACAACTTGTTTCATTTATAATTACAAATACACTTTTTTTGGGGTGTTTAGTATGCTATATATTTTATTGCCATCACTTATTTTTATTAATATGCCTAAATTACAAAGCAGGGTTTCTAAAAGCCTTGAACTCTTACCTATAAAACATGCTATAATTTATAACAATAAATTTTTCTTAAAGAAGTTTAAAAGAAAAAAATAAATTCTTCCATTATTTTAGCTACTTCAAAAGTTTGAAGGTAATTTTGATCTGTCAATCAAAATAATGCAATAATGTATGGATGAAAGTGAGTTAAACATTTCTGATGTTTATGTTGTAAAGCATAAAGGTACATGGCCCAAAAAATCTTTAAAAAAATAAGGAATTGTCATTTTATTGAACACAGAACAATTTTTTAAATGTCATATATTAATTACAAAATTTCACTAATGTAATAATAGAAAGAAAATGGTTATTGAGAATTTAGAAGCTTTGTGACTACATCAAATTGTCATTATATTTTACAAGATAGATACCTCCAATCTGAAACTAGAGCCATCCTTTAAATATTTACTCTAGAAACTAGGAGATTGTTAAATTTCAGAGTTCAGGTCTATCAGATGAAGCAGCTTATATACATAATCATTTAATAGCTGGAAAGCTGTCCTGATATTTCCCCTAAAATGTAATCTGACATTCTTCAAGGGGAATGTTTTCAAAGAGCAGCTGTAATGCAGGTAATTCTTGTTAATTGAGTGTTCATCTACAAGCTGTATATGAAGATAATAAAAAGCATGTTTTAAAGATGTCATTGTCATAAAAATACAGATGTCTGTGTTGGAGACCTTTAATCAAATTTTTATTTTGTGGGAATAGTTTACCGGTTTTCAAATTAGCTGTATTAAAATGACAATAGATAATGGATTATTGAAACTGTTAATAAATTAGAAAGCCTTTCTTGTATAGAACCTATAATAGCTGATATATGCCACTTGACGTTTGCTGCATGCCTTTCATTTTTACCTGCACAAAGCTGTTGCATTGTTCAATTTAGCTTTGTCAAGAGCCTTTTCTTGACTGTTTAGGACTGGTAAAAATCATAAACTCTATTGAGAAAGAAAAGAAATCTTACCAACTTTTAGAAAATTGAAAAAGGAAAATCTATTTATAAACAACAGAAAAAAATAAGACTATTTGAACTTTGCACCCACACAACACTAAGCTAAAGATTGTTAATATTTATAAACTAGTGAAAGAAAATGACTACAATTGAGAATTATTAAACCGGAAAAGAATTCATTCACCAGTTATTGGAAAATTATGTAAAATAGAAGAAGGAGAAGAAAAAGGCTAATAATTTAAAATTTATCCCATTCAAATACTTGAAAAAAAAAAGAGTTCAGTTCAGAAACAGAAAACCCTAGTACTATTTTAACAGATAGTAATGTTTTGTCTGTTGTTAATTGTGGACTATATGGAATGTTTAGCATTTTTTTATACCCTGACTTAAATCCATCGACCTGTCTTTTCATTTTGGTTTTGTTGAGTACTAGTCTGCCAAAACTGTAAGTGATGTGGCATACAAACTCTGACCATGGATGTGACCAACATCCTGACTGGGCACATGTCTATACAGTTTGCCTGCCATTATAGTCTAAATTTACATTTGATTAATCAAACATTTATCTTTTCACTTAGTATTCATATGATAAGGGATTAAAGAAAAAATAGCACGCTAAGTAATTCTTTTCTTTTTGTTTTACAGGGACAGAGAGAGAGTCAGAGAGAGGGATAGATAGGGACAGACAGACAGCAACAGAGAAAGATGAGAAGCATCAATCATCAGGTTTTTGTTGCGACACCTTAGTTGTTCATTGATTGCTTTCTCACATGTGCCTTGACCATGGGCCTTCAGCAGACCGAGCAACCCCCTGCTGGAGCCAGTGACCTTGGGTCCAAGCTGGCGAGCTTTTGCTCAAGCCAGATGTGCCCGCACTCAAATGGTGACTTCCGGGTCTCGAACGTGGGTACTCCGCATCCCAGTCCAACACTCTATCCATTATGCCATTGCCTGGTCAGGCTGTTAAGTAATTCTAATGTGGTTATATGCTTGTGCCAAAATTGTGAAGGGCTTGAGATTTTACCAGACTTGTAAGGTAACGTTAGACTGCCATAATATTCATAGATGTTGGCAAAAAACGTGAGGCTCCTGGTCAGAGGTAAAAGATTTTATTTTTTATTTTATTTGTTTATTTATCTATTTAAATTTATTGAGGTGACATTGCTTGATAAGACTATATAGGTTTCAAGTGTACAACCAGAGTAGAATAGCCAATGGCTTCCTCACCTCCCCACATGTGGTGGGAAAGAAAACACCAACCAGAGAAAAACTTTAGATGGTTTATAACCAGCTGATGACTGACAGACTCAAAGGGATCAGGTTGAATAATCAAAACATGTATCCACTTATGCAGAATTACTAAAAATATATAAAATCTTGAGTTACAGAAAGCAATACAACAAAAAACACTTCCTAATGGCAATATTAACAAGTCTTCCTGAAGCATAGATATACAATAGATTTAGAAAATTAGGTTTATGAATTAAGGAGAGCATGATCAAGATTAAAAGCTAAATTTATATCATAGAATATGAGAAACAAGAAATATTTTAAGGCAAAGATAAGTAAAATAAGTAAAAGACATAAAATAGATCTGAGAGACTAAGTGTAAATCCTAGGTTTTTCTGAAGGAAGATAAGGAAGAGGAGGGAGACAAAAGCAAACAATACCTGAAAATTTTCAGAATTTGGGGAAATAACTGAATTTTCAGATGTAAAGGGTTCATGTGAGTTATAGGGTGCACTGAAGAAAATAACAAATAACACTCTGAGGCATATCCTGGTAAAAATCATAAACTCTATTGAGAAAGAAAAGAAATCTTACCAACTTTTAGAAAATTGAAAAAGGAAAATCTATTTATAAACAACAGAAAAAAATAAGACTATTTGAACTTTGCACCCACACAACACTAAGCTAAAGATTGTTAATATTTATAAACTAGTGAAAGAAAATGACTACAATTGAGAATTATTAAACCGGAAAAGAATTCATTCACCAGTTATAGGAAAATAGAGTTATATAAGAAATCAAAAAATGCCTCTTGGAAGTTAAGAAACAAAGTACATTTATATCATTTACACAGCACAAAAGAAAATGAGAGAAGAGAATACAAATTCTTCAGAAAATACTAAAATGACATTTTTCCTACAAAAAACATGAACAGCGAAATATATTCTTAGAGGAACTATTATAGACCTGGATTTTTTTATTGTTATATATAAAATTACCCTTTAAAATTATTTTATTTCATAGTTTCTGTAAGAAATTTGAGTGTATCTTGGGTATGTGGTTTGAGGTTGCTATTACATGTCAGCCAAGATGAAGTCATCTGAAGTTTGGATTTGAGTTGGAAGATCCACTTCTAAGGTGACTTACATGGCTAGTACCTTTACACTGGGCTGCTTAAGGCCCTATGTTGAAAATCATCAAGAGAATTTAAGTGTATGTTACTAAGTAAAAGAAGCCAATTTGGCCTGACCTGTGGTAGTGCAGTGGATAAAGCATTGACCTGGAACACTTAGGTTGCTGGTTTGAGACCCTGGGCTTGCCTGTCAAGGTACATATGGAAGTTGGTGCTTCCTGCTCCTCCCACCCCACTCCTCCTCCTCTCTAAAATGAATAAGTGAAATCTTAAAAAAAAATAAGCCCATTTGAAAATTCATACTATATTACTCTGTATGGCATTCTGGGAAAAATAAGACTATGGAGACAGTAAAAAGATCAGTGATTGCCAGAGGTTGAAGTTGGGGAGGAAGGAAATCATAGGTAGCACTGGGGATTTTTACGGCAATGAAACTATTGTGTGTGATATTGTAATGGTGAATATCTGCTATTATATATTAGTCACAACCCATAGACTGTACAATACAGAGTAAATTCTAATGTAAACTATGGATTTTAGTTAATAATCAGTATTAGCTCATCAACTGGAATAAATGCAAGATGTTAATAATACAGTAAACTCTGTGTGAGTAGAGTAGTCGGAAGGGAGTGAGGATATATAGATACTACTTTTTGCTCAATATTTCTGTAAGTCTAAAACAGTTCTAAGAAAGTCTATTAATTAAAAAAATTATGAACCTAGAGAGAATGAGCAAGTTTTATGGTCAAATAGTCTGAGTTAACAACATAGTTAATACAAATGTTCCAAATTAACACTAGATTAAGTTAAACATTCATACACACCAGTTACCATAGATAGCTTCATATATGAATTTTAGCTAACCTTTTGAGTTGGTAATGCTAATGCTATTTAAAAGATATAAAGGCACAGAAAAATCGGAAAATCCCTGTTTGATAATTTATGATTCCATAAAAACTTAATATTGATAGTATAAAAAGGAAGCTATATATTCATCTCACTTATGAATATAGATCAAGCAAATAGAATGTAGCAAGTTATTCAACAATATTATGATCCAACAGGATCTATACTACAAAAATTGATTTAATAAGAGAAATTCTGTCAATATTTAGTAAAGTTTACTTTTTTTGTTGTTCCAGCAGGGATAACCATCTTTTTATTCTGTGGAAATTTCTAAATATATCCATTGAAAAGAAATAAGCCCCTCTTAATTGAGTTCATATCTTTTATTTAGTTAACTTCCTAATTCTGCCTCTTTTCTCCTTCCCTACTTGCTTTCTATCTTCGTTCTTTCTCATTTCACTCCAAAGGTATTACATGAAGGACTTTTAGGCTGTTACAAAGATATCTTGTTACAGTTAAGATCATCATTGGCCATAAGTAATAGAAACCTAACCATAGTAAATTATATAATTATAGTGTTTATTTTTCTCACCACTGGAAGAAGTCTGGAGGTTTGTAATCTAGGTCTGGAAGAGTTAACTATAACATGGTATATCCAAATTCTTTTTATTTTGTTTATTTTTCTTTATTCTTAAAGTGTTGACTTTGTTTTTATGCTCCCAAGATGCACTGCTAGACATCAGAATTACTTACCAATAGTGAATTGTGAATGCAAAAACCTCTCTCCACTTGAAGCTTTGTCTGTGAATAGAAAGCAGAATTGTCTAATAAGGCCACATTTTTTTCACAACTGTTGGAATAATAAATATTCTGTTCATCAATATTCATAGTACTTCTTGTACTGATCAGCCATTTGCAATAACATGTAATCCCAAATTTTATAGGTTTACACCAACAAACATATTTTTCACTATTATTAAATGTTGGTGGCTGTTTCTTTGCTGTGCATGTCTTTTCACTCTGGAAATCAGGTAAGAGGACCAAACCATATTTGCCACACACTATTCTCAAGGCAGGAGGAAAAGAGTAAGGCATAGAAACTTTCACTGTTTCTTAAAGCTTTTGATCAGATATGACATACGTCACACCTGTTCCCAGACCATAGATCAATGTGAGCCATGTGGACAAGCCTGACACTTAGAAGGGAAGTACATTTTGCCTTCAGAGAGCTGCTGCTGTAAGTCACATGACAATGGATAGAGTTTTAGCCCCTCAGAGAGAGTTAAAAAAATAGTTGATAACAGTAATTTTCCCTATCAGTATAAGTCTGTAATTAGGTG
This sequence comes from Rhynchonycteris naso, assembly GCA_037038555.1. Taxonomy (NCBI): domain Eukaryota; kingdom Metazoa; phylum Chordata; class Mammalia; order Chiroptera; family Emballonuridae; genus Rhynchonycteris; species Rhynchonycteris naso. The sequence continues at coordinate 48,994,587 of CM072997.1, read as the reverse complement.
ACAAATTTACTATAGTAAAATAACAGAATTGCCTTTAGATTTGAACCTGATTCAATTCTTGCTCTGTTGGCTTCAGGTTGTCTCTAAACCTTCATAGATTTCCTATTCATAAAATGTTAATTTCTGTGATTAAGTGCTCTATTATAAAACATTTATGTTTTAAATTGCCTGGAAAGTGGTTGGAGCATAATAACTACCCAACAATTTGTTACCAATCCTGGGGCCATATGAAAATCATCAACCTTATTTTCCTATGGGAATCTCAACCAACCTGCTAGGATTTTGATAGATAAATTCAAGAAACTAAAAGGTATCTGGATTTTCATTGTATATTTTATTTAGACAGGAAAGAGTGAAGCTTTAGCACTGCTATGTAAGATTGGAAGCTAAATAAACTAAATAGCAGTATAAGCAAGTTGTATTAAATTCTGATAGCTGAATATTTTATGCACTCATATTTGCTCTCTAACACAATTATATATAGCTTATGAATTTTCATGAAATGACTTAATCTCAAGAATTTAAAGATTTATTACTTTGTTTCAAATTGTGAATAATCAGTTAAATGTATGTTATATCCAGTCATTAAAAGATATCCAAAACATATTTATAAATCTAAGAAAAAAAGATACTATTGATTATTCAGAATTTTAGCCCCTTTATTCATCTTTATGATAACAATCCTCTAGTTTTTCAAAGTGATCTTAAACAAGTATTGACAAAAATGAGATGAGATTCCATTTTGTGGCTTCTGGTTTTGGAAAAGAACAAGACTATTGATTTGTATTCTTTTAAGTTTCTTTATTGATTAGTCCATTTTGCCTTTTTAAGAATATATCTTTAATTAATGATGATATCTTAAGAACAGTAATAAGATTAAATTAAATATTTGGTAAGAATTATTTTTATCATCTTTAGTTTTACATACCCTGGTGCAAAATTGTTTTAGTCTCCTATTTTTGCAATTTATTAGACTCTCAAAAGTGTGAGTTTTCCTTTATTGGTAAAATGGTTTAACATTCCAGATGTGTGCAGCCCCAATTATCTATCTAAACATATCTAGCTCATCATATTAATATTGAAATGAAATGTAGAATTTTAAATGAAAGTGATTTTTTTTCTAAGAAAACAAATCTCTAGACTCTTTAGAGACTGACTTGAGAACATGTTTGTAATATACATTATAAAGAGTTACAAAAAAGCCTTTGGTATAACAAAGCTGATTTTATATTCTGATGAATATCTCAAGGGCCACAATGTAGATATTGGATTTGACTGTCAAGTGTATTTTCCCCATCCTTTTCTTTTTTCTGAGAAGATATTGAGCCTTCTAAATATAGGTATAGATGAGTATTCTAGCGTTGGCCAGTTGTAGTAATTTATCTTCTAGGGAATAATAAATATTTTATCCCAAACTTCTGGGATTGCTATGTAGACGCTGGAAAGAAAACTATTGAGTGCTACACTGAGAGATGTGTCTCTAAAACTTTTGGCAGCTGACTAGATCCTGATTCAGGTCTTTAAGGCCCTGGAATTGCAACACTTTTTAAAATTTGGTGTAACCATGAGATCTTTCCCAGGGAAGGAGACTCATATATTTATCCTTATTGCTTAAGCTAATTAGGTATCTGTGATTTGTAGCTAACATATTCACTTCTCAAGTAAATAATAGAAGTGTTAACTTTGATAAATTAAAAATAATTAATACCAGAAGACTTAAGAGTCTTTCCTGCCCTTTGTAATTTGAGAATGATTGTCTCATAATACCTGGTTAAGGTAAGCTCTGATAAGCTGATGATACCTGACCCTGTTGTGTTTTGAATTAAAAGTGGAAAGGAGGGAGGGTATTTAAACATCTTTAAAAATATTTATTGTTCAACTAGAAAAAGTATGCTATAATATAGTATAGAAAGTTACATCACAGATTTATGTAGACTGATTCAAATATACTTGTCTCTCCACTCCTTCCTTCTTATTCATGCTCACAAATAATTAAGGGAGGAGAAAGGAAGGAAAAAAGAGAAAAGGAGAGAGAAAGAGACAGGGAAATGGAGGAGCTATTTTATGTGTCTCCATAAATGTTTAAAATAGAGAGAAACAAGGTTATTATTAATCCAGGCAATTTTACAGATCTTGAGCTATTTACCCTACCATTCTTTCATCTTTTCTATTCTCTATCTTTATCTTTTATGGGACAAGATATTCTTTAATGTTTATTTTGTATATTTAAAACTTTACTTAGTAATATTGTATTCTCAGTTACACTGAAGATAAATATTAAGGAATTAATTATCAAGGGTAATTTTATAAATTAGTCATAGAAACTACATTCTGTATAAAAAATGACAACACTTTTTTAAAGTTATTGAAGTTTTTCAACTCTATTTTAAAGAAAGCATGGAAAAAGAAAGAAGTGAAAGTAAATGTGTAAAGCCAGTAGCCACGGCCACCATCACAGCCGCCTGGCCCATGCAGGTTCGCATTTGATTCAGACAGACGGTAATGAAACACAGAGCCAAGAACTGGTGGGCCATTAGCTTTAATCCTAGCTTGCACCCAGCGGGCAAGAAATGGACACAGTAGGAAAACACTTCCCTTTCCTTTCAGGGTTCTCAAAGCCACGGACTCATCCGAGTTTCCTAGAATCAAAGTTTCTACCTCACCAGCCTTATTTAACTCTGTTTCCCATTTCCTTCTCTCTACACAAACTTTGCACAAACTGGCTTCTCCATCAGCACTCCGCCATCTTGGCAGGTTCTCCTATCCTCTACATGGCCTTTCTCTGCTCTCCTCTCTGATACTAATCTCAGGAACAGAGAGAGAGCAAGCTCCAGGTCTGCTCCATTTTATAGTGTAGAAATCAAAACCTTTAATGCAATATACAAACAAGAAAGTTTCTGATACAAAGCTACTTATCTTAGGCATAATGAGATTTTTCATAAGAGTGCACCACCCCCCTATCATGCAACAGTCAAGGATGTGGGGAAAAGCTTTGTTTTGAAGAGATCTTAGTATTAAAAGGGTTGGAAAGGCTTAGTCTTAAAACTAAGCCTTAGGCTATAACTACCCTGCCTGCTTACAGCCTGTCCCAACATCCAATGCAAACTATAAGCGAGCAAACATATATATCATATTTACAAACTTATTTGACCAACATATAGTATAGAAATCAAAACCTTTAATCTAATATACAAACAAAGAAGTCTCTGATACAAAGTTACTTATCTGAGGCACAATGGGATTCCTCATGAGAGTGCACCTCCCTCTATCATGCACCAGTCAAGGGTGTGGGGAAAAGCTTAGTGTTGAGAAGATGTTAGTATTAAAAGGGTGGAAAAGGCTTAGTTTTAAAACTAAACCTTAGGCTATAGCAACCCTGCCTGCTTACAGCCTATCCCCCACACCCAGTGCAAACTATAAGCGAGCATATATATTTACAAATTTATTTGACCAACAAAATGCATAGGAAAGAAACAGGTTTTGCTTTACAGAATTTAGACACATTTTATAAAGCATTGCTAACTCACTGTAGAGAGGCTTAGCATGAGCTCAGGGTTTTTTCCAGAGTAGTAGAAGAATGTCTAACAATGAGTCTGTTGAACAATACTTAAAGGTATGTGTTGGGCAGATAAAATATATTTTACTCACTTTGTTAAAGATGGTGCTGCCCATGTGCAGGTTCATTGATATTAATGTGTGTTGGGGGACAAGTGGTGGGCAGGCCAGGTCGTTATAGCCTAAGGCTTAATTCCAAGAGTAAACTTTTCCCCACACCCTTGAATGATTAGATGATGTGGGGTGGTATACTCTCATGAGGAATCCTCCCATTATGCCTCAGATAAGTGACTTTGTATCAGAGACTTTCTTGTTTGTAGATTGGCTTAAAGGTTTTGAATTTATGCTATAAAGTGGGACAGACTTGGAGCTTGCTCTCTGGCTTCCTGAGATTAGCATTAGAGCAGTGGTTCTTAACCTTTTTTGAGGTACTGAACCCACCAGTTTCATATGCGCATTCACCAAACCCTTCTTTAGTGATAAATAAAATATGATTTTTTTTCCAAATTCAAGACATAGGTATATGTTTTTTTACTTGTGCACAAAATGAGCTGTGCATGAACATCACCTTGCTCAAAGTACAAAACCAACTGTAAAGCCAGTAGTCGCGGCCACTATCACAGCTGCCTGGCCAATGCAGGTTCACATTAGATTCGAACAGTCGGTAATGAAACACAGGAGCCAAGAACTGGTGAGCCATCAGCTTTAATTCTAGCTTGCACCCGGCAGGCAAGCAAAAACACACACTGGGCTCCAAAACCCACACATTCAGTGCTCACAAAGCTACTGACTTATCCGAGTTTCCTAGAATCAAAGGTTTCTAGCTCACCAGACTTATTCACCTCTGTTTCCCATCTCCTCCTGCACAAATTCTTAACAAACTGGCTTCTTTCTCAGCACTCTGCCATCTTGGCTGCTTCTCTCCTCCACGTGGCCTTAATCTACTCTCCTCTCTAATACCTCAGGAACCAAGAGAGGGATCAAGCTACTGGTCTCTCCCACTTTATACTGTAGAATAAAACCTTTAATCCAATTATTCAAACAAGGAAGTCTCTGTATAATGGGATTCCTCAGGAGAGTGCACCACCCTACATCATCCAATCAGTCAAGGGTGTGGGGAAGAGCTTACTCTTAAACTAAGCCTTAGGCTATAACGACCCGGCCTGCCCACAGCCTCTTCCAGAACACACATTAATATCAATGAACTTCCATGTGGGCAGCGCCATCTTTAACAAAGTGAACATAATATATTTTATCTGCCCAACACCAACAAAGTGCATGAACTCACAACCAATTACAGTATTACTTTATTCTGGCCTCCATGGCAGAGGCTTCTCCGAACCCCTGAGACTGAATAATCGAACCCCTAGGGTTTGATAGAACCCAGGTTAAGAACTACTGCATTAGAGAGAAGAGTGATTGTGTTCTAGGAGGAAAGAAGAAAGCAGGGAGGAAAGCAGATTAAGGCCACATGGAGACCAGGAGAAGCAGACAAAGTGGCACAGTGCTGAGGAAGTAGCCAGTTTGTGCAGAGTTTGTACAGAGAGAAGGAGATGGGGAACAGAGGTGAATAAGTCTGGTGAGCTAGAAACTTTTGATTCTAGGAAACTCGAATAAGTCAGTAGCTTTGTGAGCACTGAATGAGTGGATTTTGGAGCCCAGTGTGTGTCACTTGCCTGCTGAGTGCAAGCTAGGATTAAAGATAATGGCCCACCAGTTCTTGGCTCCATTGTTTCATTACCAACTATTCAAATCTAATGCAAACCTGCATGAGCCAGGCGGCTGTGATGGTGGCCATGGTCACTGGTTTTACAGTATAACAAAGTCTACTATTGTTTAATAAGAATCTGTAGTACTCCAGCCTCCTGGGAACTAATAGTGTCACATGGGAAAACCTACTCAAGACACTAACTTATGTCAAGAGGAACATAGAGGGAAGCCTGCCAAAGGAGACAAAGAGAGATCTCCTGAATCTTCTTCTCCCTTAGCTTTTATTATCAGAAGCAGAACAGAGATAACAGGATTACAAGGGAGGGAGATCAGGTGACAAGGGGAAGAATGATTAATGGATTTTTTGCTGACATGGGGAAAGGGCTAATTTGGTCAGAAATTTTTTTTTTTTCTAATTAACAAGCACAAAGGAAGGGGCAATCGAGAACCTCTAGGCTAATTTTCTAAAGTCCAGTTCACATGCATTCTTTTGTGTTTGCATAAAGGTCACCCACTCACACTTTTTTGGTGTTTGCATCCAAGAGACATTCACTCAGGGCTTTTAACTAAAGTTCCCCAATCCAAGTCATAGGGATCAAGGTAAAATGAGTGGTTCCCTACAAGAATCCACACTGAAAGAGAAAATATAGCTTTTGTCATATAATCCTTTCCATCCATAGGTCTGCTTACCATCAAGGAGAGAAGAAGGGGAGTAAATAAATTAGTTATATATTGTATTGTGTCAGTGTTGGGCAGATAAAAATATATTATGCTCACTTTGTTAAAGATGGCACTGCCCACATGGAAGCCCATCACCCAGGTGATATTAGTTGCCCTTATGCTTGAGATGCGCATAATTATACTATTGGGTGTGTGGGACAGGCTGTAAGCAGGTCAGGTCATTATAGCCTAAGGCTTAGTTTCAAGAGTAAACTTTTCCCCACACCCTTGACTGATTAGATGATGTGGGGTGATGCACTCTCATGAGGAATCCTCCCATTATGCCTCAGATAAGGGACTTTGTATCAGAGACTTTCTTGTTTGTAGATTGGCTTAAAGGTTTGGATTACTACACTATAAAGTGGGGCAGACTGAGAGCTTGCTCTCTCTGGGTTCCTGAGATTAGTATTAGAGAGGAGATTACATTAAGGCCATGTAGAGGAGGCCAGGAGAAGCAGCCAAGATGGTGGAATGCTAAGGGAGAAGCCAGTTTGTGCAGAGAGAAGGAGATGGGAAACAGAGTTAAATAAGTCTGGTGAGCTAGAAGCCTTTGATGCTAGAAAACTACAATAAGTCAGTAGCTTTTTGAGCATTGAATGGGTGGGTTTTGGAGCCCAGTGTGTGTTTTTACTTGCCTGCCAGGTGCAAGCTAGAATTAAAGGCAATGGCTCACCAGTTCCTGTCTCCATTGTTTCATTACCGACTGTCTGAATCAAATGTAAACCTTCACTGGCCAGGTAGCTGTGATAATAATGGCCATGGGCACTGGCTTTACAGTCAGGCCGATAAGATATATTTTGATCATTCTGTTAATGATGGCACAAGCCCATGTGAGCAGCTGATTGCCTTTTTTGCTTGGGAAGGGGTTTGGTTATGCTATTGTATGTTGAGGGAGAGCTTTCACACTGAAAAGTTTTAAAAGGAGGAGATAGGAGGCCATTTTGGAGAAATCACGTTGTTCCAGGGAGAGAAAGAGAGGCCACATGGGGGAGAGGAGGCAACCAAAATGGAGGCAAAGAAGTGGGAGCATTTGATTCTAGGAAAACTTGGATGAGTCAGTGGCTTTGGGAGCCCTGAATGGAAAGGGAAGTGTTTCCCGCTGTGTGTTTTTACTTGCTTGCCGAGTGCGAGTCTAGAATAAAGGAAAATGAACCACCAGGTTTTGACTCAATTGTTTCTTTACGATCTGTCTGGATTAAATACGAACCTGTGAGAGCTGTGATGGTGGCTGCGACTACTGGCCTTACATATTGTTTAAAAGTTTCTTGGATTGATAAGTCATCTAAAAGAAAAAATTCGAATATCTTTAGCAGAAACAGGTTTGAATAAAGCTTCTGGTAAAATACAGTGTGGATGATAAAGTCATGATGCACTTTTGACTGTGTCTGGTCAAAAGTGCACCATGACTTTATGGACACATGTATAAAGATGAGTAATAATTTTGTTAGTATTTTTTTTTGACGTATTATGGAAAATTTCAAACATCCACTAGAAAAGCAGTAAAATGAAACCTCGTGAAGACATGACCCAGTTTCAATAATTATAAGCATTGTGCCAGGGGGAGGAGAGAACCCAAGAAGTGGGGCATCTGGCAGTGAACTGTTTTTAGCAGAAAGAGTAACATCAAAGTTTGACCTCATGATCAGTTCTATTAGGACTAATGAGAGTCAGAGCCACTGGAGACAGTTTGATCCACATTCAGGACTGTTCATGGGCACAGTTAAAGAGTTAAGGTTAAAACAAGACTAGAGTTTTAACCATTACACTCAGTATTGTGAAAAAAAGTCAATTAGTCTTTTAGGACTAGGTGGCCTAATTCATAGCATTATTTTTGTGTCTGACTGTAAATACAAATTATTGTGAAAGTTATTAGCAAGGAAGAGAATAAAGCAGAAATTTCAATGGAAACTCAGAGAACAACAGTCCTTAATTAAAAATAGCATGTGAAAGTGAGAAGAACAGTGAAAGTTAGAATGTCATTTCCATATTTTTTTTCTTCTCTAGCTTATTCCAGAAGTGGAATTTTTTATCTTTTCTCTCTCTCTTTTTTTCTGTAAGCAGGAACTGCAATTTTGAATTGTATTAGAGAATCTGGGTTATAAAAAGAGTTTGCTTAAGCTCATTAAACTGTGAAACTGCTTCTATGCGATATCTTCTCCAATTTTCAATCTGAAGGTCTACGGCAGATCTTATATTAAGAAAAATGGATAAGGTTACTGATTAAAGTTTGGGCACGTGGTTCCAGGACCTAGAAAGAATCTGCAGATGACATCAAAAAGAATTCTAAATATCTATGCTTCGGCTTTTTGTCATCTATACTTCTCAATATTTTAGTTCACTTTGTTCGGTGCTTCTTGCTACACTTGTGTTCAAAGTGAAGCATAATAACCTTAGAGAACTTTCTACTATGAGAAAGGTCTGATTCCATAAATGGCTTCAGTTATGCTAGTTTAAAGATATAATATAAAATTATAATTTATTTAGGCCTTTTGATAGTTCTTTGGTAAATTTGGATCTTTATGTTGTTTCTACGTTTCATATTATGATTTTTTAAGTAGTAATGTTTTATCATTTATTAAAGTCTTATTCAATATGCTAAGCACTATTCCAAGTTCTTTATATTTAATCATTTATTTAATACTCATATTAATCCTATAAATATAATACTATAATTTTCATTCTTTGTACCAACAATAAAATATTTCTGAAACACAGAAATATTAGTTTTCCAAGAGTACATAATTCGTAAGTGGCTGAGCAGAGATTCAAATTCAGGAAGTCTGGCTCTAGGTCCTGTGCCTGTAACTACTCGCTTATACCAAGAAGTACAAAGAATCAATGCAAAAAGAAAGACAAAATTTAGACAAAAATGTCTAAAATATTTTCAACTGGTAGTTATTTATAAATATGACCATTAGTATTTAAGTGTTCCAAAATCCAAGATATTAAGACTAGAAATTCAATTTGCAAATGTAAAATGTATAACTTTTTGTTTCAGTGAAGATAGTAGTATTTTCCTTTAGAATTTATAAAACCTGATTTAAAAAAATAAGAACAATACTAGAAGGACAAAAAAGAAATAATGTATTTAAATAAATAAAAATTCAGAAAGGTCTTTTTTTGAGGTCTTAAGAAATAGAAAACGTTAATCCCAAGGAAGCTTTCATGGGGGATAAAAAACCAGAACACTAGGATCCCAATCAGGCAAAGTTGAATTTTGTCACCAGAAGGAAGGCTAAGGAAGACCTGCTAAAATGCTTTACATTTTATAGAAGAGAGGCAAATGCTATGAGCTGCACTTCTATCTCTTCGAGTTCACCACTTCAGAGTATGCTAACATACATGTTATTGGCAGCCTTAGATTTGACATTCAAGCAACAGTGGAAGCAGAAATACTACAGCTCTCTCATTCTTCAGGTGGGATGATTCTCCAATGTGTTTGACATTATTTCCTAGAATTTTTTCATTGAATTAAGCTTTCTTCACTCACAGGAATAGCAGGCTAGATGGTAATATACTGCTTTTGGCTTCAGTTGGGAGTATTTATTGTGTCTAACAAACTACCCGAAATGTTAGTGGTTTAAAACAACCATTTTACTATATTTTATAATTTTGCAAATTACAAATTTGGGAAGAGCCCAGCTATATACAGTTTTTTTTTGTGATTATATGGCATCAAGTGGGGACACTTGGGGGTATTTAGTTAGTGGCTGTGCTGGTACAAAGAATCCAAAATAATTTTGCTCACATGCCTAGTACATTGATAGTAACAGCTATAAGGCTGAGTCTAGCTGATTCTCTCACTTTCTCTATGAATTATCAGCATCTCCATCTAGTCTCTCTAGCTAGTTAGTGGTTGGTCTTTATACATGGAAGTATAATACCCCAAGACCAGTATTTCAGAGACAGAAAGTAGAAGCTGCTAGTCTCTTGGATCTTCAGCTTGGATATTGGCACAAGCATCCTTCTATCATACTCAATTGGTCAAAGAAGTCATAAACCTTTCTCTTCCCACCAGATTAAAAAAGCAAGGACATAGAGGCCACCTTTCAATAAGTAAGAAGAGTTTAAAAATTGAGGCCCTCTTCTCTCCTTCCTCTCTCATTTCTTTCTCCTGCTAGTATTTATTTTTGTTTTAGTTATATCATCCAAAAAATGACCTTTACTAGACTCAGCATTTGTTTCTGGGAGAACAAAAACTAAAGGAAATAATTTTTTTTATTTGGATAAAAGAAGGACTTTTATAGACAATATTTTTAAATCAAATTAATTGGGGTAACTGTTTAATAAAATTACAGTATTTTCACTACATATGATGCATCTTATGGTTAGGTGAGTCTTATGAAGCGAAAGATTTGGTACATAGATTTTAAGTGTATATTTCTATGATCTGTATATTGCATTGTGTGCCCACCACCCAAAGTCAAATCTTCCATCACCATATATACTGCTTACAAAAATTAGGGGATATTTTATTGCTTCATATTCATTTTGAAATATCCCCTAACTTTTGTGAGCAGTATATATGATCATTTTACCTGTTACTGCCCTCCCACCCCCCTTGTCTCTTGTAACCACTCTACTATTGTCAATGTCTATGAGTTTTGTTTGTTTATTTGTTGCTTCCAGTTTTATGTCCTACATTTGAGTGAAATCATATAGTTCTTGATTTCTTTGTTACTTATTTTGCTTAGCAGGATAGTCTCAGTATCAATCCATGTTGTCGTAAATGGCAGCATTTGATCTTTTCTTATAACTGGGTAGTATTTTATTATAAATATGTGCCATATCTTCTTTATTCAATTCTCTCTCAAAGGATATTAGGTTGTTTCCATGTCTTGGCCAGCACAAATAATGATGCAATGAACACAGGGTGCATATATGTTTGCAAATAGATAGTGTATGTTTTTTATTCTTGAAATACTATGGTGAAGTAACTGTATTTATTACCTCTTTTTTATTATAAAGATCATAGATGACAGATGTGAGCTGATTAGTCTAAAAAATAATCAGGACTTGAATTAAGTTTTTCAAACACTAATTACAATATTCTTACCACTGTATTTAAGAATTTTTATTGGTACATAAAATCTATGTACCAAATTTTTCACTTCATAAGACTCACCTAACCATAAGATGCATCATATGTAGTGAAAATACTGTAATTTTATTAAGCAGTTACTCCAATTAATTTGATTTAAAAATATTGTCTATAAAAGTCCTTCTTTTATCCAAATAAAAAAAATTATTTCCTTTAGTTTTTGTTCTCCCAGAAACAAATGCTGAGTCTAGTAAAGGTCAATAAAGAGAATAAACCTGAAAGGAGTCATTTAGATAATGGTAAAATTAAAATGTAAATGATAAGCAGTATTATTAGTAGTAGTATTTTACTTCATAAAGAAATTCAACTCAATTCAAGAAAATTTCTTTTCTGATATTTTATCAAGTAGTTATATTAATTGACTTGAAGTCAAAATGTTTGCTAATTGACTTATTCAACTACATGACAATATGTACTGTCTCCTTGATGCTTAATTTGATCTGCACAGGCAACAGGAGAAGAATGGGAATTAACTTTTGGTTCACACCTCCACTGTTCCAGTCACAGTGCCATTGATTTTACAGCACTTTTATTTAATTCTCACTTGTAGATACTATCTACATTTTTTTAAATGAAGAAAGCAAGTTTTGGTAGCAAGCAGGAATTCTAATGCAGTTTGGCCACAGTCAGACACCTTCAACTACACTTTTCTTTTTCCAAAGGGAAGAAAATGTTTAGTGGTGATTTCCCTGTTGGGGAAGTGAATTACAGGGCTGGCAATACTATGAGATCTTTTTGCCTGCAACTAATAGCTATAGTGCCCTGCTGGGAAAGTTGAAGCAATTTTTTTCTGCATGATAGGTCCTTATATTTATTATTGTTTTTAAACAGCTGCTATTGAGATCATTTTGACCTATTTCTGTTATGATTGCTTTTCTGCATCTCCATCTTTCTATCGCTGCCTTTATCCTTGCTTGTTCAGTCTTGTGAATCACTAATTCTTATTTCTAAATACTCCCAACCTAGCTCTTCCTGCTCTGGGTCCCAAGTTTATTTTGTTTCAGATGCTAATTTAGATACTTAACATTCCAGATAAATATGGTTGTTGAAAAAAATCTAATTATGCTAACATAATCTCATCAATTTTCCAAATTTGTTGACAATATATTGGATGAAAAAAATGGTATTCACTGTTTTAAATGACATTTATTCATTACCTGTAAAACTAAACAACTTTTCTATTTAGTTTTTAAAATTACTTCTTTTGAGTTGCATTATTTAATTAAAATTCTAAAATTATTTTATATACTATACATATTAAAGATGTCTGTATTTTGACTGAGGTATGTTGCAAACCTTTTATCATAATCTGCCATTTGTCTTTTGACATTGTTTGTGGTGTATTTTGTCAGTGAGTAATTTAAAATTTGTATGATAAAATGTATATCAATATTTTCCTTTATGGATTCTAATTTTTTTATTTTTTAAATAATAATGTAATACAAATATTATTTTAAATTAATTATTAATTTAAAATATTTGATTTTATGTGATAGTAATAACACATTTAAAAAATTTATAGCAACTATTCTTTCCCAATAAAATCAAGTTTTATTTAAAAATCATATCTAATTTCTCTATATCCAGGGATATATTCTTCTATCTTTAACTTGATTTCTGGCTGCTAGTTTGTTTCAATTATTCATTTATTCTTACACAAACAGTTTGTGCGTGTGGGGAGGTATAGTGTAGTAAAGACAATCATCTTATAATAATCTTCATTATAGTTAATAGGGGAATTTGCAGGTAGAAATGCCTCAAAAACACTGCCTATACTGATCTCACAGATTTTGGTGCTTTGAATTTTCATAAAATAATCTGGTTTAAAACATTAAAATATTTTCATTTTAATTCCTAATTTGATGCAGAAGTTATTTAGAAAAGTGATACAATATTAACTTCATGTAGGATGTATACTATAATCTATTGAGCAAATACTAAGAAAATAATACAGGAAATAGAATGTATAAATACATAAAATAGCAACACACACTTTAATTTCTAAATGCTATTAGGTTTATTTGGTCAGAGAAGTTAGTCCGTATGATTTTAATCTTTTTAAATATATTGAAGCTGATTTTATTATGGCTCAGCCTATGGTCCAATAAAATGCATGAGTTATATATAACTGTAAAAAATACATATATATTTTGCAGTTGCTACATGTAATATTTTATAAAATATTAAAGGTGGTTAATAATGTTTTTGATTTTATCTATCTTTACTGATTGGTCATTCTGTCATTTGCCAGGAGAGGGATGTTAAAATCCACTAGTATGGAATTATCTATTTTCCTTATTTATTTTGTCAATTTCTTTGGAATTTTGAAGATTTGTTATTAGGCACATAGACGCTTAGGACTGTCATATCTCCTGATGAATTAAACTTTGATCACAAAATGTCGCTCTTTATCTCTGGTATATTTTTTTTGTCTTAAAAACCTATTTTATCTGATATTAATATAAATACTTCAGTGTTCTTAGAAATTCTATTTCCATATATACTTTTTCTTATTGTTTATTTCTAACTTATCTTTGTCTTTATATTTTAAGTCAATCTCTTATAGACAGCAAAAAGTTCGATCTTGCTATTTTTTTGTTCTGATAATCATTGCTTTTTAATGGCAGTGATTCAAATTAAATTTATTATTATGATCTGACCTCAGTTTGCCATTTTACTTTTTGTTATTGCTTTTCCCACTATTCTTTTGTTGTTGTTATTGTTATTGCTGTTGTTCTTGTATTCATTCTATCCTGACTTCTTTGAGGCTAATTAAATGTTTTTAAGCCTTTTTTTTAAATCTATTGATCTTTTTGTTATATCTCTCTGTATTATTTTCTTAGAATTTGCTCAATAGATTATAGTATACATCCTACATGGAGTTAATATTGTATCACTTTTCTTAAAACACAAGAACCTTGCAAGTATACTTTCCCACCTTAACCCTTTAGGTTACTTTTGTCAAAGGTATTGCATTTATAGACATTATAAACCTATATATTATACAGGCATACCTTATTTTATTTTGTTTTTTTAAAATGTTGTGCTTCACATGTGGTTTTTGTTTCTTTGTTTGTTTTTATGACAGAGACAGAGAGAGGGACAGATAAGGACAGACAGACAGGAAGGAAGAGAGATGAGAAGCATCAATTCTTTGTTGTGGCACCTTAGTTGTTCATTGATTGCTTTCTCATATGTGCCTTGACAGGGGGGCTACAACAAACTGTGTGACCCCTTGCTCAAGCCAGGGACCTTGGGGTCAAACTGTTGGGCCTTTCTCGAAATAGATGAGCCCGCGCTCAAGCTGGTGACCCTGTGGTCTCAAACCTGGGTACTCCTGTCCCAGTCCGATGTTCTATCCACTGTGCCACTGTCTTGTCAGGCCACAGATGGTTTTTTTGTTTGTGTGTTTGTTTTTCTTTTTTGTTTTCACAAAATAAAAACAAAACCTTCCAACAAAAAAAAGATTATGACTCATTTTATTGTGGTTCTTGCTTTATTGTAGTATCTGTGTTGTGTGCCTTTAATTTTGGCTTTAAATAGTTGTATGCATTTAAAGATGTTAAGAGTAAAAATATTCTTTTATATTTGTCTTCAGACATACAATTTATGGTTGTATTTATTTATTTCTCTAAAAGTATGCTTCCATCTGATATAATTTTACTTCACCCTGAAAATTACATTTTGCAATTCTTGTAGAGCACGTTTGCTGGTGAAAAATCTCTTTGTTTTCTGTTATCTTTATTGCATATTTTACTTTTATTCCACTATTATTCTTGAAGAATATTTTCTTCTAATACTTTAAAGAGGACATTCCAGCAGCTTATAGTGTTCCCCTGGATGTAATTTATTGCCTTTCTCTCACTACTTTCAAGATATGTTTCTTTATAGTTGGTTTTCAACAGTTTGATTATAGTATGCCTAGGTGTGGTTTTCTTTGTATTTATACTTATCATAATTAAAGTTTATTGAACTTTTTGTTTCTGTACATTTATGTTTTTCATCAGAATTTGGGATTTATCAGATATTATATTTTCAAAATATTTTTTTCTGCTTCTTTCTCTCTTGTTGGGACACAGATTACAGTTTGTTAGACTTGTTGATATAGTCCCATAGTCCTTGAGTAAATTTTCATTTTGGAACTATGTATTCTCACTATCACATACGTTCCATTGATCAATGTGCAACTTAGATTGCTTTAAAAGAAACAATACTGTTTTCATGATTGTTCTGTGATTTCAAAAAATTCAACATTGTATATTTGTTTCTTAATTTCATTTGGTTGTTTTTTATAATTTCTATTTCCCAGTTGAGATTTCCTTTGAACTTATTATGAGCATATATTGCTTTATGTCTTTGAATACAGTTACGATGGCCATTTTAAAATTCTTGTGTGCCAATTACAACATTTTGGTCAACTCAGTCTCAGTCCTTACTCTTATGTTATCCCTTTTCTTCCTAACTCCAGTAATTCTGAACTTCATACTGAAAATTATGATCTTATGGACTTTAGATTCTGTTTCAGGAGAGTACTGATATATTGCTTTATCAAGCAATTGACATAGATGAATCGATACCTTTCTTGTACTTGGCAGCAGAAGAAATTTTTGTTTAGTACATATTTTTTCTTTTTTTAAAATTAATTTTAATGGGGTGACACCAATAAATCAGGGTACATATGTACAACAAAAACATCTCCAGGTTATCTTATCATTCAATTATGTTGCATACCCATCACCCAAAGTCAAATTATCCTCTGTCACCTTCTATCTTGTTTAGTACATTTAACTTTAGCTGTACTACCTGATTTCTGACTCATCCATATGACATCAGGGACTAGTGAGACATACGGGTAAGGTTTACACATAGAATTTTGGATTTTTCCAGTCTGAATCTCTTTTCTCAGATTTCCTCCCTCATTTTCCTTCTGATATAGTTGATTAAACTCTATATAATGGGGCTAAATTATCTTGCTTAGAATGGACAGTATCTAATCTTAAGTGAAAAACTTTATTAATTGCATATTCCTCCAGTGCCTTATAATAACTTGTAATAGCTGATAGCATTAGTGGCTATTTTTTCTTATTTGTGAAAAATTTGACAACTTCACCACATTTTAGTATTATATACATAGCATTTTTAATCATTTTGTCCAATTTAAACATACCATTAGAGTCAGATAAAAATTGCCTTAAATAAATATTACTTGAAAAGAAATTGATGCATATATGTTCCATATGAGAATGTAATATCTCCTTTTATTTAGCTGTTATGTCTTCAATATAATTATGTTAATTTCTCTTTTTCTCAGTATAAATTATATTTTAATTGTTCAATTTATTCTTAGCTATTTTAAAGTTTTATTATGCATAAATATTTTTTCCAATGCCATTTTTAATTGACTTTTGCTAGCATAATTTAAAAAAGAAAGCTTGTTTTTCCATATTCATTTTATAGTCAAACATTTGCAATTCAATTTCTAATTACAGTGTTTTCAATAGAATCTTTTGGGATTACTAGGTAAACAGTATTAAATATTGACATAAAATAATTTTAACTAGTTTTAGTCTTTCTACATATTCTTACTATTTTGTTGCCATATATTAATTAAAATCTAACTAATATATTGAAAAATAACAGAATAATAACTAAAATATGATATATGTTGCTGCTAAAATATGAAGTTTTAAAAACTTTTGGAAAGTAATTGACAATATTTACCATAATTATTAAGCATGTATGACTCTTGACTCAGTGATATCACCTTTGAAATTCCTCTTAGTGCTATAAATAAGTATATTAGCACTTAGAAACATGTGTTCAGATGTTTTTTTCTGCATTGTTTTTAATGTCAAAAGGGCCCACTTGTGAGTAATCTGAATGTCTATAAACAGGGTAACAGTTGAATAGATTGTGATATATTCATAATAAAAATATTATATAATTATAAAAACTGATTAGATCTATGTTTATTCATTTGGAACGATGTACATTTTATGTGATAGAAAAGCAAGTGGTAAAGCTATGTGTAGCCTGACCAGGCAGTGGCACAGTGGATAGAGTGTCAGACTGGGATGCGGAGGACCCAGGTTCGAGACCCTGAGGTCGCCAGCTTGAGCACAGGCTCATCTGGTTTGAGCAAGGCTCACCAGCTTGAGCCCAAGGTCACTGGCTTGAGCAAAGGGTCACTCGGTCTGCTGTAGCCCCCCAGTCAAGGCACATATGAGAAATAAATCAATGAACAACTAAGGAGCCCCAATGAAGAATTGGTGTTTTTCATCTTTCTCCCTTCCTGTCTATTCCTTTCTGTCCCTCTCTCTGACTCTGCTACAAAAAAAAAAAAAAAAAAGCTATGTGTATATTTCTACCAGCATTTGTAGGAAAATAATATATGCATATATTTTCAAATACATGCACAGAGAAAAACATATGGAATAATATATGTCAAATAGTGATAATTACATTTGAGAAGATATGGATCTAAAGAAAAGAGAAATTATTTATATATATTTTAAATGCCATCACATTATTTGATCTTTGGTAGATCCAATGTCAATAAAGTAAGTATAAACTTAAGAATATCTGTATAAACATATAAATTTCAATTACTAAAGTAATTTTGAAATTAGATTACATTCCTTTTATTTTCCAAATTCCCTTTTTCTAGCTTTTATTACCATTTATATCTAAATTAATCTCAGGTAAATGCCAAATTAACTAATTTATAAGGGTTTACGTGAGTTATATGAATTATTAAGTATAACAAGAAATGTGTGGAAGAGTGTATTACCTAAAAATAGAGGGTATTGAAAAGATTGAAAATTCATGTAGCGATATTTAAAGTAAACATTATTCATCGATTTTTGAGCTAGTGGTTTCTTAGGTATCACTTTAATATTTGTCCATAGTATTTCTTGAAAACACAATAACCCATGATTCAATGCAAGAATGATTTTGAAACATTTCTTGGAGATGCAAAAATGTTTGTTACACTTGACTGTTAATGTTAAATATTACCTAGACAACACTGGCTTTCTGAATGCTTTTACAATTAACCTCTAGCCTATTGACTATAGCACTTTTAATATTATGCTTCATGTTTATGAACTAGACTATGTCCTCTGAAATCGACTGATAACAAATAGTCATTTTAAATTCAATTGAAAATCCAATCTTTTTTTTGCCAAGCTACTGACTATTCATTTACTATACTTTTGTGTTCCATCAATACAGACCTTGCTTCCATCTAGAACAGTTTGACATTTTATTCAGTATTTATTAGACAAAAAACCTGGGCCTACTATTTTGTTATGTCAACAACAGTTCAAAGAGACTGCCTCTCTGTAATATTTTATGCTTATGGTTTATGTTACTCTTGTAATTCATCTAATTGTATTTGAAAGTAGTGTTTGATGGTGGAATATATGTTGATACTCAGTTTGATTCAGTAGTTATAGGTCTAGTTATAGGGTAATTACAATTATTTCATGTTCTATATTAAACACATTGTGTTTGGGTAATATATGGAGTGGCTGTTAGGAGACAAATGTTACATTTTTATATCTTCTCCAAGTTTGTTAAAGAAGTTTTAAAGATAGCCCTATGATCACATTTTACATCAAAAGAAATAGTTTGAATTCAATTAATACTTTAAGAAATTAAAAGTTTTCAGTGTATCCTTTTAGGTAATTATCACTCAACTACATTTTAAAAAGCTTATTATGGGGTAGAATTTGTGTTAAACAGTTTGTGGATATTTAATTGCAATTTAAATATGTTAATTCTAGTATAGTAAATAGAACTATCTAGTTTCTTGTTTAGCTCAATGAAATTAAGAATTATACAGTAAAATTAGAATAAAACTCTCATTATTAAAGGCAAGTATTATTATTTAACTTTAAAGAGTAAGAAACAAAATAAATTTATAGTTATTTATCACAGAGCTAACAGATTCAATTTCTTTCTGCCTGTATATTGAGGTCTAGAACATCTGACACCATCTATCTAGTCATCCATTTCCTCATTTATTCAATAAATATGTATTGTGTGCTTACTATGAAATTTGTAGTCATTGTTTAAATGAAGATGAATCTCAGTCCATGATCTGAAGAAACTTTATATTTAGCAGTGTAAACAAAAACATCACTGCAATTTATTTTGAGAAGTGACGTAAAAATATGTAATTGTCACAGAAAATATCAAGTGACCCTGTATGATTATGGTCACTTGTAATTGGGTAAATTCTTAGGTAAAAAGAGGAACAAGAAGGAATCTACATAAAAATTCACCCAGAAAAGGGTAATAGGATAAGATTAAATGTTTGTTTGAGGACTGAATGAAATAATGTCCGAAAATGGCCCTTACCACAGTGTGCGCCATAGTTAAAGCTTTTTTTAAATTAGTATTAGCATCACTATCTTGATCATTTTCCAATGTACAATGTTCTTAATCATTCTTAATCTTTGAATCAGTGCATGCTCAAAGTTCATATTTTTATATAACAAAGATACTTATATTAATAAAGGTACTCCCACTAATAATGGTTTCTTAAGTGCCTACTGCCAATTATTTATAATGAATTCTTCCCTAAATAAGGCCCAATCCTTTAACTTTTATTTTATTTATTTATTTATTTATTTATTTATTTATTTATTTATGAGAGGAGGAAAGTTAGAGAGACACACTCTCGCATGCACCCTGACGAGATCCACCCGGCAACCACATCTAGGGGGTAGGCTCAGACCAACACAGCTATCCTCAGCACCCAGGGCTTCCACGCTCAAATGAATCCACTGGCTGTAAGAGGGGAAGAGCGAGAGAGGAGGGGAATCGAAGGGAAGGGCAGCAGATGGTCACTTCTCATGTGTGCCCTTTTGGGGATTCCCGGATGTCCGCAGGCCGGGCGGATGTTGTATCCACTGAGCCAATCAGCAAGGGCTTTGTCTCTTTCTTCTAATCGTTTCTTTAATATTTCTTCTTTCCAGTCTGTCTTTCTGCTTCTCCTGCTCTCAGTTTAAGAAAAAAAAAAAACTTCCTCTTTCCATTTTCCTCAGTGGTACATCCCCTCTGCAAAGGTTCCCAGTAGACTTTTATTTTGGATGGAAAGAGTAACTTTTAGCTGTACCTGTTCTTAAACTCTCATGTCGGAAAACCATGGATGTTTTTATACTACTTGTGTTTCAATGACACAAAGTTTAACTGTTTAATCATTTTATGTTTATAATTAAGCAGTCTGTATATGCAGATCATGTAATAGATTTTTAACTATGTTTTTCTTTTAATATTTTAATGTTTTTTATTTTTCAGAAATAAAGTAGAAGAAAGAAGATGCAGAGACAAAGAGAGAAGTTCACAGTGAGTACAAAGCAGTATTTTCTCTCTTTGTCACCAATAAGTGGCAATATTGCTTTAGTGGAACACTGTATTTTTTTTTTTTTATTATGAATTTTTCTGGCAATGATACCACTTTAGGCTCCCTAGGGGGAGAGGGCTATTTTATAAGGATGATGCTTTTACTTTATAGCAAGGGAATGGCTAGAGTCTCTATAGACTCTTTATAGCAAGGGAATCACTATAGACATGATGGATGGTGATCTTTTGAAAAAGAACCCAAATTATCAACGAGGAAGACAAATGATGACTATTCTCTAGCTGTTGTAGCTGGGTATGCAAATTATTTGACAGGATGTTTTGTTATAAGTTGTTAATTCTAATTCAGAGAAATGGTTAAGAGTTTTGGCTCTTTCCACATAAGGTAAGTAAAATGAACATGTGAAAATTTGTAAAGCTAAACAGAGATTTAAAAAATTGAAAAATGGAGGTTAAATTGAGGCTTGAATGGTTAACCTGTTCAATATTAATAAACTGATTGAATCCTTTATTGAACATAGATTGGGTTTCACTATTACTAGTCTGTACTTATATTTCTTTAATAAAATTGTCACATTTTTTATATTTTTCTTGGACAGTATTTAATATGGGTGCCAAAAAGAAATTGTAGTCAAATCTAGCTTTTTATAGATGCTTCCAAATGTATACTTTCTTCCATGAAAGTTTTTATTTAGTGATAGTGAACTGTCATGAAAATAGATTCTTATAATAAAAAATAACATACTTCAATAATTTATACAAGCAAAATACTTTGTATTAATAATTTATTTAATAATTTTTATCTATTGAAATTGTAGTGCTGTATATTAGCTATCCAAGGCCCGCCAGTAATAAATTCAATTTTGTCTCTATGAAAACATTATCTTATGTACCTGTCTATACTTAATTATTACTTAATATAAGTATTCCTTTATTCTTTGCCCTTTTCATAGTCAGTATGTAATATTTTATAAAGGAAATAATGTCTTGAGAAAATTGCATTATCTTAACAGAAGTTACCCAAGAAAAAATTGTCAGAAAGATTAATTAATTAAAGCAATGCTACATGTAAGATTTTTATATATAACAAGTCTTAATTTTACGTATAGTTTTATTTTTAATGATAAGAATATCCTCATCCTCACACACATATTGCCTTGAAATTATAATTAGAATATCAATAGGACATATATTTGTTAATAAACATGTTCATAATGTCTGTCATGTTCCAGCTACTAGTCTTAAGAATCTTTGAAAATATTTGTTAAAATACAAATATTAGCTCTTTCGATCAAAATAGCAACCATAAGAGACAATAATTCTTATTTTACCTATGAGGAAACTGAGGCACACAGAGTTGAAATAATTGCCTAAGCTTATACGCCTAGTAAGTAGTAGATCCAGAAATTCAATCCTGTCAGGTTAGCTACAGATTCTCCTTTTCTTAAGATCTATGGGGCATTGTTACTGCATTATACTAGACTTATACATATTTTTGGGAAAAAGACTAGAAAGATGTTGTATCAATTTTGCATTCAGATGTTTTCTTTTTGAGATACTTGTCAACTCTCTGAATTGATAAGAAAAGCAGGGTTTAGTTTTTTCAAAGCTATTGTTAAACATTGGAGGTTTATATTCTACACAAGAAGAGAGACTGAATTTGTGGCTTCTTTATTTCTTAATTATTCAGCAGGACACTTCCACCAGTTTCCATAGTGTGTATTTCTTACTTTCTGAAATGAAATGTTTTCTCTCCTGTGTTGTGCTAGATCATTCTAAATTCACATTAGAGCCTTCAACTATTGTGGGAAAACAAAACAAAACAAAATCTGAAGCTGTGTCTAACACAGTGACTGTGTGCTTAAACTCTGACATATGACACATGACACATGACTGATGGCACATGACATTTTATTTTTCTATTCAGTGATATGCACTAATGGTCCTCTTTGCTACAGAAACTGCACAGTACCCCTCCAGACTCTCGAGTGACCTCATTCTCATCACTTGCCCTATACAGAACAAATTTTACATACCCAATGACTTTGCATACAGAATGATTGAAAAATGCTTTTAAATATAAATCATTAATATAGAATATGGTTCTTTAAAAATTTTTTTTGTATGTAAGAATTCCTTAAACTAGAACAGTCAATTATGCAGCCAGGTAACAGTAAGTATCATTATTTTTAGTGAATTAGAATTACTAGGAGGATTTGTTAAAATATGATAGCTCTTTCCCCAAATTGATTTCATACAAGTTTCTAGGTGATGATTATGTTGGGAAACATAATGCTTACTGAAAACCCCGATCTAGAACTTCATATATTATCAATACATAAAACAAACAGGGCCTGCACCTCCCTCTTACTGTTATAATTGAAGGGGATTAATAATTTTATAGCACTTATTTCTATTTTGCGGTAGCAAAACCAAAGCTCAAACTTCTCTAAATATGTGTTTTTTTGTCGCTATCTATCATTTATATACTTATCTATCATTTATAGCCACAGAATTTTATTAAAAAGTAAAGAAAAATATGCTTTGGGCTGTGGGCAGAAGTGAATCAGTGGCAAAATGGTAAATAATGATATGAGTTAGGGATCTTTAGAAGTTCATTGAATTAAAATGTATTTGATGAGTAGGAGGTTTGCTAGAAGTGGTAAAGATTGCTTCTTAAGACTACTTCACTAATATAATCATCTGTAAAAGATGGTATAATAAAAGCAAGAAAATATGTATATGGATTTTCCAAAATTAATTTGGAGAAAAAAAATAGAGATGATAATATTTAGATAAAAAAATTAAAGTTCATTTTCTGCTCATAAAAGAATTAGCCCTATTTTGTATGTTGAACAGTAGCTCAGAAAGTAGATTAGTTTGCTTTCTGTCGTATTCAAGAGTATATTGTTATCAAATTTTGACAAATTTGAATTTGAATTTATATTCTATCAGTAGTCATTTTGAACATTTACTCTGGCAGGAACTATGGTTACTTTTGGGCCAATATGCTCACAGTATTTGGAATCAACGTGTTGTATATCAAGCACTCAGAACAGTGTCTGAACATGAAGGCTACTCAATAAATATTTTTCAATGAAGTAAAAATTAAATGAATGGAACCAATCACTTAAAAGATCCTGGTCAACTGTTTAAAAGGCAGCTTCTTACTAAAGAGAAATATTTCTAAAGTAAGTTGTTTCTTTTCTTGGGTCCAAACATACTGGAGCAGCATGTTGCTGTACTGTCTGGAAAAATAGACCTCATTGTTGGCACATTTTACAAAGTGAGGCCATCCCAAAGAGACATTACTCTAATACCTCAGGCCATCTAGTTTCAGTGAATGTTCACCTGAATTCACAAAGTTCTAGACCAAATTTCAAAACAGGAACTGCATTTTTGCTTCTGTATGAAGGCAGTTATAGTTATGTACCATTTGTAACTGGAAGCTAACCTTTTCAAAATGTCAACATTCTTTATTTTTAAAATCACCAGCAATTTACACTTATTCAGTAGCTCCAAAGATTGAGAACTGTGTAAAATTCTCTTATTCTTTAAGAACCTGTGTTTTGTGGAAGACAAATCTACCTCATAGTTAAGGCAGTTACAGACAACTGGCAAATATATCTAGACAAACATTGCCGTCTATCTTTTAACTTACTTCTCACCTAAGGATAGAAGATTTTGTTTATTTTGTTAATGAATGAGAAAGTCTTTTTAAATGAATCTTTACTTATAAGTTAATCAGAAGCAGATGGAGAGTTGACATTGGTTGAAGTTGATATGTGTGTGTTTTCCTAAATCCATATTCTTAAAATGGAGAATCCTCTGCAAAGATTATGGAAAGTTAGAGAATCTACTTCCTAGAAACTTTACAGGACATGGTCATGTAATTCAATGAATGTCTCCCAAATTATACTAGCTTGGATATTTGACTTACGTAAGTGTTGAAAAGCTAAATTATGTAAGGTTGCTCAGGAAGCTAGTATTTAAGATATTAGCAGTTTAAAAATGAATATATCACTTTCTCACAGTGTTTATTTTATAGAAGACATTAGGCATTATATGTCTTTGTATCAGTAAGAGCCATAAGGAATGTTATATAAGGATCATCCTTAAGATAAGTCTTCATAAATTTTAAGACATGTTCTAAGAATGGAATTTCAATTGCATTCTTGTTTATACATCCATTGAAAGGAAACTTTAATTTTTTTATTACCTTGATTTAAGGATAGCATTCACTGGGCATTGTGGGAAAGGCCATGCACTTTTACCTCAACTCAGGTCTTATTTGATTAGGTTCAGAATAGACTGTCCTCATAGCCAGGTTGGTTTATTATTGCATTCTATATTTGCTTACCCCAAAATATGCATCTTTGATTCTAAGGGAAGTAAGTGTAAATGGTAGATAAAAAACAAAGTAATATTTCTGCAAGTGTTGGGTGTCCTCCTGTTTCTAAAGTATATGATAGCACAACCTTTGGTCTTGTCAGACTGGTTTCTCCAGCTCTAGCTAAGGAAAAATAACCACACGGGACCAAAATAACAGTGTCATGGTGGGGTTTCTTCTTTACGCTGCCACACTGTTATATACACTTTAAGAACAATAGTGACATCAATTTTATGAAACTTCTACAAAACTGTTAGTTATTTGGTAGAGATGACTTAAACTGTTAGTCATTTGATAGAGATGGCTTATTTCTCTTAGTTCTTATCTCCCTCTCCCCTGATTTTAATATGCTAATTGGTTAAAAAGAGAAAATCACAGAAAATATTCTACAAAATGCCTAATTACTTTGTTTACCAGAAAGAGTAGCATACACAAATGTCTTTTAAACATTTTCCAAGCCAGTTAACAAAAGATAAAAAGAAACAATTAGTTATTTGCATATTCTGCATAAACTGAAAATAAGGAACAAAGTCATTATATAATATTTACCTAGGAGAGTACCAGTCTGGTTCCTAAGAGCAGATGTTGGTATAGATTTAATCATGCCACACCCTCATATTTCAAAGGATCTGCAATTAACAATTTTTATGGTTTTATTACATTGATTGTTTTATGAATTTTTGTACACTAACATTTAATGTATTTAGTCAGTGAGTTTTAACAAAATTTTCTTTGCTCATTTGAAACAGCCCCAAAAGTTTATACAATTTTTAACAGCTTCCTTGATTTTACATATCTTTTTGTTGATGTAATATTTAGGTTTCTTAGTATTCAAACCAAGTAAGTGTTCTAAATAAAATTCTTAATTGATTCTTACATAGATTTATTGATGATTGTAACTGGTGATTATTTTTAAAAAATTCCCATTGATTTGAAAGAGAGAAGGGAGAGAGAGGGGAACAAAGAAAGAGAGAAAAAAGAAACAAAGAATAAACTCACTGTTTTACTTAATTGTGCACTCATTGATTGCTTCTGGTACATTCCCTGCTTGGGGGTCAAACCCGTGACCTCTAGTGTGCCGGGTCAACACTTTATCCACTGAGCCACCCAGCCAGGGCCTTGATGATTCTTATATAGACTTAATATTATATCATAAAAGTACAATATATTATAAATTTTTTAATTATACTATTATGAAATTCATTATTATAAAATTATAAATGATGTAAAAATATAATATAATGTTCTATTTATCAACTATCAATCTATATATCACATTTATTTATCTACCTATTTAATTAAAACAGATGGCACTAGTCTGTTAGGCTATGTTAAAGTTAGCCTCTCCCTTATATTTACTATGATCATTTTACAAGATGAGTATTTTGACTCCAAAGAAAGCCATCAGTGATTGCTTTTCCTACATGGCATAGATGTCACAGGTGTTTCTAGACCTGATTAGTTCACCCAGTGGCTGTATGGGTTAAAATAAAAGAGACTTTTAAAAATATATTATTGCTCTCTTAAAAACTGCCTTGAGGAAGATTGATAGAGAAAGACACACACACACACACACACACACACACACACACACACACACTCCACACTCAGTGAGAGAAATGGGGGAGGCAACTGCAACTAGAAGACAATAAGGAACAGGAAGGAGCTCCTCCTCCCTATTTTAGATAAAACTGTTCCTCACCCATCTTTAAATCATGGTTGTCTTTTACATTATAGAACTGACATCAGATCAAAACCTTTTTGTGTTAGAACTATTCACTTTACGAATTGATTAAGTATCATACAAGAAAAAGTACTTTAAACTCATGAAGAAAATTGCCACCTATTTTAATTTTTATCTGCTTTTCAAAAAGTAACTGTATTCCCTTCCCCTGAGTTAAATTCAGAAAAATTTTGGAATGTTGAGCAATGGTTCTTTCTCAGTCACAAATCCTTAAAAAGGTAATAGAACAAGACTTTGATTTCACCAGATTTGTTTTTGCTGTTTCAAAAGTGAATACATTAATAGTAATACCTCTCTGTAAAAGTAATATGATTGCATCAAAGCCAGTGCATTTGAACTAGAGAGCCCTAAGGGCACCTATCTGTGAAATGCATGGCATTTTCTAGCAGCTACAAACTTTAGGACAATCCAGCTATCAATTGGAGCTCACTATAAAAATCTGAAATTTGAAGAAATATTCAAGGTCACATTTTTATTGATCTTCACTAAAATATTCCCTTTTCTTTTTACTGTACATCAAAGGATATCACAAGGATAATTTTCAAGATAAGAATTCTTCCCTCTCAAGAGATGTAAAGAAAAGAGTTGAAAAGTTGCTGTTCTTTTTTTTTTTTTTTACAGGGACAGAGAGAGGGATAGATAGGGACAGACAGACAGTAACGGAGAGAGATGAGAAGCATCAATTATCAGTTTTTCGTTGCGATACCTTAGTTGTTCATTGATTGCTTTCTCATATGTTCTTTGACCGCGGGCCTTCAGCAGACCGAGTAATCTCTTGCTGGAGCCAACGTCCTTGGGTCCAAGCTGGTGAGCTTTATTTTTGCTCAAGCCAGATGAGCCCATGCTCAAGTTGGCGACCTCAGGGTCTCAAACCTGGGTCCTCTGCATCCCAGTCCAATGCTCTATCCATTGTGCCACTGCCTGGTCTGGCATGGAAAGTTGCTGTTCTTGTAATCACTTCATTGCTAGACGTCTTACAGAGGATAGCACATATTCCTCTCCTGTGCACTAAAGGTGCTCTGCCAGCATAGCTTTCACCTGCATGGCAACGGTGGGAGCCATAAACTTTAACATAATCTATCATTCTGTTCAATGAGCACAGCAGCCACTGTGCAAAAAAAATAATTGGGAAATAGAACTACCCAAAATTGTTTTTCCTACAATTAAACAAGATTTGAACCTCCTCAATAATCCATACCATAAAATATTGTATTATGTTCTCATTACCTTTGAAACCTATGCCATGAGTAGATTCATTATGTAGTAAGTGATATTATTGGTTATCAGTTAAATAAAATATTTGAATATTATAAAAAATTGATAATTATATGACAACATGTTAACAGATGTTATAACAACCGTGACAATAAAAGAAGAGAAACTATGTTTTAATCGGGAAATTATTCTGATTTCCAGTTTGAACTTTAGGCTCAAATTTTAAAATGACACTTCTTGGTATGTATGGATCCCGATCATCCTCACCCAAGTACTGAATGTAAATAACCAAATGGAGAATCACTCAGGTGCAGAGGGATGAATGATTTCAGATCACTGTGCCGCAAAACTCTATCGACTGTATTTCCTCATATGGGGAATTAAATTTGAAAGAGGTGAAGAATAATGGTGAAACCTGGAGAAAGCTGTGAAAAATTGTTTAATGTTTCCAATTTCATCTTGTTCTCCACTCTTGGACTTTAAAGTGATTTATCTGTGTGGAAAAAAAACACCCTCAGATTCACATTTACTGATGTCCAGTTGAATTTTGGTGGTTGCTTTTCCAAATTTCAACAACCAAAAGCAGATCAGAACATTTATCAAAATCAAATAAATATTTTAAATTAAAAATTATTTCACATGTGAAATTATGTTTTTTGTTAATCTTAGTATATAGATTATAAAAATCTACTATTTCATTGTTTTTAAAGCAGAACTCCATGTTGATTTTATCTGGGGCCACTTTTTTTTTAGCAACTTTCAAATATTCAATACAATATTATTAATTAAAGTCACACTACAGTTAAATGGTTCAAGATTAAGGACCCTTTTCAAAGATGTTCTGTGTCTCCTGATGTTGTGTTAGGGGCACATCATGTATATATGCTCATGATATGTTTCTCTTGCTTTGCTTCTGCGGTAGTCATGCAACCAGAAATTGGAGGGGAAGGTTTAGATTGCCATCACAATTTGCATTAATGGAACAGATGTATCAAATGACATTGCTTGACATTGGTGTTTAAGTCATTGTTTATCAGTGAAGATACAAGGTGTAGCCTGGTATAGAAAACATTAATTGCTCTCAGGGGAAAAAATAATTGTCAGTGAAGTTGAAGGGAACAGTGGGAACTCAGAAAGGACAAAGCTTCTATGGCAATAAGATAACAATGCAGAATAAAATAAAAAATAACAAGAGCAAAGCCAAGTGAACAGCTGTTACTTAAGGGTGTATATGTATACACTTATCATTTTATATAGTATACCATTAATAGAGTGCCTTCATTTACATCTATGGAATTTAACTATAAAATGACTTTAATTAGAAACCATCTCATAAGTGAAGGCAAAAGTCTTACATTGATTATTACAAGTGGCATTCTTTTTAGAACATTCCAAATATCAAATACCACTGTGATGCTTCATTTATGGCAACAATTATTTTAAGCCTCAAGGCACAATGAAAGTGCTGAATGGTTTAATCAAGTAGACAGTATTAGAGCATATTTCTTAGCAATGCCTCTCTTTAAAATCTCTTCTGCTTACACAGACTCTACTGTGGTGTTTATCTGACTCTTCTCCATGTCTAAAAAGCCCAGTGATTTTCCCAGAATGATCTTATTTAGATTGACACTCTTTGGAGGTTGATTCTGTACTCAGCAGGATGTTGTCAGAAGTGTCTATACAACTGAGCCTATTGTGACCTTCTTTGGGAAGTTTATTTTACATTAACTTTACTTGTTTGATTAAAATAAAAATTAATTTATGTTGTCAATACTTCAGCTTGCGCTCATCAGCAACACACCCAGCTGTAGAACATGGTAACCATACTGTCTTCTCTCAAGGTCTCACGTAAGTTTAGGACTTGACAAAAAAACAAGAAACCATTACTATTTGATGATAATCATTTCTATATAAAGGGTATATTGGTGATAGTCTTCTTATAATGAACACTTGTTTTTGAAGATTTAAACACTATTAGGATCAATATATTAATTAAGTATATTTTTAGTATACTCCTAAAATATGTAAAAGTTTTATGAAAAATACACATGCTTAGAATAAAAATAGCTTGGATAATTATATATAATTGCTGAATGATAGTAGTTCTTTTTTAATTTTTTTTTTAAAGAGACAGAGAGTCAGAGAAAGGGATAGACAGGGACAGACAGACAGGAACAGAGAGAGATGAGAAGCATCAATCATTAGTTTTTTGTTGCCGTTGTGCCACCTTAGTTGTTCATTGATTGCTTTCTCACATGTGCCTTGACCGTGGGCCTTCAGCAGACTGAGCCACCCCTTGCTGGAGCCAGCGACCTTGGGTCCAAGCTGGCGAGCTTTTGCTCAAGCCAGATGGGCCCGTGCTCAAGCTGGTGACCTCGGGGTCTCAAACCTGGTTCCTCTGCATCCCAGTCCTATGCTCTATCCACTGCGCCACTGCCTGGTCAGGCCTAAATGATAGTAGTTTTAATTTGAGCATTACTGAGCATGTTTATGTATATTATAAGATTAGAATACAATACTTTCTATTTACTAAACTTTCTAAGATATTTATGTTATTACAATACATCCATCATCATTATGAAATTAATAAAGAAGACAAAGACTAAAATAATTATTAAGAAAGGACATGTTTGAAATGATATGATTTTTCTGACACTTTACCCCATGCAATTTTATGAGAATCAACATGTAGCCTGTAATTACATACCCTTCAAGTCAAGCATAGGGTCAGGTTATAACATACAACCTTTTGAATTTACAATGCTCATTTCCATAAAAACTTTAAAAAATTGAGACGTGAGTGTTTTGGCTTACACCATTAGAGTTGTATTTTTTTTACATTCATTCTTTGTCATTTTTTCTCTTACTACAAAACAGTGTCCAGTACAGTATATTTATGTCCTTCTCTTTATTCTGTAGCTTAGTTGTGTTTTTATGTTCTAGATTATAATTTTACAACTGTGTTAGGATAGGTAAGAGACTTATGTGAGGGTGTGTTTTGACGTACACCAAAATTTGGATTATGTTACTGTCATAGGGATGGACAGTATCGTAACCCGAAGAACCCCTGTACAACAAGAAAGAATTGGCACACAAGATCATATTTTTGTCATGATGTACAAGATTGAACAAAAGATAAAAACTTTTTACTCATAAAGTTCATAGAGAGTAGTCAAAAAATAGGATTCAAATATGTACAGAGAACATAAAGTTACCAAAAAGTTACCAAATTCATTATTGTTTGTCTTATAATGAAGTATTATCAAGAACTAATAAAGAACTACCAAACTGCTTTTAGTAATTGCCACCTTGATAATTTCTGTGTAATGCTAGTGGGTCAGCTAATTCTAGGTCATAGTAATCTTAGTGGTGGATAATGGTACATTATTATTATTTCATTTACTCAAGATTTTAAATGATTGATTTAGTGTAATACAAAGACTGTATGTACAGAGAAAGAGTAATGGTTAGGCTGGGTCATACTGTTGTTATCTGGAAGGTTCCCTGATACCCAGCAAAGTAAAAATACCTATTTTCTTCTTGATCTATAAGAAAAAAAAAATGAATTTTTTAGAAAATCGATTTTAGAAAACTAGGGATATCTCTAGAACTCTGTTCCAAGCTCTATTTTGCCTAGAATTACATTTTAAAAACAGGAATAGAAAATATATTATAGAAAAATTTAAAATACAAATGGACTAATCTGAGACCAGCTTTTCAAACTTCTGCTTCACTTTGGCTAGAGTTCAGAGCTGATCTGGATTATGGTTTCCAACTTTCCCTCCTAACTTGTGTAAATAACATAAAAAATACAGAATAGTTTAAAAGTTGAATAATTTTTTAAAGCTTCCACTTCTCTCACATGTTAACTCTGTGCTAATTTCTTTATGCACTTTAACATTTCCAAATAACTTGTTATGATATTCTTTTCATTTTCATTTTCAGACTCACAATCTAAAATGTAGGATTTTCTGACCTTTACAAATTACCAAAATTTACATAGCTGTTGCCTTCATAGTATCATCTCGATCTAGCCATTTTCTTTGTCTCAGCAGCCATATGTTTTATCTTAATCTTTGTTATCTATTACCACAGATATACTGATATTACAGATCTTTGTTTATTGTCATCCTGTTATCTGTATTATACATTGTTGTTCCAGATTTCTATAGAACTTTCTTTGCAACTTTGCTCCCTCTTCACATTGTTCCTGATGTGGTTGCATCTAATAAAAAGTTTAATTCAGTTCAAGTTTGCTTTTAATCTCTGGGTGTGTGTGTGTATATATATACATATACACCATATATATATATGGTTTCTTTAAACAATTTTATTAGAATCAGATTGTATAGGATTACTTTGTTAGACCTAAGTGGTCTTTCAAGTCATTAAAAACAAAGCTATTTGCAACAAAGACCTCTTTCCTGATCAAAAGCATTATTTGTCATTTGGGGCCATTCTACCACCTGTTGGTCATTATTCATTATTTTTCTAATTATAAATCCATTGCAGTCTGCCCAGCCTTACTCTACAATCTCATCTTTTCTCTCATCTGAACTTTTATTTATAGTCTTTCATTTTTTAAGTAGTGTGCAAACTCTTGCCCCTTTTGATGCATAATGGAACCAACCATTTTCTCTAAATAATCTTATATTCCCTTGCCTAAACTGTGGTGGTGCTGTGGATAAAGTGTCAACCTGGAATGCTGAGGTTTCCGGTTCTAAACCCCAGGCTTGCCTGGTCCAGGAACATATGGATTTTGATGCTTCTTGCTTCTCCCCTACTTCTCTCTCTATCTTTCTTTCCCCTCTCTAAAATCAAAAAATAAAATCTTTAAAAAAAAGTTCTTTTCTGACTCAAATTCTCTTAATGCAACTTGTTATATTTTCTAGTATTCATTCCCACATGTCTGCATATTAATTAACACTTTATTTTAATGTCTATGAAATCTGAAAAAGGGAAGTAAAACAATGAAAAGTGATTTAAGATATGTATTTGTGATATGTGATTTATAATAAGAAATATATATTTGGTCTTCATCCTAGTTTCTAGCACAGATCTCCTAACACCATTGGAATTTCCAGTGATGAGATTAATAAAGCTGTCTTTTGTTATGTTAATGAGGTAGTTATTGATTCCATCTAAGCACAGGGACTGGTTGCCAGGAGAACCAATTCTATGATTATAGGGTTGGAACTTTCATTCCCACACCTAGACCTCCATAGAAGGGAAAGAGGAGCTGGAGATTGAGGTCAATCAATAATGGCCATAGATTAATCAATCATGAAACCTTCACAAAACTCTAAAGGGACAGAATACAGGAGCTTCTGGATTTGGGAATATGTGTAGATTCTAGAAGAGTGATGCCTTGGAGAGTGCATGGAAGCTCCTGGTCCTTTCCTCACACCTTGTCCTATGAATCTTTTACATCAGGCTATACCTGAGCTATATTCTTTTATATTAAGCCAGTAATCTAGCAAGTAAAATGTGTCTCAGTTCTGTGAGCCACTCTAGCAAATTAATCAATACAAGTCTTAGAATGACCATTGGAACCTCTGGTCTATAGACACATGGTGATAACCTGGATGTGCAATTGACATTTGAAGAAGGGGTGTGAGGGTAGCTTTGTGGGACTGAACCATTAACCTGTAGAATCTGATACAGTCTTCAGGTAGATAATGTTAGAATTAAACTAAATTTTAGGACACTGATCTGATGCCAAAAGATTGCTTTGTGGTTTGAGGAACCCACCACCACACACTTTGGGACCTGTGATCAGAAGTGTGATCAGGTTCAGATCCGTAATAGTTATATTCTAACTGCCTGAATCTTGAAGAAAGTATCTATTTTTTTTTACAAGTATCAACTTTTATATATATATATAATTTTATTCATTTCAGAGTGGAGACACAGAGTGAGAGAGAGAGAGAAAGGGAGAAGGAGCTGGAAGCATCAACTCCCATATGTGCCTTGACCAGACCAGTGCAGGGTTTTGAACTGGCGACCTCAGTGTTCCCAGGTCAATGCTTTATCCACTGCGCCACCACAAGTCAGGCTTTTATTTATATTTTTATTAATAGTATGTCAGTCATTCTCAAAAGTTTATTTTACATGAAAATTTAATCCTCTAAATAAAAAGACCTTATTTGAAGTAGAGATTCTGTATTAGCTTCAGATATTACTGTCTGGGAATGTGCATATTTAATGTCACAGCAAGTATTGTACATTGAGAGTACTCAGGGAGACACACTTAAGGACATTTGGTATCACCTGGAGGAAATGGGACTCAAAAACAAAAGAAACAACTTCACATTTAGTGTTCATAAAGTATTCTAATAAAAATAAATATATTATTTAGTATATATATGTGTGTGTGTACATTTGACGGTTTATTTTTGTGCATGCTGCATCAGTTTGCCTGCCTTATTTCTCTTTACAAATTATATTTTCCTTAGAAACAGAAGCTATTATTTAAACTCTGGAAAAAAAAAACCCTCAATGTCTTATAAACACTGTGAGCTTTAAATACTATGATTATAGCCTGACAAAGCGGTGGCGCAGTGGATAGAGCATCGGACTGGGATGCGAAAGACCCAGGTTCGAGACCCTGAGCTCGCCAGCTTGAGCGTGGGTACATCTGTCTTGAGCAAAAGCTCACCAGCTTGGACCCAAGGTCGCTGGCCCCAGCAAGGGGTTACTTGGTCTACTGAAGGCCCACAGTTAAGGTACATGTGAGAAAGCAATCAATGAACAACTATGGTGTCGCAACGGCAATGAAAAACTAATGATTGATGCTTCTCACCTGTCTCCGTTCCTGTCTGTCTGTCCCTATCTATTCCTCTCTCTGACTCTCTCTCTCTGTCCCTGTAAAAAAGTTTAAAATAAATAAATAAATAAATGTTAAGTACTATGATTATATTAGTGACTTTTGTGTTTTGCTGAACAGCTCTCATGTGCCATACCTATTCAATGTACTACCAAATATTTTCTCTTATTGACATGAGAACCTTGTAAAAATTAGGTCCATTTTTCAGATAAATGAATTTGAGTCCCTAGAAGTTCATGAACATATCTCAAGTAAACATTTGTATAATAGTATGTGATTAAGCCAAAATTCAAATGTGGCTTCTAATTTCTTGCTTTTCTCCATAATGTCATGTCGTTAGTTGTATTTAATAAACTACTATGTTACATAAATTATGAGTTTACTTTAATATGTTTTTAGTGATGAGGTTAAATATTTTATAATCATTACATCAATTTATTCTCAAGTTTACAGAGATACAGACTTTAAAAAAATAAGCATTTCAAATCATGCCCAAGAGGATTTCAAATATTATGACATTTGTTTTGTGATAATCACACTACCTAGAATCCCTGGTATATATGCTTTATCACTTCTCTTGAGTGTGAGTGGAACCTGTGATACTAAACAATAAATTGGTTATGTACAGGTCATTACATGAGATTGTGGTGTCTTTATTGCTGGCGATTCTCTGTTTCTGGCTTTGAAAAAGCAACCTTCTATACAACTGCAAGGCAATAAATTCTGCCAATAACATGAAGTTTGGAGGTAGATTTATCCCCAGTTGACCCTCTGATGAGAACCTAGACCCTGCAAGTATATGAATTGCAGCCCTGTAAATCTTAAGCCATTTCTGGTCTATTGACTCACAGAAACTATGAGATAATAAATGTGTATTGTTTTAGTCCATTAAGTTTGTGGTAATGTGTTAAATAGGAATAGAAAACAAATATACTGCTTACAAAAACTAAGGGATATTTCAAAGTGAATATGAAGCGATAAAAAAAAGCATTTGATATTTTTTATTAAATGAGAACATCAGAAAAGCAAACAAGTCAAAGAAAGTTATTCAATTATGCAAATGAGATGCAAAACCAACTTTTATTTCATTGGTGAAAATGCACTATACAAAAGACTGAAAGTACTGGAGTATCTGCACATTCCCTGATCTTCTAAGATTTGTGAGCAGTGTTCAATTTTGATTGATTTTTATCCTTTTAATTTAATGATCGATTAACCAAATATTGAGGTGTTTTTTTGTAAGCTTGTATACTGAGAAAGAAATTTTTCCCTAAGCCCTACAATTATTATCTGAATTAATATTTCTATATTTTATGTGACTACCACTGGGTATAGTACGAAATTAATTCTTCTGCCTTTTTGCTCCTTTTTGCCCCCTTATAAATTCCTTATTAATTATTAAGCATAGCTGTATACCTTGGTGAACCTAGTTTACATTAGCTTTTTATTTATTTTATGTTTATTAAAACAGTTTTTTACCTCTAGTAAAGGTGTTCATAATACTTTTCTCTGTTGTTTAAGTTGATGAATACTTCCTCATGCTCAATCAACTAAAGCTCAGGAGAGCTCTCGTTTTTATGACACTTAGTTTTATGTCTATACTTTTCAAATGATTGAGAGAGAAGACGTTACCTACCACCCATGGTACTCCTGATCTCTACACACCCTTCTCATGTTCTTATGTACTTTTCCAAAATCTTCCCAGTGGAATAAGACATTTACTACCCATAAAATATGGGTAAGACATGCATGTATTTTCTGTATATAAACCCTACAAACTGTCTCATAGTCAAGTTTTAGGTCAGGAAAGACTGTTGTCTAAATTTAAGATAAAGTTAAACTGCCTAGCACAGTGAGATAAACATGATGATGCTTCAAAGAGCTTTTTCTCTACCATCAATCCTTTTTTTTTTAATATTCCCTCTTTATATAACCTCTAAATCTTTGACTTCTCAATCATAAAGTGACTTAAATTCACCCCCTATTCATATCATGGGCAAAAATGGATTACTGATGTATTAAGAATTTTAATGTAAACCTTCACTGGTTGGCTCAATGGTAGAGTGTTTACCCAGTATGTGGGTGGCTTGGGTTTGATTCTAGTCAGGGAACACAGGAAAAGCAACCATCTGCTTCTCCACCCTTTCCCCTCCCCTTCTTTATCTCTCTTTCTCTCTCTCTTTCACTCTCATAGCCATGGCTCGACTGGCTTGAGCAAGTTCATCCTGGACACTGAGGATGCTCAGTGGCCTTTACCCCAGGTCCTAAAAAAAATGGCTCAGTTGCTGAGCAACAGAGGGTTTGCCAGTTGGATCCTGTCAGGGCTCATGAGGGAATATATCTGCCTTCCCTCCTCTCACTAAAAAGATATAATAATAATAATAATAATAATAATGATAATAAATTAATTAATGTAAAACCTAAATTATAAAGTAGTTAAAGAAAATTAAGGTATTTGGCACTTTCAAAGTAGGAGTATTTTCTTGAGAATGTCCTCTCAGAAGATATAAAAAATATTTATTTGACTACTTATTAAAATAACAAGGGTTTGACAAAGTTTAACAGATAAAGGATAGCCACATGACAAAAGGTTATTGTTAAAGAGGCATATATTTAAATAAATATCTGAGAAAGTAATGAAAATAAATACTTCACAAATGAAAAAATGCATGTGAGCAATAAATGTTTATAAAAAGTGATGAAACACAGTAGTATTCAGATACATTTTAATTAAAATAAATATGAGATGCCATTATTTTATCTATAAGATTAGAAAACTATTAATATATTTGAAAACATAAATGCTCAGGGACATAAGAAAAAGTAGTATATTGCTGGTCAGAATGTAAATTACTGTAACTTTTAAAAACACAACCTGGTAATGTTCATTACAATTTAAATTTTAAATTTTTCTTTTTTAAGTTGAAATTATTGGGATGACATTGGTTCGCTAAATGATACATGATTCAAGTACAACTCAGTATAACATCATCTGCACACTCCATTGTGCACCCTCTGCCCCCAGAAAAGTGTATTTCCATCCCTATTTCTCCCACCCCTTTGGCCAACCTAATCTGAGCAATTACATCATAAATGTAATGTACACAGTTGACTGTATGTACATGGTTGTGTTTGTTATTTTCTTGATTCCTGATGATTTCATTCCAGCTAAAAGTAGGTATTGCAATGCTAGTAGTGATGATCTGTTTGTAGTTTGAGAGAAGTGTTGGGTTGAAAGATGAAGATGGGATCCCAAAGAAGAATTTATTTGGCCCTTAAATTTTAGTTTAATAGGACATCTTTTTCAAGTTACACATGTAACTGTTTTTTTTATTTTATTTTCAGGGTATGGAGATATATTCCAGCATGCCCTTTCTGCGATACCTATAACCGCCATTGCCCTAAGATCCTTCAAATCTGTTGCCCAGTCTAGGTTACCAGTCCCAGTGACTCCTTTTGTAAATAACCAGACATTTTTTCAGATGACTTATTCTTCTTTTCTATATTCTGTTGTATAGCATAAGCTTTATGTGATCAATCAGTCTTTTCGAAGACAGCTGTACAGAAGAGCTCTTACAGGCCATACTTTCTGATTATAATTCTACTAGAACCAGAAACTAGTTGACTGGCAAAGTACCAGTGTATTGATGGGTGTGTAGATCTGATTTGATATTTGAATAATATCTCAAATTTGTATAACTGTTGTTCACTGCAGAGATGCTTTTCTGTGTTTCACAAATAGTGATAAGTGAGAAAGTAATGGTCATTTATTTAAAGCTACGAAGACCTGCCATAAACGTGAAATCATGTTACTTTCCTGCTTGAATCACTTCAATAGTCTCTGGTACTAATTAATATTAAAACTTCTCGGCATGCACAGGGATCCTTACACTTATACCTACTCCGTCACATCTTCCACTGTCTCTTTACATATTATTTTTTATCCATTTATTTCTGTTACTTAAATATTTCATTTTATCATGTCTCTTAGAATGCTTTTCCTTCTGCTTAGACTTCCTTTCACTGTCTTTTAGTTGTTGTTGTTGTTTTTATGAAAAGTTCCTGTTGTTTTTCTAGACTCATCTAAAGCATCTCTTCTTTATAAAACCTCCTCGTTTGCAGTCCAACTCTCCTTTCTGTTATTTTTTTGCACATCACATATTACTCCAAAATAACACTTACCTCAGTAAATTTTATTTATCTTTATCTTTGGACTATAAGAAACTCACACAGTGATTTTATGTTAGTATCCATGTCCTTTAGCATATTCCCTGCACATATTAGGGATAAACATAAGGTTGTAGCGGATTAAAGGAGGCACATGATTACATTAAGTTTGGGGGTTTAACATTGTTCAGTAGAGTATACAAAGTAAAGAGGTAGAAAGAGTAGATATAGGAATTATAAATGAAATCTTATCATCTTTCTTTTCATGCTCAACAACATCTAGTGAAATCAGGGATCATGAAATGCTTGATTTAACAGAGAGATCCTGCTGTCAAGTTAAGATAACAGAGCAAATTGAATAAAAGAGGAAAAATTGGCATGTTCTTAACAAAATTGTCCCTTCTGAATTACAAGGTCAGAGTAGTCTACAAAAAGCAATAGTGAGGTCATCAAAATCTTTTTTCTAGAATTTAAGTGTTTAGAGTCTTTTGTTTTTTGTCCCCTGGAGAATTTTAGCTGTAAGTATTCATTAACTAAATTATATATTTTTAAATATTTAGCTATAATAAATAAGTATGTATAACATTTCTATGCTTTTTGTATTTTGTTATTACTAGCTTTTCTTTCACTTGAGTGCCTTCCATTTCTTTTTTGATATTCTCTTTTTTCTATTATAAGCTTCTGTGCCATGTTTCTTCTATTCTTATATGAGCCTATATTCTTGGCCACACTCCCAGTTCTCTTTTTAGCACCCTTGGATATCTCAGGATTCCTGTTTGAGGTTAAAGTGACAGTGAAGGAGTCATTATCATCTCTCACACAAAACACTGCAAATAACTTTCTAAATGTTGTCCCTTCCTTTTACTCCCCTACTTTGGAGAACTGTATTATTTTTCAAAGTATTTGCATGCCTTTCTTGGGGTTTCCCCTTTTCCTGTGGAAGAGTTATAGATCATTGGTCTTTCTGATGTTACACTTGCTTGACCCTATGACTTCACTGTGGTCAATGAAGTGTAATTAGAAGTTACCGAGAGCACATTTGATTAGAAGCTTTAAGAGGCAGCTTCTGATTCAAGCTGTCTCTTTATTTTCTTTGCCTTCAGACTGCATTGCCCAGAGAACTATTCTATCAGCCTGGGTCCCAGAGAGAAGCAACATAGAACGAAGCCACGGCTGACCCACACAAGCTATGTAATGTGAGAAGAAAAAAAACCCACTATTTTATTTTTCTTTGCTTTCTAAG
Organism: Rhynchonycteris naso; assembly: GCA_037038555.1. NCBI lineage: Eukaryota > Metazoa > Chordata > Mammalia > Chiroptera > Emballonuridae > Rhynchonycteris > Rhynchonycteris naso. Next base: position 48,954,547 of record CM072997.1, on the reverse strand, counting down.
CCTCTGAAATTTTAGTGCTGTGTGCTACCACAGTATAATTTAGTCTATGCTTTCAACACAATAGCCAGAGTGAGCTTTTTAAAACTCTAAATCAAATCATACAGTTTACCTCATTTAAACTCTGCTCTTCCTTGAATAATCTATCTTAGGAATTTTGCATAGAGTGTTCCCCCTTCTTTCTGGATAACTCCCTCACCTGCTTCCAGTCTTTTCTCAGATACCGCTTTCTCAATAAAGCCTACTTTGGTTACCTTACTTACAATTGCATCCTGCTAACCAATCCTTCCTTCACCACCTGCATATTTTGTATCTGTTTTGGCCTGATTTATGTGTTGTTGTTGTTTTTTAAATTATATCTTACAACTTTAAATATACTCTGTAATATCTAACTATTTACATTTAATTATTATGTGTTCCCACACTCAACAAAACATAAGCTTTCTGAGGTCAGGAATCTTGGTCTGTTTTGTTCAAAAAATAACAAACAAGAATGGTGCCTGATACATACTAAACAGGATGACAGCAAGCATTGGGCCAGAAAATAAAGTTCTAGTATTCACAACTTTTTTCACATTCATGTCAGCTGAGCTGTAAAGCCCTAATCTGTGTATCTTTATGAATGTCAGTTTCCAGGGTAAGGTCGGAATATATGGCACACACATCGTATTCAGTGGTCTGAAGGCTGCTGTCATGACCAGAGCTTTAAAAAAATGCCAGAGAAGTGAAATTTGCATCTATTTTTTTCACCTCCTTTTCTGCACTTTATTTTTATTTGAAAAAAAGAGGAAAATAGAATTATTCAGGTGACCAAATATAGGCATACACATTTTATTGTACTTTGAAGATACTGCATTTGTTACAAATTGAAGGTTTGTGGCAACCCTGCATTGAGTGCCCATTGGTGTCATTTTTCCACAGCATTTGCTCACTTTGTTTTTGTGTGTCACATTTTGGCAATTCTCACAATATTTCAAATTTTATTTTTACTATGGTTGTTATGGTGATCTATGGTCGGTGATCTTTGATGTTACTCTTGTAATTGTTTTGAATCACCACAAATCATGCCTGTATAAAAGAGCAAACTAAATAAATGTTGTGTGTGTTCTGACTGCTCCACTGACTGGCAGTTTTTCATCTTTCTTCCTTTCCTCGGGCCTCCCAGTTCCCTGGTACACAACAATATAGAAATTAGGTTAATTAATAATCTTACAATGGCCTCTAAGTGTTCAAGTGAAAGGAGAAGTTCACTTTAAAACAAAAGTTAAAAATAATAAAAAGCTTAATGAGGATGGCATGTTAAAAGCTGAGACAGGCCAAAAACTTAGCCTTTTGCAAAAGTTAGCCAGGTAGTGAATGCAAAAGAAAAGTTCTTGAAGGAAATTGAAAGTGCTATTCCAATGAACATACAAATGATAGGAGAGTGAAACAGCCTTGTTGCTGATATGGAGGAAATTGTAGTGGTCCAGATAAAAGATCAAACTAGCCACAACAGCCCTTACATCAAAGCCTAGTTCAGAGCAAGGTCCTAACTCCCTTCAATTCTATAAAAGCTGAGAGAGGGGAGGAAGCTGCAGAAGAAAAGTTTGAAGCCAGCAGAGGTTGATTAAGGAAGTTTAAGGAAAGAAGCCATCTTCATCATAACATAAAAATGTGGTGAAGCAGCAAGGGCTGATGTAGAAGCTGCAGCAACTTATCCAGAAGATCTAGCTGAGATAATTGATGGAGGTGGCTACACTAAATAACGTATTTTCGAACAATTGATGGAGGTGGCTACACTAAATAACGTATTTTCGAACAGTCGTATATATAGATGAGATAGCTTTGTGTTGGAAGAAGATGCCACCTAGCACTTTGATAAGCTTAAGAGGAAATGTCAATGCCTGGCTTCAAAGGTTCAAAGGACAGGCTGACTATTTTATTTGGGGCTAATGAAACTAGTGACTTGAGGTTGGAGCCAGTGCTCATTTACCAGTCTGTAAATTCTAGGACCTTTAAAATTTGTGCTGAATTTCCTCTGCCTGTATGTTAGAAATAGAACAAAGCCTGGATGACAACATGTCAGTTTATAACATGGTTTCCTGACAATGCACTTGGCCACTGAGGAACTCTGGTAGAAATATGCAATGAGATTAATCTTGTTTTTTTGTTTAATTGTTTTTCCATGTGCGTGCTAAGACCATATTTATAAGCGGCCCATGGATCAAGGAGTATTTTCAAATTTGAAGTCTTATTATTGAAGAAATCTACTTTGTAATACTATACTCGGTATAGATAGTAATTTCTCTCGTAAATCCTGGAAAAGTAAACTGAAAGACTTCAGGAAATCATCCACTATTCTAGATGCCACTAAGAACATTTGTGATTTGGAAAGATGTCAAAATATCAACATTAAAAGGAGTTTTGAAAAAGTTGGTCCCAACCCTCATGGATGACTTTGAGGGGTTCAAGACTTCGGTGGGGGAAAGAACTGCTGGTGTAGCAGAAACAGCAAGAGCAGTAGAAGTGGATCCTGAAGATGTGACTGAATTTGAGATGGAATCTACTTCTGGTGAAGATGCTGTGAAGATAGTTGAAATGACAAAAAAATATTTAGAACAATGCATAAATGTAATTGAGGAAACAGTAGCAGGGTTTGAGAGGGCTGACTCTAATTTTGAAAGAACTTTTATTGTGGATAAAATGCTATCAAACAGCATCACATGCTATAGAGGAGTGTGTGTGTGTGTGTGTGTGAATGGAATAGCAAATTAATGCATAAACTTTATTGTTACCTTATTTTAAGAAATTGCCATAGCCACTTCAACCTTCAGTAACCATCACCCTGACCAGTCAGTAGCCAGCAAGATCAAGGCAAGGCCCTCCACCAGCAAGGAAGGTTATGACTCACTGAAGGTTCACATTACGGTTAGCAGCTTTTTAGCATGTTTTTTTTTTTTTTGGTTAGCATTTTTTTTAAACAATAAAGCATTTTTACTTAAGGTATACACATTGTTTTTTTTAAACATAATCTATTGCACACTTTATAGACTACAGAATACTGCAAACATGACTTTTATATTCAATGAAAAACAAAAATTTGTGTGACTTGCTCTATTGTGATATTTACTTGTTTACGGTGGTCTGAAACCACACCTGCGATATCTCTGAGGTATACCTGTACAGTTGACTTATTTGATTTCTTATATTTGTACATGATATTAAGTAACTTTCCTATTTTCCTTATTTCCCTCAATCTAAAATGCAAGTCAGCAAAATGAATCAAAGAGAATGAGAAGAAGAACAATGTGAGGAAACAAGGAAAATCCCAATCATGGCCCCTGTCAGACTAAAGAATTCACAGCCAAAGACAGGCCCAAGCAGAGAGAGCAAGGAAAACCCTATGCAAATGAAGAATTGAAGCCTTCATATTGGATCAGACTGGGTTTTTACCACCATAAAAAATAATTTGGTGGAGCTTAGTTTAAAGGACAATGATAAAAATGGAGCCAGTTGTTACACTTAAATCCTATTGATTTCAACTCACTCAATAAATGGTTATGGTACTATTTTTTTTTAATTATATTAAATCTGCTTTACTTTATTTAATGATGACTTCATAATGAGTCTTTTCAAGTTAATCAATTATTTAAGTTTTCTTTTACAAGCTCTATTTTAATGCCAAGTATATTTTGTTTTAATAAATAACCTTTATAAGTTTATGATTATATTATCTTCAATTTGCTTGGTGTTTGATAATCTTATGAGAAACATTAGAAACTATCTTATTACTTTTCTTATGTATCATGCTTTCTTTTATTCATTTTCTTGTTACTTTTAGTGAGTAATCTCTCGATCAGGTTATTTAAAATCCTGGAGCATGTCAAATGACAGGCATTCCCTCAAACAGGTGTATTTTCCAGTGTCAGTTGGCACAGTAATGTTCTGTTTATTTAAAAGACAATGATTGAAGATTAAGAAATTATCTCTGAAATATAAAAGTTAATCTCAAAAAGACGAGCATTCAATTATAAAAGTAATTATAAAGGTTTCTGACTGGATGTGAAAATATTTAGCTGGTTTCACTTAGGTCTTTGTGCAATGGTACTTCCAAGCCCTAGGGAAACAGGTTGTAGAGGATATAAAAATTCAGAAAGCTAATATTTTTGTTTAAAAGAGCCTAAAATGTTAGCTTTCTAAGCCATTCTTTTGTGTTGAGTCATGAACTTGTCATATTTAAGCATGTTTTATTTTATTAGGAAAATGAGAATTTTCTTGCCTGACGGGTAGTGGTGCAGTGGATAGATCATTGACCTGAGATGTTGAGGACCCAGGTTTGAAACACTGAGGTTGCCGGCTTGAGGATGGGCTCATCTAGCTTGAGCATGGGCTCACCTGCTCAAGTGTGAGATTGCTGGCTTGAGTGTGGGATCATAGATATGACCTGATGGTTGCCGGCTTGAGCCCAAGGTCAACGGCTTGCACAAGGGGTCACTGGCTTGGCTATAGTTCCCTGGTCAAGGCACATATGAAAAAGAAATCAATGAACAACTAAGCTGCCACAATAAAGAACTGTTGCTTCTCATCTCTCTCTCTCTTTCTGTCTGTCTGTCTCTATCTGTCCCTTTCTCTGTCTCTCTCGATTAAAAATAATTTTTCTTATATGGGTAATAATAACCTCTTATATTTGCAAAGTACCTTTATGATGGAAAGAACAATTTTGCATTTATTACTGGGATTTGTTTCATAATAACCTGATAGAAAATGCTTGTTCTAAAATTTACCTAGGGTCTAATAGGAACTCAGATCTGCTCTTTGCTACACTTCAGTACTTTTGTACTATTGGAAAGTTAAGTGATGATCCCCAGTGTCCTGCAACTGGGGAAAAAAATAATCTCATAATATTTGGTTTTCTCAAGCATGAAATTTGACTGCATCCTATAAGATGAAAGTATACTCTGTTTTGCTTTAGAAATTCTACCATCAAATATCAGGCTGGAGGAAACCTGATTTAAATATTTTAATTGACTGACACCACATGTTGCAGTATGAATAACCTCAACATAGCGTCATCTGTTAGGTTCTTTCCTTTCATAAAGTTATAATTTAGATGAAGTTTGTGTTTGATTTACTTAATCTTCCTTTATGCATTTTGTAAAATACTAGGTAGTTTAATACATATTTTTTTGAGATTTTTATTTGCTCTTTCTACATACAAAGTTTCATGCTGTAATTGACATGAGTATTAAAAGCAATATGTAAAACATTTCATGAGACTTAGTGTGTTATCCCTGTCGCTGATATTTGCAATTACTTTAAGACAAAGAAATGTCAGGTATGAGCAAGCAATTTAAGAGGTATTTGAGATGATTATGGAGTTTTTCTAAATTCCTTGAATTCATACCACAAAGTGGTTGCCTATTTTGCTCAATATTGCTGTCCTATGGACAGTATGCATTCATTTTGTCACAGTGGTTTGTTGGAGAAGTAGGGAAGTTCAGAAACAATAATAATAAAAAGGACTAAAGATAAAAACAGAGTGTTCATAGACATACATGCACACTTTGTAAAAAACCATTGATGGCAAATTGTATGATTGACTTAAATAATTTGTTCTTTCTTTCTTATAAGATTACACATCCTCACTCATTGGCTTTAATTTGCCAATGATAAACAGAAACAACTAAAATAATTTAAATATTAATTTAGAAAGATTGCTTGAATAATTTTTGATAAAATATAATATGAAGTATTGTGCAGTTCTTTTTGATTAAAAATAATTTGGGTTTAAACATTTTTACCTGAAGAAATGTTGTGCATGTATTATATGGGGGGAATATATCTTAGATGATACTATATAATAGCATTTATTTTATAAAAAAAGTAGAAAATCTTGATATAATTATATAGATAAATATTTTAAGGAACATACACTTAAGTTTGAAAACTGATTACTTCAGAGATAGTGAAATTGAAGGAGGGAAGTTAAAATTATCACCATTTTCTTTGTACAATTATGCATTGTTTAGCTCCTTAAAATAAAATGACTATTTCTTTTTATAAGAAAAAAATCAATAAAAATAAAAGAATAAGTTTAAATTTTTCTTACTAATTGACATTTGGTGACAAACATGAACAGGATGGGGTGGGGAGATGCAGCAAATATGCCTCAATATTGGTTATGACCAATCGTTCCTTCCCATATTGTAGTACCCAAGGGAATCATATGGGAAAGTTTGGCAGTTGTCTCTCCCTGCCAACAAAAAATACTGATTTTGCCTTATCCTCTCCCACCTAGTTCTCTAGGGAAATCCTTGTTTGCTGAAACACATTTTTTGCTGCTCTGTCAATTAAATCAAAATGGAAAGGGAGTATAGAATAAGGATTAATAGCATGAGATTCAAGTGTGCTATGTAGGTTTTCAGGGAAGAATATTCCATGTGATACTTGTAAGACCAGCTGTGTGATGTAGGGAAAGAAGATAGAAGACAAGAAGGGCATTATTAAAAATCTTGCATTGATCAATATTTGAACCTCAAACTGCTGAAGATATGCAAATTAAGATCTTGAGTTAATTTGATCTTTCTTTGACTCTCAGATTAAAAAAAAATGTATCTTTTTTAAAATACCATAACAGTACTCTGAAAGGATCATATGAGTCATGGTTTTAATGTTTTAAAATAACATTATTCTTATATTTGTCTTTGGTCATAAATCCTAATGCAGATAGATAACTTATGTAATATATTGTTTTAGTCAAGTTTGCATAATAAATCTGCTTAACAAACAATCCAGCAATCTTAGTGCTTTACAAAGAGAGACACAGTCTCATTCATGGGTCTTGGATTTGGCTTCGGCATGCTAGTCAGCTTCATATTTGCCCCACACATCTCATTCTGAGACCCAGGCAAGATGTGATGACAGATGGCAGAAACACAACAGCACAAACCAAACCACACAAGCTAGTTTGTTTGTTTGTTTATTTATTTATTTTCTGTATATGAATGGTAACTATTCTTTTTAATTTATTGAATTTATTAAGATGATATTGGTGAATAAAATTATATAGGTTTCAGGTGTACAATTCTACCATACCTCATTTGTATATGTATTGTATGTTCACCATCTTGTCAAGTTTCCTTCCATTGCCATTTATTCCACTTTTACCTTTTTCTATTTCCTGGCAAACTCTTTCCCTCTGGTAATCACCATACTATTGTCTCTGTCTATGAGTGGTTTTTTTTTTTTTCCTTTTTTACCTAATTCCTTCACCTATTTTACCCAGCCCCCCCAAAACCCCCTCACTGACAGCTGTACCTATGAGTATGTTTCAGTTTTGTTTGTTAGATTATTTTATTCATTATATTTCACATTTATTTAGTTCATTAGACTCCACATATAAATGAAATTATATAGAACTTGTCTTTCTCTGACTTGCTTATTTCACTTAGCATAATGCTCTCTAAGTCAATCCATGCTGTTGCAAAGGGTAAGAGCTCCTATTTTACAGCTGAGTAAGATGCCACTGTGTAAATATACACAGTGGAATTTGGCTGTTTCCAAATTCCATTTCAAATAATTCCTATTGCAAATAATGCTGCAATGAATGTAGGGGTGCATATATTTTTTTGAATTAGTGTTTCAGGTTTCTTTAGATATATTCCAACTGAAAATGTAATAGGCCAGTTGCAAAAGGTTACCTAGCCCAAGAACTCCAGGTTCCTAGCAACAGGCAAAACTATAAGCTTGAACAATCAATCTCTTAAGCATTAATCCCTAGAAGATGACATCTAAGCTTTAGTTCTGTTCAGCTCCAGGCCCAGAGAAGTAGCACAATCAGACAGAATGATGCGATGGCCTACATCAGGACTAGTGACTGACACTGGCACTGACCATCCAGTGGAGGCTATGAGAAGGCACACATGGAAGGCTGATAAATGTTCTATTGAGATTCTTTCCTCAGGCCTCCAGATAACAGCCCTTGGTACAGTATCCTGAGTGTACTTTCTTATCAGGAATGTGCCCACACCTCTCCCTCTTTTGTCCTTAAAGATACGTATTTCTCACCCCCTTTCTCCTAAGCTCAAAGGGCCCTTCTACTACCTCTGCAACTTCCTAAATAAACTTTTCATTATAATTTGAGTTCCCTGGCTCTGACTTCTTTCGAGCCAAAATCAAGTACTGAGGTTGCTGAATTGAAGTCTTGCCTAACTTGTTGCTACTATCTGGTGTCATTTTCCACTGCTAACAAAATTGGTTGGGTCATAAGGCAGTTCCATTTTTAGTGCTTTGAAGAAATTCCATGTTGCTTTCCATAGTGGCTGCACCAGTATGCATTCCCACCAACAGTTAGGAGGGTTCCCTTTTGTCTACTTTCTTACCAACACTTGGTGTTGATTTCTTGATAATAGCCATTCTGATAGGTGTGGGGTGATATCTCATTGTGGTTTTAATTTGCACATCTCTGATAATTTCTTACACTTTTCCTTAGGCAAGGGAAATGAAAGAAAAAATAAATAAGTGAGACTATATCAAACTAAAAAGTTTTTGCACAGCTAAAGACACTAAGAACAGAATAAAAAGACAAACCACACAATGGAAAAGCATATTCGACAATAAGTCTGAAAGGGCTTAATAGCCAAAATTTATAAAGAACTTATAAAACTCAACACCAGGAAGATAAACAATGCAATCAAAGAATGGGCAAAAGAAATGAATAGAAATTTCCCAAAAGAGGACATACAGATGGCCAATAGGTATATGAAAAAAATGCTCAACATCACTAATCATTAGAGAAATACAAATTAAAACCACAATGAGATATCACCTCACACCAGTCAGAATGGCACTCATCAGCAAAACAACACAGAACAAGTGCTGGCGAGGATGTGGAGAAAAGGGAACCCTCCTGCATTGCTGGTGGGAATGCAGACTGGTGCAGCCACTGTGGAAAACAGTATGGAGATTTCTCAAAAAATTAAAAATCAAACTGTCTTTTGACCCAGCTATCCCACTTATAGGAATATACCCTAAGAACACCATAGCACTGTTCAAAAAGAAGAAATGTGCCCCCCATGTTCGTGGCAGCATTGTTCACAATAGCAAAGATCTGGAAACAGCCCAAGTGTCCATCAGAGGACAAGTGGATTAAAAAGCTTTGGTACATATATACTATGGAATACTACTCAGCCATAAGAAATGATGACATCGGATCATTTACAACAAAATGGATGGACCTTGATAACATTATACAAAGTGAGATAAGTAAAACAGAAAAAAACTGAGAACAGCATGATTTTATACATAGGTGGGACATAAAAATGAGACTATGAGACATGGATGGACAAGAGTGTGGTGGTTATGGGGTGGAGGGAAGGAGGAGAAGAAGGAAGAGGGGGGAGGGGAGGGGCACAAAGAAAACCAGATAGAAGGTGACAGAGGACAATTTGACCTTTGATATGCAACATAATTGAATGACAAGATAACCTGGAGATGTTTTCTTTAAATATATGTACCCTGATTTATTAATGTCACCCCACTAAAATTAATAAAAAAAGAAAAAAAATTCATTGCTTTGATAAATTAATTTTTTATTTGCTACCTAATAACTTACTAATTATTTATCCATAATGTACATTTTATGTAGTTTATGTTGATATTCAGAAAAAGTTTGTAAAACTTAGACCTATGATAAAAAATGAAGATGCATACAGCTAGGAAGAAAAGGGATGTCCTACAAAGTTGATTATTTGAGTGTTGTTGTTTTTTATGTAATTATTCTCACCCTATTCCCTCCCACAATGTAATTGAAGTTTCTTTTAAAAAATGAAGTTTGTGAGGGTCACTAATTAGATATATAAAATTATTTAAATAGCAACCAAAGTCTTGAGAAATTATTAAATTATTTTCTTTGTGGCCACAGGATGCAAAGTATTTAGAATGATTGTTTTAGAAAATAAATAAATGTGATTATATACAAATATTTTCTGTGACTAAAAGTTATAAAATATGATAAAGAAATTTTTCTCAAGGAGAAAATGATAAATTTTTTGCAGATTTAGGCCCTCAGCATTAGAACCTGATTCTAATGCTTTGTGGCTTTCGGGGAAATTACTCATTTATGTGACTAACAATATCTTCTATAAAATAAGAGGTTCAAATTAAATCACTTTTAAAGATCCCTGTCTCTTTAAAATGCTATAAGCTCCACTTTACTGTCTATGTTAGTTTCACTTTAAATTTCATGCTCTTCCAAATAAACGGGATATTACCTTGATGTTTTTATGAATGCTTATAGTATCTACAGGGCAAAGGCTCTCCTTGGCTTTACTTTTGGAGAAGTAACTATATTCTCAAGCATGTGGAAGTAAGAAAATTACAAAATTACAAAGTGTATTGATTATTGTAATCTTAACTTTGTCTTCTAAACAAAACAGTGGATATAATGCTTACCCACTCACAATGCATAACATATTATGTAATTCCATGGCTCATGCAGATAAGTTCACATTATTTATTTGAGGGAGAGAGATAAAATTATTATGCAATTTGTTGATACCTCAAATATATTTTCAAGCATTTCAAATGTTTAATTATAGGTTAAACACTGGAACCATGGCATAGACAGGTGATTTACTCTTGGACTATTGTCATTGAATAAACTGGAGAGTTTTAAAAGTAGATTACGGAGAGATTTCTTAAGAACTAATTTTCTATACTAGATTAGTGAAGTTTCTTATGGTTTATTAATTTGTATCCCCTTTAGAAATCTTTTTATCTTATTTCTTATATTTGCTTGAAAAAATCCTTGAGCTTTGAGCTAAAAGGAAAGTAAAAGGATTTTGTTATTGTTGTTGCTGTTTATTCAATAGAAATTACAGGTAAGGAAAATGCTATTAAATCAGTTTTAAGTGTGTCTTTATTCCTGTACAAACTAATGAGTATTAAAATACATACATATCCTCAAAGGATTTAGATAAACATAAGCAAAATAGGAACAAAGTTTTCTTTAAAAACATCAAGCTTGATAAAGTCAACATTTTATATATATATATATATATATATATATTTGTTTCACAAAGGAGTTGAAGCTGCTTAAACTAATGGATACAATGATGGTTAAAATAAACAGTTGAGAAATTAAGCAAAGGAAAGATAAGCGTAGGAAGAAAACAAAAGCAAGGGTTCATAGAGCACAGGCAGAAATGTGCATCATAGTCTTACACAGTTATTACAGGGGCCCACTTATTTAGCTCTATTTTATTTAAAACCAAGTAAAAGTGCAAATCATGTTGAGGTAAAAGTTCATCAAGTTAGCACGATAAATTTCATGGGAAAACAGGCATTTATGGAACTGAGACTTAAAATAAATTTTTATACAAAATCTACTGGGCAATGCATGATAGAAAAAGATACTCTGTGGTATAATAGATAATATACTCAATTGAAGCCTTATAATGAATATAAAAATGCATTTAATATGACTCTAAAATAACATTTTTTGGATTGATTGATGACCAGATACCATGGTGTAGTTTAGTGAGCGTGATTATATATTAAGCCAAGATAGTGTAGCTCATTTGTATTGTTATAGCATCAAGCTGTTAAACAACGTACATTGTACTATTATGCCACATTTTGGAAAATGAGTTGCATTTGCCATTTTACAGACAATAAATCAAACAGTATTCTACTTCCTAGCTATAGTACATATAGCATGATTTGCACCACTGAGTAAAGTGCTGCCTTATATCCAATTAATTGCATAAAACACACAATTTGCCAAACCTCTGTTAGGTAGCTAGCAATAAAGATGAAAACACCTGGATACTTTTATCAGGGGATCTGGCTCTAATGCTGTGCCGAAAGGGGTCAGCAGACAAAGGACTTGATTGCAGATATGGGTTGATGAGCCATTTCATGTTGCCTATCTATCAGTAGCCCTCTTTTACAAATAGATGAATGAGGTGGTGCATAAAAAGATCCACAGGATCAGAGCTGGATTTAATGGTGGACACACCGGGAGCATGCCCTGGGCCCCAACTTTTGAAGGGTCTTGCAAAACCCCAACTTTACACTTTTTTCTAATGACACCAAGTTTGGTTTTTGTTGAGCAGATAAAATATATTATGCACACTTTGTTAAAGATGGAGCTGCCCATGTGGAAGCCCATTGCCAGGTGATAATATTAGTTGCCCCTCTTGCTTGGGATGGGTGTGATTATGTTAATATATGTTGGGGGAGGGCTTTCATGCCAAAAGGTTTTAAAAGGAAGAGAGATCACGTTGTTCCAGGGGAAGAGTGATTACGTTCTGGGAGGAGCCCATGCTGGAGGAGAGCAGAGAAAGGCCATGTAGAGTAGAGGAGAAGCAGCCAAGATGGCTGAGTGCTAAAGGAGAAGCCAGTTTGTGCAGAATTTGTGCAGAGAGGAGAAGTGAATAAGGCTGGTGAGGTACAAACCTTTGATCTTAGGAAAATCGGATAAGTCAGTTACTTTAGGAACCCTGAATGGAAACGGAAGTGTTTTTCCACTGTATGTATTTCTCATCCACCAGGTGCAAGCTAGGATTAAAGGTAAGGGCCCACCAGTTTTTAGCTTCGTTGTTTCATTACCATCTGTCCGAATCAAACCCAAATCTGCATGGGCCAGGCGGCTGTGATGGTGGCCACGGCTACTGGCTTTACAGTTTCATATATGCAAGTTTAACGTTAATAGTACATAATATTATTTATTTATTTATTTAAAATTTTGGTTAACATGTCTCTTTATTTTCCCTCTCTCTCTTTTTTTTAAGGGGCCCAATATTTTATTTTGTGCCCAGGGCCTCAACTGACCTTAATCCACCTCTGCAGAGGATCATTTTCTCTCTTTATTATTCACATTCTAAGAGCTGCATTAGTGCTGCATTTCTTGACTGTGAATTAAATCTAACACTCAACAATCTAAAAATCATCAATATCTTTGAAATACTTAGATAAAAATGGAGACATGAAATTTTATTTGAAGGTATAAACTTATCTAAATATAAAATTAGAGAAATATGGTGTTTCTTATAAAATTCACATAGGTAAAAAGCAGAAATGTCAGAAGTGATGAAATATGATAGTTGATCTATAAGCTGGTCCCATTGGAAATGCAAGAGTTTATTTTACAAAGTTATAAAGAGTGTGCTGACAATATTTGCAGTAGCTATCTCTCAGTGGGCTTTGGAATATTCTTTCATCTATATTTTTTGTTTTTTTAATATATTTTATACATTTTTTGAGTTTGCTATAATGGACATATATCAATTTTACACTCAGAAAAATTAATGATGACTATTACTTTTATTGACCATCCTGAAAAAATAAATAACATAATTAGATTTAGTAAGATCACTAATAAGTTTATAATTATTTCTGAATTCCATAAGTAAAAATGGTATAAAACTAGAATACTCTTTTACCCCAGATCAAACCTATGATTTGCTAAGTTGAAAGTAAAAAGTAAAAAAAAAGTTAAAAAAATGTTTATTTCTTACTTAATGAGAGATAAATGCAATATAAGCCTGAATATGTGTTAATTAAACTATTTCTGATTTTTTAACGCTATGTCAGGAAGGAAGAATTCATAATGCCTGGTAAGGAGTGTTAAATTTTTTTTTTTTACAAATGTCTCTTTAAACTTTATTTTTTTTCCCCAAGGACAGAGAGAGAGTCAGAGAGAGGGATAGATAGGGACAGACAGACAGGAACGGAGAGAGGTGAGAAGCATCAATCATCAGTTTCTCGTTGCCCTTGCGACACCATAGTTGTTCATTGATTGCTTTCCCACACGTGTCCTGACCGCGGGCCTTCAGCAGACCGAGCAACCCCCTGCTGGAGCCAGTGACCCTGGGTCCAAGCCAGCGAGCTTTTGCTCAAGCCAGAGGGGCCCTTGCTCAAGCTGGCGAGCTCGGGGACTCAAACCTGTGTCTGCCACATCCCAGTCCGACACTCTATCCACTCTGCCACTGCCTGGTCAGGCAGGAGTATTAAATTTACAAGAAGTAGACTTTTCATTTGGCACCAAAGAACAGATTAGAGTTGGAAACCTTTCCAAAGACCTGTCTTACCTTTGGGAGCAGAAGCCCATTTGTGCTCCAATGGTTAAAACCCTGTCTGTTTTGATACATTCTAGATTTCACTTGTAATGACCTAATTAGGTAAAGACACTATTACTGACTTCATTAGTTCTGATGATAGTATTTCAAGATGATGCCAAACTACCTATTTCTACTGTGATATCACAACAGGGATGAAGCCAGATAAATTAGTGTCGGTAACTAAATATGGTGGTTCCATATACTACTTTAGTATAATAACATTGACCATTAAACATGAAATGTTCATTTTACTTTTGTCTGGTTTAAAATATAATTATGCTAAAAACAATTTTGCTTTTTAATATTTATTTTTCTGAATCTACCTAGCTTTTATCTTTGAAATTTATTTTTTAAGGCATGAAACAGCATTTTTCCTCAGAAAGCTCATATCCTAATTGGCCAATCTATTTATCATTCATTACTATTTCTAGGGGAGAGGTCCATGTACTAAAATTATAAAACTCTTCAGTGATTTTAGTTGGAAACTGTATTTTCTGCAAGTCATTAGGAGGACAGCTTTGGGGTTTCACTACTGATGTTGACTTGAAGTGCTGCACTTGAAAATGTAGGGAGAATCGGGAGGCTTCTTACTGTATTGGCCCAAGACTCTGTTTCATCATTTAGCAACATTTATTAAAACCCTAGTATCTCTAACTTGTATGGAATATGTGAATGTTTTGTAAAATAAAATCACAAGATAAAGGAAAATCTACAAACTCTCCATGTTTGTAATTTGAATTTTTATGCTGTAAATAAGGCATATTCCTCAATTACACAGACACAATTCAATACGTCCTGCTGGCCAAGTTGGATAATGTCTCAATTCCTAGCTCTCAAATTTGATGTTTGAGACAGAAAAATTGCTTTTACAAGTCTCTGTTTTATCCTATGAATTATGATATAGCTAATGGAAAGGTTTTCATACTGTTATGGGTATTTATTTTTAAAACCTTGCCTCAGTATTATATATATGCTACTGATGTTGATGTTTGACTGTGTTTAACTCAGCAATTTGACTTTAAATTATGATATCTTTATTTTTTTATCTTCATGTTTAATGATTCATGAAAAATCACTTTTAAGTAATTGTTTTTGATACCTAAAATTACTTTTGAATTGCTTGCAGTCAGCTGTGCACCATTCTACTGCCACCACTCTCTCTTTATGCTGTTTACCTCTTTGAAAAATAAACGTGTTGTTTTCTTCAGGATAACTGCTATTTAGTAAATTGATGTGCTTTGAATTTTTAGTGTTCAGGTTACTTGTCTGTAGGGAATTATAATAAAACTAGAAGGAAACTTAATTCTCTAGTTAAAAATTTATTATCTGATGGTATTGTTGGGGGAAATACAAGAAGGGAACATAAACAGTTCATGAGGACAATGGACAGAGCCTTATGAGAGATTAAGGAGACTAGATTCTCAAACTAACTAGAGATATAACATGAAATGGGTCAACAAACTTTCTGGTTCTGTTTCCTCATCTGAACTATAATAGGAAAAAACCCATTATTTTCATAATTCCTTTCATCTCTGCTAATTTTATGATTGTATTGTAATTATTATGTGTTCATGTTTTCTTAGTTGAACAATAATTGTGAATACCTGTGGCTTCAGTAATAAGGTTTTTGAAAGTATAAAAAGAAAAAACACTTAAAATTTTATATATCTTAAATTATTTTTATAAGTAATATTATTGTAAAAAATACAAATAATTTATGTTTATATATAAAATTTTGGTACTGTATTAAAATCTGAAAAGTTTAGATTCACCCATAAGACACCCAAACCTAGAAAAGTATTGGAAGATAAGAGTAACTATGCAATAAATAAATATTGCTTTTAGACTTCGATATTTTTAATTTTATAATTTATTTAAAATACTTTAGTCAGAAATGTGTTCTGATATTTGATTTAAAAACTTGAGAAAGCTCTATGAAGTTTAAAATTCAATGACTATACTCTAGGGAGCAATACCAAGGATGTAAAAATAAGCCACTGTGAGCAGACATCTCACATAGGCACAATAATTACAACAGAGAAAAGTAATATAGAGTTTTACTACATTTACAGTCACTTCTAAGCAAAACAAAAAGGAACTAAATGAAGTGGAGAGGTAAGGTAATATTCTTAGAATTAAGAATAATGTTCTTAGAATTAAATGAACTTTTTAACCCTCAGCCAGACCCTATTATTTTGCATACCTTAAAAATATATATAGTTATAACCTGGATTGTGCTAAGCAGTCATTAAAGAAGTCCTTGAAAGAACTCAGATTGAAAGAATGGTAGACTCCAGGAGAATTTTAAGGTTGTTAATAAGCAAAATTAAAAGAACTTCTTGATCAACTTCCAAATGCATTAGCCTCAGGACACATTTACCAAAAATATTCATCTTGCTCAGACCAAAGAATACTGCTAAGTAGCTATTATTATTAATCATGAGCAAACACTGTGGAAATAAGAAAATGCAAATGACAACATAACCTTTGCTCATATATTATGCATCTAAGCTCCTTGCTATTGGTTCCAGAATTAGTTATCATGGGAACTATGTTAAGGAGTAATGTTGATTGTATTGCATTGTGAAAAAAGTTTTTTTCAAAGGAGACCATTCTTGTATAAGACAAGGACAAGGTTTCATGGAGATGGTTGTCAGTAAATCTGGATGTAAGAAGGGAATGGAAGAGCTTGTTTTCCCCTGCTTTAACCAGTACTTCTTAATACTTGAAACAGAAGCCTACATGGGGTGAGAAAACTGAATGTTTTTGCCCCAAGTGAGTGATTGGGACTTCCTTATGGGAAGGAAGAGAGAGATTGAGTGATGCCACAATTAAGAGTCATATCAGAGAATTCTAGAGTTAAAAACAGTATTCTTGATGTTTCCATATATTACTTTTAACCATATCAAGTTTTGTAATTCTTTTCTTCTTTTATCCAATCACATTTTCTTTCTTTTTTGAAGAATTCTACATTTTGATTACCAGATTTAGCAAATATACTCAAATGACTCAATTACTAACTGTATTAAATCTTAAAACTAAAAATGCATATTTTTAGTCTAACTATGTCCTAAATAATCCATGGAACGTACCTTCTCTAAGAGAATATTTGTTAATTATCTGAAATTAAAATTTAGTGAAGCATCCTGTATTTTATCTAGCAAGCTCTGTTTGTTTTGTGTTTAGCTGGGCAACTTTCTTCTTATTTCCAACATATATATGCATTTATTTAGCTTTATTTTCTTCCCTGTCATTTCTTGACATTTGCAGTATATGTGTGCCTGGCAAGAGTGTACACATGTGTCATGTAAATACTCAAAAATTTAAAATCCTATATTCATTTTTAATGTTTAGTTATTTACTGTACATGGTATTCATTTGTTTGTATAATATAAGATAGCAATTTACTTTAATACTGTTTCAGAAAGGATAGCCAATTATTCCAATATCATTGGTTCAAGAATCTGTCATGTTCTTTTTGATTCACAACCATTCAATTAAAACTATTGACATAATCTTTGAGACTTCTATTTTCTGCCTCCCTTCACCCAAGCAGTCACAAAGATCTGTAGAAATAAAACATGGACATGAAAAACTAATGAAGCTCTCCTTTTTTACACCTCAGTACAGAGCTTTCTTATACATCCATGAGTGAATGTGATCAAGGACAATAAGAGACTAATTGACCTCAATTAATTCAGAAATGGAGCTTTCAAAAAGAATAAAGTTTAATGTGCATTTAGGCACAGTCTCTTATCTCTGTCTTCCATCTAGGCAACAGGACTGGTAAATTGATTCCATGTCTCCTTGAGGGGGGAAAAGAAGCTGGAATCTTACTTTCTCATGTGTCATGGAATGGACATCAAGGTTAATGTGCTCTCTTGCTCATTTTCCTGTCCTTTGGCTCTTTGGATATGGCTTTGAGGTTGTACCATTGTATATTCTCACTTTCAGGATTAAAATTAGAGTACAAGACACCACTTATGTAATGACAGTGTTCCGAGTGTCCACTTGCATGAATGCTACCAAATACTGTGTATACTCTACTTTAGGAATACAAGAACTATATATTATTCCATCTCTTGGGAATTTGGATGTAAGATAGCCACTAGCTATTAGTCCCTCAGGGTAGTTGCCTTAACTGGAGACAGCTGCCTTGCTCAATATCATTGCCACTTCCTCTGATGTCCCATACTCAATGAATAACACTGGGGAAGAAGATTTTTGTTGTATCCACAAAAACACTTTTTTTTACCTAATTCGAGTGTTCTGATCTCAAATATGATATTAGATTTTCTCTGTAAGCTACAGTTTTTTGCAATTCAAGATTTTAGGTTTTCATCTTATTGTAAAATTTTCAACATTTAGTTTAACATAATGAAGTAGAATGTCTTGGGCATCATCTTTATGAAAATATAATAATTTATATAATGCAGTAAATACACTAATACACTAAAAGATATAATTGCATAGAATTTGTCTACAGTTTTAAAATAGAACATATTAAAACACTTATTTTAATCATAAAATTTGCGCAAAACATTTAAATTCTATTCAAGCAAACATTTGCATTTGTAACTCTTGCGTTTGTGTACTTGTTGAGGAAAATCTCGTTTGATGCTCCAGCAGTAGTCTGCTCATCACTAGCAGCTCCAAGATTTTCAGGAAACTTATGAAGGTGACTGTTCAGGAAGTAAATCTTAATGCTTGTGTTACCTCCAATGTTGCAGAAAGCCAACAGAATCCTTTGAACCAGAAGTTCATAGTTTTTTATTTTTTGTTTCCAAGGAAGTTCTTTGTAACTGCCACAAAAGAAAGCCACACTGCTTTCTCCTCCTTATTCATCTTCCTGACAAATTCATTGTCACATATGAGGGTTTGAATTTGAGGTCCATTGAATATACCTACTTTTATCATCTCAAAAGACAAGGCAGAAAAAGCAGAAATAATATGTTGAAAGCATTCTCTTTCTCTATTCAAAGCCTGAACAAACTGCTTTATTGAGCCAAGTTTAATGTGAAGTGGGAGAAAAATGATTCTGTCTCAATTAACTACAGGTTCATTCACAATATTTTGCATCTCTACTTCCAGACCTTCACATTTTGGCCACTCCTTCTGTGTCCAGTGTTTCTCCCAATAGAGATTGGCTATCCCACAAACACAGAAAGCAAGGGTACTTCGTGAAACCTCTCTGTTGTCCCAGCAGGAAATTTACCATTTTAAGATTCACACAAATGATACAGTTATGCTCCTCATACTTCAGAAAGTCAAGGACAATTTTTATGTCATTATAATCTTCTTGCAAATGACTTGAAGAACCAATTGGAACCACTGCATAAACATTACCGTTGTGTAGGAGAACACATTTCAGAGTCCTTTAAGAGCTGTCAAGAAATAGCCACCAATCTGTTGGACTATAAGTGGTAACCCCTAGCTGGCTGAGAAGACTACTGATATCATGACAGTAAACAAAGTGTTTGTCTTCGGAAAAAAGGCCACAAAAATTTGTTTACACTTCCTGAAATGAGATACTTTAGCTGACCATGAAGTACATTCTTTTCTTGAAGCCTGGAGGCTAATAACTCAGCTGCTTTCTTTGATAGGCCCAAATCTCTTACTAAGTTATTCAATTCGGGTTGGCTAAACTTCTGAGGGGTTAATGAATGCTTGGCATCAGAAGAAAACCCTTCAGATTCTACAACCATTTCCTCATGCATCTTATCAAAATACACTTGATCACCATGTTCACTTTCTTTCTCCTTAGAAGAAATAAAACCATTGAAAACTGGAACTGGGAGAGTCTCAGAGGGTGGAATAGATCATATTGCTGAAGGAATATTAGGATATGCGATCATATGCCATTTTTTCTTACCGATGCCCTTTGTATGGATCAGACAGAAATAACAGTCACTGTTGTGGTCCTTAGGTTCACGCCAAACCATGGGAATACCAAAAGGCTTTCCTTTGCGTTTTTCTTTTGTCCAGTCATAAAGGATTTCCTCAAAATTATGACACAACATATGAGGAACCCTATTCTTGTTTGATCACCAAGGGGAACTTGAAAATAGGCAATCTATGCACGTGTCACAAATGATGAAATATTGCGCCTTTGATGTTGAAGTATGTAACAGTCACATATATCACAGAAGGTGTCAGGCCTATTCTTCCATTTACGCCTACTTGAAGAAGCCATGATTCAATCTTAAAGCAAAATAAAAGGGTGTTTTTTACCAGATAATAATTTTTTACATTTAAAAACAACTACAATTATGTAAAAGTGATGTTTGTAAAACATTAATTGCCTTGTGATTAGTTCAGTCCAAGAGTCATTGCCCTTTAAATCCAATTTAAAAACCAATGCATGTCATTAACTGAAATTAAAATTGCATAAAAACTGGAGCATACACCGAAGAATCAACTTTAGATTTGGAATCAGCCATGAAGAATTCTATAGAAACAGTTCTAAAGCCTCATGCAACGGAAAATAAAAAAAATTGTTCCCCAGTGTAATCAGTGTAGGATTAAAATAACATGCTTTCTCCACTCAACTCAGGGCAGTTCTGAGGATACACTTCATCTATCCTGAGAAGGAATTACAGTAAACTTCTTTTTTCTAATTCTTCTCTTTTCCTTCCTTTCCTTTGCCTTTCTGCCACTTTCTCTGGTAGCAGAAGCTTCCTAATAAATCTCTCTCTCTCTCTCTCTTTTTTTTTTTTGTATTTTCCCAATGTTAGAGATGGGGAGGTACTCAGACAGACTTCCGCATGCGCCCAACTGGGATCCACGCAGCATGCCCATCAGGGGGCAATGCTCTGCCCACCTGGGGCATTGCCCCCTTGGTACTTTGGTGGAAGCATCTGTATAGAGTGGAATGAGCATAATAATTTGACCCTGAGCTATGTGTCTTTTAAAATTATTGTTTTGTGTTTCATTTTTCTTTCTTTCTTTTTTTTTAACAGGAACAGAGAGAGTCAGAGAGAGGGATAGATAGGGACAGACAGACAGAAATGAAGAGAGGTGAGAAGCATCAATCATTAGTTTTTTGTTGTCGTTGCGACACCATAGTTGTTCATTGATTGCTTTCTCATATGTGCCTTGACCGCGGGTCTTCAGCAGACTGAGCAACCTCTTGCTGGAGCCAGCGACCTATGGTCCAAACTGGGGAGGTTTTGCTCAAGCCAGCTGGGCCCGTGCTCAAGTTAGCCAGCTTGGGGTCTTGAACCTGGGTCTTCTGCATCCCAGTCCGACACTCGATCCACTGCGCCACCACCTGGTCAAGCTCGTTCTTTCTTTCTTTCTTTCTTTCTTTCTTTCTTTCTTTCTTTCTTTCTTTCTTTCTTTCTTTCTTTCTTTCCTTCCTTCCTTCCTTCCTTCCTTCCTTCCTTCCTTCCTTCCTTCCTTTTCCTTCCTTCCTTCCTTCCTTCCTTCCTTCCTTCCTTCCTTCCTTTCTTTCTCTCTTTCTCTCTTTCTTCTTTCTTCATTCATTCATTTATTTTTAAGAGTACAAAATCTATTTTAGTATATTATGGAAACTAAGAAAATACAGATAAAATTATAAAATAAAATAAAAATATTATATTGCCACAATCCATAGATGACCATGGTTTACATCAGAAACTATATTCTTTCCGCTATTTACCTATGTTTTTATGTAGCTATATAAAATATGTATGTGCTTTTTAATTATCAAGATCATATTATACCAGCTCTTTTGTAGCCTACCCTTTTGCGATAATGATCCCCACTGTTACTCCATCAATAACTTTTATTAGAGTACCCAGTCTCTATTCACATTTCTCCAGTTGCAGTAGTGTCTTTTAGTGTTTCTTTGATTAAATCAGTCACCATACTTTATACTTAGTTGTTTTATCTCTAAATATTTTAAAATACTTTTGATAAAACTATCCCTTCTCTCCTACCTCTAATTATATAATTATATGCCTAATTTAAACATCTTAATAATGTAGTTCATGAAGAAATATTAGCCCTGGATTTGGACTACCTGATGTTTAAACCAACAAAAAACAAAAATTATGCTTTATTTAAATTTTTTATATTCATTAGTAATAAGATGGGTGGGCAGATAAGAAAATAAAGAGGTTTGAGACAAAAGCAGCCTTCTTCTGTTCACTTTAGAGCAATGATAAATATAAGAAGAATGGAATAAACTACAGAAGGAACTATTCAGTTTTCAAGCAGAATATGGAGAAACTATATGGAAGGCAGGGCTTTCTGGGTTTCTAAATCTTTAGATTTTTATCATTCTTAGTTCCATGGAGTATGCCAATCAAACCATAAAAGTGAGTTTTAATATTTATGGTAATCAATCAAATCTATATTCAAACAACAGGAATAATACAAGTTACTTGAACTCAACTAAGTTTTTCTAATGTAAAAAATTATAAATATTTTGACACAGTCATGGAATAGAATCTACAGTTTTCTGTGTGCACATTTTCCTGTGTAAGAAAATCAGGAAGGTCTCCTGCCAGAGAGACAGAAAGGGAATGAGAAAGTGAAAGAATACGCAGTTGTAAATTCAAATTTGAGTCTTAAAGTAAGTAGCTACAGTGCCTTGTTAACTTTAATTCAAACACTTCGAAAGATTCTGATAAATGATCAGTCACATGCAACAATGATTTTACTCAATGAATTTTTAAAGAGGTGACATACAATATATGTGGTAGTCTAGAGGCAATGTACCAGTATCTCCATCTTTCCGTGGGGTAATTACCACTGTCAGATAAAATGATCAGGTTTGTTCCAATTTTAAACAGTTACCTTTAGGGAGGCAGAAATCTGCAGCTACACACATTTGTGCCTTCTCTTGGAATGTATATATTAATAAATAAAAAATTCTGAACCACAGAAAAATACATTTAACCAATTATTCTGATTGCTGCTTTAAGAAGTCTTGTATCTGATATGGTCTGTTTTTCATTTTTCCCTACAAAACCATAATGAAATTGGTATAATCACTCTCATTCTCAGCTTTCTTAAGGAAATTCAATTCTGTTTTGTACATTGTATTTGCTGGTATTTGAGTTTTATGCCAGAATTAATGGGCAAATCTCTACCTTTCCTGAAATATTAGAATTGAATGGTTCACTTATTTTAAAGAGTAATGAAGAAGTTAAGGTAGTCACTAGACTAAAAAGAGAAAGACATAATCATTAAAAAATTACCATCATAATATACCATGGTTGGATGAAAACTTAAAAGCCAGCCACTCAACTGGTGGTTGATCCCTTTACCTCATTCCTATGAAATGATCTCAGTCTCTGCTCTTCCATGGTAAGGGACTATTTATTCATTGTGAATAATTTATCAGACAGATTTTATAGTTCTGAGTCTAGCTTTTCCATCTTAAGCTGAAACCCTTCTGTATGTGGCCATTATATACTTGCCAAAATTCTGACCCAGGGACTCTGTTCTGGACCTTTAAATAATATGGCATAATAGAAGAGGCAGATAAGTACATACCAATATTTTCTATGTTATATGGAAAGGGAGAGGTACAGAAAATATTATGTGGATTTCTCTTCACTCCTTTCCTCACCTCTCCACACACCGGTGGATGACATCATTTATCTGTCTGCAAGCTGGACAAATGTTTTCCATTAGTTTTACAGCTGCACTTGTAGTTTGAGATTTACCCTTCATCACTGAGCTTTTAGGGGATCAATAATAGCATTTATCTTTCCTATTGAATTCAGAACCAGATGAGAGACAGCCAGATGGCTATTAATATGTCAGCTTCATTGCGATCAAATCTTATTTCTAGGGTTGGTGCAGTACACGGTTTTAAGTATGTAGCTACCTGTCTTCTTATCACTTTAGGTCTTATGATAGATAGATCACCTAACATGAAAGTTTGGGCTCAGGATTACTTCATTACAATCCAGCAGACAGGAGGATAGTGAAGACAGAAAATCTCTAAATGCTTATAGACTAAAAAATATGGTTAGTTTATAATTGAGAAATAGACTAGTGAGAAATAGAGAAATAAATAGACTAGTGTATCAGCAGGAAGAATGATAAAGGGGTGGTGCACGAACTTACATATGTTACTCCATGGATATACAAACAGTGAGATTCTGACTACCTCATAATGTACAAGAGGTACAGGATTTTGCCTCTTATTTTAAGATGAATTTCATTATTTTGATGGATGTGTATATTTACAGTCCTTTTATTTAAAAAATTGAAAGTTAATTATGATCCCTTGTGAAACAGAAACCTCCTATCCACTAATGCTATATAACAAGAATCTATGATAAGTACAAATAAATGTGTCAAGATTCAAGATTCAGACACTGTCTGTTGATTGTCATCTGGGTGCCAGACATCATGTATATCACTTTCACATTTAATTTAACTATCATAGTTTGGAGAAGCAGGTATAACTTAACAACTATTTCAGATAAGAGCTTACTATTATTTCTAAGGTCACACAAATATTAAACCCAGGATTTGAACAGATAATATTAGACAAGTTTCCTCATATTTATTCTTCCCCTTTTCCCTTCCTGTTTATAAAAGGTCTAACAGCTAATATCCTGCTGTCTCCTAGGGCTAAAATAATTGTTCTTTGTTTGAAATTTTGTGTAAATTTTAACTAACGATAGGCAAAAAGGTCAAGTGTAACTGGGAATCCAAAATTATTTTTGAAAAACTGCCTAGACAATGCATGCCCTTTCAACTACTGTAATTTAGTGCTTTAAATTTTATAAAACAAGGTCACCCATCTACTTAATTTAGGTGTTGCTTTCATGGTAAATAGCAACTCTGTATTTTAAAATGGTGGGTGTAGACTCAGAAACTTCTTAAAAATTCCTTGCAATAGTGTTTTAGATGGAACCATGAAGTGCTTGTTATATACATATTTGCTCCTCTTCCAGAACATATATAAAATGAAATTCTCATATAAAGTTTTTTTGGTTTTTTTTCTCTTTTTTTATTTCTTTTTTATTTTATTCATTTTAGAGAGGAGCAGAGAGAGAGAGAGAGAGAGGAAGGGGGAGGAGCTGGAAGCATCAACTCCCATATGTGCCTTGACCAGACCAGTGCAGGGTTTTGAACTGGCGACCTCAGTGTTCCCAGGTCGACACTTTATCCACTGCGCCACCACAGGTCAGGCCCTCATATAAAGTTTTATAATTCAAATTAAGATGCTGTCAGTCCTGGAAAATTGGCTCAGAGGTAGAGCATTGACCCAGTGTGTGGAAGTCCCAGGTTTGATTTCCAGTCAGGGCACACAGGAGAAGTGACTATCAGCTTCTCCACCACTCCCTCTCTTCTCTCTCTCTCTCTTTTTATCTCTTTTCTTCCCTCCCACAGCCATGGCTCAAATGGTTAGAGCAATCTGGCTCCGGACACTGAGGATGTCTCCATGGCCTCACCTCAAGTGCTGAAATAGCTCAGTTGCAGAACAACAGAGCCAGTGGTCCCAGATGGTCAGAGCATCATTCTGTAGGGGGTTTGCCAGGTGGCTCCTGATTAAGGCATTTGTGGGAATCAGTCCCTGCCTTCATACCTCCTGCTTCTCACTTAATTAAAAAAAGAAAATAAAAAAAGAAAGAGAGAAAAAGAGAGAGATTGTAGATATTTTACAAATTCAATCCAGTAGAATCCCTTAAAACATTTAGCTGCCTTTAAGGTAAAATAGTCTTTCCCAGGCTTTGGCAGTTAAGCTATATAGTCTGCTGAGATGGCAGTATTCAGCATTCTGTATCCTGCTTGGCAGCTGACATTAAGCTTTGGCTGTGACTCTGTGCAATCCCATTTTAAACTCTTGTCGCTGTATGTGTCAGTTTTGACTTCGCAGCTGGCTGGAATAGACATTTAAATCTTTAGATCTGGAAATTTAATTAGAGCACTGTATAATGAAATGAAACTCTGGATTCCACAGTTTGTAAATATACATTTAGAGATAAATAATTGTAAACATATAAAATGTTGGTAAATTTCTCTTGCTCTTATAAATGTAATAGTAACCTACTGCTTACTTCAGGAAGGTTATTCGGCAGAATACAAAACACAGAGCTCAGGAGGACTAATTCACAGCTCTCTTCCACCTGGACACAGTTACAGCTCAGTCCTTTGCTGCCGGCTGGCTCAGCTTTGACCTTTCACACTGTTCTGTCTCATAGAAATCACTCATGAGACTGGAGTAAAAATTCCCTGTTTAATAGTTTAAGGAATCAGATGCTCTGTGGCCTCATGCCTTTGACTACTTGCTTTTCTAAAAGTGTTACAGACTTGGTGGACATTCACAAAAGACCCATTTGGGAAAATTCTAGAAAAAATGTGTTGAAGGGTTCTTTTGTGGTGTCAGCTTTTTGAGAAAGTGGCTGATCTTGCAGAATTTTGAAACGGTGAATGTCAAATAGGGATAGAACAAAGAGCTCAACTACCTCTGAGGAGGCATGAGAAAAGGAAAGAAACAACCTGCCACATCAGGAGAAAATTGGTTAAGAATCTAGACCCTCTAATCCCTATTCCAGGTCCACACCCATTCATAGCATACCTCATTCCAAAAGAACTATTTTCATTTTAAAAACAAGCTTGATGTTTGTTTCATCTGATTGGGAACAACAAAATTATCATGTCCATGTAACTCATCATAATTTCAGTGTTTTAAAAGAAAATCTATTGGATAATGACTAAGGTAATTTTTCCCTGTTCACATTTCAGCATATAAATCAAGCATGCTGCTGAGGAAAAGTAAGAGAAGTACCTAGAAAATTGCAAAGTGGTTAAGGATATGGACTATAGACACAGATTTCAGGTTTAAATACTTACTTTTGCAGTTTAGGGCCTGAGGTCCATCATAGGATTATATAAGTATTAAATTAATACAAGTTAAGTGCTTAGAAGAGAATATGACACATGATAAATTTATATAAGAATTAGCCATTACTATTAACTGGACAAATACATATCTTAATTAATATCTTTGAGACTTAGCTTTTGACCTGTAAACTGTAGATGTTGTCTTTTAAACTTTATATTAACATCTAAATTATATATAATATAAATGATATATCACATATACTTGCATTTAAAAGATGTTAAATGCATATTTGTTGAGTTGAATTATATAAGTAATTTCCCTTTATAAAAATATTCATTATTCAACACAAGACAGATAAGAACCCTCACTAAAGGTCATATTCATACTTTGCATGTTGAACAGTTCTAGGGGTGCCATTTACATTGTCATTGTGAATGGTGTCGGACATAAACCATGTGCCATGTGTGGCAGCCAGCACTCCCCTGTGCAGCCTCCATCGAGTATACATAAAATCCACTTGTCTTTTCAAGATGACATGATCTCCATGAATGCAGATACTCTGTCAAGCTTAACTTTGAGACCTAGAATAAACAGTATAACTTCATGTCTAATATATATACCATAAATTACTATGAAATATTGGTCACATTCCTACTGCAATTTTATTTATTTTTTATTTTTAAGGACAATTTTTTAGAGCAGATTTAGGTTTCCAACAAAATTGAAAGTCAGGTAGAGAGATTCCCCATACACATCTGCCCCTACGTATACATAGCCTCTCCCATTACCAGCATTATTCACAAGAGTGGCACATTTTTTTTTTTTTTTTTACAAAGGATACATTTGTATTAACAAATTATAATCACGCAAAGTCCATAGTGTACCTTAGGGTTTACTCTAGGTGTTATACTTCCTATGTGTTTCAACAAATGTCTAATGACATATATCCATAACCATAATATGATACAGAGTATTTTCACTGACCTAAAAATCCTGTGTTCTGCTTATTTATCTCTTATCACCCCTTATCCCTGGAAGCCACTGATTTTTTTATTACCTCCATGTATTTGTCTTTTCTAGAACATAATATACTTGGAATCATATAATATGTAGGCTTTTCAGGTTGGCTTCTTTTATTTAGTAATATAAACTTAAGCTTCCTCCATGCCTTTTCATGGCTTGATAGTTCATTTCATTTTAGCATGGGATAATATTCCATTGTTTAGATGTACCACTATTTTTTTTTATCCTTTGAGCTATTGAAAGACATCTGGGTTACCTCCAAGATTTGGCAATTATAAATAACGCTGCTATAAACATTTGGGTTCACATTTTTGTGTGGATATATTTTTGAACTCTTTTGGGTAAATACTAAGGACCACAATTGCTAGATGGTACAGTTTGAGTACATTTTTGAAAGAAGAAAAACTGTATTTAGCTCAACTACAGTGTCATTTTTATTTAAATAAGCTATTAAATATATTTTATTGTTTAAATTAAATGTTTATTTAGTGTTCTTTTTCAGGATAAATAGAATTGTTTTACTCATACATTACCCCTAGACACAAAGCTTTCTCAAGAATTGGAAATATGTTTAGTATCTTCAAAATGACTGTTATATTCAAAGAGGCATTTTATGATTGCTTTAGGAAACTTCCTTATGTTTTCCAATAAAATACACTAATAGCATTATTGAGTGCCTACTATGGTATGGGCACTGTATAAGCTTTTGGCACACATAGTCTTATTTAATTCCTTACAGCAAATACTATCATCATTCTTACTTCATAAATAGAGGAGTTGCAGTGTTTTATATTTTAAATTAGAAAAATAAAGACATTTACCCAAGGACACAGATATGGTATTGTTGAACTTTGAATTCAAGTAGTCTGTATCCAGGACCTCAGGGTAACAACAGCGTTGCCACCCTGCCTTTCTCTTGACCTCGTTTAAGGCTCGTCATTCTAAGGTAACTAGTGATAGAAATTTATTGAACTTAAGATGAAAGAAAGAGAGAGGTTGCCAGCATTGCCTCATTAATATATATATAATTATATGTAAACATGTGTGTGTGTGTTTATTGCCATTTGAGAGAAAGTTACTATTTTTCATTACTTTCACATTAAAACCCCTCAGAACACTGTGGAGCTCTTATTATCTTTTATTACCTGAAAACCACTGAAGAATAACCTGGTAGTGTGTTAATAACCAGTGCTCAGGACACAAGCAATTCTGTTTCTAGATTTTCAGCCTCCTCTTAGTGGCCAGGGATACATTATGTTGTCTCTATTACAGAGGATGCAGGGTCATATTGTCTATTACTGAGACTCCCTGTGAGTATTAAAGACAATTTTAATTACATCCACTGCTACTACTAAAGCTAGAATTTCTACTGCCTTTCTGCTTATAGCACAGCTCAAATGCCTCTCCCCTCCTTTACCCTGTCCTGATAGGTAAATTTGGTTGAAGTTCCTCTAGTAATTGTACAAAGAACATTTTTTAAGTTTTTTCTCCAGACAGTCTTAAGATTTTTCTGTGGATATATAGTCTGAATTGCATGGTAAATAAACACTAGACAGAGGTATAGAAAGCTGAAGTTTTCAGGATTAGTTTAACTCTGATGAGCTGACACTCATTTTCTTTGCCACAGAAATGAACACCACAGAGGGTAAAGCCTCCACATTTTATCATATTAAGTTAATGTTACAGGCTGATACAAGAATGAGGGAGGCAAAAGCATAACATCAGTAAGTATGGGTTAAACTAATTAAAATTTTGTTGGAAAAATAACTACTATTTATTTTTAAATGCATGTGGTATAATTACAGAAACCAAAACCAGATAATTCTGTTCTGAAATTTCAACTGCATTAGCTTTGTGTTCTTTTTGTAAAATTCAGCATTTCATTAATTGAATATCTATTCTTAACTTTAAAATTTTTATATTTAAACATATGAGAGAGTAAAAATTAACTTGGACTAAAAAAGGAAGTCTACCACACTGAAATAACAGACATTGGTTAAGTTAACAGTAGATTTAATGGGAAATAAGAGTACTTCCAAGGGTAAATTACAGTTGAAATATGTCATTGCAACCCCCTTATTTGCGTGAAGACTGGTTTTCTCTCACTTTTATTGAGAATTTTTTTTCTAAAATAACAAAGAATCAGAAAATTTTGTTTGAAATCACATCAAAAAATTGATTGAATACACAATAAGTCAGCTTGACATAGAGAAAAGAAACTCACTATCCTATTCTGTCATAGAGCTTCAGATATGGGCTTTCTAATACAACATTCTACATTTTTCTTGCCTTTTTGGTTTGAAACAAAAACAAAACAGGATTTGGAAGCCATTTTTTATATCATACACCTTTACACAAGCCTTGCTTTTATTCGTATTAAGATTCTGTTTCATTTAAATTTTTCTGAAACTCCACCTTTCCCTGAGTAATCTTATAAAACTTATAAGATTACTTATCTTTTCATTTGTTTGATGGAATAT
Source organism: Rhynchonycteris naso (assembly GCA_037038555.1). NCBI lineage: Eukaryota > Metazoa > Chordata > Mammalia > Chiroptera > Emballonuridae > Rhynchonycteris > Rhynchonycteris naso. The sequence goes on along the minus strand of CM072997.1, from coordinate 48,924,149 downwards.
CCCAGATTTGTGTTGGTGTGTGAATAAGTTTGCCCCTGATGGTTATAGACTGATTATTGGCCTGGGACAAATGGTTAAAGATATCTGAAGAAAGAGCAATTTAACACATCAAGAAAATGAGTGATATAATTGTAGGAATAAAGAGTACAAGTTGGGTGAAAATGTACATAGGATTAACTGACAAAATAGGTGGCATGTTATCCTGTACTTTTCTAAGGATGGGTACAAGTAGCAAACTTGACTCTAAGCAGCAAAGAGAAAAGCAATTATTTTCTAAGCTATAGGACAGTCATTAAAAAACAGCCTAGTAAAAGTCACAGCCTTCCTGACATTGGAACTTGCAAGAAATGTCTCTTCATAAGGAAAAGATCACATCATTTCTCTCGCATCACCTGAATGTGTGAGTCTCTCTTGCCATTCATTACCTTGTCCTTTGTTGAGTAAGGAAGGACCTTGGTGAAAGTGTGATCCCCTCTCACCTGTACCAGCTGGGCTATTAGCAACATAGAAATGAAGGAAAAGTTCAGAGGCAACTGAAAACTGCCCATCTATTTCATTTTTCATGATTTCTCCTGGAGTCCTGGCATGTTCAAGTTAGAGAAATAAAACTATAACTTCAATGAATGGGCACAAACATCCTCCATATATTGATAAAGTTATTCAAACAATTTTTAGGTATCAATTTATTTCCTATCAAGGATATAGAGAAATAAAAAGCAGCAAACTGTATGTTAAATGATATATTGGTTCTCTCATTACCTTTAAAAAGACATGCAAGGCCAAATAATGGTTACAAACTCTCAAAAGAAAATGTGCTTATAGTTTGTGTCCTTGCACAAGCCTCCTAACAGAAGGGATTAAACTAAAATAAATGCATAGTGTATCTTTGAAATCTTATTCATAGTTGGGACTTAGAAAAATTTAAAAAGATAAGCTTAACATAAGTAATTTAAATTCTTTAATAAAATTTATGATAATTTCTTTTCATTTGAAGAAATAAAATGTGCATCTATTAAAAATATTTTGATTCTTTATCTCAGTGGGATCCTAACAGTTGTTCAGAAATTGAAACACATTGCATTGTGTTAGTGAATTCATCTTTCAGAAACTTTAATAAAACATTTGAAAGTTCTGGGAAATTTTTCATACACAATTATTTTACTCTGTTTACATTATTTTTCTCTGAAACTATTTGAAAACATTATCGATCAATCAAGCCACTATGTTTTGATGTTAAGTACTGTGAAGATAAATAATGGAGAAAATATGTATAAACTATAAATCATGAATCCCTGGCACAGAAGAACTTGAAACTCATTTAGGTAGACATTTATTTATTGTTAAATGTAGCAGACATTCAATTAATGAGTGCTTACTGTAGGCAAACAGGGTCCTAGGTGCTTAGTTACCCAATGGTAAATGTTTCAGTTAGGGTCCCAGCAAGAGCCAGAAGGAACACTCACACTGAGTCATTTACAAAGCTACTTTTTAAAAAGTCTACTTACAAAACTAGGGGTAGGTTTTTGCAAAGAAACAATGTAATATGAGATGTATATGCAGTGGTAAGTGAAATTTTGAAAATTTTTTTGTAGTGTGTGTGGTGACAATATATTCATATTGGTGATTTTGGTGAAGAGAGTCATTTATAGGCCTAGATTAGTTCTAAATTCTGATGCTATGTCAGTGGTGCAAAAGGAGAAAATTGATACAAAAGACATTTAAGAACATTAATTGGGAATCATGCTTAGCATATAACGGAAGTTGCATAAGAAGGAAACCAGAGATGCATCTTAGTGTTTAGTTTTTTAAAATACATATATTCAAGTTAAGGTTCTTTATTTGGTTATATACTTTTCTATTTTAATAAAACATCACCTGTTTGAGCTCAAAAAGAACTAAGATGTTTTGTTTCTATTTAAGGGCCTTGACTCAATACTTTAATAATTTTAGTTCTCTTTATCTTTTATGAGACCCAGACTTCATATCACTTTCATAGAATTAGGTTTTCTGTTATGTTCATATTTTTGTGGTTTGTGTAATTCTAATTAAAAATTATTTAGTTATAAATGGGGACTACACCTACATTAATTAAAGATTAAAATATATACAGTGATTTCGTATCATTCATTTGCTTAGGACCAAGGTATATTTAGATGTACTGATGCTTTCCTAATAAATAGGTACACTTCCCAGCCACTTGAAACCCCCAGCTCCCCCGCACAGTAGATAGAGTTTCTGATATGGATACAGAAACTGTGACCTGAGAAAGCAGAGTGCTATTCATAGGGTTGCTAAATTTCAAATTATCCTTCACCTACCTCAACTATTACAGATCTTCTGAATTTCAGAGAGAAGAATTTATTCAGCTTATATTTTTTCATACTGATTAAAAATGTTTAGGAGCTGTAGGAAAAGGTCCTTTTTAATTTGTCTTTATCTCACATAGTGATAAGGGCTTGTATTCTTCGTATTGATTCAATTTTGGTTTAAAAAGCTGAGAAGAAAAAGGGAGACACATTGATTTTGTGTGATGGTGTTAAAATCTTTAAATTATTTACCATGAAAAAAACAGTCATTTTGAGGAAAACTGTCACTAGAGTTTATCTTTGAGATACATACACACACACTCGAGATGTTTGTTTACCTCTTTCTTATATAAGCTCTAAAGAATCTATGGAGAGTCATTATATTATAAAGATGTAAAGTGCTTTAGCCTGACCTGTGGTGGCGCAGTGGATAAAGCGTCGACCTGGGAACACTGAGGTTGCCAGTTCAAAACCCTGCACTGATCTGGTCAAGGCACATATGGGAGTTGATGCTTCTAGCTCCTCCCCCCTTTCCCTCTCTCTCTCTCTCTCTCTTTCTCACTCTGTGTCTCCTCTCTAAAATGAATAAATAAAAATAAATTAAAAAATGATGTAAAGTGCTTTTTCCTAATATGTTTGCACTATAGTTAAAAGCAACATTTATAATAAAACTATGTGTGAACATCCCATTAATATTTTAAGAAGGGTAAACCCTGGCATAGTACATAATATTAAAATAAACAACATTTTTTTTATATAAAGTTGTTTTACTTTTCTCATAACATTGTCTTTAATGTACTGCAAGCAACAATTTTCAGGAAAATATTCAGAGCATTTGGACATGTTCATACTCAGACCACAAAATTAGAAAATATTCAAAATTTAAATTCATAATAATTAAAAATTACTAAACTGGCAGTTTTCCTGATTAATATATGAATATTTCTATACTAAACATGCTATTTTTAGATTTAATACAATAATACTTTAATCTCATCCCATAAAAAAATGAGGAACAAATTAATGTTTTAGGTTATAATTAAGTGATAGAACTCTGTTTCAGTAAAATACAATGCTCCTTGAAAAAAAATCAATAGATTTTCACAATTTAGGAAAGCAAATTTTACTTTAAGTTACTGTGTCTTATAAATGGCTTTCAATTAACTTTAAATGCCAAAATATACTATGCTTGGCTTTCTCTTTAAATTTTACTTTACTTTTTTTTTTACAATGACAGTAAAATAGCTCTTAACCAACTCAACCTAGTGGACTTCTTGAATTTTGTGAGTTTATATCTCTATTTAATGGAAAAATTAGCTATGAGATTTAGTTAACAGATTAACTATTGACCATTCCTACTGCAGTGAAAACTGCGATGTGCTACCCAGATCCTTTTTACAGAAATGAATGACTTATCTCCCAACTGCTGTGTGTGCTACCAGCACGCAAGGCTCTTTCAAGAAATACCTTAACTAAAAAAAACCTCCTTCTGGATCAATTTGTATCCAATGATGCGTTAATGTGGGGGGTATAGGTTAACGCCCCTCTCCCCAACTCAAGACAATTCTGAGGTGTCATTCTACTCCAGAGCTCCCTATGCGTTGGCTGATGCTTTCCTTGAGACTGAATTACTGCCCAGACTCTCCATCTATTCAATCCTGGTTTCTTCCTTCTCTTTGTCTTTCATAAGTGTTAATACCAGGACAGTCTCTTCATTCCAACCTCATTTCCTAGTTTACTTCCCAGGGAATACAACTTGCTAAACACATTGAAATTTCATGGCTTACCACAGACTACTCTCAAGTACCTCCATATAATTCATTACAACCAGTTAACCACGTTTTATTTTCAAGTGTCAGGTCTGTTTTCCCTAATCTATTTACATAATTCGATTAAAGAGTATATCAACAAATGTTATGAGTGTGAAAAACTATCTTTTCTGAATACTGTTTTACATTGAAAACTTTGTAACAGAATCAGGTGTGAATAAAATAATTGTAAAATATGTTTTAAATTGCAAGAAAATTATAAATTTTTTACAAACATGATTGATTTACTTTAACTTTTAATTTCTTTCTCTACGTGAAACCAAAAGTTATATAGCAGATGGATTCTGGGTGTATTTTAAGTAAGAATGATAATGAGAAAAAAAAAAGATCTTGACTTTACTTCAAAAGACCATTTAAATGCAAATACATTTATAACTATATTACAACAAAATATTGAACTTATGGGTATGGATAATTTTTACTTTTGTTTTTTTCACTTGGTTAATTAAGTATTGGTTACAAATGCATTAAATAACAAACCATAACTTTATTGCAAAATAAAAACAAGTGCAATGTGATGCTGCCATTGCTTTTAATCCATTTTTACAAACAGGGTTGAACATAGAAGTAGAATTTATCATATAAGTTATGAAGTTATTCAAAGCAAGATGACCCTAAATAGGAGGAGCACATAGAAACTTCCAGTCTCGGTCAGCATCTCTCACACTGTACTATGTATACAAAGAAACGAGGGAATTTGGTAACATACAGAGTTGAATTTAGAATGTCTGTAAAGGGGCTGGAAATTTAGCATCTCTAACATGTTTCCAGGTAAGGTGGATGCTGCTGCTCCCAGACTGAACAACTAGTTCAATCATCTTAGTAGCATTAATTTTTTTTGTTCTATTCTGAATTTGTATTTCATTTCGAACAATGGGCTTCCTATTTGTTCCTTGTTTGTTATACACCATTTTTTTTTACTTAGTTTTACTCTAATTTTTCTTTCTTATTTTGCATTTAAAAATCTACTAATGAATTTATGCTATTTTGCATTACATTTACATGGTACAGTTAGACAGAGTATCATTTTGAAGTGATTTTTGATAATCTCTGATGAGATCAATCTTTCTCCATTCTACAGTTTGTGAGTCACTAGTAATAAGTCCTAGTGTGGAAATGAATAGTTAATAGTGCTGAGAAGTGGAATGAATAGAGGCATTTGATGAAACGGAATGAGTAGAAATGTTAAACAGCAAGATCTGGTTGCAGTGGGAAAACATATGTTCCAGCCTCATGCAGATAGTCACAGATAAAGTGGTTGTTTTAGAGAAGACAGGATTGGATATATGTGCCTGATAGAAAATGATTATAAAACTAATATTGCATCTTAGTTGAAAAAGAGTCTTATTTGGTTTGTGACATTTATTTTTGAGGCAGTATAAAGCTGACAATACAGGTGTGATGGAAAGGCTCTCCTATTTAGGGAACATTTTTCTATTTTCTATTTCTGGACATATATATTGGTTTATTATATAGTATGTTATGAAAGGTTTGCACATGCTCAATTCAACAAACTTTTTTTTATAGTGTGTGTGGTTTTTAAGTTGCCTATAACAGTTTAAAGTACTTTGTACTTTTTTTTTTTCTTTTACAGGGACAGAGAGAGAGAGAGAGATAGGGACAGACAGACAGGAACAAAGAGAGGTGAGAAGCACCAATCATTAATTTTTCGTTGCCATTGCAACACCATAGTTGTTCATTGATTGCTTTCTCACATGTGCCTTGACTGGGGGCCTTCAGCAGACCAAGCAACCCTTGCTGGAGCCAGTGACCTTGGGTCCAAGCTGGCGAGCTTTTCGCGCTCAAGCTTGCAACCTCAGTCGGGGTCTCGAACCTGGGTCTTCCGAATCCCAGTCCGACGCTCTATCCACTGCACAACTGCCTGGTCAGGCGGCTATAACAGTTTAAATAAAGCATTTCCCCTATTAATAGCATTTAATTACATTAGGTTTTTTCTTTTTTTCCCTTTTGGCTTATGAAAACAAAGTCCAATAGCCTTTGTATTTTTCTTAACCTTGTCCCACGTTTTTAACATAGTAAAAAAAACAAGAAAAAATATAGCCCTAATTAAATAGCATTATAAAATAATTGGAGAAATAATTGTAAAGTATTTAAATATATTTTAAAATAAAAATAAGTAGGATTCTTATGAAATAAAGCACAGAAAGTACACAAGACTTTTATTATTATCAAAAAAACTTTTGGGTTTAATATTAAAAAAAAAAATTTTCACAATAGATTAGATACAAAGGGACCAGATTAATTAGTGATTGTCTCAAAATAAGAATTATTTATTGTTCTCCTGTTTGCCATATACAACCAATACTTTTTAGAAGAGACTCAGCAAATTCTTAATGATTATATTACACAAAATATTCTAAAAATGTAAAATAAATCTTACCTTTATTTAGGATTAAATTTTACAGATGTTTTTGACTTATACCAGTCAGTAGTATTAAATTAATTTTCATGCTATAAAATAATTTATGATAAAAATTAAACAACTTTCATTATTTTGGAAGTTGTATTGCTTTGACTTTACTATACTGTTGATTCATAGAATAATTTTGAAAATTTATTGATGCTTGAATGACAAAAAGTGAAAGTCTAATAAAAATTGACTGCATAGATATTAAAGATTCTCTTAAAAAATCTTAAAGTTAAAAAAAGATATCTTTTAGCTGTAATTTCTACTCTTATTCTGTAAGAAGTATCTACTTTATAAAACTCAAGTACTTGTCATTACCATAATATTCTTTCTCATTTTTTTTTCACAGATAAAAGAAATTAAAGTATGGATGTGATACCACAGTTTAATCATAAGATTTGTTGGCCAGTGCTGTCTAATAACCTCTACTCTGATTATTAAATTTGGTTGAAGAAAGCAGGAAAGATAGACTGAATGAGTAGGTTATATTTAAGGCTTCAAATCCAGGATTCTGTACTTGAGTAAAAATATTATATTTGAAGGACTAACTTGTAATCTTCTCTTCTCAAATAGCTAATGTGGCTTATTACTAAATGTATGTATTCGTTTTAAGAGAGTAAAACTGAACCTTGTCTTGACACCATTATAACTAAGCACATTCTGTTCCATAGTAAGAAAAAAATTTAAAAAGGAAAGAAAAAGAAATTGCACACTAAAATAAACTAAAAAACATGTGAAGTCCTCTCTAGCACTAACTAAATAAATGCAGACTTAAGCCCTTTTCTGTAAAATGACAACTTTCTGAAACAACTTTATCTATGACTTTTGCAACACTGACATCTACAGATATGCAACTATCCTTACAGATAAGAGATGGATATGATAATGTGAAGAAAAAAAAAAGAAAACCTTTGCTTTCCTCCACTGGGAATTGAATGACTAAAAGACAAATTCATGGTTTTACTTTTTAAGTATCTGTTGTACACTTTTTTCAAGGACTCATCTCTGAAATTTGGATTCTGTTACACACTATTTGCAGGTAAAAATACAATTTTTATTTTGTTAATACTATTAGTTATGAGTTTTCATTCCAAAGATGGAGTTCCCACCAAAAGACTCTGATTTAACCACTGGTGCTGATCAGACAAATATTGTCTAGGAGGTGCAGCTCATGACTGGATCACACCTAAGTCAGCTTTTTCTAATTTCAGGGATGAATCACATCATTTAAAGATGGAAGTTTTTCTTTTGGTGACTGTTTACTGTTTCAAATTCTGTTTCTGTTTTTGGAGTATGTCTGGTTCGTGGTGAGGTCTGGTTTGTTCTTGTACACGATTGCCAGTTTACGACTTCTGTTAGTAATAAAACACTGGAAGTCTAGTTTTGATTATAGGATCTGGTTAACTGGTCTTTATCAGATAACAAGTGACAGAAAGTGTCAGTTTAGCTTTATATTGTCATTTGCGTTAGTCTCTTGTTTCTATCATTTCTCTTTTGGAATACTCATATTTTTGCTACTGGGTTACAAGATATCATAGGCCATAGATTTAGTAGGACCATTGACCTATATTGGTTAGAATGTTGGAAAACTGCTTGTGTCAAGTGGTGGAATTCAGGCAGTTCGCATTGGTTTAGCAAAACAGATATCTAATATTTTGTTGAGTTCAGCGAACTGCTAGTTAAAATAGCACTTGTAATCAGGGTTCTCTCCAAAGTGAGCGTGTGGGCAGCTGCTGACTATGGAAACCACAAATTTACATTCCTTACTCTTTTTTTTTTAATGTTCATCTGTACATATTCTAAGCACCTGTAGTAATGTTCACCCCATCTGTAGGTGAAAAAAATTTGATGGAAGTACAGGGGGTCATCAGGTTATGACAGTCTTGACATAAGACGTTTTGAGTTTATGACACTCCCATAAAAACTTTAAAATATTGATACATAACTGTTTTGGCTTGCTCTGTTAGTGTCACACTAATGGGTTACAGGGGTGAGCTAGTTTGGTTGTGTTCAGTGGAAGAATACGCAGTACAGTGTACAGTACAGTACATTTATGTACTTTTCCTTTTCCTGTGGCTTAGCTTATGTTCTAGATTATGATTTTACAACTGTGTCAGGATAGGTAAGTGACTTAAGCTAGAGCGTGTTTCGACTTACACCAAAATTTGGGTTACATCACTGTAGTAGGAACGGGTCTGTGTTGTAACCCAAGGACCCCCTATATGCTTGTAATATTTATTTATTCGTTTCATAAAACTCAATATACCTTTTATGAAATACTACATTTCAATCCTCTCATGTTTGTTACTTCAGTAAACAAATATATAACATAAAGAGAAAAAGTGCCAAACAACCAGGGGGTGATAAGCTGTCATTGGAAATATCTTAAATAACAGTTTTATTGTTTTTTGTCAGGTATTATTTAATATTTTCATTAATATTTTAAAATTCTTTCTTATAACATAATCTAGTTTTCTGTACCTCTTTTATTATTCTTATTCAAGTATTTTGTATACATAGTCAAATATTCATGGTTTAGAGAGCCAAGCTCTCTGAGTTTTGAGAGAACTTTGGTTAGTTTTAATAATAATGCATAAATATAGCTGACTGTGTGCTATAATTGAAATGTAGATTTAATACGAAAGATCATTGCTGACTTTCCCAGAAATTTTAGGCCAAGTGTAAAATATTTTTCTTCTTTCTATTGAAAGAATTAATAAAGTCTATAAAAACAGATAAATGAGACAAATGAAGATGTGAAAAAAAATGTGTTAATATAAAATGTATAATCAACATTTATTTCTTAATATTAATTTATTATTAATAAATGTTTAATAAACATTAAACACTAAAGTTAAGCCTGTGTCTCAATCAATCAAAGCCTATTTTGGATAAGAACTAGAGAAAACAATGGAGCAACTTTCACTGCATTTAAAACCTTCATCCTGGGGTTTTCTAGTGTACAGCCTTTGTAGAACTACAATCCCTATCTGGTGCTAAAGGATTTAAATCCTGCTGAAAGCTTCCATCTCCAAAATTCCCTATCTTTCTAAGAATCTGATAAACAACTTCTATTATATTTATAAAATGGGTTTTAAACATGTGTATTGATACCCTTTGCTTAACTCTGGATAAATTAATTAATTAGTTTATAAAGCCCTTTGGATCTCCTGTTTTGAATGACTTACAGAGAATTAAAAGTACTTACAAAAACCAAAACCAATAAAACAAAACAAAACTCAGTAATCTCAAAAATAAAAAAATGTTCAAATAATTTAAAAGTTTTTATTTTATTTTATTTTATTGGAAAGGGAGAGAGAGAGAGAGAGAGAGAGAACAGAGATAGAACTGGGGGATGGGCAGGAAGCATCAACTCCCATATGTGCCTTGACCAGGCAAGCCCAGGGTTTCAAACTAGCAACCTCAACATTCCAGGTCGACACTTTATTCACTGCACCACCACAGGTCAGTTAAAAGTATTTTTTAATTAAAAAAATGTTAGCTCAGAGAAATGAGCAAGTTGCAGATAAAGACTGTTTGACCAAAACAGCATATGAATCAAAGAACTTAAAAATTGATATCTGTTGATAAAAAAAAACAACAAAAAAAACTGAGAACTTTGGTAATGTTAAACAAAATTTAAGTTTTAAAAAGCTTTTTGTAATATCATATTGAATACTTGAGAAAATTATTCAGGTTAGCTAATTTACATTTCATGTTGATTTTTATCACAGTAAAATATGTTCTGTAATATTTGCACAAAATTTGTGATTTTTCATAAAAATTATAATTATTTACACATTCTAATTTCTTATACTTAATATGATTCTTTTGCATTGTAATCATTTCCAAAAATATTTAAAATAACATAATTATTAAAAAATATATTCAACTAAATTTGTATTATTTTTTAGAATAGAATACCCTATAAAATATTTATTCTACTTATAATATATAGAATAAATACAATATCACCTTATAAGCAAAATCATGTCAATAATGAATATGCTTCTCTATAAAGATAAGTTTAAGCTTAAATTTCAACATCCTTAACTGATATAAAACTGTAGAATGATATTTAATTGATATTTCTAATATATAAAATTTGACTGCTTACACAATTTCTGAATAAATTTCAACTCAGAATTATAGAGAATGTTAAAAAACACTGGGTAGCTTAACTGCTTATATTCTTGCTTTCTATTTATTTTTATGTTTATACACTATTAAATAATCGTTACCTAATAATTTGTAAAAGATACATAAGTTATTATGACATTAACTATATATATTGCATTACTACATTTTTGAAGTGCTCTTAACACACACACATTCTATGCAAGGTGATGGATGTGTAAATTAAATTGACTGTTTTAATCCTTTCATAATTTGTATCAAATAATTACCTATTCACTTTAAATATATACATATAAGTCTAGGTGTTAAATATACTTCAGTAACACTGCAGAAAATAAGTACACACATGCTGTGATACTTCTTCTTGAAGGTCTTTATTCTCTTTCCCTTGAGTATAAAATGGACTTAGTGACTCACTTCTAAAAAATACAATATGTCAAAAATAATGAGATGTCACCTCTGAGAATAGGATATGCAGAAGCTGTGACTCTGTCTTGATCATGTTCACTTTTCTAGGACCATTTACTCTGGGGAAAGATAGCTGATATATGTGAGCAGCCCTGTGAGAAGGGCCCCTATGGTGACAACTTGGCTATATTTTCTTTAGATATCCTGAGCCAGAACCACTCAATTAAGCCATTCCCATATTTCTAATCTTCTAAAATTATGTGAAATAATAAGTGTGTGTTGTTTAGAGATGCTAAATTTTAGGGAAATCACACACAAATTTATTTTTTTCACTTTAAGAAACATAGAAGTGATTGTGTAGTTTGTTCGTGTGGCAAGGTCACCTTTAGGATGAGTGGACCCTGAGCATATATATTTTTGTGAGGCTCCTAAGTATATAAACAATTTTAAAAAATGAATTACAGCCTGACCAGGCAGTGGTGCAGTGAATAGAGTACCGGAATGGGATGCAGAGGACCCAGGTTTAAAACCCCAATATCGCCGGCTTGAGTGCAGGCTTATCTGGTTTGAGCACAGCTCATCAACTTGAATTTAAGGTTGCTGGCTTTACCAAGAGGTCACTCACTCTGCTGTTGCCCCCTGGCACAGATGAGAAAGCAATCAATGAACAACTAAGGTGCCACAGCAATGAATTGAAGATTCTCATCTCTCTCCCTTATCTGTCCCTATCAGTCCCTCTCACTGTCTCTCTCTTTGCCTCTGTCACACACACACACACACACACACACACACACACACACACACGGAATGAATTACAAAATTCACAGGTACCTGTGAGTTATAGTATATTGTAATTTCTCAAGAAAGACTGAGATTAATAGTTAGAGAAAAAGTACTTAAATATTCGCTGAAAATGAAATCAATGAATGTGAAGCTTCTTCATATTGTTCTACCACCATTCTGCCTCTTCAGGTCTAGAAATTATCTGGTTATGATCTTTATTGTCAATTGTGCATTCATAGCTAATTTCCTATCTTTCACACATGAAAAAGTAGCTGTATTCTTATTACTTAGGAGGCCATGGCTTTTAAGAAACTGCTTGTATTGAAATAACATAGATCTTGCTTCTGCAGTTCTCCAATACCATTTATTTAAATCTGGTTACATCATTACTCATGGTGCTACATCATCCGTTATCCACTGTGCCCCCCCCCCATTAGTACTGTCTCCAAAAACCCTAAGATTGTCATTGTGCTTCATTAATAATCACCACAAATGCAACACTTGCCCAGGGAATGGAGTAAAGTGTGAATGTATTTGTTTTCTGGTCATGTTAAATTCATCACTCAGAATTTTATGGTATAAATGTATCAAAGACAGCATCCAATAATGACTTTTCTTGAACCCTTTAGAATGTAGTCAGTGCATTATGAGAATGGAGTCTTTTTTAATGTTGACTGCACTGGCTACTACTATGTTCTGCAGACTATTACCAGAGAGTGAGGTAGTCACTGAACCAGGGGTAGGACAAGAAGAGTAGTACATACCATCCATGCAAAGAATGATTATCCCTCTTCAGGTTTGGCTTAAGAATAACCTCAGAAAACAGAGCGTTACCATTTAAATCAAGGCAAGAGTATAAATCAAATGGAAGAGTCCATGGCATTGCAGAATAACAATCTCAAATGTCTTTATGTCCTGGTAGAAAGTGGGTACATGTAGCAAGAAGCCTGTGGATAGGATGGAATGGCCAATCTGAGTGCCCATGAAATGAGGGAGGATGGTGTCATCTTCTGTCACCCCTGCTGCTTTTGTGTTGTCATAGGTAAGAGGTGGTATCATAGTAGCAAAACTGAAATAATTCCATGCACGGTGCTTGAACCCAAGGTTTGACAGTGGACTGTATGCCTCCCAGAGCAATAAACTTGTCTCATGTCCCTTTTGAGTAAGAATCATTCCAAACACTATTATCATTTATATCAGCACTGATCTTGCTTATTTCTCTGAAGGAAATTCAGCTGTAGCTATCAGTGGCCAGCAATGAGGAATCTACTATCAGGACTGAGCCATAGGGACAACCATGGAGAATCATGTTTCAGGGATCTGGAATCCATGTATAAGGTAGAAGGGAAAGGAGAGCACTGAGCATAAAAGCTGAGACTGGATCCTATGTAGAATCTGGAGTTAATACAGGAGCAGATCAGACCTTGGGCTGTGTTTTCTGAAAGCACTGCTGACCTCTGCAGGGCCCCAGCAGAGGGAGGCCAGTACCTCTCAATGGGGGTAAGAGAGAGTCCTGAAGTCTAGTGTCCAGGCCAGGGATCTGAGGACAGTAGCATACTAGATCTGCAAATGTACTAGGTCCAATAGTAGCAAAATAGTTAACAGGTTTTTGTCTATTTATGAAACAACATGTTAGAAATTTAAAATGATTAATTCCCTATAGTATAGGCAATATCTTGTATATAAGATTAACATATTTTAATATTGCTTAAGTATCTGCGGATATCTAAGTATACATATATAGAATATTTAAGATATAAATGGAAGAAAATTATAAATGATAAATCAGAAAATAATTCAGAAAAAAATGATATTTTAGTGTTAATAAAACTAAGTAAAATGTTATGGAGGGATAGCTGTACACAACTTGCTGATGAAGTCGTACAAGTTTCTCTCTCCAGCAATACTGTTTTTGGAAGAAGCTAGACTAAGGCAAATATTATACAAAGCACCTTTGTTGAGTCACTTTATTTTTCTTGAAATGTAGTTATTTACTCTTTCCCAATAAGATATAACTGAACAAATCAAATTTATAACCAGCGGCAGGACAGAAATGTCACATTTACATATATGCATCGTGCAGTTAGAGGTAATAACCTGTTATTAAGGAAAAAAGATTACACAAGCTCTCCCAGGAAAATAACCTCATACCTATTTGTGGCTCATGAAACCCAGGCCTCAAAGAATTACCCTCATAGAGTGTGCCCTCTTGGAAGACAATTTTAAATTATAAAAGAATGTAAAGAGCACATACCATTAGTAATTTGTATTGGATTGTATTCTCAGAAATTTTCTAGTATAGTAACTTTCAGATATTTTTTGTAAGTACAAAATAATTATTTCCAACATTTTTATAAGGATATTCATTTTAAGAATGTTTTTATGTCAATAATTTGAATGCAACGAGTCAAAAAGCCCTGGAAATTATATATATATATTTAAAATATAAAATATACATTGCATACAAACATATATGAAATGCATAGGAGATGAAAATATGTATGCATATATTCACAATTTACATAATTTTAAGTATTATGAGACGAGATCGGGCGCATTCAGGGTGGTATGGCCATAGACAATTTTAAGTATTATGAATCTCTTAAAAATACATAAGAATACAAAGGTACTGTTGTTATTACTCATAAGTGTAAAAATTGGTCAAAGCAATATATATGTGCTTGTATATATACTGCTCACAAAAATATGAAGATATTTCAAAATGAATATTAAGCAATAAAAAAAGCATTTGATTTTTTATTATTAAATAAGAACATTAGAAAAGCAAATGACAAGTCAAAGAAAGTTGTTCAATTATATAAATGAGATGTAAAAACAACTTTTATTTCATTGGTGAAAATGCACTACACAAAAGGCTGAAAGTACTGGAATATCAGCACATTCCCTGATCCCCTAATTTTTGTGAGCAGTATATAAACCTAGTTTGTATTAAAAGTAACTAAAATTATTCAAAAGTATTAAAACATTCTGAAGAAATCAGACAACACTGTAACATGTATTAGGTATATACTTTTTGCTTTGTATTTTCTTTATATACTTTATTCTTTAAATATAGTATCTTCTAGCAACCATGTACAAAAGACTTACTCTTTTTTTTTCTCTTTTCCTAGTGAGAGGAGGGGTGATAGACAGACTCTAGCATGTGCCCTGACTGAAATCTACCTCCCAACCCCCAGCCAGGGTTGATGCTCTGCCCCTCTGGGGCCATGCTCACAACTGAGCTATTTTTAGCACCTGAAGTAGAAGCTCCACAGAGGCATCCTCAGTGCCTGGGGCCAATACGCTTGAACCAATTGAAACATGGCTGTGGGATAGAAAAAGAAAGAGAGAAAGAGAGAAGAGGAAGGGGTAGGGGTGAAGAAGCAGATAATCACTTTTCCTCTGTGCTCTGACCAGGAATCAAACCTGGGACATCCACATGCTGTGCCAACACTCTACCACTGAGCCAACTGGCCAGGTTGCATGCTTTCTTCTTATAAAAATCTTATAAAAGTAAGTTCAATAAAAATTAACATCAGAGATAGTATCTTGGAAGTCTATTTAGAGCAAAACAATCCCTTTTTTCATTATAACATGAATATTGAATGTTGTCTATCCCAAGCATATACAGGGGGACTTGGGTTACACCAGTCTACATATCCAACGTTTTGAGTTTATGACACTCACTCTCATGAAAATTTTAAAAAATTGAGACGTGAGTGTTTTGGCTTATGTGGTTAATGCCATACTTATATACTATATGGGTGAACTAGTTTGGTTGCATGTGGCGTAAGAATATGCAGTATTCTTTTTCTGTGACTTAGTTGTATTCTTATGTTCTAGGTTATGATTTTACGACTGTGTTAGGATAGGTAATCAATATAGGCTAGGGTGCATTTCGACTTACACCAAAATTCAGGTTATGTCACTGTTGTAGAAAAAGAACTCTATCATAACCCGACAACCCTCTGTATATAGTTTTGGAAATAATGGAGAACAAAGAAAGTACATTTTCTGGGTGATATCATCTTGCTAATTCATTGTCACTGTGCAGTTTTCTGTTTTCTAGAGGTGATAATGAGGTATGCTATCACAGTTTATTTTCTGTCATTTTGTAGATACTGTGCAACTGTTTTCAATGATCTAAAGAGCTTTTTATCAAATTAACAAAATCTTTGATCTTACCATTTTGATTCTACAATCTTGGTATATATTTTATTTTATATAGGTAAATTGAAAATGGTTGATAGACATGCATTTTATATTTGCTGATGTCACAGAGCTAGCTCATATACACATGTGACACTACACACATTTATCTGTGTACTTACAAATAGATAGACACAAACATGGCTGTACATGCCCTGAAAGTGATATTAAGTGAAATAAAATTTACGGCAGAGAAGAATCATATGCTTTTTTTTCTTTCCTTTTTCTTTAATTCAGTGAGAGGAGGGGTGGCAGAGGGACAGACTCCCACATGCACCCCAACCAGGATTCACCCAGCAAGCTCACTAGGAGGTGATGTTCTTCCCATTTGGGGCATTGCTCCATAGCTCAACATCCGAGTCCTTCATAGCACCTGAGATGGAGGCCATGGAATGCAGGAGGGAGAGAGAAAGAGAGAGAAAGTCAAGATGGGAATGGATAGAGAAGCAGATGGGTGCTTCTTCTATGTGCCCTGACTATTTTATATACTTTACTGTTTTATATAAATGCAATAAAATTAAAGCCAGTACCTCCACTTGTAAAAGTCCACTCAATCTAGGCATACTTTGCTCAGTTGCTTAAGAATAGTGCCTTAGAAGACAGAATAAAGATCATAAAGTTAGTGAGTTTGCAATTTGGCACATGGGTACTGAACATGTCCTTAACAGTTGTCAGTGAAAGCACAGTGATGATGAAGTTTATACAGTCAAACTGAACATTGAGAAAAAATGCTTTGCATATGCCAATGGCCACATCTACTGCATTTGTTGACTTGATATTTATAAAGAAATATAAATTTATATTTGGATATTATCTATCAATAACATCACAAAGGTTTAAATATTACAAGTGTTCTGGACCTTTCTTAACTTCTGTGATACTCTTTTACCATATTTACTACTATTATAAGCAATCAAATACCAAAGTAGAACTCACTAATCAAAATGCCTTAAAATTTATAAGCGTCATAAAAATTGCTCATATTAAAGAAATTTTTACTAAATAAAAAATAAAGGTAAAATCAAATGTCGCTTTAAAATAAAATAGCTATAGTCAGGTTGAGAATCCTGAAATAAAACCCAGAATTTTTAGTATAAATTAATAATTAACAATGAGAATGATTATCTTTATGCAAGTGAGATTTGGTATAATATTTTTTTCTCCATTTTCCTTTTTTCCTGAAAAAAATCTATGTATTATTGTTATAAGAAAGTATAGTACTAAAAGTATTTTTAAAATCACAAATAAACCAAAAGTGTCTCATTTTAACAATATATTTCTGAAATAATAATTAAATAACTTTGCAAAGTATCAAATTGTATTTAAATTACAATAGAGACCTGCTATCTAGTGAGACTTTAACCAAAGCAAATGATGTTTTTGTAATAGTCATTTTATAAATAATATATAAATTTTCTTTTTTATTTTTTTTTTATGATAGAGACAGAGAAAGAGACAGAGAGAGGGACAGAGAGGGACAGACAGGCAGGAAGGGAGAGAGATGAGAAGCATCAACTCTTTGTTGTGGCACCATAGTTGTTCATTGACTGCTTTCTCATATGTGCCCTCACTGGAAGGCTATAGCAAAGCAAGTGTCCCCTTGATCAAGCCAGCAACCTTGGGCTCGAGCCAGTGACCTTTGGGCTCAAGCCAGAAACCATGGGGCCATGTCTACGATTCCACACTCAAGCCAGAGACCCCACACTCAAGCCGGTGATGTCAGGGTTTCAAACCTGTGTCCTCCATGTTCCAGTCCTATGCTCTATCCAGTGCACCACCACCTGGCCAGGCCAGATTTTCATATATTAGAGATAAAAGGGAGTATTGTACATAATGGTCTATTAGAAACATTGGTTCTGATAAAAACATGAATGTGGCCCTGGCCAGTTGGCTTAGTGAATAAAGCATTGGTCCCATTGATATCCTGAGTTTGATTCTGTGTTGAGGCACACAGGAGAACTGACCTGGCCAGTAGGCTCAGTGGATGGAGCATTGGCCCCATGGACATCCCGAGTTTGAGTCTGTGTCAGGGCACACAAGAGAAGTGACCATCTACTATTCTACCCCTCCTTATCCCTCCTCTCTCTCTCTTCCCCTCTGACAGCCATTGCCTTGATTGGTTCAAGCATTGGCCCTGGGCACTGAGAATAGCTCAGTTGATTTGAGCATCAGCCCCTAATGGGGGTTGCTGGGTGGATCCCAGTCGGGGCCCATGTAGGAGTCTCACTATCTCCCCTCCTTTCATTTTAAAAACAAAACAAAATGTGAATGTTCTACTAAAGAAATGTGTTCTTCAACTAATATCAAAGTCCTAGGAAAGAGAAATGAAAAACAGTAGGTTCATAGAGATTATGAATTCTATTAGATCTATTTTTATGTTTATATTAATATACAGTGTGTCCGTAAAGTCATGGTGCACTTTCGACTTTTGACCGGTCAAAAGTGCACCATGACTTTACGAAACACTATCTATAAAGCAGAATGAAACTCCTTATTACAATTTAAGCTCATGTGCTTGTTTGAAGCAACTTGTGGACCCTTTACTGTAATGTAATGAGACTTCATAAATGTTTCAGAGAAAAAACTGAGATATAGAAGCATTACTCAACACTTAAACAATTAAAAACACCTGAACAAGTAAACAAACCAAACAGGCAAAGTGAAACTGGTGATGGATCAGTTAGAGCTAAATCTTGTGAATGTCTGTATAATGTTATGATAGTCAAAAAGTGCAAGTGGAGAAGTAGAAGCCTATTTTTATTGTACCATTTCAAGAAATTTTTATGTAATTGTATAGGGAGACTATGGTAAAGGCAAATTAAATCAAATGCCGTTTTTATTTCTGTTTCTGAGCTCTTAGTATATAACATTTATTTTTCCTGCATGGTTACTAACCCTCCATCCCCAATTTTTATTTACAGTTCTTTAGTTACTGGCATTTTTGTGAAATATGAATACTTTATAAGTTTTAAAATAGTACCCATTTTTAAAAGCATTCCACTGTGAGATCAGTGGGAGTGAATTCCAATATTCTAGGATCAATCCCCTATGTGTCTAAGAATCAGAGATATGAGATTAGCATTGATTCATATTTTCAAACCAAAGCTGGTATTTTCATTTTAATGAAAATTTGCAACAAAAAATGTTGGTTGGCTAGACGTTGCCTTTTAATGTTTCCTCTTTCTTATCTACGACTGTGATTGTGGTTTCTCTATGTAATCATTTGTTCTTTTCTCAATTCAAAATATTATTTATTTCAGTAAAATTTTTAAAATGTATGTCATTATTTTAGCATGTTGAAATTTCAATAGTTAAGCCAAATACTCTTTATTCATTTTCTTAAATAGAAAAATTAGAGACTGTTTAAGAATGAACATTCTTGCAAAGATGTAGCTCAATTTTTATTTTTATTTTTTAAACCAGAGCAGATTGTTGATTGAAATCAATTTTGAATACTCATTAAAGTAATGGAATCTAGAGTCAGCATGTGAATTCCAATCCTGGTTCAGCCACTGACTGACGGTTTGGTGTTGAACAAATTTCTTAACATTTATATTTTTTAGTTTTTTAATTTGTAACTGGTATATTATAATGGTATTTTTAAATAAAATTAATATGAGGATTAAATATATGAACAAAGAAAGATACTGCTTAACTGGCACTTATTTACACATTATTGAACTCTTAGCTTTATTATCAATATCATGTTCATTACTCCTATTATATTTAGTTTAACCAAATATTTTATAAGTAAGCCAGAAATGTGAGCTGCCAGTGGCCAAACATGTAGATTAGGTTAACTAGGTTTCTCTTGAAGAAAAAGTGTAGGAGGAGAAGGTGAAACTAGCCTACTTACTGGTTAGATTCAAAAAATGTTTTGATGCCAGACATCAAAAGTATTCTGTATTTTTTCTATTGGTTCTTGTTCTACTTTTGCCTTTAAAGTGTAATAAACACATACACTTTGTCACCTCGAGTTCTGAGCAAACCTTAGACTTTTTCCAAAAATTCCAGTACCCTTAAAAAAGTAATGTATATCAACCTAAAAAGTCAGAAAGCCATTTCCACCAAGAATGTTTGATGGCTCAAGAAGGAAGTCTCTGAACAATACAGATCCTGATATCTAAACAGGAGCCAAATAGGTAACCTTGATTTCATCAAATCATAGCTTATTCTTCTGTTTCAATGTCATCAAGTTGAGTAAAGCATAGTATTTAAAAACAAACCTTTATGGGTTCAAATGTTAGGCTTATCATTTATTAAATAAGGAATATTAGGCAAATTAATTAACTGTTCTAAGCTTCTTTTTCATCATCTATAAATTAAGAATAACTCAAGTCCCATCTTCATAGATGTGTTCTGAGAATTGAATAAACCAATTCATGTAGAGGATGTACTACAATGTCTAAGATATGTTAATTTCTCAGTGTTTAATGTTATTGACACATATCAATGTAAAATGGTAATATAGACAATATTACTTCTAGAAAAACATGGCCTTTTTAAAAAGGAAATCTTTCATTTAAATACTTTAGCTTCAAAAATTAAAAATAAATTAGCACACATGACTATAATTTCTATATAACTATATTCTTAGAAAAAATTTCCTGGGTAATTACTTTCACAGAATATTGCTGAGTTTGCATATCACTGTCCTTTACAGCACTTGGGAGACTAATTAAATACTGCTCAGAGACAGGTACTCTTACCAAAGATTTATATTAATACATTAATTAACATAAAATATCATTAATTTAGTGCTTGCCGGATGACACTGAGATCCTTCAATTTTACATACTGCCAACTTTCTCATCTCCCAGGGACCTCTCTATTTCTTATCAATGACTAAATATAGAACAAGTCTTTTCTGCCCCTCTGGAATCTATCTTTGACTTCAAAGTAGTCTTATCGGGACCCTCAGAAATCCAAGATTCAGCGGAAAAAAAAATTGTCAATTTCCCCCAGAGAAGGTATGATTTTTTCCCCCATACCTTGGCCATGTTTCTGTTTATCCTCTGTGTCTTGAGGTCTATCCCTTTTCTCTCGTAACACCTATAGAGAGCTTTTAACAAACCAGCTGTCAGACTGATTTTCTTGTGGCACCTTCAATAGAATGTGAGAGTTTTCAGTTTTCTTGAACAGATGCAGTTTAATTGGTACCAAAGTGTTATCTAGAGCTGTTTGAAATTTAACTGTTGAAATTCTACTCCCCTAGTTAATAGACACTATCATAAATAGTAATAAAAGTTGTGGTTAAAAGTATTGGGAGGCTACATGTCTTAACCAGGATAAACTCTGGTTCTGGAATCAAGAAATTGAAGTTTAATTCTACAACCATCACTTACTTCCTCTGTCATCTTTGGCAAGTCATTTAATCTCACTGAGGTTTAGTTTCCTCACAGGTTAAATGTGCTAATATTTACTCAAAAGATTATTCTAGGCTAGGATTCTCAAAGCATGGTTTAGGGACCTTGGTAGATCTCATAGATACTTTCACAGGGTCTATGAGGTCAAAACTATTTTCAAAATAATACTAAGACAATATTTGCCCCTTTTGCTCCCAGTCTCTCACAAATGTACTGTGGAATTCTTCAGAGGCTCTGTGACATATGACATCACAACAAACTGAATGTAGAAGCAAATGTGAGAATCCAGCTGTCTTCTTTTTAGCCAGAAATAGATATTTATAAACATGTTGAGCAATGTCATTATTATTTTTTAAAGTCTTTTTCATTAAATTATGTTAACCTGTAATGTGTTTAATATTATTTTAAATGAATTAGATATTTTAAGCATTTACCAGTTTTAATTTCCATTATGGCAAGATATAATTCCCATACACAAAAATTCTTCAGGATTCTCAATAATTGTTAAAAGTTTAAAGGAATTTGCCTGACAGGGCTATGATGCAGTGGCTAGAGAGTCAGACTGGGATGCAGAGGACCCAGGTTCAAAACCCTGAGGGTGCTGGCTTGAGCGTGGGATTATAGACATGACCCCATGGTTGCTGCCTATAGCCCAAAGGTCGCTGGCTTGAGCAAGGGTTCACTTGCTCTACTGTAGCCCCCCCCCCCAGTCATGGCACATTTGAGAAGGCAATCAATCAGTGAACAACTAAGAAGCTGCTACAATGCTTCTCATCTCTCTTCCTTACTGTCTGTATCTCCCTATCTGTCCCTCTCTCTGTCTATCTCTTATAAAAAAGTTTAAAGGGATTTTGAGAACGTTGTTTTACGAACTAAATGAAATGTTATCTCCTACACTAATTTTTACACAAATAGGCATTCAATAAATGTTTTTAAAAATGGTATTGACTGTGATGTGGCAAGATAAAGTAATTTTATTGTTATTTTCCTGTCCTTATAATTTTTTTGAGTGATGCAATGTCAACATATATTAAAGGGGAAACTATCGTATAATTACTGGGTTGATTAGAGATTGACCTATATAAATATTATGGTGACATTTTGGCCACATAAACAATTAGAAAGTTATGACATTGCTGGTTTTGTTTCCCTGGAATGAAAAGATACAGCAAACTGAAAATTTCTTTTAATATAGAGCCACAGTTTTATACAGCAACAAAGGGATATTCATATTGTATAACAAATGAGAAATGTTAAAAAGTAGTATAGACTATCTACTTCCATTATTTTTACTTGATATGCTTATTTACCATTTCATTTATTCATTTGGTCAGTCATTTATTTTTTAGTCACCATATATACGTTGATTACCTACTGTAAGCCAAGCACTATGATAACTTCTGGCATTCGGTGACACTCAAGACCTAATTCCTGCCCTCATCAACATTATAGTTAAGCTAAAAAAAAATGAGTATAGGTAAAAGTAAGCTGTAGATTTTCTAACTTGCTGCTTATATAGCCAGCTGTCACGACTGTCGTGGCCATTCACATGCAGGTTCTCATTGGATTTGGGCAGATGGTCAAGAAACAGAACCAAAAACTGGTGGGCCATTCCTTTATTAAAATCTCATGCGGGCTGACAAGCAAAGAGGCAGGAAAAACACTTCCCTCTCACTCAGGGCTCCCAAAGCCACCGACACATTCTCCAGTTTCACAACCAGGAGAATCTTCTCCGGTTTCTCCTAGAATCAAAGGCCTCACCTGTTTCAGCGGAGCTCACACAGCCCTCAGCTCTGGTTCCACATCTGCACTCCTCTTTCTGCACAAATTGACTTCTTCTTCAGCACTCTGCATTCTGTCTGCTTTCCTTCTGCAAACATGGCTTCTTCTCTTTCTCCTTCTTTTCTCCCTTTTCAAAACGTTCGGGCTCTAAAATCTCTCCTGTAGCAAACATTAGCAAAACAATGGCCCTTCCCAAGCAGGAAGGTAACTTGCAATTTCACAGACCACATATACCTGGCACTGCCCAGCCCCCATTGCAAACTATAAGCGAGCAAAAATAAAAATCATATTTTATAAACTTATTTGAACAACTGCTAAACTAAAATATAGGGAGAAGAGAATGGGATTAAAAGGGAAGAGTAGTATGATAGCAGGCCAGCAAATGATGTGCTTTTGAAAAGGATAAACACATGAAATGCAATTATGACTATAAAGATTTGATATGTTTGCAATAATTACCCAGGTGTGGCCTTGCTGATGGTGTTTGGCAGAATTACCAATAGAACAGAAATAGAAAGTTTGCAGAGGATTTTAATTTAAATAGATCAGCTACTCTGTGTAGGGAAAGTGTGAATAGGAAAAAGTGTAAATAACAGCTGGCAGTAGTTATGTTTCTCAAAAATCAAAATAGTGTTCTGCTGTTGAATATAGGTTAAAGTAAATCTGATATGGCACTACTATTTTTAGGTTCTCGAGTCCTTGAATTCAGTAAAAACAGACTGGTGTGACTTAAGAAACAGAATCAGGCACTCTAGGTTTATTGATTTGATAAAATTATCATGTACTACTAAAACAAATATTGTAAAAGCATATTATAGATCCAGCCTATTTCTATAACAGTTTTAAATGTCTGTTCCTATTCCTGTTAATAGAAAAAAATCTATCACCATGTCTATACCTTAGTTATATCATCACACCCACTCTTTCAATGCACAGTGAGAGTGCCACCTAAAAAGCACTTGAACATTTATTTCATGAATATTCTTCTACTTACAATGAACAGTATTTCTGGAATAATATGTTCTAACCCCGTAAAGAATGTGAATCAATATATAGCCCATTTGTTATGAAGAACTATACACCTTCAGATTCTCTATCTTGTATATTTAGGCATATTTTGTTTTCTAGTTTCTGTTATTACTATAATACATGTGACCCTTAATGATTGTTATATTTTGCTTGCCATTGTTTAGTAAGCAAGACTTTAAGGATCCCAAACAACTTTAGTGAATATATTTAATTTTGATAATTTCCTAATTAAGAACAATTGGATTTATGTGTGTTTACTTGTTTAAACTGTTACAGTAGGTACTTAGTTATAAAAAAAAGGGAACAAATGCAATCGGGCATTAAGCCTAATTGACTAGGAAATGGCAACTTCACACACTCCCCAGGGGACAGCTGCATCCTCTGCTAGTGGACGCTAATCCCCAAGCAGGCAGGAAGGACTGGTTTCCCATTAGCCAAGATTATGTGTGGATGGCTGGGGAATATAAAACAGTAGGGGAAATGCTTTTACTGAGCACCTGTGCAGTAGAAGCTGGATGACAAAGCAGAGGTTTGAGGAATGCGCAGTAGAAGCTAAAATGTTAACATAAAGGGGAGGAGTCTAACCTGGGAAAATCTGGGAAGAAGACAGGGCACAAAACTGGGAATATATAGGGAAACGATTGGTTAGGGTGAGGGCCCAGCAAACACTGGTAAAGGCCTGGGAAGAATATTTCTTAGTTTGAAAGAAAACCTACACTCTCCCAAACCAGAGGTAATATAATCAAAGCATAACAAAGGACTAGGGTTCCTGCGTTGGGTGAGTTCTTCCTCCATAGCAGCAGCTGGCCTGGGCATGTCAGCTGATCTCAACAGTGCACTACTGAGCCCTGGTGGCAGATGTGCAGATGGGGAAATGAGACACAGAGATGTTCTCCATCCCTGGTCCTGGCCCTTCTGGGCCTAATTGATATAGGTTTAGGCCTATGGCACAGAGGCCTAAAAATTTTACAAAGAAAAATCACTGCGTTTAGTCACAAAAGAGACCGTTATGGCTCCACAATGCCTCAGATATTTACTATCTGGCCCAAAACCTTTTGCTGACCTCTGCTTCACTGGGAATCCAAATTTGCTAGAGGATACCAGGGTAGATCTAAGTTCACACAGTTGTTTTTAAAAAAAATGCCTTCAAAAGGACTGATGTTTTTTCTGTTGATCTGAAGAGATGTAACACCAGAAGCCAAAGGAACGTTTATATGATCTGATCCCTGGCTTCACACTTGAAAGGTCAGTACTGTGCGGGACCAGAGGTGGACGGTGAGCTGGCAGAAGTTGTGGCTGGCATAGGGACAGAGCTATCTTCTGAAGCAAGATGAAACTGAGAACCACCTTGTCGAGAATGAGACATGGGCACCTAGGGCAGTTCTTTGTTTTTACTCCAATAAATCTTACCACTATACCACAAGTCCTCCTATGCGTCGGTTCCTGAAATGTATTTCTAATGACTTCAGGAAAGAATCCTCTTTCCACCATAAACAAAATTATGTTCTTTTTTTTGCAGATTGTAACATGCTAATTAACCAAGTCAACAATAATCTGGAGTCAAAGATTCTTAGCATTAAAATAAAATTCAGAATCCCTTTAGCTTAACAATTTACATTTTGCTTGATACCATCTTTGAACACTTTTGGTGACAGCAAATTCACTAAACTCTAAGATCCCCAGTTCTATTTGTATTTTCTCTCCAACTAGAGTGAACAGCTGTTTCTTATCTTTACCTTCTTATAACAGACAGACAGGAAGGAAGAGAGATGAGAAGTATCAGTTCTCCATTGCGGCTCCTTATTTGTTCATTGATTGCTTTCTCATATGTGCTTTGATCAGGGGGCTCCAGCAGAGCGAGTGCCCCCTTGCTCAAGCCAGTGACCTTTGGGCTCCAACCAGCGACCATGGGGTCATGTCTATGACCCCACGCTCAAGCCAGCAACCCCACACTCAAGCTGGTGAGCCTGTGCTCAAGACAGATGAGCCTGCACTCAAGCTGGTGACCTTGGGGTTTCGAACCTGTGTCCTCTGGGTCCCAGTCCTACTATCTAGCCACCACCTGGTCAGGCCCCACATATTCTTTATTCATTCATTCATTGAGGGACATTTAGGTTGTTTCCAAATTTTAGCATTTGTAATCTCGGTGCAATAATCATAAGAGTATATATATATATGTGTGTGTGTGTGTGTATATATATATATATATATATATATATATATATATATATATTATATTATATTTTTTAATTTTTTTTGTATTTTTCCGAAGTTAGAAGTCGGGAGGCAGTCAGACAGACTCCCGCATGTGCCCAAGTGGGAACCACCCAACTTGCCCACCAGGGGGCGATGCTCTGCCCAGCTGGGGCATTCAGCGGGAGCCATTCTAGTGCCTGAGGCGAAGGCCATGGAGCTGTTCTCAGCACCTGGGCCAACTTTGCACCAACGGAGCCTTGGCTTGGCTGCAGGAGGGGAAAAGAGAGATGGAGAGTAAGGAGAGGGGGAAGGGTGGAGAAGAGGATGGCTGCTTCTCCTGTGTGTCCTGACTGGTAATTGAACCCGGTACTTCCATACACTGGGCCGACGCTCTACCACTGAGCCAAATGACCAAGGCCATATATATTTTTTGTATTATTGTTTTTATATTCTTCAAATAAATGCCTAGAAGTAGAATAGCTGGTTCTATTCTTAAGTTTTTTGAGGAATCTTCATACTTTTTACCCTAGTGATTGCTACACAGCCACAGAAGAGGTGAAGTATTGCCATTTGTGACAACATGTTTGGAACTTGAGAGTATTATGCTAAGTTAAATAAGTCAGATGAAAGAAGGCCAAAATGGTATGACTTCACTCATATGTGGAGTATAAAATTTAAAAAGAAATGTGCAAAATAACAACTCAAAAATATAGACATCAGATTAATGGTTACCAAAGAGGAAGGGACATGGGAAGTACAAAATGGGTAAAGGTAGTGCAATGTGTGACGATGGATAGAAACTAGACTATAGTGTATACAAATATTGTATTATAATGCTATATTCCTAAAATTCATATAATGTTATCAACCATTTAAAAAAATCAATGTCCGCTGTAAATCCCTCTGAATAACTCTAATATATATATTTAGTTACTTCTTCTCTTTACCTTCCTTGGGATAAGAGTAACTTTATATTTAGAATTATAGCTTTATTTTTTCTTTGCTTCATATAATAAAAGCAGGCCTAGGAACTTTTTAGAAGAATGTGTTCCCACCAGTTGAAGCTAATAACTTTATCTGCTTAAACATCAGCTCTTCCTGCCCTCTCTGATAAAGCAGTTTGCTTCTGTATTCTAACAGAATTTATTGGCTTAAACACTAATTTTCAATGAAATCATTTTTCCCACTTGTAATCATATAAAATAGTGTAACATATTTCATAATAATGACCTAATTTAACTCAGATTCTCTAACACACTAACTTAATTTATTTCCCTGCTTTTTATAAGCCACTGGCATCGTATCTCATGCTTGGTTACTCAAGAATGCTGCTTTGCAGGATATAATATAATCTTTGCTAATTGGCTTTAAATGAAATTATGTTCTACCTGGGAATTATAATAAAAATACTGAGTAAGGAAATATTTTTTTATGTTAAGCATGTGTTATATTATTTCATTGATGCAGATGAATATTTTGGTTTCTTGTTTTGTTTTGTTTTAAGTCAAATACTCTTCTTTTTCCAGCTACAAAAAATGTCAATATAGTAATTCCTGCCCTTTTTCTTGGATACCTCAACTTTCATTTATCATTCTACTATTTTCTCCTGGCATGAGATACAACAAATCACAAGCTTAGAGATCAATTTTTATAACGTGGTTACTTCTAAGATAATATTTAATGTCAATTATATATTATTTTTCTTTATAATCTGTAGGTGTTACTCTCTAACACTTTTATTTAATGTGTAATTTATTTGCCTTGATCTAAGAAAATGATTGCAAAACTATAGTTCCTTTCAATAGTGCAATATGTACATGATAATATTAATCAGTTTATGAATCTTTTTTTGTTGGTTAATCATTCAGTGAGTTTTAATTATTCAGTTTAGAAAATATGCTAAGAACCTTACAGCAACATATTAACCTCAATCTATTCTTATTTTATGTGATTGCTGATAGTCAGTTCTTTCTTGTAACTCCAGTGTTGTTGGATTGTTAGCAGAGCAACAGTATAAAATACCTGTCTATGCCATTTTCCCATAGCCAAAAGAAATAATTGCTTTATGTTATACTTTCCAGAGAAAGTATTATATGACAGTTAAAATACAGAATTGCTATTTCTATTTGATTCTTTATACAATTTTTGTTTTATACTTTACCCAATATTAAAGTTCCACCCCAAATGATCTTTCAAATAAAACAAGTGTTGCCTATAATTGTGTATATAGCAAGCATGGACAACAGCCTTTATTATTCTTAAGTTAAAAAACAGGAACATTGTTAGTTACCTATCAGCTAACCAATGTTCACTCATGTGCTTCCCCATCCTTAACATTTTTCAACCAAATTTGCAAATTAAATACCTTTTCTTTTCTTTCTTTCTTTCTTTTATTTTTTGGCAGAAGCACAGCATGTGTTATAAGCTACTAAAAGACTCTTGGTAAGGATATCCAGGGAAGAGGGAGAAACAGAGATAAAGAAGAAGGAAGGATTGGGGGAAGAGTATGAAGGCAGTGAAGGGAGAGAGGAAAAGGGTCTGACTAGGAGGGAATTAGGTAGAAATTGTTCTTTTTCATTTTATTTCCCCATAAAACATTACTGTTTCTGTAGGTAATGCAGAGGGCCATCTTCTACGAGGGCCATCTTCTAATTCTGGAAAAACTAACTAAGCCAAAATGCTAAGGTGATAGGGAGAAAAAAATAACCACCATCCTTGGTAACATCATTGTCACAATAACCATCCCTAGGGCTGTTCCATCATAGTGCTTATTGTTTTTTGAAAAAATAAACCACCTTATTGTTTTAAGACACTTTTGATTCAGGTTTTCTAATACAATGAAATATCCAACTTTTCCATGTTATGAATAAAGCCCTTAATTTTTTTTAACCCTATTCATCACCCTGATGGGAGGTTCCAAGGTTCCATTTTGGTTACATTTCTTTTGCTTAAACATCTCCCTTTTAAACTTTTTGTAATTTTATTTTTTTCCCTTCTCTTCCTAGTGCAAGTGAAGAAGATGAGAGGCACTTAAAAGTGAAAGGATGATACATTGAAAGGAGGGATTTGGGGTGATTGTAACACTACTTCAATTATAGTTAATAGTGTTGACTCGGTGAAGAATATTATAGATATCAAGACATAAAAAGCAATACATTTTTATCATTTTCCATAGCACTGGCCAATATGTTAAGTGTATATCATACTAAATATTTATTGTCTTCTACAAGTGGATATATAACTTCCCAGAACTTTGTTTAGTAAAAAATACATTAAAAATTATTTGAACATTTTTATAGCCCACTAACTTCATAATGTAAAAAATATTGCTCTTTAATTTTTTTCTGAGACCCCAGCTTAATCTCTGTCTGAGGCCTCATTGTATGTGATGGCAGAAAACTTTCTACTCTTCCAAGGACATTTATTGAGAATAGGATATATTTTAAAGGTAAGCTTATTCAAACTCAGGCTTTCTCCTCTTCACTTATTTTATTTATTTTCCTGTGGAGGTAGTTGTGTTCCTGTGGCTTTTCTGGAATTTTTATTTTACATGAAGGAATATATTCACCCTATCTGTGGTGGCTTCTTGTGAGAAATAAAACTATCCCACCATCTTTAGTCATTGACACCTCTTCACACTGGCTCTCGTCCATATGTCCATCATCCTCTTGCACTCTTGGTAAAGCTCAACTGTATTTTCTTAACATTATTTTTTACCCATTTGAGCCTCTGATTTGCCATCCATTCTTTCTATACTCTTCTAATGGTTCAAGAGATAGTTTAGTGCTTTTCCTTTATACAGGATATTTGAAGATATCAACTAGGTCTCAATGTTCCTAACATCTCATAGAATTGAAGACAGATAGTAGGGTTACCTATTCTCTTTTTTTGAAATCC